>JASDDO010000001.1:467426636-468676636 GCA_030015575.1 Agapanthus africanus
CTCCCAAAAATATTGTTTTGTGCCCACCGGCACACAGTTAAAACATTAGCGAAAAGGGTTCTCGTTTGGATCCCCTTCCGCGGTTCCCTCGAGCAATCATTGCCCATTAAGGGCATGTAATCCTCAAACAGCAAAGGTTGATCATGAACTGGTATCCTAGGGATTAAGGTGACTTCATGTATGAAGTCGCTATCAATGATAATTTCCTTATCACCCCACTGCAATTTTATAAAGCTATATTGGGCAAGACACCCATCTTCCATGCACTCGTAAAAACAAGTGACTAATTACGGAAGGGCGTAGGCATTTGGGTGATTATATATCAAAAAATTCCAGCCCCTACGTGCTATTTCATTTGCAAAGTAACTCCCATACACAGCATGTGAAAAAATCTGTGAGAATTCACGCTCTAGTTGCATATTTGGTGCCATCAGATAAGCTACAGATCTAAAAGTTTAAAAACAGAGAGGAGTTTCAGAGATCGAACCTCCCCTGAAAAAATCAGAGGGTGAAGTGGCAGAAGCGCGGCGGAATCACGGTCGGGTGTGGCTTCTGGCGGCGGATCAGCGGCGCTCTGGGGAGATCTCGCTACAAAAATCAAGGCGGCGGCTAGGGTTTTGCAGAGGGTTGAAAAATTAGGGTTAAAAAACAGAAAGGGTCGGGTGCTATTTAAAGGGAGAAAATGTTGGCTATTTTTAAATAAACCCCTCTAAAAAGAGGAAATTATTTTCAAATAAAAATTTTATTTTTTATTTTTTATTTTTTTATTAAATCTGGAAATTTACAAAAATGCCCAATTTTTTTTTTTTTTTTAAATTTTTATTTTTTATGTTATTTTCGAAAGCCAAATTATAACCCACCCAAACTTGAGTTAAACAATGCTAAGCTTTTAAAGAGGGGGTTCAAAGTTATTGGTCGATACCAAGCTTTGCAAAGACCAAAAGTCAACACCAACCATTTGAAGAATTTATCAGTGTAACGTATAGGTCGGTGGAGAAACATGTTATAAAGAGCCAAGAAGAAGTGGGGAAGTGATACGCGGTGGTAAGGAAAGGGTTTGCGTGAATGTGAATGTGAGGAGATAAAAGGTGATGATAAATAAAAACGAGAATGTGAATGATCAAAAATGAGTGGAATATTGGCATTCTCGTATTTTATTAGAAGAAAAGGTAGTGGTTTAACTTCTATAGGTAGAGGTTGATTAACCACAAAATCCTCGAGGTGTTTCTGTGGATCCTTTACTGGCTTGGCATCATCCATCATATGTATATGATGTTCAATTATGAGGGGACTAATCTCCTTGATGTACGCCATAGTCCAGCCGAAAGCTTGCCGGTTGTTTTGTAAGAACATTAACGGGGCTTTCTCTTGCTCGAGAGCTAGAGATGCCGAGATGATAATAGGAAGGGTCTCATTCTCACCTAAGTAAGCGTATTTAAGGTGAGACGGCAACAGCTTGAGTTCGAGTTTTGGAGGTGAAACAATTGAAGGTAAAATTGGTGAAACTGTCTCGAACTCGAAGGATTCCATCAATGGTTCGAAGTGACTATAAGCAACCGAGTCGGATGGTTCAACTAACTCATCCAAAAATTCAAAGAACTCAAACTCGGGTGGTGAGTCTTCAAAATCGTCCAAAAAAGTGAAACACTCGTAATCTTTATCGGTTGTGAAAACTGTGTCTGATTCAAGGAGGAACACACTAGTGGCGTCAAAACTGCTGTGATCGAACTGAAATTTTTCGAGCTCACAGTCCTCCTGTGTGATCTCGTGGATCGAGCAAATATCAAGTATACTAGCATTAGGCTCGGAGGGCTGATTCCCCAACATAAAAATGTTGAGTCCAATTGTCATATTTCCAAAAGATAGGTTCATTGAACCGTTTCGACAATTGATCACCGCATTAGAAGTCGCAAGGAATGGTCGACCGAGTATCACCGGAATTTGACTCCGGGGGTTAGCTACAGGCTGTGTATCCATAACAATGAAATCAACGGTGAAAATGAAATCCCTTACTTTATTTAACATATCCTCTAACTCACCCCTAGGATGGGTGATGGATCGGTCGTCCATTTGGAGAATACAATGTGTGGGTTTAAGCTCTCCAACGCCTAATTGTTCATATACTAAATATGGCAGAAAATTAACACTAGCACCAAGATCTAAAAGTGCTCGATTGATGTTCTTATCCCCAATTGTTATTGAAATTGTAGGACAGCCGGGGTCCTTATGTTTTTGGGGTAAAGGTTGGATAAGAGCATCACTTATAGCACTAGCCATGAAAACTTTCTTCAGTACTTGTGACTTCCTCTTCTTGGTGCATAAGTCCTTTAAGATTTTAGCGTAAGAAGGGACTTGTTGGATTGCATCCAAAAGAGGTATGTTTATGCTAACCTGTTTGAATAACTCCACAATCTTCTCCATTTAGGGAGTAGGTTTATTGGATCTCAATCTGTTTGGAAATGGAACATTTTGAAAATTTGTTGAGTCCAATATTTGTGGAGTAGATTGCAGAGTTGGAACGGATCCCCGTGTTGGTGTTATCGTGGAGTGAGATATGGGTCCGTTCGAATTAGAAGAAGTAGAGCCTTGTGAAGAATGAAGAATAGGCTCTGAAGAAGATGAAGATGAAGAAGAAGGAGAAGAAGAAGGAGATGAAGAAGAAGCAGCACCGGCTGGGGTGTCATCACTAATACCCATATTATTGTGCAACACTCTTCCAGATCTCAACGTGGTCACAGCATTTACATTATGATTTTGTTGTTCATAAGCAACATGTGCGTTGTGTGTGTGACCAGGATTTGGCAATGGTTGAGACGGAAGCTTTCCCTTTTCTCGCTCGCTTAACGCGACGTTTAGTTGTGCAATTTGGGTCTCAATTTATTTGATGCTTTGATCATGTGAAGCACTGTTTTGCACCAAAGACTGAATGGAAGTCCCCAACCTTGATGCGGATTGTGTAGAATGTTTTAAAAATGCATCCAAACTTCGTTCTAGCGAGGAAACCTTATCATTATTTGGCTGAACAAAATTTTTTTGAGGATAAAAATTGTTAGGTACAAAATTGTTCATTTGGTTTGGGTAAGGTTGGGATTGGAAAGATTGTTGATATTGAGTTTGTTGAGGTGCTTGTTATTGTGGAGGAGGCCTTTGAAAGTTGTTGTTGCCTTGGAATTGTTGATTTTGATTCCAAGCAAAATTTGGGTGGCTCCTCCAACCAGGATTATAAGTCGAAGAGTATGGATCATTTTTTTGTCTTTGCTGAAAGGCAGCATTGACTTGATCTTGTCCTTGAACAGGTGGTTTGTAAGGACACTCTTCAGTAAGACGGGACGGATCCGAACAACAAGCGCAAACTGTGCGTGGGGGTAAAGAAGGGGCAGGAGAAGGCGATGGGAATTTGCTCTCAATTGCTTCTAGCTTTTTCGTAAGTGCAGCCATTTTGGCCTTCATTGCAATCGACATATCAAGTTGATGTATGCCTGCCCTAGATTGACCTGATGAAGTAGATGAGGTGGTCTTAGTGCTTTCCTACTGAAGTGTTTGTTCAGCAAGATCGTCGAGAAATTGCCAAGCTTCCTCGCTAGATTTTGTAAGAAAGTGACCTTGACAAATGGTTTCCAAAAACTGCTTAGTTGCTGGGTTCAGTCCTTCGTATAAAGTTTGGCAAACTTGCCAATTCTCGATACCATAGTGAGGGCACTGAACAAGTAGGTCCTTAAATCTTTCAAAACACTTCCAAAAAGGTTCGGAAGGAAGCTGGGAAAATTGAATAATTTCGTTACGAATTCTCGCGGTCTTGTGATGTGGGTAAAACTTTTTAAGAAAAGCCTTAACAAACTCTTCCCAATTTTTTATTGAGTGTGATGCTGTGCTATATAACCATTTCTCGGCTAGGTCACATAAAGTGAATGGAATGACACGTAGCCTTATAGCATCATCAGAAAGTTGTGTGG
Source organism: Agapanthus africanus (assembly GCA_030015575.1). Classification (NCBI taxonomy): domain Eukaryota; kingdom Viridiplantae; phylum Streptophyta; class Magnoliopsida; order Asparagales; family Amaryllidaceae; genus Agapanthus; species Agapanthus africanus. The sequence continues at coordinate 467,430,590 of JASDDO010000001.1, forward strand.
TCTTCATCATTGCGCAAACATTCTGGAATTTGTTAATGAAGATGTAGGCATTTTCGGATTCCAGCCCGTGAAATTTGGGCAACATATTGATGAAGTGGGGTTTAATTTCAAAGTTATCCCCATTAGCCGGTGGAAGTGAAAGACAAGTGGGAAGTGCGGTGTGGATAGGATATAAAAGATCCTGGAGCGCAATTCGTTGGGGCGCTTCAACAGGAAGGTGTGGTGGGTTCGCACCTAGTGGAGGTGGAATCAGTCCCGCGGATAAGGGGTTGTTAGGATTGAATCCTGACATCTCCTTAGATGGTGAAGAATATGAAGATGAAGGTAAAGAAGTGGATGGAATTTCGACTTCGGAGTCGAAAGCGTCGTCAGTCGGTACTAACGAGACACGGACTAAACGGGCGCTAGTGTTCCTAGTCCAACTGGACATACACTAAAGAGGTGTAGTGTAGCCAAAAGGTGAAAACAGAAGGTGGGGGTAAGAAAACGTCAATGAGAGGAAGTGGGTGCAAGTGGGGTGCAATGGATTTCTTAGCGACAAGTGGCAAGTTTTTGTAAAAATTTTCTGTTTTGTGTTTTTTTATAAGGAGCTTTTTGCAAAAAGGTTTTTTAATAAGAAGCTTAGACACACGTTCAAGCAATCACAATATGCACAATCAAGCCTAGATCTAGGGTCTCCTATGTCAACTAGACTGCTCCTAACTGTTCCAAAGGGCAAGTTGTAAGGTCCTCAAATCGCCTCTTCACCGCCAATTGTGGCCAGGTAAGCACAAGTAAAGAAAGGAGAAATCTGCTCACGAATCACTGTGAGACGGGTCTTTTTAAATTACCTTTCCCACTTGTCTAGCCTAGGCACCACAAAATCTGGTTTAGATAAACGATCGATACCTACAACTATTCCTTTGTCCTATTGAGCACGACAGTCCTTAAGGCTGAGTCTAATCTTTTTTAATTAACTCGATGGTTTATGCAAAATACTTTTTATGATTTTTGGGGTTCTAGGAAGGGTAATGAAATCCCCACCCAATCTGGATTGGTGTTATAGCCCCTTAAAGTCAGTTTTAATAATGCAAAGCAATAAACACAAAAAACACGTGCCAAAAAAAATTTTCTTTTTTTTTATTGTGGCGCAAAGAATCCTGCACAAGATCAAGTTATTAGATAAGGGAGAGAAGTTGTTTTTTTTGCGCAAATAACACTGCAGGAAAATTTTTCAGAGGATATCAGGGGGTTACAGAGGAGAAAAGAGTGCTTAGGAATTTTGGCTTGCTGACGTCAGCAAGTCGCGGCGGATCCGCGGCCAACAGCACTATTTTGTGGCGGTTCCGCGGTCCTTTAGTCGGTTCAGTTCCCAAAAATTATTCTGTTTCTCTATTCTGATTATGCTCTATTTGTTCAGATCTGCTGTTTGCTTTTTTGCTCACTGGATTTTTCCAGATCTGAATTTGTTCGTCGATCCTGCACAATCCAAACGAAAACCCTTCAAAAAATAACAAGATGATAATTTTTTTTATATTTTATAATTTTTCAGTTTTTATGATTTTTATGATTTTTATATTAACCCGAAATTGCAAAAAGAAAATAACTACGCCATCCCCGGCAACGGCGCCATTTGATTGTTTGAGATTTTTGTGCGCTTACGCTTTTAAAAGATAAATCAAAGAATAGTTAACCGTAATCAAGAATGGTGTCGCTTGGTAGCTAGCCGGTTGAGTACGGGTCGGTTCACAGGGATTATGTGTATTTTCTAGTTGTTCTAACGAGTTAATTCCAATTGTGGTAGGATTGATTATCACTAAAAACTGAAATGAGTTTGATTAGGATTAAAACCTTGCTAGGGTTAGGATTAAGTTAAGTTTGGAAACTCAATATGTCTCACCGCTTTCTATGCCCTAATTAAAAACTATTTAGGTGTTAAGGTAATAATTAACAAAGGGGATTGGCACGATCGGGAAGAAACTAGGTTAAGTTTGGAAACTCAATATGTCGCACCGCCACCCACCGACTTTTTGCACCGACACGTATACTGTATGGCCGCGGATCCGCGGCAGGAAGCCATGTTTGGCCGTGGATCCGCGGCCATATGGAGGGTTCTCTGGCTCTGTTTTCTTCTGATGCTTCAAGTTGCTTTTCACATCTGTTTTCTTCATTTGGTTCTTCAGAATGTCATCTGCGGCAGGAAGCCATGTTTGGCCGCGGATCCATGGCCATATGGAGGGTTCTTTGGCTCTGTTTTCTTCTGATGCTTCAAGTTGCTTTTCACATCTGTTTTCTTCACTTGGTTCTTCAGAATGTCTTCTAGTTTCTTCCAAATTTCCACAGTGTAGAATGTTGTGGACTTTTACCGTTTGCTTCGTGTTGAAGTCTTGAATCTTGCGCTGCCTTTGTACTTTGTGAAATTGTTCATTGATCTTCATTTGTCTCTCAAACTGTAGGCATGATCAAGATTCTTCTATTTGTTGGTCGTAATCTCACTTTTGTATCGTCTTTTCATCATTTTCACTATTTTGTTCCAATAACCTGTAACCTGCAACTATGTAGCAGACATGGATCAAAAGCACCTATTTATTTGTAAAATGAATAAGAATGGGGAATATAATAATGCAAAATTATGATATGAACATCTGTTAAAGACCGAGGTGTTAGACTTGGATGACCCGTTGAGAGGGGCCATGGTAGTGGTAAGCCGATCAAAGACCGACTTCTTCGGAGCTTCCTGTGATGGCACTAGAGCATTGAAGCTCATTGGTGGGAGCAGGTCCCGAAGAACAATCCCGTGGTGGCCTGTGTCACCTGTTCCACTGGCATTGCGTAAATGGAGACCGCTTGGGCCCATAAGTTACTCCTCCAGATAGGACGGAGCGGGAGTTGTTGTTGTAGTTGGTGCAGTTGGAAGTTATTGACGCCATCTGTCCCACTGGGCGTGCCAGAATCTGTTCACCACCGAAAGACGCAACCAGGACGTTGGGACGTCTGGCCTGAATTTTGGGGGCAGATACTATTTGGATTTATCCGTCCACCTATCCGAAAATGCCAAGTTGATTTATGGCACTGTATATCGGAGGTTTGAACGGATGCGGCCGTTGTAGCAGACTTCATCAGATTCCCCCTCGTTTGCCAGGGGTTTTTGATTGTGGGGACGCTTTTCCCTGCAGACGCAAGCTCCTGCAGTTAATTATGTTATCGGGTTACGATAATCACTTTCTCCTTCTCCAGATGTTCACTTCGTGTCGTGTGTGTTTGTTTTGTTTTTGGTTGCCCGTGGATTGTATACGGAGACTAATTTATGTTGCCGCCCGTAGGGCAGGGATTAGTCCAAATCTGTATTTTCTTAGATTTGGGTTTGGTGGATTTAAGGCTCGTTAAGCTCGTTTGAGATTAAGATCAACTTAAATGTTTGTTAAGGATACGTTAGTCTAATTTAAGACCAAGATCTACTTAACAAGGTTTTAGGATCATTTAGATCCAATGAAAGAGCATTTGGGCCCTATCAATTTAGTTTAAGGACGTTACGGTCCATTGGGTTTAGGGACATCATAGTCCATGTAGTTTAAGGACATCATAGTCCATAGAGTTTAGTTTTGGGACGTTACGGTCCATCATTAGTTTCGGGACATTGCGGTCCATTGTTTAAGGACATCATAGTCCGTGGAGTTTAAGGACATCATAGTCCATCATTAGTTTAAGGACATTGCGGTCCATGGTTTAAGGACATCATAGTCCATAGAGTTTATGGTTGTCAGGACCCGCCACCTTTCTGAAGACGTTGAAGAATTATAACGACACATATCATAGGTGTGAAGTGATGTACCCTTGAACCAATATGGGTTGGGAGATCAGTAGTCAGGTTTGGGACTAAGACCAATTAAAGAGATTGTGAGCACATGTGCTTGGTTGATCTGAATTGGGGACTTGTGGCCAACTTGGGCTCAGTCCACTCAGTTTTGAATAAAATTTTGAACATTTGTTTGGGCACAGTCTCTTTTTGTTCAACAATGCCGAGCTTTGATTTGGGGTTCTGACACCTCTTCTTTTTGTTTTTTATTGAGTGTTGAACACTTTCTATGGCGCCGAGCTCTATTTACAGAGCGCTCTTTATAAAATAGCGCTCACGTGAGGGGCACGTGGAGCGCTCGGCGCTGAGTGCCAGACTTGGAGTGCTAAGGCACTCTTTATAAAATAGCACCCTCGTGAGGAGCACGTGGAGCGCTTGGCGCTGAGCGCCAGACCTGGAGTACTGAAGCGCTCTTTATAATAGTGCTCACGTAAGGAGCACGTGGAGCGCTTGGCGCTGAGCGCCAGACCTTGAGTACTGAAGCGCTCTTTATAATGGCGCTCATGTGAGGAGCACATGGAGCGTCTGCGCTGAGTGGCAGGCACCGATTTTGGCAGTTCTGATCAGTTCGGTGCTCTGAGAATTAAATTCTCGTTCATGAGAGGCTTTGTCTCATGGATATAAGAACTAAGTTCTTCTTTTATGAAGAGATGCTATGATCTCTTTTGTTTTTCTTTATGAGAGACTTTTCCTCTTGGATTTAAGAACTAATTTCTTCTTTTATGAGGAGATGCTATGACCTCTTTGTTTTTCTTTATAAGAGACTTTGTCTCCTGGATCTAAGAACTAAGTTCTTCTTTTCTGGGGAGATACTATGATCTCTTTGTTTTTCTTTATGAGAGACTTCGTCTCCTGGATCCAAGAACTAAGTTCTTCTTTTCTGAGGAGATACTATGATCTCTTTGTTTTTCCATACCTTGAAGAGAGGTAGTTCTCGCCTTGAACTCTGAAGCTTATTGGGAAGTTCTTCTGTTCTTCTTCTTTCGATTTGAAACTTATATGAGGTTTTTTCTCTCTGGAGAATTAAATTCTCTTTTCTTTTAAGCTTACGAGGGGGTTTCTCTCTTTCTTTTCTATATTGAACTTGAAGTTTATGGGGGGTTCTGTACCAGACTCGAAGTCTTGGATCCTTTATATAGGGGAGGCTGATCTGTTAAATCAGTTAAGGAAATCGCTCATTGAGAGATCTCTAATTGATTTGGAGATTTTATCCACCGTTGGATCTTTAATCCAAGGACTTCTGTTTTACAGAAGACATTTTTCTTATTATTAACAAGATTGGGAAAATATTTTCCCATACAGAATTTATTCTGTATCTTGATGATTTTTAATCATCATTGGATTTTTGATCCAACGGTGCTCTGATTTACAGAGCGCAATCTTTCTTATTTGGAAAGATTTGAGAAGTATTTCCTCAACAGAATTTAATTCTGTAATTTTGATGATTTATCATCTTCGTTGGATTTTTGATCCAATAGTGGAGAACATTTAGTTTTAGCGCTGGCGCTCTAGTGCTTTACACGTGAGGCGCTGCCTCAGAGTCTTTGGCTCTTGGCGCTGGCGCTCTTGGCGCTGGCGCTCTTGGCGCTCACGCTCTCGTGCTTTGCACGTGAGGTGCTGCCTCAGTTCAAATTTCAAATTTTGAACAGAGCTTTGCTCTCTGATTGGGGGAAACGGTCAAAATCATGCGAACAAGTTTTCATAGAACTCAAGACAAGATTGAAATCAGCGCCTATTCTCATTATTCCGGACCAATCTGGAGGTTTCGAAGTGCATTGCGATGCATCCGGTAAGAGATTAGGATGTGTTCTACATCAGCACGGTAAGGTTGTGGCTTATGATTCAAGACAGCTGAAGATTTATGAGCGCAATTATCCGACGCATGATTTGGAGTTGGCAGCCGTAATCATTGCTCTTAAGATTTGGCGCCATTATCTTCTTGGTGAACGAGTGAACATATACACAGATCACAAGAGTCTGAAATATGTGTTTACTCAGAAGGAGCTTAATATGCGGCAGAGATGATGGTTAGAACTCACGGCAGATATCGACATCAACCAGCAATATCACCCCGGGTAGGTGAATGCAGTACCTGATGCCCTCAGTCGCCAACCATTAGCAATGAATCTATTCGCTCAATGGAAGCTTCAAAAAGACTTGCCTCAGATGGAGATTGAAGTGATCATGCCAGATAACGCTTCAAGTTTGATGACTTACAAGTTCAATCTACCATTGTCAATCAGATCAAAGAAGCTCAAGCAAGTGATGCTACGTTGCAAAAGATCAGAGAACAAGTAGAGAATGGACTTAGAACATATTTCATCATCCATGAAGACAGATCTTTAAGATACGGCAGCAGACTGTGTGTACCAAAAAGTTCTGTTCGGGAAGAGTTAGTGAAAGAAGCTTACAGCTCTCCCTACTCAGTACACCCTGGAGGTATAAAAATGTACAAAGATCTGCATCAAAATTACTGGTGGAATGGAACCGTGAAGTAGCCATAAGCGTCGCTAAATACTTGGTGTGTCAGCAAGTAAAGGCTGAACATCACAGGACTGCTGGATTACTTCAACCGTTACTTATCCTAGAATGGAAGTGGAAACATATCACGATGGATTTTGTGATTGCACTTCCTCGCAGCACAAAGGGTAACGATGCGGTATGGGTTATTGTGGATCGACTCACAAAGTCGGCTCACTTTACTCCATTTCGAGTTGGCCAATTTACTGAGACATTAGCAAAGAAGTACATGGAGGTAAGAATCTAAATAAGATTTAAACTCTTCATAAATGTACTATCTCTGATACCTATGAACTCATACAAGAGATCGTGAGACTTCATGGAGTACTGGTCAGCATTGTCTCCGATCGTGACACCAGGTTTCGATCACAATTTTGGCAAAGTATGCAAGCGAGCTTAAGAACAAGTCTGAACTTCAGCATGGCTTATCATCCACAAACTAATGGTCAGTTTGAGCAAACTATTCAGATCTTGGAGGATATGCTTAGAGCGTGTATGCTAGACTTCAGAGGATCATGGAAAGATCACCTATATCTTGTGGAGTTTTCATACAACAACAACTACGAAGCAAGCATAGGAATGGCACCTTTTGCAGCACTTTATAGAAGGAAGTGTTGATGGCCATTAAGTTGGGACGACATCGGAGATAGAAAACTCCTTGGACCTGAGATGATAGTAGCAACTGTTGACGTAGTTCGTACTATTAGGGAAAGAATGCGCATGGCCCAAGATCGACAGAAGCACTGGGTTGATGCAACGCGCCGTCATTTGGAGTTCCAGTCGAGAGATCATGTATTTCTGAAGATATCTCCGAATCGCGAAGTGATTCGTTTTGGAAGACGGGGTAAGCTAAGTCCAAGGTACATTGGACCGTTCGACATACTAGAACGGGGCGGTGAAGTGGCTTATCGCTTGGCACTTTTACCTTCATTGGAAGGAGTGCACAATGTGTTCCACATATCCCAACTCAGAAGGTATGTGAGTGACCCCAGCCATGTACTTGATCACTCCGAACTCACTATACAAGCAAACATATCTTGTGAACAACAACCTGTTGAGATCCTGGATAGAAAAGTGAAGTCACTTCGGAATAAGAAAGTCAACTTGGTTCGAGTGATGTGGAGAAAGGACACTGTTTACCGCCGAAAGATGCGACCGGGATGTTAAGACGTCTGGCATGAATTTTGGAGGCAGATACTATTTGGTTTTATCCGTCCACCTCTCCGAAGATGCCAAGTTGAATTATGGCACTGTGTATCAGAGGTTTGGACGGATGCGGCCATTGTAGTGGACTTCGTCAGATTCCCCCTCATTGTGAGGGTTTTTTAATTGTAGGGACGCTCTTCCCTGCAGGCGCAAGCCTCTGCAGTTAATTACGTTACCGCATCGTGAAAACCACTTTCTCCTGCTCCAGAAGGTCACTTCGTGTCGTGTGTGTGTTTGTTTTATTTTTTTTGGTTGCCCGTGGATTGTATACGAAGACTAATTTGTGTTGTCACCCGTAGGGCGTGGATTATTCCAAATCCGTATATTCTTAATTTTGGGTTTGGATTGATTTAAGGATCGTTAACCTTGTTTGAGATTAAGATCAACTTAAATATCTGTTAAGGATACGTTAATCCAGAATTGGACTAAGATCCACTTAACGGGGGTTCGAGATGATTTTTGATCCAACGAAAGAGCATTTGGGCTCTATCATTTTAGTTTAGGGACATTACGGTCCATGGCTAGTTTAAAGACATTACGGTCCATGGGCTAGTTTAAGGACATTACGGTCCATGGCTAGTTTAAGGACATTACGGTCTATTGGGATATGCTCTTGGGTTAGAGAGTGCATCCAAGAGCTGTTGGTTGTCAGGACCCTCCACCTCTCTGATATCGTTGAAGAATTACAATGACATATATCAGAGGTGTGGATAGATGTACCCTTGAACCAAACTCCAGACTGAAGGGAGATATCATGGTGAGATGAACATTATTTTAGATACCACGTGTCAGGAGATCATAGGCCATCTCTGGGACCAAGATCGATTTGGGGGAATCCTGAGTATAGGAAGGTTTCGGTTGATTGATGGTCAAAAGGTTTTTGGCCTTGAGAGACTTGGCTGATTTGGGCTAAGGTTGGCCTCTCACAGTGTTAAACACTGCTAAATGTTTGGCGCTCACGTGCTCCTACGTGAGGCTCTTAAGCAGTGTTAAACACTGAAACGTGGAGCACTCACGTATGGCACGTGATGCACCTAAATATTAGGAACTGTTTCCTTGGGCTTATTCCCCCGTTCTATACATGTAAGTGTTAAATACTTAAATCTTCTCACCATCACGTGTAGACACGTGAGGCACCACCAAATTGGGTACTGCCTCCTTTGAATTTGTCTTCCTATTAATTCCTAAATGATAAACATTATTGGAGGTCACGTGGGATCACGTGACTCGATTTCAATTGTTTTTTTTCTTCTTGTTCCTCAGAGGTGCTCACGTGGGACACGTAATCTGTTGCTATAGCGTTAAATGCTAATATGCTTGGGGCTCTTGATCTGGGTCTTGAGAACTTCGAGTCCTTTGTTTTATAAGAATTAAATTCTTACGCAGAGTTAAACCCTAGTTCTATCAGAGGAATTAAATTCCTATATATTTGGAAGAATTAAAATCATCAAATCTGGTTCTTTCCTCGTTTTGGGACTGCATAGCAGAATCTCCCCGATGAGAATTAAATTCTCAACTTGTGGGGAGATCTGGTTCTGCAGACCTTAACCAGAGAAAGAACTAAGTTCTTTTTCTGGAAGGGTTAAACTCTTGTAAAAGGAGATAAAATGATCTCTAAGTCTTCCCTCACCTAGGGCTTCTCTTTCTCTACAGGGAACTCCTCCTCTTTTTTGTTTTCTCAAATCTTACAGGGGGGTCTCCTCTCTCTCTGTATATCTCTCTCTTCAGTCTCGAGTCCTTTATATAGCAGAGACAAGTTTGTTGATTTTTGTTAAGAAAATCTCTCATTGAGAGATTTTTGATTAATTCGAGGATTTTATCCACCGTTGGATCTTTGATCCAGGGACTCCTGTTTTACATAAGAAATTTTTCTTGTTTTTAAGAAGATTGGGAAAATATTTTCCCATACAGAGCTTATTTTGTATCTTGGTGATTTTTAATCACTATTGGATCTTTGATCCAACGGTTCTCTGATTTACAGAGCACAATCTTTCTTGTTTAGAAAGATTGGGAAAATATTTTTCCATACAGAGCTTATTCTGTAGCTTGGTGATTTTTAATCACCATTGGATCTTTAATCCAACGGTACCCTAATTTACAGAGCACAATCTTTCTTGTTTAGAAAGATTGGGAAAATATTTTCCCATACAGGGCTCATTCTATAACTTGGTAATTTTTAATCACCATTGGATATTTAATCCAACGGTGCTCTGATTTACAGAGCACAATCTTTCTTGTTTAGGAAGATTGGGGGAAATATTTCCAAAATAGGGTTCTGATCCCTTTTATATAGAATTTAATTCTATCGGCTCAGAGGGTATTAGGAATCCTCACGTGTAGCACGTGACCCAATGGTACTAGGCCGGTTTAATTATATGCAGTAGTCCCAAAGATGAGCATCACGTGTTGGCACGTGATGCGCCTTTTGGCCTGTTATTGTTTTATGAAGGCGCCTATATACTTTGTATATAGATGCTCACGTGTGGCACATGAGGCTCGACTTCAGCCTTATTTGTTAAGTGTAATGCTTATAATTTTTTCTCCAAGGTGCATCACGTGTGGGCACGTGATGCTCCTTTTGGGGGATTTTTCCATCGCTTTTTGGTTCATTTTTTATTTATTTTTTATAAGGGAACAAATGCCCCCACAGCGTTGTTCTCACATGGCTTGCACGTAAGTGTAACGCTGTCACCTTTACAGCCGTTGGATGACTCAGGGGAATGGGGAGGTGAACTGCCCTTATCACGTCTTATAAATGCAAAGGTTTGGCCATTGGGAAGCCACTGTTTTTTCATCTTCTTCCTTCTTTGTTTTCTTCGAGAATTTAATTCTCCTTTTCAGAGCTTAGTTCTCTGTTCATTGCGATTCCAGAGTTAAACTCTATTAGAAAAAGGAACCTTTTCTAGGTAAAGATCTCGAACATTAGAGAAACCCTTTTCTTTAAAGAAAACTTTTGCATTTTAAATCTATCATGACAGCTTTGCTCTCCTCTGAAACACATCTCTTAGAGATCCAAAGACGTGATCTTTGAGTAATAACTCTCAATACTTTGGGCATTCCTCCTCTGACCTTTAAGGATTCATGGCATTGGATTTTTCATTTCCTCTTTATGGGGGTTTCTAGAATTTAATTCCATTGCATAAAAGGAATTTAATTCCTCACCAAAGAGCTCTGCTCTGAAGATCAAAAGGGCCCCTCAGGAATTTTATTCGCTGGTGGTCTCGAGAACATTTTCACAGGGTTTTTCCTTACATAATTTCAAATTTGTTGAGTATTTTAACAGAACTTGCTTTCTCTATGGGGATGTCAAGAGTTGTTTAAACTCCCGTGTCCGTTTAATGAGAATCTTTTTGGATTCTCATAATAAGCATTTCTTGATCATCTCGATCGCTAAACTCTTGCTGATTTTTCTGTTCAGATACTATGGTCGTTTATTTGTATGATCTTGACGAAATTATCTCTTATGAAGACATTCGCATCCAAGGCTACTGTCAAAACCAAGAGTTTACGGACGGTCAATGCGTTGAGGTTATGCGTCGCTTCGATGAATACAATGGTCGACTACTCCCCCGTCGTTTCGCTTTATTAAAGATCATCGTGGGAGCGATTTGGGAAGCCCTTCCAGGATTTTACGAAGCCATGCCACTGGAGGCGCTTGATGATGCCGAAGAAAAAGTGCACTCAGAATATCTGATGGGCTTGATCTCAAAGAGGCGGCGAGATGGTCTTGTTGATATCTTGCATCAAGTTTTCCAACAGACGACGATAATCTCTGCCTATCAGAGGACGGATGACATTAGCGAGAATCCTAAAGCTTGCGCTCGTGAGAAGATGCACACGAAAATTGTCAGAGAAGCCATAAGCATTTTACTCGGCCTTGCTTCTGAATTCCTCAATCCATGTCCAGGATCAAGTTTTTTACCATTGTAAATATTTTCTTTTGTTTTTATGCCATGTATAAGTTCTTGGAGCATGAATGACAAAACTTCCCCTTTCCCCCTTTATTTTTGCTTATGTGTATTCTGCATGAAGTGTCGTTATACTGTTATTGGTATTCATGTGTTTTGCGCATGAGGTGCTGCTGGGGAGTTTGATCTTAAACCAGTGCCGGCGCTCACGGGTTACGCACGTGCGGTGCCATTTTAGTTTTCGAAAGGGATCAATGCGGGTGCTCACGTGCTATGCACGTGAGCTCCGCTGATGAGATCGTTTCGCCTCCCTACCCTAATTCCAATGAGTTACCCTCACTACTACAAATAAGGGTTGCCCATACGGATTTATCCGTAGGGGCAACCCACTGCCCCTACGGATATATGCGTAGGGGCGAAAAAATACCCCGTAGGTGCAAAGGCCGCAGGTGCAAGTTGAGGCCCTGAACTTGCCCCTATGGGCAAATTCTTGCCCCTACGGATTTCTTTGTAGGTCCTATTGTCCCTACGGACTAAGCCGTAGGGTACAAAAATTTATATTATTTACGGTTTTTTTTAATATATTAAGTGTACCTACGGATATGTCCGTAGGTCCAAGTTATATCCCCTACGGATAACGGCGCAGGTACCTATCCGTAGGGGCAAAATATCAGGAATCCTAATATTTTGCCCCTACGGATAGCTTCGTAGGGGAGAGGCAGTAGCCCCTACGGATATGTCCGTAGGGGCACTCCCAACCCCCTGGTACTGAGATCAGGGGGCAAATATCAGTTACTGCTGATATTTTACCCCTACGGATATAGCCGTAGGGGCAACATGTGTACCTACGGATTAATCCGTAGGTACATATTGTCTGTATTTTTTTTAAAAAAAGTGCTGCCTGATTTTTTCCCGCCCTGTGCACAATAATATATACATCAATCAAATTTAAAAATAATCATCACACAACATATATCGCAGTATTCATAATCACATCTCACGCATATAATATACAAAAGAAATCCAAAAACTAAATATGATATAAATATAAACAAATATCGATATCGTTTCAAAATGTAGTACAATGTGTATGATACAAATAAATACATGTTTCAAAAAATAAGAACCAAAAAGCTACCCTAGTTCGGTCCAGCTCCACCTCTGAATAACGATAGAATAACGCGCGCCTGCTCCTCGGTCAATAAACTCTGCAATTCGGCGCGAGTGAGAGTCTGAGCGGCCTATGGCGCTGGCGATGTGGTCTGCGCAGCCGCCGTCGAGGTAGTCGCTTGTGGAGCCGCGGCTGCGGGAGTCTGAGTGGGCGGTGGAGCTACAGGAGCTGTCTGCGGAAGTGCAGCCGATGTAGTGGCTTGCGGAGCCGCAGCCGAAGGAGATGCATGTGGAGGCTCGGCCGATGTACCCTGTCGCGTCTGGACCTAACGTGTGTAATAAGCGTGTAAGAACTGTGTATTATTCGAATTCGTATCATTATTAAGTTATTTCGAAACCCAGTTTGGATATCTGGTTTGTTGTTTATTTTAATTACATCTGTATGTATGATTAATCAAACTTAAGTCTAAAACCAAATAAGCTCAAGCTACGTACTAATTATGGATATGTTGATATCTATATAATATGACATGATATTTTACTATAAAGCAGTATACATACCAGCATCTCCTTCAACTCCTGAACGGTGGCCCTCAAGCTCTCCAGTTCCTGATGGACACGTCGGTCACCGGAGACGGAGGAAGTAACCGCCGGGGTGGAGTCCAACCTCATATGGGCCCTGCTAGGGCCCAGTCCCCGGCCTCTCTCCCAACCTCCGTGGTGCCCTCCGTGTGCGGCGTCCAGAACTGGGGTCAGCAGCCTCGGATCGCTCTGTCCGGTAAAATCGATCCCCGAGGCCTGGGCCTGCTCAACCACCCGCTCCTACACCCACATTAAGCAGTAAAGTATAAGTATAAGATTTAAACTTGAACCTTCCAAAACTAAAATTTCAAATTTGGGTAGAAAAAATATTAACACTTACGCAGTACTCCTGGGTAGTGACGTCGGGATATCGAAGCTCGTCCGTGGCGGGATCTATCGAGGTGCCGTGGACGGCAAGATATGCGGACAGCTCGCTCGGTGTACCACCTGACGCCACGGTCCGAGATGTCTGCAATATTAGAAAGTAACTCTTAATATTAGAAATATTAGAAAATAACTCTTAATATTGCAGAATATCACAAACGTCGGTCTATTGTAATTTACCGATAACTCCATGGCTCGAGTAATGTTCCTCGAGCCACCTGTGTAAGTGGGGCGACCCCTCTTCCCCGACTTCCTGTTCTCTGTATTCTGAGCGACCTGTTTCTGCACAACGCATTAACATTTAGTTTTCTAATTAAGAAACACAAAGAAATAAATTATATCATAAATAATGAATTACATTTAAAATACATACCTGTTTGCGTTGGGAGTCGAAATAAGCGCACAATAGAGGCCATGTCTCTACGTCGACTCTCGCAAACGCCGGAGTAGATAGGAGGGCCGCTCTTTCTGCCTCGGGGGTCGCCATCCATAGGGAGTAGCAGTCGGCCTTCAGCTCATTCCTGTTGTATCGGACCTTGGCCTGCATGTTCTTCATCAGGCCATTGTACAGAGCATGAAGGTCGAGCACCCTCCCCGGGTGATCAGGGTCGGCTACAGGCTGAAAATCGTAATCCAACTGAAAATACAAAAAAACATTGTTATTAGATTGCAAGTGTTAATAATAAATATATTGGATAGATCAAATGAAAATATATATTAATACATATCCGAGCCTGATCAAAGAAGAGGGCGAATGAGCGCTGGTGCTGCTCGCCCCACTCAACATGAAGTGGATAGTTCTTCACGAGCCGGCTCTCGTCCCCCAAATACCGGCCGAACCTCTCGGCATGAGGACCGGTATAGCGATAGTCAAGGGTAAAAAAAGGGGGAATGCTGCCTCCCCCCTAGCTCTGTCAGGCCTCAGCCTATGGGACTGATTCGGGCCTCGAGTCCCCCTCTGGGGATGGGGAGGCCCTGCGTCTGCACGAAATATCAAGACAATCAATAATAAGACAAAGTTGTATTAATAAATCAAGGTTAAACGAAAATTCAAGTGTGATATATACCTCCGGTGACTATCGCACGAGCCTGGGCCCGGGCAGCAGCACGAGCGGGACGATAGTTCCTCCGGTGAGGAACAACCGGGGTCCCGGATGCGGACGCATCCCCTCCAACTAGAAAATAAACATCGACGCTAAATTTCCATGAAGTTCATATTTATTCTATAGAGCATATGTAAAATGAGTAAATATTTTAAATTTATTCATACTAACCTGCAGACGATGCGGAGAGTATGGAAGCGGCAGGAGTGGCCCCTGCGGAAGATGTGGACGCACCACCTATAATTAGACAATTAAAAATAGATTATATAAGTAATTGCAAAAAGAATGTGTAGATCAATAATATAACGTTCTAAATCAATATGCATGCACTATAGGATATATAAACATACCCGCAGGTGCGGTGATGTCACCACCTACAGCTAGACAATAATAAAAATTGCTAAGTAAGAGCAAAAGGAATGTGTGTATTTATGATATAGCATTCTAAATCAATATACATACACTATATGATATATAAACATACCTGGAGGAGCGGGTGTGGCCTCTGTCCCAGATGTGGACGCATCACCAACAACTAGACAATCAAACATTGACAGTATAAGTAATTTTGACATAAACAGGTATGAATATCTGTAATATTACATTCAAAATGGATATGCGTGCAGTATACCTGGAGGTGTGGCAAAATCCACACGGAAGGAGGCATCCGAAAGGGTCTCCGATCTAGGTGCAAGACCGGCCCTCTGAAGCTCCCTACGGAGCTCTCCGGGCGGCAGAACCGCTCTGCCTCTGCCTCTGCCGCGGCTGGAGCTCCTGCCGCCCCTCGCTGCTCCCGACATCGTCATCAAATCTAGATAAACGGTTCGTGGACGCATTAGACAATCATTAAAAGTATTGACTATATATGTATAGAGCGTAAAATGTGAAGTAATAATATAACATTACTGATAACCTTTTTCGTTTCGTGGGTGCATCATACATATCTACTTGGATTTCATCGTCGATGTCATTTCTAACCCACGTAACTTCATGATCGGTCGAAGACAACCCGTCCTTCGAAACAGACGGTCGGAGCACTTTAAGCCTTCTCTCTTCTTCGTCCTCATCGCTGTCCTCGTATTCTGGGACATCGTAGACATCTCTGGGTTTCCATCGGCATACAACACTCCACCCCGGATGCTTCAAACACTGTGAATAGTATACTTGGAACGCTTGGTTCGGAAAGATAAACGGATCGTCCTGACCGTAAAATCGAAGTGTGTTCACACTGGTCAATCCATATTCATCTTTCCAAGTCCCAAGACTGCTTCTCCACCTGTCCGTATCGGTTCGCGGATCGTACCAAGTACACTGGAATATATAAAAGGGTTCTGATCGTCCGGGATAGTGGATGCCGAGTATACAATTTAAGTACCCATAGTAAATCACACCGTCCGATCCTACCGTCGCAATCCTACTATTCTGAGTGGTTCTAGATGTTTCTATGTCTTTAACTTCGAATTTGTATCCAAGGACACCAAATCCTTTGTAATATGCAACCTCCATACTAGGAAATTGAGCTAAACATCTTGAATCACTCTAAAATGATGCAGACAAGTTCGGATCGTGGATCTAACAAAACAAATTTTACGACAAATACATAACGATACAAGTTTAGATTAAAACTGATAGCAATAAAATGTAATTCGAATAACTTACATGCTCTGTGACCCAATCACAAAAATTATCCTGATGGTATTTTTCCAAACGTTCTTCGTTCCAATCAGGATGCCCCTCACGTACCTCGTTAAAATGAGTTCTGTTTTCGACAAATAATTGTGACATTAATATTATGTCATTTCATACACACACAAACACAGATATAACAATTAATCCAAAAGAACTTACTCTCTAATTTGTTCAAGACATTCGCAATTAAGCAAGATAAACCGGTATATCTTGTTGATAAACATAGTGTCTACCCTCTTATACTCGGCTTTACCATATGGCCCGTCTTGAATTCTTCGTGGTCGGTTAAGCCTTGTCTCAATGTTCTCGTCCAGATAGCGGGAACAAAATGTGGTTGCTTCATCAAGAAGATAACCTTGCATGATAGAACCCTCTGGTCGATTTTTATTGCGTATATACTTCTTAAGAGTGTAAAGCTACCTAATGAGAATATGTTGAATAAATAAATACGGGCATACATGACAACAATAAATTTATAAATTGCGCGAAACGAAAAATTACACGTACCTTTCGACGGGATACATCCATCGATATTGTACCGGTCCGGCTAACTTCGCCTCAGTTGCAAGATGAACCGTTAAGTGTATTATGATATCGAAGAATGATGATGGGAAAATACACTCAAACTTGCAAAGTATCAATGCAATAGAATTTTCTAGTTTGTCCAGCGTCGCAACCTCCAGTGTTTTAGCACACAACTCCCTGAAAAAACAACATAGGTCGTTGATTACTAGACCAACCGAGTCGGGGAGAGAAGTCCTGAGAGCTAATGGAAGAAGGTGCTCCACGATAACATGGTGATCATGACTTTTCAGCCCATCGATCTTGCCCTTCACAATTTTTATTTTCTTACTGAATGATCCTGAGAAACCTGTGGGGACTTTCAAATCATGCAACACCTGCAGGAATCTTTTCTTCTCCGGTTGTGACATATGATAAGCGGCATTGGGAAGTACAAACTTGCACGGTTTATCCGCTACCGGTTTAGGGTGCAGTTCACTTCTTATTCCCCACTCTTGTAGATCCATCCGAGCATTCATGTTTTCTTTCGATTTCCCGTCTTTACACAAAAGCAAGTTAAGTATGTGCTCTGATACTCCCTTCTCTATATGCATGACGTCCAGACAATGACGCACTGAATTTGTAGACCAGTACGGAAGCTCGAATAAAATGCTTAACTTGTTCCAATATTGTGGTTTGACCTATTTCGTCGGATCCATCCCGAAGGTCACGTTATTGTAACCATCCCATTTAGCAGTCACGTCCTCTCCGGACAATGGGGATGGAGGTCCAAGAAGCTCCTGATGACCATCAAAGTGAACCGTGTCTAACCTATAGGGGTGGTCTGGAGGCAGAAAACGTCGATGGCCGCAATAACAAACCTTCCTGTTAAAATTCAAAAATTTTAATGTTGTGTGTTCATGGCAATGAGGACATGCTTTGTGACCATATACGGACCAACCTGATAGCATTCCATATGCAGGAAAGTCATTAATTGTCCACATTAAAGCCGCACGCAGCATGAAGGTTGTATTTGTGTTTGAATCATATGTCTCTACACCATCAATGAACAAAGTTTTCAGCTCCTCGATCAGAGGTCGGAGATAGACGTCGATATTGTTCCCCAGTGAGTTTGGTCCGTTGATAAGAAGAGGCATCATAAAGTATGATTGGTCCATAGCCAACCAAGGTGACAGATTATAAATTATCATTACAACGGGCCATGTACTGTGACTTCCAGCCATATAGTTGAATGGGCAGAAGCCATCGGTAGCCAGTCCGAGCCGGACATTGCGAGGATCGCTACTGAATATTGCGTGCCTCCTATAGAAATCCTTCCATGCCGGTGAATCTCTTGGATGGCTCATTTTTCCATTTTCGCTTGGAGGAGCACGGTGATGCCAAATCATTGCCTCGGCTGTTTTTTTGCACCTGAATAGCCTCTGTAGCCTCTGTGTTATGGGAAAGTATCGTACTATCTTCACAGGTATATCAGGCTTCTTATCAGAATCTTTCGGCTTATACCTGGCCTTTTCGCATGTTGGACACTCTTTCAAATCTGAATTCTCTTTCCGGTACAACACGCAATTTTTAGGACATGCTTGAATCTTCTCGCACTTTAGACCCAAATCAGACATCATCTTCTGGGCTTCGTACCAGCTTTCGGGCACATTATTTCCCGGAAGCATAGAATCTTTCAAGAACGAAAGAAGTATTGTGAATGACTTGTTGCTCCATCCATTTAGGCACTTAATCTGGAAAAGTTGGACGAACCATGAGAGGGTGGAATACTTCGCATTCTCATAAATTGGTTTCCTAGCATCATTCATGAAATTTTCATATTTATCCGCACGCGGTCCTTGACCGGAAGAAATGTCATCTTCGGTACGAATAGATTCACCTAGGGCAGCCTCTACCATATCCTCCATTTCTTCTGATGGAAATAAATTTCCGTCTCCTGCCGTATTACCGAATTCTTCTTCTTCTCCAGCCGCATTATCGTGTTCTCCTTCGTCTTCTACCGCAGTACTACATTCTTCTCCTTCCCCGTGATATTTCCAAGTTGAATAAAATCTAGTAAACCCATGTTTTACAATATGAAGTTCTGCCAATTCTACCTTCTGCCAGTACTTATTGCCACATCTATCGCACGGACAGAGAATCTTCTCTATTATGATCTTATTATGTGCGCGTGCAAATTCAAGGAAAGCAGCAACTCCTGCGACAAACTTAGGTTGCATACGTTGTTTCCAATCTACATACATCCAGTCCTTAACTCTGACATACTCATGGGCCATGTTAGACTGAATAACATATAAATTGTAGGTTATGCTGACTATATTGAGAAATATAAGAACGGGATAGTTACTGACAAAGGAGAAAATCCGTGTATATGCTTTGTGTGTGCGTTTGTCGTTGAAAAGAATAAATTATCGCACGTATGTTAACCGATAGACGGGGACTAAGTGGCGCTTTTAGTTTCATATATGAGTATCGATGGGAATATGAAGGTTTCATATTATCATATATTGGTTTTAACCCGAACATCTCGAATCGCTCTCTAATTATGCGTTTGTATGTGTGTGTTCCGGCTGTCGGGGGTAGGCTTCTATCCCATTAAGAATGTATAGAGCGAACGCCCATCACTTGTGCTTTCAACCGTTTCGAGTAAATTTCGGCAGCACCTCTTCGCTGTTCTCCGAGTACACTGTAATAGAATAGATAATCATTTCAAAGCTGTGAAACAACGTTGAAATGAACATCTAATCTATCTTTGTACACGGAGAACCAGCGGAAAGGTACCGACGAAATATCTCGAAACGGATGAAAACACAAGTGAATGAAGGCGTTTGCTTTATACATTCTTAACTTGTCCACACGGGACAAATCTATGGGTTACCATACGATTGAATTTTCTCGTCGCGTAGACTATACGACGGTTGTTAGTATCGAGATATACTGTCCGATATTTAACAACCTTCGTATAGTTCTAGGTCACGACGAGCATCGTACGTATGTTAACCGATAGACGGGGACTAAGTGGCGCTTTTAGTTTCATATATGAGTATCGATGGGAATATGAAGGTTTCATATTATTATCGAGTATCATATATTGATTTTAACCCGAACATCTCGAATCGCTCTATAATTATGCGTTTGTTGTGTATTCTTGTTGTATGTGTGTGTTCCGGCTGTCGGGGGTAGGCTTCTATCCCATTAAGAATGTATAGAGCGAACGCCCATCACTTGTGCTTTCAACTGTTTCGAGTAAATTTCGGCAGCACCTCCCCGCTGTTCTCCGAGTACACTGTAATAGAATAGATAATCATTTCAAAGCTGTGAAACAACGTTGAAATGAACATCTAATCTATCTTTGTACACGGAGAACCAGTGGAAAGGTACCGACGAAATATCTCGAAACGGATGAAAACACAAGTGAATGAAGGCGTTTGCTTTATACATTCTTAACTTGTCCACACGGGACAAATCTATAGGTTACCATACGATTGAATTTTCTCGTCGCGTAGACTATACGACGGTTGTTAGTATCGAGCTATACTGTCCGATATTTAACAACCTTCGTATAGTTCTAGGTCACGACGAGCATCGCACGTATGTTAACCGATAGACGGGGACTAAGTGGCGCTTTTAGTTTCATATATGAGTATCGATGGGAATATGAAGGTTTCATATTATCATCGAGTATCATATATTGGTTTTAACCTGAACATCTCGAATCGCTCTCTAATTATGCGTTTGTTGTGTATTCTTGTTGTATGTGTGTGTTCCGGCTGTCGGGGGTAGGCTTCTATCCCATTAAGAATGTATAGAGCGAATGCCCATCACTTGTGTTTTCAACCGTTTCGAGTAAATTTCGGCAGCACCTCCCCGCTGTTCTCCGAGTACACTGTAATAGAATAGATAATCATTTCAAAGCTGTGAAACAACGTTGAAATGAACATCTAATCTATCTTTGTACACGGAGAACCAGCGGAAAGGTACCGACGAAATATCTCGAAACGGATGAAAACACAAGTGAATGAAGGCGTTTGCTTTATACATTCTTAACTTGTCCACACGGGACAAATCTATGGGTTACCATACGATTGAATTTTCTCGTCGCGTAGACTATACGACGGTTGTTAGTATCGAGCTATACTGTCCGATATTTAACAATTTTCGTATAGTTCTAGGTCACGACGAGTATCGTACGTATGTTAACCGATAGACGGGGACTAAGTGGCGCTTTTAGTTTCATATATGAGTATCGATGGGAATATGAAGGTTTCATATTATCATCGAGTATCATATATTGGTTTTAACCTGAATATCTCGAGTCGCTCTCTAATTATGCGTTTGTTGTGCATTCGTGTTGTATGTGTAACATGATTTTAAACCATTGAGATCAAGATTGATAGAACTGATCATCCTACATTGCAATAGCATTCATCAACCAAAAACTATTATTGCTGTTGGATATATGTATGCCCTAGAGGCCATTATGTGATAGTGGATGTATCTATACATGTATATATATTCAGTTTGCATTCTTGCTCGACATGATAGTATGCTATCTGGTTCTTCTTTATCTGACATGTTGATTTGATCATGCTTTTATTCATTCATACATGCTGATAAAGCCCTGAGGATATCGGCTTGACTACTCTGATTATGATGGAGATCATACTAGTGGGACATCTGTAGTCTATAAGCATATCCCGGAACGTCCCTAGTCGTAGGTATATCGAGACGGGGCATTGATATACCAGAGTAGACTAGCGTATATGATACTAGACCCATACGATGGGCGATGAATGTTCCCACATTCATTGATGTTTGACATCAAGATCATATACGGGTGCTCAGTGGTGACTGGGTACACTGGACGGACTCACCGAGAACTCCTATATGGAATTATATCTATCGTCGGATAGCAGTTCTCAGGTGACACTGGTACAGGTTAGTCTGTAGACCCGAGATCGTCATAGAGCCTTGTGTGTTCTCCCACTGTACTTTGATTACCACCCTACCACGGCTCTACTGAGTCGTGCAAGCAGGTGGCCGTTGGGTACAGTCCCGAGACACACGAAGGCAATGAGCGATAGGAGGGGTTTCGTCTCTCCCGATATTGGGAGTTGATGCTGTACTGTGCCCGACTGGTTATAACAGCAAGTCCCTGGCCAGGGCTGCTGAGATTTGCTGATAAGTGTTATCAGTAGTTTCTCGATCTGTTATAGACCATTCACCGGCACGACTTATTGAGTTATTGGGGTCGACGTGACCATCCCTAGGCTCGATATGCAGCATATCTGACGAAGAGACCGGACTGTACGGTAGTGTTGCCGGATGGCTCGACGGGAGTTGTAACAGGTTCGCTTGTTTTCTTCTAATCGCTCAATACCCGGGTGGCCGTTACGTTTAGCTGACCGCTTGCGGCTTGGGGGTGCTTGATATGATCATCACCCACTGCCGGCGTATTGACGAGTCTTAGAGTCCCACATAGGAGTTACCTAGTCCGGGCGAAAAGTTGTGGTGCGCGTATGCGATATGCGTTTGGACCCGATTAAAATGCGTGTATGGGATACCGTATATTAATTGGACGGCTTGCTAATGGTCGGGTCATATGTGATATGACCGGATTAGTGAATCAAGTGTTGATTCATCATTAGTTTCTCACTACAAATCCTATCTTGCTTATTTTGGATGTATGCATGCATGTATGCATTCATTCTTGTTCATGCACATATTGATGTGCAAGCACACATGCATACATACATCATTTTTTATCATGGTTGTTTATACAATGAGAATGGTGGATATATAAGAATTACACCATGGTTATTTTTGGATTATTATTGGATTTAAATTAAAGCAAAAGGAAATGAAAAATGGGTTAAATCATTTAAGAGTTTCTACACTCTTCTAAACTCTACCATGCTCACCTAACTTTTAACCCATGGTTTATTTTCTTATTATGCTTTTAACTTAAATCAAATGATATCTTTAAATCTAACCATGGTTGGTTATGAGAAAGAAAAATATATATAGTTATTTTTCTTTTCTCTTTCAAGGATAATTCATTCTCTTCTTCACAAAAGACCACCATCTTCATCAACCTCCATGCTTTGCTCTCTAGTTCTTATAAGAGAGTAAAATACTCATAAAAATAGGATTTTGAAGTGAGATCCATAGCCACAACATCATTCTAATCAAGTTTAGCCGACTTGATTAGAGTGTTCTCTTGGTTTTTCCAAATTTGCTAGCTTGGACGGGAAACTCCGGGTGAATCGTCGTGGACGTAAGAGGACAACAAGAGGACCTTCTTCCAACACCCAAGAGCCTAAGGAGTGAAGCAAAAAAGGGGAGCTACAAAGGTTGTAGCCTTCAAACCCTAATCTTTACTAGCTTATAGTTTTATAACCCTAATTTCTAGGATCGATCCCCTTGCATGTTAGTTTAGCACCTTAAAAACTAAAACTTTGGGTCATGTGATGCTTCAAAACTCTTCATAGGGTGCTACACTAACCTAACATTGGTATCAGAGCCGACCTAGAACATTAGGCGACCTTTTTATGAAGTTAAAACTCCGATTGAACCAAAATACGACTTTTAAGGGTGCTCTCTGGAAATTTTTTAAAAACTGACTTTTTTCAGAATTAAAAATTCTCAAAAAATAGAGCAGGTAAATATAAGACGAACTGGAAAATTCGTGCCTATGAACAGTACTTTTGGCCGCGGAACCGCGGCATAAGCAAGCTTAGGCCGCGGATCCGCGGCCATATAAGGGGATCTTTGACCAATTTTTGCACAGTGTTTTTCTTTACCTGCTATAGTATATTTTGAGTATGTTTAATCTGAATCTGCTGTTGAAAAATTCTGGAGATGTTTTTGGACTCGTGGTTTCGATCGGAATTTTCATTTCGTTTTCTTTTCCGGGTAAATTAGAAAGTATTGAAGTGTTTGAACGAGTATCATTTACTCACTATTCACGGGGTTTAAATAGTTTGGAGATATGTGCAAGTCTTTTTGCGGTGGTCCCTCTAGAAGACAACAAACCTTAACTCGATTATGTGACCGTCTCGAACTGCCCTTTGAACCCTAGGGTTTGGGGCAGTACGGCATGCCACATGTGAGGCGTTGGCTTGACCCTTCTACGGCTGGACCGCCACTACTGTGTCACACTCCGGATCTTTTGAACCCTGCTCAAGTGTTGAGCTTTAGTGAATCTTGGGTGCTTGATTGTTCGTTCGAAAACTTTAATACTGTCTGTTTGTCTGGAATGTGATACAATATGTGGAATTCATATGGTTTAGGCATGAAATACGAAATATGTGATATTTCGCATTTATGATGTCTAAAGAGAATCTGGATTCCAAATATTGTAGTCTTACACTTTCTTTTCTGTGACCGTAAGTGTAGTATGTTAGATATCGCCGGTTTCGTTGCTATACATCAACGACAATTGGGGTATGCATACTTACTTACGTTGATGATATGTGATATTATGTGTTGCTGAGATATGATGTGTAGGATTGTCGCGATCGAATAGCCGGGGGGTTTTGTGAGATGAGAGCTTTATATTTTCATTCATGTAAATTCAAATGTAATGTAATATTCTTTTATTTGGGGCACTTCCAGGTTGCGGTTGTGTCACCAGTGTTGTATATTATTTACTTTTCCGCATTAGGATGGACCCAAGGAGGGGAGCACTGGTGACCGGGTTCTGGGGTTCAGTGGGAGGCCATCTCGAGGAGTCGAGACCTGGTCTCCTAAACTCCAGGATTGGTAGGGTCACTTGCCGCTCTCGTAGGGGTCCAGGGTGTGGGCTTGGCTATTCATCGCGACTGTGGAATCCGTATTTTCTATTCTGGCTAAATACTAAATACGGACGTCCTAGGATATCCCACGTTATATCTATGTTTCTGCTGCCTGTGTTCTGTGATATCTGAGATGAATGACATATTATATATATGATATATAGTAGACGTTGCTTATGTTTTACACCCGCGCTAGTCCCGTCCCGGTATGCCGTTAGTTAAGTAACCTAACGGTGCATAACGGAACATTGCAGCGAATGCGGATGGCATAAGCGTACGTGTTATTTTCGTTTCTTTTCTGTGATTGGCTTTAGGACTTAATTGATGGGATTACATTAATATGATTAATGTAAAGAAAATAAACCTAAAAAGATGTTGTAGAATCGGATTTAAAAACTACTCGGCTTTTTATGAAAAAGCTACATTTCAAAACTGCGGAGCTTAAGCCACTCCTTTTGAAAAACTGTTTGATTCTACAACGATATCAAGTTCAAAGCGTTAAAGATTTTCTTAAAAATCATTCGCAACCCTCCGTCATTTTAGGAAGTAGAGTACTTAGTATTCGTGCTACGTTTGTTGACTTTAGTTAAGGCGTAGTGTACGGTAGCTAAGTGATGTCTTCCTACACTGCATATGATGCAGATTAATTAGGACATTCATGCGACTTTGTTGACCATAGTTAAGGGTCATATGGGTGGGTCTAATTAATCAAGAAATGACGGGTAGAACTTGACTGGTACTTATGATTTGTTGACCATAGTTAAGGTCATAAGTACTAGGGGTAAAAATTACATCGAGAATTTCAAGTGTTGAAATTTGCAATGAGATTGCATACCTTCCATGTGATGGTTGGATCCCGATCCCACTGTGGGCAATAGTTGCTCCTAGGAGAGTTTTACAGTTTACAATTAGCTAACTCATTAGGTGTCTAGAAAGGTGTTAACGGGGCTCCGCCTCTGGGAAAACGAGGTTTACTCTAATTAGGTCCGCGCGAAAGCACGGGGAACCTCCCTCAAAGTACCGACACTGGCCTGGCTGAACGGTTAGCGAAGTTGTAGACTGTAATTAATCCTGGCTAGTTTTTCTTTTTAAGGTTTGAAAGAAAACTTGATAAAAAGCAGTGGGAAACATCAATTAGACAAGATAATAAACCAATCTAATCTGTGCAAGAGCTTTCGCTGAGTGTATTCTTTTCTCTCTCTTAATGGCAGATACCAATGACTGGACTTAAGCTTCTACTAGATAAGAACAAACTGAATGGGACCAACTATAAAGACTGGCTGAGGAATCTAAAAATCGCCTTGACTTATGATAAAGTATCATATGTCCTCACGGCTTCAGCCCCGCCCGTCCCAGGCCCAAAGTCCTCAGTTGCGGACATTGAAGTCCGCAAGACATGGGACGCTGACTGTGCCACGGAAAAATGCCTCGCACTTGCATCGATGGACAACACACATCAAAAGCAGCACGAGGACATGGACATTCACGGGATATTGCTCCATACAAAGGAGTTGTATGGGGAGCAGTCCCGCGTGTTACGATACGAAGCATCAAAGAAACTGTTTCAGATGCGGATGGCCCCTGGCACACCGGTAGCAGACTATGTTTTGAAGATGATAGCTCTTATAGAAGAGCTTGAGGGCCTCGGATGGACAATGGACAATGAACAATATATAGATATTATTCTGCAGTCCCTCCCCTCCACCTTTGCTCAGTTCATAGTGAACTTTAACATGCATGGCATGGAGAAGGAACT
Organism: Agapanthus africanus; assembly: GCA_030015575.1. Taxonomy (NCBI): domain Eukaryota; kingdom Viridiplantae; phylum Streptophyta; class Magnoliopsida; order Asparagales; family Amaryllidaceae; genus Agapanthus; species Agapanthus africanus. Next base: position 467,457,001 of record JASDDO010000001.1, read on the forward strand.
CCCTAAACTCCTTAATATGTTAAGGAGTGCAGAGAGCACTATGAAGTCAGCAAAGACTCCCGTTATGACTATTGGACAGTCTTCTTCTTCTCGCCCGAAAGCTAAGGCCAAGGGAAAGAAAAAGAAGAAACCCGCTAATCCTAAGGGCGGAGTCAAAAAGGTGAAGGGAAAGGGAAAGTCCACAGCTGGAAACCCGGGGAAAGGCGAGAGTTTTCATTGCCACAAGACAGGACATTGGAAGCGCAATTGCACGGAGTACCTAAGTCTCAAGAAGAAGCATGGTGATGCTTCTGCTTCAGGTGCGTTTGTGACTGAAAACTGTTTTTCTGTAAACTCTGCTTCCTGGGTATTGGATACCGGTTCAGGTTCCCACATTTGCAATTCTATGCAGGGGCTGAGAAATAGCAAGGTTTTGAAGACAGGTGACCATACTCTCCGCGTTGGAAATGGTTCCAATGTACATACAGTCGCAGTGGGAGAGTATCACTTGGGGTTGCCATCTGGATGTATTTTGATTTTGAATCCATGTTATTTTGTACCAAGTATGCTATGTAATATAATATCCGTTTCTTTGTTGGACAATGAAGGGTATAATTTTGTATTGCAAAACAATGTTATGAACATTCACCTGAATCAAATGTTGGTTGGGTATGGTACACTTAATAACGGAATATATGTCCTAAATCAACACACGGTTTTCAGTATACAACACACTAATAAAAGAAAAATTTCAGAATTAAATGAAGCTTTTCTTTGGCACTGTAGACTTGGTCATATTAACGAAACAAGACTAAACAAGCTACACAAAGATGGATATTTAAACTCTTTTGAATATAAATCTTATGCGACTTGCCAGTCTTGTATCAAGGGTAAAATGACCAAAACTCCGTTTACCGGACACGGAGAAAGAGCTACTCAGCTCCTGGGCCTCATACATAGTGATGTATGTGGGCCTATGTCTACACAGGCTAGAGGCGGTTTTTCATACTTCATCACATTCACCGACGATTTCTCAAGATTCGGTCATGTATTTTTATTAAAACACAAGTCCGACACTTTCGAGAAATTCGTTGAATATAAACAAGAAGTAGAAAAACAAACCGGCTTGAGTATTAAGATGCTTCGATCAGATCGAGGTGGAGAGTATCTCAGTACAGAATTTGCAAACTTCCTAAAAGAGAATGGGATTCTCTCTCAGCTCACTCCTCCTTACACACCACAGCACAACGGTGTGTCAGAACGACGGAATAGGACCCTATTAGATATGGTCCGGTCCATGATGAGTGATGCTGAGTTACCAGTCTCGTTTTGGGGACATGCATTGGAGACTGCAGCGTTTCTGCTAAACAGGGTTCCAACCAAAGCCGTGTCTACCACGCCATATGAGATATGGAATGGGAAGAGACCATCTCTTAAAAGAATTAAGATTTGGGGTTGCCCGGCCTATGTTAAAAAGCAGAATCCGGACAAACTCGAGACACGGTCAGTCATGTGTAACTTTGTGGGATATCCAAAGAATTCTTATGGATATCTGTTCTACCACAAAGAGGAACAAAAGGTGTTTGTTTCTCAGTATGCCACATTCTTGGAAAAAGAGTTTTTCACAGATAAAGATGATGGCAAGGTAGTAGATCTGGAAGAGGTTCTGGAGACACAAACTACAAATGACGATTTGGTTGAACCGGCTGTTGCAACAGAAACTGAAGAACCTCGGCCACTCCGTAGATCTGGTAGGACTTCTCGCCCACCGGAGAGGTACTACGGTTTCCTCATTGATGGTAACAGAGAAGATTGCATCATGGATGACGATGATCCTACCAGTTTTCAGCAAGCTATCATGAGTGGTGACTCTGTGAAGTGGCTGGATGCCATGAGATCCGAAATGGAGTCTATGTACACCAACAAAGTATGGACTTTGGATGTTGTACCCCGTGGGGTAAAACCTGTAGGGTGTAAATGGATCTTTAAAAGAAAGATTGGTGTGGATGGGCAGGTAGAGACCTATAAGGCAAGACTTATGGCGAAAGGTTTTCGTCAAAGACCAGGTTTGGACTATGACGAAACTTTTTCGCCCGTAGCCATGCTTAAATCCATTCGGATCCTACTTGCTATTGCTGCTCACTACGACTATGAAATCTGGCAAATGGACGTTAAAACAGCATTTCTAAATGGAGATTTAGAAGAATGCGTTTATATGGATCAGCCAAAAGGCTTCATTGACAGTGGGAGCAGCGAGAAAGCATGTAGATTGCTTAAATCCATATATGGGTTAAAGCAGGCATCTCGGAGTTGGAACATCTGTTTCGATGATGTTATCAAAGAGTTTGATTTCATCAAAAATCCAGATGAACCTTGTGTTTATAGGAAGGCTGTAGGAAAAGCTGTCACATTCCTCGTATTGTACGTGGATGACATTCTTCTGATAGGAAATGATATTCCTATGCTACAGTCGGTCAAATCATTCTTATCACTAAGGTTCTCCATGAAGGACCTGGGTGATGCCACATACATCCTGGGCATAAGGATCTATAGGGATAGATCCAAAAAGTTATTGGGATTGTCCCAAACCAGGTACATCAACACCATCCTAAAAAGGTTTAGTATGGAAGACTCCAAGCGGAGTGCCTTACCTGCTTGCCATGGAGTCACTCTCTCCAAGGATTCTTGTCCAAAGACCGATGAAGAGAGAGCTCCCATGAGCATTATACCTTATGCTTCAGCAGTAGGATCTATAATGTATGCGATGTTATGTACACGCCCAGATGTAGCTTATGCACTTAGTGTTGTAAGCAGGTATCAATCCAACCCAGGGGAGAACCACTGGACAGCTGTGAAGAACATTCTTAAGTACTTACGAAGGACTAAAGAATTGTTCTTGGTGTATGGTAATACAGACCTCCAAATGGAGGCCTTTACCGATTCGAGCTTCCAGAGCGATAAGGATGACAGCAAATCTATCTCAGGGTTTGTATTTACCCTCAATGGAGGGGCGGTAAGTTGGAAGAGTTCCAAATAAGATACCGTTGCAGACTCTACGATGGAAGCTGAGTACATTGCTGCAAATGATGCCGCCAAGGAAGCCGTCTGGATGAAGAAGTTCGTCTCGGAGCTAGGAGTAGTTCCAACCATTATTGATCCAATACCTTTGTATTGTGACAATAATGGGGCAATGGCGTTAGCTAAGGAGCCCAGATCCCATCAGCGGTCCAGACATATCCTGAGGCGCTTTCATTTGATCCGGGAGATTGTAGATCGCCGCGAGATCGAGATTAAGAGAGTTGACACAAAGAACAACGCCGCGGATCCACTCACCAAGGCCCTCCCTCAGCCACAGCATGAGCGACTTTTTGAGATGTTGGGTATGAGATACGCCAATAACTGGCCTTAGTGCAAGTGGGAGATTGTTGGATATATGTATGCCCTAGAGGCCATTATGTGATAGTGGATGTATCTATACATGTATATATATTCAGTTTGCATTCTTGCTCGACATGATAGTATGCTATCTGGTTCTTCTTTATCTGACATGTTGATTTGATCATGCTTTTATTCATTCATACATGCTGATAAAGCCCTGAGGATATCGGCTTGACTACTCTGATTATGATGGAGATCATACTAGTGGGACATCTGTAGTCTATAAGCATATCCTGAAACGTCCCTAGTCGTAGGTATATCGAGACGGGGCATTGATATACCAGAGTAGACTAGCGTATATGATACTAGACCCATACGATGGGCGATGAATGTTCCCACATTCATCGATGTTTGACATCAAGATCATATACGGGTGCTCAGTGGTGACTGGGTATACTGGACGGACTCACCGAGAACTCCTATATGGAATTATATCTATCGTCGGATAGCAGTTCTCAGGTGACACTGGTACAGGTTAGTCTGTAGACCCGAGATCGTCATAGAGCCTTGTGTGTTCTCCCACTGTACTTTGATTACCACCCTACCACGGCTCTACTGAGTCGTGCAAGCAGGTGGCCGTTGGGTATAGTCCCGAGACACACGAAGGCAATGAGCGATAGGAGGGGTTTCGTCTCTCCCGATATTGGGAGTTGATGCTGTACTGTGCCCGACTGGTTATAACAGCAAGTCCCTGGCCAGGGCTGCTGAGATTTGCTGATAAGTGTTATCAGTAGTTTCTCGATCTGTTATAGACCATTCACCGGCATGACTTATTGAGTTATTGGGGTCGACGTGACCATCCCTAGGCTCGATATGCAGCATATCTGACGAAGAGACCGGACTGTACGGTAGTGTTGCCGGATGGCTCGACGGGAGTTGTAACAGGTTCGCTTGTTTTCTTCTAATCGCTCAATACCCGGGTGGCCGTTACGTTTAGCTGACCGCTTGCGGCTTGGGGGTGCTTGATATGATCATCACCCACTGCCGGCGTATTGACGAGTCTTAGAGTCCCACATAGGAGTTACCTAGTCCGGGCGAAAAGTTGTGGTGCGCGTATGCGATATGCGCTTGGACCCGATTAAAATGCGTGTATGGGATACCGTATATTAATTGGGCGGCTTGCTAATGGTCGGGTCATATGTGATATGACCGGATTAGTGAATCAAGTGTTGATTCATCATTAGTTTCTCACTACAAATCCTATCTTGCTTATTTTGGATGTATGCATGCATGTATGCATTCATTCTTGTTCATGCACATATTGATGTACAAGCACACATGGATACATACATCATTTTTTATCATGGTTGTTTATACAATGAGAATGGTGGATATATAAGAATTACACCATGGTTATTTTTGGATTATTATTGGATTTAAATTAAAGCAAAAGGAAATGAAAAATGGGTTAAATCATTTAAGAGTTTCTACACTCTTCTAAACTCTACCATGCTCACCTAACTTTTAACCCATGGTTTATTTTCTTATTATGCTTTTAACTTAAATCAAATGATATCTTTAAATCTAACCATGGTTGGTTATGAGAAAGAAAAATATATATAGTTATTTTTCTTTTCTCTTTCAAGGATAATTCATTCTCTTCTTCACAAAAGACCACCATCTTCATCAACCTCCATGCTTTGCTCTCTAGTTCTTATAAGAGAGTAAAATACTCATAAAAATAGGATTTTGAAGTGAGATCCATAGCCACAACATCATTCTAATCAAGTTTAGCCGACTTGATTAGAGTGTTCTCTTGGTTTTTCCAAATTTGCTAGCTTGGACGGGAAACTCCGGGTGGATCGTCGTGGACGTAAGAGGACAACAAGAGGACCTTATTCCAACACCCAAGAGCCTAAGGAGTGAAGCAAAAAAGGGGAGCTACAAAGGTTGTAGCCTTCAAACCCTAATCTTTACTAGCTTATAGTTTTATAACCCTAATTTCTAGGATCGATCCCCTTGCATGTTAGTTTAGCACCTTAAAAACTAAAACTTTGGGTCATGTGATGCTTCAAAACTCTTCATAGGGTGCTACACTAACCTAACAATTGCAATGGTATTCATCTATAACAATCAACAATTAAAACTACAAATGTAGGATACTGATATCATAAAGCGTTATACGCAACATTGATAGAACTGATAAATAAAAAAACGAAACACAAACCGTATCAAGATTTAACAACTTTGATTATGTCATATACACGGGCCGATATTTTCATATTAGCCAATAGGCAAAAATAGATTGCGGTCTGGATATGGCATATTGGCAGATGTTACCTATATGCATACATGCATGTTGTCTCCCCATTTTTTCATAAATCAAACCAACTACATACATCAAACTAGTCCATGCCACCAATCGGAAACTCTACTATGTCTTTGAATTATTTTTTTTCCAAATAGCATTGAGCTCTTATTGACATTGTCCCATCCAACAAATTTGTTGTGCTTGCCTCGACCTTCATCTAGCTTTCACATGCCATACACATTAGATGAGTAATATAGTTATAAATTATGGTATTTTGTTGTCATCAATCCACCTAACTCTAACCCCAACCTAACCCTAGCCCCAGCCCCAGCCCCAGCCCCAGCCCCAGCCCAGCCCAGCCCTGCCCCAACCTAACCCTAACCCCAGCGCGGCCAGCTAAACCCCAACACCAACCCTAAGGCAAACCCTAACCCCAGCCCCAGCCCCAGCAGCAGCCGAACCCCAACCCTAACCCCAACCCCGACCCCGACCCCGACCCCGACCGCGACCCCTGCCGAACCCCAACTCGCGCGCGCAACCCCAGACCCAGCCATGAACCTTAAGCCCAAAATAATCAAAAAATTCTTTAATTTACCTGAAGATTTACTCACCTGAACGGCGGTGGCGACGAGAACGGCGGTGGCGACGAGGAGAACGACGGTGGCGACAAGGAGAACGGCGTGGCGATTTGGGGATTTTTTTTCGCGCGCGATCGAGAGAGAGAGAAAGAAAGTGAGCGTAGGCGATCGATCTGTGCCTTTATTAAATCGATATTTAGTTGCCCCTACGGATTTACCCGTAGGTCCTTTGTTTGCGGCTCCGTAGGGGCAAACACCAAATTAAGAATTAATATTTTTATTCATGGACGTCTGGGCCCGTAGGGGCAACCTTTTAGCCCTACGGATTAATCCGTAGGGCCAAGTTAAATCTGCCCCTACGGATTCCAATATCCGTAGGGGCAACCCCTATTTTACTAGTGCCTTTTCTTTTCCCATGCCCCCTTTTTCCGGCCTTGGGAATAACTCCACCATGCACGACGTTTTTTGTGCATAGCTTTGAATGCGTCTCTTTATAACCCGAGGCTACACCTTCCTTCTTTTCTTCAAAGAGAAACCCATCTTTTATTAACAGAACTCAAACAAACCAAGAGCTATGGCCTGCAATCGCTCCCATGCTTGTCGGCAACCATGGGAAGTGCCTATCGAAAAAACGATTCCTCGCTTTGCTGCGCGGCTAGTAAATCCCCTACTCACCGACGCTCAGTGTGACGCGGTGATGTATGAGCTCCTGACTCATAGGGGTTCTCCTCTTCCTACGGGCTCCATTTAGCTCCGGATGATCTTTCTATCCGTGCTCTCCGATATTCCTCCTCATCCGGCAGAGATGACCCCGGCAATTTTTGATACGGTGGAGGATAAAATTGAGTGTTTCCACGAGGCACGCTTAATTACCCAGGCTCTGAAGGATCACTCGGTTCATTTACTGAGTCAGATAAGAGCCCGGCGGGCTATCATGTCTGCTTTTGCTGATGAGCATGGTGTTAATCAGTGGGGATCAACTCCTCGTGAAGACCGTCACTTTGACATGGTGGAGAGGGCAGAGAGGGAATTGGAGAACTTTGTATTTTGTTTTGTTAACCCCTGTACCTCTGATCCCATATTTGGTGATCTTTTCCCTGTAGAGTAGTATATTTATATCGATATATTTTTCTTATTATTGACTGTTGAATGTTTTCTGTTGAAAGTTTTCGGTTCATCACATATTCGTATGTGTATTGCATCTCTGTACATGAACTTTCTATTTTGCCCTTAGGAGTTTTCTTTTAAGTGCGAGCACTATCGTACTGTCATGTTTCCTTCGCAAATGTGTCTTATAGGTAGTCTATCTTGATCTCCTTGCAGGGCGGTGATGGCTTAGGAGACAGGTTCAGATCTGTCGCCTAAGACTTTTCAACTTTGCGAGTCGTGAGGTCTCATAAAGACTTTTCTCCCTACGAGTCAAGAGGATCCCGTAGGTGTATTTTCTCCTTAGGAATCATGAGGATTCCTAAGTGTGTGTTTTCTCTTGAGAGTCGTAAGGATCTCACAAGAGAATTTTTGCCCCTTACAAGTTGAGAGGACTCATAAGTGGTTGTTTCCCTCCTTATCAAGATTCGACTTTGGAGAGTGTGGCCCCTGAATAGTATGCAATAGTCCATCTTGAACCGACTTGTAGGGCCCCAGTGCTTAGGAAACATGTCCTTATCCCCGTTGCCCAAGGCTTTTCCCTACGAGTCGAGACGAATCGAGAAGTTCTCGCAAGGACACTAATTTCCTCACGAGTTGAGACGAATCGAGAAGTTCTCGCAAGGGTTTCCTAACGTTACAGTTAACTCTTGCTAATAGAAGTCCGTTAGGGTCTGTGGTACTAGGGTTTTCTACCCGTCACACCGTCGTGTTGGCTGATATATTCCCCGATATGCAATCTTGCTGTTCGGGTAGCCCCGCAACTGTCGTGTCTCTGATCCCTTCGGGGGTTGGAAAAGACGTCTTCAAGTAATCTTCTGGGTGAAATTATCGTCAAAAGAGCAAGCGTTAGGGATATTCCATGTCGCTTTTTACCTGAGGTTAGGCTCAGTATGGGAGCCCCGATGAGTCATGACCACTCCGCGCTGGTGTGGGATGATCTCCGATAGTCTTTTCAGGTCTCATTTGAGTTGCCGTCAAGACCCTGAAGCGAGGGATTTTCCTTGGCTTCGTTTGTTGACATTGTATCTACAATATTGCGACGAATATCGAGATTGTCTCTGGGTTGTCTGTGAACCGTCAAGTTTTGGAATTAGGGGACTTTGTCATGGCTCCGTTTGCTGATGTTGTGTCCGTATCCTGCTGGAGGGAGGAGGAACGCGGTTGGTTGATCTCTAGGCCATGGATTCCGCCGTCGAGACTTGGAACTAGGGACTATGCCATAGCTCCGTGGTAGTCTCTAGGCTGTCGCGAACCGTCGAGATTTGGAACTAGGGGACTCTACCATGGCTCCGTTTGTTGATGTCGCGTCTGCATCCTGCTGGAAAGAGGAAGAATGCTGTTGTTGATCTTTAGGATGTGGATGATGCCGTCAAGACTTGGAACTAGGGGCTTTGCCATGGCTTCGAGGTAGTCTCTAGGCTGTCTGTAAACCGTCGAAATTTGGAACTAGGGGACTTTGCCATGGCTCCGTTTGTTGACGTCGTATCTGCTTCTAGTTGGAACGAGAAGAATAACGCTGTTGTTGATTTCTAGGCTGTAGATGTAGCTATTGAGATCTGGCTTCCCTTTGACGGAGCCTGGTGGGACAATATGATTCCCTTTTCGTTTATGCCCATGGATTGTGTACAGGGGTCAATGTGATCTCACCTGCAGGGCAAAAGTTTCATTTCATTCTATTTCTTTCCGCGACGCTCTATCATTTCAGCTTTTTATATCACGAAAGTCGCGATTGCCCAATCATTTCGGCTGTTTTTTCGCGGTGCCCAATCATTTCGACTATTTTTCTTTTTCTTTACTCGCTGCTTTTTTTTGCAAGTTGCCCAATCATTTCGGCTATTTTTTGTATGCATATATTTTACTTGCTGATTTTTGTTGCAAGTTGCCCTATCATTTCGGCTATTTCATAAGCATTTTTGGTTCGCTGATTTTTTTGCTGCTGGTATGGAACTCAAGATCTGATAATGATCTTAGCATCAGCATCGCTGCGACTGGAATATTGCCAGGAGCGAATCATCATTTGCCGTGAAAGGACTTGGAATTTGATACCGATTTAGGCATCAGCATCACTACCACTGGGACATTGCCAGGAGCGAATCATCATTTGCCTTTGTCGGTTCGAACAAAGGCGGCTTAGCAAACAGGGTTAGGATCCTGTCGACTAAGGCTTTTGATTTCATGAGCCGTAAAGGTCTCATAAAGATGTTTCTCCCTATGAGTCGTGAGGATCTCGTAGGTGTGTTTTCTCCTTAGGAGTCGTGAGAATTTCTAAGTGTATGTTCTCTTATAAGTCGTAAGATCTTACAAGAGTGTTTTCTTCTTATGAGTCGAGAGGACTTACAAGTATCGTTCACCACATGAGGACATTCCTCGTTGTTGGTGGGACCTGGTGAGGAAAACGTTTATTTGTGCCCATGGATTGTATGCAAGGGTCAATATTGAACCTCTTGTAGGGCAATTTGGGGAATGTGATGGCTTAAGAACAGGTTCAGATCCCTGTAACTTAAGGCTTTTTAAATCCTACGAGCCATGAGGGTCTCATAGGGGGAATCTCCTTACGAGTCGTGAGGATCTCGTAAGTGTAATTTCTCTTTAGGAATCGTGGGAATCGCCAAGTGTGTTGCTTTCTTATGAGTCGTAAGGATCTCACGCCGGTATTTTCTCCTCACAAGGTCGAGAGGACCTTGCAGGTGTTTTTATTTTAATGAGATTGCGCCCTTTCGGGTTTTCACAAACTCGCCGGTAGTCCTGCTATTTTTACTCACGGCGTCATTTCGGGTTTTCATCCGTGCCTATTTCGCTTGTGGAAGTACCCCTTTTTTTTGCACGATGAAACTCTCGAGAATAGTTTTGTCGCATGTAACCCATCCGTTTTCCGGTAGGATTTGAGTTGTAGTCCTCGCCGCTGGGACTTGTGGACTTGCATTTCACCATTGCCGTGTTTGAGGCGACATCGTTAGTTTAGGGTCATCTCAGTCCGTTGTTAGTTTAAGGACATCTCGGTCAAATGTTAGTTTAAGGACATCTCGGTCCACAGCTAGTTTAAGGACGTTGCGGTCCGTTGTTGGTTTAAGGATATTACGGTCCATAGCTAGTTTAAGGATATTATGGTCCATAGATAGTTTAAGGACATTGCGGTCCGTTGGGATTTTGAGGCGAGATTTCGCCGGATACTACTTATAGAGTTTGGACTCGGGAAGATAGTGAGCGGACATAAGCGTCGTCATCTATCATTGACCATGGCCGTGACTCGTCAGGCATAGTATTTTTACAGGAATCAGCCGTTTATTGGCCGGAAGGGTCTTTCGCCATGCATATCCATGAGCAAATAGGCCCTACCTTGGTAGACCTTGTCTATGATGTACGGGCCTTCATAGTTCGGCTCAAATTTCCCCCGTTTAGCACGATTGGGGATCATAAGTCTTCTTACGACTAACACGAGTTCACCTTGGAGGGGTGTTCTCGGCCTAGTCAATCTTTCGTATGAGCGCGTCATCCTTACTTTGTAAGCCTTCAGGTTTTGCTGCGCCATGAGACGAGTTTCATCAAGGGCATCGGGATCCTCAAGCCGAAGATGGGCATTTTCTTCATCCATTAGTTCATACCGAACCGCCATTCATAGAGAGGGTAGCTTTATCTTCAAGGGAAGTACCGCTTCTGTGTCGAATACTAACACGAATGGCGTTGTGTTCCTTGGGGTTGTCCCGAGTAAACTATCTCTCCGTCTTCTTCGGTATCGCTCCCGAATATCGGGATAGTGGCGATGGCTTTTTGTTTATTCTTCGGTTTGTGACATCTTTCCACGTCTTCGAAGTCTGGTAAGAAGTATTTGGCGTCTTCATATTTGCGGACCTCATTTACGGAGAATGGGTTCAGCTCCCCTGTAACTGTGTACTCGAGGCCATCCTTGAAGTACTTCATACACTGGTGTTATGTAGAAGGGATGATATTGTACTCATGTAACCAAGGCCTATCGAGCAAAGCGTTGTAGCAAGTCTTGGCATCAATAACATGGAACTTGATGTCGGTGACGAGCAGCCCGAAGTGTAGTGTCAGTATTACATACCCGAGCATTTGTGATGACTGCGAGTCGAACCCGGAGATAGTAATTTTATCCCGAGCCAAGTGCTGAACGTTCATGCAAATCTTCTTCAACACCCTTACATTAAGAAGGTTGACGGAGGACCCGTTGTCAGCCAAGATCTTTCCTATCTTGATGTTGCAGCAATACCCAGTGACATTCAGGGGGACGGTTGTGCTCGCACGTTCCGAGAAGGAGGTCTTCATCACTGAAGGTGATATCAGCCGTGTGGACTTCTTCCAGCTCGTCCTTCATCTTTTCTTCTGCCAGGAAGGCTTGAAACTGGTCGGGCTCTTGTAACACCTTGATCAGGGAATCTCGTGCTTCTTTAGACCGGAGAAGGGCATCTAAAATACTCAATTGTGAAGGTATCTTCCTCAAATGTGCCAGAACACTGTAATCCACCTTGTTCTTCTTGGGCGGGTCCTTGGCTGTGAGCTCTTCAACGACTCTATAATCGAGGGCAATCTCCTCAGGGACTTTTTCCTATCCTTTGTCCCATTTACCCGAACCTTTGTTTGAAGGTCCGAGATTCTTTTCAGGCAACGTACGGTTATGCAGCTGAATGTTCTCACAGTTCTTCATCTCCTCTTCTTTTTCAGTAGTGGATTACTTGAAGAGAGAGCCGAGGGCTATTTCTTCGTCGGAATCTCTTCCGAATGTAAGAACTTGAGGTTTTGCTCTTGTCGTAATGGAATTAACCATATGACAGTTACTGGTTGTTCCTTCACGCTCGTCTGTCGTGCTTCTCTGCTCCCGACGGTCTTTGCGCTTTACTCACTTGAAGTGTTGTCGATGGGCAACGTATCCCTGCCACCACTTCTTGAAGGCATTGCACTCTTCGGTAGGGTGTGTGACCCTCCGATGATATAAGCAGTATTTCGGATGGACATCCGGTTCGTCAGGGCACATATTCCCGGAAGTATTTTCTTTGGAAGGTGGCAGCTTCATTCTCGTCGACAGAGTTTTGGCGAACTGCTTCCTTATCTTGATTCTGCTCCTGCTAGTGGCAGGGGCACTTTGATCCGGTTGAGGTACTTTATGGATCTTCATCACCGAAGCTTTTTCGGCTTGACACCGGCGCTTGGCCTTTTTGTAAATGGCCGCTTCACGTTCTCGATCAGCTTTGCTCTTTTGAAGAGCTTCGTTCAACAGCTTATCGATGAGGTCATCTGACGGTTGCATAGATTCTGGCTCTGGATCTGCCCCCGGTTTCTCTACGTCAGGAGCTTCTTTGTTATTTATCGACGAGTGAGAGATCATGTGGCAGCTCGCCACATACTCCTCGGGTTCTTCTGACGAGTCGTCTCCTTTGTCAATGTCACTGTCTCCGTTCTCAAGAATATGCTTGAGGAATTCTTCCAATGTGACTGGGGTCCGTGCTTTTTGGTTGTATTCCTCCAGCGCGTCGATGTACTTTTGCAGACCCGTACGATTGTCGTCGAGCTACACGGGCTTCTTGGCCTTCTTCTTTTTCTTTGCAGACTTCGGAGGCTTGGCTTGGAGATTTTTCCCATCGTTACCAACTTTCGGCGTTGGGCGCGGTTTCATCATTCCATCAATAATCTCAGGCTCCAACGGGCTTTTCCACCTAATCGCCGGACATGCTTGAAGATCCTTCAGCATTCTTTTAGTTTTGGCCGAAAGGAAAACTTCCCATGGAGCTTCTTCTATAAGTGAGCATGATGCCCCCGGCGTGTCCACCTTTTTAGGAGCGTGCTGCTGCGGCGGATTTACCTTCCAGTTTTCGGACAACGCGAACTTGCCCTGCTGGTACTGGTCTTCGACCCAGTTTTTAAAGACGTAGCAATCTTCGATTGGGTGTCCCACTATTCGGTGGTAGGGGCAGTAATTGGGATTGTTGACGTGTCCCGATTGCAGTGGGCGTCTCGGATCCGGCTGAGTGATGAGCCTGTTGTGCAATGCCAGTTCAAATAGTCTCCTCGTTTTATCCCAGGGAAACGAGTAAGGACGTTTCAACTTTTCTTCGAGGGCTCGCGGTCTGCTATTTTGGCGAATAACCGGTTTCAGGTCACTCGATTGTTGTCGAGCGTTGGCAACGAAGGTCGCTTTCCATTTGCCCTTTTCATTCCGAATATCTGTCTTTGAAGAGGATGGCCTATGGCCCATCTGGTCCATTTGGGCCAGTTTGTCGATCAAAGCCTGGAAGGTGGTTGGCTTGAAAAACATCATAAACTGGGATATAGTTGCCTGAGGATCAAGGGTCCCGATGAACATGCCCATAGAAGGAGCTTCTTCTATGCGCTGTTCACACTTCGACCATAGGTTCCGCCATCGACTGAACCCAGGTTTCTCCCGGTTTCACCCTGGCGTTGATTAATGCCGTGATTGGGGTGCGCTCGCTTGCGCTTGTAAACCGCTGTGTAAACAGTAGCTCCATTTCTGCAAATGTCTTGATGGAATCATTCGGAAGCTCGGAGTACCATTCAAATGCCGTCTCCGGCAAGCTGCCGACAAATTGGCGAAGCAATAGTTTATCATCGCCTCCAGTATTGCCACATAGAGCTCTGAATTGAGCAACGTGTTGATGCGGATTGCCCATCCCCTTATACGCATGGAATTTAGGGATCGTATATCCTTGAGGGTACTTAATTTGGTCGTACCAGCCTGGGTAAGGTCGCCCAGTTCTAACAACCTTGCCTGCCGCTTCATTCGCTTGATGAGCTTGTATCTGCTGAGCTATATAGTCGTCAAGGGCAGCTTTGGAGACTGTCTCCTCTCTGGTTGCTGATAGAGCCGGAGGAGGGTTCGATATCTCTCCTCTGTCGTCTTCAATGATTATTGGCGGGTCTTCGGATAGAGGATCTAGCTGTATCATCATCCCAACCATGTCTTGGAACAGAAGCGCCATCTGTTTTATATTAGCCGCTTGTTCCGCCGCCTCTTTGTCTTTCTTTTCAAGAACCCTCCGTAGGAATTCGGTGTCGGTCTCTTGCTCCTGGCGTTGTTTCGACGATACTTCCGTTCTTTCTTTCTGCCCAGTAAGTGTGGCCATCCTTGTCAATATCTCCTGGAGCTTTTGTTGTTGCTCCTGAGCTTTCGTTACAGACCGTGTAAGTGGTCGATGACTCACGGAAGCACGACTATCCTTTTTTCCGGATGCAATATAGACGGTATGCACAACCATGCCCCCAGACTTGAGGCTTTTAGGTCTACTGCCTTTTATATTTGTCGCCAGTGGTGGGAGATTCTCAGGCCTTCTCTTTTTGTGGGAGGTCGAGGTTGAGAGGGCCGTTGCGGCAGGCACCCATGCAGATGATACCTTTCATGTTATGGCAGTTGTATGGTCCTCCTCTTGACGAGCCTTCGTCTTCTTCAGACGGCGAGAGTAATCTTTGTCAACTATAAAGTCTTAGACTTTCCGCCAAACTTTGCGGATCTTGGAAGACAACCGCTGAGGAGGCTGTTCCGGGTTCACCTGTGTTGTGTTTTCGGCAGGCAGAGAAGACTTCTTCAATATTGCGGTTGGAGAGTTCTTGCGCACCCTCCTGAGCGGCTCAAAACTGTTCCCAGTTGGAGCAGCAGCAACAATTTCCACCATTGGAGCTGGCGGGAAAAGTCCAGAAGGAGAGTTGCCCCATCTTTCCTCACTCGGCGCCAGTGGCGACGTCGAGCATGTGTTGCGGATAGGAATGGTTCAGTTACGGGAGTGGTTTCGTCATGCCCCTTGCTTTGATGAGAGGCTGCTCTTGGTGTCAACATGTCGAAGACTGGCGTCCGTTGAGAGGGAACCTCTAGCCTGTCGAAGACTGACTTTTGAATAGGGGAAGCACTTGTAACAATCTCACCCGTAGCAGGAGTTGGAACGACCAGTCTTGTGAAGACTGATCCCTTAGCAAGAGAAGCCCTTTTGATGACTTCGTCTAAAGAAGCTAGAATGGCTATCTGCTTCAGGATAACTCTTTCTGGTATCGCATGCCTTTTTACAGGCCCACTGGAGTTCTGGCTCAGCCTATTGAAGACTGAGGCATTGGAATTGGACGACCCGTTGAGAGGGGCCGTGGTAGTTGCGAGCCGATCAAAGACCGATTTTTTTGGGGCTTCTTGTGATGGCATTGAAGCATTGAAGTTCATTGGCGGGAGCATGGTTCCGAAGAACAGTCCAGTGGTGGCCTGAGTCACTTGTTCCACTGGCATTGCGAAGATGGAGGCCGCTTGGGGCCTATAAGTCACTCCTCCAGTAGGGACGGAGTAGGAGTTGCTGTTGCAATTGGTGCAGTTGGAAGCCATTAATGTCAACTTCTCTTTTGCACAGAGCAAGACACCAAATCTCAGTACCTCGAATCCAGGGGCAACCATATTAAACCGTGATTCGCTCGCGAACACGACACACGAAGTGTGGAGTGGAAAAAGGAAAAGGTCCCACCGGGCGTGCTAGAATCTGTTTACCGCCGAAAGACGTGACTGGGACGTTAGGACGTCTGGCCTGAATTTTGGGGGCAGATGCTATTTGGTTTTATCCGTCCACCTCTCCGAAGATGCCAAGTTGAATTATGGCACCGTGTATCAGAGGTTTGGACGGATACGGCCGTTTTAGCGGACTTCGTCAGATTCCCCCTCGTTGTGAGGGTTTTTGATTGTGGGGACGCTCTTCCCTGCAGGCACAAGCCCCTGCAGTTAATTACGTTACCGCATCGCGATAGCCACTTTTTCCTGCTCCATAAGGTCACTTCGTGTCGTGTGTGTGTTTGTTTTATTTTTTTTGGTTGCCCGTGGATTGTATACAGAGACTAATTTGTGTTGTCGCCCGTAGGGCGTGGATTAGTCCAAATCCGTATATTCTTAGATTTGGGTTTGGGTTGATTTAAGGATCGTTAACCTTGTTTGAGATTAAGATCAACTTAAATATTTGTTAAGGATACGTTAATCCAGTATTGGACTAAGATCCACTTAACGGGGGTTCGAGATCATTTTTGATCCAACGAAAGAGCATTTGGGCTCTATCATTTTAGTTTAGGGATGTTACGGTCCATGGCTAGTTTAAGGACATTACGGTCCATGGCTAGTTTTAGGACATTACGGTCCATTGGGATATGCTCCTGGGTATGAGTGTGCATCCAAGAGCTGTTGGTTGTCGGTACCCTCCACCTCTCTGATATCGTTGAAGAATTACAACGACATATATCAGAGGTGTGGAGAGATGTACCCTTGAACCAAACTCCAGACTGAAGGGAGAGATCATGGTGGGATGAACATTATTTTAGATTCCACGTGTCAGGAGATCATTGGCCGTCTCTGGGACCAAGATCAATTTGGGGGAATCCTGGGTATAGGAAGGCTTCGGATGATTGATGGTCAAAAGGATTTTGGCCTTGAGAGACTTGGCTGATTTGGGCTAAGGTTGGCCTCTCACGGTGTTAAACACTGCTAAATGTTTGGCGCTCACGTGCTCCTACGTGAGGCTCTTAAGCAGTGTTAAACACTGAAACTTGGAGCACTCACATGTGGTACGTGATGCACCTAAATATTGGGCACTGTTTCCTTAGGCTTATTCTCTCGTTATATACATGTAAGTGTTAAACACTTAAATCTTCTCACCATCACGTGTAGACACGTGAGGCGCCACCAAATTGGGCACTGCCTCCTTTGAATTTGTCTTCCTGTTCTTTCCTAAATGTTAAACATTATTGGAGGTCATGTGGGATCACGTGACTCGATTTCAATTATTTTTTTTCTTCTTGTTCCTCAGAGGTGCTCATGTGGGACACGTGATCTGTTGTTATAGCGTTAAATGCTAATATGCTTGGGGCTCTTGATCTGGGTCTTGAGAACTTCGAGTCCTTTGTTTCATAAGAATTAAATTCTTACGCAGGGTTAAACCCTAGTTCTATCAGAGGAATTAAATTCCTATATCTTTGGAAGAATTAAATTCTTCAAATCTGGTTCTTTCCTCTAAGTTTTGGAACTGCATAACAGAATCTCCCCGATAAGAATTAAATTCTCAACTTGTGGGGAGATCTGCTTCTGCAGACCTTAACCAGAGGAAGAACTAAGTTCTTTTTTTGGAAGAGTTAAACTCTTGTAAAAAGAGATAAAATGATTACTAAGTCTTCTCCTCACCTAGGGCTTCTCTTTCTCTAATGGGAACTCCTCCTCTTTTTTGTTTTCTCAAATCTTACGGGAGGTCTCATTTCTCTATGTATATATATATATATATATATATTGTAAGTGCACGGCGACGCCCCGACCGTCAATCCGACGCCGGAATGCGGAAGCGGTGATTTACAATAACTTTCCAAACCGGCACCACCGCGCACTATAAACCCGGATCGTGCCATTAAACTAGTCCTAGTTAACTACAAGATGGGAAGAGAGATATACCGAGTGATCCGTGTCCTCCGGTCTTCTCGTCGTCGTCCTGATCTCCCGCGGAATGTCTGGTCTCCACCACGTCGCCGGGAGGGCACCACGTCGCCGGCTTCTTTTACGGGCTCCCACCTCTATACCGAGGCAACTCGGGCACGAAACTGGCGAGTCGACGTGCCCAAGATTTGCTGTAGAATGTGTAGTGCTCATGTCTCACTTTGGGGTTTATGGAAGTTGCCTTTGGAGATGGTGGAGGAATGAAGTTTTGGAGATGGAGCTAAAATGGATTTTATGCAATGCCAATGAACAAAAATCCCCACCCAAAAATATTGGGCAGCCCCCCCAAAGAGCCAAGGCCGGCCATTACAAGGTGAGGATTGAATGAATAATGAGAGAGTGAGAGAAGTCCAAAGGGATGTGTATCAATCATGATGCAAGAAAAGAATGATGATCAAAAGCAATGAACACAACCATATCCACACTCAACCACAACCATTATCAAAACCATGTCACACAAAAGTCAAGCCATGATGGATAAATCAAGTCAAAGGATGGTGCACCCATCATGATGCAACAAAATGCAAAGAACACCCT
Source organism: Agapanthus africanus (assembly GCA_030015575.1). NCBI lineage: Eukaryota > Viridiplantae > Streptophyta > Magnoliopsida > Asparagales > Amaryllidaceae > Agapanthus > Agapanthus africanus. Next base: position 467,475,395 of record JASDDO010000001.1, read on the forward strand.
CCACAAATGCTTATTTGCACAAATGCAAATAAGCCCTCCTCCACCAAACTTCAGCCATTGAATGATACAAAGAAATATGGCTGAAACAAAAAGCAAACTGGAAACTCCAGAAAACTGGTCCCGTAATAAATTACAGGAAAACCCCGCTACTGTGTATACACACCCGCATTTGTATTCCAACCGAAATACAAATGCAATGAGACAAAATCTACACTGTACTATACTAGGATCCGGCTTAAACCAAAGCCGGCTAGTATTATCCGTCCGATCCTGATCCGTGCAATACCGCACGTATCTGATCGAACCCTGCCATATCTCCATACGGCCTCTACAGCGTTTCGCCCGAAAACTTGAGCAACTGAATGTGGGGGACTCTAAAGACTCGTCAATACTATGGCTGTGGATTTAACCACTAGCACGTCAGAGGTATTAGCCATACGTGACGGGCCGCCAGCTATTGACCGAAAGGGACGTCGATGAGCGAACTCATCCTGACACCCTACTGAGCCTGTCAGTGACAATATCCGTACAGTCCGGTCCGTTCGTCTATGAGCATCGCATGGCGGGCCTAGGGGTTGGTAAAAGTCAGACCCCCAAAAGCGGTACAAGTTGTGTCAGAGATCAGCCCAGAACACCCTGAGATACTACTGGAATACCTACCAGTAAATCTCCTGCCTTGGCCAAGGACTTTTCATGTTTTGGCTCTCCTAGACACAGCGCGACCTCACCCCCAATACCGGGAGAGACGAACCCCCGAAGATCCGCTCACTGCCTCCATGTGGCTCGCGACTGCACCCAACTAAAACCTGTTTGCACGTCTCCTTTGAGCGCGGTAGGGTAGTAATTAAAGTACAGTGGGAACTCACACGAGACAAATGACGATCCTCAGGTCGATGAACTAACCTGTACACATGTCACCAGGGAACTGCTATCTGACGTCAGGTATAAGACCAACTAGCATGTTCCCAGCGAGTCCTGTCCGGTGTACTCATAACCCAATGAGCACCTGTATACATCTTAGGTGATCCAACTGACACCAGTGGCTTGTGAGACCGGCCACCGCCCCTCGTCGGGGTCTCGAATGTATACACTAGTCTACTCTGGAGAATCGATGCCCTGTCTTGAAACTCCCACGACTAGGGACCTTTTAAGGATGTGCTTATAGACTACCAGCTCCCACGTATATGATCGCCCTCATACTGCTGGCAGTCAAGCAAGAATCCTAGGGGCTCTATCAACGTGTAATAGCGACCTGTCAGGTCACCTAAAGCAGTACACGATGATAAAGATAAACCAGATAGCATACTATCATCTTGAGTAAGACTGTCCTACCGGGATAGGTCCTCCCTCAATCATTGCAATCACGTGCCTGTGATCCAATAATTGACTCTGAGGGCACTATCTCCAACAATCTCCCATTTGCACTCAAGTCTAATTATTGCGATGTCACATACTCACAGCCCGTGTGATACCGAACACCCAACTCCTCTACTAGTCAGTCTCACAAAACTCGTTTGCGAAACTATTGCGTTCGAGGAATAACCTCAGTGAATGGATCCGCTTTGATGTTTCCTTCTATGTCTCTCTATATCTCAAGTTCGCGGAGAAAGCCATCTCCCGAAATGAGCAATACCTGTCTTAGAATGTGTCTGATGTCTGATGGGACCTAGCTCATAAATGAACTCCAAATCCAAACTTCTTAGACTGTATCGTCAACTGAACTTAATCAGTATCCTGCGCCATGCCTCCTTCAGTATTGCCTTGGACCACCTGTCCAAAATACTGCCCCTCGTCAGAAGGAAAACTATAACTCTGACAACCTCCCTATCGTCCAAGTCACCTTGGAAGCCTGGAATGATAACTGTCTCCCGAATGAGGCTGTCGTTATCATATCCCTAGAACATCCACTTATGTTCTAAAACTGCTTCCGATTGTTTCTCCAAGATAGGATCAATATCAGCTTATTGCATCTAGTGCAAAAACAACATCTGGTGTGGTACTTGACATCTCATGATTGACTCAATTGCCTAAGCAAGTGATCTGCCAATCATGCGCATCCCTCTCCCCTTTAGTCTGTAAGACACCTTTAGAGAGGGTGACTCCATCACCTGCAGGTACACTACCGTGCCAGGAGTCGTCCATTCTAAATACTCTTAGAATGCTGTCTAAGTACCCTTAATTGGGAAATCACCTAAATCTAGATCTAAAACCATAGATCTAGTAACCAGTATGTCTGATATAATGTCCAAGTCCTATGTAGAGAAACCACTGTGTGACGACCAAAGTATAACCGATCGAAGTATAGGAATATCACTTCCTACTCTGTGTATGTCATCAAATACCAGGACATCACACCCTGCTACCTTCTCAACTGATCCACCCCCTATTCTGATGAAGTCAAACCTATAACTGTCACATCATAAATTGATGATCTATCTCTGCTATATCTGCTTTAGTCTATAAATAGACATAAGCCACCTGTCCACCAATTCTTCCGCTGCTCCCACTGACTACGACAACCCCCTGGTAGAGTCATATAGACGTACACTTCTAAAGCCAGTTTAGAACGACGCTATACTCATCCTCCTGCCGGGTCTCGCAGCCTGGAACAACAGCAATGGCAAGTGTGGGTAAACAAGAACCTCCCTGTCACCGTCCTTGAGGCTACCTGAGTACCTCTCGGGTGCCTGAAGTTACCCACCGTATCTGCGGAGTGGCCAATGGAATGTCAAACCAGATTGAATTTTTAGGTTCCTATCAAATCTTCAGTAATCGTTTGTGGTTCTGGAATCACTTCCAGTTCTACCATACTCCCACTACTGTTTTCTGAAAAAATCCATTTTTATTAAAACTGTGGCGAGTCTAGAACAATATCACTATTGATCTTCTAGATGGTAGAAAGTCAACCCTCGTCATAGCCTGGGTCAACCCACAAACAGCCATTACAGAAACGTGCCTTGAGTTATCCAGAGTCTGGTTTTAATCATAAGCCGGACAACTCCCCGTACCTTAACATCGTTAAGATATGAACTGTTCTATATCCAATACAGAAACAGAGGCACTGATTTAATTGAACCAGATTCAAATCATGCAGCTGTCTCCAGTGCATGTCAACTAAATAGAAGGAGGCCGATCAGCGTTACTCAACTTAGGAATGCTTCCAATTATGAGTAACCTGAAAGAGAAGCAAGTTCTCTTAATCACTACTATCAACTGAATACCATACTCAAGTATCTACATCTTCGATCAACTTGAAGAATCCCGATACTTGCAATACCTGGTTCTCTACTTTATCCAAATACTTATAACTTCTCAAAACTTGGACCCTGTGCTTCCATGAAACACCTGTCTAAAAACTAGAGAAGTCATAAGTAAACCGAATATAGTACGTGGACCAACCCCTCTGTCTTGATGGACCCTGGACAACATACAATACTCTGTATAAGTCCCTTGATTCTGATAACTCATTCACTGTGTGTCGCAGGTTGAAAACTGTACTTATCGTTAAGAAGAATTACACCGTTGTTCAATACTCCTTACCTAACCATCCACTAATATAGGTAAATGTCATAGACATAATTTCAAAAAGGTATATCTCACTCTATGAAAATAGACGTACAGATATATCGATTTGAAATTGGTGCATAACAGCGGATATTCAAAATCAAATATTTGCCGACCAGCAAACAGCCCAGGTGATTTCCTCAAATATCACCGATTACAACGAATCCCGATATAATGAGGATGATCACCCAATTCCCGATAACTTACTCCCACTCACCATCTGTAAAACCATACAGATGTGAGAATCATACCTGGTAAATACATACCCTGGAGTAAGTATCTAATCGGGAAATCAGTTTTCGTTTAACAGTACACAGTGAAACTGAAACATTGAAATGTTTCGATGGGGTATCCCGGTATTCCTAGTAATGCCTCTTCCATTATCCAGATTCACAACTGTAACTGTGTAATTCTTTGCCACCTCTCCAAATCCCTTTATATGTCTTTAGTCATTACCTTCTGCACACCCCTTTAGGCCAAATGGTTTTCTTCCTTCCCTACCGTTCGGCACCAGCCTATGGTTTGGAAGAAGACTATCCAATAAGCATAATGGGTGTACTGTCCTAATCCTAGGAGCACTCGCAATGCGAGAGAAGGTGAAGATAAAAGACAACCGAATAAACCTTATTCCTATTTCTCCTGAACCAGAATCCATCCCTGAACTGGAACAAGTTCCTTTCGAGTTCGTATATAACCATACGATGGAGTATCCAATAAACTGTGGATCTTCGTAGTGATACGGAGTGTTCTGGAGAAATACAAAGGTGATTTTAGGATTGGCGAAGAAATACTTGGTTTGGTCGTGAATATCAGTCGCAATTTACTTTGCCCTCTTACTAATCCCTTGCTTTGTCTTAACTTAATACCTTCTGTACACCATCGCTAGGCTAATTGGTTTTCTTCATTCCCTACCGGTCGGCACCTTCCTATGGTTTGGAAGAAGACTGTCCAATTTGCGTAATAGGTGTACTATCTCCTAAACCAAGGAGTACTCACAACTTGAGAGAAGGTAAAAGGAAAAGACAACTGAATAATCCTATCCGTTTTCTCCAGAACCGAAAACCATCCTCGAATAAATCCCTTCGAGTTCGTATATAACCATACGATGGTTTTGTCCAATGGAAGTGGACGTTCGTAGTAATACGGGGTGTCGTGGAGAAAAGGGTAAAAGTAGGAGTGGCAATGAGGTGTGCAACTCTGACAATCCAAAAGCCAATGTTAAGAAGGTTCGGTTAATTTTGGTCTCTGAGTCATAGTCTAGGGTCGGGTCAATGGTCGCTGCCAAGGAGAGAGAGAAAAGAAACACTCAGCGTGCACTCTAACCTAGATCAGAATAGTTACCAATTTATCTAATCTGGAAACCTCCCACTGTCATCTCAAATTCTCCTCCAAACCTGAAAGAAGAATTAGTCGGGATCACCCAAGGAGTAAACTAACTCATCAGTGGAAATCGGGATCCAACTATCATCGCATGATAACGTGACGGAATCCGCTCACGTCATCACACTCCAGAAGGTATGTGCATATCTGGCAAGTTTCAGTTTCTTTAGAAACTCCCGATGTGATTTTTACCCCATGCTCCTATGACCTTGACTTTAGACAACAAATCATAAGTCACATGTCAAGTTCTACCCATCATTCTCCAGGTTAATTTGAATCCACCCGTACCTACCCTTGACTTTGGCCAACAAGGCAGTACGACTGTTCCAAACCAACGCATCTATCTATGCTGCATATGAATAACCAACAGCTACCAAACACTGCGCCTTGACTTTTGCCAACAAACACAGCTTGAATACTATTGACTATCCATATGAAACGACGGAGGGCTACGAATGGTTTCTGGCGAAAACCTTTAACGTAATGAACTTGATATCGTTGAAGGAACGGATAGCTTTATAAAAATATAGTGACGAAAACCTTTGCTAATGAGGTCACTCCCGGTAAAGGGATCTCGGCTCTTTCCCCGTAGAATGAGGTGCAGGATATTCCAACTGAATACCACGGTGCAAAGCAAAAGTAATCGGCTATAGTGAAGTTATTGCCCTGACGCAAACTTCTGTCCAAGGGGTCACTCCCGGTGAAGGGATCTCAGCCCTTACCTCGTCGACTGAGGAGCAGGATATTCCAACTGAATACCACTGTGCAAAACAAAAGAGAACGCCCTTGCAATAACAGCTTTTTGAAAAGTGTTCCAACAACATCAGATTAGGTTTGTTTAACTTGCATTGATCCGAATCAATGCAGTCCCATCAATTGATCACACCACAAAGAACGAAAATATACTGATGTACGTATATGCCATCCGCATTCGCCGCTGGGTCCCGTCATTACCCGTTAGGTCAGCTAACTAACGACAGAGCGGGGACTGGACTAGCGCGGATGCAAAACATATACAACATCTACTAATATATATACCAATATATAATATTCGCTCAAGGCGTGATAAAATGCAACATCACAGAAATGTACAGTATCACAGAACAATACAGATATCTGGGATCCCCGGGTTTCACTGAGCCGCTGAAACCCGACGTTCCCCTGGTCGTGTGGATAGCCTGTGCAATGAAAATCCTAGACCCCTACGGGCGCGGCAAGTTACCCGCCAAAACCTGAAGCGAGGCAGCCCCCTTCAGCAACGTGAATGGACCACCCAGCACTTCACGGAATCCGGTAACTTGGGCACCCCTCCTGGGTCAACCTGTACCCCCTACGAGTGCGGCGAATAGCCCGCCAATTCTAGAGTGAAGCCCCCTCCGTCTCAATGCCATGAGATGCGGGCTTGTTGCCCTCTAGAACCCGGCTATCCGCGCACCCCTCCGTGGGGTGATCCTAGTACAGAAAGTAAAATATACATACAACGGGTACATCGACCGCAACCTGGTCGTGCCCCAAAATAATAATAAAAACAGGCAGTGACGGCAGTCCACATGTCGGATGCTCGCTCCGCAATATCAAATGTACATAATACAACAAAACTGTACTACCACTGCAACCAGGCTATCCCCACGACCGATCCGCAACATCACAGCAAAATCACAGAACATCAACGTGAAAGTCACGTTCGTAAATCTGTCTAACCGGACTATAGCAGTTAGACAGGATTTACCGATCAAGTGACATTCACGGTCGCAGATATAATGTAAATACTGTGAACTAATGTATTTAAAATTTTCCGATCGATCAAAATTTTACCAAGTGGGCCCCAAGCTTTACTGTAGCAGATAAAGAAATTCTGGGCCCAAAAAGAATGTTCCAAAACCCCTATTTTCACTGTTTAAAAATTACTGTGCAAAATTGGTGCACTGAAGGCTCTATACTGCGGCGGAATCGCGGCCCAATGGGGGGTTTGGCCGCGGTTCCGCGGTCATCTTGCCTTATCAGTACACCAAATTTTCACAGATGTCTTATCTTTCTCTGCACATCACTCTGCAACATACTGAAAAATTTTTGGAGACAAAAAAATTTCGACAGAAACTGATTGTACTGAAAACCGCGGATTTTGGAATTTTTGATCGATCGGAAATGTAAAACCGTTAGACAAAGTTAGACCATGTTAATGGTGAGGCTCTGATACCACTGTAAGTGCACGGAGGCGCCCCGGCCGTCAATCCGACGCCGGAATGCGGAAGCGGTGATTTACAAAAACTTTTCAAACCGGCACCACCGCGCACTATAAACCCGGATCATGCCATTAAACTAGTCCTAGCTAACTACAAGATGGGAAGAGAGATATACTGAGTGATCCGTGTCCTCCGATCTTCTCGTCATCATTCCGATCTCCCGCGGAATGTCCGGCCTCCACCACGTCGTCGGGAGGGCACCACGTCGCCGGCTTCTTTTACGGGCTCCCACCTCTATACCGAGGCAACTCGGGCACGAAGCTGGCGAGTCGATGTGCCCAAGATTTGCTATAGAATGTGTAGTGCTCATGTCTCACTTTGGGGTTTATGGAAGTTGCCTTTTGAAATGGTGGAGGAATGAAGTTTTGGAGATGGAGCTAAAATAGATTTTGTGCAATGCCAATGAACAAAAATCCCCACCCAAAAATATTGGGCAGCCCCCCCCCCAAAGAGCCAAGGTCGGCCATTACAAGGTGAGGATTGAATGAATAATGAGAGAGTGAGAGAAGTCCAAAGGGATGTGTATCAATCATGATGCAAGAAAAGAATGATGATCAAAAGCAATGAACACAACCATATCCACACTCAACCACAACCATTATCAAAACCATGTCAAACAAAAGTCAAGCCATGATGGATAAATCAAGTCAAAGGATGGTGCACCCATCATGATGCAAAAAAATACAAAGAACACCCTCCACAAATGCTTATTTGCACAAATGCAAATAAGCCCTCCTCCACCAAACTTCAGCCATTGAATGATACAAATAAATATGGCTGAAACGAAAAGCAAACTGGCAACTCCAGAAAATTGGTCCCGTAATAAATTACAGGAAAACCCCGCTACTGTGTATACACACCCGCATTTGTATTCCAACCGAAATACAAATGCAATGAGACAAAATCTACACTGTACTATACTAGGATCCGGCATAAACCAAAGCCGGCTAGTATTATCCGTCCGATCCTGATCCGTGCAATACCGCACGTATCTGATCGAACCCTGCCATATCTCCATACGGCCTCTACAGCATTTCGCCCGAAAACTTGAGCAACTGAATATGGGGGACTCTAAAGACTCGTCAATACTATGGCTGTGGATTTAACCACTAGCACGTCAGAGGTATTAGCCATACATGACGGGCCACCAGCTATTGACCGAAAGGGACGTCGATGAGCGAACTCATCCTGACACCCTACTGAGCCTGTCAGTGACAATATCCGTACAGTCCGGTCCATTCATCTATGAGCATCGCATGGCGGGCCTAGGGGGTTGGTAAAAGTCAGACCCCCAAAAGCGGTACAAGTCGTGTCAGAGATCAGCCCAGAACACCTTGAGATACTACTGGAATACCTACCAGTAAATCTCCTGTCTTGGCCAAGGACTTTTCATGTTCTGGCTCTCCTAGACACAGCGCGACCTCACCCCCAATACCGGGAGAGACGAACCCCCGAAGATTCGCCCACTGCCTCCATGTGGTTCGGGACTGCACCCAACTAAAACCTGTATGCACGTCTCCTTTGAGCGTGGTAGGGTAGTAATCAAAGTACAGTGGGAACTCACACGAGACAAATGACGATCCTCAGGTCGATGAACTAACATGTACACATGTCACCAGGGAACTGCTATCTGACGTCAGGTATAAGACCAACTAGCATGTTCCCGACGAGTCCTGTCTGGTGTACTCATAACCCAATGAGCACCTGTATACATCTTAGGTGATCCAACTGACACCAGTGGCTTGTGAGACCGGCCACCGCCCCTCGTCGGGGTCTCGAATGTATACACTAGTCTACTCTGGAGAATCGATGCCCTGTCTCGAAACTCCCATGACTAGGGACCTTTTAAGGATGTGCTTATAGACTACCAGCTCCCACGTATATGATCGCCCTCATACTGTTGGCAGTCAAGCAAGAATCCTAGGGGCTCTATCAACGTGTAATAGCGACCTGTCAGGTCACCTAAAGCAGTACACGATGATAAAGATAAACCAGATAGCATACTATCATCTTGAGTAAGACTGTCCTACCGGGATAGGTCCTCCCTCAATCATTGCAATCACGTGCCTGTGATCCAATAATTGACTCTGAGGGCACTATCTTCAACATATATATCTTTCTTCAGTCTCGAGTCCTTTATATAGAGCAGGCAAGTTTGTTGATTTTTATTAAGGAAAACTCTCATTGAGAGATTTTTGATTAATTCAGGGATTTTATCCACTGTTGGATCTTTGATCCAGGGACTCCTGTTTTACAGAAGACATTTTCTTGTTTTTAACAAGATCTGGAAAATATTTTCCCATACAGAGCTTATTCTTTATCTTGGTGATTTTTAATCACCATTGAATCTTTGATCCAATGGTGCTCTGATTTACAAAGCACAATTTTTCTTGTTTAGAATGATTGGGAAAATATTTTTCCATATAGAGCTTATTCTGTAGCTTGGTGATTTTTAATCACCATTGGATCTTTAATCCAACGGTGCCCTGATTTATAGAGCACAATCTTTCTTATTTAAAAAGATTAGGAAAATATTTTCCCATACAGAGCTTATTCTGTAGCTTGGTAATTTTTAATCACCATTGGATCTTTAATCCAACGGTGCTCTGATTTACAGAGCACAATCTTTCTTGTTTAGAAAGATTGGGGGAAATATTTCCAAAATAGGGTTCTGATCATTTTTATATAGAATTTAAGTCTATCGGCTCAGAAGGTATTAGGAATCCTCACGTATTGCACGTGACCCAATGGTACTAGGCCAGTTTGCTTATATGCAGCAGTCCCAGAAAAGAGCATCACGTGTTGGCGCGTGATGTGCCTTCTGGTCTGTTATTTGTTTTATGAAGGCGCCTATATTTTTTGTATATAGATGCTCACGTGTGGCACGTGAGTCTCAACTTCAGCCTTATTTGTTAAGTGTAATGCTTATAATTTTTGCTCCAAGGCGCATCACGTGTGGGCACGTGATGCTCCTTTTGGGGGATTTTTCCATCGCTTTTTGGTTCATTATTTATTTATTTTTTATCAGGGAACAGACACACCAGGAGAATCAACATGGGAAAGGGAAGATGAGATGCGTGCAAGATGCCTTCACTTATTTGTAAACTAGTCCTTAAATTAAATTGTAAATTTCGAGGACGAAATTTTTATAAGGAGGGTAGACTGTAACAACTCCAATTTCTATGTACAGAAAATTCATTAAAAGTTAATGTATGCTTGGGGTATTTGATTTCCTGTGAATGCTATAAGAATTTATTTTGCTTTAGAACGGCAAGAATGAGCTTGTAGCTCATTGGTAAAACCTTGCACCGCTGAGACAAAGCAGTAGAGTTCAAATCCCATCAGCCACATTATCTTTTTGTTTTAATTTCTTTTAATCTTTTTAGAAGCCCAAGAGTCTTCACATGCATAACACCTAAAACCAAGAGTCACACTCAAAACAAACAGATACAAATTAGTATTCAGACCGTCAGGGACACGTGGCCCCAATCCAAGCCCCCACCTCCATGATCGGATCGACGAGAATTGATCTAGGACCGGCGTCGTCGGATTTTCCAAGCCTAAACCCAAAATTTTTCTTTTGCCCTAGACCTTTGGACTCCCCCCATAACTCTAGTATTGCTTATTTACTCTTCACCTTTACAGAGAATAATACAACCCTTCAAATTCCATTTTAATGCAATATTCATCACCCCTAAACCCTAATGTTTCCTGTAAATACAACTCCATTTCACACCCCTCCTCACTCACAAATCCCTGCCAAAACTCTCAAGAATTCCCAAGTCTTATATTGTGCAAGTGGAGTTAACGAACGGCGAAGCTTCGACGAAGTTCCGGTGACGATACGAGGAGTTTCCGGCAACGAAACGAAGCACCGACGAATTCTAGACCTCCTTCTACCTCCCTCCTCTTATCAAAACCAGTAGGTCCTTATTTCTCTTCTTTTCTCTATTCTAAAAACTTTCAAAAACTAAAACCCAACGGAAGCGGAGTTAGTCCGACTTTCGATTCGGTTTTCCTTTAAAAAGTATACTTTTCTTAATCAAGATAACTTCATATTCTTACATATTGCTTAACAAACATTAACAAAACCATTAAATCAAGTTTCACCTCAAAATAATTATTTTTGTGACAATTATTGCATTTTTACATAAAAATACCACATACTATTTATTTCGACATTAAAACCTTTATACCTAGCTATACCTTTAGATATTTCACGAGGTAATGACCTACCTCATCACAATACACATCTTTATCATAGCACGGTTGATTTTGGGACAATAGAATACGGGAAATACGATTTATAAATAAATACCCTAAACTTATAAAACCGTTTTCTATACAAAAGTGTATTAATCATTTCCATGCAATTGCGCCTCTACAAACCATTTTGGGGACTCGTTTGGGATGGTGTGGATTATCGTACATCCTCGGGCTTAGTAGAGCGAGATGCAGACCTCCGCAAGGAGCATTCGATCTCGATGGAATTTTTATACATTTTTCTTTAGAAAATGAGATTTATATAAGAAAATAAATAAATTGTTTTCATTAAATATATATATTGTTAGTTATATGTATGCCCTGGAGGCCATTATTATACATGTGATATATATTATAGTGGATGCTTGGACATATATAGGGATGATTTTCTTACTCGACATGATAGTATACTATCTGGTTGCTCTTTGTCTTAACATGTACACTTATTTCTCTATTACATGTTGATAAAACCCTTAGGATGAGTACTTGACTACCAGGATTATAATGGAGATCATACTAGTGGGGCAGAGGTAGTCGGTAAGTACATCCTTCAAATGTTCCTAGTCGTGGGAGTATCAAGACGGGGTATCAATATTCCAGAGTAGACTAGCGTATACGCTTCTCGACCCATATGATGGGCGATGGATGATCCCACATCCATTGGTGTTTGACATCAGAGAAGGTATATGGGTGCTAAGTGGAGACTGGATACACTGGATGGACTCGACGAGAACTCCTAGATGGTATTATACCTATCGTCAGATAACAATTCTCTGGTGACACTAGTACAGGTACAAGTTAGTCTGTCGACCCGAGATCGTCATAGTGTCTTGTGTGATTTCCACTGTGCTTTGATTCCCACCTTACCACGTTCAAGAGATCATGCAAAACGATGGTTTTTGGGTACAGTCCTGAGTCAAATGGAGGCAATGAGCGATAGGAGGGGATTTCGTCTCTCCCGTTATTGGAGGTTGATGTTGCGCTATACTTGATTGGCCATAATAGGAATCTCTGGCCAGGGTTGTTAAGATCTACTGGTAAGTGTTATCAGTAGTTTCTCGTACCATTATGATCCTCACATCTGCATGACTTATCAGGCTATTGGGGGTCTGACGATTACCACCCTCAGGATGTGGTATGCGATATATCTAACGAAGAAACCGGACTGTACGATAGTGTTACTTATTGGATTCGCAGGAGTATGAGAAGACTTGCTTGTTGATCTTCTGATCGCTCAATACCCGGATGCCCGTTACGTTTAGCAGACCGCTTGTGGCTTCTGGGTGACTGATATGAGCACCACCTACTGCCGGCGTATTGACGAGTCTTTAGAGTCCTATACGGAGGTTTCCTGGCTCAAGCGAAATGAAGTAGGAGCATATATGTGATATGTGCGGGACCGAGATTAATACAAGTATGTGTTACCGTATTCTATTCTCGCGATATGTGATATCGGTCGGTTATATGTGATATAACCGGGTTGTCGAATCAAATGTTGATTCGACAAGTTGATACATTTGATATTAGTCGATTGTATATGATATAGCCGGATTATTAAATCAAGTGTTGATTTAATAATTTAATATATAATTATATATTTGATATATTATCTTACATTAACTAATATTAGCTCACTTAAGATTTCTTTTTCTCACTTGTGTACCCTTAGTATATATGTGATATATATTAATGTACATTATTTTGTGTCATGCTTGATGCCGCATGCTACATGGGTGTATGGGACTCACACCATGCATATAATAATGTGAGATTTTGTTTATTTAAAGTAAATCAAATTAGTTTGAAATTGTCACATAGTTGAAACTTGTAGAAGATTGTGGAGCCATTGACCAAGTCCACTCATTTTGTTTTACTTGAAGATATTTATTAACCCAACCATTATTGCTTACCCATGGTTTAGTCTCTACATGTAACGTACTAAAATTAATTAAATGAACAAATAAATAAATAAAATCCTTTAGGTGAATTTTTCTGATAATCGGTGAAATAAACCGTATTTTTCCGTAAAACTTAACTATAATTATTTTTCAACATAGACTTAAATACGTCTATTTTAATTATGTAATTGCTAGTATTTTATATTTATTTAGTCACTTATAAATTATTAGTTTACTTGATAAATTTTCCTTAATTAATTATTTCAAATATTAATATAAGCTTTTAATTATACATTTAATTAGTGCTAATTACAAATGAGAATGGGTTAATCCTTCACTAGTGAACCATGACCACTTATAACCTAGTTTATAACATGCTTAACCTTTTACATTTGACCCAAATGGTTCTAGAGAATTCTAGGATGGGTTGGAAAATAAAATAAATTAATTAAGTTATTAGTTAATAAATGATATAATGGGTTTTTTTTGACTTGGAAACTTCTACACAAATTCTCACACCTCCATTTCCCACATGTGGCCGGCCATTTGCAGCAGCCCCCAATTTCCCAAGTCCATATTTCACTTTACCGTCTCATCAAATAAAAGGAATTATATAATTAAATAAAGAATTAAAGAAGTGATAATTAGGGAAGCTTCTACATACCTCCACACACACCTCATTTTTCTTTTTCCTCTCCCATCATGGCCGAACCTTATTACCCAGCTGCAGCCCCATTTTCCACCTCCTTTTCTCTTCAAAAAAATTCTTAAAATTTCATCAAAAATCAAAACAAATTATCACACATTCATCCTTTAATCTTCATCCAATTTTTCCTTGGCCATACTAGCTTCAATCTTGGAGCAAGATGGGCAATTAGGGAGGCCATGTTGCAAGTTGATCTCTTGAATGTTGAGGTATGATCCTAAGCTTTTGGTTTGATTGTTAGTTAATTACCTTAATTTAGCTTATTAAGTGTTTAATTGTGACTTTAATTTCAAGTTTTAAAATTTCAAGAGAGGGGTTTTGAGCTAGGTTAGGATTTTTATCACTCAATTATGATTACAAGATGTAGTTTAACATGATAAGACATGGAAAACTTAATCTAGTTGCTGATTTGTAAATTGTTGCACTTAAATTGTCCTAATTAGGATTTTGCAAACTAGGTTTTTATATATAATATAAATAGGTGAGATAAAATTCCAGTGAGGGTTTGTGTGGCTTAATTGAGTTATTAAGAGATTATTGTGGCCACTAGATTTACCAAAACATCTAGAATTGAATTAAAACGGTTAATGACCGCTTACTAGGTTTTTTTTTAACTTAATCGATTTGAATTAAATTGAGATTTTGATGACCTATAACCTAATTCCTAAAATATTTAATGTGTTGTGAATGCGCAATTGATGCGATTTGGGTTTTAGGCTTGGTGTTTTTCATGTAGAGTGACCCTAGTTGTAGCGTTGGCATTGTCACGAGCGCGTTTGTGCGCCGGGTGCGTGCGCGTTTAATTAGCGCGCGTTGTTTGACTTGTGTAAATTGTGTCCGTGACTATTCATACTTTATCCTCATATTACTTGTGTGTGATCCTAGGATCGGGTGCGGAGGTGTAGGATGCGGTGCAGAAAAACAGACGGAGACTGGATCGGTTTAGCCGAGGCGTCCTGGTGAGTAGATGTAAACATTTATAGGGGGATCGTCTGGATGGGGCGAGGCGCCCGACAGTAGGGCTATTAGTATTAATTTTATTTATATGCGTAGTTCCTAGTTAGCTATCTCATTGCATCGCATTGTGTGTGTGTGTGTATATATATATATATATAAGTGATATCATTTCATAGGACACTTGCACCATTACCATTGGTTCCTGCTGCGCGTGCACTATTTATGCGAACACACATGCCATTGGTAATTGCTATGTCATGAACACTATAGAACCTGCTTAGATTAGTATCGAAAACAATTGCATCATACATGATATTTAAACTGGTAGTTGTATTTTCCATCTTATCAAGATTGACACTAAGGATTGCTAATCATACATATACCGCATTTCATCATCATTCATACATAGTTTCTAGTTATAATAGCATTTCATGATATGGATATCATAGACATTATCATTTTCCTACATGATCATGTATTGTGATTTTTCTTGAGAATTTCTGTATTGATGAGATTTCTGGATTTTTGAGAAAACCGTAAGAAGTCTAAAAACCTATTATTATTTTAAAAACAGAAATTTACGGTTTTCTCGTGATGTGATATGTGTAGCGTCCACCATGAGTTTTCTCGGTTCTTGAGCAGTATCAGATACCCGATTCGAGGAGGGGGATGCACCGTCTGCGGATACATGGTAGACCCAGTATGGTACCCCGGGGCAAGAAGATTGCAGATGATGACGTTGAGCCCGGAAGGGGAGCACTACCTACCGGTTATTTGTGACGCGGCGGATATCCGGAGGATACCGACCGTAGTCGTGTGATTTGATGATATGGGCCGATCCGGACTGCTGGAGCCCGAGATATTGAGATTTGAGATACAGAGATATTATGATATTGAGATCTGAGATACAGAGATATGAGATATTGAGACATTGAGATATACATATTTTGTGTCGATGCTTGACATGGATTTCTATTGATTTCATTGATATTACTTCAGTTATTTCACAGGAGATTTCTAAGATAAAAATAAAGATTTTCTCATACCAAACATACTCAGGTTTCATGTTGATTATGCATTCACGTTGTGTACCTGTTATTGCATTGCATTATATTAGTACATGCGTAGGTTATGACACATTTGCTTGCATGCTTACGATTGCCTTATTAGATGTTACTTACTACTCATGAGTTGGCAACACACCCCCGTTGTGCCACAGTATCTTGCAGGTCTGGCCCGTCAGTTCAGTTGCGGTGGGTGTACCTTCCATTCCGCTTCATTTGCTTCGGATTTCAGCTTGCTTATAGGTGGGTTTGGAGGATTTTCTGTTGTTCCCACTGTGTATTTTATTTGTATCTAGTATACTCCATATATCCTTGTGTATTGGACTAGACGGTGAGATTTGAGACTTGTATTTGTGGTTTGGTGTCGATGTTCACTTGAGCCGACGTGCTGCTTTTATAATTTTATACTTATTTCACGTTATTTGATATATTCATTGCATGTGGTTATGATCCGCCTTTGGCGAAGAGCTAGCTCCTGCTTGGGGATGTCTTATTCTTGATATATATGTATTTCTCTTAGTTGTACCCGTTTCGGGGCCAGTATTTACAAAGGAGACTCTACCGAAATTTTCGGGTAAATTTGTTGTTTTAATAAAATGTTTAACGCGACTTGTTTCGGTTAAAATCGTTTTCTTTTAATAAGTTTTCCTTTCACTCTACTTCTATTTTGGTTTAGATTTCTGGGTTTTGGCTTACTTAGATTACGTTACGCCTTTAGACATTTCGTAATTTAAGTGCCAGTCGCTTTCCGTACCTTCGGTCGTGACAAGGTTGGTATCAGAGCGTAGGGTTTTACCTTTCTGAGTGAAGGATGACCCACAGTAGATGGAGTAGGTGGCTTAAGCAGAGTGGCGTAGCGTGGGTATGTTCCGCGGTATACTTACGATACGGTACTCCGCCTAAGTGACCTTAGGATATATATTTGCTTGTATTTCTTTCCTTGATTCTGGAAATCCTTGATTCAATTGCAATGTTCCTATCGATCATGTTCCTCGTTCCAGCCACTATGCCATCGAAGACTACGAGGGCCAGAGGGCTGCCGCCGGAGATGATGTTAGAGTAGGGCTCGTTTGAGACGAGGACCGATCAGGACGGTACGCCTACCCCTTAGGGACAGAGTGGTTCGCCTTTTCCAGGACGGATGGCTAGGCTGGAGTCGAGTATTCAGGACGTGCGATAGATGTTTGGATTGTTACTGATGGTTAGCCGAACTCCGAGAGCCGATGATGTCCCTCCTATTTCAGGAACTGTGTTTGTACCTGCTGCACAGGCAGCTGTTTCTGACATTACAAAGTTTATTTCCGTGTCCTTATAGGTGTTTTGAGGCTGAGACCTCCAGTTTGTTTTTACCGGCACAGATGCAGCGGAGGACACGTAGACAATCCTCGACAGGATGGCTGAAATTGTCGTTCACAGAGATGGGTTGAGTTTGCAAGTTTTCGTCTAGGGGTCTTGCTCAGACGTGGTGCGGATCCATTGAGAGAGTCCGAGCTGCAGACCTACTTCTTATGACTTGGGAGGAGTTCACAGCTGTATTTCTTGCTCGTTTCCTTCCGGAGAGCGTTCGAGATGCCCGAGCTCATAGTTTCGAGCCTTTGCGTAAGACCTCAGAGATAGCAGTGTCCGATTACGACATTCAGATTTCTTGGCGGTTCGATATGCTCCTTACCTGGTGGACGCTGAAGAGAGACAGATAAAGAGGTTTGTGTGGAGATTGAACGTGCAGTTAATTCTTGCCATAGGAACCCAGCATTTTGACACTCATGCAGACGCGATGGATGCAACCTTACTGCTAGAGGAGTGCATTTATGAGACTTCGGTCGTTTCTGGACCAAAGAGGATTTGTACCGGTATTCCAGCTCAGAGGCGGTTAGATAGACGCCATTATGACAGGCTAAAATTTTGGTCGCTCGATAAGTTGTTCGTTCATGATTCGTTCGCATCGAAAATAAGGATTCTTTTGTCGATTGATTCTTCCCGATATGTTGGACTTCGAAGTTTTCTTGGCATGGATTGGTTAGCCACGTGTTGTGTGTCCGGGGACTGCCGTATGAAGGCAGCCAGATTTAGTTGTCTGAGTGAGCCAATTCTTGTTATGCAGGGAAACTATAGCGCCACCCTTCCCAATTTGATTTCTTTGCTTCGTGCTACTCCATTCTTGAGGAAAAGACGTCAGGGATTCGTAGCGTATATTTGTGATGTTAGAGCAGCATAGGTCCCGATTGTGAGAAAGTTCCCAGATGTCTTCCAGACAAGTCGCTTGGTTTGTCGCCAGAACGCGATATTGAGTGCTGCTTTGACTTGATTCCCGGAGGAGCGTAAAGAACTGAGGGAACAGTTGCAAGATTGTTGAACAAAGGGCTTGTTTGTCCGAGTGCGTCACCTTGGAGAGCTTTTGTCCAGTTCGTCAAAAGGATGGTCGTTTGCGTCTATGTATTGGTTATCGTCAGTTCAATCGGATTACTGTGCGGGATGTTTCTCGAAGATAGACTTGCGATCAGATTACCACTAGTTGCGGGTTTGAGAGGATGATATTCTGAAGACTATTTTTCTCACAAGTTGCAGGCGTCATGAGTTTGGTGATGTCGTTCGAGCTAACCAATGCCCCAGCAGCGTTTATGGATTTGATGAACCGAATATCCAGGTCGTTCTTGATTAGTTTATCATCGTGATCTTTGAGGACGTCTTTGTAACATTTCAGAAAAATAAAATGTTATTTTTGGGAATTTTTATAATTAAATAATAATTATAATGAATATTTTAATATTTCGGTATAATTAAATACCGATAAATTAGGGGAAATTTTGAAAATTTTGGAAATTACTAAAATGTTGGTGCTTTATTGGATTTATGCAAATTATGAAATTTTACGATTTATTTGACACTATTTTAGTGCTAATCGCGATTAAAAATCGCTAATCGCGTATTAAACCGGATTTGTGCATATGACATGCACCATGTCATTTTTACACTTGTTACATTTTTATCATGGCTTTCTTCATGTTTTATATCATGGTTGTTGTTTTATTTGAGAGGGGAAAAGAAAAGAAAAGAAAAGAAAGGAAAAAGGAAAACAATATTTTATGAAGTATGGGCATGAGAGAGAAAGAGAGTGAGGGGTCAAACCTAGGTCATGGCCATTTCTTCTCTTCTCATTTCCATCATCATCTTTGCCTCCTCCTCTCTCATGGCAGCACCCCCTTTCCCCTCCACTTCAAACCCTCACTTCATCATCAAATCTTCATCAAAACTCCATCCCCACTTCACAAAAAATGTGCATGAGCTCACTAGCTGCACTTTGGACCAAGAAAACTTGCATTTTGGACACTAGGGCAACTCAAGAAAATTCTTGAGTTGTCAAATGAGATAATCCTTTCACAAATCGTATAGTATTTCTTTTGCTTAAGCCTCTCTTCAAGTTTGAAATCGTTTTGGTGAAGTTTAGTGAAGCTTTGAAATTCCAAGTTAGGGTTAAGGTTTGAATTGAATTGAGATAGTGTAATTGAGGCTTAATATTGACCTTAAACCCCTGTGGTGATTGATTGGAGACCTAAACCAGAGACTAGAATCCTATTAGCGAACTTAGAAATCCCTGATACCCGTATTTTGTGGAATTCTGTTGGGAATATGAAATCTGCTAACACCCGGGTGACCTGAAAATTAATTAGCAAACACAGAAAGATCAACAGGCACCTAGAAAGCATCACCCAAGACCCCAGCCCCTGAACCCTCTTCTTAGCTGCAAATAAAGTCTTTCTGGCTGCAAATTGCGAACAGACCTGGAGCTATGGGGTTCGTGTTTGGTTCATGTCTCCATTTGCTTTAAACTAGACCCTTGGCATATGCAAAACTGGCTAATTTCACCTAGGGTAAAATCTGGGACCATTTTTAAGAGTTGTTGTTTTGATTCGAGGTTCGTTTCTCGTATTTTGAATTCTGGATTTTAGTATCTGTGTTTTACCTCGATCATTTGACGTTTGTACGACGACATCGAGGGTTGGTGGTGGTTTTGAAGGCGTGGTCCATAGGTTCTAATGTATAGGCCTTTAGCGTGTCGTTTTGGTTTTCCGATGTGATTTTAATATACATTTGCGATTGTGTTATATGTGTAGGTACCACCCACGGGGATGTCAAGACGTTAAAGAAGAAGATGGCACGCAAGATGCAAGGTGAGTAGATATATATCTACAGGAGAAGTCGGGTGGATGGCGTATAGCACCCCCGCGGTTCGCAGTATAAATTTTATATATAAATGGATATATGTGTGGTTTATGATACATGGATGATTATCAAGATATAATTATGTGATCATGGTTTAGTTTAGGGTAATTATAAGTAAACGAGCATAGCTTTTTAGTCGCGAACCCTAGAATAGGTTTATACCCACACGCACACGCACACTTGCATACTTTTATTTACATGTGCGTATATGGGGATATGTATACACACACACACACACACATGGGTATGGGACAATGTATATATATATATATATATGCGTATACATATACATGGATTATGAGGATAGTACTTGGGATTGGAGATGAGTCGATGAGATTGGGCTTGAGGCCGTGAGATCGGTAATATGACATGGTTCATATTTGAGATACGACATGATGTTTTAGCGGGTCCTTTCGACGTGGTGTTTTCAGACACATACATGCCTATACATAGATGGTATCAGTATTGTACTAGACGTATATCAGTACCCTGGATCATGATATTTGATAAAGAGAATACCAGATGAATAATGTGATAGATATGACATTTGACCCGTACCCGGATTTGGGAGGCCGTACGACGGATTTTCCGTACAAGCTATATATATTGATGATAGATCCTCACTCTTGACTCGAGGATGTCATATTATATTAGGGTATCGTATGGGATACTATTGAGGCGGGATCACCGACTATTATATATATATATATATATATATATATATATATATATATATATATATATGTATGTATGTATGCATGTATGTATGTATCGACTCAGATGTTAGGCGGTTTCCTTACCCTTCGATCAGCCTGCTTAGTTCAGTGCGGTAGTTTACCTGTAAATGATAGATTAGACTCGAGTCATACCTATTTCAAAACTAACAAATCGTGAGTATTTTAAAGACAGGCCAAGGGATTGTACGGATATTTCAAAGGACGTATCTTTTTTTAAAAACACCGTAGCCCTTATTTTCAAAACACCACGATTCGTGTTATTTCAAATGGCAAAACTGTATGACTTATAATTATATAAATGCAGATTAGTTATCATTGTGTTTATTATTCAGCTCCCGCATATTCTTGTTGTTCGCATCACATCGCATGCTTATATTGTGTTTTCATATGCCATTATTGAGATCATGCTGTCAGAACACCAGCACCATTACCGATGATGCGTATGTTCCACATACACTTACTTACCGGCTCACACACATCATCATCGGTAATTGCCATGTCATGTACATTATAGAGAATATTACTCATGGACATAGCTTGTTAACTGATAGTTCGACATGGTATTAACGTACTCGTCTTTATATGCTAGTTTAGACATTGCAGTTTATTACTTGCTACTTCATGCATATTATTATTCACTGTTATGCCGTATTATGGAGTTTTATGCCGACATTCACTGTTACTTGCTATTGATGATTGGATTTCGTATTTTCATGAGATTTCCTGGATTTGGGAGAAAACCGCAAGAATATATATAAACTTCTTTCTCTCTCTCTTTTTTAAAATGAAAAGTGCAGTTTTCTCGTGATGTATGAGTCGTCCACCATGATGTTTTCTCGGTTATGAGATGGATTTCGAGACCCGATTCGAGGAGTCGTATGAACCATCTCGAACCCGGTATAGTACCCCGGGGCAAGAGTGATTTCATGGAGGATGATGAGCCCGGCAGGGGCAGACTGCCTACCGGTGATTGTTTGGCGCGTCGGATATCTGGAGGATACCGTTCGTGGTCGTGTGATTTATGATATGGGCCGATCCGGACTAATGGAGCCCGAGATATTGAGATATTGAGGTTTGAGACACTGAGATTTTGAGATTTGCTGATACAGGCCAGTCCGGGTAGCCGGAGCCGGAGATATTGAGATATTGGGGTTTATGTTTTGTGTCGATGCTTAACACGGATTCCTCTGTTGATTTTATTTATGATACTCGATTTATATACATACAAAAATCTCATTAAATAAAAGAAAACAATTGTCTCACTCATTTCATTACATTACAATCATACCTCATATACATGATATATTGCTACCTGAGGCACTGACACTAGCATATGAGATTACACTTGTGTATAGATGTTTACTCTTGCCACCTATTCATGCTTCAGACTTTATATATATTAATCGTATTGACCTAGGATTGTGTCATACATACGGTTTCTGCTCGGTGATGTTTTCTACTCACGAGTTGGCAACTCTCCCCCGTTGTGCCACAGTTTCTTGCAGGTTTTGCCGTACAGGTTTCGTTACGGCTTCACTGGCACACTGCTTCCTTTCCGGGTGATTTGCTTTGGTAGGTGGGTTCACTTGCATCGTGACCACCATTGTACTTATTTTATTCAGTTGTATCTAGAAACTCCATCAAACAGATATGTATATTTATTTCAGATTTAGAGACCAGTGATGTATATTCTTTTGACCTAGAGTCGCGCGTTGTATTATTATGGGTTTTCATGTTGTTTTTGAGTTTCCTTTCTGTTTTGATCCTCTCCCTTCGGCGTTGTATATTATATTGCTTGCGTGGTTGTGGCCGTCGATTGACGAAGAGCTAGCTTCCGCTTGGGAATGCCTTTTATCATTATATATGCTTTTATCATGTTGTACCCCGTTCGGGGCCGGCTTTTATAAAGGAAACTCTGCCAAAATTTTCAGAAAAGACTTGATATTTTAAAAGCGCATAATTCGGCTTATGCTATTAAAACCACTTGCTTTTAAACAAGTATTCCTTCATTTATTATTTAAAATGGTTTTAGATTTCTGGGCTTTTGGCTTACTTGAATTAGATGGAGCCCTATAGACTTCATATGATTCAAGTGTTAGTCACGTGCCAGTTCCGGGTCGTGACAGTCTTAGTGCACTTTTGGAGCCGAGTGGAGCCTGGGCAATAATTGAGGATTTCGTTGCAGACTTTGAGGTACCGCCGGCTATTCGTTAAATTATGCAAGTGTGTTTTCTGGATGGATAGTGTGGACTTCTTGGATCACGTAGTACGAGAGATAGTACATATGGAACCGAATGAGATCGAGGTCGTTCAGTACTGGCCCAGACCTGTATCAGTGACGGGGGTTCGCAGCATTTTGGGTTTGGACAGATGCTATTGACATTCGTACAGGATTTTTCATAGATAGCTGCAAGTTGACCGGGATGGCCCGGAAAGGAGTTTCTCTTCTTTGGACTGGGGTATGCAAGCAGAGCTTTTAGAAGTTAAAGATTCATTTGATTATGGCGCTAGTATTGTCTTGCCTTCAGGATCAAGCAGTGTTGTTGATTATGGCGATGCTTCTCGGCAGTTGAAGAAGCGTGAGTAGAACTATTTCATGCATGATTTAGAGATGGCTGCAGTGATTTTACACTTAAGATTTGGAAACGAGTCGTACCAGATATTTACGGATCACAATAAGCTTAAAGTACATTTTTCAGCAACAAGATCAAAATTGAGATAGCGCTGATGGATGGAGTTGGTGAAAGACTATGACTGCGAGATTTTTATCGTCCGGGCAACGGGAATGTTGTGTCAGATGTTTTGAGTCGGAAGCCGGAGGTAGCTTTTGTTATTTGAGCATGGTTCAGAGACAGTAGACGGAAGATTAGCAGATTCTTCGTGATAGCCGGCCCTGTTTGAGAGTTTTGGCTTCAAAATTATTTTCCAGTGTTTCAGGATCTGGGTTTTAGTGTTTCCGGTGTTGCCTGTTTATGCTAAGTTTGCAGGTGGTGTGATCTTACAATATAGGCAAGTCGGAGTGTTTCATATTCGTAGTTTCAACGTTGTTTCGGGTATTCGCATGTTGGCTAGGCAAAGTTAAAAAGTTTGAACGAATGTCAAAAACCCATTTTTCCAAATTTAAGGTATTCGGAAAAACATGTAAGTAATTCTATGGACCTTCTAGAAGAATGAAACCCTAACTCGACATAATGACCATGGGAACGCTTTTGAACCTTTGGGTTTGCGGCAATTCCGCGGTGCCATTGGTGGGGCTTGGGCTGTTAGTTATATGTATGCCCTAGAGGCCATTACTATACATAGGATGTATATTGTAGTGGATGCTGGGACATATAAAGGGAGGACTTTCTTGCTCGACATGATAGTATGCTATTTGGTTACTCTTTACCTTAACGTGTATACTGATTGTCTCTCTATTACATGTTGGTAAAGCCCTTAGGATGTGTACTTGACTACCTGGACTATGATGCGGATCATACTAGTCGGGACATGGTAGTCCATAAGTACATCCTTCAAGGTCCCTAGTCGTGGGTGTATCGAGACGGGGCATCGATATACCAGAGTAGACTAGCGTATACCTTCTCGACCCATACAGATGGGCGATGGATGATTCCATATCCATTGTTGTTTGACATCAGAGATGATATACGGGTGCTCAGTGAAGACTGGGTACACTGGACGGACTCGCCGAGAACTCCCAGATAGTATTATACCTTACGTCAGATGGCAGTTCTCTGGTGACACTGGTACAGGTTAGTCTGTTGACCCGAGATCGTCATAGAGTCTTGTGTGATTCCCACTGTGCTTTGATTTCCACCTTACCACGTCCAAGAGGGCGTGCAAAACGGTGGCTTTTGGGTACATTCCCGAATCGCATGGAGGCAATGAGCGATAGGAGGGGATTCGTCTCTCCCGGTATAGGGAGTTGATGTTGCACTGTGTTCGATTGGCTATAACCGGAAATCCCTGGCCAGGGTTGCTGAGATTTACTGGTAAGTGTTACCAGTAGTTTCTCGAACTGTTATAGACCTCATATCGACACGACTTATCGAGCTACTGAGGTCTGACGTTTACCACCCCTAGGCGAGATATGCGACATATCAGACGAACAGACTGGACTGTACGGTAAGTGTTACTGGTTGGATTCACAGGAGTGTGAGCGGGCTTGCTCGTCGATCTTCTGATCGCTTAATACCCGGGTGGCCGTTATGTTTAGCAGACCGCTTGCGGCTTGTGGGTGTTTGATATGATCATCACCTGCTGCCGGCGTATTGACGAGTCATTAGAGTCCTACACAGAGGTTTCCTGGCTCAAGCGAAACGAAATAGGAGCGCATATGAGATATGTGCGGGACCGAAAATAATGCGTGTATGTGATACCGTATTCTATTCTCGCGATGAATGTATCGATTGGTTGTATGCGATATAACCTAGTTATCGAATCAAGGATTGATTCGATAAGTCGATACATTGGATATTAGTCGGTCATATGCGATATGACCGGATCGTTAAATCAAGTGTTGATTTAATGATTTAATGTATAATTATATATTGGATATATTACTTTACATTAACTAGTGATGGTTCACTTAAGATTATTTTTCTCACTTGATGTGCACATTGTATATGTGATATATTTTTGTGCACTTGATTGTATCATGTTTGATGATACATGCAAACTTGGGTGTGTGTTTATTTTAAACCATGGTTTAGGTTAATGGTTAAGGTCTTAATTTCTTTCTTTCTTTATTTTTGACAAAACTAAATGGTGGCTTTTTGTTATTTTGGCTTGAAGCTTCAAGAAGCTTCAAAGCATCTTTGAAAAAGTCATGCCATTTTGTTTTGTTCCTAAACCCTAACCATTTACTTAACCCTAGTTTATTCTCTACATGAGTTAACACTAACCCATGGTTGCATTATGATAACCATCACTTCATTTTTCTTTTTGAATTTAATTCATTTTTCATTATCTTTCTTCTTCTTCTTCTTGATGAAGAAAGAAAAGCTTTCTACAAAAATGTCAAGTGATGAAATCATGTGAGAAATCCAAATCCAAAGTGAACCCACTTCCTATTTCTTCATCCTCTACCACTTGCCATATAGTATAGGGTGTTTTCTTCACAAGTTTCTTGACTTGGTGAAGGTGGAGCTTGAGTTTGAGTTGCCTCGACGTAGATCATCTTCGGCATCGAAGTCAACGACCTAGCCCGATCATTTCTTCGACGAAACCATCGCTAGAGTCCGGGATCCCGATGATCGCAGCGGAGGGACGTCAACACGGAGCTAAAGAAATGGTGGAGCGGATCTACAAAGGTTGTATTTCCATTCACTTCTTAGTAAAGTTGTTTACTTGTTCGGTTATCGCCTTAAACTCTAGTCAACGATCGCATTAGGGTTTCTCGGCACCGATATTTTTGAATTTGGCATGGTTGATGCCTTGTGGAACCTCTAGTGTGTGCCTAGGAACCCTACAGTGGTATCAGAGCCTAGATAGAGCTTTAGGCGATGCGTAGACGGAGTTAGAAACCCGATCGAACCCGAAACCCTAATCCATGACCCCTCTCTGTACATTTTTTCAAAACTGGGTTTTTTCCAGATTAAAAATGCTTAAAAAATTCAGCAGGAAGTTCTAAGAATTACGGTGCAAAAACGACCAAAAGATACGCCTAAAACGCGGCGGAACCGCGGTAGAAGCTTGGCTTCTGCGGCGGTTCCGCGGCCATATGATAAGATCAGCCTTCAATTTTTGCACAGTAATTTGTTTCTTCAGGTGCTGAGTTTTCTGGGAAATTTTAATTTGCACTCAAGAGTTGAGTTTTCTGGGGTGTATTGGGGACTCGGTGTTTCGATCGGAAAGTTTAACTCCGTCTATGTGTTTTCCGGATAATTTTTGAATATGTTAAAAAGTTCGACCGGATATAAATACCCACTTTTTCTCCCGCCGGGAAATTTCTAAGTGTTGGATTTTTCCGTAGTTTAATGACGTTCTAAGTAGTGCAAGTAACACGATGGTCCCTCTAGAAGACAACAAACCTTAACTCGATTATGTGACCGTCTTGAACTGCCCTTTGAACCTTAGGGTTTGGGGCAGTACGGCGTGCCACATGTGAGGCGTTGGCTTGACCCTTCTACGGCTGGACCATTGGTACTGAGGCATGAAGTGAATGCTTTTAAACTTGTTTCATGTGTTGAGCTGTTTCGGGAAAACTTGGGTGTTCAGTTGATCGATCGGAAAGTTTGACATTTTCTATTTATCCGGAATGTGATACAATAATTGGAATTCACAAGTTGTTATGAGATAACTGAATGAATGTTATAAATCTAGCGGTTTAGTCTCACTTGATCGGTTGCCACGGAATTTTGATGTGATCAAAAGTCCGTCGCAATCACGTAGCGTATGCGGATACTCGCCGGGTAAACTTAATAGACAGCCTCACTCCATAGCCCCGACCAAGTGACTGTAGGAGAACCCCGTCGCCGAAAGCATCCGTTCGGGTGCTCGCGGCAGCGGTGTTCCGCCTTGGTGCACTTCGTCGGCGGCATCGGGGGTGCAGCCGTCTACTGAAGTTTGCGATGAGCATTCGATCAGGATGTCGGGAATCTTGTTGAATTGCCCGACTTGATATTGAAAAGAGTTTTCGATAATGAGACTAAAATGCGGGGTTTATAATTGTTAGGCATGTGATGTCTAAGGAATTCATTTGATTAGGAATGCGATGTCTAAAGTGTTTGCGGATTCCAACTGTTGTAGTTTTACACTTTCTTTTCTGCGACCGTAAGTGTAATATGTGATATCGCCGGTTTCGTTGCTATATGTCAACGACAATTGGGATGGGCATATTTACTTACGTTGATGACAGGTGATGTTATGTGTTGCTGGATATGTTATATTGGATCGTCGTGTTTGAATAGCCGGAGGTTTTTTTATGTGAGATGAGTGTTTTCCTTTTTCATTCATGTAAAAACTTGTATGTAATATTCTTTTATTGGGGCACTTCCAGGTTGCGGAAGATGTCACCTTTTGTATATTATTTACTTTTCCGCACTAGGATAGACCCAAGGAGGAGGGCACAAGTAACCAGGTTCTGGAGTCCAGTGGGAGACCAACTCGAGGAGTCGAGTCCGGGTCTCCTAACTCTAGAATTGGTAGGGTTGCTTGCCGCTCTCGTAGGGGTCTAGGGGTGTGGGTTTGGCTATTCATCGCGACCGTGGAATCCGTGTTTTATACTGGCTCGTATTAAAAACACGGACGTCCTAGTATATCCAATATTTCATATGATATATTCTGCTGCGATATCTGTGATGTGATCATTTGATATGTTCTGTGATAAATACTGTATATAGTATATATGATATATTATATAGGCGTTACTTATGTTTTACACCCGCGCTAGCCCTGCCCCGCTCTGCCGTTAGTCATCTAACCTAACGGTGCATGAGGGGACATCGAGGCGAATGCGGATGGCATAAGTGTACGTCGTATTTATCTGTGATGTTTAGGTACTTAAATGATGGGACTTCATTAATATGATTAATGAAAATAAAAGAAACCTAAAAATGTTGTAGAATTGAATTTCAAAAATAAAACAGGTAGCTACAGTTCTTGCTTTGCACAGCGGTATATATGATATATCCTGCACCTTATTCGATGAGGAAAGGGCCGACGATCCGTTCACCGAGAGTGACCCCTTTAGCAATAACCGGCAGATGCTACACTCTCGGTTTGTCTTTTGATAGCTTCTATAGTTTCTGCTTTGCACAGTGATATATATGATATATCCCGCACCTCATTCGATGAGGAAAGGGCCGACGATCCCTTCACCGGGAGTGACCCCTTTAACAAAACTAGAAAAGCCTCAAAAACACTCCATTTAAAATCATTTGATTCTACAACGATATCAAGTTCATTACGCAATAGGTTTTCAGAAAAACCTGTCGTAGCCCTCCGTTATTTCAGATAAGTAGTATTTAGTATTCGTGCTACGTTTGTTGGCCTTTGTCAAGGCGTAGTGTGCGGTAGCCGACTGGTGCTTATCTGCTTATGCATATGATGCAGATTGGGTTAGGGTAGTCGTGCGACCTTATTGGCCTTTGTCAAGGGTCGTGCGGGTGGGTTTAATTCAATCAGAAAATGACGGGTTGAACTTGACTAGCATCCTATGGTTTGTTGGCCTTTGTCAAGGTCATAGGAGGTTAGGGGCAAAATTATCGGGAATTTCAAGTGTTGAAATTTGCAATGAGATTGCATACCTTCTATGAGATAGTTGGATCCCGATACCCGCTGCGAGTAAAAGTTACTCCTGGGAGAGTTTTACACATTACAATTAGCCGATCAAGTAGGTGTCTAGAAAGGTGTCAATGGGGTTACGCCTCTGGGAAAACGAGGTTTACATTAATTAGGTTCGTGCGAAAGCACGGGGGACCTCCCTCAAAGTACCAACACTGGCCTGGCTGAAAGATTGGCGAACTTGTAGCGTGTAATTAATCCCGGCTAGTCTTTACTTTTAGGGTTTGAAGGAAGATTTGATAAAAACAGTGGGAGCCATCCTGATTAGATAAAATAATAACCAATCTGATCTTGCAAGAGCATATGCTGAGTGTTTTCTTCTCTCTCTCCCCAGGTAGCGACCATATCATGCCTTAATCAAGATAATAATACGGATATATTGACCGAACCCGCTTGTTATACTGAGCTGGGGAACGTTGGTCCCGTTCCCACTTATAATTGTTATAAGACAGAGCAGGAAATTGGGGAATACCAGAATTCCTATGCCGCCCAAACGAAGAAATTGCATATGATGCATCTCCTTCGGGTGTGTTCATTACAAAGAACTGTTTCTCTGTATCCTCTACGTCCTGGGTATTAGATACCGGATCAGGATCCCAGATATGTAATCTGTTACATAGGGCTACAGAAAGGTAGAGAACTGAGAACGGGTGATAAGTTTCATGAGGCAGAAAACGGGGCAAGTGTTGCAGCCAAGTCTGTTGGTTACTGTCACCCTGTATTCTAAATACATTGATTCTGAACGAATGTTATTAGATACCGAACCTGATATACAAAATCATATCAGTCTCTTTATTAGTAAAGAAATGATAAAATTTTGTATTATTGGATAATGTTTTGAACATTTCCTATATCAAAAGTTGATCGGTTCAGGCACGTTATCTAAAAGCATTGATGTTCTAAATCAAACTACAGTTCTTAGTATACGGAACACACAAAAGAGGAAGAGTTCAGAAATGAACGGATCCTTCTTGAGGTATTGTAGACTAGGTCATATCAATGCGACCCGACTAGCTAAGTTGCACAAAGATGCATATTTAAATCTGTTTGAATTTACATCTTGTGAAAACTTGCCGGTCATGTCACAAAGATATGATGACCACAGCTCTGTTTATTTGAAGTAGAGAAAGAGTTAATGAACTCTTGGGATGATACATGTTGATGTATGTAGGTCCCCTGTCTACACATACCAAGACCGGTTCTTTGTACTTCATTAAATTCTCTGATGATCTTTCGAGATTCAGACCTATGTTCCTGTTGAAACACAAGTCCGAACCTTTTGAGATATTCACAGAATATAAGTTAGAAGTAGAGAACCAAAATACGGGTATAAGTATTATGTCCTGTAATGAGATCAAGGAGGAGAATACTTGAGCACGGAATTCCTGGACTGTTCTAAAGGAGAATGGGATTCTCTCTCAGCATTACTCCTCCGTATACACCATAGCACGATGGTATATCGGGGCGGAGCAATAGCACCCTATGTGATATGGTGTGCTCTATGATGAGTACCACTGAGTTTCCTATTTTCCTTTTTGGGAGTTATGCACTTGAGAAGCTGCATACCTATTGAATAGGGTTCAAATCAAATCAGTTGCCTACCACTTCATATGTGATATGATAAAGGAAGAGCCCATATCTTAAGTTGGTTAAGATTTGGGGTTGTCCGGGCTATGTCTAAAAGAAAAATCCGGATAAGCTCGAGGCAAAGTCAGTTATGTAGAACTGGAAATGGTCCAGCTATACAAACTGCAGCTGATGATTTGACAGAACCAAAGGATTCAATAGTCCCAACGGACCTCAGCCTCTCCGCCGATCTAGTAGGGTTCCTCACCCACCTGAGAGTTACTTCGGTTTCTCTATGACAGTGGGAGCGAGGATTGCATCATGAGATGATGACCCAACTAGCTTCGAGCTGGCCATCAGGAGTGAGACTCTGTAAGAATGGCTGGATGCTTAGTGATCTGAGATGGAATCCTTATACACCAACAAAGTATGGACTTTAGTTGCTTTATCTGAAGGGTTAAATCCCCATCAGAAGCAAGTATATCTTGAGAAGATTACTTGGTGTACATGGAAAAGTTGAGACTTTCAAAACTAGACTTATTAAAGGTTTGCATCATTGACCAGGTATGGATTATAATGAAACCTTTTCTAAGTAGCTATGCTTAAGTCCATCCAGATCCTACTTGCCACGGCTACATACCATGACTACGATATCTGGCGGTTGGGTGTCATGACTGCCTTTCTAAATAATGATTTAGAAGACAGAGTCTATAAGTACACAGTCAAAGGGCTTTGTAGACAGTGGGAGCAGCGGAAACGTGTGCAAGATGTTTTATGTGATAAAGTAGGCATCGCGGAGTTGGAACATCTGTTTTGATGTGGTAGTCAAAGAGTTTGACATCATCAAAATGGTAGATTAACCTTGTATATACAAAAAGGTAGTGGGGAGTATGGTGGTGATCCTCGTAGAGTACGTGGATGACATACTCTTGATAAGGAAGGAGTTTCCTATGCTACGCTCGGTCAATCTCCGCTTATCACAAGGATTCTTCATATAGGATCAAAGTGATACCTACCAAATCCTGGGTTTTGGATCTATGAGATAGATCTAATTGGATGTTCGGATACTCACTAGTTGTAGTGAGATGGTATCAATTGATCCTGGGGAGAATCACTGGAAGGGTTCCAGGGTGATAAAGACGACTGAATGTCAGTCACCGGCATTGTCTTTACCCTCAGTAAAGGGATGGTATGTTGGAAGAGTTCCAAGCTAGATACCGTGGCATACTAGACGATGAAGGCTGGATACATCGCTACTTAAGATGCTACCAAAGAGGCAGTCTGGATGTATAATGGTTCATGAGATGAACTTCGTTCCTACCATTGTGAGACAATGGAGTTGTAACTTATGCCAAGGAACGTCCATCCCATCAGTGATCCAGACATATTCTAAGGCAGTATCACCTGATCATGGAGATGGTTGATCTCCAGGGGATCGAGGTTAGGAGAGTAGACTCAGAGGACAACACGGCAGATCCACTCACAAAGGCCTTTTCCCAGAGAGAGACTTTTATGGGATGGTTGAGTATGAGATACTACAACCACTGCTATCAGATGGCCCTAGTGCAAGTGGGAGATTGTTAGTTATATGTATGCCCTAGAGGCCATTACTGTACATAGGATGTATATTGTAGTGGATGCTGGGACATATATAGAGAGGACTTTCTTGCTCGACATGATAGTATGCTATCTGGTTACTCTTTACCTTAACGTGTATACTGATTGCCTCTCTGTTACATGTTGGTAAAGCCCTTAGGATGTGTACTTGACTACCTGGACTATGATGCGGATCATACTAGTGGGGACATGGTAGTCCATAAGTACATCCTTCAAGGTCCCTAGTCGTGGGTGTATCGAGACGGGGCATCGATATACCAGAGTAGACTAGCGTATACCTTCTCGACCCATACAGATGGGCGATGGATGATCCCATATCCATTATTGTTTGATATCAGAGATGATATACGGGTGCTCAGTGGAGACTGGGTACACTGGACGGACTCGCCGAGAACTCCCAGATGGTATTATACCTTACGTCAGATGGCAGTTCTCTGGTGACACTGGTACAGGTTAGTCTGTTGACCCGAGATCGTCATAGAGTCTTGTGTGATTCCCACTGTGCTTTGATTTCCACCTTACCACGTCCAAGAGGGCGTGCAAAACGGTAGCTTTTGGGTACAGTCCCGAATCGCATGGAGGCAATGAGCGATAGGAGGGGATTCGTCTCTCCCGGTATAAGGAGTTGATGTTGCACTGTGTTCGATTGGCTATAACCTGAAATCCCTGGCCAGGGTTACTGAGATTTACTGGTAAGTGTTACCAGTAGTTTCTCGAACTGTTATAGACCCATATCGACACGACTTATCGAGCTACTGGGGTCTGACGTTTACCACCCCTAGCCAAGATATGCGACATATCAGACGAACAGACCGGACTGTACGGTAAGTGTTACTGGTTGGATTCACAGGAGTGTGAGCGGGCTTGCTCGTCGATCTTCTGATCGCTCAATACCTAGATGGCCGTTACGTTTAGCAGACCACTTACGGCTTGTGGGTGTTTGATATGATCATCACCTGCTACCGGCGTATTGACGAGTCTTTAGAGTCCTACACAGAGGTTTCCTGGCTCAAGCGAAACGAAATAGGAGCGCATATGAGATATGTGCGGGACCGAGAATAATGCGTATATGTGATACCGTATTCTATTCTCGCGATGAATGTATCGATTGGTTGTATGCGATATAACCTAGTTATCGAATCAAGGATTGATTCGATAAGTCGATACATTGGATATTAGTCGGTCATATGCGATATGACCGGATCGTTAAATCAAGTGTTGATTTAATGATTTAATGTATAATTATATATTGGATATATTACTTTACATTAACTAGTTATGGTTCACTTAAGATTATTTTTCTCACTTGATGTGCACATTGTATATGTGATATATTTTTGTGCACTTGATTGTATCATATTTGATGATACATGCAAACTTGGGTGTGTGTTTATTTTAAACCATGGTTTAGGTTAATGGTTAAGGTCTTATTTTCTTTCTTTATTTATTTTTGACAAAACTAAATGGTGGCTTTTTGTTATTTTGGCTTGAAGCTTCAAAGCATCTTTGAAAAAGTCATGCCATTTTGTTTTGTTCCTAAACCCTAACCATTTACTTAACCCTAGTTCATTCTCTACATGAGTTAACACTAACCCATGGTTGCATTATGATAACCATCACTTCATTTTTCTTTTTGGATTTAATTCATTTTTCATTTTCTTTCTTCTTCTTCTTCTTGATGAAGAAAGAAAAGCTTTCTACAAAAATGTCAAGTGATGAAATCATGTGAGAAATCCAAATCCAAAGTGAACGCACTTCCTATTTCTTCATCCTCTACCACTTGCCATGTAGTATAGGGTGTTTTCTTCACAAGTTTCTTGACTTGGTGAAGGTGGAGCTTGAGTTTGAGTTGCCTCGACGTAGATCATTTTCGGCATCGAAGTCAACGACCTAGCCCGATCATTTCTTCGACGAAACCATCGCTAGAGTCCGGGATCCCGAAGATCGTAGCGGAGGGACGTCAACACGGAGCTAAAGAAATGGTGGAGCGGATCTACAAAGGTTGTATTTCCATTCACTTCTTAGTAAAGTTATTTACTTGTTCGGTTATCGCCTTAAACTCTAGTCAACGATCGCATTAGGGTTTCTCGGCACCGGATATTTTTGAATTTGGCATGGTTGATGCTTTATGGAACCTCTAGTGTGTGCCTAGGAACCCTATATGGGCTTGCCCTTCTACGGTTGGTTCGTAGGTACTGTGGCATGTTCTGGATATTTTTAAACTGTGCTCAAGTATTGAGCTCTGGGGAAATTGTGGGATTTTGATGAATCAATTGAAAAGTTTAACGTCGTCCGGATATCATGTGAAGGGATGAAGAAAGATGTCATAGATTTGTTTCGGGATACTGACTTATCAGCAAGTCAGGGCCGAGAATTAAGGGTCAGCAGGAGAATTATAACCTTTGCCCATTCTGGAGTGGAAATGGTAGAAAATTTATTTGGATTTTATCGTAGGTCTACCTAGGATCAGTTAAGAGTATGACACTATTTGAGTAATCGTAGACCAATTAACGAAAGCAGCTCACTTTCAGCCAGTCAAGACCATTTTCGGATTCGCTCAGTATACTCAGATATATATTGATGAGATTGTGCGACTTCATGGCGTTCCAACGTGTTTTGCGTCCGACAGAGGCATCCAGTTCACCAGCCGACTATGGCGAAAACTTCAGGAGGCTTTGGATACTAATTGAGTTTCAGTACAGTTTTCTATCCGCAAAACGACGGTCAATCAGAGCGGACTATTCAAATTATTGTGGACGTGCTCCCAGCTTGCATTCAAGATATTGGTGGCAGTTGGAATCGTTATTTACCCTAGAAAGAGTTCTCCTACAAAAACAGCTTTTAGGAGAAGATTCAGATGGCACACTTTGAGGCGTTTTATGGGAAGAGAGGTCGATAGCCGTAAGTTGGATAGAGCTCGGTGAAAGCGGCATTTTGGGGCCACGGTTTATGCAGGGGATGACCGAAAAGATTTGGTTGATTCGGGATAGAATGAGAGTGGCCCAGAGCGGGCAGAAATCTTATGTGGACGGACGTCGTTGCAACTTGAGTTCGCCGTTAGAAATCATGTTTTCTTAAGGTTTCTCCGATGAAGGGAAGATTGAGATTCGGGAGGAAAAGAAGGCTTAGTTTTTTATATGTAGTCCCTTAGAGATTCTCGAGCGTATCGGCGCTGTGCTTATCATTTGGCTTTTCCATCCAGCTTTCTAGATGTCACCCCGTGTCTTATGTATCGATGCTCTGCAAGTATCTTCCGTACCCTGCTCACGCGATACAGCATCAGACGATCTAGCAGGAGCGCAATCTTTCTTTAGCTGAGTGGCCGATAGTCATTCTATATCGGCAGGAGATGAAACAGAGGTCCGAGGACATATCGTCCGTAAATGTTCTTTGGCGTGGTCCGAGCGGCAAAGAGGTCACGTAGGAAGCCGAGGTCGTGAGGCGGAAAAAACATTCCCATCTCTTCGAGGGTACGCATAGTTAGATTTTAAATTCGAGGACCGAATTTCTTTAAGGAGGAAGATTGTAACGTACTAAAATTAAATAAATGAACAAACAAATAAATAAAATACTTTAGGTGAATTTTTCTGATAATCGGTAAAATAAACCGTAATTTTCCATAAAACTTAACTATAATTATTTTTCAATATAGACTTAAATACGTCTATTTTAATTATGTAATTGCTAGTATTTTATATTTATTTAATCACTTATAAATTATTAGTTTACTTAATAAATTTTCCTTAATTAATTATTTCAAATATTAATATAAGCTTTTAATTATACATTTAATTAGTGCTAATTACAAATGAGAATGGGTTAATCCTTCATTAGTGAACCATGACCACTTATAACCTAGTTTATAACATGCTTAATCTTTTACATTTGACCCAAATGGTTCTAGAGAATTCTAGGATGGGTTGGAAAATAAAATAAAATAAATTAATTAAGTTATTAGTTAATAAATGATATGATGGGGGTTTTTTTGACTTGGAAACTTCTACACAAATTCTCACACACCCATTTCCCACTTGTGGCCGGCCATTTGCAGCAGCCCCCAATTTCCCAAGTCCACATTTCACTTTACCATCTCATCAAATAAAAAGAAGTATATAATTAAATAAAGAATTAAAGAAGTGATAATTAGGGAAGCTTCTACATACCTCCACACACACACACCTCATTTTTCTTTTTCCTCTCCCATCATGGCCGAACATTATTGCCCAGCCGCAGCCCCATTTTCCACCTCTTTTTCTCTTCAAAAAATTCCTCAAAATTTCATCAAAAATCAATACAAATTATCACACATTCATTCTTTAACCTTCATCCAATTTTTCCTTAGCCATACTAGCTTCAATCTTGGAGCAAGATGGGCAATTAGGGAGGCCATATTGTAAGTTGATCTCTTGAATGTTGAGGTATAATTCTAAGCTTTTGGTTTGATTGTTAGTTAATTACCTTAATTTAGCTTATAAGTGTTTAATTGTGGCTTTAATTTCAAGTTTAAAATTTCAAGAGAGGGGTTTTGAGCTAGGTTAGGATTTTTATCACTCAATTATGATTATAAGATGTAGTTTAACATGATAAGACATGGAAAACTTAATCTAGTTGCTAATTTGTAAATTGTTGCATTTAAATTGTCCTAATTAGGATTTTTCAAACTAGGTTTTTATATATAATATAAATAGGTGAGATAAAATTCTAGTGAGGGTTTGTATGGCTTAATTGAGTTATTAAGAGATTATTGTGGCCACTAGATTTACCAAAACATCTAGAATTGAATTAAAACGGTTAATGACCACTTGCTAGGTTTTTTTATATGAACTTAATCGATTTGAATTAAATTGAGATTTTGATGACCTATAACCTAATTCCTAAAATATTTAATGTGTTGGGAATGCGCAATTGATGCGATTTGGGTTTTAGGTTTGGTGTTTTTCACGTAGTGTGACCCTAGTTGTAGCGTTGGCGTTGTCGCGAGCGCGTTTGTGTGCCGGGTGCGTGCACGTTTAATTAGCGCGCATTGTTTGACTTGTGTAAATTGTGTCCACGACTATTCATACTTTATCCTCATATTGCTTATGTATGATCCTAGGATCCGGTGCAGAGGTGTAAGATGCGGCACGGAAAGACAGACGAAGACCGGATCAGTTTAGCCGAGGCGTCCTGGTGAGTAGATGTACACATCTATGGGGGGATCGTCTGGATGGCGTGAGGCGCCCGATAGTAGGGCTATTAGTAGTAATTTTATTTATATGCGTAGTTCCTACTTAGCCATCTCATTGCATCGCATTGTGTATATATATAAGTGATATCATTTCATAGGACACTTGCACCATTACCATTGGTTCTTGCTGCGCGTGCACTATTTATGCGAACACACACGCCATTGGTAATTGCTATGTCACGAACACTATACAACCTGCTTAGATTAGTATCGAAAATAATTGCATCATACATGATATTTATACTAGTAGTTGTATTTTCCATCTCATCAAGTTTGACACTAAGGATTGCTAGTCGTACATATACCTCATTTCATCATCATTCATACATAGTTTCTAGTTATAATCGCATTTCATGATATGGATATCATAGACATTATCATTTTGCTACATGATCATGTATTGTGATTCTTCTTGAGGATTTCTGTATTGATGAGATTTCTGAATTTTTTAGAAAACCGCAAGAAGTCTAAAAACCTATTATTATTTTAAAAACAGAAATTTATGGTTTTCTCGTGATGTGATGTGTGTAGCGTCCACCATGAGTTTTTTCGGTTCTTGAGCAGTATCAGATACCCGATTCGAGGAGGGGGATGCACCGTCTGTGGGTACATGGTGGACCCAGTATGGTACCCGGGGCAAGAAGATCGCAGATGATGGCGTTGAGCCCGGCAGGGGAGCACTATCTACCGGTTATTTGTGACGCGGCGGATATCTGGAGGATACCGACCGTAGTCGTGTGATTTGATGATATGGGACGATCCGGACTGCCGGGGCCTGAGATATTGAGATATTGTGATATTGAGATCTGAGATACAAAGATATGAGAATTGAGACATTGAGATATACATATTTTGTGTCGATACTTGACACGGATTTCTATTGATTTCATTGATATTACTTCAGTTATTTCACAGGAGATTTCTAAGATAAAAATAAAGATTTTCTCATACCAAACATACTCAGCTTTCATGTTGATTATTCATTCACGTTGCATACCTGTTATTGCATTGCATTATATTAGTACATGCGTAGGTTATGACACATTTGCGTGCATGCTTACGATAGCCTTATTAGATATTACTTACTACTCACGAGTTGGCAACTCACTCCCGTTGTGCCACAGTATCTTGCAGGTCTGACCCGTCAGTACAGTTGCGGCGGGTGTACCTTCCATTCTGCTTCATTTGCTTCGGATTTCAGCTTGCTTATAGGTGGGTTTGGAGGATTTTCTGTTGTTCCTACCGTGTATTTTATTTGTATCTAGTATACTCCATCTACCCTTGTGTATTGGACTAGATGGTGAGATTTGAGACTTGTATTTATGGTTTGGTGTCGATGCTCACTTGAGCCGACGTGCTGCTTTTATACTTTTATACTTATTACGCATTATTTGATATATTCATTGCATGTGGTTGTGATCCGCCTTTGGCGTAGTGCTAGCTCCCGCTTGGGAATTCCTTATTCTTGATATATATGTATTTCTCTTGGTTGTACCCGTTTCGGGGCCAGTATTTACAAATGAGACTGCTGAAATTTTCGGGTAAATTTGTTGTTTTAATAAAATGTTTAATGCGACTTGTTTTGGTTAAAATCGTTTTCTTTTAATAAGTTTTCCCTTCACTCCACTTCTATTTTGGTTTAGATTTCTGAGTTTTGGCTTACTTAGATTACGTTACGCTTTTAGACGTTTCGTAATTTAAGTGTCGGTCACGTTCCGTACCTTCGGGTCATGACACTACATGAGTTAATATATGATACTAACTCACCCATGGTTGCTATTCTCACCACTTGATTCATTCTTCACTTGCTTCATTCCATGGGAGCTTTCTTCGTCTCCTTCCTCAAGCTTTCTATCTTCATGTGAGGTGAAAAAAATTAGTGAGAAAATTATTTCTAAAGTGAGCAAAATTCCTACTTCATCAACTTTTTCTCTACTAACCATTTAGATTGGGTTGTTTCTTCATTAGTTCATCACTAAGTGAAGAGGTAGCTTGAGTTAGTGTCTCCTCGACGTAGATCATCTTCGTCCTCGAACACTTCAA
The DNA here is from genome assembly GCA_030015575.1 of Agapanthus africanus. Taxonomy (NCBI): domain Eukaryota; kingdom Viridiplantae; phylum Streptophyta; class Magnoliopsida; order Asparagales; family Amaryllidaceae; genus Agapanthus; species Agapanthus africanus. The sequence goes on from JASDDO010000001.1 coordinate 467,515,167, forward strand.
GCAAGCTTGTTCATTTCACCTTGTGGAGCCTCACTAGAGTCCAGGAGATCACTACTTAGAGCGAAGGGACTACTACACGGAGCTATTGAAGTAAAGAACCGGTCTATAAAGGTTGTATTCCTTGTTCACTTAGATATAAAGATGTTTAAATGATTGTTCATCTAATTCTCTAGTTTAGATTCTAGCGTTAGGGTTCTTAAGTATGCCAATTTTTTTAAAATGGCATGATCGATGCCTCCCGAAACCCAGCGGCGACCTAGGGAACCAAGCATATATAACTATTATCAAAATATCTATTTTAATTATATAAACATTCCAAGTTTTCTAAATCAAAAGAATCACTATTACATAAAAATACCATCCAAATACAACACAAGTACAACATTTCAAGAAAATACCATATACTATGGAAACTAGGTTCTATTTACTAGAAATTGCACAAATGTAAAATACACATTTATGAAAACTCTAAAGATGATAATTAAATACTTGAGGTGTATTTTGAAATTATACCAAAACTATTTTTACATAAAACTCCCTCAAGTTATACTAAATTACAATAAGGACCTTAGTAAACATAGGTTTAAGCGGGACCGGTCTCTTGAGCCTCAGGGAGCCAGAGATATGGGTGCTTTCCTATCTAAGATAGATAACCTAACAAACAGTGTTATCAATACGGTAATTGTCTTGGAAAAAGACACAAATCTTGCCGTCCATGTGCAGCAGTTACCGATAACATCAAAACCTAATTCAGGACTTCAATTTCTTTTCTAATTGTCTGACTCATACTGAGTCTAAATATAATCAATCCGACTTGAATGCGATTCAAGTATGAAACCACAATTCAATATGAATCCATATATTCAATCTATTCAAGCTATTCAATCTATACAATTTGACCGAACCGAACCGAACCATGGATATACTCCATTTACATGTACATCTATTATATCCATTTCATTTACTGATATCATGGTTTCGGCAAGTCATCCATATACAATCTACAATACAAGACAATACAATACAATCAAGACATCGCAGGGTTTATAAGGGGTAGATTGGTACGGAAGGTGTTAGAAGTAGCATGAGACTGCAACCATAAGACACCTAACCTGAATCTCCATTGCCCTTGTACTGTGGCTGAACGGTTCCTTGTACTCCATATACCTTAGTCTCCGGGATAGTGAGACTCCTCTCGTATACACTGGCACTTTCTGTACCAAGCTACAAACAACAGGTTTAAACAGATGCGGCCGTTGTAGCAGACTTCGTCAGATTCCCCCTCGTTTGCGAGGGTTTTTTTATTGTGGGGACGATTTTCCCTACAGGCACAAGCCCCTGTAGTTAATTACCTTAACGTATCGCGGTAACCACTTTCTCCTACTCCAGAAGGTCACTTCGTGTCGTGTGTATGTGTTTTATTTTTGGTTGCCTGTGGATTGTATTCGGAGACTAATTTGTGTTGTTGCCCGTAGGGCGTGGATTAGTCCAAATCCGTATATTCTTAGATTTGGGTTTGGGTTGATTTAAGGATCGTTAACCTTGTTTGAGATCAACTTAAATATTTGTTAAGGATACGTTAATCCAATATTGGACTAAGATCTACTTAACGGGGGTTTGGGATCATTTTTGATCCAACGAAAGAGAATTTGGGCTCTATCGTTTTAGTTTAAGGACGTTACGGTCCATAGCTAGTTTAAGGACATTACGGTCCATGGGTTGTTTAAGGAAATTACGGTCCATTGGGATATGCTCATGGGTTTGGGAGTGCATCCAAGAGCTGTTAGTAGTTGGGACCCTCCACCTCTTTAATATCGTTGAAGAATTACAATGACATATATCAGAGGTGTGGAGAGATGTACCCTTGAACCGAACTCCAGATTGAAGGGAGAGATCACGGTGGAACGAACATTATTTTAAATGCCACATGTCAGGAGATCATTGGCCATCTCTGGAACTAAGATCTATTTGGGGGGATCTGAGTATAGGAAGGCTCGGTTGATTGATGGTCAATTGGTTTTTTGGCCTCGGGAGACTTGGCTAATTTGGGCCAAGGTTGGCCTCTCATAGTGTTAAACACTAATAAATATTTGGCGCTCGCGTGCTCCCACGTGAGGCTCTTAAGCAGTGTTAAACACTGAAATCCGGAGCGCTCATATGTGGCACGTAGGGCACCTGAATATTAGGCACTGTTTCTTTGAGCTTATTCCCTCATTCTATATATGTAAGTGTTAAACACTTAAATCTTGTAACCATCACGTGTAGACATGTGAGGCGCCACTAAGTTGGGCACTGCCTCCTTTGAATTTATCTTCCTATTCTTTTCTAAATGTTAAACACTGTTGGAGGTCACGTGGGGTCACGTGAATCGATCTCAGTTGTTCCTTTTTGTTTCTCAGAGGTGCTCACGTTGGAACACGTGATCTGTCGTTATAGTGTTAAACGCTAATATGCATGGAGCTCTTGATTTAGGTCTTGAGAATTTCAAGTCCTTTGTTTTATAAGAATTAAATTCTTAAGCAGGGTTAAACCCTAGTTATATCAGAGGAATTAAATTCCTATATGTTTGGAAGAATTAAATTCTTCAAACCTAATTCTTTCTTCTAAGTTTTGGGACTGCATAACCGAATCTCCCCGATGAGAATTAAATTCCCAACTTTTGGGGAGATCTGCTTCTGCAGACCTCAACTAGAGGAAGAACTAAGTTCTTTTTTGGAAGAGTTAAACTTTTTTAAAAGGAGACAAAATGATCTCTAAGTCTTTTCCTCACCCAGGGTTTCTTTTTCTCTAAAGGGAACTCCTCTTCTTCTTTTTTTGTTTTCTCAAATCTTATGTGGGGTTTCCTCTCTGTCTCTCTTCAGTCTCGAGTCCTTTATATAGCAGAGGCAAGTTTGTTGATCTTTATTAAGGAAATCTCTCATTGAGAGATTTTTGACTAATTCGGGGATTTTATCCACCGTTGGATCTTAGATCCAGAGACTCCTGTTTTACAGAATACATTTTTCTTGTTTTTAACAAGATTGGAAAAATATTTTCCCATACAGAGCTTATTCTGTATCTTGGTGATTTTTAATCACCATTGGATCTTTAATCCAACGGTGCTCTGACTTTCAGAGCACGATCTTTCTTATTTAGAAAGATTGGGAAAATATTTTCCCATACATAGCTTATTTTGTAGCTTGGTGATTTTTAATCACCATTGGATCTTTAATCTAACGGTGCTCTGATTTACAGAGCACAATCTTTCTTGTTTAGAAAGATGGGGAAAATATATTCCCATACAGAGCTTATTCTATATCTTGGTGATTTTTAATCACCATTGGATTTTTAATCCAACGGTGCTCTGATTTACAGAGCACAATCTTTTTTGTTTAGAAAGATGGGGAAAATATTTTCCCACAAAGAGCTTATTCTGTATCTTGGTGATTTTTAACCACCATTGAAGCTTTAATCCAACGGTGCTCTGATTTATAGAGCACAATCTTTCTTATTTAGAAAGATTGTAAAAAATATTTTTCAAATAGGGTTTTGACCCCTCTTATTTAGAATTTAATTCTATTTAGGAACACTCACATGTAGCACGCGATCCATAGGACTAGGCCGGTTTGCTTATATGCAGCAGTCCCAGAGAAAAGCATCACGTGTTGGGACGTGATGCGCCTTCTGGCCTGTTATTTGTTTTACGAAGGCGCCTATATACTTTGTATATAGATACTCACGTGCCTGCATGTGAGGCTCAATTTTAGCTTTATTTTTTAAGCGTACTGCCTACAATTTTTGCTCCAAGGCGCATCACGTGCGAGCACGTGATGCTCTATTTAGGGAATTTTTCCATCGCATTTTGGTTCACCATCTATTTATTTTTTATAAGGGAACAAATTCCCCCACAGCGTTGTTCTCACGTGGCTTGCACATGAGTGCAACGCTGTCACCTTTACAACTGTTGGATTGCCTAGGGGAACGGGAAGGTGAACCGCCCTTATCACGTCGTATAAATGTAAGGGTTAATCCTTTGGGAAGCTACTGTTCTTTCATCTTCTTCCTTTCCTTGTTTTTCTTCGAGAATTTAATTCTCCTCTTCAGAGCTTAGTTCTCTGTCCATTGCAATTTCCAGAGTTAAACTATGTCGGAAAAAGAAACCTTTTTTAGGTAAAGATCTTGAACATCAGAAAAATCCTTTTCTTAAAGAAAACTTCTAGATTTTAAATCCACCATGAGAGCTTTGCTCTCCTTTGAAACCCATCTCTCAGACCAAAGACATGATCTTTGAGTAGTAACCCTCAATGCCTTGGGCATTCCTCCTCTGACCTTTAAGGATTCATGGCATTTTATTTTTTATTTTCTCTTCATGGGGGTTTCTGGAATTTAATTCCATTGCATAAAAGGAATTTAATTCCTCACCAAAGAGCTCTGCTCTGAAGATCAAAAGGGCCCTTCCGGAATTTCATTCCCTGATGGTCTCGAGAACATTTTCGTAAGGTTTTTCCTTACTTGCACAAATTCAAATTTGTTGGGTATTTTAACAGAACTTGCTTTCTCTATGAGAATGTCAAGAGTTGTTTAAACTCTCGTGCCCGTTTAATGAGAATCTTTTTAAATTCTCATAATAATTTTCCTGTCTTATCATTGGTGAGCCGCCATATTGATTTTGTGGAGTCCATTAGTTTTGCAATCAGTGGTCCCATGGAACAAACTTTCTGTCGTTTCCCTCTATTATTATACATACATACATACATACATACATATATATATATATATACATATATATATAGGTTTCATTAACGGCCTTTCTTTCACCTTTTTCAGGAACAATGGCTTCTCTTCCTTACTTTCCTTTTACTCACTCAGACGCCGCTTTTCCGCAATCGCCGTCGGATGAAGAGGCCATGGCAATGATCCGGGCCTATGACAGGGATTGCAGTAGTTTGCTCTTATGGGGAGTTTGGTATGGGCACATTATCCGGGGCCGCCGTACCTTTACTTGTGAGATGCCAACAGAGCCTCTGCGCCCAATATCGCTGATGGAGCGTCCTCCAACTGCTTATGTGGTGGAGGTGGCTAATTGGACTCCTACAGGCCGGTTTGAGCCATCAACAACCGGGATACCCAACCAGCCCTTGCCAGCTATAGATATCTTGGGGCGTCGCATCTGTCAAGGTGAAGCCTAATCCTGGGGACAAGTCTATAAGGTAGGGCTTACCCCTCGTCATCCAATCGGCTATCTTCCTTGGGCTAGATATGTCCTCTCCGTCCACCGTGCACGGTTGCAGAAGGTTGGGTTATATCAAGCAGTGTATGCGTCTCTTTTTCATTACCCGGCTCCTCACGTCTGGTGGGTTAAAGCTTTCCTGAACTAATGAAATCTTCCCACCAACACCTTCTTGCTAGGGGATCGTGAGATCTCGATTTCACTGGAAGAGTTCCGCGAGATCTCTGGATTGCCGATCAGGGGAGAGCACTATGAAGAGTTGCTGCCTCCCGATGAGTATGTATTCACGACCATGCCTGCTATGCCTGACGGCTTGACGACTGAAAACACCGTCCGTCATAAGTACCCCAGTCTAATCAAGACTCTGGGTATTTTCGAGAAACTGTTTGCAGAGTCAGAAGGACAGGGGGTCACCTTTAAGAGCTTCATCGCCTGTTTTCTCTGTGAAGATGTTTTATCAAAAGAGGCTCCAAAATTTGTGAACATTAACGACCCTTTTGGGTTTGGGCTGAATAAGCTACCAGCCAAAGAAGAGGACTTGCCGCAGTTTTACATTCTGGCCTCGTCGGCCGTGCCCTTCGATCTAATTGCAGCCCCTGGCATAGACGAAGAGACGTTCTTCTTCGGCTTCATCGGTCTTTGGCTCAGTTGGTTTGCCATTCCGACGCATCGACGCTTCATGAGAGCCTCTGTCTTCTACCCCGCTCATCGCGTAGCCGAAAGGGCACGGTTGGCCGTTGGCATCGCAGGATTGTCGCATCTTTATCATGGATTAAGTGTTGCGGCCAACACTTCAACCCCAGGTGCAGACGTCGTGAATTCCTCCTTCCACTACTTCACGTCGTGGATCGAGATGCATGTATTGGGGGCGTTCGCAGCGCATCGGAGGCCAGATTTTTCATATACCTTCCTACGGGTTATGAGGATAGTGGATGCTTCTGCTCCCGACTCTACCCAGCTAAGAGCCCTCTGCATGCTGCTTAATCCGTACTCCTACAAGGGCGGGACGGTTTTCATCAACCGAGTCCTTTCTGCTCCCTTCGGGCCTATTCAGCAGCTGTTTGACTTGTCGAAAGGTGGAGCGTCGTCTTTAAAACCTAAGGAGATCATGCACCTGTACTCGATTAGGCCGGGCTACCGGAAGTTCCGGCAGAATAATGCGGCCCTTTTTATGCGGTACAATCCGCATCGCTTTGCCCAGTAGTTGGGCTATAACCAGGGTAAAGGAGCCGTTCTTGGTTGAACCTACTCCGTCTCTGGAATTCACGCGTGACGTCACCCATCACTTCATGCGGCTGAACACCGACTCCCGTTTCGTGATCCTCGAGGCTGACTATATTCCAAGGTGTGTGGGGTCCTTCATGGGTTGGTATTGTCATCGAGTCGGTCCCGTCATCGTCGAGGAGAGACAGGTACTCTTTGAATGTCGATCGTCGGCTCCGGCCTAAGCCACTGGTATTCCGTTGCGGCCGCGGACAGTGGTTCGCCCTCCATTGAGGGATGGCGGCGCGGTTCTCATCCCAAAAACCGCAAAAGCAGAATCGACTCCTCGCACTGTTGGGATGCCAGTGCGTACTAGAGCTCGAGCAAAGGCCTCCGATGAAGCGCCAGTGACAGTACCATCAGTGGCGGTGTCATCCACGGTGGTATCACCAAAAGGGTATGCCGGAAGCGAGGTTGGCCAACGTCGCACCAAAGCGCCGAGGGGAAGGAAGCGATCCTCTTCCAGGGTTAGCTCCAGCTCGAAAAGGAGGAAGAAAACAGCTGCTGGCTTGCTTGACCTCCTGCTAGAATCTGAGCCGATTGTTCAAGACGAGCCCATCTCCATGCAAGAGCCGGATGACGGTCTTATTTACCCTGGCTCGTCAGCTGAGGAAGCCGCGCAGTTAGCTGAAGCTTTAAGGAGCTCACAGGATGAGACCGAAAATGTACACATCCCGAAAAATCCCTACCCCTCCGGTTATCTTCTACGAAAATCCCCCTTCGCTACGGAGAGTACATATGGGTCCTCTGCGAAGGGAGGATGAAAAATCCTTCAAGAAACCTATCTCGGCTGCTTCTGAAAATGAACTGGCACTGAAGACTGGTGGGCATGAATCTGCATTTGAAGCCCGGCGAGCACATTTCCTCAGGAAGGAACGACGGCTTGAAAAAGCCATACTAGAAGCATCTTGGCATATCGGTATGCGTGTTTTCCATATTTTTCTTTTTGGCAAGTAATTTGTATCGCTTTTATATCTTCTTATCTTTGCGAGAACTTTGCAAGGACTTCAGCAACGAAAGAGGATTTGAACCCAAGTCGTGCCATGACCGCGGATTCTATAGATGTCTCCCATGACGCATCGGAAGGTGCAGAGGGGATCACTACGGCCGCTGTTCCTGTTGTGGAACTTTCGGTGTCCATTCCTCGAGCGGAGGTGACCCCAATGGCCGCGGACCCTATGGATGTCTCTAGTGACACACCGAAAAGTGTAGAAGAGATTGTCAAAGCTGTTAGTTCTATCTTGGAGCTCTCGGTGATGACCTCCATCTCTTCGGTGTCTGTACTTTCTACAGAGATGACTATGCCGGTCGCGGACCCAATGGATCTTTCTAGTCGCGTCTTGAAGATTGTAAGAAGGACCGCCAAGGCTACTGTTCCCTCTTTGGAGCCTGAAGTGGCGGTTGTTGCTCCGCAACTGGACACTGCTATACCAGCAAATATCCCTGGTGATGTGCCTGAGGGCGCGGAGGAGGCTGCTGAAGCTGCTATACCTCCAGTTCAAGGCGAGTGGAGCGTCGAAGGTAACCTCTTACATTTTATTTTTAATGATCCGCTCATTATCTAAACTCTTCTTTCTTTCAGAACTGCGGGAATTGGCGGCTTCTATAGTAGATTTATCTCCCAGGAAATCCTTCCAGCGCTTACTTGACATGGCTGCCCTACGAGCGATATCCCCGCAAAGCATCATCCTTTCCTCCGGGTAAGGTCGGTGTTCTTTGACCCCTTTGCTTTATTATCACTTTTTTATGATGATGCTAACATGCCCTCTGCAGTTCTGGAAGCTGATGATGAAGTGGAAATCCTTGATGGGCCTAGGGATCTTTCAAACCCCCCTTACATGGCTGTGGGTAAGTAAAACTTTACCCTTGTTATTGTTTTGTTTATTCCATGTTTACCAGTCTCACTGACTAGTTGTAACAACTCCAATTTTTGTATACATAAATTTGATTTAAATTTGAAGTATACTTGGAGTATTTAATGTTGCTGATAACACTTTAAGTATCTATTTCCCTACAATAATTACAAGAAGGAGCTTGTAGGTCATTGGTAGTACCTTGCACTGCTGAACCAAGCCACCAGAGTTTGAATCCCATGCCCCACATTATTTTTAGATTATTTTTCTTTTAAAATTCCTGAAAGCCCAACAGTCCACAGGCCATAACTCCAAAATGTTGAACTGAACCCTAAAAACGGAGTATGCCAAAGTCTTCATCAGAGAATCCCGCACCCGACGGTCGCCGGACTCGGCCGGGATCGGCCGAATCGGCCGGCGCCGCCGGCCAGACTCGGTCGGATGGCCGAGGTCCCAAAACCAAAAATGTGTCTTTTGGTATTCTATAACCCTCTATTAACTCCAATTTATTTGATCAGTTCCAGAATTTTTATTACACCCAATTTACTACAAATTTTAATGATTTTCTTTAAATTTTTACAATTTTTTTAATAAAGAAAACCTTTCACCTACCCTATCCTAGCTACCCTATAAATAGACCCCCTACCCCCTACCCTCTCATCTCAAAACATTAGGTTTACTCTCTTGAAATTTCCACAAGAAAGGTGTGCTTTGAAACCGAGTTCACGGCGAAACGCTGACGGATTTCCGGCGACGTTCTTTGAAGCAACCGGCGACGAAACAACACCTCGGCCATTTCCCTAATTCCTCTATACTCTTTAGTATAGATCAAGCCAGTAAGTCCCGTTCTCTCTCCTTTCTACTTCTCAAAAATACGGAATTTCGAAACCCGACGGAAATCGGAACAAACCGATTTCCGATTCGGTTTTTCTATAAAATCTCACTTGTGACTAATTGCATAATACCTAAACTTATCCATGATGACTATTAATCACATAACAATTAATTTGGACAAAGTTTCTCACATGAAATGATAGCTTTTTTTTAATATCGTATTCTTTTCACATTAATACCATAATGTTTATTTTTCTTCTTCTAATCAATTCCATCATTCCTAAACATCTTCATCTTGACCACTAAACTTGTAAAAATTAATTTGAATGAGTTTTCACACATGAAATGATAACTTTTTCAAATACCGTATTCTTTCACTTAAATACCCTCATATTTAGTTTATCATATTTAACCCTTAACCTTACTATACAATTAAAGTAGAGCACAAGATAACAACCTACCTCTACCCACACATAAATACAAACCCTAAAATGATTTCATAAAAATTTAGAATACGATAAAACGAAATTTTCAGTAAAATACCATAATCTTCATAAAACCATTCTTAAAGGTCTAGATTTGTTACATTTTTCTTACTAGGAAAATACGGTAAGTTGTGGACATTGATCGTTTATCTAAACTGACTTTGTGGTGTCTAGGCTAGGCAAGTGAGCTTGGGTAACTTTAAAAGGCCCGCCTCACGATTCGTGAGTGGATCCCTCCCTCCTCACTTGTACTTACCTGGCCACAATTGGCGGTGAAGAGGCGATTTGAGGCTTCTAATGACTTATCATGTAGACCTTTAGAAATAGGCTAGTTGGCTTAGGAAACCCTAGAACTAAAATACGGAAATTTATATCTTTTTACAAATAAATACCTTATCTTATAAAACCGTTTTCTAAATGATGGTATTTATTAAACCTCTGCAAAGCGCCACTACAACCCACCTTTAGGGAACCCGTTAGGGATAGTACGGTTTATCGTGCACCCGCGGGCTAGTAGTGCGAGATTCAGACCTCCGCAAGAAGCATTCGGTCTCGAAAGGTTTAAAATACGACATTTAAGAAAAATGAGATTTTTGGAAAATAAAATAATTATTCTAAATTATTCTTGTATTAATATATATAATTATCATTTAAACAACTATTTTATTATAGGATAAAGTTTCCACCTTTTCCTAAAAAAATTACAAGATTAAAAGTTACATTAAAATACCATGAATTTCAAATAAATAAATTAATACTTTTATTAGGATATATTCACTAGAATAACACAAATAAAACTTACACTCATTATAACTATAAAGACGAATAATAAATACTTGAGGTGTATCTTGAAAACTATATAAAAGTACTTTTTACATAAAACCCCCTCAAGTTTTATAAATTACAATAAGGACCCTAACAATTATAGAACTTCAAATTACCTTTCTTTTAGTCTGATTCGGGTTTGAGTCTGACTATTTCTGACTTGAATATGATTCAAGTCAATCCATATTCTTTAATATTCCAACTCAATATAAACACATGAATCCCAGAATCCAGTTAACATTTTATATAACTTGACTGAATCAAACCATGGATATACATCCATTATCCTGTTATTCCATTTACCTGATTATGCAGTTACAACATGTTTACTGATATCATGATTTTGGTCAGTCATCCAACTTACACAATACAATACAACAATACTGTTAAAATACTACGGGGTTAAGGGGTAGATTGGTACGGAAGGTGGCACGAGGTAGTCAGATTAAGACACCTAACCTATATTCCGTTGCTGTTGTACCGTGGCTTAACGGTTCCTTGTACTTTCCGTTTGCCCTGGTCTCTAGCATATAGAGACCCCCCTCGTATACACTGGCATCCTTCTATACCAAGCTACAAACAACAGCGTTAACATAACATTACAACAACAGTTTATACTTTAAATTGTATCTTCTTATTCTGTCTTCTCTGCTTCCCTCTTACCTTTGGGACTTACCGAGCGATCTGTTCGCTGACGACATTCTGTTTCTCTCTTCTTTGAATGTCGTCAGGTGACTTGAACCCGGCAGAAGTTGAGCCATCACAAGAAGACTTGGAGCAATTTGCCGAAGACCCTGCAGTTTAGTTCATTGTACACTTTTCTTTTCAGTACTTTTTCATTTCCTGTTATGCCACTGTTTAGGCATCTTTATTTCAGTTGTATTTCCTTTTCATGTATTGTACAAAGAATGTTAATAAATAAAGTTGATGTTCTTTTCATACTCTTGTCTCTTGTGTATTTATTTCTATATTGCTTAGCTACGCTTAGCGTATGTACTTCTGAGTACATACGTAGCGGACCTCGCCGCGTCCCCTTCGCCGTACATTGGGAAGCGGGGCGTGACACTAGTCATAAACTTTGCCAGCTTTGCCAGCTCTGGCTCTGTTAGAGCCCCAAATCTTTATGCTACCGAGCCCATATGCCCGACGTGCGTCTGAAAGGATGGCGAGACAAAGCATTCACTCCTTGTCGGCCCTCATTGAAGATCTTTGTGCTGGTAATTCTGTTACGGCCGAAGAATTTGCTGCCGAAGCCAATACTTCTGTGCTCTTCCTTGCCACTTATCATGATAAAACATTGGTGCATGTTTGGGTCGAGTATTGTCGCCGAGTGGAGGCTTGCTTACATAATCTCAAGTGTATACGCCTTCCTTCTGATCTCTTAACTGCAAAGGTGAGCCTGCAGGGGTGGATTGAGCCGTGCGCCGCTAATCTACAGTCTTGCGAGAAGAGGCTTAACCGAAAATTTTCGGAGAGAGAGCTAGCTTCAAACGCTTTGGGGGAACTCCAGGCTTAACTCACTGCAAAGACCACCCGTGCGTACGAAATTTGGCGGGTGCTTCAAGAAGCTTTCACAGAGATGGTAGCTCTTGATAAAGTCGTTATCTTTACCCGCGAGATGATTGAAGCTTATAAAGTTGCTGAAAAGGAGATTGAGAGTTGGTTTGCCTCGTATCAGACTCAACAAATGTTCACACCATAATATTGTATTATTATATTCCCCATTCTTATTCTTTTTATAAATAAACAGGTGCTTTTGACGCATGTCTGCTACATGTTACAGGTTACAGGTTCTTGGACAGAAAACAGTGAAAACGATGTTAAGACGATGAAAAAGTGGACTTTAACCAATAAACAGAAGACTCTTGATCAAGCCTACATAAGGAACAATTCACAAAGCAAGATTCAAGACATCGACTCAAAACAAACGGGTAGAAGTCCACTACAATGTTCACTGGAGATCTGGAGAAGACCTAGAAGCCCAAATGGAAAAAATACTAAAGAAATAACCAGACCAGAGAACCCTGAAGCAGCCCAGAAAAATTTATCAGAAGACCTCACCAAAGGGCCGCGGAACCGCGGCCCAAGGCCTACCCATGCCGCGGTTCCGCGGCCATATAATGCCCGGAGGTGGTGAAAATTTTACCAAAGTTTAGTGCGGCTCTGTAAAGATTTCCTAGAGGCAAATTTGTAAATTTAGACATGCGGATCAAAATGTAACCTAGGGTTTCTATCTCCTATAAATAGAACTCTAAACATTGTAATTTCTTATGTCTCCTTTTAAATAATAAATTCAGATCTCTTTATGGAGAGCATCGGTGTTTTCTTTTCAATTCATGAATTCAGATCTGACAAATCTGCGTTGATGATTGGAGAGATGCATCTGTAAGTAGAATTAATTCCTTGCTCTAGTTTAGATTTCAATTCTTTACCCTAGGTAGATTTAAATTCTTGCCCTAGGAAATTGTTTAGAGTTAGCTTTGGGGAAGGATTTTGAGAGATGAGATCTCTCATCCCTTTCTTACCCATAATACATTTTTAATAGGACTCCATGCATACACGCACACACCGCACCCTACGGCACCCTACCCCTCGAGGTAACGATGACACCGTAGTATAAAGGCCCGGTTGCACGCGTTTTCCATAGAGGTTAGAATAAGGATCTCTAAAGAAAGGACAAGAACCTAGAGGAAGGAACACCTTCCAGAATGGATCTAATCCCCTTTATTGATAATTACCATAACTCCTCATAGATCCTAAATTGGGTATAGAAAGCGTTGAGATTTACTTGCATATCCAAACCATCCCTAAACCTAATCCTAACAAGACTGGATCTAGATAATCGTAGTATAGAATAATTAGGTTTTTAGATTTAATAATCAATCCGAACACCCTTCGGAATTAACTCGTTAGCGCGATTAGGAGATTCACAACATCCCCGTGGACCGACCCGTACTCACTGGCTAGCTTCATGCGACGCCGTTCTTGATTGCAGTAATAGAAATAGTTTTTTACATTCAAATCAAATGGCGTCGTTGCCGGGGATGGCGTAAAATTTCCTTTTTGCAATTTCGGGTTAATCAAAATTTTAAAAAAAAAAATCATAAAAATCTGAAAAATCACAAAAAATTATTAAAATATATCAATTGTTATTTTTTTGGAAAGGATACTTTGTTGTGTGAAATCTTGCAGGAACAATTGATACGGATCTGGAGATTTCCAGAAAGCAAAACAGGAAACAAAATATCGGAACAGAAGCGATTTTAAATAACAGAACATTGAAATTTTTCTGGAGATCTAAATCCCCCATCATCCCGCGTTTCCGCGGCCAAAACCTGCCTTAGGCCGCGGAAACGCGGTCGTCTTGTCGAGTCGTCGCGCGGAAAAAATTCTGGGGACCCGTGCCCGCTTCTTCACCGCGGAACCGCGGCGGTAGAGCCCTTTTGGCCGCGGTTCAGCTGCTCTCGGGTGACATCATCAGGTGAAAATTCCTCTGTAAGCTTCTCTGGTCTTTCTCTAGAGATCTAGATATATCTTTTTCTGAAATATTCCTGCAGGATTCCGTGCACTTTAAAAATATATTCCCTTCCATATAACAATCTTGTGCAGGATTTTTGCGCCTAGTTGAAATTAGAGATAAATTGCAAGTAATATTTTTCTGTTGCATTTTGATCTTTTATCAAAATCTTTTTGCAACAATTTCCAAATAAAGAAAAAAAAAGAAAAAGGAAAATTTTATTACAAAACTTGCTAACTTTTGCCGCAAATAAATCCTTGCACCACCCAACCTTCCTTCTTGTCACCTTTCTTCTAACATGGGTACCCCCACATAATAAATCACTTGCCGAACTTTGGTATCCCGAACCTAATTTTGCGTCATACGTCAATTTGTTCGGTCAATTTAAAGACGATCCTTCCTTGCCTAAAAAATCTTTGAAAGATCAAATAGAGGCGTCTAGGAGAAACAGTTTGACTTTAAACCCACTTTGTGTCAACCAAGTCAACCTTTACCACCTCCATATGTTGATACCACTTTTTCAAGTCCTTCTGTCACTCCTAAGCAGATGTCCATTGCTGAGCATATTGCTCAATCTCGCAGCCGATCTTTCACCCCTCTCCACTCATCTAGTTCTAGGGATCCACACGATTATTCACCTTGTTATCCATATGTTGACCCTACCCCTGTCCAATCACCCACTTCCTACCAGTCCCACCCGACCTTACCACCCTCACTAGACACTGTTTCCACACAGCCATTAGGGAGTTTTGCATATCCACACGATTTCGAATCTTTTACCGAAACCCCCTTACCACCCAAGTCTAGTTTGGAAGAGTCGTTGGAGGCATATATCGCAGCAACAAACAAAATGACTAAGAATGTGGAAGCGTCCGTGGCCGCCCTTATGCAACCTAGTGAAACGGTAGCTAGTTTCCCGCTAGCTTCAAATTTTTCAATGTATAAGGAGGCGGTTGGACAGAGTGAGAATGAGAGAGGATTTCCAAATCAAACCTACCCTTGCCCAATTGAAGCCCACAACTCCAGTTTTCCATCGAATGTCCTAAATGATTCACAGGTTCAAAATAAAAACAAGTTGTGTGATTTTGTAGTGTTTGATTTGCCAAATTGTGAGGAACCCCTTTCGAGTGAAACCGCACCTAATCCTTTCGATCTTTACACCTCCCATCTAGAACCTAAATCAATAGATATCCATGCTTTTGATGAGGTGTCTAAGAAAATTGATTTTCACTTGATTGAAGATATAGACGCCGGGATTATTTCGGATGATGAACCTGTTGATTTGATTGAAATTTTATGTTCAAATCATCATCCCGAGTTATTCAATGTTTCTCCCGAATCTCATATGCGTCTTGACTTTGATGATAATGGCATGGATGAGTTGAATTTTGAGGAGAATTATAAGGATAGTATTGATGAGAGTTTTGAGGATCATATTGAGGTTGAACTATTTTTGTTTGATATGTCTGATTTTCCAATTCATACTCTTGAACCTTTACCTATATCACCCTCCCTCCTTTCCATCGTTCCGACCATGCCTAATATCACGCTTGAAGACTGTGAGCTTGAAAATTTTTCCTTTGAATCTGACACAGTTCTCACAGACGAGTGTTTCACTTTTTCGGAGGATGTTGATGTCTCCCCGCCCGAGTTTGAGTCCTTTACATTTTCAGATGAGTTAGTTGAACCATCAGACTCGGTGGCTTACAGTAGTTTCGAACCATTGATGGAAACTTTCAAGTTCGAAACAATTTACTACGGTGAGAAAGAGACTATCCCTAATTCACTCCCTGTCGTCATTCCTATCGTTCCGACCGTACAAGAGACCGTGACGCTTTCACTTCCAATACCAAGTTCGGCGTACCCATATTTTCTTACGAATCTTGAGGGATTTGACCCCATTTCTCGACGGGTTGATAGGTTAGCGCAATCGCTTTTAACACATCGGTCATCACATATTGCGCTAATTTATTCACTCGATTTACACCCTCAAGATCGCGCGACCCTTCTTTCTCCTTTCCGCCATTCTTCTCCCCCACCGAGACCATATTCTACATTTCTTCCCACACGGTCTCGTGTGTTTCTCATTTCTTTCATCTACACCCCATTCTTGCACCGACTATACCTTTACCACGATAAGATTTTTGAATGGTTGATGCTAACCTTTGGCTTGTGTAAGGCCAAGCTTAAGTTTGGGGGGGAACCTTGTTGTATGTATGTATATATATTTTTGTTTTCTTTTTCTATAAAAAATAAAAAAAATCCAAAAACATTAAAAAATATTTTTAAAAATTGTAAATAAATAAACAGGGGAGTGCCGACAATTTTTGACCCTCTTGATTTAGCATGACAGTGAGGACTGTAGGGTTCCTAGGCACCCTAGTGAGGTCTCACAAGGCATCGAACATGCCAATTTTAAAAAAAATGGTGCCGAGAAACCCTAGACTACGGATCGTTGCTAGAATTCTAGGCGAAATATAAATCTAGTTAACAAATTAACTAAAGGTCGGAAACTACAACCTTTGTAGATCCGGATATCCACTTGCTTAGCTCCATGTGGTCGTCCCCTCGCTGTCCATCACGAACCTCGGACTCTCGCGACGGCTTCATCGGGGAAGTGAGCGGAATAGTTCGACGGCTTCGTGTCAAAGACGATCTACGTCGAGGCATCGCAAGTTCAAACTCCGACTTCACAAACTTGTGAAACTTGTGAAGTAAACACCCAAAACAACTTGGCAAGAGGTAGAGGGTGAAGAAATAGGAGGTGGGTTCTCTTTAGATTTGGATTTCTCTCACTAAAACTCAAGTTGCCATTGGAGTAGCAAGCTTGAAGAAGAAGAAGAAGATGATGGTTATGATAAGTTCTAATAAAAAAGAAAATAGAAAACCAATACTTATCATAACATAAACTAGGGTTAAGTGTAGAGAATTAACCATGGTCATTTGGATGGGTTAGGGTTAAGCATGAAGACAAGAATGGTTAGCAAAGTCAAAGCTTCATGAAGCTTCAACATAAAACAAATAAAGCCACCATTCTTATCTTAAACTTATCCAAATAAATGAATAAACAAATAAATGAATAACTAAATATGCAAAACCCTAATTATCATAATAACCATGGTTTAATTCTATTCACTTAACCATATGATCAAGTATCATCAAACATGATACAAAAAGGTGCACAAAAGTATATCACATATACAATGTGCAATCCAAGTGAGAAAAATCCGTTTAAAGTGAACCAATACTAGTTAATGCAAAGTAATATATCAAATATATAATTATACATTAAATCATTAAATCAACATTTGATTCAATGATCCGGTCATGTCGCACATAACCGACTAGTATTCAATGTATCGATTTATCGAATCAATGATTCGATAACTAGGTCATATCAAATATAACCAATCGAAACATTTATCGCGAGAATGAAATGCGGTATCACATACACGCATTATTCTCGGTCCTGCACATATCTCATATGCGCTCCTATTTCGTTTCGCTTGAACCAGGAAACCTCTGTGTAGGACTCTAAAGACTCGTCAATACGCCGGTAGCAGATGATGATCATATCAAACATCCACAAGCCGCAAGCGGTCTGCTAAACGTAACGGCCACCCGGGTATTGAGCGATCAGAAGATCGACGAGCTAGCCCGCTCACACTCCTGCGAATCCGACCGGTAACACTTACCATACAGTCCGGTCTCTTCGTCTGATACGTCGCATATCAAGTCTAGGGGTGGTATACGTCAGACCCCAATAACCCGATAAGTCGTGCCGATGTGAGGCTCGTAACGGGTCGAGAAACTACTGGTAACACTTACCAGTAAATCTCTGATCAGCCCTGGCCAGGGACTTCCCTGCTACGGCCAATCGAGCACAGCGCAACATCAACTCCCAATACCGGGAGAGACGAAACCCCTCATATCGCTCATTGCCTCCATGTGACTCGGGACTGTACCCAAAGACCACCGTTTTGCACGCCCTCATGGACGTGGTAAGGTGGAGATCAAAGCACAGTGGGAATCACACAAGAATCTATGACGATCTCGGGTCTATAGACTAACCTGTACAAGTGTCACCTGAGAACTGCCATCTGACGTGAGGTATAATACCATCTGGGAGTTCTCGGCGAGTCCGTCCAGTGTACCCAGTCTCCACTGAGCACCCGTATACCATCTCTGATGTCAAACACCAATGGATATGGGATCATCCATCGCCCATCACATGGGTCGAGAAGCGTATACGCTAGTCTACTCTGGTATATCGATGCCCCGTCTCGATACACCCACGACTAGGGACCTTGAAGGATGTACTTATGGACTACCATGTCCCCACTAGTATGATCTGCATCATAGTCCAGGTAGTCAAGTACACATCCTAAGGGCTTTACCAACATGTAACTATAAGACAGTATAAAGAGACTAGTGTACATGTTAAGATAAATAGCAACCAGATAGCATACTATCATGTCGAGCAAGAAAGTCATCTCTATATATGTCCAAGCATCCAATATAATATACATCATCTGTACAATACTGGCCTCTAGGGCATACATACAACTAACAATCTCCCACTTACACTAGGGCCAGCTGCTGTAGTATCGCATACCGAGCATCCCGAAGAGTCTCTCAAACTGTATCTGGGGAATGGCCTTCGTGAGTGGATCCGCCGTGTTGTTCTTCGTGTCAACTCTCCTGACCTCGATCTCCCGGCGATCAACTATCTCCCGGATCAGGTGATACCGCCTCAGAATATGCCTGGATCGCTGATGGGACCTGGGTTCCTTGGCCAAAGCCACCGCTCCATTGTTATCGCAATACAAAGGTATTGGATGCTCAATGGATGGAACCACACCAAGTTCAGTAATGAACTTCTTGATCCAGACAGCCTCTTTAGCAGCATCGTTGGCAACGATGTATTCAGCCTCCATCGTCGAGTCTGCCACGGTTTCCTGCTTGGAACTCTTCCAGCTAACCGCCCCTCCGTAAAGGGTAAAGACAAAGCCCGACTGCGACTTAGAGTCGTCCTTATCACTCTGGAAGCTCGAATCGGTAAAGGACTCCACTTGGAGTTCTCCGTTACCATACACCAAGAACATATCTCTAGTCCTTCGCAAGTACTTGAGAATGCTCTTCACAGCTGTCCAGTGACTCTCTCCAGGATCAGCTTGATACCTGCTCACTACACTTAGTGAGTATGCTACATCGGGTCTGGTACATAGCATCGCATACATGATAGAGCCTACTGCCGAAGCATAGGGTATACCTTGCATGCGAGCTCTCTCCAAATCAGTCTTGGGAGACATCTCTTTGGAGAGAGTGACTCCAGAGATCGTGGGCAAGTTCCCACGCTTGGACTCTTCCATACTAAACCTCTTTAGTATGGTGTCAATGTACCTGGATTGGGACAATCCCAAAATCCTTTTGGATCTATCTCTATAGATCCTGATTCCCAATATGCAGGAGGCATCACCAAGATCTTTCATTGAGAATCTTTGTGATAAGAAGAGCTTGACCGCTTGCAGCATAGGAATATCATTTCCTATCAAGAGTATGTCGTCCACGTACAATACGAGGAAGACAACCTTACTCTCTGCCACCTTCTTGTAGATACAAGGTTCATCTGGATTTTTGACGAAATCAAACTCTTTGATAACGACGTCAAAGCAGATGTTCCAACTCCGCGATGCTTGCTTTAATCCATAAATGGATTTAAGCAGCTTGCACACCTTCCCGCTGCTCCCACTGTCTACGAAGCCCTCTGGCTGAGTCATGTACACGCACTCTTCTAAATCACCATTTAGAAAGGCGGTCTTAACATCCATTTGCCAGATTTCGTAGTCATGAAAGGCAGCAATGGCAAGCATGATTCGGATGGATTTAAGCATAGCCACTGGAGAAAAGGTTTCGTCATAGTCCACACCTGGTCTTTGACGAAAACCCTTTGCTACAAGTCTAGCTTTGAAAGTCTCCACTTTCCCATCTACACCAAGTTTCTTCTTGAAGATCCACTTGCTCCCAATGGGTTTTACCCCTTCAGGAGCAACTTCCAAAGTCCATACTTTGTTGGTGTACATGGAATCCATCTCGGACCGCATAGCATCCAGCCATTTCACTGAGTCCCTACTCGTGATGGCCTGCTCGAAGCTAGTTGGGTCATCATCCTCCATGATGCAATCCTCGCTTCCACCGTCAATGAGAAAACCGTAGTATCTCTCTGGTGGACGAGAAACCCTACTAGATCGGCGGAGAGGCTGGGGTTCATCGGGAACTACGGAATCCTCTGGTTCCACCAGATCTTCTGTTGTAGCTTCTGCAGCTGGAACCTCTTCCAGTTCTACCTCATGACCACTAATCTCTTTTTCAAGAAATTCCTTTTCTAAAAAGGTGGCATGCCGAGAAACAAACACTCTTTGTTCCTCAGGGTGGTAGAAGATATACCCTTGAGAATTCTTGGGATATCCTACAAATTTGCATAGAACAGACCGTGCCTCGAGTTTGTCCGGATTTTGTCGTTTGACATAGGCTGGACAACCCCATATCTTAACATAGTTAAGACTTGGTCTCTTCCCTTTCCATATCTCATATGGAGTGGTAGGCACAGATTTGGTGGGGACCATATTCAATAGATGTATGGCTGTCTCAAGCGCATACCCCCAGAAGGAAATCGGTAACTCAGCTGTGCTCATCATAGAGCGCACCATATCTAATAAGGTGCGGTTCCTCCGTTCTGATACACCGTTGTGCTGTGGTGTATATGGAGGAGTCAGCTGAGAGAGAATCCCATTCTCTTTTAGGAAGTCCAGGAATTCATTGCTCAAGTATTCACCTCCTCGATCAGATCGAAGGATTTTAATACTTTTTCCGGTTTGGTTTTCGACTTCTTGTTTATATTCTCTAAATTTCTCAAAAGCTTCAGACTTGTGTCTTATCAAGTACACATGTCCGTATCTTGAGAGATCGTCAGTGAATGTAATGAAGTACGAAGAACCATCCCTGGCATGTGTAGACATGGGACCACATACATCACTATGTATTAGTCCCAAGAGTTCGGTAACTCTTTCTCCGTGTCCCGTAAACGGAGTTTTGGTCATCTTGCCTTTGAGACATGACTGGCAAGTGTCATAAGATGAAAATTCAAAAGGTTTCAAATATCCATCCTTATGCAACTTAGCCAGTCGTGTCACATTGATGTGACCCAGTCTACAATGCCACAAGAAGGATTCGTTGAGTTCAGAACTCTTCCTCTTGTGTGTGTTTGTTATGCTCAGAACTGTTGATTGATTTAGAACATAAATGCCATTGCATAACGTGCCTGATCCAACCAACTTTTGGTTAAGGAAAATGTTCATAACATTGTCCTGTAATACAAAATTATATCCCTCTTTACTTAATAAAGAAACCGATATAATGTTGCATATCAGGTTCGGCATGTAATAGCATTCGTTCAGAACCAATGTATTACCAGTTGGTAATACAAGGTGATATTCCCCGACAGTCTTAGCTGCAACAATTGCACCATTTCCAACTCTAATGTCTTTATCACCTTCTCCAAGTTCTCTATCTTTCCTTAGCCCATGTAACTGATTACATATGTGGGATCCCGACCCGGTATCCAATACCCAGGACGTAGAGCAAATAGAGAAACAGTTCTCAGTAACGAACACACCCGAAGAAAATGCATCAACATGTACTTTCTTCATTCGGGTGGCATGGGAATCCTGGTATTCCCCTATATCCTGTTCATTCCTATAACTCTTATAAGAAAGAACGGAACCAACGTTCCCCAGCACAGTATAACATGCGGGTTCGGTCAATACATCCATATTATTATCTTGATTAAGGCATGAACTGGTCGCTGCCTGGAGAGAGAGAGAAGAAAACACTTTAGCGTATGCTCGTGCAAGATCAGATTGGTTATTATCTTATCTAATCAGGATGGCTCCCACTGCTTTTTATCAAATCTTCCTCCAAACCTTAAAAGGAAAGACTAGCCGGGATTAATTACACACTACAAGTTCGCCAATCTTTCAGCCAGGCCAGTGTCGGTACTTTGAGGGAGGTCCCCCGTGCTTTCGCACGAACCTAATTAATGTAAACCTCGTTTTTCCAGAGGCGTAACCTCGTTAACACCTTTCTAGACACCTACTTGATCGGCTAATTGCACTGTGTAAAACTCTCCCAGGAGTAACTCTTACTCGCAGTGGGTATCGGGATCCAACTATCTCATAGAAGGTATGCAATCTCATTGCAAATTTCAACACTTGAAATTCCCGATAATGCTTTTGCCCCTAGCGTGCTATGACCTTGACGAAAGCCAACAAACCACAGCCCGCTAGTCAAGTTCAACCCGTACATTTCTTGACTGAATTAAACCCACCCGCACGACCCTTGACGAAAGCCAACAAAGCCGTACGACTACCCTAATCCAGTCGCATCATATGCAGCAGATAAACAGCACATAGCTACCGCACACTACACCTTGACGAAAGCCAACAAATGTAGCACGAATACTATATGTAACCTATCTGAAATGACGGAGGGCTACGCAGGTTTTTCTGAAAACCATGAGCGTAATGAACTTGATATCGTTGTAGAATCAAATGAAGTTTTAAAATGGAGTGATTTTGAGGCTTTTCTAGTTTTGCTAAAGGGGTCACTCCCGATGAAGGGATCGTCGGCCCTTTCCTCGTCGAATGAGGTGCGGGATATATCATGTATATCACTGTGCAAAGCAAAAACCCAAAAGCAGTCAAAAGCAAACCGAGTGTGTAGCATCTGCCAGTTATTGCTAAAGGAGTCACTCCCGGTGAAGGGATCTCGGTCCTTTCCTCATCGAATAAGGTGCAGGGTATATCATATATACCGCTGTGCAAAGCAAGAACTGTAGCTACCTGTTTTATTTTAAAATCTGATTCTACAACATCTTAGGTTTCTTATCTTTCATTAATCACATTAATGAAGTCCCATCATTTAAATACCTAAACATCACAGATAGATATGACGTACACTTATGCCATCCGCATTCGCCTCGATGTCCCCTCGTGCACCGTTAGGTTAGGTAACTAACGACAGAGCAGGGCAGGGCTAGCGCGGGTGTAAAACATAAGTAACGTCTATATAATATATCATATATACTATATACTATATCCATTACAGAACATCACATGATCACATCACAGATATCGCAGCAGAAGAAACATATGAAACATTGGATATACTAGGACGTCCGTGTTTTCAATACGAGCCAGTATAAAACACGGATTCCACGGTCGTGATGAATAGCCAATCCCACACCCCTAGACCCCTACGAGAGCGGCAAGCAACCCTGCCAATTCTAGGGTTAGGAGACCCGGACTCGACTCCTCGAGTTGGTCTCCCACTGGACCCCAGAACCCGGTTACTTGTGCTCCCCTCCTTGGGTCTATCCTAATGCGGAAAAGTAAATAATATACAAAGGGTGACAACTTCCGCTACCTGGAAGTGCCCCAAATAAAAGAATATTACATACAAGTTTTTACATGAATGAAAATGAAAAACACTCATCTGACATAAAAACCCCCGGCTATTCGAATACGACGATCCAATATAACATATACAGCAACACATAACATCACATGTCATCAACGTAAGTAAGTATGCATACCCCAATTGTCGTTGACGTATAGCAACGAAACCGGCGATACGAACATACTACACTTACGGTCACAGAAAAGAAAGTGTAAAACTACAACAGTTGGAATCCGCAACTTCTTTAGACATCGCATGCCTAACAGATATAAATCCCGCATTTTAGTCTCATTATCGAAAACTCTTTTCAATAAAATATGGGACTAAATTGCTAGATTTATAACATTCATTCAGTTATCTCATAACTACTTGTGAATTCCAATTATTGTATCACATTCCAGATAAACAGAAAATGTTAAACTTTCCGATCGAACAGTCGAATATCCAAGTTTTCCCGATACAGCTCAACACATGAAATAAGTCTAACAACATTCAGTTCGTGCCTCAGTACCGACGGTCCAGCCGTAGAAGGGTCAAGCCAACGCCTCACATGTGGCACGCCGTACTGCCCCAAACCCGAAGGTTCAAAGGGCAGTTCAAGACGGTCACATAATCGAGTTAAGGTTTGTTGTCTTCTAGAGGGTCCATCGCGTTACTTGCACTACTTAGAACGTCGTTAAACTACGGAAAAATCCAACACTTGGAAATTTCCCGACAGGGGAAAAATTGGGTATTTATATCCGGTCGAACTTTTTAACATATTCTAAAATTTATCCGGAAAGCCACAAAGACGAAATTTGATACCCCGATCGAAACACCGAATCCCCAAAACAACCCCAGAAAAATCAACTCTTGAATGACTATTAAAAATATCCAGGAAAACCAACACAGAAAAATGAGAGTTACTGTGAATTCTAGAGTGCACAAATGAACAGTAAGGCCGCGGAACCGCCGCACAATGCATAGCACGTGCCGCGGTTCCGCGCTGGAAATTTTGAATTAGGACCTCGGATTTCACAGTAATTCATATAAAACCCTGCTTGATTTTCTGAATATTTTTAATGTTGAAAAACTCACTGTTTTCAAAAATGTACAGAGAGCATGGAAATTTTGGACTTTCGGGTTCGATCGGACTTCAAAATCCGTCTAGACTTCGCCTAAGGCTCTAGCTAGTCTCTGATACCACTGTAGGGTTCCTAGGCACCCTAGTGAGGTCTCACAAGGCATCGAACATGCCAATTTTAAAAAAAATGGTGCCGAGAAACCCTAGACTACGGATCGTTGCTAGAATTCTAGGCGAAATATAAATCTAGTTAACAAATTAACTAAAGGTCGGAAACTACAACCTTTGTAGATCCGGATATCCACTTGCTTAGCTCCATGTGGTCGTCCCCTCGCTGTCCATCACGAACCTCGGACTCTCGCGACGGCTTCATCGGGGAAGTGAGCGGAATAGTTCGACGGCTTCGTGTCAAAGACGATCTACGTCGAGGCATCGCAAGTTCAAACTCCGACTTCACAAACTTGTGAAACTTGTGAAGTAAACACCCAAAACAACTTGGCAAGAGGTAGAGGGTGAAGAAATAGGAGGTGGGTTCTCTTTAGATTTGGATTTCTCTCATTAAAACTCAAGTTGCCATTGGAGTAGCAAGCTTGAAGAAGAAGAAGAAGATGATGGTTATGATAAGTTCTAATAAAAAAGAAAATAGAAAACCAATACTTATCATAACATAAACTAGGGTTAAGTGTAGAGAATTAACCATGGTCATTTGGATGGGTTAGGGTTAAGCATGAAGACAAGAATGGTTAGCAAAGTCAAAGCTTCATGAAGCTTCAACATAAAACAAATAAAGCCACCATTCTTATCTTAAACTTATCCAAATAAATGAATAAACAAATAAATGAATAACTAAATATGCAAAACCCTAATTATCATAATAACCATGGTTTAATTCTATTCACTTAACCATATGATCAAGTATCATCAAACATGATACAAAAAGGTGCACAAAAGTATATCACATATACAATGTGCAATCCAAGTGAGAAAAATCCGTTTAAAGTGAACCAATACTAGTTAATGCAAAGTAATATATCAAATATATAATTATACATTAAATCATTAAATCAACATTTGATTCAATGATCCGGTCATGTCGCACATAACCGACTAGTATTCAATGTATCGATTTATCGAATCAATGATTCGATAACTAGGTCATATCAAATATAACCAATCGAAACATTTATCGCGAGAATGAAATGCGGTATCACATACACGCATTATTCTCGGTCCTGCACATATCTCATATGCGCTCCTATTTCGTTTCGCTTGAACCAGGAAACCTCTGTGTAGGACTCTAAAGACTCGTCAATACGCCGGTAGCAGATGATGATCATATCAAACATCCACAAGCCGCAAGCGGTCTGCTAAACGTAACGGCCACCCGGGTATTGAGCGATCAGAAGATCGACGAGCTAGCCCGCTCACACTCCTGCGAATCCGACCGGTAACACTTACCATACAGTCCGGTCTCTTCGTCTGATACGTCGCATATCAAGTCTAGGGGTGGTATACGTCAGACCCCAATAACCCGATAAGTCGTGCCGATGTGAGGCTCGTAACGGGTCGAGAAACTACTGGTAACACTTACCAGTAAATCTCTGATCAGCCCTGGCCAGGGACTTCCCTGCTACGGCCAATCGAGCACAGCGCAACATCAACTCCCAATACCGGGAGAGACGAAACCCCTCATATCGCTCATTGCCTCCATGTGACTCGGGACTGTACCCAAAGACCACCGTTTTGCACGCCCTCATGGACGTGGTAAGGTGGAGATCAAAGCACAGTGGGAATCACACAAGACTCTATGACGATCTCGGGTCTACAGACTAACCTGTACAAGTGTCACCTGAGAACTGCCATCTGACGTGAGGTATAATACCATCTGGGAGTTCTCGGCGAGTCCGTCCAGTGTACCCAGTCTCCACTGAGCACCCGTATACCATCTCTGATGTCAAACACCAATGGATATGGGATCATCCATCGCCCATCACATGGGTCGAGAAGCGTATACGCTAGTCTACTCTGGTATATCGATGCCCCGTCTCGATACACCCACGACTAGGGACCTTGAAGGATGTACTTATGGACTACCATGTCCCCACTAGTATGATCTGCATCATAGTCCAGGTAGTCAAGTACACATCCTAAGGGCTTTACCAACATGTAACTATAAGACAGTATAAAGAGACTAGTGTACATGTTAAGATAAATAGCAACCAGATAGCATACTATCATGTCGAGCAAGAAAGTCATCTCTATATATGTCCAAGCATCCAATATAATATACATCATCTGTACAATACTGGCCTCTAGGGCATACATACAACTAACAAGGACACTGTCAAGTTTAAGTTTGGGGGTATGCTCGGTACGTCTTCTTCCTTAGCATTCATTTGTACATATTTTTGCATTTGCATAATTATTTGAAAACCCATAAAAATTGAAAATTTTCAAAAATTATAAATTATTGTATTCAATTTTGGTCTAATTGACTTAAGTTTGACAAATAGGTTAACTGGCTAGAAACAACTAGATCTTAGACTTAGTAAATTTAAAACCCTAAAAATAACCTTTCTTAAAGTTTAACGGTAGAGAGTATATGTCTTTGTAGTTTATTTAGAAATAGGCAAATTTTGGGTTCACTTTTTGGGCTAAGTTGAAACAAGGGAAGAGTATTGATGTTCTTATTAGAGTATAAGTTTGAAAAATAGTTCCTAGCTTAAGTCTAAATTCTGAAAATGTATACCCTACAAAATTGCACAATCACGCACCTTGAAACTTGGAATAGTAGAAGAGACCTTGAAATGCTCTTGTCTAAAGTCCTTAGTACAATAAAAATAAAAGAAAAAAAAAGTGTGAATAAAGAATTAAAAAAATGAACACTGGTTTTTGTGATTACTTAAGGCTGTAAAAATAGAAAAATATTTAGCGAAGGTGCTTCATCACCCAGTGCCTTAGACCAACTGGTTTGGGAGTCACTGCTAAAAGCCTTGGTTGTTGCAAGACTAGGAAGTACGCTTTAAAGTGCTAACGCATCTTGTAATCGGTTGTTGGTACCTCAAGAAGTATTAACGGTCGCATGAAGGATGTGTAAGCAAAATGCAGT
This sequence comes from Agapanthus africanus, assembly GCA_030015575.1. NCBI lineage: Eukaryota > Viridiplantae > Streptophyta > Magnoliopsida > Asparagales > Amaryllidaceae > Agapanthus > Agapanthus africanus. The sequence continues at coordinate 467,542,841 of JASDDO010000001.1, forward strand.
TAAAAAAATTCACCAATTAATAAGTGCTTTGGACAACGGACAAGAGTATGATTGCTTGATTTGAATTTCCAAGTGTAGGGGTGATTTATACATACAAGTAGGGGTATGTGATTAGAGTTTAGATGAGAGAAAGGAGTGAAAAATAGAACTTGTATCTTTAATAGAGTTGATAAAAATTCCTAAGTGGAGATGGAACCCTAGAAGGAAAACTTAAGAAATGCCGAAAGCTAAGTAAGTCTGCAAAACATATATAATCTTAAGTTAAATGATGAGGAAGTGTGAAGAATATGGATGGATAATTTACAAGTCGAAGATAATAGAATCCCTTGTTAGAAAACCTAATTGGAGAACAAAAGTCGAAAAGCCGAATTGATAGGATTTTGTGGGTAGTATCCGCTGAAAACCCTCAGGAGACAACACTCCTCTTACTAGGGACACCTAGAGGTTTAACAGCTTGTTGCACGAGCTCAGTGCAATCGCGTTTCCCTACGAAAGTGCGATTAGGTTTTTGTAGAGAATAAAAAATAAGTTTGCTCGAGGACGAGCAAAATATAAGTTTGGGGGTATTTGTTCACACCATAATATTGTATTATTATATTCCCCATTCTTATTCTTTTTATAAATAAACAGGTGCTTTTGACGCATGTCTGCTATATGTTACAGGTTACAGGTTCTTGGACAGAAAACAGTGAAAACGATGTTAAGACGATGAAAAAGTGGACTTTAACCAATAAACAGAAGACTCTTGATCAAGCCTACATAAGGAACAATTCACAAAGCAAGATTCAAGACATCGACTCAAAGCGAACGGGTAGAAGTCCACTACAATGTTCACTGGAGATCTGGAGAAGACCTAGAAGCCCAAATGGAAAAAATACTAAAGAAATAACCAGACCAGAGAACCCTGAAGCAGCCCAGAAAAATTTATCAGAAGACCTCACCAAAGGGCCGCGGAACCGCGGCCCAAGGCCTACCCATGCCGCGGTTCCGCAGCCGTATAATGCCCGGAGGTGGTGAAAATTTTACCAAAGTTTAGTGCGGCTCTGTAAAGATTTCCTAGGGGCAAATTTGTAAATTTAGACATGCGGATCAAAATGTAACCTAGGGTTTCTATCTCCTATAAATATCTATCTCCTATAAATAGAACTCTAAACATTGTAATTTTTTATGCCTCCTTTTAAATAATAAATTCAGATCTCTTTATGGAGAGCATCGGTGTTTTCTTTTCAATTCATGAATTCAGATCTGACAAACCTGCGTTGATGATTGGAGAGATGCATCTGTAAGTAGAATTAATTCCTTGCTCTAGTTTAGATTTCAATTCTTTACCCTAGGTAGATTTAAATTCTTGCCCTAGGAAATTATTTATAGTTAGCTTTGGGGAAGGATTTTGAGAGATGAGATCTCTCATCCCTTTCTTACCCATAATACATTTTTAATAGGACTCCATGCATACACGCACACACCGCGCCCTACGGCACCCTACCCCTCGAGGTAACGATGACACCGTAGTATAAAGGCCCGGTTGCGCGCGTTTTCCATGGAGGTTAGGATAAGGATCTCTAAAGGAAGGACAAGAATCTAGAAGAAGGAACACCTTCCCGAATGGATCTAATCCCCTTTATTGATAATTACCATAACTCCTCATAGATCCTAAATTGGGTATAGAAAGCGTTGAGATTTACTTGCATTTCCAAACCATCCCTAAACCTAACCCTAACAAGACTAGATCTAGATAATCGTAGTATAGAATAATTAAGTTTTTAGATTTAATAATTAATCCGAACACCCTTCGGAATTAACTCGTTAGCGCGATTAGGAGATTCACAACATCCCTGTGGACCGACCCGTACTCACCGGATAGCTTCATGCAACGCCGTTCTTGATTGCGGTAATAGAAATAGTTTTTGACATTCAAATCAATAGTCTCAGGCGGAGACCCGTCTTGTGGCAATAACAAAGCTTGAAGCCGAGGCCCAGCGGAAGAACGATAAACTGACGAGCTTATTGCACCATCCGCCGGCTTGAAGATCTTTTTTTATTCTCCCCCCTTTTTTGTATTTACTCCTGAATGAGAGTATCTTTTGATTCTTTTATGAAATGTACCTTGTATTCTTTTGGATTCATGAATAAAAGACATATTTTATTTCATACTGGCGTGTCCCTTTTAAAAAATGCGTCTTGTAGATAGTTTATCTTGATCTCCTTGCAGGGCAGCGGTGGCTTAGGAAACATTTTCGGATCTACCGCCTAAGACTTTTCAACTTCATGAGCTGTGAGGGTCTCATAAAGAATTTTCTCCCTACGAGTCGAGAATATCCCGTAGGTGTATTTTCTTCCTAGGAGTCGTGAAGACTCCTAAGTGCATTTTCTCTTGAGAGTCGTAAGGATCTCACTAGAGAATTTTTCCCGCTTACAAGTCGAGAGGGCTCGTAAGTGGTTGTTTCCCTCCTCGTCGAGATTCGAATTTGGAGAGTGTGGCCCGTGAATAGTATGCAATAGTCCATCTTGGACCGACTTGCAGGGCCCCAATGCTTAGGAAACAGGTCCTTATCCCTATTGCCTAAGGATTTTACCCACGAGTCAAGACGAATCGAGAAGTTCTCGCAAGGACACTAATTTCCTCACGAGTCGAGACGAATCGAGATGTTCTCGCAAGGGTTTCCTAACGTCACAGTTAACTCCTGCTAATAGAAGTCCATTAGGGTCTGCAGTACTGGGTTTTTTTTACTCGTCGCACCGTCGCGTTGGCCGACATATTCTCCGATATGCAATCTTGCTGTTCGGGTAGCCCCGCGACTATCGTGTCTCTGATCCCTTCGGGGGCTGGACAAGACGTCTTCAAGTAATCTTCCAGGTAATATTACCGTCGGAAGAGCAAGCGTTAGGAATATTCCATGTCGCCTTTTACTTGAGGTTAGGCTCGGTTTGGGAGCCCCGATGAGTCATGACCACTCCGTGCTGGAATGGGATGGTCTCCGATAGTCTTTCAGGTCTCATTTGAGTTGCTATGAAGACCCTGAAGCTAGAGATCTTCCTTTGCTTCGTTGGTTGACATTGTGTCTGCAATATTGCGACGAATGTCGAGGTTGTCTATGGGTTGTTTGTGAACCTTCGAGGTTTGGAACTAGGGGACTTTGCCATGGCTCTGTTTATTGATGTTGCTCCTGTATCCTGCTAGAGGGAAGAAGAACGCTGTTGGTTGATCTCTAGGCTGTGGATGCTGCCTTCAAGACTTCGAACTAGGGACTTTGCCATGGTTCCAAAGTAGTCTCTAGGCTGTCTGTGAACCATCGAGATTTGGAACTAGGGACTCTGCCATGGCTCCGAAGTAGTCTCCAGGCTATCTGTGAACCGTCGAGATCTGGCTTCCCTTTGACGAAGCCTGGTGGGACGATATGGTTCCGTTTCCGTTTGTGACTATGGATTGTATACAAGGGTCAATATTGAACCGCTTGTAGGGCAAAAGTTTCATTTTATTTTATTTCTTTCCGCGATGCTCTGTCATTTCAGCTTTTTATATCGCGAAAGTCGCGATTGCCCAATCATTTCGGCTATTTTTCGCGGTGCCCAATCATTTCGGCTATTTTTATTTTTCTTTACTCGTTGCTTTTTATTGCGAGTTGCCCAATCATTTCGGCTATTTTTGTATGCATATATTTTACTTGCTGATTTTTGTTGCAAGTTGCCCTATCATTTCGGCTATTTCATATGCATTTATACCTCGCTCACTTTTTGCTGTGAGTATGGAACTCAAGACCTGATACCAATCTTAGCATCGGCATCGCTGCAACTGGAATATTACCAGGAGCGAATCATCATTTGTCGTGAAAGGACTTGGAATCTGATACCGATTTAGGCATCGGCAATGCTACCACTGGGACATTGCCTGCAACGCCCCGCTTCCCGGTATACGGCAAAGGACGCGACGAGGCCGCTACGTATTTACTGTGAAGTAAATACGCTAAGCGTATCTAAGCAATATAAAAGTAAAGCACAAGAGACAGGATATAATAAACAACAACTTTATTTATTCACATTCTTTCTGTACAAAGCATGGAAAGTAAATACAACTGATAAAAAATAATGCCTAAACAATGGCAGAAATGAAAAGTACTGAAATGAAAGTGTACATTGAACTAGAGCTCGGGGTCTTCACTGAATTGGTCCAAGTCTTCACTCGTGGGCTCGATCTCTGACGTGTCCAGATCACCTGACGACATTCAAAGAAGAAAGAAAGAGAATGTCGTCAGCGAACAGGTCGCTCGGTAAGTCCCAAAGATAAGGGAGAAATAGAATAGACAGAAAGAGAAGGTAGCTTTTAAAGTTGTATTATATTGTTATAATATTGTGTTAACGCCGTTGTTTGTAGCTTGGTACAGAAGAATGCCAGTGTATACGAGAGGAGTCTCTATATGCCAGACTAGAGGCAAATGTAAGTACAAGGCTCCGTTATACAACCCGGAACAACGGCAATTGGATTCATGTTAGGTGTATTAAGTCTTACTGTCTCGTGCCACTTCTAACACCTTCCGTACTAATCTACCCCTTAAACTCTGCGATGTCTTGGTTGTATTGTTTGTATTGTATTGCAACTTGTAATGTCTTGTAATATAGATTGTATAATTGGATGACTTGCCGAAACCATGATATCAGTAAATGGATGTAACTGGAGAATCATGGATGTAACCGGAGAATCATGTAAATGGAAGTATATCCATGGTTCGGTTCGGTCAATATAGATTGAATAGTTCGATCCGATTGATTATATGGATTCATGGATTCATATTGAATTGTAATATTGTAGATTATACTTGAATCATATTCAAGTCAGCTTATTATAATGAGACTTAGTCTGAGTCAGAACAAATAGAAAGAGAAATTGAAGTCCTGAGTTAGGTTTTGATGTTATCGGTAACCGCTGCACATGGACGGCAGGATTAGTGTATTTTTCAAAGACGATTACCGTGTTGATAACACCGTTTATTTAGTTTTCTACCTCAGAATAGGCAAGCACCCACTTCTCCGGCTCCCTGAGGCTCAAGAGACTGGTCCCGCTTAAACCTATGTTTACTAGGGTCCTTATTTTAATTTAGTATAACTTGAGGGGTTTTATGTAAAAATAATTTTGTATAGTTTTCAAAATACAACTCAAGTATATAATTATCGTCTTTATGTACATACAACAATTTAATGATCAAGATAAATATATATACATGTTCGAATAGTATGAAATGAGTCAAGTATATTATTCGAGTAACTAACATAAACAATGCTGTCAAGAAATATTATGTATGACTAATCGATAAAGTCAATCAATTTCTGAATATAAAAAAAAATATAGATCTATGTGTTGTACACGTGTGAGCTCCAGTCGCGCCTAAATACGACTACCGGTTTGGGAGATATAGTCATTTTCGTTTTGTCGCGCAGAACAGATCAAAATCTGTTCAGCACCGTCGCATATTTTTAAAACATAGTTTGAGTTAATTTCCATCAGGTTTCAGGTTACGATGATTATTAGAAAATTGTAGGTATTTTGATATACTTATCCAAAACACCAAGATTCGCACAATTTGGATTTCTTAAACTCTAGTTATGATCATTTTAACATCAGCGTTTAAAACAGAAATTCAGATTTCTGGACAGCAATTATATGTTATATTGCAAAGCCTATATCGGGTTGTTTCGTGCATTTTTAAGTAATCTAATATACAGAAAATTATATCTTTATAATTTATGCATATACACAACTAAATTTTATCACAAACGGACATCGGGTGTTCGAGTTATGTCCAATTTAAAAACAGTGTACGAATCGAAACAGATTCTGTCCAGATCCGTCACTAAATATTGTAACACAGCTTTCTATATTTTATGTAGGTTTTAATATAGAACTAATAAAATATAGATTATTTTATGTAGATATCTAAAACACCTGATTTTGCTCAATTTGGATATCGGTATACCATGTTATGTATCCTAGAAGTTGACCAATAACTGTAGTTTTCTATTTTACGAACAGTAAATAAAAACGATATAATTCCTAAACCGTTAAGTGATTCGATCTAAAATTTTTACAGCATGTATAAAATAATATAATCTATCATATGTAAATTTCCTGAAATTTTCAGAAGTAAAAATTAATTTCTAAAAATTATTTTAGAGCTAAAGGTATTGATGTGTATACTAAAATCGGCAAAAAGATTAACTAGTATTTTATGCAGACTTCTATTTTTCTTTTAATAAACAAACCGATTTCATGAGACATTATAGATATATTGTGGCATGAAATTTGTGTTCTCACAAATTGTAATAAACATTCATAATCATGAACAAAGAATTAAAAACACTTTAATTTGAATAAGAGGTAAAAATGTATTATTAAGCCATATAGAACCATATATATCTAAACTTATATATATGTTTATGTTTATATTTATCTTCTCTGATGGATTATGATATAAAAAGAATAGCGGGTTCACGAGATATGACAAAAAGAGAATAAAGAGATGGAGGGGGGAGAGAGAAGAGACTTACATACACAAGCCGGTATTGTCACCGGGCTTATCTATCCGCCGATAGCCTCGCGTTACTAGCGAGACCTTCTTGAAAACTTCTTTGTGTTTTTCTTCTAAGACTCTAGGTGAAGAGGGAGAAGGGAGAGATGGGAAAATGTGAGGAAGAAAAAGAAAGAGAAGAACAAATAAAGATCGTGTAATGGTGAATTATCTATCATAATATGTGCATTCAACATGGGAATTAAAAGAGAAATGAAAGGTCACCATTCATTTTGGAAATGAAAGGTCTCATTTGTAAATTATGAGAAGAATAAAAATTGATAAAAAAATAATTGCAAGAATGGAGATTTGAACATGTGATTTATGGAATAACAATGCAAAGACTTAATCAATGAGCTACAAGGTTGTTCATACACATATTTAATAAGAATTAAATATATGATGTTGTTTAAAAAGAAAATGGTCTTTTGGGCTCATAGATTTATTAAAGAAAATGAAAATGAAATTGGATTTGAGTTATGGGCTGGATTAGGTCTTATGTTTAATTTGAAAAAAAGTTAAAATTTAGTTTTAAAGAAATGTGTTTGGGAAAAATAAATAGAAGAATAAAATAATATATTTATAAAAAAACAAAATATATAGAAAATACTAAGAATAAATAAATACAATATTTTACTAAAGAAAGAAAACACGAAGGTACAGTAATATTAGGGTCGTTACATTACCAGGAGCGAATCATCATTTGCCTTTGTCGGTTCGAACAAAGGTCGCTTAGCAAACAGGGTTAGGATCCTGTCGACTAAGACTTTTGACTTCATGAGCCATAAGGGTCTCATGAAGATATTTCTCCCTACGAGTCATGAGGATCTCATAAGTGCGTTTTTCTCCTTAGGAATCGTGAGGATTCCTAAGTGTATGTTCTCTTATAAGTCGTAAAGATCTTACAAGAGTATTTTCTCCTTATAAGTCGAGAGGACTTACAAGTGTTGCTTACCACATGAGGACATTCCTCGGCGTTGGTGTGATTTGGTGAGGGAAACGTTTATTTGCGCCCGTGGATTGTATACAAAGGTCAATATTGAACCGCTTGTAGGGCAATTTGGGGAATGTGATGGCTTAAGAACAGGTTCAGATCCCTGTAGCTTAAGGCTTTTTGAATCCTAGGGGTCATGAGGGTCTCATAGGGGGAATTCTCCTTACGATTCGTGAGAATCTCGTAAATGTAATTTCTCTTTAGGAATCGTTGGGATCCCTAAGTGTGTTGCTCCCTTATGAGTCGTAAGGATCTCACGCGGGTATTTTCTCCTCACAAGGTCGAGAGGACCTTGCAGGTGTCTTTATTTTAATGAGATTGCGCCCTTTTGGGTTTTCACAAACCCGCCGGTAGTCCTGATGTTTTTACTCACGGCGCCCTTTCGGGTTTTCATCCATGCCCATTTCGCTTGTGGACGTACCTTTTTTTTGGAGAGGAAACTCTCGAGAATAGTTTCGTCGTATGTGGTCTATTTGTTCGCCGGTGGGATTTGAACCGCAATCCTCACCGCCGGGACTTGTGGACTTGCACTCCACTACCGCCGTGTTTGAGGCAACGTTGTTAGTTTAGGTACTTCTCGGTCCGTTGTTAGTTTAAAGACATCTCGGTCCAATGATAGTTTAAGGACATCTTGGTCCACTGTTAGTATAGGGACATCTCGGTCCGTAGCTAGTTTAAGGACGTTGCGGTCCGTTGTTAGTTTTAAGGACGTTACGGTCCATAAATAGTTTAAGGATATCACGGTCCATTGTTAGTTTTAAGGACGTCACAGTCCATGGCTAGTTTAAGGACGTTGCGGTCCGTAGCTAGTTTAAGGACGTTGCGGTCTGTTGTTAGTTTTAAGGACGTTACGCTCCATAGCTTTCCATGTTTGAGGCGGAGTACTGTTGTGTACTAATCTTAGAGTCTCGACTCAAGAAGATAGCAAGTGGACATAGGCGTCGTTATCTATCATTGACTTGGGCTGTGACTCGTCAGGCGTAGTATTTTTTCAGGAATCGGTCGTTTATTGGACGGAAGGGTCTTTCGCCATGCATATCCATAAGCAAGTAGACCCCGCCTTGGTAGACCTTGTCTATGATGTACAGGCCCTCATAGTTTGGCTCGAATTTGTTAGTGTATATGTCCTAGAGGCCATTACTGTATCATACTAGTTTGTATACTACTTAATGGAAGCTTAGGATATTCACAGTTGTATAGACAATCTTGCTCAAAATGGTAGTATGCTACTTGGTTTGTTTCTACTTCAATATGTACATATGTTTCTTTTAGCATATCGCTTATACATATTAGTGGAGCCTTTAGGATCTTTGCTTGATTACCAGCGCTGTGATGGCAGGCACACTAGTGGGGGCTGGGTAATCTACAAGCACATCCTTATACAGGTCCCTGGTCGTAGGATTATCGAGACAGGGCATCGATACTCCAGAGTAGACTAGTGTATACGCTTCTCATCCAAGGAGGGGAGATGGTCTGTCCCACAGCCATCAGTACGTCGTACTGGAGATAGTATGCAGGTGCTTATTAGGTTACGAATACACTGGACAGGACTCGCTGGGAACTGTTGGTTGGTATTATACCTATCGTCAGTTATCAGTTCCCAGGTGACATGAGTATAGCTTAGTCCGTTGACTTGACACTGTCACTTCGCCTCGAGTGTGTTCCCACTGTTCTTAGATTACTACCCTACCACGGCTCAAATGAGTCGTGCAAACAGGTAGTAGTTGGGTGCAGTCCCGAAGTCCTTGGAGGCAGTGACGGTTAGACAGAACTCGTCTCTCCCGGTATTGGGAGTTGATATCGCGCTGTGTCTAGGAGAGCCATTACACAGAGTCCCTGGCCAGGGCAAGCGAGATTTGCTGGTAGTGTTTCCAGTAGTTTCTTAGGGTGTTCTGGGCTACACTCCGACACGACTTGTACCGCTATTAGGGGACTGACGTTTACCGCCCCCCTAGGCCCGACATGCGATACTCTCAGACGAACAGACCGGACTGTACGGAGATTGTCACATTCAGGCTCAGTAGGAGTCCGGATGGGTTCACCTCATCGGTCTTCTTATCGACGTCTACCTGGGGACCGTTACGTACAGCTAGTACCGCTTGCGGCCTATGGTTAAACCCACTGCCAGCGTAGTGTCGAGTCTTTAGAGTCCCACACAGAGGGTTGTTCGCCTTTGGGCAAAACAGAGTAGAGGTCGTATGGTTTTACGATGGGGTTCGTTCACATACGCGCACTTGTGCACGTTTGGTGTCCGGGCAGTTATTACTAGCGGGCTTTGGTTTAAGCCAGATCTTAGTATTTGTTTTGGGATTGGTTTTGTCTCATTGTATTCATGTTCCTCGGAACACGGATGCGGGTGTGTATGCACAGTTGACAGAGGCAGAGGAACCTCATTAGGGTTTTTGACCGTTGACTTTTTCTAAACCCTAATAAGAATGAGAAATATGATTAATAATATTAATTAAGGATAATTGTGCCATGGTTAGGGCTGGGTTGACCATTTGACTTGTTGACTTTTGTTGACCATGATGATTTCTTTTGCAAAGATGCTTCTTGAAGCTTGCATTAGCATTTAATGTGAAATGATAATGGTCAAATCAACTAACCATCACAATTTTCTTAATTATTATTATTATTCTCATATCTTTCTCATATGAGAGTAAGGTTGAGATTACTCTCTCATTCTCTCTTGCAAACCTCTCCCTCTTCCTCTCTCTCAAAGCTCTTTTGTTTCATGAGTTGAAAAATATAAGCTTTGTGAGATAAAACCATCAAGACAACTCTCTACTCATTCTAGGGTTCTTAGTCTAGCAACCCAAGCACTCTAGTTACCTCTTGGTTGAGGTAGGAGCTCAAGGTAGAGGCTTTCGGGTGGATCTTTCTTCGACAAAGAGAAGACGAAGAGGAGGAGCCGTCTACACCACTCCAAGGAGCTAGCAACAAGGAGGACCACAACAAGAAGAGAAGGAGTTCAAGAACTAGGTATAACCATCTTACCTAGTAGCTAGAACTTGTAGTTAGTTTGTTAGTTTTTGTTTAGTAAAGATCATTCATGGTTAGTCTATATTTCCTTGTGATAAAAATCCGATTTTACTCTTTCCGCCTTCCCGTAAGTACCGGGGTGGGTTACATAGACTTACAGTGGTATCAGAGCCTAGCTAAACAACAACTAACATGTTAGCAAAGTGTTTAGAACTTCGATCTGGAAAAATCGCAAAATACATCAAAAATTAGTGTTTTCTGCCGATTTTAAAAACAGGTCTAAAACTATTTCCAGAGACCTGAAAAATACGTGCAGGGTTTTTTAGGAACACTCAAGAAAAATGAGCTCATGACTCGGTCAGACTGCCGCGGAAGCGCGGCGAAACCAAGCGTTTCGCCACAGATCCGCGGCCGAGTCGACTCGGCGTCAACTCGTTTTTCCTGCGGTGTGACCAGCTTGATGTTTTGTGATTTTTCATATGCTTTGTTTCTGCCCAGATTCTTCAGAGAACAGTGTTGTTTTTGGGGTAGTTTCAAATTGGAATATTGATCGAAATTCTATAAACTTTAGCTAATTGATTATATCTGTAATGTGATATATGTACTGAACGTCGACTAATCGCTATACGTCGATTAGTGGGGGTTGTACATATCTGTGATCTGTGATGTTGGATTATGTATATGAACTTGTTGGATTGTCGCGAATGAATAGCCGGGGTTGTGAGATGAGAGTTTATTTATCTTTCATTTGATGTAAATTGTAAATTGATATAATATTATTTTTATGGCCGCACATCCGGGTTGAGGTTGTAGCCGCCATTGTATATTATTTCTTTTACTGTTTTTGCTCCTAGGATAGACCCAAGGAGGGGTGCACAAACTACTGGGTACTTTGAAATGCCGAGTGGCCTACTCACGTTGTTGAGGGAGGTTGCTTCACTTCGGCTACTTGGCGGGTAATTTATCGCACCCGTAGGGGTCTAGGGTGGGGTTTGGCTATTCATCGCGACCGTGTAATCCGTTTTTCGTTGCAAGCTCGAACGAAACACGGATTCCTAGCATATCCAATGTGTTCATCTGTGATCTGGAATGGCTATCATTGCATCTGACGAATGTATATATCTATATATGATATCTAGTAGGCGTTGCTTATGTTTTGCATCCACGCTAGTCCAGCCCCCGCTCTGTCGTTAGTTAAGTAACCTAATGAGTGATGACGGGGCCCCGTGGCGAATGCGGATGGCATAAGCGTACGTCATATTTTCGTTGTTTTCTGTAATGGTAGGATTAATTGATGGGACGCATTAAAATAATGCAAAGAAAACAAACCAAAGTTAAATCGTTGGAACAATTTCAAAACCACTCGGTTTTTTCCAAAACAGAAAACATTTAAAAAACGCGGAGCTTAAACCACTCCTTTTAAAAGCTATCAGGTTCCTTCGATTATATCAAGTTCACTATGTTCACGGTTTCGCCAAAACCATTCGTAGCCCTCCGTCATTTCATATGGATAGTCTATAATATTCAAGCTATATTTGTTGGCCAAAGTCAAAGCATAATGACTGGTAGCTATTGGATATTCATATGTAGCATAGATAGATGCATTGGTTTGGAACAGTCGTACTGCCTTGTTGGCCAAAGTCAAGGGTAGGTACGGGTGGGTTCAAATTAACCTGGAAATTGACAGGTAGAACTTGACATGTGACTTATGATTTGTTGGCCAAAGTCAAGGTCATAAGAGCATGAAGCAAAAATCCACATCGGGAGTTTCTAAAGAAACTGAAATCTGGTATTGCATACCATTTGGAGTGTGATGATTTTGGTAGGATTCCTTCAGCTTTATCACACGATGATATTTGGATCCCGATCCTACTGTGAGTATATGCTACTCCTCGGGAAACTTTCTCACTTAACGATCAATGCTATAAACCAAGTAGGTGTCTAGAAAGGTGTTAGCGGGGCTATGCCCACAGGGAAAAGAGGTTACTTAATTAACGAACTTCGCGAAAGCGTCGTAAAACCTCCCTCGAAGTACCGACACTGGCCTGGCTGAACGGTTAAGCAAGTATTGTACGGTGAGATTGATCCCGACTAATTCTTCTTTTATGGTTTGAGAAAGGATTCGAGAAACAGTGGGAGCCATCCTGTTTAGACAAACTAAAAACCACTCTAAACTTGCAAGAGCATCATGCTAAAGTGTTTCTTCTCTCTCTCCTAATTGCAGCGACCAAACATCATGAGCGGCCTTAAGTTACTACTAGATAAAAATATACCGACAGGTCCAAACTACAAAGATTGGCTCAGGAATATCAAAATGGCAATCACTTATGACAAGTTGAGGTATCTCCTTACCACCAAAGCCCCCGCCGTCCCAGGTCCTCAATCCAGCGTCGCGGATAAGGAAATCTGTAAGACCTGGGAGATTGACTGCGTGAAGGCCAAGTGCCTCGTGCTTGCCTCTATGAACAATGAACATCAGAGGAGGCACGAGAATATGGACCTTGAATCCATATTTCTCCATACTAAGGAACTATATGGAGAGCAATCCCGTATCGCCAGATACGAAACCTCGAAAATGTTGTTTTCAGCGAGGTTGGCCGTCGGATCATCTGTAGCGGAACACGTGCTTAAGATGATTGGCTACATTGAAAAGCTCGCGGACCTCGGGACCACGTTGGAGAACGAGCTCTACACTGACTTGATTCTCCAGTCCCTTCCTTCCACTTACGCCCAGTTTATCCTGAACTTAAACATGCAAGGAAAAGAAGTTGAACTTCCGGAACTCCTCAACATGTTGAAGAGTGCAGAGGGCACCCTACAGAAAGTCAGGGAAACACCCGCTTTGTTTGTTGGAGGAGCATCCTCTTCTATATCCAAGGAGAAAGCCAAAAGAAAGAAGAAGAAGGCCCCCACCAAACCAAGAGGCGGTGTTAGTAAAGTGGAAGCCAAGGGAAAGGCAAAGGTAGCAAAGGTAGCGGGAAAACTTGTGGGGAAGGAAGAGTGCTTTTATTGTCACAAGAAAGGACACTGGAAGAAAAATTGCAGGGCTTGGAAGGCCAAGAACCAGGACCCGAAGCAAGTTGTGGCTTCGGCTTCAGGTGTGTATGTTATTGAAAACTGTCTATCAATCAAATCTACTTCCTGGGTATTGGATACCGGATCGGGATCTCATATCTGTAATTCTTTGCAGGCACTGAGAAGGCGTAGAGTTTTGAGGGCAGGCGATATGACCCTCAGAGTTGCAAACGGAGCAGGCATGGATGTTGAGTCCGTGGGGGACTATCACTTGGGATTGACAGATGCATATGTTTTGGTTTTGCGCGACTGTTATTTTGTACTCAGTTCGACTTGTAATATCATATCTGTATCTTTAATGTCTAAAGAAGATTATGATTTTGCATTTGTAAGCAATGTTGTAAACATTCACCTTAATCATGTTCTGATTGGGTCGGGTACATTAAGCAACGGTATATACGTATTGAACCAACCACGAATTTTCAATATCCAGAATACACACAAAAGAAAGTCTCCAGAAATAAATCATGCTTTCTTATGGCATTGTAGACTGGGTCACATCAATGAGACAAGGTTAACTAAGTTGCATAAAGAAGGATATTTGGATCCGTTCGAATATCAATCATATGCAACTTGTCAATCATGTCTCAAAGGAAAGATGACAAAGACTCCGTTCACTGGACACGAAGTAAGAGCGAGCGAGCTCTTGGGACTCGTACACAGCGATGTATGTGGTCCAATATCTACACATGCGCGAAGTGGTTATTCTTACTTCATTACTTTTACGGATGATTTTTCAAGGTATGGACATGTCTTCTTAATCAAGCATAAATCTGAAGCCTTTGAAAAATTCTAAGAATACAAGAATGAAGTAGAAAAACAAACAGGAAAAAGTATCAAGACAATGAGATCTGATCGAGGTGGTGAGTACTTAAGTGCCGAGTTCCTGGATTACCTAAAAGAGAATGGAATTCTCTCTCAACTTACTCCTCCGTACACACCACAACACTGGTGTATCGGAGAGACGGAACCGAACCCTATTGGATATGGTACGTTCTATGATGAGTAACGCTGAGTTACCACGATCTTTCTGGGGGTATGCACTAGAATCAGCTGCATATCTTTTGAACTGAGCTCCAACAAAGTCAGTGCCTACCACACCATATCAGATGTGGAGTGGGAAGAAACCCTATCTTAAACACATTAATACATGGGGATGTCCAGCTTTTGTCAAAAAGCAGCATGCGGACAAACTCGAGGCACGCTCAGTACAGTGCAAGTTTGTGGGATATCCAAAGAACTCCAGGGATATTTCTTCTATTACACAGAGGAACAAAAGGTTTTTGTTTCTCGTCATGCCTGCTTCTTGGAAACTGAATTTTTAGAAAATCAGATAAGTGGGAGCGCAATAGAACTGGAAGAAATTCCAGAACCACAAGCTATTACTGAAAGCTTAGTAGAAGCAGAAGGTTCGAAAGAACAGGACATTCCTGCGCCGCTCCGCAGGAGTAGTAGGCGGTCTCATCCGCCCTAGAGATACTACGGTTTTCTCATAGACGGTGATAGAGAGGATTGCATCATTAATAATGATGAGCCGACTAGCTTCCAGCAGGCCATTCAGAGCACTGACTTGGTAAAATGGCTGGATGCAATGCAGACCGAGATGGAGTCCATGTACACCAACAAAGTATGGACTTTGGACGTTGCTCCAGAAAGGGTAAAACCCGTAGGCTGCAAATGGATCTTCAAAAGGAAGATTGGTGTAGATGGACAGGTTGAGACCTATAAGGCTAGACTTGTTGCAAAGGGTTTTCGTTAAAGACATGGTTTGGACTATGACGAAACCTTTTCTCCAATGGCTATGCTCAAATCCATTCGGATCCTTCTTGCCATTGCTGCCTTCCACGATTATGAGATTTGACAGATGGACATAAAAACAGCTTTTCTAAATGGATATTTAGAGGAGTGTGTCTATATGGACCAGCCAGAGGGTTTCATTCAGAGTAGGAGCAGCGGGAAGGTGTGCAAGTTGCTTAAGTCCATTTATGGACTGAAGCAGGTATCGCGGAGTTGGAACATCTGTTTTGATGAGACGGTCAAAGAATTTGGTTTTATCAAAAATCCAGATGAACCATGTATTTATAGTAAGATTGTAGCACGAACTGTCGTATTCCTCGTTTTATACGTGGATGACATTCTCTTGATAGGAAATGACATTCCTATGTTATAATCTGTCAAAGGTTTCTTGTCACTCAGGTTCTCCATGAAAGACATGGGTGATACCTCTTACGTTCTGGGGATCCGGATATATCGTGATAGGTCCAAAAGGATATTAGGACTTTCACAGTCCAGGTACATCGACACCATACTGAAAAGGTTTAGTATGGAAGATTCCAAGCGCGGTAATTTACCGGCTTGTCACGGGATCACCCTCTCCAAAGAGATGTCTCCCAAGACTGATTTGGAAAGGGATCGCATGTCTATTATACCCTACGCCTCTGCGGTAGGCTCTATAATGTATGCGATGTTGTGTACCAGACCAGATGCAGCTTATGCACTGAGTGTAGTAAGCCGGTATCAGTCAAACGCTGGGGAGAAACACTGGATAGCGGTAAAGAACATTCTGAAGTACCTGAGAAGGACTAAGGATATGTTTTTGGTTTACGGCGGAAAAGACCTCCAGATCGAGGCCTTTGCTGACTCCAGCTTCCAGAGTGACAAGGATGACTCCAAATCCATGTCGGGTTATGTCTTTACCCTCAATGGAGGGGCGGTGTGTTGGAAGAGTTCCAAACAGGAAACCGTTGCTGACTCGACGATGGAAGCGGAATATATCGCAGTATCTGATGCCGCAAAAGAAGCCGTCTGGATGAGAAAGTTCTTGACAGAACTTCAGGTGGTTCCGTCTATTGTTGATTCAATACCTCTATATTGTGACAACAACGGGGCTATAGCTTTAGCGAAGGAACCCAGGTCCCATCAGAAGTCCAGACACATCTTGAGGCGGTATTACCTGATCAGGGAGATCGTGGATCGCCGGGAGATCGAGGTTCGGAGGGTTGCTACAGAAGATAACACTGCAGATCCATTCACAAAGTCCATTCCTCAGACGCAGTTCGAGAGGCTATTCGAGATGATAGGTCTTTGATACTGTAACACCCGAGCCCAATACTACTAATTTCTGTTACTGTTTGAGCATTAGATGGTACTCATTTCATTTATCTTGCATATTTGTGGCTTACTGTAAAATTTTATCTGGCATAGTCATTTCTGCACATAACAAATTTTAGCATCTAAAATGAAATTAAAAATAGTCATCTTGGCTTACTCGACACCCCTAGTCTCGTGGTAGCGTCCGTGCTTCGTGTTCTCGTCCCGTTCGGTGAAACGGGTGAGTTTAGATGGCTACGCGCGCGTACAGGTGTCCGTCTTGGGGGTATGCTTTTTAATCATAAGACACTAAATTCTAAAATTTGGAACCCGCTTAAAATCCTATTATTTAAATTTCGAATTTTTGGACCCGACCTGTTACCTGATCTCGTGCCTAATGCCAACAAACCTGACGTGTAGTCCTCATGGACCGTCCCTGTTGTCTATCCAGACAAATATGTTTACCTGATCCTGTGTTGGCATTAGTTTCTTGATTTTCGGAATACCTGACTTGACATACACATATAACTTGGGGGTATGGGGAAATCAAAGGTGAAACCTGACTTGTAACTCGACAGTTCACTACCTGTTCTGGGTGTACACATTCTTGTTTTGTGCCTAGCGGCATGTCTCGGTTTCGGCCGAGAATATTGTGGCCGTGGTCCTGGGTATGTACGGGATACTATCGAGTGTACACATTCCTGTTTTGTGCCTAGCGGCATGTCTCGGCTGCAGCCGGGAATATTGTGGCCGTGGTCCCGGGTATGTACGGGATACTATTGAGTTACATCGATGATTCATCAATTGATTTCAAAGACTTTAGAATAGAAAACCTGATAGAACAGTTTAGTTTACCCACTGCACGCTACCCTGTACTGGTATGATTCATATTATTGTTATTCTTGCTGTATTCATGTTTATATTACATTGCCTGCTACACTGTTCATATTATATTACTTGATGACATGACGCGCTGACGTCTGGGTTTTGCATGGCCCAGATTCCGTACCACTGTCGCAGTCCGAGCAGGAGTATTTCAGCCAGCAGGCTGAGCTGTGAGTTCAGTAGTAGTTAGTTTTATTTCCTGCATTTATTTCCTGATGTTAGCCCGCATTATGGGACACACTTTTCAGTTATTTGTATTGGATCATTTGCCTCCGCATTTATTTATTATTGACTCATGTTATTTTGGATTATGGACATGTTTTAGGTAGTTTATCTTGTTCTTGATATCTCTACAACCGTAATGTGACTGTGGATGGATACTTCCTACCCACAGGTAGCATGGTTGGCTATGTCACGTGCCCATTTTAGCGTACTCTGGGAAGTGGGGCATGACATGGTTCTTTTGGTATCAGAGCCATAGGTTAGTCGGGTTGATTCTTTTTTAGTTGGGTATTGTACCCAATACACGAATCAGAATGCCCGTGTTTAGGAAACATGTCCTGCCACTTTACCGTTTACCATTCTTGAATCACATTCTTCCTGATTATATCTTTTACGATGTGCAAACTTCCTTTGCATATCGACTCGAAAAACCTGATTTCTTGTTATCTCTAGGACTTAGACGACTTGGGTGGAGTTAAGTAATTGTGGCTATGATACCGCGGCATAGTTACAATGCTGTACTCTATTTAAGTATCTTGGAGTTCTAGCCTTGATCTATATTCAGAATCTATCATCATGCTAATGTTGGGTGTTTTGAGTTCAGGAATATGGCCGGTAAGAATTTGAAGACGTACCAAAGCGTGTGGAAGAAGCCGCCATGCTTGGAGTGATAAGGGGAATGCTGGAGAATCAAAAGAAACAGACCGAGCTGATCCAACAGCAAGCGGACTAGTTTCAGGAAGGTTTGCAGATCGTTCAGCAGTCTGTGAACAATGTTGGAGCTAAGCCAGTTGACCCAGTAGGGACAGTAGCAGATTTCAGACGTTTGGGTCTGTATACATTTACTGGATTGGAGGAGCCGTTGCCAACAGAGCAGTGGCTAGTTGACACAGAGAATTTGCTTATTGCGGCACAGATTCCAGATGAGAAAGATTTGATGTGGTACGCATTCAGTTAGTGGATTACGCCCGAGAATGGTGGCTTGTAGAAGAGAACCGTTTGCCCAAGCCGATCAAGTGGGCGGATTTTTCGAAGAGTTTTCTGGAGAAGTTCTTCCCGCGGACTACACGGGAGGAAATGGAAGAGAAGTTCATCGGACTAAAGCAGAAGGGAGCACCCGTAGATGTGCATGCAGCAGAATGGACGAGACTCAGTAGTTTCGCTGGACCTTTAGTTGCCAACGATGCAGACAGGGCTCGGAGGTTCATGCGCAGCCTGGACGTGGACATCCAGAGGAAGATTGTCTCCCTGGGTTTGACCACTTTCTCACAAGTACTTGCGGCAGCCGAGAGCAGCAGAGTTTATCTGGGATGAAGGGGAGTTTTTCTGTCAGGCCAGTCGAGTTTAGGACTAGGCCGACAAACAATATTCTTGCATCAATGGAAGTGATGAAAGTAAAGAGCCGGCTGTTGTTCGTGATTCTATGGACGTGTTTGAAGATATATCGGGTTTACCGCCGAGGAGAGACGTGGAGTTCACAATTGATCTTATTCCTGGTATAGTGCCAGTATCTAAAGCGTATTATCCAATGGCGCCAGTAGAGTTGGAAGAAGTAAAGAAACAGCTTGCTGAATTGCTTGAAAAGGGTTGGATTCGAAGCAGTAACTCGCTTTGGGGAGCTCCAGATCTTCTAGTAAAGAAGAAGGATGGCACAAGAAGGATGTGCATCGACTATCGAGAATTAAACCGGGTGACTATTAAGAACAAGTACCCGATCCCTCGCATTGGAGAACTTTTTGAGCAGCTTAGTGGCGCGAGGGTATTCTCGAAGCTGGATTTGCGATCCGAATATCATCAGGTCCGAGTGAGAACCGAAGATATTTGCAAGACGACGTTTCGAACTCGGTACGGACATTACGAATACTTAGTGATGCCTTTCGGAGTAACGAATGCGCCGGCAGTATTCATGGACTTGATGAACCGAATCTTTTCACCGTTCTTGGATCAGTTCATTGTGGTATTCATTGACGATATTCTGGTTTACTCGAAGAGTTTTGAGGAGCATGCTGAGCATTTGAAGATCGCACTGCAGACATTGAGACAAGAGAAATTGTATGCGAAGATGAGTAAGTGCGAATTTTGGCTGGAGGAAGTGAAGTTTCTGGGGCATGTTGTGTCGGGCGATGGAATCGCCGTCGATCCATAAAAGACTGCAGCAGTTCGAGATTGGCCTATTCCAAAGAATGTCGCTGAGATAAGAAGTTTTCTTGGATTAGCCGGATACTACAGGAGATTTGTAGAGAACTTTGCTCGTCTGGCAAAGCCGTTGACCAAGCTTACGCGCAAGGAGGTACCTTTTGTATAGACGGATAAGTGTGCGTTAGCTTTTGAGACGTTGAAGCAGAAGTTGATAACCGCCCCTATTCTGACCGTGCCAGACAATTCTGGAGGATTGGTGATTCACAGCGACGCATCTGGGAAAGGATTGGGATGTGTTTTGATGCAGCATGGGAAGGTTGTAGCGTACGCATCGAGACAGTTGAAGACCCATAAGAAGAATTATCCAACGCATGACTTGGAGCTTGCGGCTGTGATTTTCGCATTGAAGATTTAGAGACACTACCTTTTGGGCGAAAGAGTCGAAGTTTTTACAGATCATAAGAGCTTGAAGTATGTGTTCACACAGAAGGAGCTGAATATGAGGCAGCGTAGATGGTTGGAGCTGATGGCTGACTACGATCTTGATCTTAAGTACCATCCGGGGAAGGTTAACGTTGTGCCGGATGCGCTTAGTCGGTTACCAGCAATTCAGGTGTTAACTACGCAGAAGGAGATCATTGCAGATTTTCGAAGATTTGACTTGGAGGTTGTGCTACCGTGTTCTACGGGACAATCGATGCAGCTGCAAGTGCAGTCGTCTTTGATTGAGAAAATTAAAGCAGCACAATCGCAGGATCCTAGACTGCAAAAGTTTTGAGGACAGGTTGAAGCTGGACTACGAACAGATTTACTGGTCCACGAAGATGGTTCGTTGAGGTATGGTAGCCGTTTGTATGTGCCAAAGGGTGATGTTCGTGAAGAGCTTATGAAGGAGGCACACAGTTCGGCTTATTCTGTACATCCAGGAGGCACAAAGATATACCGAGATATTCGACAGCATTTCTGGTGGGAAGGCATGAAACGGGAGATTGCTCGCTTTGTGGCTAAGTGCTTGGTGTGTCAGCAAGTTAAGGCTGAACATCAAAGGGTTGCTGGTTTATTGCAACCACTTCCGATTCCTCAGTGGAAGTGGGAACATATAACCATGGATTTCGTGATGGCTTTACCGTGGAGTCCAAAGGGCAACAATGCAGTATGGGTGATTGTTGATCGGTTGACCAAGGCTGCTCATTTTATTCCTTTCCGGGTTGGTCAATCAATGGAGACTTTGGCAGAGTGGTACATGCAGGAGATTGTAAGATTGCATGGAGTACCGGTGAGCATCGTGTCCGATCGGGACACTCGGTTCTTATCACACTTCTGGAGAAGTTTACAGGAAAGTTTAGGGACTCGATTGAAGTTTAGCACAGCTTATCATCTTCAAACTGATGGTCAGTCGGAGAGAATGATCCAAACTCTTGAAGACATGTTGAGAGCATGCATGTTGGACTTCAAGGGTTCGTGGGAGGATCATCTACACTTGGTGGAGTTCTCTTACAACAACAGTTTTCAGGCAACTATCCAGATGGCTCCGTTTGAAGCTTTGTATGGTCGTAAATGCCGTTCACCGGTTTGTTGGGATGATGTCGGTGAACGAAGATTGTTGGGACCAGATTTGGTGGTGCAGACAGTTGAGAAGGTTAACACTATCAGAAAGCATATGAAGGCAGCTCAAGACAGACAGAAGAGTTGAGCTGACACGTCGAGAAGACCTCTAGAGTTCGCCGTGGGTGATTTGGTATTCTTGAAGATATCACCGACTAGAGGGGTGATTCGTTTTAGGAGTCGAGGAAAGCTTAGTCCTCGATTCGTTGGACCCTTTAAGATCTTTGAGCGTGTTGGAGAGGTAGCGTACCGTTTGGCGTTACCGCAGTCCTTGGCAGGTGTGCACAATGTGTTTCACGTATCTCAACTACGAAGGTATGTTCGAGATGAAACACACATTTTGGATCATTCGGAATTAACAGTATGGGAAGACTTGACTTTTGAGGAACGACCGGTTGAAATCGTGGATCGAAGGGAAAAGGTTCTTAAGAACAAGGTTATCCCCCTTGTGCTTGTTTCTTGGGGTAATCGATCGCATGGAGAGTCCACTTGGGAACGAGAGGATGAGATCCGGTAGAAGTTTCCTCACCTTTTTCTGTAGTTTTCTATCTTGTATTCTTGGAATTTCGAGGACGAAATTCTTTTGTAGTTGGGTATAATGTAACACCCGAGCCCAATACTACTAATTTCTGTTACTGTTTGAGCATTAGATGGTACTCATTTAATTTATCTTGCATATTTGTGGCTTACTGTAAAATTTTATCTGGCATAGTCATTTCTGCACATAACAAATTTTAGCATCTAAAATGAAATTAAAAATAGTCATCTTGGCCTACTCGACACCACTAGTCTCGTGGTAGCGTCCGTGCTTCGTGTTCTCGTCCCGTTCGGTGAAACGGGCGAGTTTGGACGGCTACGCGCGCATACAGGTGTCCGTCTTGGGGTATGCTTTTTAATCATAAGACTCTAAATTCTAAAATTTGGAACCCGCTTAAAATCCTATTATTTAAATTTCGAATTTTTGGACCCGACCTGTTACCTGATCTCGTGCCTAATGCCAACAAACCTGACGTGTAGTCCTCATGGACCGTTCCTGTTGTCTATCCAGACAAACATGTTTACCTGATCCTGTGTTGGCATTAGTTTCTTGATTTTCGGAATACCTGACTTGACATACACATATAACTTGGGGGTATGGGGAAATCAAAGGTGAAACCTGACTTGTAACTCGACAGTTCACTACCTGTTCTGGGTGTACACATTCTTGTTTTGTGCCTAGCGGCATGTCTCGGTTTCGGCCGAGAATATTGTGGCCGTGGTCCCGGGTATGTACGGGATACTATCGAGTGTACGCATTCCTGTTTTGTGCCTAGCGGCATGTCTCGGCTGCAGCCGGGAATATTGTGGCCGTGGTCCCGGGTATGTACGGGATACTATTGAGTTACATCGATGATTCATCAATTGATTTCAAAGACTTTAGAATAGAAAACCTGATAGAACAGTTTAGTTTACCCACTGCACGCTACCCTGTACTGGTATGATTCATATTATTGTTATTCTTGCTGTATTCATGTTTATATTACATTGCCTGCTACACTGTTCATATTATATTACTTGATGACATGACGCGCTGACGTCTGGGTTTTGCATGGACCAGATTCCGTACCACTGTCGCAGTCCGAGCAGGAGTACTTCAGCCAGCAGGCTGAGCTGTGAGTTCAGTAGTAGTTAGTTTTATTTCCTGCATTTATTTCCTGATGTGAGCCCGCATTATGGGACACACTTTTCAGTTATTTGTATTGGATCATTTGCTTCCGCATTTATTTATTATTGACTCATGTTATTTTGGATTATGGACATGTTTTAGGTAGTTTATCTTGTTCTTGATATCTCTACAACCGTAATGTGACTGTGGATGGATACTTCCTACCCACAGATAGCATGGTTGGCTATGTCACGTGCCCATTTTAGCGTACTCTGGGAAGCGGGGCGTGACAGATACGCCAGTACATGGCCCTAGTGCAAGTGGGAGATTGTTAGTGTATATGCCCTAGAGGCCATTACTGTACATACTAGTTTGTATATTACTTAATGGAAGTTTGGGATATTCACAGTTGTACAGACAATCTTGCTCAAGATGGTAGTATGCTACTTGGTTTGTTTCTACTTCAATATGTACATATGTTTCTTTTAGCATATCGCTTATACATATTAGTGGAGCCCTTAGGATCTTTGCTTGATTACCGGCGCTGTGATGGCAGTCACACTAGTGGGGGCTGGGTAATCTACAAGCACATCCTTATACAGGTCCCTAGTCGTAGGGTTATCGAGACAGGGCATCGATACTCCAGAATAGACTAGTGTATGCACTTCTCATCCCAGGAGGGTAGATGGTCTGTCCCACAGCCATCAGTACGTCGTACTGGAGATAGTATTCAGGTGCTCGTTAGGTTACGAATACACTGGACAGGACTCGTTGGGAACTGTTGGTTGGTATTATACCTATCGTCAGTTATCAGTTCCCAGGTGACATGAGTACAGCTTAGTCCGTTGACTTGGCACTGTTACTTCGCCTCGAGTGTGTTCCCACTGTTCTTAGATTACTACCCTACCACGGCTCAAATGAGTCGTGCAAACAGGTAGTAGTTGGATGCAGTCCCGAAGCACTTGGAGGCAGTGACGGTTAGACAGGACTCGTCTCTCACGATATTGGGAGTTGATATCGCGCTGTGTCTACGAGAGCCATTACACAGAGTCCCTGGCCAGGGCAAGCGAGATTTGTTGGTAGTGTTTCCAGTAGTTTCTCAGTGTGTTCTGGGCTACACTCCGAAATGACTTGTACCGCTATTAGGGGACTGACGTTTACCGCCTGCTAGGCCCGACATGCGATACTCTCAGACGAACAGACCGGACTGTACGGAGATTGTCACATTCAGGCCCAGTAGGAGTTCGGATGGGTTCACCTCATCGGTTTTCTTATCAGCGTCTACCTGGGGACCATTACGTACAGCTAGTACCGCTTTCGGCTATGGTTAAACCCACTGCGAGCGTAGTATTGAGTCTTTAGAGTCCCACACAGAGGGTTGTTCTCCTTTGGGCAAAACAGAGTAGAGGTCGTATGGTTTTACGATGGGGTTCGTTCACATACGCGCACTTGTGCACGTTTGGTGTCCGGGCAGTTATTACTAGCGGGCTTTGGTTTAAGCCAGATCTTAGTATTTGTTTTGGGATTGGTTTTGTCTCATTGTATTCATGTTCCTCGGAACACGGATGCGAGTGTGTATGCACAGTTGACAGAGGCAGAGGAACCTCATTAAGGTTTTTGACCGTTGACTTTTTATAAACCCTAATGAGAATGAGAAATATGATTAATAATATTAATTAAGGATAATTGTGCCATGGTTAGGGTTGGGTTGACCATTTGACTTGTTGACTTTTGTTGACCATGATGATTTCTTTTGCAAAGATACTTCTTGAAGCTTGCATTAGCATTTAATGTGAAATGATAATGGTCAAATCAACTAACCATCACAATTTTCTTAATTATTATTATTATTCTCATATCTTTCTCATATGAGAGTAAGGTTGAGATTACTCTCTCATTCTCTCTTGCTCATTCTCTCTCTTGCAAACCTCTCCCTTTTCCTCTCTCTCAAAACTCTCTTGTTTCATGAGTTGAAAAACATGAGCTTTGTGAGATAAAACCATCAAGACGACTCTCTACTCATTCTAGGGTTCTTAGTCTAGCAAGCCAAGCACTCTAGTTACCTCTTGGTTGAGGTAGGAGCTCAAGGTAGAGGCCTTCGGGTGGATCTTTCTTCGGCAAAGAGAAGACGAAGAGGAGAAGCCGTCTACACCACTCCAAAGAGCTAGAAACAAGGAGGACCACAACAAAAAGAGAAGGAGTTCAAGAACTAGGTATAACCATCTTACCTAGTAGCTAGAACTTGTAGTTAGTTTGTTAGTTTTTGTTTAGCAAAGATCCTTCATAGTTAGTCTATGTTTTCTTGTGATAAAAATCCGATTTTACTCTTTCTGCCTCCCCATAAGTACCGGGGTGGGTTACAGAGACTTACAGAATTTCCCCTGTTTGGCACGGTTGGGGATCATAGGTCTTTTGACGGCTAGCACGAGTTCGCCTTGGCGGAATGTTCTCGGCCTAGTCAATCTTTCGTATGAGCGCGTCATCCTTTCTTTGTAAGCCTCCAAGTTTTGCTGCGCCATGGGACGAGTTTCATCAAGGGCATCGAACTCCCCAAGCCGAAGATGGGCATTTTCTTCATCCGTTAGTTCGTATCGAACTGCCACTCGTAGAGAGGGTAACTCTATCTCCAAGCGAAGTACCGCTTCCGTAGCGGATACTAACGCAAATTGCGTTGTGTTCGTGGCCATCTTGAACGTAGTCCGATAAGCCCAGAGAGCTTCATGCAATCTCTCGTACCAGTCCTTTTTTATTTCTGGACATCGTTTTCTTTATTATCTTTGTCAAGGTCTTGTTGAAAGCCTCAGGTAGACCGTTAGTTCGGGGATTATAAACTGAAGAATATCTCCAATCTATTTTATGCTGCTGTGCGAAGCGGCTGATCTTATGGCTTCTATAAGCTGGTCCGTTATCAGAGATAATCCATCGCGGAATGCCGAACCGGTAGAGGACGTATGTCTTGAAAAAATGGAGGATGTTCTCCGTCTTCACCTCTCTTAGCGGTATTGCTTCTACTCACTTAGAGAAGTAATCGGTTGTTGCTGAACCGATGTCCCCTGGACGATGCTGCCTCGATGGGCCCGATTATATCAGTTCCCCACTTTTCGAATGGCCAGCTAGCCAATGTTGGGTGTAGCGGATTTGGATGCCGATGGATGAAGTCCCCGTAAATTTGGCACGAGTGACACTGCTTCGCATATTCGAGGCAGTCCTGAACCATTGTAGGCCAATAGTAACCCATTCTTTTGATCTTCAGCTTCATCTTTGACCCAGCTTGATGGGAACCGCAGAGTCCGTCATAAGTTTCTTGAACGACCCTTTTCGCTTCTTCTGGTCCCAGGCATCTCAGCCATAGACAATCGAATGATCTCTTATAAAGAGTACAGATTGATGGATCTTTTGCGTGCGTGCGTTTTAAAATCAAAGTTAAGAATATACCGCAATTAATAACGGTATCACTTGGTATCTAGCCGGTTAAGTACGGGTCGGTCCACAGGGAAAACGTGTTCTTTCTTTAAGTTCTTACGAGTTAAGTCCTATTTTTGGTAGGTTTTGATTTTTATAAAAACTAAGATTGAATTTAATTTGAATTAAAGCCTTGCTAGGGTTAGGATTAGGTTAGTTTGGAAATAAAACTCTACTCACTGCTTCCTTTGCCCTGATTAAGAACATAGGTGTTAGGGTAATAGTTAACAAAGGAGATTAGCATGACTAGGAAGAAACTTCGTTTCTTCCTTTTGGTCCTTGTCCGTCCTTTCTTAACTCTTAGCACTAACCTCTATGTAAATCAACCACAACCGGTCTAACTGGGGAATCACCGCTATCTCGTAGGATAGTGTGCCGTAGTGAGCGGTGTATGTTTGATTCAAATAGAGTCCTAATTAATATGTTATATGAACAAGAAAGGAGCGAGAGATTTCCATCTCTCAAACCTACCCAATCCTAATCCTAACAAGTGAGGAATTGCTCACTCGTTAGGAAAGTTACGACGAAATTCATTTTTATATTTTTTTTCTTTTTAATAAACTAATTAACTTGCAGATAAATAAAAGCAGAAATAAAATTTGAATGGAAAATTGCAAGATAAAAAACTTACTTTATTGACACCTCTTGACGATTACAATGAATAAAATTTAATCTAGAAAAATAAAAAGAGGCACACCAAAAAGAGGCCATAGGCTTTCCTATTTATAGATAGGAGAAACCCTAGGTTTTACATCTGATCCACATTTGAAATTACAGGACTACCCTAAGAAAGCCAGGTCAAAGCACCGACACCCACCGACATGTGCTCCGACACGTGCACAGCACGGCCGCGGATCCGCAGCAGAATGCCCTATTTGGCCGCGGATCCGCGGCCATATTAGGGGATCTCTGGCTCAACTTCTCAGGGTTGCTTCATATTCCTATTTTCTTCTGTTTTCCTCTCTTGGTTCCTCAGAATCTTTTCTACTTTCTTCCAGATTTCCAACAGTGCAGAATTTGTAGACTTTTACCATTAGCTTCGCGTTGAAGTCTTGAATCTCGTGCTGCTCTTGTACTTTGTGCAATTGAACTGTTTACTAATCTTCATTTGTTCCTTGAACTGGTAGGCGGCATCATACAGATTCATTTATTTGTTGGTCGTAATCTCACGTTTGTAGCGTCTTTTCATGAATTTCACTGTATTGTTCTGAGAACCTGTAACCTGCAACTATTTAGCAGACATGGATCAAAAGCACCTATTTATTCGTAATATGATTAAGAATGGGGAATATAATAATGCAAAATTCTGATATGAACAAATACCCCCAAACTTATCTTTTGGTCGTCCCGAGCAAAACTATTTTTATTCTCGAAAAAACCTAACCTCACTTTCGCAGGGAATCGCGATTGCACTAAGCTCGTGCAACAAGCCGTTAAACCTCTAGGTGTCCCTAGTAGGAGAAGTGTTGTCTCATGAGGGTTTTCAGCGGATACTACCCACAAAATCCGATCAATTTGGCTTGTTGACTTTCATTCTTCAATTCAGTATTCTAGTAAGAAATTCTATTATCGTTAACTTAGAAATCATCAACCCGTATTTTTCACACTCCCTCTTCATTTAACTTAAGATCGTATATATTTTGCAAATTTATTAAGGTTTCAGCATCTTTTGAATTTTCCTTCTAAGGTGCAATCTCAACTCAAAAAATTTTATCATCTTTACTGAAGATATAAACCCTATCTTTTATTCCTATCTCTCATCCAAACCCCAATCATATACCCCCACGTGTGTGTAATTTTTACCCCTACACTTGGAAATTCAATTCTAGCTATCATACTCTTGTCCATGTCCAAAGTACTTTTAGTTGGTGAAAATTGCTCACACGTTCTTCATGCGACCGTTAATACTTCTTGAGATACTAGACGACCAATTACAAAATGTGCTTGCGTATTTAGGCATAATTCCTCGTCTTGTAATACCTAAAGCTTAGCAGTGACTCCCAAACCAGTTGGTCTAAGGCACTGGGTGATAAAGCACCCTCGCTATATTTTTTATTTATGCTGCCTTAAGTAATTACAAAACCATTGTTCATTTTTTTATCTCTTTATTCACCACTTATACTTTTATTTTATTTTCCTTCATACAAAGGATTTTAGACAAGAGCATTTCAAGGTATCCTCTACTATCCCAAGTTTCAAGGTGCGTGTGCGTGCAAGTTGTAGGGTATATATTTTCAGAATTTGGACTTAAGGTTCAAAATTATTTTTCAGACTTACACTTCAAATAAAAATTTCAATACTCTTCCCTTATTTTGACTTAGCCCAAGAACTAAACTCAAAATTTGTCTATTTCTAAATAAACTACAAGAACATATATTTTCTACAGTTAAACTTTAAGAAAGGTTATTTTTAGGGGTTTTTAATTAACTAAGCTTGGGATCTAGTTTTTTCTAACTAGTCAACCGTCATGTTGAATTTAAGTCAAATATGGCTAAAATTGAACTTTTCAATTTTTTT
The DNA here is from genome assembly GCA_030015575.1 of Agapanthus africanus. Lineage (NCBI taxonomy): Eukaryota > Viridiplantae > Streptophyta > Magnoliopsida > Asparagales > Amaryllidaceae > Agapanthus > Agapanthus africanus. The sequence continues at coordinate 467,572,017 of JASDDO010000001.1, forward strand.
TTTAAATTTTTTATTTTTATGGATTTTAAAATAAGTATGCAAATGCAAAAAATATACACATGAATGCGAAGGAAGAAAGCTTACCGAACACACCCCCAAACTTAAACTTGACAGTGCCCTCACTGTCAGGCTACACCAAGAGGGTCAAAATTACCGGCACTCCCCTGTTTTTTTTTTGGTTTTTTTATTAACAGAAAAAGAAAACAAAATATATATACACAAAAAGGTTCCTCCCAAACTTAAGTGAAACATTGTTTCTACTGTTGCCATATTTTAAATCTCATAAACTTGTAAACTTGGGAGGAAAATTTTATTAACGGGGACATGAAATATGATCGTGAAAATCTCCCCCAAACTTATTTTTGGCTCACCACTTTGAGTTAGAAAAAATTATTTTCGAGAGCCAAATTATAAACCCCCCCTCCCCAAACTTAAGTTAAACAATGTTAAGCTTTTAAAGAGGGGGTTCAAAGTTAATTGGTCAATACCAAGATTTGCAAAGACAAAAAGTCAACACCAACCATTTGAAGAATTTATCGATGTAATGTATAGGTCGGTGGAAGAACATGTTATATAGAGCCAAGAAGAAGTGGGGAAGAGATAAGTGGTGGTATGGAAAGGGTTTGCATGAACGTGAATGTGAGGAGATAAGAGGCGATGATAAATAAAAACGAGAATGTGAATAATCAGAAATGAGTAGAATATTGGCATTCTCGTATTTTATAAGAAGAAAGGGTGGTGGTTCAACTTCTATAGGTGGAGGTTGATTAATCACAAAATCCATGTTGTTTAGAAATGCAAGTTCGTCAGCAAAAAGTTCTTCAAAACTCTCATCGATCTAATTGAATATTTTGCTGTCGGCAAGTTTTGTGCCAGAATTTATCATACTTGATTTGTCAAAAATTATGGAGGTAGGAGACTCGAAAAACGCATCTACCTCATTTTCAAAAGTAGCCAAATCAAGTTGGCTTTCTGGAATGATCAAACTTGAATTATCGGATTGTGATTCATCAACACTCACTGAAATTATAGGAAAAATAAAACCTGAGAAAGTGAGAGAAAGAAGTTGAATACGAACTTGAAGGTGGAGATGAAGTGTATAAATTAGCACAATTTGTAATGACCGATGTATAAAAATCGATTGTGCTAATCTATCAACCCACTGAGAAATGAGATGAAATCCCTCAAGATTCGTGAGAAAACATGGGTACGTCGAACTTGGTAAACCAGACATTGAAAATAGAAGTGTAACGGTTTCTTGTAAGGTCGGAGCGAGGATGGAGGGAAGTGATTGAGGAAGGGTATCGGTTAAAGATTCAGGAGGGTGTGCGCAGTCAATGAAAGGGATAGAATGAATTGGAAAATCCGACTCCTCAAGTAAAACTGCTTCATCCTTAATAATTTTCTCAATACTCTCCTTAAAATTTAGCTTATCCATGCAATTCTCATCAAAATCAAGACGCATATAAAGTTCGGGAAAAACAGTTAATGTCTCGGGATGATGAATTGGACAGAGAAAGTCACCCAAATCTGTGGGTCCATCATCCAAAATATTCCCAGCGTCAATATCTTCAATCAAGTGAAAATTAAATTTCTCAGACACCTCATCAAAAGCATGGATATCAATCAATTCAGGTTCTAGAGTGGAGGTGTAGAGGTCAAAAGGATTGGTGATAGTTTCACTCGAAAGGGGCCCTTCACAATCAGGTAAATCAAACACTACAGAGTCGCACAACTCATTAAACATTTTATCTTCAACTGGTGAATCATTTGGAACACTTGATAGACATTCAAAACCGGAGTTGTGGGATTCAATTGGGGATGGGTAGGTTGGATTTGGAAGGGTGCACAGCTCACTCTCTCCACTCAAATTCTCAATCTGTCCAACCGCCTCATCATACATTGGAAAATTTGGAGCTAGTTGGAAACTAGCGCCCGAGTCACTAGGTTGTATAAGGGCAGCCATGGACGCATTCAAATCCATCATCTGTTGGCTTGACGCTACTATAAAATCTTCCAACGACTGTTCCAAACTAGACATGGGTTGTGAAGGAGTTTCAGCAAAATATTCAAAATTGTTTGGATACTCGAAACTCCCAAATGGCTGTGTAAAAGCAATGTCTAGGGAAGGTGTGAAAGTTGGGTAGGATTGGTAGGAATTGAATGGTTGGACATGAGTAGGATCAACATTTGGATAAGAAGGTGAATAGAATAGTTGATCCAAAGAATTCGCAGTGGTGAAAGGAGTGAAAGATCGGTTACAAGATTGTTCAATATGTTCAGCAATAGACATAGATTTTGGGGTTACAACTGGACTCTCAAAAGGGGTATCAATATGAGAAGGTGGTGAAGGTTGAAATGTTTGATATAATGTGGATTGCAGAGTCCAACTGGTTGTCCTAGACGTGTCTATTCGATCTTTCAAAGAAATTTTAGGCATGGAGGGGTCGTTCGAAATTCGACCAAAACAAAAAGCGTAAGAAGTAATGTCTGGTTGAGGGTACCAAAGTTCGGCAAGAGTTTTGCGAGGTAGGGTACCCATGATGTGATGAGAGAAAGGAAAAGAATGTGAATTATTTTTTTATTTTTTTCTTCAATTTTTATTATTTTTTTTATTTTTTTTATTTTTTAAAAAAAATTGTTTGTTTTTGGAGTTTTGAAATTTTTGAAAGTGTTTTTTTTTAAAGAGTTTTTGCAAAAATTTGTACGGAACTACAGTCCAATCACAATTTAAGCATGCACAATCAAGTCTAGAGCTAGAGTCTCCTAAGTTAACTAGACTGCTCCTAACTGTTCCAAAGCGACAAGTTGTGAGATATCCCTCAAATCGCCTCTTCACCGCCAATTGTGGCCAGATAAGCACAAATGAAGAAAGGAGGGATCCGCTCACGATTCACCGTGAGACGGGCCTTTTAAAATTACCTTTCTCACTTGTCTAGCCTAAGCACCACAAAGTCAGGTTTAGATAAACGACTGAATGCCCACAACCTTCCTTTCTCCTAATGAGCGCGACAGTCCTTAATTGGCTGAGTCTATATATTTTTTAATTAGCTCAAGGGTGATGCATATGCTTTTAGTGATTTTTGGGGTCCTAGGAAGGGTAATGAAATCCCTACCAATCTTGATTGGTGTTATAGCCCCTTAAAAGTCTGTATTAATTATGCAAAGCAGTTAACACATCAAAAATCTAAAACGCTTGCAAAAAAAATTTTATTTGGCAGCGCAAAGAATCCTGCACAAAATCAATTTATTGGATAGGAAGAAGAAGTTGCTGTGCAAAGAATATCTGCAGGAAAATTTTCAGTGGAGTTCAGGGGGTAGGAGATAAAAAAAATACTCACAGAGAAATTTGGGGTGCTGACGTCACGGGTTCCGCGGTCAACTACTTGAATCTGCCGCGGTTCTGCGGCGGTTTAGTTGGTTTAGATCTCCAAAATTTTTCTTTGTGTTGTTTTGGTTCTCCCCTGTCTGTTCAGATCCTCTGTTTCTTGATTTGTTTATTGGGCTTGCTCCAGATCTGAAACAGAATTTTCTCCAAGCCTGCACACTTGCACAAAAACCTTTCCAAAAGAACAAGATTATTTTTATTTTTATTTTATTTTATTTTTTTTGTTTTAAAATTTTCAATTTTTATAATTTTTTTAATTTTTTTATTAACCCGAAATTACACAAAGAAAGAGACTAACGTCTCCCCGGCAACGGCGCCATTTGATTGATGGATCTTTTGCATGCGTGTGTTTTAAAATCAAAGTTAAGAATATACCGCAATCAATAACGGTGTCGCTTGGTAGCTAGCCGGTTGAGTACGGGTCGGTCCATAGGGAAAACGTGTTCTTTCTTTAAGTTCTTACGAGTTAAGTCCTATTTTTGGTAGGTTTTGATTTTTATAAAAACTAAGATTGAATTTAATTTGAATTAAAGCCTTGCTAGGGTTAGGATTAGGTTAGTTTAAAAATAAAACTCTACTCACTGCTTTCTTTGCCCTGATTAAGAACATAGATGTTAGGGTAATAGTTAACAAAGGGGATTAGCACGACTAGGAAGAAACTTCGTTTCTTTCTTTTGGTCCTTGTCCGTCCTTTCTTAACTCTTAGCCCTAACCTCTATATAAATCAACCACAACCGGTCTAACTGGGGAATCACCGCTATCTCGTAGGATAGGGTGCCGTAGTGAGCGGTGTGTGTTTGATTCAAATAGAGTCCTAATTAAAATGTTATATGGGCAAGAAAGGAGCGAGAGATTTCCATCTCGCAAACCTACCCAATCCTAATCCTAACAAGTAAGGAATTACTCACTCGTTAGGAAAGTTACGACGAAATTCATTTTTATATTTTTTTCTTTTTAATAAACTAATTAACTTGCAGATAAATAAAAACAGATAAAAAATTGCAGAAATAAAATTTGAATGGAAAATTGCAAAATAAAAAACTTACTTTATTGACACCTATTGACGATTACAATGAATAAAATTTAATCTAGAAAAATAAAAAGAGGCATCCTCCAAAGAGGCACACCAAAAAAAGGCCGTAGGCTTTCCTATTTATAGATAGGAGAAACCCTAGGTTTTACATCTGATCCACATTTGAAATTACAGGACTACCCTAAGAAAGCCGGGTCAAAGCACCGACACCCACCGGCACGTGCACCGACACGTGCACAGCACGGCCGCGGATCCGCGGCAGAATGCCCTATTTGGCCGCGGATCCGGGCCATATTGGGGGATCTCTGGCTCAACTTCTCAGGGTTATTTCATGTTGCTATTTTCTTCTGTTTTCTTCTCTTGGTTCCTCAGAATCTTTTCTACTTTCTTCCAGATTTCCAACAGTGCAGAATTTGTGAACTTTTACCGTTAGCTTCGCGTTGAAGTCTTGAATCATGTGCTGCCCTTGTGCTTTGTGCAATTGAACAGTTTACTGATCTTCATTTGTTCCTTGAATTGGTAGGCGGCATCATACAGATTCATCTATTTGTTGGTCGTAGTCTCACATTTGTAGCGTCTTTTCATGAATTTCACTGTATTGTTCTGAGAACCTGTAACCTGCAACTATTTAGCAGACATGGATCAAAAGCACCTATTTATTCGTAATATGATTAAGAATGGGGAATATAATAATGCAAAATTCTAATATGAACAAGTACCGTTGACGAAGGCGAAAGACAGGGCTCACTTCATAAGCTGATGTCTTGACGACGCGTCTTTGGGCATTCGATGAGATTTGAAGTAGTCTACAAAGACTTCTCTCCAATCCTTCGCCTTTTCTTCATCTACTAAATGGAATGCCGCTTGTTCGGCCGCTTCCTTTTCTTCAGACGACTCCGGAGATATTTCTGCTGGTGCGAGAATCCTGCGGCTTTGATCCTTACGTCATCGAGGTTTCATCGGCCAGTTCTTTAGCGAGCTTGGCTAACGCATCCGCCTTACTATTTTCTGCACGCGGTATAATTTCCAGGGTGTAGGAGGGGATTTGCGTCATCAATTGCTGCACTCTTTCACCATACCTGATCAGTTCTGTTTTGCACGTCCGGTAGTCTCCATTTACTTGGCTAACGACCAGCTCGGAGTCTCCATATATGAGGAGGTTTTCAACACCCATGTCGACAGCAATCTCAAGACTTGCTATCAAAGCTTCATATTGTAAGTCTACGGTAGCGCCCCGGCCTTCATTCTGACGCCAAACGCGGAACAAAAACTTTTATAACTGGCGCTATCGCATACTATAACCCGGATCTTTCCATTAACGCTAAACTAACAAACTGTAAAGAAGTAGAAAGGCTATACCGATCGATCCGAGTCCTTCGGTCTTTAGCCATCATCTCACGCTCCTTACGGCAACTCCGATCTCCTGTCTCCTCATCGAGGTGGCACCATGTCAACGGATCTTTAAACGGGCTCCCGCCTCTATACCGAGGCAACTCGGTCATCAAGTCTGCTAAAAGAGATGACCAAGATGAAGTAGAGAATGAGTAGAATACTTTGTCTCAACCACCCTAGGGTTCTCATCGCATGAGAGAGATAGGGTGGAGGTAGAAGAAGATGCTTAGGATTGGAAATGGTGAACTCAAGAAAAACTAGTGAGCCAAAAGAAAACCAAGCCATAAACTTATGTTCCTTCTCACTTCTCTTGTGAATAGATATAAGAGGTGGTATTTATCAAAAAACCAAAAGAAAATATCTTATGAAAATATCTCCTCAAATATCCAAACCCAAAACAAAACACATTAATACTTAATGACTCACTAGATGACTCATTACATGAGTCATTAGTGATCATTCTAGAAGTAATGAGTCACCAAGAATGAGTCACCCTTTTCAAAACCAATTAATCATTTAAACCAAAATGATTAATCCAAAAAGAAATGCATCTTCTAAAATATTCTCGTAACGGATTACGAGAATACCCCTCACCTGTATAAACATACATGTATCCGTATTCCGACCGAATACAAATAAGAGAGACTAAAATATTCTGACTCAATATAATACTTGGATCCGGCTTAAACCAAAGCCCGCCAGTATTATCTGTCCGAAATATGACACGTGCACAAGTGCACGTGCATTTTCGAACCCAGCCATAAAACCATACGGCCTCTACAACGTTTCGCCCGAACTTAGAAAAACTATCTGTGGGGGACTCTAAAGACTCATCAGTACCCTGACAGTGGGTTTAACCACAAGCACGTCGGCGGCACTAGCTGTGCATAACGGCTGCCCATGTACTGACCGAAAGGGAAGCTGATGAGCGAACTCATCCCGGAACCCTACTGAGCCTATCAGTGACAATATACATACAATCTGGTCCGTTCGTTTATGAGCATCGCATATCGGGCCTAGGGAGCTGGTAACGTCAGACCCCCAAAAGCGGTATAAGTCGTGTCGGAGGGTAGCCCTGAACACCCTGAGATACTACTGGAGTACTTACCAGTAAATCTCCTGCCTCGGCCGAGGGCTATGTGTAATGGCTCTCTTAGACACAGCGCGATCTCACCCCCAATACCGGGAGAGACGAATCCCCTGCCGATCCGCTCACTTGCCTCCATGTGGCTCGGGACTGTACCTAACTAAAACCTATTTGCACGAATCCTTTGAGCCGTGGTAGGGTAGTGATCAAAGCACAGTGGGAACTCACACGAGAAAAATGGCGATCTCAGGTCAATGAACTAACCTGTACACATGTCACCAAGGAACTGCTATCTAACGCTAGGTATAATACCAACTAGTAGGTTCCCGGCGAGTCCTGTCCGGTGTACTCATAACCCAATGAGCACCTGTATACATCTTAGGTGATCCAACTGACACCAATAGCTTGTGAGACCGGCCACCGCCCCTCGTCGGGGTCTTGACTGTATACACTAGTCTACTCTGGAGTATCGATGCCCTGTCTCGAAACTCCTACGACTAGGGACCACTTTTAAGGATGTGCTTATGGACTACCCGACTCTCACGTATATAATCGCCATCATACTGTTGGTAGTCAAGCAGGATCCTAAGGGCTCTATCAACGTGTAATAGTGATTAGTCACCTAAAGCTGTACACGATGATAAAGGCAAACCAGATAGCATACTATCATCTTGAGTAAGACTGTCCTACCGGTATAGGTCCTCACTCAATCATTGCAATCACGTACCTGCGATCCAATAATTGAATTTGAGGGCACTACATCCAACAATCTCCCACTTGCACTTAAGGCTAATTATTGCGATGTCGCATACTCACAGCCCGTGTGATACCGAACACCCAACTCCTCTACTAATCTGTTTCACAAAGCTCGTTTGTAAAAACTCTTGTGTTCGAGAAATAGCCTCAATGAGTGGATCCGCCCTGATGTTTCTTTCTATGTCTCTCTTAATCTCAAATTCGCGGACAAAAACCATCTCCCGAATTGAGTAATACCTGTCTTAGAATATGTCTGGATATCTGATGGGACCTGGTTCATAAATGAACTCCAAATCCAAACTTCTTAGACTGTATCGTCAACTGAACCCCTGCACCATGCCTCCCACAGTATCCTCTTGGACCACTTGTCCATAATACTGCCCCCTTCGTCAGAGGGAAAACTATAACTCTGACAATCACTCTGACATCCATGTCACCTTGGAAGCCTGGAATGATAACCGTCTCCGAAGGAGGCTGCCGTTATCAAATCCCTAGAACATCCACTTATGTTCTAAAACTGCTTCCGTATGTTTCTCCAAGATTGGATTAATATAAACTTATTGCATATAGTGCAAAAACAACATCTGGTGTGGTACTTGACATCTGATGATTAACTCAATTGCCTAAGCAAGTGATATGTTAATCATACACATCCCTCTCCCCTTTAGTCTGTAAGACACCTTTAGAGAGGGTGACTCCATCACCTGCAGGTACACCACCATGCCAGGAGTCATCTATTCTAAATACTTTTAGAATACTGTCTAAGTACCCAAATTGGGAAACTACCCAAATCTAGATCTAAAACCATAGATCTAGTTACCAGAATGTCAGATATTATATCCATATCCTGTATGGAGAAACAACTGTGTGACAACCAAAGAATAACCGATCGTAGTATAGGAATTTTACTTCCTACTCTGTGTATGTCATCCAAATACCAGGACATCACACCCTACTATCTTCTTAACAGATCCATCCCCTATTCTGATGAAGTCAAAGCCATGACTGTCACATCAAAAATAGATGATCTATCTCCGCTATATCTGCTCGAGTCTATAAATAGACATAAGCTACTTGTCCACTATGCTTCCGCTGCTCCCACTGACCACAACAACCCTCTGGAAGAATAATATATACGTGCACTTCTAAAGCTAGTTTAGAACGACGCTATACTTAACCTCCTGCCGGGTCTCATAGCCTGGAACAACAGTAGTGTCAAGTCTGGGAAAACAAGAACCACCCTGTCACCGTCCTTGAGGCTACTGGAGTACCTCTCGGGTGTCTGAGGTTACCCACCATATCTGCGGAGTAGCTAATGGAATGTCAAACCTGATTGAATCTTTAGGTCCTATTAAATTTTCCGTAATCGTTTGCGGTTCTGGAATCACTTCCAATTCTACCATACTCCCACTACTGTTTTCTGAAAAAATCCATTTTACTAAAACTGTGGCGAGTCAAGAACAATATCACCATTGATCTTCCAGATGGTAGAAAGTCAACCGTCGTCATAGCCTGGGCCAACCCACAAACTGCCATTACAGAAACGTGCCTTGAGTTGTCCAGAGTCTGGTTTTAAGCATAAGCCGGACAACTCCCCGTACCTTAACATCGTTAAGATATGAACCATTCTATATCCAATATAGAAACTTTGGCACTTATTTAATTGGAACCAGATTCTAATCATGCAGCTGTCTCCAGTGCATATCAACTTAATGGAGAGAGGCTAATCAGCATTACTCAACTTAGGAATGCATCCAATTATGAGTAACCTGAAAGAGAAACAAGTTTCTCAAAACCATTACTATCAACTGAATACCAATCACAAGTATCTACATCTTCGATCTCTTTGAAGAATCCCGATACTTGCGATACCTGGTTCTCTACTTTATTCCTATACCTATAACTTCCCAAAACTTAGACCTTGTATTTCTACGAAACACTTGTCTAAAAACTAGAGAAGTCACAAGTAAACAGAACATAGTATGAGGACCAACCCCTTTGTCCTGATGGACACTGGACAACATACAATACTCTGTATAAGTCCGCTGAGTTAAATAACTCAAAACCTGTGCATCGTAGGTTGAAAACTGTACTTATAGTTAAGAACTACTCCGCTGTTCAATACTCCTTACCCAATCGTCAACTGATATAGGTAAATGTCATCGACATAATATCAAAAAGTTATATCTCACTTTATAAAAATAAACGTACAGATATATCAATTTGAAATTGGTGCACAACAACAGATACTCAAAACCAAATACTTGCCGTCCGGCAAAAACCCAGGCGATTTCCTCAAATATCACCAATTACAACGAATTCCGATATAATGAGGATGATCACCTGATTCCCAATAATTTACTCCCACTCATCATCTGTAAAACCATACAGATGTGAGAATCATACCTGGTAAATACATACCCTGGAGTAAGTATCTAATCGGGAAATCAGTTTTCTTTTAACAACGCATAGTGAAACTGAAACATGAATATGTTTCGTAGGGGTATCCTGGTATTCCTAGTAATGCCTCTTCCATAATCCAATTCATGACTGTAACCGTATATTTCTTTGTCATCTCTTCAAATCCCTTTATTTGTCTTTATTCATTACTTTCTGTACACCCCTTTAGGCTAAGTGGTTTTCTTCCTTCCCTACCGTTCGGCACCAGCCTATGGTTTGGAAGAAGACTATCCAGTAAGCATAATAGGTGTACTCTCCTAATCCTAGGAGTACTCGTAACCTGAGAGAAGGTGATGATAAAAGCCAACTGAATAATACCTTATTCTATTTCTCCCGAACTGGGGAAAAAAGCAAAGGTGAAGTAGGAGTGGCGATGAAGTACGCGGTTTGGTCGTGAATGATAGCAGTCGCAATTTACTTTGCCCTCTTTCTAATCCCTTTATTTTGTCTTTACTTATTATCTTCTGTACACCCTACTTAGGCTAATTGGTTTTCTTCATTCCCTACCTTTCGGCACCTGCCTATGGTTTGGAAGAAGACTATCCAATAAGCGTAATAGGTGTACTCTCTTAAACCAAGGAGCCCTCACAACCTGAGAGAAGGTGATGATAAAAGACAACTGAATAAACCAATTCAATTTCTCATGAACCTGGATCCATCCTCGAAGAAGTCCCTTCGAGTTCGTATATAACCATACGATGGATCTATCCAATGGAAGTGGATGTTCGTAGTGATACGAGGTGTTTTGAGAAATTCAAAGGGTAAAAGAAGGAGCAGCAATGACTTATGCAACTCGGACAATCCAAAAGCCAGTATTTTAAGAAGGTTCGGTCAACTTGGTCACTGAGTCATAGTCTAGAGTCGGTCAAAGGTCGTTACCAAAGAGAGAGAGAAAAGAAACACTCTGCGTGCACTCTAACCTAGATCAGAATGGTTATCACTTTATCTAATCAGGAAACCTCCCACTGTACTGTCAAATTCTCCTCCAAACCTGAAAGAAGAATCAATCGGGATCACCCGAAGAGTAAACTAACTCATCAGTGGGAATCGGGATCCAACTCTCATCGTATGATAACGTGAAGGAATCCACTCACGTTATCACACTCCAGAAGGTATGCGCATGCCTGGAAAGTTTCAGTTTCTTTAGAAACTCCCGATATGATTTTTACCCCATGTTCTTATGACCTTGACGAAGGCCAACAAATCATAAGTCACATGTCAAGTTCTACCCATCATTATCTTGTCAATTTGAACCCACCCGTACATACCCTTGATGAAGGCCAACAAGGTAATACGACTGTCCCAAACCAACTCATCTATCTATGCAACAGAAAAGTAACAAGCAGCTACCATCCACTATGCCTTGATGAAGGCCAACAAACATAGCATGAATACGACGTGCTACCCATCTGAAACGACGGAGGGCTACGGCTTGTTTTTGGCGAAAAACCTTTAACGTAATGAACTTGATCTCGCTGAAGGAACCTAATAGCTTTTTAGAAAATATAGTGGCGAAAACCTTTGCTAAAAATGTCACTCCCGGTGAAGGGATCTCGGCTCTTTCCTCGTGGAATGAGGTGCAGGATATTCCAACTGAATACCGCGATGCAAAGCAACATGTAATCGACTATAGTGAAGTTATTACCCTGACGCAAACTTCTGCCCAAGGGGTCACTCCCGGTGAAGGGATCTCGGCCCTTGCCTCGTCGAATGAGGTGCAGGATATTCAAACTGAATACCACTATCCAAAACAAAAGAAAACGTCTTTGTAATAACACTTTTTAAACTGTTCCAACAACGTCCAAACAGGTTTGTTTTCCTTTGCATTGATCAGAATCAACGCAATCCCATCAATTAATCACACCAGAAAAGAACGAAAATAAAATGTACGTATATGCCATCCATATTCGTCACTGGGTCCCGTCATCACCCGTTAGGTTACTTAACTAACGACAGAGCAGAGACTGGACTAGCGCGGGTGTAAAACATATACAACATCTACTAGTATATATACCAATATACAATAATCGCTCCAGGCATGATAATATGCAACATTACAGAAAAGTAATAAGTATTACAGAACAATACAGATAATCTGGGACCCCCGGGTTTCACAGAGCCGCTGCTGAAACCCGACGTCCCTCTGGTCGTGTGGATAGCTTGTGCAATGAAAAACCTAGACCCCTACGAGTGCGGAAAGTTACCCGCCAAAACCTGAAGCGAGGCGGCCTCCTACAACAAAGTGAATGGACCACCCAGCACTTCACGGAATCCGGTAACTTGGGCACTCCATCTTGGGTCAACCTGTACCCCCTATGAGTGCGGCGAATAGTCTGCCAATTCTAGAGTCAGGCCCCTTTTCCTTTCAAAACCATGAGATGTGGACCCGTTGCCCTCCAGAACCCGGCTATCCGTGCACTCCGTCGCGGGGTAAACCTAGTACAAAAATGAAAAATATGTACAACGGGTACATCGACCTTATCCCGGTCGTACCCCAAAAGCATATTATACAAACAGGAAGTGACGGCAGTCCACATGTTGGACGCTCGCCCCGCAATCTCAAATGTACAAATAATTCCAAACTACACTACCATTGCACACTACTATCCACCACGACAAATCCGCAACATCACAACACAACACAGAACATCAACGCGAATGTCACGTTCGCAAACCCGTCTAAAAGAGCTATAGCAATTAGACGCAATTTACTGCTCGAATGACATTCACGGTCGGATATATAATGTAAGTGCTGTAAACTAACACGTTTAAAATTCCGATCGACAAAACTTCCCGAAGTAGGCCCCATGTACAACTGCAGTACTCAAACAAAATCTGGGCCCAAACAAAATATTCCAGAAACCACAATTCCCATAAAAGACACTACTGTAGAAAAATGGTGCACTGTTGCTCCAAAACGGCGGCGGAACCGCGGCCAATACATGGCTTGTGCGGCGGTTCCGCGGCGCTCTGGAGGTAACAGTTGACCAAATTTCTACAGTATTCTTAAAAAAGCCTGCTCGATTTTCTGAGATGCTCAAAATGATTTTTAGACCAGTTTTAAAAATCGACAGAAACTTTAACATGAAAAGTGCGGTTTTGGAAATTTCGTTCGATCGATATTTTAAACACGTTAGAACAAGTTAGTAAAGGTTAATGGCGTGGCTCTGATACCATGTAAGTCTACGGTAGCGCCCCGGCCGTCATTCTGACGCCAAATGCGGAACAAAAACTTTTATAACTGGCGCTATCGCATACTATAACCCGGATCTTGCCATTAACGCTAAACTAACAAACTGTAAAGAGGTAGAAAGGCTATACCGATCGATCCGAGTCCTTCGGTCTTTAGCCATCATCTCACGTTCCTTGCGGCAACTCCGATCTCCTATCTCCTCATCGGGATGGCACCACGTCAACGGATCTTTAAACGGGCTCCCGCCTCTATACCGAGGCAACTCAGTCATCAAGTCTACTAAAAGAGATGACCAAGATGAAGTAGAGAATGAGTAGAATACTTTATCTCAAACACCCTAGGGTTCTCATCGCATGAGAGGGATAGGATGGAGGTAGAAGAAGATGCTTAGGATTGGAAATGGTGGACTCAAGAAAAACTAGTGAGCCAAAAGAAAACCAAGCCATAAACTTATGTTCCTTCTCACTTCTCTTGTGAATAGATATAAGAGGTGGTATTTATCAAAAAACCAAAAGAAAATATCTTATGAAAATATCTCCTCAAATATCCAAACCCAAAACAAAACTCATTACTACTTAATGACTCACTAGATGACTCATTACATGAGTCATTAGTGATCATTCTAGAAGTAATGAGTCACCAAGAATGAGTCACCCTTTCCAAAACCAATTAATCATTTAAACCAAAATGATTAATCCAAAAAGAAATGCATCTTCTAAAATATTCTCATAACGGATTACGAGAATACCCCTCACCTGTATAAACATACCTGTATCCGTATTCCGACCGAATACGAATACGAGAGACTAAAATATTCCGACTCAATATAATACTTGGATCCGGCTTAAACCAAAGCCCACCAGTATTATCTGTCTAAAATATGACACGTGCACAAGTGCACGTGCATTTTCGAACCCTGCCATAAAACCATACGGTCTCTATAACGTTCCGCCCGAACTTGGGAAACTATCTGTGGGGGACTCTAAAGACTCGTCAGTACCCTGGTAGTGGGTCTAACCACAAGCACGTCAGCGGCACTAGCTGTGCATAATGGCTGCCCATGTACTGACCGAAAGGGAAGCTGATGAGCGAACTCATCCTGGAACCCTACTAAGCCTATCAGTGACAATATACATACAGTCCGGTCCGATCGTCTATGAGCATCGCATATCGAGCCTAGGGGGCTGGTAACGTCAGACCCCCAAAAGCGGTATAAGTCGTGTCGGAGGGTAGCCCTGAACACCCTGAGATACTACTGGAGTACCTACCAGTAAATCTCCTGCCTCGGCCGAGGGCTATGTGTAATGGCTCTCCTAGACACAGCGCAATCTCACCCCTAATACCGGGAGAGACGAATCCCCTGCCGATCCGCTCACTTGCCTCCATGTGGCTCGGGACTGTACCCAACTAAAACCTGTTTGCACGACTCCTTTGAGCCGTAGTAGGGTAGTAATCAAAGCACAGTGGGAACTCACACGAGACAAATGACGATCTCAAGTCGATGAACTAACCTGTACACATGTCACCAGGGAACTGCTATCTGACGCTAGGTATAATACCAACTAGCAGGTTCCCGGCGAGTCCTGTCCGGTGTACTCATAACCCAATGAGCACCTGTATACATCTTAGGTGATCCAACTGACACCAATGGCTTGTGAGACCGGCCACCGCCTCTCGTCGGGGTCTCGACTGTATACACTAGTCTACTCTGGAGTATCGATGCCCTGTCTCGAAACTCCTACGACCACGGACCACTTTTAAGGATGTGCTTATGGACTACCCAACTCTCACGTATATGATCGCCATCATACTGTTGGTAGTCAAGCAGGATCCTAAGGGCTCTATCAACGTGTAATAGTGATCAGTCACCTAAAGCTGTACACGATGATAAAGGCAAACCAGATAGCATACTATCATCTTGAGTAAGACTGTCCTACCGGTATAGGTCCTCCCTCAATCATTGCAATTACGTACCTGCGATCCAATAATTGACTTTGAGGGCACTACGTCCAACACATATTCAGCTTTATTGTTTGTTCTTGGCTCTGTTATGGAAACAGCAAAACGCATAATTCCTTCTTGTGGAGTCATGAAGATGAGGCCCACCCCGGCTTTAATCACGGGGGTATTTTGCTTTCACTTCTTCAAGGAGGATGCTCCATCGAAGTAGAGTTCCCATCGGGTATCATTCTCTTCTTTCTCCCTGTCAATTGCGTTAAACGCGTGTTCGTCCGGCAACTTGTAGTTTAAGGGAGAGTCAGTAGGTATCGGATGTTCAGCGAGAAAGTCGGCAATGGCCTGGCCTTTTATTGCCTTAAGGGGTCGATATACTATTGAGAACTCCATCAAGAGGAGGGCCCATTTAGCAAGCATTCCCGTTAACATGGCTCTTGACATTAAATATTTGAGAGGATCCGCCTTTGATTTGAGATGGACTTCATGTGCCAGGGCATACTGTCGAAGCTTCGTTATTGCGAAAATCAGTGCCAGGCAATGTTTTTCGATGAGGGTATAGTTGTTTTCTGCCCCCAGGAAAACTCAACTCAAATAGTAGAAAGCTCTCCCCTTCCCCTGGTCGTTCTCTTGTGCTCATAGCGCGCCTAAAGAAGCTTCAAGGGCTGTTGTGTATAGGATGAGGAGCTTTCCCTTGACCGAAGCGGTCAGTACCGACGGGTTTTGCAGATATTGCTTGATTTCGTCCAGTGCGTTTTGGCATTTATGATCCCAAATGAATGGGGTCCTCTTCTTCATTAGATGACTATAGGGGTGGCATTTGCCGGAGAGGTTAGCTATGAACCGCCAGATATACGCGAGCTTTCCTTGAAGAGACCACAGTTGTTTGAGAGTTCTTGGCACGGGCATTTCCATAATCGCCTTGATCTTTCACGGATCTATTTCGATGCCCCGGTGTCATACGATGAATCCCAGGAATTTGCCTGAGGAAACTCCAAATGCGCATTTCAGAGGGTTCATCTTCAGATTATATTTCCGAAGACACTGGAACACTATTTTCAAATGCTCCCAGTGTTCCTCGTATAATTTGCTTTTCACCATGAGGTCGTCGATATAACACTCAACAATATCATGTACGAGGTCATCGAAGACCTTTGTCATGGCCCTCTGGTAGGTGGCTCCAGCGTTCTTCAGACCGAATGACATCACTTTGTAGCAGAATATGCCCAGCGGAGTCCGAAAAGCAGTGTGCTTTTGGTCTTTAGGATGCATCTTGATTTGGTTGTACCCTGAGGATCCGTCCATGAAGGAGAAGACTTCATGGGTGGATGTGTTATCGATCATCAACTCGGTGACATGCACTGGGAAGTCGTCTTTCAGACAAGCTTTGTTAAGATCTCGAAAATCTATGCAGATGCGTACTGTCCCATTTTTCTTCATTACCGGAACGATATTGGCGATCCAATCAGGATATTGGACTTCTTGGATGAAGCTGGAGTCGATTAGCTTCTTGACTTCGGTATTGATACTCATCTCAAGCTCGAGCCGCATTCTTCTTGGCGCCTGTTTGACTGGCTTGGCGTCCGGCGATATCGCCAGTTTATGTATAGCTATCTCTGGATCTAATACCGGCATCTCGGAAGAGTTCCATGCGAAACAGTCTTTATACTGCATAAGCACGTCCTTTACCATGGCCACCTATTTCTCAGACAGCAGCTCACTAACGAACGTTGGCTTTGGATCGTTTGCCATCCCCAAGTCGATTTTTCTCAAGTTGTCTGTTGTGGTGTATATCCCATATTCCAGTTTTTTTGGCGCCGGTGGAAATTCTAAGATCACCTCATTCTCATCTTCATTTGCGAAGCATTGGGAGAGGTCGTTCATATTCTCGTGCTCTCCTTCCTTTGAGAATGTTATCATATGGCAGGTGCGAGCTTGTTTCCGAGCTCGATACTGATCTAGACTTTCCCTCACAGTGTAGGTTGTTCTTGGCTCATGCTTTCGTGGTGGGGCTACCCTCCAACTGTCGGATAGAGCAAACATGCCTTGCTGATACTGATGTTCAACCCAGTTTTTGAAGGTGAAGCAGTCTTCAAGAAGATGCCCCACTACTCGGTGGTAAGAGTAATAATCCGGATGATGGACCTTGTTTATCTTTTCGGGGTATCGAGACCCCGGGTGCGTCACCATTTGATACTTCATGACAAAGTCGAATATTTTCCTTGTCTTGTCTTGAGGGAAAGAGTACTCTTGACCCACCTTTTTCATAAAAGACGGGTTCCAGCTGACTTTTCCTCGCTCGCGTAGCTTCTTGGATCCGCTTCGCTGTTTTTTAACACCATCCTCGTTCTTGATCTTATCATTGCTTCTATGCTGGGCTTTCTTTTTTCCACGAGAGCGCACAGCGGGCTAAGGGTGAAAGGGATCATCATCCTCCGTAGCCTGCTTAATGATATGTTGCGTCTTGGCTTTTTCGTAAATGGTCATTTCACGGCTGTGGTCATCTCGAACCCTTTGACCTGCTTCTCTTATTAGCTTGTCAATCTATTCTTCGAATGATGGACTTGATATTCGTACGGTGGGATTTTGTTCTGGTTCGACATCAACGCTGTCCAGAAATGTATGCACTTCTCCACCGGAGTTATTTATGACATGGCAGCCATGGAATCGCTCCCGTTTCTTGGACCGAACGTATCCAAGGCCAGTCGTCTCCATTCTCCCGTTAGGCATCTTTCGCTGAGTCCTGGGAACGTCACAAATCTTATTATAGAACCGGGCTTGTCGAGTAGTCTGTTTGAAGGGTACGCCTTGGCATCTTAATAGTCTTTTCAGCCCCTTTGCGTAGTATCTGGGAAGACGGATTGGTTGAAGTCTGTCCAGCGCAGGCTCAGCACCGTGCCATACTTCTTTCTCCACTTTAGTCTCCGTGGATTTGTAGAAAAGGATCGCCTTCTCACTTCTTTAGCGAGGAGGGACGTAGAAGGTCTGCAGCTCTTGCATGTTATTGTCACGACCCGAAAAGTACGGAACATGACCAGCACTTAAACTACGAAACGTCTCGAGGCGTGCGTAATCTAAGTAAGCCAAAACCCAGAAATCCAAACCAAGTAAAGCAGTAGAGCGAAAGAAAAACCAATTTTAAAGAAAGAAGTTTAACAATATAAGTCGAAGTATGCATTTTTAAAATCTCAAGTCTTTTCTGAAAATTTCGGCAGAGTTTCCTTTGTAAAAACTGACCCCAAACGGGTACAAACCTAATAAAGTATATATAATGAATAAAGGCATCCCCAAGCGGGAGCTAGCTCTTCGTCAATTGATGGTCACAACCATGCAAGCAATATAATATACAACGCTGAAGGGCGAGGATCAAAACTCAAAAGAAAGCTCATATCCACCAGAAAACCATAATAATACAAGCATGACTCTAAGGTCAAAAGAATATACACTATTCTTCTAGTTCTATCAAATAAACAAGTCTGGTTGATGGAGTTTTACTAGATACAACTGAAATAATAAATATACAATGGTGGTCCTGATGCAAAAGAACCCACCTACCAAAGCAATCACCCGGAAGGAACAGTGTGCCAGCAAAACCGCAACGAAACCTGTACGGCAAAACCTGCAAGAAACTGTGGCACAACGGGGGTGAGTTGCCAACTAGTGAGTAGAAAACATCTACGAGCAGAAATTGCATGCATGACGCTATCCTAGGTCATATCAAGTAATATCCTCAAATAAATATCCTGGTCCATCTTTGTATAAGTGTAATACTATATGCTCGTATCAGTACCTCAGATAGCAACATATCAGATATATGGTGTATGAATGCATTACAAATGAAACAGAATACATCGTGAATGAGACAACTGTTTTCTTTATTTAATGAGATTTCTGTATGTATATAAATCGCGTATCATTAACGAAATCGACAGATAAAATAGTGTCCAGTA
Source organism: Agapanthus africanus (assembly GCA_030015575.1). Lineage (NCBI taxonomy): Eukaryota > Viridiplantae > Streptophyta > Magnoliopsida > Asparagales > Amaryllidaceae > Agapanthus > Agapanthus africanus. The sequence goes on from JASDDO010000001.1 coordinate 467,591,229, forward strand.
TCGACACAAAAGATAAATCTCAGTATCTCAATAGCTCAGGCTCCGGCTATCCGGACTGGCCTGTATCATCAAATCTCAATATCTCAGTGTCTCAAGTCTCAATATCTCAATATCTCGGACTCCGTCAGTCCGGATCGGCCCATATCATCAATCACACGACCACGAACGGTATCCTCCGGATATCCGCCGCGCCAAGTAAAATCACCGGTAGGCAGTCTGCCCCTGCCGGGCTCATCGTCTACAAGTCGAGCTTCTTGCCCCGGGGTACTATACCGGGCCCACCATGTACCCGAGACGGTTCATCCAACTTCTCGAATCGGGTCTCGAAAACATCTCAGAACCGATAAAACACCATGGTGGACAATACTCAACATGTCAAGGAAAACCGCATTTTTCACTTTAAAAATAATTCATCAGTTTACAAAACTTTCACATGCGGTTTCCAAATCCAGAAAATATCAAGAAGAATCTGAAATCATCAAGTCACCATGTCAATAACAATGAAAACCGGCATAAATCTCCATAATACCGCATGACCAATGAATATATGAATGCATCTGATATCATGCAATAAATGCAATAGTTAACTAGCATAAGATAGCTACAGCATGTAGCAACTATCAACTAGTAAGCTATGTCCATGAATAGTATTTTCTAAAGTGTACGTGACATGGCAATTACCGATGATGATGTGTGTGAGCCGGCAAGCAGGTGTACTTGGAACATACGCATCATCGGTAATGGTGCTGGTCTCCTGACATCAGGGTTTCATGATAATTACAGATAACATATGTACAAGTATGCAATGCGATGAAATATCATGAATATACAGAAGGTGATGTAGTAACAGCAACACTGAAAAATATACCTACCCAATATACGAGTCATACAGTTTGGTATTTAAATACTCACGATTCTCCACTTTTGAAAATGAGTATGACTCGAGCCAGTCAAAAGGGTAAAGGGAATCCACCTGAGTCTGAGTCGATCTATATTTATACCTAGTAGTCGGTGATCTCGCCTCAATAGTATCACGTACGATTCAATATATCATATGGCATCCTCAAGTCAAGAGCGCGGATCTATCATCATAATTATATCTCGTACGGTAAATCCATCATACGGCATCCTGAATCTGGGTACGGATCAAATATCACATTTATCTCATTATTCATATAGCATCCACATCATCACATATCGTGAGCAGGGGTACTGATCTAAGTCTAGTACACTACTAATATCATCAACAATATCATGATCTGGCTACTGATTTAAAGTCTCCTACCATCCGATGTCATCCACACATATTATCATATAGAAGTATACATCGCCCAAGCGATCCATTAAAAATATCATAACCTATCTCAACTCATATCTCGATCATATGTCAACTATCATATATATATCATCATCAACATGGTATCATCATCACATATCATGAACTATCACATATAACCCAACATCCATATGGTATCATCATCATATATCATGAACTAGGGGGGTACTGATCTAAGTCTAGTACAATACTAATATCATCAACAAAAATACACGCGTGTGTGAATACACATTGCCCATCAACCCGCTAATATCATGCCGTATCTCATAATACGAACCAAATCACATCACCTATCTCACGGCATCAAGCCCAATCACATCGACTCACCTCCAAGTACCATATACTATCTTCTATCATCCGTGTACCCGTATATGAGTGTGTGTGTGTGTGTGTGTGTGTGTAAACCCACGCACTCACATCTATCCACATACATATAACCTGTACACCCAAAGCCATATCCCGTGCGTGCATGCGTATGGGTAACAACCTCACTCTAGGGTTCACGACTAAGAACCCAACTAAATCATTTTCTTCAAATCTCGCTAACACTATCCCATGATCTCCTAATGCTTTTCTTGCTAAGTGTTTATATCCCTCAATAACATATCTAAGTATATCTATATCACATCATATCATTTCTTACGACATTGCGGGGGTGCTATACGCCATCCACCCGACTTCCCCCGTAGATATAAATCTACTCACCTTGAGCTTCGCTTGCCGATGCCGATGTCGCCACGTGCTTGCTTGTCGTCTCGAAGTCCTCATGGGGTACCTACACATCATAACGTATCGTATCGCATTAAATTCCAAATCAAAGCTAAAACGACACGCTAAAAGCCTATAGGTTCGAACCTACGGACTACGCCTTCAAAACCACCAAACAACTCTCGATATCGTCGTACAAACGTCAAACCATCGAGTTAAAACCAAATTCCTAAAATCCGAAATTCAAAATACGCAAAACAAAACCCCGAATAAAACAGCCACTCATGAAACTAGTCCCAGATTTTGATTAAGGTGAAAACAAGGTGCACAAAAAGTACTGGAGTGATGTATAGGGGGTATATGAACTACACAAGCAACCTGGACACCCAATTCCCTCATGTGGCCGGCCAGAAGCCTCCTAAATCCAGCCTCCTCGGTTTTTCAGAGGGGTTGGGGTCTCGTTTTGGTAGGGTGATCTCGTGGTGGTCCATCTAGGCTACTGAAGTTGTTTGCTTATTTTTAAAACATTCCAGGTCATCCCAGATTTCCCTGCACCCTCTAATAACTCACAAACCGACATTGGAAAGTTCTGTTTTTGGGTTTTCAGGTTTTATTGTGTGTGGGTTCTGGGTTTTAGACAAGTAGGGGGTTTAAGGTCACCACCAAGGTTCAATTTCACCATCTCAACTCAAATCCAACCCTAACCTCTACTTGAAAATTTCAAAGTTTATTAAACCAAAATAAAACACTTTTAAACTTGTATGGTTGCTAAGGTAATGGAAATACAATACTAATGGTAAAGAAAATACCTCATTTGGCACTCATGAATCCCCTAGAGCATCAAAATCCCATTTTTCTTTGTCCAAAGTGTAGCTAGGAGGCTTGTGCACATTTTTAATGAAGTGGGGATGGGGTTTTGGGGTGTTTTTGATGATGGAGTAAGGGTTTGAAGTGGATGGGGAAGGGGTTGCTGCCATGGGCTGAAGAGAAGAGAAAAATGAAGATGATGGAAATGGCTAAGGTCAAAGAAACCCTTCTCACTCTCTCTCTCTCATGCCCATACCTCCCACCATGCCCAATTGTTTAATGTTTTCATTTCTTTTCTTTTTCTTTTCTTTTCTTCTCTCTTCTTATAATAAAACCCAAATCAAGCATGAAGAAATAAGGTAAAGCCATGATAAAATGTAACAAGTGTTAAAATGACATGGTGCATGTTTTGCACAAAACAAGCTTAATGCGCGATTAGCGATCTTTAATCGCGATTAGCACTAAATAGTGTATAATAAATCATAAAACTTCATAATTTGCATAAATTACACAAAGCACCCTCTTTTTAGTAATTTCTATAATTTTCCAAATATTTTCCACTTTATCGGTATTTAATTATACCGCATTATTAAAATATTCATAAAAATTATTATTTAATTATAAAAATTCCCAAAAATAATATTTTATTTTCCTGAAATGTTACAGTTATACGTATCAAGTGCATCAAGTTCTTGGTAACGCCGCTGCGGGACTAGGGTAATTTGTAAACTTTGGTCAGCTCTAGCAAAGATCTGTATTGATGGGCGGACGGAGAATACTGCGTTGGTCTCGTCCTCAGAGTCACTGCCAAAGACCAGTATAGGAGTAGATGGTCATGGCCTATTGCCTTGGGGTTGTCCCGAGTAGACCATCTTTTCATCTTCTTCGGTATCGCTCTCGAATATCGGGATAGTGGTGATGGCTTTTTGTTTGTTCTCCGGTTTGCGACATCTTTCCACGTTTTCGAAGTCTGGTAAGAAGTATTTGGCATTTTCATATTTGCGAACTTCATTTACGGAGAATGGGTTCATCTCCCCTGTAACCGTGTACTCGAAGCCGTTCTTGAAGTACTTCATACACCGATATTGTGTAGAATGGATGATGTTGTACTCATGTAACCAAGGCCTACCGAGCAAAGCGTTGTAGAAAGTCTTGGCGTCAATAACATGGAACTTGATGTCAGTGAAGAGCATCCCGAATCATAATGTCAGTATTATAGACCCGAGTATTTGTGATGATTGGGAGTCAAAACCGGAGATGGTAATTTTATCCCGAGCCAGGTGCTGCACATTCATGCAAATCTTCTTCAACACCCTTACGTTGAGAAGGTTGACGGAGGACCTATTGTTGACCAGGATTTTCCCTATCTTGATATCGTGACAATACCCGGTTACATACAGCGGACGGTTATGCTCGCACGTTCCGAGAAGGAGGACTTCATCGATGAAGGTGATATCAGCCTGTGGAGTTTTTCCAGCTCGTTCTTCATCTTTTCTTCTGCCAGGAAGGCTTGAAATTGGTTGGGCTCTTGTAACGCCTTGATCAAGGAATCTCATGCTTCTTTAGACAGGAGAAGGGCATCCAAAATACTCAATTGTGAGGTATCTTCCTCAGATGTGCCAGGACATTGTAATCCACCTTGTTCTTCTTGGGCGGGTCTTTGGTTGTGTGCTCTTCAACGACTCTATCATTGAGGGCAATCTCCTCAGGGACTTTTTCCTTTCCTTTGTCCCTTTTGCCTGAACCTTTGTTTGAAGGTCCGAGATTCTTTTCAGGCAACGTACGGTTACGCGGCTGAATGTTCTCACAGTTCTTCATCTCCTTTTCTTTTTCAGAGGTGGACTCCTTGAAGAGAGGGCTGAGGGCTATCTCTTTGTCATAATCGCTCCCGAAGGTAAGAACTTGAGGTTTTGCTCTTGTCGGGATGGCATCAACCATATGACAGCTACCGGCTGTTCCTTCATGCTCGTCTGTCATGCTTCTCTGCTCCCGGTGGGCTTTGCACTTTACTCGCTTGAAGTGTTGTCGGTGGGCAACGTATCCTTGCCGCCACTTCTTGAAGGCATTGCACTCTTCGGTAGGGTGTGTGACCCTCCGATGATACAAGAAATATTTCGGATGGACATCCGGTTCGTCGGGGCACGTATTCTCGGAAGTATTTTCTTTGGAAGGTGGTAGCTTCATTCCCATCGACAGAGCTTTGGCGAACTGGTTCCTTATCTTGATTCTGCTCCTGCTGCTCTCAGAGGCACTTCGATCTGGTTGAGGTACTTTATGGCTTCTCATTACCAAGGTTTCTTCAGCTTGACGCCGATACTTGGCCTTTTCGTATATGACCGCTTCACATCCTCGATCAGCTTTGCTCTTTTGGAGGGCTTCATTCAGCAGCTTGTCGATCAGGTCATCTGACGGTTCCATGGGTTTTGGCTTTGGATTTATCCCCAATTTCTCTACGTCAGGAGCTTCTTTGTCGTTTATCGACGAGTGAGAGATCATGTGGCAGCTCGCCACATACTCCTCGGGTTCTTCTGACGAGTCGTCTCCTTCATCAATGTCACTGTTTCCATTCTCAAGAACATATTTGAAGAATTCTTCTAATGTGACTGGGGCCCGTGCTTTTTGGCTGTATTCCACCAGCGCGTCGATGTACTTTTGCAAACTTGTATGATTGCCGTCGAGCTGCACGGGCTTCTTGGCTTTCTTCTTTTTCTTTAAAGATTTCTGAGGCTTGACCTGGAGGTTTTGTCTATCGTTACCAACTTTCAGCGTTGGGCGCGGCTTCAGCATTCTATCAATGATCTCAGGCTCTAACGGGCTTTTCCACTTAATCACCATACATGCTTGAAGATCCTTCAGCATTCTTTTAGTTTTAGCTGAAAGGACCACTTCCCATGGAGCTTCTTTTATAAATGAGCATGATGCCCTCGGCGTATCCACCTTTTTAGGAGCGTGCTGCTGCGGCGGGTTTACCTTCCAGTTTTCGGACAACGCGAATTTGCCCTGCTGGTACTGGTCTTCGACCCAGTTTTTAAAGATGTGGCAATTTTCGATTGGGTGGCCCATTATTCGGTGGTAGGGGCAGTAATTGGGATTGTTGACGTCGTCCGATTGCAGTGGGCGTCTCGGATCCAGCAGAGTGATGAGCCTGTTGCGCACCGCCAGTTCGAATAGTCTCCTTATTTTATCCCAGGAAAATATGTAATGACGTCTCAACTTCTCTTCGAGGGCTCGCGGTCTGCTGTTTTGGTGAATAACCGGTTTCGGGTCACTCGATTGTTATTGAGAGTTAGCGACGAAGGTCGCTTTCCCTTTGCCTTTTTCATTCCGAAGATCTGTCTTTGAAGAGGACAGCCTATGGCTTATCTGATCCATTTGGGCCAGTTTATCAATCAAGGCCTGGAAGGTGGTCGGCTTGAAGAACATCATAAACTGGGATATAGTTGCCAGAGGATCAAGGGTCCCCACGAACATGCCCACAGCAGAAACTTCTTCTATGCGCTGTTCACACTTTGACCATAGGTTACGCCACCGAATTGCGTATTGAACCCAGGTCTCTCCTGGTTTCTCCCTGGCGTTGATTAATGTCGTGATTGGGGTGAGCTTGCGAACCGCTGTGTAAACAGTAGCTCCATTTCTGCTAATGTCTTGATAGAATCATTCGGAAGCTCCGAGCACCATTCAAATGTCGTCTCCGCCAAGCTGCCGACAAATTGGCGAAGCAATAGTTTGTCATCGCCTCCAGTATTACCGCATAGAGCTCTGAATTGAGCAACGTGTAGGTGCAGATTGCCCGTCCCCTTATACACATGGAATTTAGGGATCGTATATCCTGGTGAGTACTTAATTTGGTCGTACCAGCCTGGATAAGGTCGCCCAGTTCTGACGACTTGTCCAGCCGCTTTGTTCACCTGATAAGCTCGTATTTGTTGAGCTATGTAATCATCAAGGGTATCTTTGGAGATCGTCTCCTCCCTGGCTGCCGATAAGGCCGGAAGAAGGTTTGATGTCTCCCCTCTGTCGTCTTCAATGATTATTGGAGGGTCTTCAGCTGGAGGATCCGGCTGTATCATCATCCCAACCATGTCTTAGAACAAAAGCGCCATCTGTTTTATATTAGCCGCTTGTTCCACGGCCTCTTTATCTTTCTTTTCGAGCACCCGCCAGAGGAATTCGGTGTCGGTCTCCTACTATTGGCGTTGTTCCGACGATGCTTCCGGGCTTTCTTTCTGCCCAGTAAGTGCGGCCATCCTTGTCAACATCTCCTAGAGCTTTTGTTATTGTTCCTGAGCTTTCGTCACAGACCGTGTGAGTGGTCGATGATTCACGGAAGCACGACTATCCTCTTTTCCGGATGCCATGTAGACGGTATGCACAACCATGCCCCCAGACTTGGGGCGTTTGGATCCACTGCCTTTGATATTTGCCGCCAGTGGTGGGAGATTCTCATGCCTTCTCTTTTTGTGGGAGGTCAAGGTTGAGGGGGCCGTTGCGGCAGGCATCCATGCAGATGATACCTTTCGTGGTATGGTGGTTGGATGGTTCTCCTCTTGCCGAGCCTTCGTCTTCTTCAGCCGGCGAAAGTAATCTTTGTCAATTATAGAGTCTTGGACTTTCTGCCAAACTCTGTGGATCTTGGAGGACAACCGCTGAGGAGGCTGTTCCGGCTTCACCTGTGTTGTGTTTTCGACAGGCGGAGGAGTCTTCTTTAGTATGGTGGTTGGAGAGTTCTTGCGCACCCTCCTGAGTAGCTCGAAGCTGTTCCCAGTTGGAACAGCAGCATCAATTTCCACCGTCGGAGCTGGTGGGGTAAGTCCAGAAAGAGAGTTACCCCCAGTCTTTCTCACTCGGCGCCAGTGGCGACGTCGAGCATGTCTTGCGGATGGGATCAACTCAGCTGTAGAAGCGACCTTGTCATGTCCCTTGCTTTGATGAGAGGCGGCTTTTGGAGCCAACCTGTCGAAGACTGACGTCCGTTGAGAGGGAACGTCTAACCTGTCGAAGACTGAATTTCGAATAAGGGAAGCACTTGTAATGACCTCACCTGTCGCAGGAGTTGGAACGGACAGTCTTCCGAAGACCGATCTCTTAGCAGGAGAAACCCCTTTGACGACTTCTTCTACCGGAGCTGGAATGGCTATCCGCTTCGGGATAACTCTTTCAGGTATTGCATGCCTCTTTACGGGCCCAGTGGAGTTTTGGGTCAGCCTATCGAAGACTGAAGCGGTAGACTTGGATGACCCGTTGAGAGGGGCCATGGTGGTTGCGAGCCGATCAAAGACCGACTTCTTTGGAGCCTCCTGTGATGGCATTGAAGCATTGAAGCTCATTGGAGGGAGCATGGTCCCAAAGAACAGTCCAGTGGTGGCCTGAGTCACCTGTTCCAATGGCATTGCGAAGATGGAGGCCGCTTGGGGCCCATAAATCACTCCTCCAACAGGGACGGAGTGGTAGTTGTTGTTTCAATTGGTGCAGTTGGAAGCCATCGACGTCATCTTCTCTTCTGTATGGAGCAAGACACCAAATCTTAGTACCTCAAATCTAGGGGCAACCATATTAAACCGCGATCCGTTCGCGAACACGACACACGAAATGTGGAGTGGAAAGAGGAAAAAGTCCCACCGTGCGTGCCAGAATCTGTTTACCACCGAAAACAGGGACGAAACCGCGTAGGTCGTCTTGCCTGAATTTGGGGGCAGATGATATTTGGTTTTATCTGTCTACCTCTCCGAAGACCAAGTTAATTTATGGCACCGTGTATCGAAGGTTTAAACAGATGCAGCCGTTGTAGCAGACTTCGTCAGATTCCCCCTCGTTTACCAGGGGTTTTTGATTGTGGGGATGCTTTTCCCTGCAGGTGCAAGCCCCTGTAGTTAATTACGTTACCGTATCGCGGTAACCACTTTCTCCGGCTCTAGAAGGTCACTTCGTGTCGTGTGTATGTGTTTTATTTTTGCTTGCCTGTGGATTGTATACAGAGACTAATTTGTGTTGTCACCTATAGGGCGTGGATTAGTCCAAATCCGTATATTCTTAGATTTGGGTTTGGGTTGATTTAAGGATCGTTAACCATATTTGAGATTAAGATCAACTTAAATATTTGTTAAAGATGTGTTAATCCAATATTGGACTAAGATCTACTTAACGGGGGTTCGGGATCATTTTTGATCCAACGAAAGAGCATTTGGGCTCTATCGTTTTAGTTTAAGGACATTACGGTCCATAGCTAATTTAAGGAAATTACGGTCCATGGGCTAGTTTAAGGACATTACGGTCTATTGGGATGTGCTCATGGGTTTGGGAGTGCATCCAAGAGCTGTTGGTTGTTGCGACCCTCCACCTCTCTGATATCGTTGAAGAATTACAACGACATATATCAGAGGTGTGGAGAGATATACCCTTGAACCGAACTCCAGATTGAAGGGAGAGATCGTGGTGGAACAAACATTATTTTAAATGCCACGTGTCAGGAGATCATTGGCCATCTCTGGAACTAAGATCGATTTGAGGGGGGCCTGAGTATAGGATGGCTCGGTTGATTGACAGTCAAAAGGTTTTTTGGCCTCGGGAGACTTGGCTAATTTGGGCCAAGGTTGGCCTCTTACAGTGTTAAACACTGATAAATGTTTGGCGCTCACGTGCTCCCACATGAGGCTCTTAAGCAGTGTTAAACACTGAAATCCGGAGCGCTCACGTATGGCACGTGAGGCACCTGAATATTGGGCACTGTTTCTTTGGACTTATTCTCTCGTTCTATACATGTAAGTGTTAAACACTTAAATCTTGTAACAATCATGTGTAGACATGTGAGACGCCACTAAGTTGAGCACTGCCTCCTTTGAATTTATCTTCCTATTCTTTTCTAAATGCTAAACATTGTTGGAGGTTACGTGGGGTCACGTGGCTCGATCTCAGTTGTTTCTTTTTGTTCCTCAGAGGTGCTCACGTGGGAATACGTGATCTATCGTTATAGTGTTAAACGCTAATATGCATGGAGCTCTTGATTTAGGTCTTGAGAATTTCAAGTCCTTTGTTTTATAATAATTAAATTCTTACGCAGGATTAAACCCTGTTCTATCAGAGGAATTAATTTCTATATCTTTGGAAGAATTAAATTCTTCAAACCTAGTTCTTTCCTCTAAATTTTGGGACTGCATAACAGAATCTCCCCGATGAGAATTAAATTCTCAACTTGTGGGAAGATCTGCTTCTGCAAACCTCAACCAGAGGAAGAACTAAGTTCTTTTTTGGAAGAGTTAAACTCTTGTAAAAGGAAACAAAATGATCTCTAAGTCTTTTCCTCACCTAGGGTTTCTTTTTCTCTAAAGGGAACTCCTCTTCTTTTTTTTGTTTTCTCAAATCTTATTGGGGTCTCCTCTCTGTCTCTCTTCAGTCTCGAGTCCTTTATATATCAGAGGCAAGTTTGTTGATCTTTGTTAAGGAAATCTCTCATTGAGAGATTTTTGACTAATTCGGGAATTTTATCCACCGTTGGATCTTTGATTCAGGGACTCTTGTTTTACAGAAGACATTTTTCTTGTTTTTAACAAGATTGGGAAAATATTTTCCCATACAAAGTTTATTCTGTATCTTGGTGATTTTTAATCACCATTGGATGTTTAATCCAACGGTGCTCTGACCTTCAGAGCACGATCTTTCTTGTTTAGAAATATTGGGAAAATATTTTCCCATACAGAACTTATTCTGTAGCTTGGTGATTTTTAATCACCATTGGATCTTTAATCTAACGGTGCTCGGATTTACAGAGCACAATCTTTCTTGTTTAGAAAGATGGAGAAAATATTTTCTCATACAAAGCTTATTCTGTATCTTGGTGATTTTTAATCACCATTGGATCTTTAATCCAACGGTGCTCAGATTTACATAGCACAATCTTTCTTGTTTAGAAAGATGGGGAAAATATTTTCCCATACAGAACTTATTCTGTATCTTGGTGATTTTTAATCACCATTGGATCTTTAATCCAACGGTGCTCTGATTTATAGAGCACAATCTTTCTTGTTTAGAAAGATTGGAAAAAATATTTTCCAAATAGGGTTCTGACCCCTCTTATTTAGAATTTAATTCTATTTAGGAACCCTCACGTGTAGTACGTGACCCATAACACTAGGTCGGTTTGCTTATATGCAGCAGTCCCATAGAAAAGCATCACGTGTTGATACGTGATGCGCCTTCTGGCCTGTTATTTATTTTAGGAAGGCGCATATATACTTTGTATATAGATACTCATGTGCCTGCACGTGAGGCCTAATTTTAGCCTTATTTTTTAAGCGTACTGCCTACAATTTTTGCTCCAAGGCGTATCACGTGCGAGCACGTGATGCTCTATTTAGGGAATTTTCCCATCGCTTTTTGGTTCACCAACTATTTATTTTTTATAAGGGAACAAGTATTACGAGGTTAGGAGCAGAGGTTAATCTCGACTTGAGTTCTACAAAAGCCTTTTCACATGCTTCTGACCACAAGAATGTTTCGCCTTTACGTATGAGCTTGGTCAGGAGTGATGCGATCTTTGAGAATCCTTCGATGAAACGTCGATAGTATCCTGCTAAGCCCAAGAAACTTCTTATATCTTTCACCGTCTTTGGTGTCGGCCACTCGCTGACTGCTGACACCTTAGCTGGATCTACAGAGATTCCTTCGCCTGAAACGATATGTCCGAGAAATCCGACTTGCTCTAGCCAAAATTCACGCTTGCTGTACTTGGTGTAGAGCTGATGTTGTCGTAATGTCTCCAGAACAATCCGTAAGTGCTTGGCGTGTTCTTTCCGATTCTTTGAATACACTAGGATGTCGTAGATGAAGATGACAAAAAACTTGTCTAGGTACTCTCGGAAAACATAGTTCATCAGGTTCATAAAGATTGCAGGTGCATTGGTCATTCCAAATGGCATTACGAGATATTCATAATGACCATAACGAGTCCTAAACGCCGTCTTCAGAATGTCGGACTCCTTGACCTTCACCTGATGGTAACCCGAACGAAGATCTAGTTTTGAAAAGACACAAGATTCACGTAACTGATAGAAAAGGTCATCGATGTGGGGTAGTGTATACTTTTTCTTAATTGTCACCTCGTTCAGTGCTCGATAATCCACTCACATCCTGTAGGATCCTTCCTTCTTCTTCACCAGGAGCACCGGGGATCCCTGATTGTTCTAGAATTTATGTGTGTGTAGTTAACCACAATCAGAACGGTGTCGCGCGTAACTAGACCGAGGTGAGTACGGGTCGTCCACAGGGAAACGTTGAATATTTTATTCTTACTTTAGGCGTGTTGAGAAAGAAAGGAAGAAGAATAAAGAATGGTTGTAAGTTCTAGATCTACGTTAAATACGGATGCAAAATATAGATCTAGATTAACTACGGATGTAAGTTTAATATTAAAAGGGGGCTTGTAGGGTTCATTAGGATTTAGTAGTTATGGATGATTAATTAAAGATTACTTTTTTATCTTTTAATAGATTTAAAACTAGAACGACAGAGATGCATGTAGATTAGGGTTTCTGGAGGGAAAAGGGTTCCCACTCTTAACCCCTATCTCGACATGGAACTCCGTTCATATCTAGCCTTTACCAAAACAATCATTAATCTAATCTCTAATCGCGGTCAAGACTAGCAATGAATTGATAGCGCGCCCGATTAGGATGTTAATGATTCGTTTGATAAAGTTTATAAACTTTATAGGATTTAAAAAGAGTTTAAGGATCTTTATCTTCCATTAATCTACCCTAATCCTACGAACCTTAACAAGCGGAGAATTACTTGCGCATGTTGGGATAAGAAAAGATAGAGAGGGAAATCATGATGAAAAACTACAAAGAGATAGAAAAAGAAAAACAACTACCTTTATTAATCAACAAAATTCATTTACACTTTGTTCCCTTAGAAAATGATTACAAAATGCTAGTTTGCTTCTCGATCTCTTCTAAGGAGGTAGATGAACCGTTGATGATCAGCCTGGATGCATGAGCCGTCTTGGACTTCGTGATCTCTTCAGCTTGATGATTTTTCCAAGAGGCTCTCGGTCCTTATTTATAGTCCCTGAGCCAGAACCCTAGTTTCCTAATATGGTAACTAATTGTTACGATTCTAACCAAAAAATCCAGAATCCCAACTCCCTTAGAGTGCGGCGGAAGCGCGGCCGTTGGATGGGTTTGACCGCGGATACGCGGTCTTATAGTGGGATCTTGGCCTTAAATTTCTGGGGCTTCATCTATGTAGCTCTTGGTGATCTTTTGAATATCTAGACTTTGAAAATATTCTCTATGTTTCTGCCAGAATTGGTTTCTTCAATTTACTTGAATATCTTCGGCAGATTTGTTCTAACAACTTTGATTTCCTTGATTTCATCCCTGAAAATTCTGCACAACAACTCAAAAAATAATATTAGTAGAGTTTGTTTTATTGAGATATTAATTTAACCATTAAGAATTGGTCAAAGGTATTTAATAAGGTAAGCATATTTAAATGGGCCAAATATTACATGAATATTATATGCTTACTTTTTCCTACCAAATGTTAATTATAATATATAAACACATGAAAATAGTATTTTTATAAATAAACCCTCATATGTATCATATATTATAATAAAACACCTTTTATTATATAGAAATAGTAGGAAAAATGTCATATTAAATATACAGTTTTATCAACTGAATAAATACCCCCAAACTTATCTTTGATCGTCCCGAGCAAACTAGTTTATTCAAGAGAAAAAAAGAAAGGAGAAAGCTAAGCACACTTTCGTAGGCAACACGATTGCACTGAGTGCGTGCAACAAGCCATTAAACCCCTAGGTGTCCCTAGTAGGAGGAGTGTTGTCTCCTGAGGGTTTTCAGCGGATTACACCCATAAAATCCTATAATAAAAGAAAGATGGTGAAAGTTACATATAAAGATAAGAACTATAAAAGAAAGAACTTGAAAATAAGAGTTTTCAACTACACCAGTTTTTCAGTTGCTATGAGCCCTATCTTAATGATCATGAAAAAATGTTAGAAATCACATCGTCCATCAATAAAACATCGTCTTTATTCTTCATTCCTACCTTTCTTCCAAATATTGATCATATACCCCTACGTGTGTGTAAAGGACATCCCTACACTCGGAGAATTCAATTCAAGCTATCATACTCTTATCCATCTACCTCAGTACTTTTTTTTTAGTTGGTGAATATTTAGATGAAATTGCTCACACATTTTTCATGCGACCGTTAATACTTCTTGAGGTACTAACCGACCGATTACTCATGTGCTTGCTATATTAGGTGTATATAGTACTTTTCTCGTCTTGCAACACCTAAGGCTTAGCAATGACTCCCAAACCGGTTGGTCTAAGGCACTAGGTGATGAAGCACTCTCGCTATATTTTTTTTATGCTGCCTTGGTGATTACAAAACCAGTGTTCATTTTTTTCACCATTTTATCTTTTTATTCATTTATTATTTCCTTCATACTTTGGCTTTTAGACAAGAGCATTTCAAGGTATCCTCTACTATCCCGAGTTTCAAGATGTGTGTAAGTGCGTATAGTAGGGTATCAACGTTCAAATGTTTGGCTTCCGGAATAGGAACTATTTTTCAGACATATTTTTATCCTCGGATTAGTGATTTCCTTCATCTTACTAACCCTTTGGACAACGGCTCATAACTACTTATTACTAGTTTTTTTTAAGAAAACTTCTAACTTTCTTGGTTTTCTTAAATTTTTCTAATCTTTTATATGTAAATTTTCACTTTCTAACTTTCATTATCAAAATATTTTTTTGTGTTTATATATAGTATAATGCAAAGTAACGCGTAAATAAGCACAAACCTCCCCCAAACCTGTTTACAGCAGTGTCTTCACTGTTGTCATCTTTTTAAATCTCAAAAACTGTAGACTTGGGAGGAAAAGTTAGTAACGGGGACATGAAATAGTGAAAGTAAAATTCTCCCCTAAACTTATTTTTTGCTCACAATTTTGTAAAAATTATTTTCTTTCAAGAGCCAAAATACCCCCCAAACTTGAGTTAAACAATGTTAATCTTTTAAAATCACATGAGGGGGTCAAAATTATTGGTCAATTCCAAGCTTTGCAAAGACCGAAAGTCAACACCAACCATTCGAAGATTTTATCAGTGTAGTGCATCGGTTGGTGGAGGAACATGTTGCAGAGAGCCAGGAAGAAGTGGGGAAAAGATAAGTGGTGGGATAGAATGTGTTTGCGTCTCGTTTTGGAGAGATGACACAGTGATTGTGATGGATTACTCGCATTCTCTTTATGGTCCAGAAGAAGGAGTGGAGGTTCAATTTCTTTGTTTTGTAGATGATTCATCTCAACACCCGTGTTTGCTAAAAATGCGAGTTCATCAGCGAAGATTTTCTCAAAGCTTTCATCGATACCCCGAAGAATAATGTCATCAGATAAAATGGGGTGATCGTCAGACTCTATAAAAAGTTCCTCATCAGCGTTAGATGTTGACCCGGACAACTCGGTGGAAGAGTCCGTGTATGTATAATACATAGTTGGGTCAAACAACAACATATGAAAAGAGTCAGTATCATGAGGCTGATCAAATTCGCTGCTATCGACATCCATTAATTCGACAGAACATGCTTGAGCAGTAGGTTCGGAGGGTACACTTCCTAACTTGTAAATGTTCAGCCCAATTGACATCTTCCCGAAGGATAGGGTCATAGAGCCGTTACGACAGTTGATTATAGCATTGGAAGTGGCCAAAAAGGGTCGACCGAGAATCACCGGAATTTGATTTCGTGGGTTCACTGCAGGCTGTGTATCTAGAACAATAAAGTCTACAGGGAATTCAAATTCCCCGACTTTTATTAACACATCCTCAAGCTCACCCCTAGGTTTAGTGATTGATCGGTCGGCCATCTGGGGAGTTGTGTTCGAGGGCTTTAACTCTCCGATCCCTAACTGCTCATAAACTGAGTAAGGAAGCAGGTTAACACTTGCACCAAGGTCAAGTAGAGCACGGTTAATGTGTTTAACCCCAATAGAAATAGAAATTGTAGGACAGTCGGGGTCCTTACGTTTTCTAGGTAATTGTTGGGGAAAAGCTGTGTCTACAGTACTCGACATGAACACCTTTTTTGGCACTTGAGTCTTCCTCTTCCTAGTGCACAAGTCCTTGAGAATTTTCGCATAAGCCGGGACTTGGTATATAGCATCTAAGAGAGGGATATTGATGTTAACCTGTTTAAAAATTTCAGTGATCTTCTCCATTTGCGGACTTGATTTGTTTCCCCTTAACCGATTCGGATAAGGAGCTTTAGCAATAATAGCTGGGTCCAATATTGGAGAAGATCATGTGGGTAGGAAAGATCCAAGAATAGGAGTGGGGATCATCTTTGGTGGACTAGAAGAAGTGTGCTGAAGGTTCGAGCCTTGGGGAAAACGGAGAATAGGCTCGGAAGAAAATGGTGGGGTAGACGAACTGGGGTCAGAAGGAGAAGTAGAAGAGGAGGAAAAGTCTCAGCCGAAATATCATCGATTGATTCTTCATTATTATCAATCTCTTCACCAACATGGTTGTCAAGCACTCTTCCAGATCTCAACGTGGTGATGGCGTTCACATGAAGTGAATAGCCAGGATTGGGTAAAGGTTGAGCTGGAAATTTCCCTTTCTCTCTAGCACTCAATTCGGCATTTATTCGGGCAATTTGTGCTTCCATCGATTTAATACTCTCACTTTGGAAGTCAGAGTTTTTCTGTATTTTATCGACAGAAGACTTCATCTCAGCCGAAACTTGCATGAAATTTGTCAGAAGCAAATTCATGGTTTATTCGAGTGAAGAGGAGTTATCGGTACCGGTCAATTGCAAAGAATTGTTGTGCGGTGCAGAAGTGTTGACCGGATTTTGAAAATTTTGTGATTGGTAGGGGTGCTAACTTATTTGAAGTGGTTGCTGTTGTGGTGGAGGACCCCTTTGGAAATTATTTTGATTTGGAACCGTGTTTTAAATTTGTGATTGGTTCCAAACAAAGTTAGGGTGATTCCTCCAACCCTGATTATAAGTGGAAGAATAATGATCATTTCTAAGTTTTTGTTGGAAAGAAGCATTAGTATGCTCTTGACCTTGAAACGGAGAATTTAAAGAACATTCTTCCGTAAAATGAAATGGATCATAACAACATCCACAGACAGTTTTGGAGAGTGGCATCTGATTTAAGGAGGCTGCTAAAAATTTATGTTCCATAGCTTCGAGTTTCTTTTACATTGCTGCCATTTCAGCTCTAACTCCTATGGAAACATCAGATTGGTGGTTACCACCCCTAGACGATGATTGACTAATACTCTCCCACTGTAAAGATTTTTCAGTGAAATCTTCTAAAAATCTCCAGGCTTCACCATCATCTTTATTCCTGAAGGTGCCTTGACACATGGATTCAAGGGTCTGTTTTGTTGTAGGATTAATTCCTTCATATATGATTCTGCACAGATCCTATCTAGGAATGCCGTGATGAGGACATTGAACTAACAGATCCTTGAAGCATTCAAAACACTTCGAGAATGGTTCATTGGGAAGCTGGGTAAATTGATTTATTTCGCTACGGACTCGAGCTGTCTTATGATTAGGGTAGAATTTCTTTAGGAAAGCTATTATGAATTCTCCCCAGTTTGAAATAGAATGTATGGCTGTGTTATAAAGCCACTTCTCGGCTATATCGCACAAAGTGAATGGGAAAAGACGTAGACGCATAGCATCTACAGAAAGCTGTGAAGTACCCATCATAGCGCATACATTTTCAAATTTGGTAATAAAGACGTATGCGTCTTCAGACTCGAGACCGTGATATTTTGGTAAAAGATTGATATATTGTGGTTTGATTTCAAAATTTTCCCCATTGGCTGGTGGAATAGATAAGCAAGTAGGAAGTGGACCACGGATAGGATAGCATCTTTCTTGGAGAGATATGCGCGGTGGATTTTACTCACCTACGGGCGGTGGCAGCTGGTATTATAATTTGATACAGTACTGTCCATCTCGGTCGATGTGGTGGGTGGTGGGGAAAAAGAAGATCAAGAAGTACCGACCTCGGAGTCGATAACAGAAACGCGGACAAGACGGGTGCTAGAATCCCGTGTCCAGCCGAGCATGCACTAAATGGTTTTAGCACAAGTGGCAGCGTGTGTGTGATTTAAAATTGGTTTGTTTTTTTTAAAAAAAGTGTCGGACTTGAGACAAATCACACAAAAATGCACAAACAACCCTAAAACTAAGGTTACCTAGGTCAAGTCTCTAGACCGCTCCTAGACTTCCAAAGGACAAGCCGCATGATCAATCCTCTACCGCTTCTTTACTACTCTTGTGGTCAGGTAAGTGCCAGGTAAGTGGGAGTTATCCGCTATACGAATCACCGAAAATAGCAGGCCTAATTAAGTAACCACTTGCCTTAGACACACTTGCCTAGACACCACAAAAGTAATGCGGATAAACGATAGATTAGCCACGACCTTCCTATGTCCTTATTGAGTGCGACAGTCCTTAGAGTCTTGTCTAGATATTCTTTTATTAATGTAGGGTTGATGCGGATGCTCGTTTTGTGATTTGTGGGGCCTAGGAAGGGTGATGAACTTCCCACCTAATCTGAATTTGGTCTTTGTCCCTTAAAGTCCGTATTAAAATATGCAAAACAAACCAATCACTAAACTTTGCAAAAAGATTTTTGAGCGGCGATATTTTGCAAAGAATCCTGCAGAAAAGATATTTTATTGGATTTCAGAGGAGAGAGAAAGAGTTGAGAATCTTACCAGAGAAGTTTGGAACCCTAGATCTCCAATTCCGCCGCGCTTCCGCCGCGAGTGTGCTTATTTGCCGCGGTTCCGCCGCAAGGAAGAGAGATCAGTTTATGAAATTTTTCTCTGTGGCCTTCTGTACTCCTCTGGATCTCGATGAATGTCTCTGTCTTTCTGTTTTCTCAAGTCTGTGACTCCAGATCTCCTTGCAAAATTCACACAATTCGTTAAATATACAATTTGCAATTTTGTTTTAATTATGATATAGATCGAAGAAGAACTCAACACAAATAGTAAGAATAAAAAAATTATGCACGTATCCCCGGCAACGGCGCCATTTGATTGTTCTAGAATTTATGTGTGTGTAGTTAACCGCAATCAGAACGGTATCACGCGTAGCTAGATCGAGGTGAGTACGGGTCGTCCTCAGGGAAACGTTGAATATTTTATTCTTACTTTAGGCGTGTTGAGAAAGAAAGAAAGAAGAATAAAGAATGGTTGTAAGTTCTAGATCTACGTTAAACACGGATGCAAAATATAGATCTAGATTAACTACGGATGCAAGTTTAATATTAAAAGGGGGCTTGTAGGGTTCATTAGGATTTAGTAGTTATGGATGATTAATTAAATATTACTCTTTTTATCCTTTAATAGATTTAAAACTAGAACGACAGAGATGCATGTAGATTAGGGTTTCTGGAGGGAAAAGGGTTCCCACTCTTAACCCCTATCTCGACATGGAACTCCGTTCATATCTAGCCTTTACCAAAAAAATCATTAATCTAATCTCTAATCGCGGTCAAGACTAGCAATGAATTGATAGCGCGCCCGATTAGGATGTTAATGATTCTTTTGATAAAGTTTATAAACTTTATAGGATTTAAAAAGAGTTTAAGGATCTTTATCATCCATTAATCTACCCTAATCCTACGAATCCTAACAAGCGGAGAATTACTCACGTATGTTGGGATAAGAAAAGATAGAGAGGGAAATCATAATGAAAAACTACAAAGAGATAGAAAAAGAAAAACAACTACCTTTATTAATTAACAAAATTCATTTAAACTTTGTTCCCTTAGAAAATGACTACAAAATGCAAGTTTGCTTATCGATCTCTTCTAAGGAGGTAGATGAACCGTTGATGATCAGCCTGGATGCGTGAGCCGTCTTGGACTTCGTGATCTCTTCAGCTTGATGATTTTTCCAAGAGGCTCTCGGTCCTTATTTATAGTCCATGAGCCAGAACCCTAGTTTCCTAATATGGTAACTAGTTGTTACGATTCTAACCAAAAAACCCAGAATCCCAACTCCCTTAGAGTGCGGCGGAAGCGCGGCCGTTGGATGGGTTTGACCGCGGATACGCGGTCTTATGGTGGGATTTTGGCCTTAAATTTCTGAGGCTTCATCTATATAGCTCTTGATGATCTTTTGAATATCTAGACTTTGAAAATCTTCTCTATGTTTCTGCCAGAATTGATTTCTTCAATTTACTTGAATATTTTCGGCAGATTTGTTCTAACAACTTTGATTTCCTTGATTTCAGCCCTGAAAATTCTGCACAATAACTCAAAAAATAATATTAGTAGAGTTTTTTTTATTGAGATATTAACTTAACCATTAAGAATTGGTCAAAGGTATTTAATAAGGTAAGCATATTTAAATGGGCCAAATGTTACATGGATATTATATGCTTACTTTTTCCTACCAAATGTTAATTATAATATATAAACACATGAAAATAGTATTTTTACAGATAAACCCTCATATGTATCATATATTATAATAAACACCTTTTATTATATAGAAATAGTAGAAAAAATATCATATTAAATGTGCAGTTTTATCAACTGAACAATCCCCAGCTTGAAGTACTGGGACGAATACAACCTTTCTTCAGGAATTCATCCAACTGAATGCGGATTTCCTTCAATCCCTCCGGACTTAATCGGTATGGAGTTTTTATTACTGGTTGTGCACCGGGTTGTAAATCGATGCTGAATTCAAGAGCTCCATCGGGAAGCAAACCTGATATATCTTCCGGGAATATATTCTCGAACTCTCTAACTACCTATGGCTTCGATTCTTCCACTTGCAACGCTGCAATCTCTGCCTTCTTTGGTTTTGCTCGATAGATGCTAGACTCCAAAGTACGGTCTCCACTTTTGAAGTAGAACACTGAATGATCTGATATTTCTAACACTACCCTTCTTTGGCGACAGTCGATGGTAACGAAGAAAGTTCCCAGCCAGTCCATTCCCAAGACTACGTCGAAGTTTGGTATGTCCAGCACCTTGAAGTCGGCATAAAATTCTCGACTTCAGACGACAACTGGACAAAGATCGTATCCCAAATTTGCTTTTAGAACGTCGTTTCCTGAACTAACATTCTAGCTGGATACAAATGGTTTAACTGGGATCGCATGAGTTCGGACGAACCGTTGCGACATAAAGCAATGTGATGCCCCAGTGTTGAAAAGCACTAGTGCAGGTAAGGAGGCTACTAAGATTGTATCTAAGTCGTATGGGATAGGATTTGGTATAACAGATATAAGATGACTATGAATTGAAAGGACTTGAAACAGAATAGGGATGGGATTTACCGGTGATAACCTGACCCGTAACTTCAGCCTCTTCGACCGATATGGTGAATGCTTGGCGTCACGGCACTTTCCTCTATGCCTGGTTAAACACTCGGCGTTGGGGTTGAGTGGTCTGGGTGCGGAGAGTTGGAGCTGGTAGAGCTAATCAGGTAAGAGGAGCTTGGATCGCCGGTCTAGCTGGAGGGTTGTTGGGTCCTCGGTTCTATGGGCATGCTCTAATGGCATGAGTAGAAGACCCACAGATCAGGCACAAGTTGTTATCCCTGTGACAGTTCTTCACAAGATGCCCTATTCTTTTGCAGTATATGCAAAAGTCTGGCCTGCTGTGGGCGAACGAACCTACTGGCCTCCGAGATGATCCGTTAAAAGCTGGCCTAGAAGAAGCCCTTCCTGTGATCTGGTGCATAAGGCGTTTCACACCGACAGACTGCGGCCTGCCCTTCTTCTTCATAACTGCCTCATAGCATCGGGCAACCTTCAAAGCAAGTTCATGGGTTGGGAAATCCCCTATAGCGAGTGCAGCTTGGATTTCAGGGTCTAACCCTTGTTGAAATTGTCGAACCCGGATCTCAGCAGTGGGAATAAGATGTGCAGCGAACCTGTTACGACCTTGTGTTAGTAGTGTTTTGAGCGAGATCAGAAAATTGAATTTGAGACTATATCTTACCTGCTGAGCATGGTAAACTCTGCATCATATTCATCCACTGGCTTGACCCACATCGAGCCCTGTTGTAGATGGATGAACTGCTGCTCCATGTCAAAGCGGGCAATCTCTGGGAAGTACTTGGCATCGAAGAGGTCTCGGAATGTTCTTCATTCTATCGGTTGTGCGAGACGACTCTCCTCAGCTTTCCACCAAACTCTGGCGTTATGAGTCAGTTGCAACTTAGCAACTCTCACCCAAGCAATATCTGGCACTTAAGATGCTACCAGGTCATTCTCGATCGCTTAAGCCTATTCTTCTGCCTCAAGTGGGCTCTCCTTACCTGAGAAGTGCTTTGGGTGCAGTGCCCGAAACTGCTTAACTCCGGGTGCTTCGATTTCATGGCGGTTCATCAGGATAGCAGTCTGCTACTGCTGACCCTCTAATAAGCTCTTGATAGTCTCAAGCAGTACCGTTTGCTCATTGATAGAAGCTGCAACGGTTGGTGGTGGTGGTAGAATAGGCGGTGGAGTATTGCCGTTGACGTTGGTACTGATATTGTTCGTAGAGTCCATCACCTTGATATAAAAGATAGGTTAGGATAGATTCAAGGAATTTGAAATGCAAAGAATGTAAATGTTTGTTGAATTCATTAATTCTTGTGGTATATTGTTTACGACTTCATGCAGAACTGACCTGCATGGGCCACCAATAAACCCTGTCATGCCCCGCTTCCCAATATACCGAAACGGTGACGTGGCAAGCCCGCGGTATATTTATCTAGAGAAGGTCATTCCCTAAATAAATATATTAAGCGTATTGAAACAATAATACACAATGCAAGAATAAATCGAGACTGTTAAATTTTTCAACAAATATCTTTATTTACATTCAACTTCCAATATGTACAAGTACATGAATTTATGCTGGAAAGTAAATACAATAAGGAAAATGCCTAAACAAGTGGCATACATAAATTGAAGAAAAATGAAGCTAAGCTAGCCCTGAGTAGCTATCTGGTCTTAGTCCTCCTCTGTGGTTTCAACTTCCTCCGTCTCGACAATATCTGACGAACATTCCAAGATAAGAAAAGTGGGTGGAATGCTCGTCAACAAACAAGTGTTCGGTAAGTCCCAAAGATAGGTAAGAGTAAAGAAAATGACAAGTGTAGAATATATATGACGAGTAAGAGTATATGTTTATGGGTAAATATATACTATAGGTCTCTAGATGGTCACTATAATAACGTTAAGTTCCAAGTGTGAATGTCAACGCAGCCGTAGAATTATTCACGAGCTCAAGAGTGGGGTCTCAGGAGAAAGGAAACACGGGTCCATTTCATGTGTTAGTATCGGGGCTCTAGGCTATGGATGAGTCAACCCGACCGATATTCGAGTAAAATAAAAAAAGGTTAATACGGGACTCCTGAAGCTCCGTTGGATTCACACAAGAAACTATCCCAAGCATCCCGTGTATAATATATATAACTGGTTAATATACTTAATTGATTTGATCGATTGATTGACATGTCTTGATCGAAACCCTAGATTGCAAAAGGTGTAGATTGTATTCGAGTGAGTCGAGTAATGTGCGAGTCCTGACAATTGCAATCTGGGTTCGAGTCAAGCTGGTTCGAGTAGATTACATTCGAGTACATATTCGAGTTTAGATTATAGTTCGAATTTATGTTCGAGTTCAAGTTCAAGTTTAAATTCGAGTTTGAGGTTTGAGTTCAAGTTTAAATTCGAGTTTGAGGTTTGAGTTCATGTCTTTTCATGTGAATTGATGTAAATTGTTAAAATCTTATGTTCGGGAGAAATCGACAACCGTTGCACATGGACGACAGGATTTATGTCTTTTTCCAAGACAATTGCCATTGATAACTCCGTTAAATTGTCTAACCTGAATAGACAAGTACTCACTTTCTCCGACTCTCTGGTGCTCAAGAGAATTGATTCCGCTTAAATCTATATTAATCTAGAGTCTTTAAAATATTGTTTGCATATCTCGAGAGGGTTTTATGAAAAATATATATTAATATTGTTTAAAAATAAACCTCGAAGGTGATTTATAATATTTAGGGTTTTCATGAACATGTATTTTAATTGTTGTGGTGTTTTTGGTGATAAAACCTATCTTTTTGAAAATTTGTGCTATTTTTTTTTATGAAAACTACTACTTTTGAAAACTTGGTGGTATTTTATTTACAATTTTAATATTTATTTTTAAAAATACAGTTTCTTAATATGATTTTATTGAAAATACGGATTTCATAATTTTATATAATTTTCCCAAAAATTAATTTTTTATTAGAAAAAGTCGTGTTTCTTAAAACCGTATTTTTATTCCTTTCGAGACCGAATACTCCGTGAGGAGTTCTGCATCTCTCTATACTGTCCCAAGGATGTGCGATAATCCGCACCATCCATTAGCGGGTCCCCTGACGAGGGTTGCAGAGGTGTAATTGCCAAGGATTTCGAAATACCGATATTAAAGAAATCTGTTTTGAAACGGTGTGGTATTTTAATGAAAAAGCTCTTACTTTGAATTACCCATATGCTTAGAATATCGTGCTATGAAACCATAGTGTGCGTGTGGGGTAGGTCATTACCCCATGAAAGTTCTAGGGTTTGGGTATATTAGATATCGAAAAGAGGTTACACTAAAATTCATGGTATTTTAATGAAAAAGTTCATTATTTGAGTATTGAACATGAAATTTTAGTTACATCAAAAGTCAATAGATGTGAGTTTTGTTTTAAAAAGATATTAGGGTGATTATGTGACATTTAGACCTATCAAGCATGATAAAATATTTAAAAACGAACGTTGTTACTTGTTAACTCCACTTTTGTCGATGTTTTAAAAATACAAATTGAGATGAAAGAAAAGAAGAGAAGAGGGAATTACCGTTTTAGGTGGTTAAAAAGAGATTGAAGAAGCTCTTGTCGTGGTTTCGTCGGAGATCCTCTGGTTTTCGAGTTTGGCTCGCTGCTCCACTTGAGGGGCTTAACTCCATTTGGCACTTAGAGAGTTTTGAGAGAATTTTTGCTAGAATTTCATAATGGTGAAGAGCTAGGGTATAGGGTGGTATTTTTAGTGAAGAATTAGGATTTGAGAATAAAAATGTGAATTAAAATGCATTTAAAAGGTGTTAAATGGTGAATTGAAGAGTTTCTGTTTGATTGCTGGAAAATCAAACAGTGCAGGGGAGTTAAGGGGAGTCGAACGGGTGTGTGTGCAAAGCACGGAGGCAAATGAAGTAAGATCAACCGTCGGCGCGGGCCCTAGGAGGAATTTGGGCGGGCGGATCTTGAGGCATTGCCTCGAGATTCGTGCCACGTGTCGATTTGGGTGTGTACATCTCATTGCGCCTGTTTGATTTTTTTTGAAACTTTTTATTTCTCCGTGTATTGCACGTGCAACTCTCAGGCTTCCAAAAAATTTTTTAAAAATCTAAAAAATAATTGGGTCTGATGGGAATCGAACACGCCGGCTACGTCACAGCAGTGTTGGGGCTTTACCAGTGAGCTACAAGTTGCTTCTTATTTTTATTTAACAAAAATAACTTTTAACTCTTACACAGGCTGTAATACTCTTTTCTGTACATTAACAAGAAAATTATGTACAGTGATTTCAAAGTCGTTACAACTAGCAGTTTAGGATTAAGCTAGATTATTAAATAAAGTTTTGATTTAATAATTTATATATATATATATATATATATATATTAATATATATTCTAGTATTATTGTTCACTATTCATTTTCTCTTTTGGCTATTCGTATTTTTATACGAATACGCGCATATGTATTTCGATACGTATACCGGATTGTATTCCGTATTTAATACGAAATATCTTCTAGAAAATGGACACCTCATTATATGATTTTCTTTTTAGAAAATCATTTGCAAATGAGGTGGAGGGTGAGGTGGCATGAGCATGGTTGGAGGTATGTAGAGATATGACCTTTGATTGTTTATTGTAAAAATGATTTGAGATATTTTTTGCATGGTTGTAAAAATAAGGAGCCATTTTTTCTACATGCCATACACACTTCATTCTATCATGCTTGATAGTTCTTCTACACTTAGCTCATTTTCTTTCATAAGTTGCTCATGCCTTGGTTTTCCCCACCCCCTCCTCATACTTCTTTAGTTGCTCATTTGAGCTTAAGAAATGAGAGAAAAAGATAGTGAAAAATTCCTACATCCCCACTTTCCATTGCTAACGACCTTGGAGCGTCGATTGCTTCGCTAGGCGAAGGTAGAGCCTGCATCGTTTCTCTCAGGTGGATCATCTTCGGCAAAAGCGAACCGGCTTGCAACCGCAATCCGGAGCACTTGAAGAAAGCTTGAGGATGTGAGTATTCTACACATAGTAGATTAGTTTAGCTCACTAGGTTTTTTGTATATAAGTTTTAGATATTTAGTTCGATTCAAGGTTTCGGGAATTTTAGCGAACTAGAAAATTTTTGAAATCCATGTTGCCATCTTCGAAAACTAGCTTGCCAGTGTGCCTAAGTTCCTAGCAATATGCATGTTGATAATTCGAGTCCCATGCATGCACCTAATCACACTCGTCATTATTGTGGTGCACATGGCCATTTTGCATATGTTTGTGATTTGAAACAAAATTTCCCTCGACTTGCCAATTTGAAATGGGTCCCCAAATCTAAACCCTATAAAACCATGAAGGTTTGGGCCTCAAAAGCTCCTCTTATACCTCATATTATAGATGCATAGAAAGCTAAAACTTGAGATTTGGAGTTTAATGAGCTAGAGTACTTTACAGGTATATTTTCTTAGCTCATCACTTTTAGAAAAAAAAAGGTTAATACACTAGAACTAGATGTCACTGGGGACAATGTCTAATTTAGGTGTGGGGGTGGGTTTATATATTATTTGGTTCTCTTTCTTTTAGATGTTCTTTTCTTTGGTTTAAAGGTAAAAAAATTAGGATAGTTATAGTTTTAGTTTATGATTTCTTTCTTTTAATTTTTTTAGTTAATAATAAAATATAAAAATCTTGTCGTCAAGCTAGCTAGCATGAAGACTTAGATTTGAAGTCCGACGGTTTAGATTGATAGGTTAGAAATAACTAAATCCTAGGATTAGAACTGATAACCCTCCTTGAGATTA
Source organism: Agapanthus africanus (assembly GCA_030015575.1). Classification (NCBI taxonomy): domain Eukaryota; kingdom Viridiplantae; phylum Streptophyta; class Magnoliopsida; order Asparagales; family Amaryllidaceae; genus Agapanthus; species Agapanthus africanus. Next base: position 467,618,227 of record JASDDO010000001.1, read on the forward strand.
ACTGTAGTAAATATACGTCTTTGTATCACACTACACGCGTCGTGAGTCTTGAGAATCAGGTGACAAGTTCGAAATGTCTAAAAATATATAGAAATATATTTTGAGATCAAGTTAGTTTGTTTAGAAGTGAGTAATCTTGAGATGATTCATGAGTGAGGTTTAGATCAATGGAAAGTATTGAAGTCTTTAATGGAACTAAGTCTGAAAAATAACACATTTTGAGCTTGATTGGAATGAGAACACACTTTATCTATACAAACATGTCTTTAATTTTGGGATGAAAAGAAGAGCTAGAAGTATCTCCGTTGGTTTCCGTTCTAAAAACTGTCTTTGCATAAAAGACAAGTCCTTGTTTTGTGGTGTTGGTGACTTGGGCAATTAAATCCTAGGGGTGTCTCTACATCCAGTGCCCTAAATGTTGGATATAGGTGCTCTCTAGACAATTATTGTAATTGAAGGAGGACCTATATGAGAGAACAATCTTACTCGAGATGATATTATGCTATATGGTTTGTCTTTATCTTGCATGTGATGCGTTTTATTCACTATCACGTATCGTTTAGATGTGAGATAAAGCCCTAGGATTTTGCTTGACTATCAGGACGATGATGGCACGAATACTAATGGGGCCTAGATAGTCGATTAGCACATCCTTAAATCTCCCTAATCGTAGGAGTATCGAGACTGGGTATTGGTACTGCAGTTTAGACTAGTGTGTACGTTTTCTAACCCGGTTGGAGAACGATAACAGATCCTGCAGCTATTGGTGTTTGACATCGAGGATTATATACATGTGCTCATTGGATGAGTTACACTGGATGGACTCACCGAGAACTCCTAGCTGGTAATATACCAATGTCAGGTAGCAGTTCTTTGGTGACATGAGTACATGTTAGTCTCTAGGACCTAAGATCGCCGCAGTGTCTCATGTGTGTTCCCACTATACTTAGACTTCTATCCTACCACGACTCAAAGGAGTCATGAAAACATGTTTTTGTTGGGTATAGTTCCGAAGCACGTGGAGGAAGTGAGCGGTTGAGGGGATTCGTCTCTCTCGGTATAGGGAATTGATGCCGTGTTGTGCAGGACATGACTCCAACCACAAATCGATGGCCATCGCAGTGAAGATAAACAGATAAGTATTATCAGTTGTATCTCCTGTTAGTTATGAGTTCTCTATCACACGACTTATCGAGTTATTGGGGTCTGATAGATTCCAAACCCTAGACCTGATATGCTATACTCTTAGACGAAGAGACCGAACTGTACGGTATTGTCACTGATAGACTTTGTAGGGTTCAGATGATCTTACTCGTTGACCTTTTTTCGATCAATACCTGAATAGCCGTTATGTGCAGCTAGTACCGCTGACGTGCTTATGGGCTATGGATATGATCCTAATCTACTGCCAGCGTATTGTCGAGTCTTTAGAGTCCCACATAGAAGTTTCCTAGCATATGTGAAATGACGTAGGGCACGTATAGGGGTACATGCAAGAGTTCGATTAAACACGTGTATTTGATACACGTATTTTAATCGGATGTTTAATGATATTAGCCTGTATATATATGATATAACCGGATTATTAAATCAAGTGTTGATCTAATAATTAAATATATATTGATATATTAACTAATATCATGCTCACTTAATTATTTTCTTCTCTTTAATAATATTTATATTTGATATAAATATTGTTGCATGTATATTGATACATAAGAGATGGGCGTATGAGACTTATATGGTTTAGATGAGAACATTCTAAAAGAGAATGAGTCATAGCATTTAGATGTTGGTAGAATTCTTTAGGTGTTTTTTATGGTGACTCATTTTTTACACATTATTTTTTGTTCTCATCTTCAAGATCATCTTTTCATACTCTCATCCTCTATTGCTCTCTCTTTTGAGATTTTCTTCAAGTGAGGAATGGAAAGAGAAAAGAGAAAAATCAATGAGCTAATTATTCTATATCTCCTACTAATCATTCTCAACAAGTTTAATTAGTGGGTTACTTCATTTTGATGAGATCAATTTGAAACTATAACTTGTGTTGGAGTTATCTTAAGGTGAATCATTTTCGGCAAGAGGATCATCGAGCAAGCGTGTTCCGGGTTTCGTGAAGACTGGCCGGATTCCAAGGAGAGGTGGATAATGCGCTACAAAGATTATAATCCGCCAACTCTTGTTTTTTGCTTTCTTGTTTGTATCAAGTTTTATTCTTTGTTCATGATTCTATGTGTGCATGCTTTTGCTCTCTTGATTTTTGAAATTCATTGCTTCCGCTCATTTTAAAATAATGTCTTGATTGCAAATCTTGCCTACACTAAAGCCATCTGCTTTGGGAGTCACTGACCCAAAGCCTGCTGTCACGACCCGAAATGGTACATGACTGGCACTTGAATCATGTGATGCCTATAGAACCCCACCTAATTCAAGCAAGCCAAAAGCCCAGAAATCTAAACCATTTTAAAAGAGAATGAAGGAAAATTCATTTAAAAGTTGACATATAGAATCACTTTTGAAAGTCGTAGCAAGCATTTTTAAAAGTATCAAGTTTTTCCCAAAAATTTCGACAGAGTTTCCTTTGTAAATACTGGCCCCAAACGGGTACAAACATGCATATATATAAGTAATGAATAAAGGCATCCCCAAGCGGAAGCTAGCTCTTCGCCAATTGGCGAAAACAACCACACAAGCAATATAATATACAACGCCGAAGGTCAAGGATAAAAACTCAGAAGGAAAAACCAACGTCCTCAAGAAAACCAGAAAAGAATCATAGTAATATAAGCGCGCGACTCTAAGGTCGAAAAAATATACAACTGGTCTTCTAAGTCTATCAAATAATACAAGTCTGGTTGATGGAGCTTACCAAATACAACTGAAATAAATAAAAGTACAGTGGTGGTCACGATGCAAGTGAACCCACCTACCAAAGCAATCACCCGGAAGGAAGCAGTATACCAGCAAGCCGCAACGAAACCTGTACAGCAAACTCTGCAAGAAACTGTGGCACAACGGGGGTGAGTTGCCAACTCATGAGTAGAAGATATCACCGAGTAGAAATCGCATGTATGACTCTCTCCTAGGTCATACAATAAAATACACAATACTACAACAAGGGTAACAGTATATCATAAGTGTGATATCAAAGTACTCATGTCTGTGCCAAGAATAATAATATATCGATGCGTGACATGTAATAATGCACCATCCAACGTGTGTCCAGCAACGACACACAAATCATGATAAAACCCGAGTGCCCAGCATCGACACTCAAAATATCATGAAGTCCGTGTCCAACAACGACACATAATACTCAAATCTCGGGCTCCGCATAGTCAGGATCGGCCCATGGGCTCCGTCAGTCTGGATAGACCCATATCCATCTCTCTCATAACTCCGAACAGTATCCTCCGGATATCCGTCGAGTTTCCATACAATCACCGGTCGGTAGTGCTCCCCTGCCGGGCTCAATGCCTTTCTATACGATCCTCTTGCCCCCGGGTACCGTACCGGGTCCACCATGCACCCGCAGACAGTCCCTCCCCCTACCTCAAATCGGGTGTATGATACCGCTCAAGAACCGAGAAAACCCATGGTGGACATCACAAATATCCTATCACGAGAAAACCGTAAATTTCTATTTTTAGAAATGATAATGAGTTTATAAATCCTTGCGGTTTCTCCAAATCCAGAAATCTTATGGAAAATCCGAATCCCATAATCAAGAGTCAATAACAGTGAATACTGGCATAAAGCCCTATAATATTGCATGACCAATGAATATACACATGTATGGATATCTAAGTAAAGGATGCAATATCTAAACTAGCATAGTAATGACATATTGGAACTATCAGCTAGCAAGTTATACCAATGAAGTAATATTCTCTAAAGTGTACGTGACATGGCAATTACCGATGATGATGTGTGTGAGCCGGCAAGCAAGTGATTGTGGACATACGCATCATCGGTAATGGTGCTGGTATCCTAACAAACGAGATCATAATAGTTAAGAAAACACTTGTATAAACATGCAATGCATGAGAACATGAATATAACGGAGAATGAATAGTAAACGCAACTTTGAAGAAATATACATTCCAATATACGAGTCATACAGTTTTGGCATTTGAAATTGCACGAATCGTGGATTTTAGAAAATAGGGGCTACGGTGTTTTTAAGAAAATGTACGTCCTTTGAAAAATCCGTAATATCCCTCAGGTTGTTTTTCGAAAATATTCACGATTCGTTAGTCTTTGAAAATAAGTATGACTCGAGCCCAGTCTAATATCTACCAAATAAACTATAGGACTAAACTAAGAGACTAATCGAAAGGGTAAGGAAATCCACCTAAAGTCTAAGTCGATATATCTAGTAGTCGGCGATCCCGCCTCAATAGCGTCACATACGGTATAATACCTAGTACGACATCCTCAAGTCCAGAGTGCAGATCAATCATCATATCTATACTCGTACGGTAAAATCCATCGTACGGCATTCCAAAATCGGGGGTACGGGTCAACTATCATATATGCATCATCATTCATATGTCGTCGTCATCGAACGATATCATGATCAGGGGTACTGTTCTAAAATCTCGTACATTTCAATATCATCAACACATATATCCTCGTGTGTATGAAAACACATCGTCCAACGATCCGCTATAATATCATGCCGTATCTCATATCACGACCAAATCACATATTGCAATCTCACGGCATCATACCCTATCATATCGGCTCATCTCCAAGTATCATATACTATCCTCATCACCAGTGTGTGTGTGTGTTAATATATATATGTGTGTGTGTGTGTGTGTGTACTAACGCATCCATATATATATATACATATATATATAACCATATACACCCAAACATATCACGTGTGTGCATGTGTGTATGTGTGAACCTTTACTCTAGGGTTTCGCAACAAGAAACTAAACTAAAAGCACTATCTTCTAATTACGTTAAAACTAACCCATGATCTCCTAAAGCCTTTCCTGCTAATTATTCAAGTCTCACCAAACACACACACACACACACACACACACACACACACACACACACACACACACACACATATATATATAACATATTTGTATGCTATACTACGAAACTGCGGGGGTGCTATACGCCATCCACCCGACTTCCCCCGTAGATATACATCTACTCACCTGTATGCCTCGGCTAATCTGATCCGACTTCAGTTCTGTCATTTCCGCGCCACACCCGACGCCTCTGCACCCGATCCTAGAAATGTACACAAGGAAATAAGAGAATAATTATAAATAGTTGCGGACACAAACAATACAAGTCAACCGCGCGCACTAACTAAACGCGCACGTATTTGGTGCACAAAATGCGCTCACGACAACACCACAAACCACAACTAGAGTCGCAATATGTGGCAACTACCAAACCAAAAACCCAATCGCACCAATCGCGCGTTCACAACACACTAAAAATTTATATGAAATAGGTTGTAAATCATCCAAACTTCAAACTAGAATAAACGTTATTTATTCCGAAAATCTAGTAAGCAACAATTACCCGTTTTAATACTAATCTAGATGTTTTAGCAATTTTAACGGCCACATAGCTCACTTAATATTTCAATTAGGTTACACAAATACCAACTAGATTTTTAATATCACTTATTTACAAAATTCTAAAATTTTAGTTTGCAAGAAAGTTTAATTAGGACAATTTAGGAGCAACAATTTGTAAACTAACAATTAGACTAGATTTTGCAAGTCTTAAAATATTAATCTACACATAGCTAACTTGATTCATTGATAAAACCCTAACTTTTAATTCAATCCCTTCTCTTGAAAATCTTAAACTAGTAATTAGAGCCAAATTAACACTGGAATAATTTAGATTAAGGTAATTAACTAATAAAGTAACTATGGGTTTAAGATTATACCTCATAATTTTAGAGATCTCACTTGAAATCTAGCCCTCCAAAAAGTCATCTTTCTCTTAGATCCAACTTAATTTAGGCCATGGAAAAATGGGTAAAGGTTTAATTAGGATTTAGTAGGAATTTGTGTGGATTTTGTGTGAAATTTGAGATTGAAATGAGATGAAGAAAGGAGTTTAGAAGGGGGCTGCTGCTGCCATGGGGCTCGGCTAGCATGAGGAGAGGAATGAGAAAGGGTGTGGGGGGACTGGTAAAGTCAAGAAAAAGTCTGATGATGCTCATTATTGGTGATCTCCAAGATCATAACACGTGGTAGATGACGTGTCCCAGAACTCAGAAGAAAGGGCCCACAGGAGCCGACCAGGACACCCCTGTACCCGACCTGCAAGCATAAGCTGGCTCACCTCTGAACCCCCTGAAGATTGGCCTCCTCGGCCTCTCAGCTCGCCCCGAGCTGCCACAGGACCAAGACTCCTCGGCCCTCTCGCTCGTCCCCGAGCTCCCCAGCCGAGGCCATCTTCCTCGGTCCACCGACCGACCAACTCTACCACTCGCAGGCGTAACCGCCACTCCGCAAATCTCGCCATGCACAGATTCTCCACCAGCAGCATCCCACGTTCCACGCCATCACAATCCTATTAATGGCGATCCGCTCTTTACGCAGGCGTGACGTCGGGAGCGTAACTGCCGGCGAGATTCTCGGGCCTGCTGCTGCGTGCCGCTGCCACTATATAAACCCCCATCACAGAGGGGTCATGTAAGCCATTTTTAATTCCACCTAGCCGTTACTCTGCTCGGATCTCGTACTAACTTGATCGTCGGAGGGTCCTCGGTGGTACCAAACCACCCCGGGACTTCTTTGCAGGTACTCGGCGTTAAACTTCTCAAATCACCAATCTCCTCAAAACCTATTGAGACCCGCACGCAACAGGAGATCACCTTCCAAATCCACCAGGAGATCGACGGAAGACAACATCTGAGGGAGACCCGAAAAGGACCTCCATCAGTTGGCGCCGTCTGTGGGAACAACTCCATAAAAAACTAAGTTGGCCTTCCGATCTCCATCCACATGGCGAGCGACCACCCTAAAGATCCAGGTACCAGCCGCCACCTCCCCCTTACCGGAGGCGCGGATGAACCTCCCCCGGCGACCATCATCAACGCCCTCACCAGCCTAATAAATCGGCTATAGTCCCTCGTGGAGGCGCTCGTCCGCGTCCAGGCGGCCGGGCCAGGGCCCTAGATCGCCGCTCCTCCGCCTCTAGAAGGCTCTGCCCTCGTCGGCATGGCTGACCATCGGCAGACTACGACCCCTGGCTACAGATCTCACGGGCCGATACTCCCTGAGGCCCGTTGGGCGCCCCACGGCTCCACACCAAGATCCGCCGCCAGAGCGCCTCGCCTCGAGCCTCCTCGCGATCCTTACCCCACTGAGGAGATGTCGGTCACCTCGCCTGTCCACAAGCACGATCGACACCCCTTCCCTCGACGGGATCGCACAGAAGGGGCTCGCCACGACGGCTTGAGGGCCACCTCGCCCGGGGATCTGAGGGACCTCATCGAGAGGAACCGGGGTCATGCCCAGACCCAGGTCTCCCACAACAGAGGCTAGGGATCACAAGATGCCGAATCCTCGGGGTACCACGGCCGGCTCGACGCCCTCGAAAAGAAGATCGAGAGCATGCGTCGGGAAGGTAACCTCTCGGGCGACGGGGCTAAGTACGCCGCCGACTCGCTCACCAAGCTATTTACTGAGGGACTGCTCGCTGTCCACGTCTCCTCGCGCAACAAGCCCCCGAAGGTCTCACTGTTCGACAGGAAAACCGACCTCAAAGACCATTTGGATGCTTTCACCGCGGGGATGAGCTTCCAGGACCATTCTGACGCCGCCCAGTACAGGGCCTTCCCAGCCACCCTCATCCGCTCTGGTCGGGACTGGTTCCGAGGACTCGAGCCTCGCTCAATCTCGACCTTCGACGAGCTGGCTACTCAGTTACTCGGCCACTTCGTTGGGAACCGTCGGCAGAAGCGCACGGTCGACTACCTCTTCACAATTAAGAGCGGGAACAAAGAGACATTCAAGGCTTACATCACCCACTTCTACAACGCCCTCCTCGAGGTCCCCGAGCACCGGGACGAGACCGTCATCACGGCGCTCAGATCTGGTCTGAGGCACAAGGAGTGGCTGCGCTCCTTTGCGTTGGCACAGCCTAAGACCATGGTCGAGGTCAAAGCGTGGACCGAACGCGAGGTTCAGCTGGAGTTCGAGGTGAACGCGAACCTCCCCCGGGCAGAAAGGTCCGACCAGAAGAAGAAGGCTCGAGAGGAGAGGCCGGAGCGTCAGCAGCCCTATCACCTGAAATTCCAGGAGTACACCCTGCTCAATGTCTCCCTTGCAGTGTTACTAAAGGAGGCCCAAGGCGAGGGGTTTCAAGTTCCCTCCAATCCCGCGTTAGGCCTCGAAGCGAACCCGGGGCCCTTACTGCGCCTTCCACCGGACGCTGGGCCACGCCACGGAGGATTGTAAGCAACTCTGGGACTATATCGAGGAGCTCATCCGATCGGGGCACCTCGCCGCCTACTTAAGGGACAAACGGCAGGCCGACCGCGAGCAGGAGCCGCGTCCACCTCCCGCCGAGCTGACCATCGGCCAGATCATGCTCGTTTCGGCAAATAACCTGTCCGGTGCTCAGGGAGCCCCGTACCCGGTGCCGAGCACGGAGACCAACAAGCCCCCGGGGAGCTCGGGCCACGCTAATAAGGTCATCTATTAGCATGTACTTTTCTTTTGGGGTAATGTAAACTCTTCCTAGGGCCTGTTGTTAATTTAATAAAGATCAATGGAACATTGCGAAAAAGAGGGAAAGATCTCATTTATTCAAAAAAGGTATTATAGACTCCTCGGCCATACATACAAAAAGAAAAAGAAAATTACAACGGCGGGGGAAGGGGGTGCAGAGAGCATTGCTCATGATACTCAGTAAAGATCTCCGCCAGCCGAGGCCTCGCGAGATCCAACCTCTGCCCTCGGTTCCCCCCGCGCGCATTGACCCCGAGCCTCAGCTCGTAGCACTCGCGGACGAGTGCCTCTGAGCGAGCCAGCCGGTTCGCGGAGATCAGGCCGAAGCGCCTCAAAGACCGCAGCTTGCCCACGGCCTCGTCATAAAGTTGCTCGGACAGGGGGTTGTAAAGCCCCGACGACGCCCTCCAGATGGAGTACATTAGCAGCTGCATCAGGGAGGAGCGTCGGGGGAGCAGCCAGCCAAAGTGGTCCTCGATGCTCCCGTAGACCAACTGCACCGTGTCCTCGGTGCAGTTCTGGTCATAGAGGTATACGTCTTCGAAAATGGATGATATCAGGGATGGTAAAGGGGAAGTCTTGCATTCTCAACGATCTGTATACGAAGAAAGGAAGTACTAGTGCTCTTTCAGCCTTATATAGCCCACTGCGCCCCAACGGAACTCAACGGTCGCCCGCTCTCGCCCAAGAAATCGCTGCCACGCGGCAATCATCGAGCCTTCCCTGGCAAAATCGGAACTACGCGACCCTGGCGCTTCGCCTCCCCCCCACATTTAATGTGCATGCTACGCGCACACCCGCCGCGACCGTTCCTGTTCCCCATACCTGCAACTGGATGGTCGGGTGAAGCCTCATGAAGATTCAGCCGAGCAGCTACCCTGCCCGGTTATCCTTAGCCGGCATCATACGGCCCCTCCAACGCTAAGAATCAAAGTCCTCCGTGGAGTTAGCCGAGCGGCTCCCCTGCTCGGCTATCCCTGGCCGGTAGCTTCCCTACTCACAACGCCAGGGATCAAAGCCCTCGCCAAGAGGCAACTGCGCATCTTCATTGCCCGGTTATCCTTAGCAGGCCTTATACGGGCCCTCCAACGCTAAGGATTAAAGTCCTCCATGGAGGCAGCCGAGCGGCTCCCCTACTCGGCTATCCCTGGCCGGTAGCTTCCCTACTCGCAACGCCAGGGATCAAAGCCCTCGCCAAGAGGCAACCGCGCAGCTTCACCCCCCGGGTTATCCTTAGCAGGCCTCATGCGGCCCCTCCAACGCTAATGATCAAAGTCCTCCTTGGAGGCAGCTCAGCAGCTACCCTACTCGGCTATCCCCGGCTGGTAGCTTCCTACCACGACCGACAGGGATCAAAAGCCCTCCCAGAGGCAGTCGAGCCCGAGGATCCCTCGCTCGGCTGTCCTTCAGGGCAAAAGCCCTCGCCAAGAGGCACCGGGTGGTAACCCCGCCCGGCCAAGGGTCATTGGTAGGCTTCTTACAGCCCCTCCCGCGCTAAGGATCAAAGTCCTCCCAGAGGCAGTCGAGTCCTTGCTCGGCTATCCCCAGCTGGTAGCTTCCTACCACAACCGACAGGGATCAAAGTCCTCGCCAAGAGGCACTGGGCAGTAACCCTGCTCGGTCCCCGTCCTAAAGGATCAAAGCCCTCGCAAGAGGCAACCGAGCGTCTACCCTGCTCGGTCAACTCCAGCTGGTAGCTCCTTACCCACGACGCCAGGGATTGAAGCCCTCATAAAAGGCATCCGAGCGGCTACCCCGCTCGGTCATCCCAGGCTGGTAGTTGCCTACCCACGATGCCAGAGATCAAAGCCCTCGCCAAGAGGCAACCGCGCAGCTTCACTGCCCGGTCATCCTTAGTGGGCTTCTTACAGCCCCTCTAACGCTAAGGATCAAAGCCCTCGCAAGAGGCAACCGAGCAGCTACCCTGCTCGGTCATCTCCGGCTGGTAGATCCCTACCACGACGCCAGGGATCGAAGCCCTCACAAGGGGCACCCGAGCGGCTACCACGCTCATTCATCCTAGGCTGGTAGTTGCCTACCCACGACGCCAGAGATCAAAGCCCTCGCCAAGAGGCAACCGCGCAGTTTCACTGCCCGGTCATCCTTAGTGGGCTTCTTACAGCCGCTCCAACGCTAGGGACCCAGAGTCCTCCCAAAGGCAGTCGAGCCCGACCCTCGCCCGACCATCCCCGGCTAGTGGTCATTGCTCGCAACGCCTGAAGTGAAAGGCCCTCGCCAAGGGACAACCGAGCGGCTTCTCATTCATGCTCGGCACAAATAAGGCGGACAACCCACTGCCCGTCGCATGCAAAGAATCTGAGGCCACAACAGGGGACATCAAGTCTATCCGAGTCTGAGCGATCCCCCCTCGACTTCGGGGCCATGGAGACGCCTCCTTCTCGGCAGCGCTTGGCACGCTTAGTAAGTGATCGAAATCAACTCGACGAACGATCGCTAGAAAGATGGCCGACCTGACATGGAAGCCCAACAGTGCAAACAGAAGACAAAGCGCAAACCGATGAAACCAAAGAAAAAGTTTTATTACTAAAATCCAAAGTCTTTACAAAGGATATTTTGGGCTCCCCAGCCTTACAAAATGCCGGGAGGCTTACAAAATTCCAGAAGCAACAAAATAAAAGAGGAGGAAGACGGGGGATTTAGGCCTCGAGGCCAGGCGCGACCTCGGGGCCCTCGACATCCACCACGAGACGAGCAGGGTCCTCGGCGACTTCCTCGTCAGGAATCTCCTTCCCCTGCTCATCGGCATTCGTGAGGGGTATTCGGCACGGAGCTCTTCGTCGGCGAACCCCGGCATCCGGGCCTTAACGGCATCGAGGGCCTCGTGCTAGATGAGGGTTGTAGCAACAGCCAAGTCATCATAGAAGTCCTTCGACTTCTTGTAGCCCTCCACAGCCTTCGCCGCTGAGAAATCGGCCAACTTCGCCGCTCTCAGGTCGGCCGATTTCGCCGACTCGGCCGCCGCCCCCAGCTCCTTCCAGAGGGTTTTCACCGTCTTCTTCAGGTTGCCGGCAAGCACCTGAGCATCCTCTAGCTTGGCCTCGGCAGCCACGGCGGCCTCGCGGTACCGGGCGACCTCCCGCTTCCCGGCCTCCACCTCGCCCTCCAGGGCGGCGACCTTCTCCATCACCGCCTCTAGCTCCCGCTTGGAGCTCTTTTCCAACGAGGCGAGCTGGCCCGCAGCCTTCATCGCCGGGGCTATCACCTCGGCCTCCATGCGTAAGGCGAAGGCAACGTGCTGGGGAACCTAAAAGACAGGAAAGAGATCAGAAAGACGAAGGAGACACCGAATCTCACAAAAAAACCAAACACTTACCAACACAGACTCCTGGGCGATGGACGCCAGCTGAGCCCTGAAGGTCCCCCCGGGGACTCTACCCCCGGCCGATGTCTCTATTTCATGCAGCAGGCTATCCGCGACGGATAGCCCCGAAGGCACTGCGAACTGGAGGCCCCTTTCCTCCACCATAATCGGTGAGGACGGGCCCCGGGAAGATCTCCAGGAACTCCTCTTGAGCGGCTCTGAGGGAGAGCCGATCTCCTCCTCCAAGGCCGGGTCCTCCAGAATCCGAGCCCGCTTCCGGCCCGACACTCTGCTAGGCCCCGGGGCAGGATCCGCCCCCGAACGCTCACGGGACGCGACCACCGGAAGAGAAGGAGCTGGGGCAGGCTTTGAGCGGAAAGAGCTGGCGCCCCCAGCCTTCGCGACCTTTCTCGGCCGGCGCATGGAAGATCGGAGCGAGTCCATATCCATGGGTTCTACACAAAACCAAATGTAAAGAAGTCAGCGACACAAGCAATATACAAGACAAAAAGCAAGCTTAAAACTTACCGACGAACTCAACGGGGCTGAGCCCGGCCCAACTCAGGACCCTCTCAGACAGCAGTACATCAAAATGGGGGATGGGCTCCCACGACGCCACTCTCACCACGACGGTGTCACTAGACTGGTTCCCTGGCAAGCATTTCTCCCTCGACCACTTTATAGGCACGGGCCAGTCCTTACCCTCGAGAGGGGAAACGAAGAAGAACTTCTTCTTCCAGTCATGAATGGAAGAAGGCAGGGCCACAATCCCTGTCCCAGCGGCGCCCCCTGTCGCTTTCTGAAAGAGAGGTAGACCTACCTCGGGTTGCCCGCTCGACCACCAGGGTGATTTTTGAAGACGAGAGAAGAATCAAGGAGGGAGAAGATGAAGGGAATCACCTGTAACTTCAGGCGGATCAGGAACCCGAGGAGAATCATCCATGAGTTCGGAACTAACAGGCCAGGGGCTAACCCAAAAAAGTTCAGCGCTTCAACGATCTCGGGAGAGAAGGGCAGGCGCATTCCACCCCAAAAAGCTTCCAAATACAAAGCGGTCTCCTTGCCCCGTACTTGGTCTGCCCTCTCTCCCTCCTTGGCCAGACGAAGCGTATAACGTGAGGGGATGTGGAAGCGAGCCCGAGCATTGGCGAGCTCATCCTTATGCCTTACCCAACACGAGGCGCCGGGGGCAACATCTACTGCCTCCTCCCTGCGGGCTGCCCCCGCCGCACGATCCCGGGGAGAGGATCCGACCCCTGCTCCCCGGGAGGACTCAGGCTCAACTAATGGGTCCCTAGAACCTACTCCTACAACACCCACTGACTCTACAAAGGAAGACATCTAACCTTGAGAAGAGGGATCCTCGGGAGACGAAAGCGGAGGAGAGAAGACGAGCGCCGAGCAACCAGGACATAGAACGGGGAAATATGAAGGAGTAGGGGCCCTGGAATGGGCCCCACCCCTATTTATCACCGCAAGAGACCTCATCCAACGGCGCCCATCGTCTCCTGCCAAAACGCCTCCTCGCGTCCAACGGCTCCGATTGCTCCACTTGTCGTTCCCACACTGGACCGTGCCCCGTCAGACGCCGCAGGTCTGCACACGTCGCGTCGGCCAACCGACGCTCGACACGTGGACCATCACTTCAGTGGCAGGATGCACGAACCGGCGCACCTTCCTTAAATGTAGAAATCTCGCCCTGATTCGCTGGAAGGAAAGACAGCTGACAGCCCGGGGACGTGTCTCGACGAAACCTTAAGAAGGAGCTCACCCGGGCGCCCCGGCAGTCCACTCCTGACCCGACCCGCTAGCTTGCCAGGACAAGAGTGGGGGGCTAATGATGATGCTCAGTATTGGCGATCTCCAAGATCATGACACGTGGTAGATGACGTGTCCCAGAACTCATAAGAAAGGGCCCACAGGAGCCGACCAGGCCACCCCTGTACCTAACCTGCAAGCACAAGCTGGCTCACCCCTGAGCCCCCTGAAGATTGGCCTCCTCGACCTCTCAGCTCGCCCCGAGCTGCCATAGGACCAAGACTCCTCGGCCCTCTCGCTCGTCCCGAGCTCCCCAGCCGAGGCCATCTTCCTCGGTCCACCGACCGAACAACTCTACCACCCGCCGCTCCGTAAATCTCGCCACGCATAGATTCTCCGCTAGCAGCATCCCACGTTCCACGCCATCATGATCCGATTAATGGCGATCCGCTCTTTACACGGGCGTGACGTTGGGAGCGTAACTGCCGGCGAGATTCTCGCGCCTGCTGCCGCCACTATATAAACCCCCATCACAGAGGGGTCAAGTAAGCCATTTTTAATTCCACTTAGCCGTTACTCTGCTCGGATCTCGTACTAACTTGATCGTCGGAGGGTCCTCGGTGGTACCAAACCACCCCAGGACTTCTTTGCAGGTATTCGGCGTTAAACTCCTCAAATCACCAATCTCCTCAAAAACCATTGAGACCCGCACGCAACAGGAGATCACCTTCCAAATCCACCGAAAGATCGACAGAAGACAACATCTGAGGGAGACCTGAAAAGGACCTCCATCAAAGTCCATGCCTCCATTATCTAAGACCATACCCCTTTGTTTAATATTTTCTTTTTAACTTCTTTTCTATTTAAACTTTGAAAAGAAAAAAGAATAGGGTGTGGGGGAATGGGGACTGCCTAGGCTCGGCCAAGCAAAGGGTGTGAGTGAGTGTGGGTGTAGGTGTGGGAATTTCCAAGTAAAGAAAACCCAAAACTCAAACAACATGCCCATGCTTCTATTCTTTATTATTTCTTTTAAATTTTCCTTTTCCATTTAACATTTTTCTTTAAATTTCTAGAACCATCTTGACAATTTCTTTCATATCAAAAACAACATGTTACATCTTGGTTTAATGTGTCATGATACACAAAATTTGTTTAACCCATTCTAATTTGTAAATATCACTAATTAAATGTATTAGTGAAGACTTAAAATAATATTTAAAATAATTAATTACGTAAAATATTATAGTAAACTAGCAATTTTATAAGTGATCCATTAAATACCAAATACTAGCAATTACATAGCTAGAATAGGTATATTTAAGTCTATATTGAAAAAATAATTATATCTTGGTTTTTACGGAAAACACCAGTTATTTTACCGATTATCGGAAGTTTCACCTAAACGATGTTTCAGAACGTTACACCTGCTAAGAAACCTAGAAAGCCTAATAAAATAAGCCAAGCAAGTGCTCTCTTCGAGTTAAAAGTCCTCACGGTTTTTTGTAGGAGAATAATCTTGGCCTTGGACGAGTTCAATTGGAAGGTAAGAATTTGGGACGGAGATTTAATAGGGATATGAAGGTAAAATTTAAGTTACAAGATTAAAAACTTTTGCACAAGCACGAAGGTGTGTAGAAACGAAGACCGGTAAAAGTTGGAGTGAAAAATAGGACCGAGTTCTTTGTTAGAGATAATAAAAATTCGGGAATTATGACCGAGCTGTAGAATGTAATCTTAAGAGAGCCTAGGACTTTACAGATCGGCGAGATACTTTAGAATCTTTAGGGGAGACATGAGGGCTTTTAATCAAAGTTTTTTATACAAAATGACGCTATTTCATGAGCACATAAAGATGTACATGAGCTTAAGTTAAATAAAAGTGAGGAGTGAAAAATAAAGGTTGGATATTTATAATTTAGGGTAATAGAGTTTCTAGCTTAGATATCAAAACCATAGGATTAGAGATGACAGTTAACTTATAAAACTAGTTTGACGGGATTTTATGGGCAGTATCCGCTGAAAACCCTCAGGAGACAACACTTCTCCTACTGGAGACATCTAAAGTTTTAATGGCTTGTTACACATGTTCACTGCAATTGTGATGCTTGCGAAAATGAGCCAGAATTTATCCAGTTTTTCTTTTTTCTTGCTAGGATTTTTATTTTTTTAAGTTTTACTCGAGAATGAGAAAACGATAGGTATGGGGTATTTGATCAACACATTTATTGCATATTTTTTACTATCTTTTCCCCTATATTTGTTAATTAATAAATACCATTAATTATATTTTAAGAACATTTATGGAGTTATCTGTTAAAATATTTTATATGTATCTTAAATGATAATAAATGGATATTTGTGAGTTAATTGGTTTAAATAGTTTCCTAAATAAATAAATGCTACTAAATATTTGTTGTGGGATATTTTGCACATTTAATTGCAGCCAAATCAAATCAATATCAGCAAATAAAATCAAGAGATCAAATCAAATCAAGACCAACAGATTACATCAGCCTAATCGGGCAACTGATTGAGGATCCATGTAACAACAGAGAGTTGTCAAGATATTCGAGATATTATCATATCAAAACTACCCAGATCAAATCAAAATATTGCAGTCAAATATTGAACCCAAACAAACGTGAAGTGGCAGCCATTTAGCGGCCAACTACTTGTATATGGCGGCGATTTAGCAGCCAAATGTCAAGATCCACACTTAAATTTTTTTGAGTGGCTTCGATTTGTTTAGATTTAGGGTTTTTCATTGTAAATCTATAAATAGACGGTCTCTAGAATTACAGAAAGTATGTTCTACCTTAGGGTTAGTTTCTAGACTTGGACTAAGAAAGATGGGGCCTTTATGAGCCTAATGTTTCCAAATTAGTCCAACTTCCGACTACTAACTCTGTCTGCTTGCTCGGAAACTGCTCAAGCATTCTTCTTCACTTGCACACTTGCCAAATAAATGTAATTAATTTCTTTTCATGCATGGTTGAGCAGAAGATCAAGTTCTGAAGTTTGTATTTTTATTTTAATGGTTTTTTGCAATTTATTTTTGTCTTTCTTTTACTTGTTTTTATTTTTGATCATGTTTCCTTTTTAAAAATTTTCAAACCACCAAATAAATGTAATTAATTTCTTCTCATGCATGGTTGAGCAGAAGATCAAGTTCTGAAGTTTGTATTTTTATTTTAATGCTTTTTTGCAATTTATTCTTGTCTTTCTTTTACTTTTTTTTATTTTTGATCGTGTTTCCTTTTTTTAATTTATGCAATTCTTGTGTCTTTAATTTTGGTATGAGTGGTTAAATATTAACACGCCTTGAGTAGGATGAATCTAGATTAGTAAAAAAGTTAATCGTATAAATCATTATTTTAAAAAGATGCACTTAAAAAAATAAATGTAGATTTTTCTAGATCACTTTGATAGGTTATTTAGTATCGCTCATAGCCTATACTTAGAATTAGTAAGATCATATTTAGGTTTAACTTGTATTAGAATATTAAAAATCATGTTTTTATAAACCTACGAACTAGATAGCTTGATAGGTAATACGAACTTTAAGGTTATGATTTATGCAGATTTCCTTTATAACTAGTTTAGGGGATTCAACACTCTAGGTATGCTCTTTTATCATTAAATTTAATTAATCTTATTTGCTATTTTAATTTTAAGTAGTAAAAATTATCTTTTTATATTTTAATTATGAAAATTATATTTTTATTTTTAATCTGATTGAGCAAATAATTAACTAACAGTTTTTCCTGTGGGATAGACCCATATTTGCACACTCGCTACAAACGCGCCGTGTACTTATGGTATTATAATTTTATCAACATATATTCGTGTTGTGTTCCATTCACCACGATCAACAACAAGGGTTTGCTATAAAAATAATTCGATTCTACTTTACGATATAGACGTGTTGTGGGGGGATAGTTAACATTATATGATATAACTATGATATTTAGCATGAGTAAACAAGTGAATGATTTTCACTTGCCTCAAGACGACAGTGGCTCGGCAGCGATAACGGCGGCGGCACGGTCACAACAACGATCAACAACAGCAATAAGACTTGGGCTCGGCTATAGGGTACTCTGCAGCGGCGACAACGACTCAAGTGGCCATTAGCGAAGGTGGTGGTCTTGATGGCGGCGGCAGGAGAGGCAGTGCAATGGGTGTTGGTTAAGCGGTGGTGAGGGTTGCAGTTGGGTTACGCATGAAGGTTTGGGAGAGGGAGGTTGATGGTCATGGCAGTTGTGGTGGAGGTCAGTGGTGGTGGTGTTGTCGAGGAGGTGGTGGTCGGCGACGGAGCTCCGGTGAGACGGTTGTAGACGGTGTGGCTTCGAGGGTGAAGCGGTGGGGGAGTGAGGGAGAGAGAAAAATTGAGAAAGGGAGAGAGAAATTGAGAGATAGATAGAGAGAGGTAGAGATAAAGTGAGAGAGCGACTTTAAGGAGCTCGAGGAGGGGATCTCGGAAAAGTTGTTGGGCGAGCAGCAGCATGAGCGAGTGGGCGCAAGAATGGTGGAGATCGTTGGGCGATGCTCGAGGAAATTCGAAATTTGAACGAGGGGAGAAGAGAGGAAGAAGAAGAAGTGGGCCGGGGTTTCATGGGCCGGTCTAGGCATGGGTTGGGTTATGGTTTAGTTTTAGGGTTTTAGATAAAGGCAAAAATAGGATTTAAAGGAATATGAAATAAGAAAAATATAGGGAATTTATAAAAAAATACAGAAAATTACAAGGAATCGGGTATTTACAAAATCCCTTTGGAATTTTTTCGTGCAGTATCTGTATAGTTGTCTGCTATATCTAATTAGCTCATATATATCGTAGGTAGCTGCATAGATATTGCAAACAACTACATATATATCATATAAAAATTTGTAATATCATACAACTATAAAAATATTGCAGGCAGGGTTTGTTTTGACAACCAAAAATCTTTTGAAGGGGTTTTTGACAACCCTTTGGATGCCAGGAGCATTTTGTCAGCATGAAAAATCGCTCCGGCATTTTTTTTATACAATTTACCATTTTTTTAAAATAAAAAAAGATTCTCTCTCTCTCTGTTGGAAGCCACTTCTACAATTGGAGCAAGAGAGATGGAGAGAGCATCGGAGCAAGCGGCGGATCCCATGGCGGGTCCGATCTACAAGCTGCATCCGCACCCGTACCGCAGCGAGGACATCCTCTTCTGCGTGGACGTCGACGCCGAGTCCAAGTCGGAGATGAAGGTAACGGGTCCCAAAGGCCGACCCGTTACCCGCTTGGACTCCATCAAGCAGGCCGTCCTCTTCTTCGTCTACTCCAAGCTCAACATCAATGCCGACCACAGCTTCTCTTTCGCTTCCCTCGCCCAAGACCTCACTTGGGTAACAAATCCCTCTCGCCTTTTTCTCGAAATGAATGATGGGTTTCTTGTAATTTGTGGAATTATCGGTTGCTGTTTGCAATTTTGGGTCAGTTTGTGGGTATTGGTTATTGGGTATTGGGGATCTGTGAAAATAATTTTTAGGGCTTGTGTAATATGTTGATTGTTTTTGAGAAAGACAGTTACTTGTTCAGGTTCAAAAGAAATGGTGCAACTTGTGAAATCATTTTTTGGGTTTGTATTGATTTGCTTTGGTTTTAGTTGGTTCCATAAATTTGTGCCATAATTGGTAAAAGAGGGGTTGTATTGGTTATTTAGTTCTACATAGTTGGGTTAGTTTCTGTAATGGATGTTGGCATTGTGAAAATAATCGTTGGGGTTTGAGTAATTTGTTGATGGTTTTTGATTGACGAAGTGGATGCTGGGTCTGTGGAATTTGGTGATGGGTTTTTAAGAGTTCATTTGTTCGGGTTTGTGCAATATGTTGATGGTTTTTGAGGAACAATGTTACCGGTTTGGACTCCATCAAACACACCATCGTCGTCTTTGTCAACTATAAATTTAACGCAAAACCGGACCATCGCTTCTCTTTCGCGTCTCTCGGCAAAGACCTTGCTTTGGCAAGCTTTCCTGCTTCTTTCTTGATTGGATAATGGGATTTGTGTAATTTGCGAAATAGTTTATGGATTTTTGTTGACTTGTTGGGGGTTTAGTGGGTTCCATTAATTAATGCCAGATTCGATAATTGAGGGGTTTAATGCTTCTTAAATATGCTCCTGAATATTACTTTTTACTTGTTTGCTCAGTTTATCGGATGGATAGTGCTTTTTTGTTATTTTTGACGGACTTTACAAATTTACTGTGGGGATAATTTGTGAAATAATTGCTGGCTTGTATTAATAAAAGAGGGGTTTTGAGATTTGATTTGGGTCTTGTGGGTTTCATAAATTTGAAACTCATCTCATGAGGGTTCTTATGCTTTTTTAGAACTTATAAGTGACTATTTGTTTTACATATTTGGGCCAGTTTCCAGAATGGATGTCAAGTTTGTGGAATTTGTTAATGAATTTGTGAGGTTGCGGACAATTATTGATGGTTTGTGTCCATTTGTTAAAGACTATGAGAACTCCAGCAGTTCTATGGGTTCCATAATATTGTTTGATAGTTAATAATGGAGGGGTTTGATGATTTTGGATGTATTTCTACTTATGAATGGTAGGTTGATTTAAGTATTAATAAACTTCCAATATATTTTGGATGGTAGGCTGATATTTGATGTCCCTTTAACATTTCTGTACAGTTTCTAGAAATGGATGGCAGGTTGGTGCAAATATATAATGGTGGCTACCCTCATTCCGGTGTCAAGAATATTTGAAATAACATGTCACCTTACCCCTACACTTTCTAAACTGATCATCAATTAATAAGTAAAGCGTTTACTTCTTCAGTTCTTAATTCCATCACATAACTAGAAGTCTAATTGTAGCCTATCTCTTACCTTCTGGATGATACATCTAATATGATAATATCCTATGCATGGTCATAAAATTTCATCATTCGATTCTGCAAATGAAAATTACTTTCATTACGTTGTAGTTCATGTACAATTTGTTAGTTGATGGATACATCAAAGGCGCTCTACGCTGGCTACCTAGATATGTCTACTGTCTTGTGTGGTGATTCTTTGTTCCTCTTCTACCATAAATATAGTGAGAGCTCTACTCTGTGAAGATTACATGATAAGCTTCTTCATCTTAGCAACTATAATATATTGAATTCAGAAATTACGCTGCCGTTTTTTTAGCAATTACTAGTCAGATGACTTATGGAAAGACTGTTCCACAACACCTTAAGGTACATATTTAATTTCTAATGAATAATATGCATTTGCTCTCTTTAGATTGGTACCTTTTAATGTATTATAATCAAAGGATGATTACTAATTTGAAGGCAGGGTACAACTATTTTTTGAGGTCAAATAAGATCAAAGGTGGTTGCTTCTTGTTTCAATTTAAAAAATAAAAACCTTGATGGACTTAATTATTATTAGGGAAAATTCAGAATCATTTTTTGAGATGGAAGCCCATTTGTTTCCGGATCTAGTTTCCTAACATGATTTATTTTTAAACCCAAAAAGTTCCAAAATTATGGAAAAGCCCAAAGTATATTATTGAATTTCTTTAAACCAAACCTTGATTTGTATTAGCGTTTGTGTATGTAGCAGCAATAATACCCTTTTAAGATTTCATAAATATGCATTATGTTTTGATAAATAAAGTGATATTATGATAAAAAGTGTAACGATTTGCGAAACATTGTTATGGTAAGATAAGTAGTGTTATGATTTGATAAATAATGTTATAGTTGAATAAATAAAATTACAAAGTTAGAATGTGTATAGCTTGAGAAAGGGTAAAGCTATTTAAAAAAAAAAGATATCTCAATTAGAATACATAAGGGCTTGAAACATTCATATTTTATAAGTATTGGATTTTTTTAACAATTTTGAAAAATACATGGATTTAGAAATAAGTCACTTTCAAAACTGGGCCTGGAGACAAATATCCCTTATTATTATTATTATTATTATTTAAGTCTCTTCGTTTTAG
The DNA here is from genome assembly GCA_030015575.1 of Agapanthus africanus. Taxonomy (NCBI): domain Eukaryota; kingdom Viridiplantae; phylum Streptophyta; class Magnoliopsida; order Asparagales; family Amaryllidaceae; genus Agapanthus; species Agapanthus africanus. Next base: position 467,640,023 of record JASDDO010000001.1, read on the forward strand.
TAACTATCCTAATGTATTGATTTTAGAAAGTCATGACATCACTTTGAGCAACTAGTATGGTAAACTAATGGAATGAATTCATTGCAATACCAAGAGACATGTCTGAATTTTTTTTCCAACTTCAATTTGGTATGTGCTCAGTACAATAGAGAAAGGATTCTACTTTCATGTTGTTTAACCAAAGAACTAATCAAATCAACTGCAGTTCATAACTGTGTTTGTGGTCAAATGCTATCAAAGATAACTGCTGCTTATTTCAATTATTAAAAAAAAGAAACTAAGATTATAACAAGGTTCCAGCAAACGGTGTGCTGATATTTTGCCGGCATTGATCATACAAGGTTCCAGCAAACAGTGTGCTCCCTTGTATTATGGATTATGAGTTTTTGGTCAATTCTAAAAGTTTACTAGGAGTGATTTTTTGGTGAATCTTAATTTTTTTAATCTACTGCTGAAGGCTCGAAGGGAATTCAGCAATCAGATTCCTGATGCAGTTGCAGCAGTTCAGGGACTCGCAGCAGCTGACACATCATATAGCAAAGCAGATCTGACTCTACTTTTCAAAATGGCAGCTCATGAAGCTAATAAATCTCAGCAACAGGCTCGAGTCTTCAGAGTCGTAAGCCTTTTTGGATATATATGTTCTTTATGTGCATGCATGACCCATCATACTTGGCGCCTTTGATCTTTGTCAATATCACCTTTCCTACTATTTATGATTAATTACCATTCGCACACATTTTTACTATCTTTAATGGACATGGCTTGACATACATGCCTTGTTATTATTTTTTGTTGCATCTCTTCTTTATATGTCAAGTAATTATTGTTGGTTTTTTTTGGGTAAATGACATTAAAGCCATTAAACATTTCTCATTTCTCATAGAACACCATTAAACCTTGCGTCAAACACCCTTGAACTTTTAGAAAGAACATTAAAGATTACATGACGAGCTGTGTCAACAACCCGGCAAGTGGTGGTATTTGTAATTTTCAATGTTTAATGATGTTCTGTAAAAAACTGAAGGCCTGACGGGTGATTTATGTAATTTACACAAATTATTTTGTTGGGCAAGCATCTGAAAGTGGTCAGCGTACTATATCGCGACAAAAAAGCTTAATTATGAAATCGTTAAAAGGTCATAGGTAGTTGTGGTATGTGATTTTAATCAAAGGGTAAATGTAGACCTTGATAAAATACGTGGTAACATTGGAGTGACCTAAAATGGTAATATTGGAGTGACCTAAAAAGAGTGTAATAGTCTTGAGAGAATTTTAGGATTGAGTAATTATTATTAGAAATTCATTCAATTATGGAAATCCTGTGCCATCGACGCAAATGCTGAAGACGGGGGTGTTTCAAATGGAGTTTGAGATCCTAAGAGTTAAGACGGTGATGACACAAGCACCCGATTTGGCCTTACCTGATTTGAGAATCCACTTATTGTTGCCCTTTCCATTCCTTTGTGTTTTAGCAAATATTAAAGGTTTTTTTAAAACAAAAAAACATTAAGTATCTCAACTGCTTGGTAAAGCTGAATCTGCATGGGTTTAATGTTATATCTAATATTCCATACATGGATTCATTAAGGTTGCTTAAAATAGAAGCGGCTTGTTAGTACTTAGCATGAAGGATGGGAAAAGACCAATAGAGGGAATCAACTATGTACAAAATAAGGCACACTGTTAGATTTAATATTTAGATTCTGAGAGGGCTCTGTGCATGAGTGAAGACAATCTTATAGCTTAAGGCACAAGGATGCATCATACAGTTGTCAATAATATCTTTCTCAGTATTTAAACAGTATCATAGTTCAATATACTTGATCTGACTTTTTGTTGATATGGTTATGACTTGAGACCTTTCCTATGGTACTGCTCATATTTAGTGGCAATGTTGTATCATCATGATATGATGTCTCAGTTGGCACATGAAACTACATAGTTATATAACACTTTATGTGTGGTTATATATACATGAGAATAATGGAGGAAAGAGGCCATAGGAGGGAATTTCCTCCTATGGCGTTGAAAATGTACGCTCTCCGTCGTATTTTCCGACTATCGGAATCCATCATCTTTATCGTTATCATCTAAGATATGGGTACACCAAATTTCATGTGATTCTACAACTTTTTCACCGTTGAATCAGTGGATTCAAAATTAACGGTTTACCGACAATAGAACTTTTTATATTGCTAAATCAACAGTGAAAAAGTTGTAGAATCACATGAAATTTGGCATACCCACATCTTAGATGATAATGATGAAGATGATGGATTCCGATCATCGGAAAATACGACGGAGGGCGTACTTTTTCGACACCATAGCAGGAAATTCCCTCCTATGGCATCTTTCCTCCATTATTCTCTATATACATATATGTCTACATATGAAGGATTTGTGGTTTTGAACCTTTAATTACTTCAACTCCATATTGGGTGAGTTAAGGTGAAATTTGTCACGGCGACCTTTCTCCTATTACTTCCATCGAGTATTATTTTTCTGGGTGCATTGATGGACTTTATAATATATGGCACAGCTGAGGCATGTTATTACTCCACCAGTTAGTTGACATGTGAAAGTATGCCAATGCTATTTGTGGTAGAATTTAAAAATATATTGGGATCGTTTCAAAAGGAAACTAACCCGGTTGGAAGATGAAAAAAGAAACATAATAGTTTTTTCCCTTTTATAAGGCAACAAAATACCATCGTCTGCTCATCGACGAGCAGCTATTCTTTTGAGAGAATTGTATTTAAAGACGTCCCATTACCTCCAATTTCAAATGGGTAAAGATATTTGATGAGTATTTTTATCCAAACTTTATCTTGTAAAAGTCAATAGATTAAGGTAGAAGTTTTAATGATGTTTCAAGATAATAAAAATTGACTTAACTTTTCTGTAACCGTAAAGGGATAAAATGATAGCCCATTGAAGTAAGTAAACAACTGGTTATGATGTATCGGCACTCGATATTCCATTCATTATTCGGTTAGGATGATGATCGTATAATGCAGAGGCTAAACATTACGATTGATTTAGATAAAGTGTGAGGTCAATGGTTGGTCATATAAGGATATTATTGAGAGGGGTAAAAGGTTTTTTTTGATTGGTATGAGTAATGAGTATATAGGGGATGTGTTAAACTGATGGTGATGTTTTGGAAGGGCATTTGATTGGAGGGAGCTTATTGGGTAGGTTAGCGCTTTAAAGATTGATTTTGCGGATGGACATTTGATTTTAAATATTCAATAATTATCAGTTATTGCCAAGGCTGGGGCAAGATGAGCATTCGTTTTTTGTTTCTCTCATTGAACTGAAGCATTTATTTGCTTTATTTATTTTGTGCTTGGAAGTGGGGCCCTTTGTCCACACCGTGTATCTTTGACAAGTTGCAACAGGGAGCGGGGTTTTTTAATTAGCTTGATACAAACTGTTATTCCACAATCCATCCATTTATTTTTTTTAAATAAAGCCGTTCTTGATGTAATGTCAATGCATCAGGGGTTTCAAGGGATCCTAGGTTCAAAACTTTCTCATCGACAATTTAGAAATATCTAGTTATCCTAATATATTTTGCTGCCTTTCCAGACCAGTCATGTTTAACTCTGGAGACATTTGAGTCTTGTTGAAGGTAAAAACCAAATAATGGGACTTTAAATATAGTCTCACTCATCATTAAAAGTCCATGTGTACTTATAAAAGCCCATCACTCTCTCAACTTTAAATAATCGAAACTCTTTTCATGGTATCGGAATTGATGGCTCGATCCAAACTCATTCTTTTGACGTGATAACCACTTTAAGAAAAAGTGATGGTTGCACGTAACTCGTCTCGTACTTTCCATGTGGCAACCACACCAAGAAAAAGTGATGGTTGCACTTGAGGGAGATTGTTGAAAGTAAAAACCAAATGATAGGGAAACTTTAATGATAGTCCCACATTGGAAATAATAAAAGAAATACATGGGTATAAGATATAAGATGGGTCAAACCTCAATAAGGTTTGAGTCTTATTGTTGGAACCCACTTATATCAAAAGCTTATGTGTACCTACGTAACTTTTCTCGTACTTTGCACGTGACAACCACACCAAAGAAAAAGTGATGGTTGCACATGAGGGGGTGTTGAAAGTAAACTAAATGATGGGACTTTAAAGATAGCCCCACATTAAAAACAACAAAAGAAACATATGGGTATATGATATAAGATGGGGTCAAATCTCAATAAAGCTTGAGTTTTATTGTTGGAAGGCCACTTATATCAAAAATCCATGTGTATCTATTAAAAGCCCATCACTTCCTCAACTTTAAATAAACTTTAAACTCTGACAAGTCTGAAGACTTAAATTAGCATAATATGATAATCCGTATTACATCAACATAAACTTTTGGGAAAGCAGTTTCTGGTTTAAGATAATTTCCTAGCAAATCTATTATCTTTTCTTGTCTAAAATGTCCTTCCATTCCCAGAGAATTTAGAAGATGGTTATTTTGGATTATGGCAAACCGCTTCATGGTTTTCTTAGATAGGATCTTGGCACTGATTAGGAGATGCTAGTAGCGCATGCTTGTGTGTGTGAAGGACAACAGTTTTGCACTCTTATTGTCGCTAATATAAATTAGATGTCGAATTATTTCACACTTATGTGTTTACTTTGGTTAATAATACTTTTAAGGGTCAATTATATAAAACACTATCAAAATTTCACATTTTTGTACAGAACACCATTTATCTCAAAAAATTACAAAAAACGCCTCCGACCTGGTGTATGATGCAACTTTTGGACATTGTTGCTGTTACTTTAATACACTTCTTAGATGTTCAAGGATGCTTAATTCAATTCTTAAAGATCAATGTTGCCTTATGGAAAACAAGAAAGGTCCAATGTTGTATACTTTTATGAAATTTACCTTATTTTTAGTTTTTTAGTCGTTTAATGTGGCTAAATTACACCAAAATACCCTTAACTTAACATCGTTGTTTCTCACTAATCTAGCTCAAAGTTTTTTAAATTAAAACTCTCTTCAAGTGCTACAATTAAGAGTATATTATTGGAAAATACTCCTTCATGACCAAAGTTAAGGGAATTTCTAAGCCAAAAGTGTAAGGGAATTTAATGTAATAAAGAAAATTAAATTATCAGTTTATAACGATAGCTAAAGCTAATAGGCTTTCACTTTTACCAAAGTTTTAAATCACTTTCCATTTTAAGATATTCATCCACTCCATATCATTGTCCCCTCCTGGGTGAATTGATTAAAGAATCTTATCTTTTCCGGATAGAAAACTATTGAACTTTGAAATTTACAAATACCTAGCCTGGTCTTTAATGCAACTTTTGCATGGTGTTTATGACATCTAAAATTTTCGGCACACTTTTTAGATGTTCAAGTGCTCCTAATGCAATTTTTAAAGATCAATTCCGTTCAATGAAAGACATGGGAGTTTCAATTGTGGTCAGTGTATCAAATATTGGATATCGGGATCGTATCGGATCTGTATTTTCAATATTGGATATCGGGATCGTATCGAATGTGTATTTTCAATATTGGATTGCGGATATCGGAAGATGGCTCAGTGATATGAGGTAATATCGGACATTAATATCGGATGTCCATATCCGGGAAATTCTTCATACATAGCAGGTATATTGGTCTACTACGAACATTATACATGTTTATATTTATTGCTAAAATCTTTAAATACCATCTATCATAGACACTGTAAGTTATATGCAAGTAACCACAGTAACAAATCATGCCAAAAGAATATATAAATAGAAAATAAGTTAACTTATATAACATCGGTTTAAACTAATTAATCGGTACTTGCAATCTTAGAAATGAGATCTATGAAGTTGGCTCTGCTTGGTTGCTGATGTTGATGATGTTGGGGCTGTGAATCACATTTGTTTATACATTATGGGCTATTTGGTTGAGCCATTTATTAATGTGGGTTACCAATGACTAATGAGACGTGTTAAGGTTTTAACACTATATATATCTCTTATGGGTGGGTGACAGTGTTAGAAGTTGAACCAATGAGGGGAGAGTAAAAAGAATAACCTCATGTTGGAAAATCAAGAGGTGCACATGAGTATAATATATAGATGGAGAACCCCATCAATTGGCTTAAGTCTTTTAGTCGGATAAGTTCACAAATATATCGAAAGCCCATGTGCACTCATCACATAAGCCCAATATTCCAAAATCCATATTCTTACATGGTATCAAAGTTCAGATCGATTGGGAATCTTAAGAGAACATCTGAGAGACCAATCTACATTGACCAAAGAGAGGGTGTGCCTTAGAGAGATGAGCTCTACATGTGGTGCGTAATTCACGTGACAACCACGAAAAAAAGAGATTGTGGTTGCACGTGATGTGTTTCGTCCGGGATGTATGCCAAGGTCAACCACATTAACTCTAGTGTTCTTTGGTGTAATTGTGTTATCATGTGCTTTATGTGGTGAGATGATAGGAATCCCCAACAGATGGCCCCCAACAGATGGATGTCGTTGGCTGCCAGACCTGTGCTCAAGAAAAGAGGAGATTCTTCTTGCTCGAGAAGGGAGGAGGCTTGATTGATCGTTCCGGAAGTCGTCCTCAATCTAGAGTGTTGAAGATTTGGGGGTGCGCACGCGCGTGTGTTGGGGGGGATAAATCTTCTTCTTTTTATAAATATAATTTGGTTTGTTTTATATGGTCCGGTATTTACCATGGGTATTGGGTAATGAATTTGAACGTTTTAACTAAAAGTCATTACCTATTATCCAATTCATTAAACCGTACAACAAATTTAATTTGAGCACAACCCAAAAAGAAATTGTTCGTGAGAAGTTTCATATCGGCCATTTCTTGCCCGATACGTATAAACATCCATCGATATTTGGTAAATGATATATTTGAAAATGTTTTGTATTGAAACAGTGACACGTTGATACCAATATATCGACCGATATGGCCGATATTTGATTAATTAAGATTTGTGGTTTATGTAATTTACCCTGTTTTTAATCTTCGATTCATTTACTCCTTACCAATGATAGTTGTCAGTGAAATTGAGGAGATGGCTCTTAATAGAACAGAATGAAAGAAATATTTTCATACCGCCGACCCCAGTAATTTGGGATGAAGGCTTTGTGGTGTTGCCCCTTTTACCGAGGTTTTAAACACACATTTGCACCTATTCGTCCAAAAATAGAATGATGTCCGACATAAAACCTCACTTTCAATTCCAGGTACTCATCTACTGCAGGTCATCAACCCCACCGGACCACAAATGGCCTATCAGCCCCAAGAACTTCACCTTTGACGTGGTCTACCTCCACAACAAACCGAGCACGGAGAACTGCCCGCAGAGAGTGTACGACCGGCTAGTGGATGCCCTAGAGGACGTGAGCGAGCATGAGGGCTACATCTTCGAGACTGGCCAGGCACTCTCCCGCATCCTCATCCGCCATCTCTGCACCCTCCTGTGTCACCCGGAGCAGCGCTGTGTCCAAGATGATCTTGATTTACCCAAGTCGATTGTGAGGAAACAGCTAGCACTGGCCGAGGGCGCTCCGACCAAAGATAGTTGAGTTGTTTCTGTGCGGTGAGATGAGACTGTTATGGGGAACAATGCCATATACTTGGTGGTGGTGGTGGTGGTGGTGGTGGTTTTAGTAGTATGTTGTTGTAGATGTTAAAAAACCGAACTTTCAATTTGTCATATTGATTGCTCGTCTCCTGTAAGGTCATTTGATCCATGGTTGGTTATTAAGGCTAAATGTACATCTTTATTTCTTTTCTTATATATCTAAATACTTTAATTGTAAGGGTATATTTTGTTGTTGTTTGTTGTTGGGGTTATGGAACTCAACTTTGTATTATATGCTTTGCTTGGTAATTTGATTTCAGCATATTTAGGTCAAGGTTATGTAGAAATTTTTGTGGCTAAATTATGCTAAACTACCCTTAGCTATGAGCGCTATTCACTGCACCCCCTAAATATTTTTTGAAGAGTAAGCTCCCTCACAGTGCTGCATTTGGTGGTATATTAGTTGAAATGAATCTCGTTTCACTGCTCAAGGGAGTCTACTGTAATTTAAAATATCTGGTAGTTCGTTGAAAAATAGCTTTAATTAAAGGTATTTTGATGTTTTTGGCCCTTTTTATAAAAATAATTGCCTGCTTGTTTGATTGCTGTGTGCTTTCTATTAGATCAAGACTAAATTGTAGGAGTTCTCTCTTTTGTTTATGGCATGAATTCTCCCTCTTTTGTTATATGACATGATATTATCCTGATGGAGCTCCTTTTCAGGCCTCCGTCAGATGTTGTCTTCCGTTGATCTCGCGGTGGACTTAATTGATTAGCCTCCGTTGCGTGTGGGTCTCAATGGGTTTTTGGAGGAAGAGGTGAAATGAGGGAGTTGGTGTCGAGTACCTGTAAAAAAGTCCCGGGGTGGTTTGGTACCACCAAGGACCTTCCGACGCTCAAATTAGTGATGAGATCCAAGCAGAGTAACGGCTTAAAGAGTAAAGAATAGCTTACTTGACCCCTCTGTGATGGGGGTTTATATAGCGGTGGAGCACGCAGCAGCGGGCGCGAGGATCTCGCCGGCGGTTACGCCCCCGACGTCTCGCCCGCTTAGAAAGCGGATCGCCCGTTAATGGGGATCGTGATGGCATGGAACATGGGATATTGTTGGCGCAGAATCTGCGCATGGCGGGATTCATGGAGCGGTGGTTACGCCTGTGAGCGATGGCCTCGGTCGGAGGGCCTAGGAAGACCACCTCGGCCGAGAGCTCGGGGACGAGCAAGGACGCCGAGGAGCCCTGGCCCTGTGGCAGCTCGGCATGAGCCACGGGACCAAGGAGGCCAATCTGCAGGGGCCCCTGAGGAGGGCCAGCTTGTGCTTGCAGGTCGGGTAAAGGGTGGCCTGGTCGGCCCCTGTGGGCCCTTTCTTCCGAGTTCCGGGACACGTCACCTGCCACGTGTTATGATCGTGAGGATCGCCAATATTGAGCACTATCATTATCCCCCCACTCTTGTCCCGACCAGCTAGTGGTCGGGTCAGGAGTGGACTGCCGGGCCTCCCGAGGTGGGATCCCTTCCGGGGTTTCGTCGGGACGAGTCCTCGGGCCGTCGGTTGTCTTTCCCGCCAGCGAATCAAGGCGAGATCTTTGCATTTAAAAAAGGTGCGCCGGTTCGTGCACTCTGCAATTGAAGCGACGGTCCACGTGTCGAGCGTCGATTAGCTGATGTGACGTATGCAGGTCTGCGACGTCTGATGGGACACGGTCCAGCGCTGGGCTGCCACGTAGAACGATCGGGGCCGCTTGGCGCGAGGAGCCGTTTCGGCGAGAGACGATGGGCGCCGTTAGATGAGGCCGTATGCAGAAATAAATATGGGTGGGGTCCGCCCTAGGGCCCCTACTCCTTCATATTTCCTATCTCAAGCCTCAGCTGCTCGGCGCTCGTCTCCCCTCTTTCGTTTTCAACCTTTGAAGAATTTCTTTTCCCAGGTTAGATGTCTTCCTCTGTAGAATCAGTAGACGTTGTAGGAGTAGATGTTAGGTGTTGGGGTAAAAATTTACACCCCGGTTGACCGAGTCAAAGTCAAGGTCAACCCCCAAGCTAGCTGGGCCCAAGCCCAGGTCAAGCGGGCCCATGCCCAAGTCGAGCCCGCGGCCAGCCTTCCCATGCCAACAACGAAATCATGTCATAAATAATTTTTATGTAATTTTTTTGCATGAATGTAAACAAAATGGGCATAAAGCTAATATTTTGTAAGCCCATGGCTTATGTGAAAAAATGAAATGGCACATGAGCCATGGGATAGCTAAAATGCCATTTTTGTAAAGCCCAATGGGCTATATGTAAATATGTAAGCCTATAAAAGGCAACATGATGAATAAAAATAAGGATACTTTTTTCATTCCCCCAAAAACTAGGATTCTTTGTGCCTCCTGCTCCTTCTCCAAGGTTCTAAACCTTCTCAATTCTTTTAAATTAAATCAAGAGTTTTACTCTTTCTTTCCCAAAACTAAGTAGTTTTCCACCACAAAATCCACAAAGGGGAACTCAGATCTCCCATCAGATCTCAAAAAGGAGTGTTTTTAAAATCTCCTACTTCTTGATCTTCAAGATCCGGCCAAACAACAGAAGGAAGAAGAAGAACCCCCTTCATCAGCTTCAAAACATCCCAGGAGTTTAACTCCATACACATATACATAACAAATATTTCCTTTCTGAAGCAAAGCTTCTGTTTCTTAGGCTAAAAGCCACTTTTTCTCGCCGGCGCTCAAGCGCAGAGCGCCCGCGTGCACGTGGCGCGCTTGCGCTCAAGCGCAAGCGCCCGAGCGCAAGTCGCCCCGGTGCCGACACGTGGCGCGCTTGCGTTCAAGCGCAAGCGCTCGAGCGTAAGTCGCCCCGGTGCCGACACGTGGCGCGCTTGCTCCCCAGCGCAGGCGCTCGAGCGCAAGTCTCCCCCGTGCCGACACGTGGCGCGCTTGCGCTCAAGCGCAAAGCGTCTACGTGCCGACATGTGGTGCGCTTGCGCTCAAGCGCCCAGCGCTCAAGCGCAGAGCGCCCACGTGCCGACACGTGGCACTCTAGCGTCTGAGCGCACAGCACCTAGGCGCACAGCGCCTAAGGTGCTGCCCCCACACATCCTTTAGATGCCTTTTCCCCCTTTCTTTCTTTTATATATATATACATATATACATATATACATATATATATATACATATTTGCACACGCACGTGCTCCACGACACTGTCCCTGTTAGAAAAAAAATTTCTAACGGGGCGCTGCCCCGTACCCCGCAATGGGGCTGCTAGCCCCCTTGACCCCCAGCCCGCTATCCGGGTAGCGGGACCCCCGTAAAAAACTCTGCGTGGCTCCCGATATATCCAAACCCCCCTTTCAAAACACAACACACGTATACTGCACATTGAGTTCGCATGACCAGTTTAACCCGTTAATCGGAGGTTCCCTCGCCCTAAAGGCGAGGGGTAATTAACGGCAGCTTAGTCCGCGGCTGCCGGAGATTCGGATCCCCACAATCATTAAATCCCGCCCCTACCCTAGGCAGGGGGAATCTGTAGTACGCCTGAGAAGCGTGCGCGTATTCCCATCTCAATGGGGTGACGAAAAACACCCTACACTAGGGTTCCTTTAGATGTGTCCGAGTCTCCTCGGGGAGCAGGGGCTGGACCCTCTCCCCAGGATTGTGAGGCGGGGGCCGCCTCCAGGGAGGAGGCGGCGGATGTGGCCCCTAGCACCTCGTGCTGGATGAGGCATGAGGACGAGCTCGCCAGCACTCGGGCTCGCTTCCACATCCCCCCGCGCTACACGCTTCGTCTGGCCAAGGAGGGAGAGAGGGCAGATCAGGTACGGGGCAGGGAGATTGCCCTGTACTTGGAAGCTTTTTGGGGCGGAATGCGCCTGCCCTTCTATCTTGAGGTCATCGCCGCTCTGAACTTCTTCGGTTTGGCCCTCGGCCAGTTAGTGCCGAACTCGTGGAGGATTCTCCTCAGGTTCTTGATCCGCCTGAAGATGCAGGCGGTTCCCTTCAGCCTTTCCCTTCTCGATTCCTGCCTCGTCTTCAAGAGTCACCAAGGCGGTCGAGCGGGCGACCCGAGATGGGTTTATTTTACTTTTAGGAAGCGGCCGGGGGTCGCTGCCGGGACCGGGGTCGTGGCCTTGCCCTCCTCCATTCATGATTGGAAAAAGAAATTTTTCTTCGTTTCCCCTCCCGAGGGCGAGGACTGGCCGGTACCCACCAAGTGGTCGAGAGAAAAGTGTCTGCCGGGAAACCTGTTCGATGACCCCACTGCGGTGAGAGTGGCGTCATGGGAGCCCATCCCTCGACATGACGTGCTGTTGTCCGAGAGGGTTTTGAGCTGGGCCGGGCTTAGCCCCGTCGAGTTCGTCGGTAAGTTAGGCTTGCTTTTTGGGTTTACATTTTACTCGTGTTGCTGATCTGTTGGGTGTTTGTTTCTGTTGGGGTCAAAATTTGCATCCCGATTGACCAAGTCAAAGTCAAGGTCAACCCCAAGCCAGGTAGGCCCAAGCCCAAGCAAGTAGGCCAATGCCCGGGTCAAGCCCGAACACGAAGCGTCCGGCATTCCGCCATACCAAAATAAAAATCATGTAACGAACAATTTTGATGTAATTTTTTGTGCATGAATGTATGCAAAATGGGTATAAAGCCAACTTTTTGTAAGCCCATGGTTTATGTGCAAAAAGAAATGGCACATGAGCCATGGGATAGGCAAAATGCCATTTTGTAGAGCCCAAGGGGCTATATGTAAATATGTAAGCCTATAAAAGGCAACATGATGATGAATAAAAAAAGATAGACTTTTCATTCCCAAAAAAAATTAGGGCCTGTGCCTCTTCCTCCTTCCTCAAGGTTCCAAAACCTTCTTCTTTCTTTTTGAATTAAATCAAAAGTTTTACTCTTCCTTTTTCAAAACTATATAGTTTTTCACCACAAAACCAACAAAGGGGAACTCAGATCTGCCATCAGATCTCAGAAAGGAGAGATTTTTAGAATCTCATATTTCTTGATCTTCAAGATCCAGCCAACAAAGGAAGAAGAAGGAGACCCATCTCCAGAAACCCCACTTTGGGGAAGAATTAGGGCTCAAGGGAAGAAGCCCTTCATCAGCTTCAAAACATCTTAGGAGTTTAACTCCTCATATATATATATATGTATATATGTATATACATATATATATGTATATATGTATATATGTATATACATACATACATATATATACAGAATAATAAGTACTCCTTTCTGGGAGTACAACTCCCATTGCAGGGACCGAGTCATATTTCTTGATCTTCAAGATCCAGCTAACAAAGGAAGAAGAAGGAGACCCATCTCCAGAAACCCCACTTTGGGGAAGAATTAGGGCTCAAGGGAAGAAACCTTTCATCAGCTTCAAAACATCTTAGGAGTTTAAATCCTCATATATATATATATATATATATATATATATATATGTATGTATATATGTATATATATGTATATATGTACACACACACACACACACACACACACACACACACACACACACACATATACATACATACATATATATGTATATATACATACATACATATATATGTATATATACATACATACATATACATACATATACATACATATATACATATATATATATATATACACAGAATAATAAGTGTTCCTTTCTGGGAGTACAACTCCCATTGCAGGGACCGAGTCCCTTTTGCTGCTCGAATGCCCACATGCTGACACGCGGTGCGCTAGCGCTTTTGCGCCCAAAGCGTTAGCGTCCGAACGTCCACGTGCTGACATGTGGCGCGCTAGCGCTCATAGCACTAGCACGCTTGTGCGATCACCCACGTGTTGACACGTGGCGCGCTAGCGCTCCTGCGCTCAGAGCGCTACGCCCAAAGCGCTAGTGCCCGAGCGTCCACGTGCTGACACGTGGCGCACTAGCGCCCAGAGCGCTAGCGCCCAGAGCGCTAGCGCCCGAGCGCCCACGTGCTGACACGTGGCGCGCTAGCGCTCAGTGCGCTAGCGCTCTTACGCCCAGAGCGCTAGCGCCCTAACGCCTACGTGCTGACACGTGGCACGCTAGCGCTCAGTGCGCTAGCGCCCGAGCGTCCACGTGCTGACACGTGGTGCGCTAGTGCTCTTGCGCCCAAAGCGCTGGCGCTTTTCCCCACGCATCCTCCGGATGCCTTTTCCTTTTATTTTTTAACATATATGTATATACACACACATACACATACTCTACAACACTGTCCTTCCCAAGAAAATTTTTGGGCCGGGGCGCTGCCCCGCACCCTACAAGGGGGCTGCTAGCCCCCTTGACCCCCAGCCCGCTAACCGGGTAGCGGGACCCCCGTAGAAACTCTGCGTGGCTCCCGATATATCCATGCCCCCCTAAAACAAAAACACACGTACACTGCACGTTGAGTTCGCATGACCTGTTTAACCCGTCAATCGGAGGTTCCCTCGCTCCAAAGACGAGAGCTAATTAACGGCAGTTTAGTCCGCGGCTGCCGGAGATTCGGATCCCCACGATCAATAAACCCCAGCCTACCCTAGGCAGGGGGAATCTGTAATGCGCCTGACACGCGCGCGCGTATTCCCATCTCAATGGGGTGACGAAAAACACCCTACAGATTCTGGCACGCCCGGTGGGACCAATCTCTCCTCCCATATTTCGGATTAAACATTCATGCAAACTCAATCAATATGCATACCCATATCTATACTAAAATAATGCTTTTCATGCAGGTTTCAAGCAATCACTTTTCAACAATGTCTCCTATGATGGACTTAGCTCTCAGCACGGCTCCCATCTCCTACACGATGAAGATGGACGCCAGGACGATCCTTCCGGCCAGTCTCAGGCGACAATGGGAAGAGCCGCCGCTACCATTCGGCTCTATCCTGTTCGTGTCAGTTAACGCCATCCCAGCTCCTCAAGCCCCGGTGGCAGACAAACCGGTCTCGAAAGGCAAGAGGCCAAATGTGGTAGTCTAGAAGGCGTCCCAACTCAAACGCAAGTCGGTGTTCGAACAACTCTCCTTGGCCTCAGCTGGGGGCAAGGCCATCGACACCAACAATGCAACAAGGTGTCTCGAGCAAGCTCCGGCGGTGCCCCTGACAACTGCTCGATCGGGTGTCTTCTTTAAGCTCCCCGCTAATCGACTCACGGTGGTTTCCCAGGAAACAGATGCCCGCCAAGCCCTTAAAATTGAGAAGCTAAGGCAGAAAAGGCTCAGATATAGAGCCAACAAAAGGGCTAGGGCTCCTGCTAGGCTGAACCTCATGGGGTTCGAAGAACAGGGTTACCCCGCCGAAGATGGGGAAATGGCTGGATATATGGTCCACACTGTCTACACGGTGGGCACGCGCAGCAAGAGCAAGGACAGGGCCACCACATCTCAGATCCCATCTGGCTTGAATGTGGTTGCCGCTTCCCAAGAACATCCGCCTCCGCTGGATGATGAAAACCCTCTCGATGAGGATGATAGGCAGAAAGACCCTTCGGTCCATGAGGAGTCGGGCTCAGAAAGCGAAGATGAGCCAATCTTCCGTCCCAAGAACGCAGAGCAGCAACTTCTCCAAGAGCTCCGAAAACAGCTCAGAAGCAAAGATAAGGAGATGGCCAAGCTCTACTAAAAAATTGACGACTTGACAAATGTCGTCTTACAGCTCACGGCCCAACTTGCCTCTCAGCCGTCCAATCAGGCGCAGGGCTCTCATGAACCGGGAAATGGTGTCCCGAAACAGCCGACGTCCATTCGCTCAAATCCAAAAGTGGGCGGACCGCATGAAAATCAATCGCATCCTATCTCGGGAAATGTCTTGGCTGCCGATGACAGTAGCCCGCTAACTCAAGATCAAATTATGGATTTTGTTGCCAGCAAAGTCAAAACATTGGTGGCTGAAGCCGAAGCGCAAAAACATATCAGCAGTAGTGGGAGACCATATCCTGCTCAGTATGATCTGATAGAATTTCCTAGCGGCCGTGTCATCCCTAAATTCGGAAGATTCGATGAGATAGGAAATGCGAATTAGCACATCGCCCACTTTAAAGCCTCATGCAGGAATACCGGGGGCAATGACGCGCTTCTCCTCCGCCAGTTCGTTAATAGCCTGACCGATGTTGCTTTCGACTGATACGCGAGCATACCAGATAGCTCCGTTACTACTTTCGTCCAAATGGAATTTTTGTTTCGACAAAGGTTCATGAGCGTCAGCGATAAGATTACCATTGCCGAGCTCGTAAGGACTAAGCCCAAGAACAACGAAAGCAGCACGGATTTTATAACCCGGTGACGCAATCTCTCCGTCAAATGCGAACTGCCGATAGAGCAAGACCAATCTGTCAGTCTCCTCATCGGAAATCTCAACAATTGGATGGCCCCGTTTTTATGCACCGCGGGTCTCAAAACATTCCAAGAGCTGACCAGGAAAGTTCAGATGCTTGAGCACTCAAAGCAGGAGTCCTCCTCGGATTCCCAAAATAACAATAGGTCCTGGAGAAACCGAAAGGACGATAATCGCAAAGGCGGAAATTCCGAAGATTCTGAATCTTTCAACACTTCGGCTAACCGAAATAAGCGAGAGATGAGCGGGCCTGGTGCCAACCAGCCTCGGAAGCCAGTGTTCGGAGAGGGAGGAGAATCTCCACTGAAAGAGAAGCTGGATAAGGTCTATTCCTTCAGAAGGGACAAAATCCGTAAAATATTCAAAAACACTCTGAGGAACGGTCTACAACTGCCAGAGTCAAAAAGACCGTAGGAAGCGAATATGACCGACGACCCCAAATATTTCCCCTATCACAGAGTGATAGGTCATGCCATTGAGGACTGTTTCGTCTTCAAAGATTGGGTCGAAAAGCAATACAAGACAGGAGTGATAGAACTGTCCAAAGGCGTGTTAACAAACAGTCCAGCTGCGACCGCCAATTTCATACAAATGGAGACCGAAGTTCTTCGTGAAACTGATTCTCTCAGACATCTGCCTTTCTCTGAAAACAACCGACCACCATGTCATTAAACTGGGAACAGTCGACCTCTAAGTCGTTAAACTGGGAATGTAAAAAAAAAAAAAAAATATATATATATATATATATATATATATATATATGTAAATAAAAAAATGTGTAAATAAAAGAAATGTAAAGAAAAGCCGAAATGATGGGGCAACTCGTAATAAAAATCAACGAGTAAAAATAAAGATGAAAATAAAGCCGAAATGATGGGGCAACCGCGAATAAAAGCCGAAATGATAGGGCAATCACGATCTTCACGATAAGAAAAGCTGAAATGATAGAGCAATCGCGGTAAAAAAAACAACAAAAACAAAACAAAAAAAACAACGGCGAATGATGAGTCGCTCCTGGTACCATATTCCAGTGCAGTGATGTAGACGCCAACCAAAATCCAATTTCCTAAAATTCTCCCAGCCCTACGGCCAGTCCCCAAATTGACTACCGTATACAATCCACGGGCTCAAATAATTCTCATCATACCCATATCCCACTGTAATCACCAGTTACGCGGTTAGTCTCCGCCCTTGGAATTATGCTCCCTTGGAAAGACCCACTCATGTGTTCTCACGATGCATGAGGAGAACAAACCTTCGTGGGATCCTTACGACTCACAAAGGAAAAACACACTTGGGGGTCCTCACGACTCCTAAGGAGAAAATGCACCTATGGGGTCCTTACGGCTCGTATGGAGAAAATGCTTTTATGGGACCCTCACGGCCCATAAAATTGAAAAGCCTTAGGTGATAAGGATCTAAACCTGTCTCCTAAGCCATCACTCTCCAATCCCCAAGTGGCGAATGATGAGTCGCTCCTGGTGCCATATTCCAATGTAACGATGCAGACGCCAACCAAATTCCAAACCCCATACCCTAAGTGGCGAATGATGAGTCGCTCCTGGTACCATATTCCAGTGCAGCGATGCAGCCGCCAACCAAATTCCAGCTCCCATACCCCAACGGCGAATGATGAGTCGCTCCTGGTACCATATTCCAGTGCAGCGATGCAGACGCCAACAAAGTCCCAAAATGTTTCCGACCCTACGGTCTGGATCATACATCCTGCAAAACCGTATACATTCCACGGGCGTAAATCAATCCCAATCCCTAATCTCTCCCAAGTCTTACCGGTGAGACTACTTTTAAAGTCCTGCAAAAAAAAAACGGTATGTCCACAAGCAAAATGGGCACGGATGAAAACCCGAAAGGGCTCCGTGAGTAAAAACAGCAGGACTGCCGGTGAGTTTGTGAAAATCCAAAAGGGCGCAAACTCATAAAAAAGAGATGAAATTCACTCACAAAGTCCTCTCGATTTTGTGAGGAGAAAATTCCCGCGTGAGATCCTTACGACTCACAAAGGAGCAACACACTTAGGAGTCCCCACGACTTCTAAGGAGGAAATACACCTACGGGATCCTTACGATCCGTAGGGAGAAAATGCTTTGTGAGACCCTTACGGCTCACAAAATTGAAAAGTCTTAGGTGATAGGGACCTCAAACCTATCTCCTAAGCCATCGCTTCCTGATAAGCAAGCGCAAATGATGATTCGCTCATGGTACCATATTCCAGTATCGCTATACTGATGCCAAACAAAAAAAAACCAATTCCCAAATCCTCCCGGGGCAAATGATGAGTTGCTCCTGGCATTATTCCAGTGCAGCAATGCAGATGCCAAACAAAAAAAAAAAAACAATTCCCAAATCCTTCCGGGGCAAATGATGAGTTGCTCCTGACATTATTCCAGTGCAGCAATACAGATGCCAAACAAAAACCAATTCCCAAATCCTCCCGGGGCAAATGATGAGTTGCTCCTGGCATTATTCCAGTGCAGCAATGCAGATGCCGAAAAAAATCCCAAAATCCTCTCAAAGACAGATGATGATTCGCTCCTGGCACCGTATTCCAGTATAGCGATGCTGATGTTAACCCAAATCACAATCAACAAGTCAACTTCAACTCCAACACCGCAGAAAGCGGAGCAAGTCAGAATCCAATATCGACACCGCAAGAAGCGGAGCAAGTCAAGTCCACCCCTGACGCTGCAAGAAGCAGAGCAAGTCAAATAAAGCATCGACCGTCCATGTCGTAAAAAGGGCAGTGCGGGCTTCCCACAAATCGGGAACCAAATCACTCCGAATCAGAGCGTCGACCGTCCATGTCGCAAAAAGGGCAGTGCAGGCTTACCATAAATCGGGAACCCAAATCGCTCCGGATCAGAGCGTCGACCATCCATGTCGCAAAAAGGGCAATGCAGGCTTCCTACAAATCGGGAACCCAAATCGCTCCGAATCAGAGCGTCGACCGTCCAGGTCGTAAAAAGGGTTGTGCAGGCTTCCTACAAAGCAGGAACCAGATCACTCTGGGCCAGAGAAATGTCTACCACGGACACTCTGTCTCGGAGACGCGTCAAGCGTCGACCGTCCATGTAGCAAAACGGGCAGTGCAGGCTTCCCACAAATCGGGAACCAAATCGCTCCGGATCAGAGCGTCGACCGTCCATGTCGCAAAACGGGCAGTGCAGGCTTCCCACAAATCGGGAAGCAAATCGCTCCGGATCAGAGCGTCGACCGTCCATGTCGCAAAAAGGGCAGTGCATGCTTCCCACAAATCGGGAACCTAAATCGCTCCGGATCAGAGCGTCGACCGTCCATGTCGCAAAAAGGGCAGTGCAGGCTTCCTACAAATCGGGAACCCAAATCGCTCCAAATCAGAGCGTCGACCGTCCAGGTCGTAAAAAGGGCAGTGCAGGCTTCCTACAAAGCTGGAACCAGATCACTCAGGGCCAGGGAAACGTCTACCACGGACACTCCGTCTCGGAGACGCGTCAAGCGTCTACCGTCCATGTCGCAAAACGGGCAGTGCAGGCTTCCCACAAATCGGGAACCAAATCGCTCTGGATCAGAGCGTCGACCGTCCATGTCGCAAAACGGGCAGTGCAGGCTTCCCACAAATCGGGAACCAAATCGCTCCGGATCAGAGCGTCGACCGTCCATGTCGCAAAACGGGCAGTGCAGGCTTCCCACAAATCGGGAACCAAATCGCTCCGGATCAGAGCGTCGACCGTCCATGTCGCAAAACGGGCAATGCAGGCTTCCTCCAAAGCGTGAACCAAATCGCTCCGGATCAGAGCGTCAACCGTCCATGTCGCAAAAAGGGCAGCGCAGGCTTCCTACAAAGCAGGAACCAGATCACCCCGGGCCAGGGAAATGTCTACCACGGACACTCCGTCTCGGAGACGCGTCAAGTATCGACCGTCCACGTCGTAAAAAGGGCAGTGCATCCCAAAAAGTGGGAACCAAAGAAAGTCGCCTCCATGTGAAAGAAGATCCATCAATTTCATGCACACGACTCACATATGTGGTGCGCATTTATTTATGGGGGGCACCTTGTTGGGTTCAAAATTTGCACCCCGGTTGACCAAGTCAAAGTCAAGGTCAACCCCAAGCCAGGTGGGCCCAAGCCCAAGCAAGTAGGCCAATGCCTGGGTCGAGCCCGAACACGAAGCGTCCGGCCTTCCGCCATACCAAAATAAAAATCATGTAACGAACAATTTTGATGTAATTTTTTTTGCATGAATGTATGCAAAATGGGCATAAAGCCAACTTTTTGTAAGCCCATGGCTTATGTGCAGTTTCATGCAGGATCCATGGACTTCGTCTCTCTCTGAGATGCTATGCGCCAGCCGAGGCAGCCTACTGGGGCCGGGGGTGCCAGCTCTTCTCGGGCGCAGCCCGCTCCAGCCCCTACTGCCCCGGTGGCGGCGACTCAAGGACGCTTGGTGGCGAATCCCGCCCTGGGCCCCAGCAGAGCATCGGGTCGGAAGCGGGCCCTGATTCTGGAAGACACGGCTTCGGAAGAGGATGTCAGCTCTCTCTCGGAGCCGCTCAAGAGAAGTTCCCGGAGACCCTCCCGGGGCCGGTCCTCGCCGACCGTAGTGGAAGAAGGGGGCTCCGGTTCGCGGTGCCGTCGGGGCTGTCGGTCACGGATAGCCTCCTGCACGAAATAGAGACCTCGGCCGGGGGTCGAGTTCCTGGGGGGACCCTCAGAGCCCAGCTGGCGTCGATCGCCCAGGAGTCCGTGCGGTTAAGCCCTTAGTTCATTGTGAGATTTGGTGCCCTTTTCATTTTTCTGATCTTTTTGTGTCTTCCCAGGTTCTCCAGCATGTGGCCCTCGCCCTCCGTGTGGAGACTGAGGTGGTAGCCCCGGCGTTGGAGGCCGCGGGTCAGCTCGCCTCGTTGCAAGAGAGCTCCAGGCGAGAGCAGGAGGCGACGTCGGTGAGGATCACCGCCCTGGAGGGCGAGGTGGACGCCGGAAAAAGGGAGGTCACCCAGCATCGCGAGGCCGCCGTGATCGCCGAGGGAAAGCTCGAGGACTCCCAGGTGCTCGCCGGCAACCTGAAGAGGATGGTGAAGGCCCTCCGAAAGGAGCCGGGGGCGGCGGCCGAGGCGTTTAAGTCGGCTGAATCGAGGGCCGTGGCGAGCTATAAGGGGTCGAAGGATTTTTATAACGACCTGGCCGTGGCCACGACCCGCATTTGGCACGACGCCCTCGATGCCGTTAAGTCTCGGATGCCGGGGTTCGATGACGCGGATCTCCGGGCTGAGTTCCCCCTCATGGGCGCCGACGAGCAAAGGGAAGAAGTTCCCGGCGAGGAGGTGGCCGAGGACCCAGCGCCCCAAATGGTGGAGGTCGAGGACCTCGAGGTCGCACCCGGCCCCGAGGTGTAGAGCCCCGTTCTCTTATCTTCAATTTGTTTTTCTTTTGAATTTTGTAAGGATAGGGAGCCCAAGAAATACCCTTTGTAAAAAAAACTTTTGTCTTTGGCAGTAGTAATAAAGTTTTTCTCAGCTCCATGGAATTGTGTTCTGCCATCTGTTTGTGAAGAATGCTCGTGGAATATTTTTTGCCTGTACCGTTGTGCTTTTACGTCAGGTTGGCCATCTGTCTAGCGATCGTCCGTCGAGTTGTCTGCAATCACTTGCCGACGAGCGCTTCTGAGGAGGTATCTCCCTAGGCCCCGGAGTCGAGGGAAGATCGTTTAGACTTGGACAGACCTGACGCCCCTCACTGGGGTCTCGGGTCCTCCACGGCCACAGAGCATCTCTGATTCCGAGCATTGGTCACCATCCGGGGTTGACCGGGCAGGGTAGCTGCCCCGTCACCTCTTGCAATGGCTTTATGCTTCCTAGCGCGGTGGTAGGGGAGTTTCCCACCAAGGATGGCCGAGCAGGGTAGCTGCTCGGTTGCCTCTTGCGAGGGCTTGGGTCTTTAGCGTTTGAGGGGCTGTAAGAAGCCCACTAAAGATGTCCGGGCAATGGAGCTGCGCGGCAGCCTCTGGGCGAGGTCTTTGACCTCTGGCGTCGTGGGTAGGCAACTACCAGCCTGGGATGAACGAGCGGGGCAGCCGCTTCTATCCTGACGTCGTGGGTAGGGAGCTACCAGACGGAGTTTTTACCGAGCAGGGTAGGTGCTCGGTTGCCTCTTGCAAGGGCTTTGATCCTTCAGGACGGGGATCGAGCAGGGTTACTGCCCAGTGCCTCTTGGCAAGGACTTTGATCCCTGTCGGTTGTGGTAGGAAGCTACCAGCCGAGGATAGCCGAGCGAGGGCCCGACTGCCTCTGAGAGGACTTTGGTCCTTGGCGCGGGAAGAGCTATAAGGCTGTAAGAAGCCTACCAAGGACCCTTGGCAGGGCAGGTTACTGCCCGGTGCCTCTTGGCGAGGGTTTTTGTCCTGAAAGATAACCGAGCGAGGGAACCTCGGGCTCGACTGCCTCTGAGAGGGCTTTTTGATCCCCGGCGTTGTGGCAGGGAAGCTGCCCGCTGGGGATAGCCGAGCGAGAGAACCTCGGGCTCGACTGCCTCTGAGAGGACTTTTTGATCCCTGGCGCTACGGCAGGGTAGCTGCCCGCTGGGGACGACCGAGCAGGGTAGCTGCTGGGTTGAATCTTTGACGAGGTGCAGTCCGCCCGTCCAGCTGTAGGTGCGGGGAATGGGAACGGTCGGGGCGACGGCGCTCGTAGCCAGTGCATTGAACGCGGGGGGAGGCGAAGCGCTAAGGGCGCGCCGCTTCGACTCCACCGGAGAAGGCTCGATGGCTGCCGCGTGGCGGCGACCCCCTGGGTGAAAGCGGGCGACTGTTGGGCTGCACAGTGGGCTATATAAGGCTGAAGGAGTGCTGTCCTTCATCTTTCATAAACAGGTCGCCAAGAATGCAGGACTTCCCGTTTACCATTCCCGACATCGTCCACTTTGAAGACGTGTACCTTTACGACCCGTACAGCACCGAGGTGCAGCTGATCTACGGGAGCATTGAGGACCATTTTGGCCGGCTGCTCCTCAGACGCTCCTCCCTGCTGCAGCTGCTGATGTACTCCATCTGGAGGGCATCGCCGGGGCTTCACAACCCCCTGTCTGAGCTGCTCTTTGATAAGGCCGTGGGCAAGCTGCGGTCTTTGAAGCGTTTCGGCTTAATCTCCACAAACCGGCTGGCTCGCTCAGAAGCGCTCGTCCGCGAATGCTACGAGCTGAGGCTAGGGGTCGATGCCCGCGGGGGGAACCGGGGACAGAGGCTCGAACTTGCGAGGCCCCGGTTGGCGGAGATTTTTACCGAGTACCACGAGCAGTGCTCGCTGCACCCCCTTCCCCCACTATTGTAATTTTCTTTTCTTTTTGCATGTATGGCTGAGGAGCCCATAATACCCTTTGAATAAACAAAGCTTTTCTTTCTTTTTCGCAATGCTCCATTGATCTTTATTAAATTAATAATAGATCCTAGGAAGAATTTACATTGCTTTAAAAGAGAGGTACAGGCTAGTAGATGACTTTATTGGCTTAGGCTGAGCTCCCTGAAGGGCTGTCGGCCCCCGCGCTTGGCATAGGGCATGTGGCTCCCTGAGCTCCGGGCTAGCCGTCTGCTGAAACAAGCATGATCTGACTGATGGTCAGGTCGGCGGGAGGGCGATGCTGCTCCTGCTCACGGTCGGTCTGCTGTTTGTCCCTCAGGTAGGCGGCGAGGTGCCCAGACCGGATGAGCTCTTCGATGTAGTCCCTCAGTTGCTTGCAGTCCTCTGTAGCGTGGCCCTGTACCCGGTGGAAAGCGCAGTAGGGGCCCCGGGTTCGCTTTGCGGCCTGACGCGGGATCGGAGGGAACTTGAAGAACCCCTCGTTCTGGGCCTCCTCCAGCAACACCGCGAGGGAGACGTTGAGGGGGGTATACTCCTGGAATTTCGGGTGGTAGGGCTGCTGATGCTCCGGCCTCTCCTCCCGAGCCCTTTTCTTCTGGTCGGGCCGTTCTGCCCGGGGAAGGTTAGCATTCACCTCGGATTCCAGCTGGACCTCGCGCTCGGTCTACGCCTTGACCTCGGCCATGGTCTTAGGTTGCGCCAGCGCGAAGGAGCGTAACCATTCCTTGTGCCTCAGACTAGATCCGAGTGCCGTTATGACGGTTTCGTCTCGGTGCTCGGGCACCTCGAGAAGGGCGTTGTAGAAATGGGTAATGTAGGCCTTGAACGTTTCCTAGTTCTCGCTCTTAACAGTGAAGAGGTAGTCGACCGTGCGCTTCTGTCGACGGTTCCCTACGAAATGGCCGAGGAACTGAGTAGCCAGCTCCTCGAAGGTCGAAATCGAGCGGGGCTCGAGCCCTCGGAACCAGTCCCGACTTGCGCGGATGAGGGTGGCCGGGAAGGCTCTGCACTGAGCAGCGTCGGAGTGATCCTGGAAGCTCATCCCCGCAGTGAAAGCGTCCAAGTGGTCCTTCGGGTCGGTTTTCCTGTCAAACAGAGAGACCTTTGGGGGCTTGTTGCGCGAGGAGACGTGGACGGAGAGTAGTTCCTCGGTGAATGGCTTCGTGAGCGAGTCGAAGGTGTTCTTAGCTCCGTCGCTCGAGAGGTGAGCTTCTCTGCGCATGCCCTCGATCTTCTTCTCGAGGGCGTCGAGCCGACTGTGGTACCCCGAGGAATCGGCGCCTCGGGATCCCTGGCCCCCGCTGCGGGTGACCTGCATCTGGGAGTGGCCCCGGTTTCTCTCGATGAGGTGCCTCAAGTCGGGGGATGAGGTAGCTCTTGAGTTGCCGGGGCGGACCCCTTCTGTGTGGCCCTGCCGATGGTGATGGGGTCGACCATGCCCGTGGATAGGCGAGGTGACTGACATTTCCTCAGGGAGATAAGGGGCACGAGGAGGCTCGAGGCGAGGCGTCCTGGCGGCGGATCTCGATGTGGAGCCTTGGGACGCCCAGCGGGCCTCAGAGAGCACCGGTTCGAGAGACCGGCGGCCAGGGGACGCATCCTGTTGGTGGTCGGCCGTCCAGACAAGGACAGAGCCTTCTGGAGGCGGTGGAGCGGCGATCTGGGGCTCGGGCGTGGCCGTTTGGACGCGGACGAGGGCCTCCACGAGGGATTGCAGGCGATCTATCCGGCCTGCGAGGGCGTTGATGACGGTCATAGGAGGAGGTTCATCCCCGCCTTCAGTGAGTGGAAGGCGGCGGCTGGTACCGGGATCCCCAGGATGGTCGTCTGCCATGAGGGTGGAGATAGGAAGGCCAACTTTGTATTTTGTGGAGTTATTTTTCCCACAGACGGTGCCAACTGATGGAGCTCCTTTTCAGGCCTCCATCAGATGTTGTCTTCCGTTGATCTCGCGGTGGACTTAGTTGATTATCCTCCGTTGCGTGTGGGTCTCAATGGGTTTTTGGAGGAAGAGGTGAAATGAGGGAGTTGGTGTCGAGTACTGCAAAGAAGTCCCGGGGTGGTTTGGTACCACCAAGGACCCTCCGACGCTCAAGTTAGTGATGAGATCCGAGCAAAGTAATGGCTTAAAGAGTAAAGAATGGCTTACTTGACCCCTCTGTGATGGGGGTTTATATAGCGGTGGAGCATGCAGCAGCGCGCGCGAGGATCTCGCAGGCGGTTACGCCCCCGACGTCACGCCCGCGTAGAAAGCGGATCGCCCGTTAATGGGGATCGTGATGGCATGGAACGTGGGATGTTGTAGGCACAGAATCTGCGCATGGCGAGATTCGCGGAGCGGTGGTTACGCCTGTGGGCGATGGCCTCGGTCGGAGGGCCAAGGAAGACCGCCTCGGCCGGGGGCTCGGGGACGAGCAAGGATGCTGAGGAGCCCTAGCCCTGTGGCAGCTCGGCGTGAGCCACGGGACCAAGGAGGCCAATCTGCAGGGGGCCCTGAGGAGGGCCAGCTTGTGCTTGCAGGTCGGGTAAAGGGTGGTCTGGTCGGCCCCTGTGGGCCCTTTCTTCCGAGTTCGGGGACACGTCACCTGCCACGTGTCACGATCGTGAGGATCGCCAATATTGAGCACTATCATATCCTCTTTTCATATGTTGCATTTCTTCTACCTGCTTTTCTTTTTTCTACCCCCTTCCCCTCACCACGCCCAAAAAAAAAATTCTTTGCAATTTCTTTATTTCTTTACATTTAGGGGGGAAACTGTAAAGACCGAAGGGAAAAAAAAAACAGACAGAGTAAGGGCAAAATGCAAAATTTTGAAAATGAATGATATAATGCTATACAAGCAAAAAGAGAGTTCTTGAGCAATTTAGCCTGAAGATGGATTGAGTTTTCTCATGAAAATATTTATAGGTGATTATGACTTCATTTCTCATCAGATTTCTTGCCCAACGACTCTCGATTACTTTATTAATAATATAATAAGATTAAGAATATTATATTAGTAACAGTAAATTAAAATGTAGTTTGCAGGCCAGGTGATGATGACACCAAATGACGTTCGCTATCACTGTTATTTGAAAGAGATTAATAACCATAATTATTCTTTGTATGAGAACACAAAGGACACCCTAATTATTTTTCTTTCTTTAAGAGAAGTGGTAAACTTTAGCGGTGGGCCTAATGATATTTGTTATGCAGAGACTTGTGGCCAGAGATTTTTCTTGATTATTTTTTATGATGCTCAATATTGGCGATACGATATCAGGACACGTGGCGGATGACATGTCCTAAGATCCGGAAGGAAAGGCCCATAAAGGCCGACCAGACCACCCTTGTACCCGACCTGCAAGCATAAGCTGGCCCTCCTCGGAGCCCCCTGCAAATTTGCCTCTTCGGCCCCTCAACTCGCCCCGGGCTGCCACGGGACCAAGACTCCTCAACCCTCTTGCTCGGTTCCGAGCTCCCCAGCCGAGGCCGTCTTCCTCGACCCCTCCGACCGACCAACTCCACCACTCGCAGGCGTAACCGCCGCTCCGCAAATCTCACCACGCGCAGATTCTCCGCCAGCAACGTCCCACGTTCCACGCCATCACGATCCCCATTAATGGGCGATCCGCTCATCACACGGGCGTGGCGTCGGGAGCGTAACGGCCGGCGAGACTCTCGCGCCTACCGCTGCATGCTGCCGCCGCTATATAAACCCCCATCATAGAGGGGTCAAGTAAGCCATTTTTATTCCACTTAACCGTTACTCTGCTCGGATCTAACACTAACTTGATCGTCGGAGGGTCCTTGGTGGTACCAAACCACCCCGGGACTTCTTTGCAGGTACTCGGCGCTAAACTCCCCAAATCACCAATCTCATCAAAACCCATTGAGATCCATACGCAACAGAAGATCACCACCAAAATCCACCGGAAGATCAACGGAAGACAACATCTGACGGAGACCCGAAAAGGACCTCCATCAGTTGGCGCCGTCTGTGGGAAACGCAAACTCTACAAAAACAAAATTGGCCTTCCGATCTCCGTCCGCATGGTGAGCAACCATCCTGAAGATCCCGGTACCAGCCGCCGCCTTCCCCTCACCGAAGGCGTGGATGAGCCTCCTCCAGCGACCATCATCAACGCCCTCGCCAGCCGAATAGATCGGCTACAGTCCCTCATGGAGGCGCTCGTCCGCGTCCAAGCGGCCGGGCCTGGGCCCCAGATCGCCGCTCCACTGCCTCCAGAAGGCTCTGCCCCCGTCGGGACGGCTGACCACCAGCAGCCTACGACCCCTGGCCACAGATCTCTCGGGCCGGTACTTCCTGAGGCCCGCTGGGCGCCCCACGGCTCCACACCAAGGTCCGCCGCCAGAACGCCTCGTCTCGAGCCTCCTCACGGCCCTTATCCCCCTGAGGAGATGTCAGTCACATCGCCTATCCACAGACATGGTCGACACCAGTTCCCTCGGCGAGGATGCACAGAAGGGGTTCACCTCGGCGGCTCAAGAGCCACCTCGCCCGGGGATCTGAGGCACCTCATCGAGAGGAACCGGGGCCGCTCCTAGACGCAGGTCACCCGCAGCAGAGGCCAGGGATCCCAAGGCGCCGATTCCTCGGGATACCACGGTCGACTCAACGCCCTCGAGAAGAAGATCGAGGGCATGCGCCGGGAGGCTCACCTCTCGAGCGACGGGGCTAAGTACGCCTCCGATTCGCTCACAAAGCCGTTCACCGAGGAATTGCTCGCCGTCCACGTCTCCTCGCGCAACAAGCCTCCAAAAGTCTCTCTGTTCGACGGGAAAACCGACCCGAAGGACCATTTGGACGCTTTCACCGCGGGGATGGGCTTCCAGGACCACTCCGACGCCGTCCAGTGCAGGGCCTTTCCGGCCACCCTCATCCGTGCAGGTCGGGACTGGTTCCGGGGGCTCAAGCCCCGCTCAATCTCGACCTTCGACGAGCAGGCTACTCAGTTCCTTGGCCACTTCGTTGGGAACCGTCGGCAGAAGCGCACGGTTGACTACCTCTTCACGTTTAAGAGTGGGGACAAGGAGACGTTCAAGGCCTACATCACCCGCTTCTACAACGCCCTTCTCGAGGTCCCCAAGCACCGGGACGAGACCGTCATCACGGCGCTCAGATCTTGTCTAAAGCACAAGGAGTGGTTATGGTCCTTTGCGTTGGCACAACCTAAGACCATGGCCGAGGTCAAGCCATGGACCGAGCGTGAGGTTCAGCTGGAATCCGAGGTGAACGCAAACCTCCCCCGAAAAGAACGATCCGACCAGAAGAAGAGGGCTCAGGAGGAGAGGCCGGAGCGTCAGCAGCCCTATCACCCGAAGTTTCAGGAGTATACCCCACTCAACGTCTCCTTTGCAGTATTGCTAGAGGAGGCCCAGAACGAGGGGTTCTTCAAGTTCCCTCCAATCCCGCGTCAGGCCGCGAAGCAAACCCGGGGCCCTTACTGCGCTTTCCACCGAACACTGGGCCACGCCACGGAGGATTGCAAGCAACTTAGGGAATACATCGAAAAGCTCATCCGATCGGGACACCTCGCCGCATACTTGAGGGACAAACGGCAGGCCGACCGTGAGCAGGAGCAGCATCGCCCTCCCGTTGACCTGGCCATCGGTCAGATCATGCTCGTTTCGGCGGACGGCCAGCACGGAACTCAGGGAGCCCCATACCCTGTGCCAAGCACGGAGGCCAACAATCTGTAAGTCCATGCTACCTCTCCCGGTACTTTCGGGCATGCGGAATTTGGTGAAAAACAATTTTCTAGAGGCGGTAACATGGACTCAAAACCGGATCTTGGTTAAACATCTAACTAACAACCTAACTAGGAGTTGTTAACTACTCAGTTAGGGGGTTATACCTTTCTTTCTTGAACTCCTTCGTCTTCAAGCCTCGATGGTTGTCCGGATCGGCTTCACCCCGTCGTCTCCTTGCGCCGAAGATCGATCCACCTGAAAGCTTTTACCTTTGGCTTCTTCTTCGGTCTTTGAAGAAACTAGTTCACTTGGTTTGCTAAACCTTATGAACTAGAGTGAGTAGAGAAGAGTGTGTTGGGATTTTCTCTATGGTTCTTGGTTCTCAACACATGAGACAAGTGAACCATTGACTAAAGAGAGGGAGAGCAAGAGGAAGAAGATGAGAGCTCAAGAACACAAGAGAGAGAATGAAAATGATAGAATGAGAAAGACTTTTCTCTCTTGGCTCTCATAATCCAAAGCCATCATCACAAAAATAGTAATCAAGTATTGTGTAAATGGTTTAAGTCAAAATGGCTATATCATTTCATGCACTCATATTGCACAAGAGAACAAGCAAGTGAAAAGTCTTTGCCATGAAATGATATCCATTGTCATCATGATGGTCAACTAGTCCAACCTAGTCAACCGGTCAACAAAGTCAACAGGTCAACAAAGTCAACCCCTCAACAACCATATCACCACAATACTTAATTAATATTATTGTTAATCATATATCATATTCTCATTAGGGTTGAGCAAAAAGTCAATAGTCAACAGTCAACGGTCAACAACCCTAATGAGAATCCTCTGCCTCTGTCTCTCCGTCAACTGTGCATACAAACCCGCATTCGCGTTTCGAGGAACACGAATACATACTGGATAAAACCAATCCCAAAACGTACACTAGGACCTGGCTTAAACCAAAGCCCGCTAGTGTTAACTGTCCGGACACTGTACGTGCACAAGTGCACGGATGTGACCGGACCCTGTCGCAAAACCATGCGACCTGTCGCAAAACCATGCAATCTCTACTCTTTTGCCTAAAGGCGAATAGCTTTCTGTGTGGGACTCTAAAGACTCGACACTACGCTGGCAGTGGGTTTAACCACAGACCGCAAGCGGCACTAGCTGTGCGTAACGGTCCCCAGGTAGATGCCGACAAGAAGACTGACGAGGTGAAACCCATCTGAACTCCTACTGAGCCTGAATGTGACAATCTCCGTACAGTCCGGTCTGTTCGTCTGATACATCGCATGGCGGGCCTAGGGGGGACGGTAAACGTCAGTCCCCTAATAGCGGTATAAGTCGTGTCGGAGTGAAGCCCAATACACCCTGAGATAACACTGGAAGTCTACCAGTATATCTCGCTTGCCCTGGCCAGGGACTACTCGTGTAATGGCCTCCTAGACACAGCGCGATGTCAACCCCCAATACCGGGAGAGACGAATCCTGTCTAACCGTCACTGCCTCCAAGTGCTTCGGGACTGCACCCAACTACTACCTGTTTGCACGACTCCTTTGAGCCGTGGTAGGGTAGTAATCAAAGTGCAGTGGGAACACACTCGAGGCGAAGTGACAGTGTCAAGTCAGCGGACTAAGCTGTACTCATGTCACCTGAGAACTGATAACTGACGATGGGTATAATACCAACCGGTCAGTTCCCGACGAGTCCTGTCCAGTGTACTCGTAACCCAACGAGCACCCGCATACTATCTCCAGTACGACGTACTGACGGCTGTGGGACAGACCGTCTCCCACACTGGGATGAGAAGCGCATGCGCTAGTCTACTCCGGAGTTTCGATGCCCTATCTCGATAGTCCTGCGACTAGGGACCTGCATAAGAATGTGCTTATAGATTACCCAGCCCCACTAGTGTGACTGCCATCACAACGCTGGTAATCAAGCAAAGATCCTAAGGGCTCCACTAATGCGTATAGGTGATATAATAAAATAAACACATGTACACATTGAAGTAGAAACAAACCAAGTAGCATACTACTATTTTGAGCAAGATTGTATATACAAGGTGAATATCCCAATCTTCCATTAAGTAATATACAAACTAGTATGATACAGTAATGGCCTTTAGGGCATATACACTAACAATCTCCCACTTGCACTAAGGCCATGTACTGGCGTATCGAAGACCTATCATCTCGATCAGCCGCTCGAACTGAGTCTGGGGCAAGGCCTTGGTGAATGGATCTGCAGTGTTATCTTCTGAAGCAACCCTCCGAACCTCGATCTCCTGGCGATCCACGATCTCCCTGATCAGGTGATACCGCCTCAAGATGTGTCTGGATCTCTGATGGGACCTGAGTTCCTTCGCTAAAACTATAGCCCCGTTGTTGTCGCAATACAGAGGTATTGGATCAACAATGGACGGAACCACCTGAAGTTCTTTCAAGAACTTTCTCATCCAGACAGCTTCCTTTGCGGCATCAGATGCAGCGATGTATTCCGCTTCCATCGTCGAGTCTGCAACGGTTTCCTGTTTGGAACTCTTCCAACACACCGCCCCTCCATTGAGGGTAAAGACAAAACCCGACATGGACTTGGAATCATCCTTGTCACTCTGGAAGCTGGAGTCAGCAAAGGCCTCGATCTGGAGGTCTTTTCCGCCATACACCAAGAACATCTCCTTAGTCCTTCTCAAATACTTGAGAATGTTCTTTACCGCTATCCAGTGTTTCTCCCCAGGGTTTGACTGATACCGGCTTACCACACTCAGTGCATAAGCTACATCCGGTCTGGTACACAACATCGCATACATTATAGAGCCTACCGCAGAAGCGTAGGGTATAATAGACATGCGATCCCTATCCAAATCAGTCTTGGGAGACATCTCTTTAGAGAGGGTGATCCCGTGACAAGCCGGTAGGTTACCGCGCTTGGAATCTTCCATACTAAATCTTTTCAGTATGGTGTCGATGTACCTGGACTGTGAAAGTCATAATATCCTCTTGGATCTATCACGATGGATCCGGATCCCCAGGATGTATGAGGCATCACCCAGGTCTTTCATGGAGAACCTGTGTGACAAGAACCCCTTGACAGATTGTAGCATAGGAATGTCATTTCCTATTAAGAGAATGTCATCCACGTACAAAACGAGAAATACTACAGTTCTCGCTACAAATCTACTATAGATGCATGGTTCATCTGGATTTTTGATAAAGCCAAATTCCTTGACCGTCTCATCAAAACAGATGTTCCAACTCCGCGATGCCTGCTTTAGTCCATAGATGGACTTAAGCAACTTGCACACCATTCTGCTGCTCCCATTTTGAATGAAACCTACTGGTTGGTCCATATAGACACACTCCTCTAAATTTCCATTTAGAAAAGCGGTCTTTACGTCCATCTGCCAGATCTCATAATCGTGGAAGGTAGCAATGGCAAGAAGGATCCGAATGGATTTCAGCATAGCCACTGGAGAAAAGGTTTCGTCATAGTCCAAATCAGGTCTTTGACGAAAACCCTTTGCAACAAGTCTAGCTTTATAGGTCTCAACCTGTCCATCTACACCAATCTTCCTTTTGAAGATCCACTTGCATCCTACGGGTTTTACCCCGTCTGGAGCAATGTCCAACATCCATACCTTGTTGGTGTACATGGACTCCATTTCGGTCCGCATTGCATCCAGCCATTTTACCGAGTCAACGCTCTGAACGGCCTGCTGGAAGCTAGTAGGATCATCATAATCTATGATGCAATTCCTCTCTATCCCCGTCTATGAGAAAACCGTAGTATCTCTCGGACGGATGAGACTGCCTACTACTCCTGCGGAGCGGCGTAGGAATGTCCTGTTCTTTTGAACCCTCTGGTTCCACTAAGCTTTCAGTAATAGCTCGTGGTTCTGGAATTTCTTCCAGTTCTACTGTGCTCCCACTTATCTGGGTTTCCAAAAACTCAGTTTCCAAGAAGTAGGCATGACGAGAAAAAAAAAACCTTTTGTTCCTCTTCACAGTAGAAAAAATATCCCTTGGAGTTCTTTGGATATCCTACGAACTTGCACTGTACTGAGCGTGCCTCGAGCTTGTCCGCATGCTGCTTTTTAACAAAAGCTGGACATCCCCATGTCTTAATGTGCTTAAGATAGGGTCTCTTCCCACACCACATCTCATATGGTGTAGTAGGCACAGTCTTAGTTGGAACTCGGTTCAAAAGGTATGCAGCTGATTCTAGCGCATACCCCCAGAATGATCGCGGTAACTCAGCGTTACTCATCATGGACCGTACCATATCCAATAGGGTTCGGTTCCGTCTCTCCGATACACCGTTATGTTGCGGAGTGTACGGAGGAGTAAGCTGAGAGAGAATTCCGTTCTCTTTTAAATAGTCCAGGAACTCGGCACTCAAGTATTCTCCACCTCGATCCGATCCTAGAATCTTGATACTTTTGCCGGTTTGTTTTTCTACTTCATTCTTATATTCCTGGAATTTTCCAAAGGCTTCAGACTTATGTTTCATTAAGAAGACATAACCGTACCTTGAAAAGTCATCCGTAAAAGTAATGAAGTAAGAATAGCCGCTTCGCGCATGTGTAGACATTGGACTGCACACGTCGCTGTGTACGAGTCCCAAGAGCTCGCTCGCTCTTACTCCGTGTCCAGTGAACGGAGTCTTTGTCATCTTTTCTTTGAGACAGGATTAACAAGTGGCATACGATTGATATTCGAACGCATTCAAATATCCTTCTGTATGTAACTTCGTCAACCTTCTCTCATTGATGTGACCCAGTCTACAATGCCACAAGAAAGTCTAATTTATTTCCGGAGACTTTCTTTTGTGTGTATTCTGGACATTGAAAATCTGTGGTTGGTTTAATACGTATATACCATTGCTTAGTGTACCTGACCCAATCAGAACTTGATTAAGGTGAATGTTTACAACATTGCTTACAAACGCAAATTCATAACCTTCTTTAGAAACCAAAGATACAGAAATGATATTACAAGTTGCGTTGGGTACAAAAAAACAATTACGCAAAACCAAAACATGTCCATCTGACATTCCCAGGTGATAGTCCCCCACGGCCTTAGCATCCATGCTAGCTCCGTTTGCAACTTTGAGGGTCATGTCACCTGCCTTCAAAACCCTACGGTTTCTCAACGCCTGCAAAGAATTACAGATATGAGATCCTGATCCGGTATCCAATACCCAGGAAGTAGAGTTTATTGAAAGACAGTTTTCAATAACATACACACCTGAAGCTGAAGCTGCAACCTGCTTCAATTCCTGTGTCCTGGCTTTCCAAGCCCTGCAATCATTTTTCCAGTGTCCCTTCTTATGACAATAGAAGCATTCTTCCTTATCCATAAGCTTTCCCACTTTCTTTGTTGCTTTTGTCTTTCCCTTCGTATCCACTTTACTAACACCGCCTCTTGGTTTGACGGGGGCTTTTTTCTTCTTTCCCTTGGCTTTCGCCTTGGACCTAGAAGAAGAAGATCCTCCTACAAACAAAGTGGATGTTTCCCTACCTTTCTGTAGGGTGCCCTCTGCGCTCCTCAGCATGTTGAGGAGTTCTGAAAGTTCAACTTCCTTTTCTTGTAAGTTGAAGTTCAGTATGAACTGGGCGTAAGTGGAAGGAAGGGACTGGAGAATCAAGTCCGTATAGAGCTCATTCTCCAACGTGGTCCCAAGGTCCGCGAGCTCCTCAATGTAGCCAATCATCTTAAGCACGTGTTCCGCTACCGATGATCCGACGGCTAATCTTGCCGAAAATAACTTCTTCGACACTTCGTATCTTGCGATACGAGATTGCTCTCCATACAGTTCTTTTGTATGAAGAAATATGGATTCCAGGTCCATATTCTCGTGCCTCCTCTGATATTTATTGTCCATAGAGGCAAGCACGAGGCACTTGGCCTTCGCGCAGTCTAGTTCCCAGGTCTTACGAATTTCCTTATCCGCGACGCTGGTTTTGGGACCTGGGACAGGGGGAGCTTTGGTGGTAAGAAGATACCCCAGCTTGTCGTAAGTGATTTCCATATTGACATTCCTGAGCCAATCTTTGTAGTTTGGCCCTGTCAGTATGTTTTTATCTAGAAGTAACTTAAGTCCAGTCATGTCGATTGGTCGCTGCAATTAGGAGAGAGAAGAAACACTCAGCATGATGCTCTTGCAAGTTTAGAATGGTTTTTAGTTTGTCTAAACAGGATGGCTCCCACTGTTTCTCGAATCCCTCCTCAAACCAAAAAGGAAGAATTGGTCAGGATCAATCTCACCGTACAATACTTGCTTAACCGTTCAGCCAGGCCAGTGTTGGTATTTCGAGGGAGGTTTTCCAACGCTTTCGCGAAGTTTCTTAATTAAATAACCTCTTTTCCCTGGGGGCGTAGCCCCGCTAACACCTTTCTAGACACCTACTTGGTTTATAGCATTGATCGTTAAGTGAGAAATTTCCCGAGGAGCAGCATATACTCACAGTAAGATCGGGATCCAAATATCATTGCGTGACGAAACTGAAGGAATCCTACCAGAATCATCACACTCCAAATGGTATACAACACGAGCAAGTTTCAGTTCTTTTGAAACTCCCGATGTGGATTTTTGCCCCATGCTCTTATGACCTTGACTTTGGCCAACAAATCATAAGTCACATGTCAAGTTCTACCCGTCGTTCTCCAGGTTAATTTGAATCCACCCGCACCTACCCTTGACTTTGGCCAACAAGGCAGTACGACTGTTCCAAACTAACGCATCTATCTATGCTGCACATGAATACCCAATAGCTACCAATCACTATGCCTTGACTTTGGCCAAGAAATATAGCTTGAATACTATTGACCATCCATGTGAAACGACGGAGGGCTACGAATGGTTTTGGCTAAACCGTGAACGTAGTGAACTTGATATAATCGATGGAACGAGATAGCTTTTAAAAGGAGTGGCTCAAACTCCGCATTTAAAAGTTGGTTTTGAAAAGAACCGAGTGGTTTTTCGAAAGTGTTCCAACGACTTTACTTGGTTTATTTTCTTGCATTAGTTCTTTTAATGCGTGATACTCTTGCATTAGTTCTTTTAATGCGTCCCATCATTTAATCCTACCATTGCAGAAAACAACCAAAATATGACGTACGCTTATGCCATTCGCATTCGCCACGGGGCCCCGTCATTACCCGTTAGGTTACTTAACTAACGACAGAGCGGGGGCTGGGCTAGCGCGGCTGTAAAACATAAGCAACGCCTAAATAATATCATATATAGATATACTGCAATGATAGCCATTTCAGATCACAGATGAACACATTGGATATACTAGGAATCCGCAATTCGTACGAGCCTGTAACGAAAAGCAGATTACACGGTCGCGGTGAATAGCCAATACCCCACCCAAGACCCCTACGGGTGCGGCAAACTACCCGCTAAGTACCCGAAGCGAAGCAACCTCCCTCAACCCCGTGAGTAGGCCACTCGGCACTTCGGCATACCCGGTAGTTTGTGCACCCCCTCCATGGGTCTATCCTAGGAGCAAAAACTGTAAAAAGAAATTATACAATGACGGCTACAACCCCGACCCGGTTGTGCGGCCATACAAATAATTATTACATCAATTTACAAATTTACATGAATTGAAAGAAAAGAAAACTCTCGTCTCACAACCCCCGGCTATTCACCCGCGACAATCCAATGAATTCATATACACATTCCAATAACATTACAGATCACAGATTTGTATAACCCCCACTAATCGACATATAGCGATTAGCAGACGTTCAATACAAATATCACATCACAGAAAAACCCGTCAGCTTAAGTCATAAGAAATTCGATCAAAATACGGTTTTTCAGGCCCCAAAAACAAAATTTTCGTTCTGGAAAATCTGGGCAGAAAATACATATTCCAAAAATCCCAAAATACCCCTATGAACAAACTGCAAAAATAAAACCCCACGACCGAGTCAACTCGACCGCGGTTCCGCGGCGGGAGCAAGCTCCCGCCGCGGAAACGCGGCGCGTTGATCGAATCAGTGGGTCGAATTTTTGCAGTTTCTTCTAAAAACCTTGAGTCTATTTTTGGTATATCTCAAATAATTTTTGCAGCACTTTGAAAATCGACAGAAAGTTTGAATTTCGGGTTTATTTCGGGACTTTTTCTCCGATCGAATTTCTAGCTACCACGCTAACATGTTAAATAGAGTTTAACTAGGCTCTGATACCACTGTAAGTCCATGCTACCTCTTCCGGTACTTTCGGGCATGCGGAATTTGGTGAAAAACAATTTTCTAGAGGCGGTAACATGGACTCAAAACCGGATCTTGGTTAAATATCTAACTAACAACCTAACTAGGAGTTGTTAACTACTCGGTTAGGGGATTATACCTTTCTTTCTTGAACTCCTTCGTCTTCAAGCCTCGATGGTTGTCCGGATCGGCTTCACCCCGTCGTCTCCTTGCGCCGAAGATCGATCCACCTGAAAGCTTTTACCTTTGGCTTCTTCTTCGGTCTTTGAAGAAACTAGTTCACTTGGTTTGCTAAACCTTATGAACTAGAGTGAGTAGAGAAGAGTGTGTTGGGATTTTCTTTATGGTTCTTGGTTCTCAACACATGAGACAAGTGAACCATAGACTAAAGAGAGGGAGAGCAAGAGGAAGAAGATGAGAGCTCAAGAACACAAGAGAGAGAATGAAAATGATAGAATGAGAAAGACTTTTCTCTCTTGGCTATCATAATCCAAAGCCCTCATCACAAAAATAGTAATCAAGTATTGTGTAAATGGTTTAAGTCAAAATGGCTATATCATTTCATGCACTCATATTGCACAAGAGAACAAGCAAGTGAAAAGTCTTTGCCATGAAATGATATCCATTGTCATCATGATGGTCAACTAGTCCAACCTAGTCAACCGGTCAACAAAGTCAACAAGTCAACAAAGTCAACCCCTCAACAACCATGTCACCACAATACTTAATTAATATTATTGTTAATCATATATCATATTCTCATTAGGGTTGAGCAAAAAGTCAATAGTCAACAGTCAACGGTCAACAACCCTAATGAGAATCCTCTGCCTCTGTCTCTCCGTCAACTGTGCATACACACCCGCATTCGCGTTCCGAGGAACACGAATACATACTGGATAAAACCAATCCCAAAACGTACACTAGGATCTGGCTTAAACCAAAGCCCGCTAGTGTTAACTGTCCGGACACTGTACGTGCACAAGTGCACGGATGTGACCGGACCCTGTCGCAAAACCATGCGACCTGTCGCAAAACCATGCGACCTCTACTCTTTTGCCTAAAGGCGAATAACTTTCTGTGTGGGACTCTAAAGACTCGACACTACGCTGGCAGTAGGTTTAACCACAGACCGCAAGCGGCACTAGCTGTGCGTAACGGTCCCCAGGTAGATGCCGACAAGAAGACTGACGAGGTGAAACCCATCTGAACTCCTACTGAGCCTGAATGTGACAATCTCCGTACAGTCCGGTCTGTTCGTCTGATACATCGCATGGCGGGCCTAAGGGGGCGGTAAACATCAGTACCCTAATAGCGGTACAAGTCGTGTCGGAGTGAAGCCCAATACACCCTGAGATAACACTGGAACCCTACCAGTATATCTCGCTTGCCCTGGCCAGGGACTACTCGTGTAATGGCTCTCCTAGACACAGCGCGATGTCAACCCCCAATACCGGGAGAGACGAATCCTGTCTAACCGTCACTGCCTCCAAGTGCTTCGGGACTGCACCCAACTACTACCTGTTTGCACGACTCCTTTGAGCCGTGGTAGGGTAGTAATCAAAGTACAGTGGGAACACACTCGAGGCGAAGTGACAGTGTCAAGTCAGCGGACTAAGCTGTACTCATGTCACCTGAGAACTGATAACTGACGATAGGTATAATACCAACCGGTCAGTTCTCGACGAGTCCTGTCCAATGTACTCGTAACCCAACGAGCACCCGCATACTATCTCCAGTACGACGTACTGACGGCTGTGGGACAGACCGTCTCCCACACTGGGATGAGAAGCGCATGCGCTAGTCTACTCCGGAGTATCGATGCCCTGTCTCGATAGTCCTGCGACTAGGGACCTGCATAAGGATGTGCTTATAGATTACCCAGCCCTACTAGTGTGACTGTCATCACAACGCTGGTAATCAAGCAAAGATCCTAAGGGCTCCACTAATGCGTATAGGTGATATAATAAAATAAACACATGTACACATTGAAGTAGAAACAAACCAAGTGGCATACTACTATTTTGAGCAAGATTGTATAAACAAGGTGAATATCCCAAGCTTCCATTAAGTAATATACAAACTAGTATGATACAGTAATGGCCTCTAGGGCATATACACTAACACAATCCTCCGGGGAGCTCGGGCCGAGCCAATAAGGAAATTACAACAGTGGGGGAAGGGGGTGCATGGAGCACTTCTCATGATACTCGGTAGAGATCTCCGCCAGCCGGGGCCTCGTGAGGTCCAACCTATGCCCCCGGTTCCCTCATGCACGTTGATCCCGAGCCTCAGCTCGTAGCACTCGCGGACGAGGGCCTCTGAGCGAGCCGGCCGGTTCGCGGAGATCAGGCCGAAGTGCCTCAGAGACCGCAGCTTGCCCACGACCTCGTCATAGAGTTGCTTGAACAGCGGATTTTAAAGCCCCGGCGATGCCCTCCAGATGGAGTACATCAGCAGCTGCAGCAGGGAGGAACGTCGAGGGAGCAGCCGGCCGAAGTGGTCTTCGATGCTCCCGTAGACCAACTGCACCATGTCCTCGGTGCAGTTCTGGTCATAGAGGTATACGTCTTCGAAATGGATGATATCGGGGATAGTAAAGGGGAAGTCTTGCATCCTCAATGATCTGTTTATGAAGAAAAGAAGCACCAGTGCTCCTTCATCCTCATATAGCTCACTGCGCCCCAACAGAACTCAACAGTCGCCCGCCTTCGCCCAAAAATTCGCTGCCACGCGGCGATCAACGAGCCTTCCCTGGCGGAATTGAAACAACGCGACCCTGGCACTTCGCCATCCCCCACATTCAATGCGCATGCTGCGCGCGCGATCGCCGCGACCGTTCCTGTTCCCCATACCTGCGACTGGATGGTCGGGCGAAACCTCATGAAGAATCAGCCGAGCAGCTATCCTGCTCGGCTATCCCTGGTGGGTAGCTTCCCTACTGCAACGCCAGGGACCAGAAATTCCTCCTTAGAGGCAGCTCAGCAGCTTCCCTGCTCGGTTATCCCTGGCGGGTAGCTTCCCTACTGCAACGCCAGGGATCAAAAAGCCCTCCCAGAGGCAGTTGAGCTCGAGGATCTCTCGCTCGGCTATCCTTCAGGACAAAAGCCCTCGCCAAGAGGCACCGGGCAGTAACCCTGCCCGTCCAAGGGTCATTGGTAGGCTTCTTACAGCCCCTCCCGCGCCAAGGACCAAAGTCCTCTCAGAGGCAGTCGAGTCCTTGCTCGGCTATCCCCGGCTGGTAGCTTCCTACCACGACCGACAAGGATCAAAGTCCTCGCCAAGAGGTACTGGGCGGTAACCCCGCTCGATCCCCGTCCTGAAGGATCAAAGCCCTTGCAAGAGGCAACCGAGCAGCTGCCCTGCTCGGTCAACTCCGGCTGGTAGCTCCCTACCCACGACGCCAGGGATCAAAGCCCTCACGAAAGGCACCCCAGCGGCTACCCCGCTCGTTCATCCTAGGCCGGTAGTTGCCTACCCACGACGCCAGAGATCAAAGCCCTCGCCAAGAGGCAACCGCGCAGCTTCACTGTCCGGTCATCCTTAGTGGGCTTCTTACAGCCCCTCCAACGCTAAGGATCAAAGCCCTCGCAAGAGGCAACCGAGCAGCTACCCTACTCGGTCGTCTCTGGCGGGTAGCCTCCCTACCGCAACGCCAGGGATCGGAAAGCCCTCCCAGAGGCAGTCGAGCCTGAGGATCCCTCGCTCGGTTATCCGTCAGGACAAAAGCCCTCGCCAAGAGGCACCGGGCAGAAACCCTGCCCGGCCAAGAGTCCTTGGCAGGCTTCCTACAGCCCCTCCCGCGCTAAGGATCAAAGTCCTCGCCAAGAAGCACTGGGCGGTAACCCCGCTCGGTCCCCGTCCTGAAGGATCAAAGCCCTCATAAGAGGCAACCGAGTAGCTATCCTGCTCGGTCATCTCCGGCTGGTGGTTGATGCTCACGTTGCCAGAAGTCAAAAGATGGCACCCCCCAAGGGGCCACCGAGCAGCCTCTCACTCACGCTCGGCACAAATACGGCGAACAGCGCTCTGCCCGTCACCCGCAGAGGATCCGAGACCCCAGTGAGGGGAATCAAGTCTATCCAGGTCTAAACGATCTCCCCTCGACTTCAGGGCCCATGGGGATACCTACTCGGCAGCGCCTGACATGCTCGTCGGCAGGTGATCGAAATCAACTCGACGGACGATCGCTAGACAAATGGCCAACCTGACATGAAAACACAACGGTGCAAGCAGAGATATCTTATGAGCATTCTTCACAAATAGATGATAGAGCGCAATTCGTTGAAACCAAAGAAAAAATTTATTGCTACCAAAGACAAATGATTTACAAAGGGTATTTCTTGGGGCTCCCCAGCCTTACAAAATTCCAAAACAAAGAAATAAAAGGAGGAAGACGGGGGCTCTAGACCTCGGGGCCAGGTGCGACCTCGGGGTCCTCGACATCCACCACGTGAAGCGCGGGGTCCTCAGCGGTTTCCTCGCCAGGAACCTCTTTCCCCTGCTCATAGGCGTCCACGAGGGGGAACTCGGCCCGGAGATCTCCGTCGGCAAACTCCGGCATCCGAGCCTTAACGGCATCGAGGGTGTCGTGCCAGATGCAGGTCGTAGCCACGGCCAGGTCATCATAGAAGTCCTTCGACTTCTTATGGCTCTCTACCGCCTTCAGTTCGGCCGACTTGGCCGCATCGGCCGCCGCTCCAAGCTCCTTCTGAAGGGTCTTCACCGTCCTCTTCAGGTTGCCGGCAAGCACCTGGGCATCCCCAAGCTTGGCCTCGGCAGTCACGGCAGCCTCACGGTGCTGGGCTACCTCCCGTTTCCCGGCCTCCACCTCGCCTTCCAAGGTAGCAACCCTCACCGTCGCTGCCTCCAGCTCCCACCTGGAGCTCTCTTCCAGCGAGGCGAGCCGGCCCGCGGTCTCCAGCGCCGGGGCTACCACTTCTGCTTCCATACGCAAGGCGAGGGCAACGTGCTGGAGAACCTGGGAAGTACGAAAGAGATCAAAAAGATGAAGGAGGCACCGAATCTCACAATGAACCAAACACTTACCTGCACAGACTCCTGGACGATGGATGCCAGCTGAGCCCTAAAGGTCCCCCCGGCTGAGGCCTCTATCTCATGCAGAAGGCTATTCGCAACAGATAGCCCTGATGGGACCGCGAACCGAAGGCCTCTTCCTCCACCACGATCGACGAGGACTGGCCCCGGGAAGGTCTCTGAGAGCTCCTCTTGAGTGGCTCCGAGGGAGAGCCGATCTCCTCCTCCGAGATCGGGTCCTCCAGAACCAGGGCCCGCTTCCGGCCCGACACTCTGCTGAGACCCGGGGCGGGATCCGCCCCCGAACGCTCGCAGGACACCACCACCGGAGCAATAGGAGCCGGGGCGGGTTTCGCGCGAGAAGAGCTGGCGCCCCCAGCCTTCGTCACCTTCCTCGGCTGGAGCATGGAGGCTTTAAGCGAGTCGAAGTCCATGGATCCCGCACAAAGCAAATACCCAACAAATCAGCGACACGAGCAAAACATAAGCCAGAAAGCAAGCCTAACTTACCGACGAGCTCAACGGGGCTGAGCCCGGCCCAGCTCAGAACCCTCTCAGACAGCAGCACGTCAGGTCGGGGATGGGCTCCCACGACGTCACTCTCACCGTGGCGGGGTCATTGGACTGGTTCCCCGGCAAACATTTCTCCCTCGACCACTTGGTAGGTACGGGCCAGTCCCCGCCCTCGGGATGGGAAACGAAGAAAAATTTCTTCTTCCAACCATGAATAGAAGTGGGTAAGGC
Organism: Agapanthus africanus; assembly: GCA_030015575.1. Taxonomy (NCBI): domain Eukaryota; kingdom Viridiplantae; phylum Streptophyta; class Magnoliopsida; order Asparagales; family Amaryllidaceae; genus Agapanthus; species Agapanthus africanus. The sequence goes on from JASDDO010000001.1 coordinate 467,682,972, forward strand.
CATGATCCCGGTCCCGACAGTGCCCCCCGGCCGCTTTCTGAAAGAGAGATAGACCCATCTCGGGTCGCCCGCTCGACCACCAGGGTAACTCTTGAAGACGAGAGAAGAATCGAGTAGGGAGAGGCTGAAGGGAACCGCCTGTAACTTCAGGCGGGTCAAGAACCCAAGGAGTATCCTCCACGAGTTCGGCACTAACTGGCCGGGGGCCAAACCGAAAAAATTCAGCGCTGCGACGAGCTCGGAAGAGAAGGGCAGGCGCATTCCGCCCTAAAAAACTTCCAAATACAAGGTGATCTCCCTGCCCCGTACTTGATCCGCCCTCTCTTCCTCCTTGGCCAGTCGGAGCGTGTAACACGAGGGGATGTGGAAGCGAGCCCGAGCATTGGCAAGCTCGTCCTCATGCCTCACCCAACACGAGGAGCCGGGGGCCGCATCTGCTGCTTCTTCCCTGGGGGCTGCTCCCGCCGCACGATCCCGGGGAGAGAATCCGACCCCTGCTCCCCGAGGGGACTCAGACACAACTAAAGGGTCCCTAGAACCTACTCCTACAACATCTACTGACTCTACAAAAGAAGACATCTAACCTTGAAAAGGGGAATCTTCGGGAGCCGAAAGCGGGAGAAAGAAGACGAGCACCGAGTAACCAGGACTTAGGAGAGGGCAATATGAAGCAGTAGGGGCCTAAGGGCGGACCCCACCCCTGTTTATTGCTGCAAGCGGTCTCATCCAATGACGCCCGTCATCTCCCGCCGAAATGACTCCTCGCGTCCAGCGGCTTCGATCGCTCCACGTGTCGATCCTGTGCTGGACCGCATCCCATCAGATGCCGCAGGCCTGCATACATCGCGTCGGCCAATCGACGCTTGACGTGTGGACCGTCACTTCAGTGGCAGAGTGCACGAACCGGCGCACCTTCTTTAAATGCAGAGATCTCTCCCTGATTCACTAGCAGAAAAGACAACCGACAACCCGAGGACTCGTCCCGACAAAGCCTTAGGAAGGAGCTCACCTCGGGAGGAATGGCAATCCACTCTTGACTCGACCCGCTAGCTGGTCGGGATAAGAGTGGGGGGCTAATGATAATGCTCAATATTGGTGATACGAGATCGGGACTCGTGGCGGATGACATGTCCCAAGACCCGGAAGGAAGGGCCCACAGAGGCCGACCAGGCCACCCTTGTACCCGACCTGCAAGCACAAGCTGGCCCTTCTTGGGGGCCCCTGCAAATTTGCCTCCTCAGCCCCTCAGCTCGCCCCGGGCTGCCACGGGACCAAGACTCCTCAACCCTCTTTCTCGGTTCCGAGCTCCCCAGCCGAGGCCGTCTTCCTCGGCCCCTCCGACCGACCAACTCCACCACTCGCAGGCGTAACCGCCGATCCGCAAATCTCACCATGCGCAGATTCTCCGCCAGCAACGTCCCACGTTCCACGCCATCACGATCCCTATTAATGGGCGATCCGCTCTTCACGCGGGCGTGATGTCGGGAGCGTAACGGCCGGCGAGACTCTCGCGCCTACCGCTATGTGCTGCCGCCGCTATATAAACCCCCATCACAGAGGGGTCAAGTAAGCCATTTTTATTCCACTTAACCGTTACTCTGCTCGGATCTAGCACTAACTTGATCGTCGGAGGGTCCTCGGTGGTACCAAACCACCCCGGGACTTCTTTGCAGGTACTCGGCGCTAAACTCCCCAAATCACCAATCTCATCAAAACCCATTGAGATCCACACGCAACAGAAGATCACCACCAAAATCCACCGGGAGATCAACGGAAGACAACATCTGACGGAGACCCGAAAAAGACCTCCATCAATTTTTGTGTTGTTCTTTTTTTAGTTAAACCCACTTCAGCTGAAAGTTAATCATCTATCTAATTATATATAAATTGCCATGACACTAAATTTGTTTGCTTGGTCTTAATTTTGTTAGTAGATGCTGGTTCTCGTGTCGCTAACTTCGGTTAACAAGGAATACAAAACAAAAGTTTCAAAAACAAAACACGAACTCTACAATCTAGAATCGAGTCCAAACACTAAACTAGTAAACAAGAAGGAGTTTAACTACTCGGATACAACTATCTACCTTTATAGTCGTGTTTTTCATATTCTTTCCACTTTTTACGCTCCTAGGTCCACCAGGAACGAGCTCAGGAGTTAGTCTTCCTCGTCGAAAATGATCCATCCGAAAGAACCCTAACTTAGGTTTTAGCTTCACACTTAAATAACAACTGAAGTAACCAGTGAACAAGACTTGTTAGGAATTGATCACTGGGATATAGTAGTGGCTAATTTCTAAGTGTTTCTCTCTTTTCTTTTTCCCTTCTCTATTTTAAAAACTCAAGAGAGGAGGAAGAAGAAGATAATGATAATCTTTTCTCTTTCCTTTTCTTTTCGCTTCATATATTTTTGAAATAATCAAGTGAGTGGATTTGTGACTCACCGGGTGAGTCATAAGTCCACACACATCTAGTGAAACCAAGAAGAGAAAAGAAGAAGCCACCTCAAATGTACACACACACATACACACACACATATATAGACACACACGCACACACATACCAATACAAGTATATACTACAAATATATACACCCGTATTCGTATCAAGACACGAATACCGTATTCGTATAAATACCCGTATTCGTATAAATACCGTATTCTGTCAAAATACAAATACCGAAAAGAGAGATATTAAAATAGATGTATAATACTAGCTCACATTTTATCCAAATGTGATAATCCGACTATCTTTCAAACCAGCTAGTATTAACAAAATGTCCGATTAAAAATACGTGTACAAAAACACGTATTTAATTGAACTTAAATATGTATCAAAATACGTACACTATATCGTTTCGCCTGAGCTGGGAAACTCTCTGTGTGGGACTCTAAAGACTTTACAATACGCTGATAGTAGGTTTAACCATAAGCACGTCAACAACATTAGCTGTACATAACGGCTGCCTAGGTATTGAACGAAAGAAAGGTCGATAAACAAACTCGTCTGTATCCTTATTGAGCCTGAAAGTGACAATATCCATACAGTCCGGTCTGTTCGTCTGAGAGTGTCGCATATTGGGTTTAGGGGGTGGAAAACGTCAGACCCCTAATAACCCAATAAGTCTTATCGATGTGGCTCAAAACCAATCGGAGAAACTACTGATCTCATAATCAGTAAATCTCAACTGCCTTGTCCAAGGGCTTATGGTGATGACTAATCGAACACTACATGACATCGACTCCTTATACCGGGAGAGATGAATCCCTTCTATCACTCACTGCTGGCTCCCAAGTGCTTCGGGATTGTACCCAACTAAAATCTGTTCGCACGACTCTGTAAACCCGTGGTAGGGTAGTAATCTAATTATAGCGAAAACACACTCGGGACGAATGCCGATGTCAAATCTAAATACTAACATATACATATGTCACCAGAGAACTTCTATCTGACGATAGGTATATTATCATCTAGAAGTTCTCAACGAGTGCGTCCAGTGTAACTCATAACCTAATGAGCACCTGTATACAATCTTTGGTGTCGAACACCAATGGCTGTAGGACAGACCACCTTCCCCCATGGAAATAAGAAACGTATACATTAGTCTACTCCGGAGTATCGATACCCTGTCTCGAAACTCCAACGATTAGGGATAATTTAAGGATATGCTTATAGACCACCTAAACCCCACGAGTATGATCGTCATCACAACTCTAGTAGTCAAGTAAAGATCCTACGGGCTTTACCAACATGTATTCGAGATACGTAATATAAATAGAACATATACACATGTTGAGATAAAGACAAACCGGATAGCATACTATCATATCGAGCAAGACTATCCTGTATATATATATCCCAAGTATCCATATATAATATATAATCATGTACTATATAATAATGGTCTCTAGGGCATATACATACAACAATCTCCCACTTGCACTAAGGCCATGTATTGGCGTATCGAAGACCAATCATCTCCAATAGCCGCTCAAGCCGAGTCTGAAGAAGTGCCTTTGTGAGTGGGTCCGCCTTGTTGTCCTTTGTGTCTACTCTCCTGACCTCGATCTCTCGGCGATCAATGATCTCCCTGATCAGGTCATACTGCTTCAAGATGTGTCTGGATGTCTGATGGAACCGTGGTTCCTTCACTAATACTATAGCCCCATTGTTGTCACAATACAAAGATATTGGATCAACAATATACGGAACCATCTCAAGTTTATAAATGAACTTCCTCATTCAGACAGCCTCTTTTGTGGCATCGTTGGCAACAATGTATTCAGCCTCCATTGTCGAGTCTTCTACGGTATCCTGTTTGGAACTCTTCCAACAGACCGTCCCTCCATTGAGGGTAAACACATAACCCGAGACAGACTTACTGTCATCCTTGTCACTTTGGAAGCTTGAATCGGTAAAACGCTCTATCTGGAGATCTCCATTACCGTACACTAAGAATATATCCTTAGTCATTCTCAGGTACTTCAGAATGTTCTTCACAGCTGTCCAATATTTCTCTTCTAGGTTTGACTGATACCGGCTTACTATGCTAAGTGCGTAAGCTATATCTGGTCTGGTACATAATATCACATACATTATAGATCCTATTGCCGAAGCGTAGAGTATAATTCTCATGCGAGCCCTCTGCTCATCAGTCTTGGGAGACATCTCTTTGGACATGGTGATTCCGTGACAAGCTGGTAAATTACCCGCTTAAAATCTTCCATACCAAACTTCTTTAGTATGGTTTCAATATATCTGGATTGTGGAACTCCCAACATCCTTTTAGATCTATCACGATAGATCTTAATCTCCGGAATGTAGAAGGCATCACCTAGGTCCTTCATGGAGAACTTCTGAGACAAGAACAACTTGACCGACTGCAACATAAGAATATCATTTCCTATCAGAAGAATATCATCGACGTATAAAATGAGAAATATGACGGTTCTCTCTACAATCTTCTTATATATATATATATATATATATATATATATATATATATATATATATATATATATATATAAGGCTCATCAATATTTTTGATGAAGTCAAATTTCTTGACCGTTTCATCAAAACAGATGCGCGATGTCTTCTTTAATTCATAAATGGTTTTAAAAAACTTGCATACCTTTCCGCTGCTCCCACTGTCTATGAAGCCCTCTGGCTGATCCATATAAACAAACTCTTCTAAAGCACCATTTAGAAAACCGGTTTTTATGTCCATCTGCCGGATCTCATGGTCATGGAAGGCAGCAATGGCAAGTTGGATCCTAATGGATTTCAATATAGCCACTGGAGAAAAGGTTTCGTCATAGTCCACACCTAGTTTTTGACGAAAACCTTTTGCAACAAGTTCAGCCTTAGAGGTTTCCACTTGTCCACCTGCACCAATCTTCTTCTTGAAGATCCATTTGCAGCCGACAGATTTTACCCCTGGCGGTGCAATGTCCAAAGTCCAAACTTTGTTGGTGTACATAGACTCCATTTTGGATCGCATAACATCCAGCCATTTCACAGAGTCCCTACTGGAAATGGCATGCTCAAAACTAGTAGGATCATTTTCTTCCAAGATGCAATCCTCTCGATCCCCATCTATGAGAAAACCGTAGTATCTCTCGGGCGGATGAGAAATCCTACCAGATCTACAGAGTGGTTGGGATTCATCGGGAACTATCAAATCATATGGTTCATCTAAATTTTAAGTTTGAGTTTGTGTTTCAGAAACTCCATCCAGTTCTACCGAGCTCCCAATAATTTCTTTTTCCTTTCAAGAAAGGTGGCGTATCGAGAAACAAATATCTTTTATTCTTCAACACGGTAAAATAGATATCCATTCAAATGCCTAAGATATCCTACAAACTTACATAAAACTGACCGTGCCTGAAGTTTTTCCGAGTTATGGTATTTTTACATAGGCCGGATAACCCCATATCTTTTTAAGACATGGTCTTTTACCACTTCATATTTCATATGGAGTCTTAGGCACAGATTTAGATGGAACCTGATTTAATAGGTATGTCGTTGTTTCAAGCGCAAGGATCCAGAATGAAAGAGGTAATTCAGCACTACTCATCATGGAGCGAACCATATCCAATAGGGTACGTTATTCCGCTCCGATACACAGTTGTGCTGTGGTGTATACGGGGGAGTAAACTGAGAGAGAATACCACTCTCTTTTAAGTAGTCGAGAAATTCCGTGCTTAAGTACTCCCCTCCTCTATGAGATCGGAGGATCTTGATATTTTTTCCAGTCTGGTTCTCTATTTCGTTCTTATATTTTTTGAATTTCTCAAAAACTTCAGATTTGTATTTCATTAGAAATACATATTCGAATCTAGAGAGATCGTCAGTGAATGTAATAAAGTATGAGAACCCATTTCTTACATGTATAGATATTGGACCACATACATCACTGTGTATGAGTCCCAGGAGCTCTGTAGCTCTTTCTCCGTGTCCGGTGCACGGAGATTTGGTCATCTTTCCTTTGAGACAAGATTGGTAGGTTTCATAAAATGTAAATTCAAACGGATCCAAATATTCATCTTTATGCAACTTAGCTAGTCTGGTCTTATTGATATGACCAAGTCTACAATACTATAAATAGGTTTCGTTCGTATTTGAACTCTTCCTCTTGCGTTTGTTTTGTACATTAAGAACCATGTTTTGATTAAAAATATGGATATCATTACACAGTGTACCTTCTACAACTAATACCTAATTAATGTAAATATTCATGATATTTTTATCTAGAACAAAATTATATCCATCTTTATTAAGTAAAGAAACCGATATGATGTTGCAAAGTATGGAAGGTATATAGTAGCAGTTATTCAAAATTATAGTATTGTCGCTTGGCAATACTAGGTTATATTCACCGATGACAGAAGCATCAACTTGATTATGATACCAGGTAGGGTCAATCAGCACAGCGGAAACTGGCCGTAGCGCCCATTGGTCTCTCAACAACTACTTTTTACGTAGTCCCATCGCGATGGACAACAACCCGCTGGACCAATCCGCACGGGGCACCCAAGGGGTATGAGCCTGCGCTTCGCCACTACTGCCACACAGTGAGAACCCCCATGGGTCGGCATCCCCACCTAGTAGCTCTGATACCATGTAAGTAGATGCTCGTGCTCGTGCCGCTAACCTGCGGCCAAGGCAGAAAACAAAAATTTCAAAGACAGAGCACGAACTCTACGACCTAGAATCGAATCCAAACACTAAACTAGTAAGCAAAAAGGAGTTTAACTACTCAAATAGAACTAGCTGTTAGGAATATGTATGCCCTATAGGACATTATTGTATGATACAGTGGATACTTGGACATATATATAGAGGACTTTCTTGCACGATATGATAGTATGCTATCTGGTTGCACTTTATCTTAATATGTACACTTGTATTTGTTAGTGATATATACTCTAGAGGCCATTATTGTATAGTACTAGTTCATATATTACATTTTGGAAGCTTGGGATATACACGGATTTTATGACAGTCTTGCTCAATATGGTAGTATGCTACTTGGTTTGTTTCTATCTTAATATGTGTATATTGTTAGTGTATATGCTCTAGGGGCCATTATTGTATCATACTAGATTGTATATTACTTAATGGAAGCTTGGGATATTCACAGTTGTATATACAGTCTTGCTAAAAATGGTAGTATGCTACTTGGTTTGTGTCTACTTTAATATGTGCATATGTTTCTTACAACGTATCACTTATACATATTAGTAGAGCCCATAGGATCTTTGTTTGATTACCAGCGTTGTGATGGCAGTCAAACCAAGTGGGGGCTGGGTAGTCTGTAAGCAACATCCTATACAGGTCCCTGGTCGTTGGATTATCGAGATAGGGCATCGATATTCCAGAGTAGACTAAGTGTGTACGCTTCTCATCCCAATTGGGGAGATGGTCTGTCCCACAGCCATCAGTACGTCGTACTGGAGATAGTATACAGGTGCTCGTTAGGTTGCGGGTACACCGGACAGGACTCGCAGGGGAGCTGATTGGTTGGTATTATATCCGTCGTCAGTTAACAGTTCCCAGATGACATGAGTACAGCATAGTCCGCAGACTTGACACTGCTACTTCGCCTCGAGTGTGTCCCGCTGTTCTTAGATTGCTACCCTACCACGGCTCAAAGGAGTCGTGCAAACAGGTAGCAGTTGGGTGCAGTCCCGAGCACTTGGAGGCAGTAGTGATTAGATAGGATTCGTCTCGCCCGGTATTGGGAGATGATATCACGCTGTGTCAGAGAGCCATTACCCAAAGTCCCTGGCTAGGGCAAGCGAGATATACTGGTAGGTTCCAGTAGCTTCTCAGGGTGTAATGGGCTTCGCTCCGACACGACTTATACAGCTATTAGGGGACTGACGCTTGCCGCCCCCTAGGCTTGATATGCGATAGTTTTAGACGGACGGACCGGACTGTATGGAGATTGTCACATCAGGCTCAGTCGGGGTTCGGATGGTTTTCCTCATCGGCCTTCTTATCGACATCTACCTGGGGACCGTTACGTACAGCTAGTGCCACTTACGGTCTGTGGTTAAACCCACTGCCAACGTAGTGTCGAGTCTTTAGAGTCCCACACAGAGAGTTTCCCTGCTCCAGGCGAAACGATATAGAGGTCGTATGGTTTTACGACAAGGGTTCGGACGCGTACGTGTGTTTACGCACGTACGACTTTTCGGACAGTTTTTACTAGCCGGCTTTGGTTTAAGCCATATTCTAGTATCCGGTTACTGGATTTATACAGTGTAAAGTTTTTTCGTATTTTCACGGATTGGAGGGGCGTTCTCGTAATTTGTCGGGAAGCTTCTAGAAGAGTGATGACTAAGGGGTTAAGGTGGCATTGCATTAAATGAGATTAGTGACTCATTTGTGTGATTCATCCAAGTCATTAATGCATCATAAATGTTTAATGACTCATGGTGATGAATTACTCATAGATATTTATGAAGCATGGTTGTTAATTCTATTATTTGATTTTTGGATAAATAATAATGCTTCATATATATTATGATACATCATTATCTCATTTTTCATTCTCATCTTCACCTTCTCTCTCCTCAAGCTCACTCTCTCTTCAAACCCTAACCCTAGCCTCTCATGTGTTGAGATCAAGGGTTAGCTAGACTAATACATCCATAACCTCACTCTATATTCCCTAGGTAGCTTAGATTAGCACTTTAAGCAACCTAGTTATCTCAAGTTTGAGATTAAGCTTGGCGTAGGAGCTTCCGGGTGGATCGTCTTTGATTCGAGGAGGCCGTTGAGGTGCCGATGTTCCAAGGAGCCTACGAGGAGTGGAGGACCATGATGAAGACCCGAAGGACTAGTATCGTGAGGTATAACTTCGTATCCGAGTAGTTAAACCTCTAGTTGATTGTTAGCAATGGTTTAGAAACGATTCATGCACTCAAGTCCGTGTTACGAAGCTTTGATAATCGTTTTTCATATATTCCGCCTCCCCGCAAGTTCATGGGGTGCGTGACATGGAATTACAGTGGTATTAGAGCCAACTAAACCATTACTAGCCTGTTAGCAACTAATTAGAAATTTGATCGACGGAAAACACGAAAACGAAACCCCAGGATCCCTTAGTTTCTGTTAATTTTAAACATGTCTGAAAAATTATTTGATATGCCTTAAAATTCACAGCAGGAAAATATAAGAATACTGGGAAAATACGAGCCCCTAACTCGGCAAGATGGCCGCGGATCTGCGGCAAAGAGGTGCTTTTGGCCGCGGATCCGCCACCGAGTCAACACCGAGTTGACTCGGATTTGCTCTGTTATTCATATTTATTGGTGTTTTGGTTTCCTGTATGCTCTGTTTCTACCCAGGTTGCTTCAGTGCAGGTTTGCTTTTGGGGTAAACACGGAATATGGTTCTCGATCGATGTTCTAAGATATTTGCTAATTGGGTTTTTATCTGTAATGTTTAATGTGTTCGTAAACCTCCCCTAACTGCTAGTATGTCGGTTGGCAGGGGGTTGCACATTTCTGTAATGTTTACTGTTTGTGTATATGAACTGTGTTGGACTGTTGTGATGATTAGCCGGGGTTTGAGATATGTTTAATATTCATTCATTCAATGTAAATGTAATTTGATGTAATATTCTTTTGCGGGGCACATCTAGGTTGCGGTTGTAGCCACCATTGTATTATTTCTTTTTACTTTTCTTGCTCCTAGGATAGACCCAAGGTGGGGTGCACAAACTACCGGGTACTTTGAAGTGTTTAGTGGCCTACTCACGTTGTTGAGGGAGACCGCTTCACTTCGGGCACTTGGCGGGTAGTTTGCCGTACCCGTAGGGGTCTAGGGTTGGGGTAATGGCTATTCATGACAACTGTGTAATCCGTCTTTTATTGCAGGCTCAAAGCAAATGCTGATTGCTAGTAAATCCAATAAAGTTCATCTGTGATCTGGAATGCTTATTATTGCGTCTGACGAATGTACAATATCTATATATGATAGCTATTAGACGCCACTTATGTTTTACACCCGCGCTAACCCAGCCCCCGCTCTGTCGTTAGTTAAGTAACCTAACGGGTGATGACGGGACCCAGTGGCGAATGCGGATGGCATAAGAGGATGTGGTATTTTCGTTGTTTTCTGCAATGATAGGATAAATGATGGGACGCATTATTATAATGCAAAGAAAATAAACCAAAATTAAAGTCGTTGGAATAAATTTAAAAGAAACCACTCGGTTATTTTAAAAGAGCAGAATTTTTTAAATTACGGAGCTTTAACCACTCCTTTTAAAAAGTATCAGGTTCCTTCGATTACATCAAGTTCACTACGTTCACGGTTTTGCCAAAACCAGTCGTAGCCCTCCGTCATTTCATATAGATATTCAATAGTATTCAAGCTATGTTTGTTGACCTTCGTCAAGGCATAGTGATTGGTAGCTGTTGGGTGTTCATATGTAGCATAGATAGATGCATTGGTTTGGGACAATCGTATTACCTTGTTGACCTTCGTCAAGGGTATGTACGGGTGGGTTCAAATTAACCTGGACAATGACGGGTAGAACTTGGCATGTGACTTATGATTTGTTGACCTTCGTCAAGGTCATAAGAGCATGGGGCAAAAATCCATATCGGGAATTTCTAAAGAAACTGAAATTTGCAGAGAGAGCATACCATTTTGGAGTTTGATGAATGTTGGTAGGATTCCTTCAACATTATCATACGATGATATTTTGGATCCCGATCCTACTGTGAGTACATGCTACTTATCAGGAGATTCGTCACTTAACGATCAATGCTATAAACCAAGTAGGCGCCAAGAAAGGTGTCAGCGGGGTTACGCCCCCAGAGAAAAGAGGTTATTTAATTAAGGAACTTCGCGAAAGCGTTGGAAAACCGCCCTCGAAGTATCGACACTGGCCTAGCTGAACGGTTAAGCAAGTATTGTACGGTGAGAATTGTCCTGGCTAATTCTTCTTTTATGGTTTGAGGAGGGATTCGAGAAACAGTGGGAGCCATCCTGTTTAGATAAATTAAAAACCAATCTAAATTTGCAACAGCATCATGCTAAAATGTTTTCTTCTCTCTCTCTTAATTGCAGCGACCTTGTGACCACACATAGGTTACATCTAGATAACAAATTGACTGAATCTGACTTATATGACTGGCAAAGGTCTGTCCAGATGTCCATTGGCTATGACAAGCTGGATCACCCTATTACTACTCAAGATCCCGCCGTCCCAGGTCCAGTTTCCACTGTCGCGGATATGGATATCCGTCAGACAAGGGAAAAAGATAAAGAGAAAGCTAAGTGCCTCGTGTTAGCTTCAGTTGATGGTATATACCAGAAGCAGCACGAGAAGATGGACTTAGTTTCCATTTTTCTCCATAATAAAGATTTATATGGAGAGCAATCTCATATCACTAGATATGAAACCTCGAACGAATTATTTCAAGCGAGGTTAGCTGATGGGTCATTTGTAGGGGACAACGTCCTTACAATGACTAGCTGTATTGATGAGCTCCAGGACCTGGAGACCGCGTTGGGAAACGAGTCAAATACTGACTTGATTCTACAGTCTCTGCCTCCTACCCTGAAGGAAACTAGGGAAGGAGAAGGAAAGAGAAAGGCAAAAGTTTTGGGACTGGATATAGTAAAAGAGGGACGTTCCTATTGTTACAGGAATGAACATTGGCAGAAAGATTGCAGGGCTTTAGAAGCCAGTAACCAGGATTCAAAGTATGTTGTGGCTTCAGCTTCGGGTGTGTTTATGATAGAAAACTGTATGTCAGTTAACCCTACTTCCTGGGTATTGGATACCGGGTCAGGAACTCACATCTGTAATTCTTTACAGGCTCTAAGAAACCGTAGGGTTATCGGGATAGGTGATATGACCCTCACAGTTGCTAACGGAATGAGCAGGGACGCTGAATCCGTAGGGGAATATCATCTTGGACTGACAACTGGGCAGATATTGATTCTACGTAACTGTTTTTATGTACCAGGTACGACTTGTAATATCATATCTGTACCCTTACTATCTAAGGAAGGATATGATTTTACTTTTAAAAGAGATGTGGTTCACATCCACCTAAATCAAGTTATGATTGGGTCAGGTACATTAGAAAACGGAATATACGTATTAAATCAAGCTCAGATTTTCAGTGTCCAGAACACACTTAAAAGAAAGTCTCCGGAAACAAATCAGGCTTTCTTATGGCATTGTAGACTAGGTCACATCAATGAGAGAAGGTTGACTAAGTTACATAGAGAAGGATATTTGAATCCGTTCGAATATCAATCTTATGCTACTTGTGAATCTTGTCTCATGGGAAAGATGACAAAGACTCCGTTTTCTGGACACGGAGTAAGAGCGAGCGAGCTCTTAGGACTCATACACAGTGATGTGTGCGGTCCAATGTCTACACATGCGCGATGTGGTTATTCCTACTTCATTACTTTTACGGATGATTTCTCTAGGTATGGATATATCTTCTTGATGAAGCATAAATCCGAGGCCTTTGAGAAATTCCAAGAATACAAGAATGAAGTGGAAAAACAAAACGGCAAAAGTATCAAGACACTAAGATCTGATCGAGGTGGAGAATATTTAAGCACCGAGTTCCTAGGTTACTTAAAAGAGAATGGAATTCTCTCTCAGCTTACTCCTCCATACACACCACAACACAACGGTGTATCAGAAAGGAGGAATCGAACCCTATTGGATATGGTTCGTTCCATGATGAGTAAGGCTGAGTTACCGCGATCATTCTGGGGTAATGCACTAGAAACAGCTGCATATCTCTTGAACAAAGCTCCAACCAAGACTGTGCCTACCACCCCATATCAGATGTGGAGTGGGAAGAAACCCTGTCTTAAGTATCTTAAGACATGAGGATGTCCAGCTTTTGTAAAGAAGCAGCATACGGACAAGCTCGTGGCACGCTCAGTACTCTGTAAGTTTGTGGGATACCCAAAGAACTCCAGGGGCATCTTTTCTATTCCGCAGAGGAACAAAAGGTTTTTGTTTCTCAGCATCCCCACTTCTTGGAAACTGAATTTTTAGAAAATCAGAAGAATGGGAGCGAAATAGAACTGGAAAAAATTCCAGAAACACAAGCTGTTACTGAAAGCTTGGTAGAACAAGAAGGTTCAGGAGAACAGGACATCCCGACGCCACTCCGCAGGAGTAGTAGGCAATCTCATCTGCCCGAGAGATACTACGGTTTTCTCATAGACGGGGATAGAGAGGATTGCACTATTGATTATGATGAGCCTACTAGCTTCCAGCAAGCCATTCAGAGCGGTGACTCAGTAAAATGGCTGGATGCAATGCGGACCGAAATGGAGTCCATGTACACTAACAAAGTATGGACTTTGGACATTGCTCCAGATGGGGTAAAACCCGTAGGATGCAAATGGATCTTCAAAAAGAAGATTGGTGTAGATATACAAGTTGAAACCTATAAGGCTAGACTTGTTGCAAAGGGTTTGCGTCAAAGACCTGGTTTGGATTATGACGAAACTTTTTCTCCAGTGGCTATGCTTAAATCTATTCGGGTCCTTCTTACTATTGCTGCCTTCCACCATTATGAAATCTGGCAGATGGACGTAAAAACGGCCTTTCTAAATGGTAATTTGGAAGAAAGCGTCAATATGGATCAGCCAGAAGGATTCATTCAGAGTGGGAGCAGCGGTAAAGTATGCAAGCTGCTTAAGTCCATTTATGGACTAAAGCAGACATCACGGAGTTGGAACATCTGTTTTGATGATGCTGTCAAAGAATTTGACTTTATCAAAAATCCAAATGAACCATGCATATACAGTAAGATTGTAGGGAGAGTTGTAGTATTCCTCGTTTTGTACGTGGATGACATTCTCCTAATAGGAAATGATATTCCTATGTTACAGTCAGTCAAAAGATTCTTGTCACATAAATTCTCCATGAAAGACCTGGGTGATGCCACCTACATTCTGGGGATCCGGATCTATCGTGATAGATCAAAAAGGATGTTGGAACTTTCGTAGTCCAGGTACATAGACACCATAGTGAAAAGATTCAGTATGGATGATTCTAAGCGCGGTAACCTACCGGCTTGTCACGGAATCACCCTCTCCAAAGAGATGTCTCCCAAGACTGATTTGGAAAGGGATCGCATGTCGATTATACCCTACGCTTCTGCGGTAGGCTCTATAATGTATGCGATGTTATGTACCAGACCAGATGTAGCATACGCATTGAGCGTAGTAAGCCGGTATCAAGCAAACCCAGGGGAGAAGCACTGGATAGCCGTGAAGAACATTCTCAAGTACCTAAGGAGGACTAAGGAGATGTTCTTGGTGTATGGCGGAAAAGACCTCCAGATGGAGGCCTTTGCCGACTCCGGCTTCCAGAGTGACAAAGATGACTCCAAATCCATGTCGGGTTATGTCTTTACCCTCAATGGAGGGGCGGTATGTTGGAAGAGTTCCAAGCAGGAGACCGTTGCTGACTCAACAATGGAAGCGGAGTACATAGCTGCTTGTGATGCCGCAAAAGAAGCTGTCTGGATGAAGAAGTTCCTCACAGAACTTCAGGTGGTTCCTTCCAGTGTTGGTCCAATACCTCTGTATTGTGACAACAACGGCGCTATAGCTTTAGCGAAGGAACCCAGGTCCCATCAGAAATCCAGACACATCTTAAGGCGGTATCACCTGATCAGGGAGATCGTAGATCGTCGGGAGATCGAGGTGAAAAGAGTAGAGACAGAGAATAACATTGCTGATCCATTCACAAAGGCCCTTCCTCAGACGCAGTTCGAGAGGCTATTCGAGATGATAGGTCTACGATATGCCAGCTCATGGCCCTAGTGCAAGTGGGAGATTGTTAGTGTATATGCCCTATGGGCCATTATTGTATCATACTAGATTGTATATTACTTAATGGAAGCTTGGGATATTCACAGTTGTATATACAGTCTTGCTAAAAATGGTAGTATGGTACTTGGTTTGTGTCTACTTTAATATGTGCATATGTTTCTTGCAACGTATCACTTATATATATTAGTAGAGCCCATAGGATCTTTTCTTGATTATCAGCGTTGTGATGGCAGTCACACCAAGTGGGGGCTAGGTAGTCTGTAAGCAACATCCTATACAGGTCCCTGGTCGTTGGATTATCGAGATAGGACATCGATATTCCGGAGTAGACTAAGTGTGTACGCTTCTCATCCCAGTTGGGGAGATGGTCTGTCCCACAGCCATCAGTACGTCGTACTGGAGATAGTATACAGGTGCTCGTTAGGTTGCGGATACACCGGACAGGACTCGCAGGGGAACTGATTGGTTGGTATTATACCCGTCGTCAGTTAACAGTTCCCAGATGACATGAGTACAGCATAGTCCGCAGACTTGACACTGCTACTTCGCCTCGAGTGTGTCCCACTGTTCTTAGATTGCTACCCTACCACGGCTCAAAGGAGTCGTGCAAACAGGTAGCAGTTGGGTGCAGTCCCGAGCACTTGGAGGCAGTAGTGGTTAGATAGGATTCGTCTCTCCTGGTATTGGGAGATGATATCGCGCTGTGTCAGAGAGCCATTACGCAAAGTCCCTGGCCAGGGCAAGCGAGATATACTGGTAGGTTCCAGTAGCTTCTCAGGGTGTAATGGGCTTCGCTCTGACACGACTTATACAGCTATTAAGGGATTGAACGCTTGCCGCCCCCTAGGCTTGATATGCGATAGTCTTAGACGAACAGACCGGACTGTACGGAGATTGTCACATCAGGCTCAGCGGGGTTCGGATGGTTTTCCTCATCGGCCTTCTTATCGACATCTACCTGGGGATCGTTACGTACAGCTAGTGCCGCTTGCGGATTAAACCCACTGCCAACGTAGTGTCGAGTCTTTAGAGTCCCACACAGAGAGTTTCCCTGCTCCAGGCGAAACGATATAGAGGTCGTATGGTTTTACGACAAGGGTTCGGACGCGTACGTGTGTTTACGCACGTACGACTTTTCGGACAGTTTTTACTAGCCGGCTTTAGTTTAAGCCATATTCTAGTATCGGGTTACTGGATTTATACAGTCTAAAGTTTTTCCGTATTTTCACGGATTGGAGGGGCGTTCTCGTAATTTTTCGGGAAGCTTCTAGAAGAGTGGTGACTAAGGAGTTAAGGTGGCATTGCATTAAATGAGATTTGTGACTCATTTGTGTGATTCATCTAAGTCATTAATGCATCATAAATGCTTAATGACTCATGGTGATGAATCACTCATAGATATTTATGATGCATGGTTGTTAAATCTATTATTTGATTTTTGGATAAATAATAATGCTTCATATATATTATGATACATCATTATCTCATTCTCATCTTCACCTTCTCTCTCCTCAAGCTCACTCTCTCTTCAAACCCTAACCCTAGCCTCTCATGTGTTGAGATCAAGGGTTAGCTAGACTAATACATCCATATCCTCACTCTATATCCCCTAGGTAGCTTAGATTAGCACTTTAAGCAACCTAGTTATCTCAAATTTGAGATTAAGCTTGGCGTAGGAGCTTTCGGGTGGATCGTCTTTGATTCGAGGAGGCCGTTGAGGTGCCGATGTTCCAAGGAGCCTACGAGGAGTGGAGGACCGCGATGAAGACCCGAAGGACTAGTATCGTGAGGTATAACTTCGTATCCGAGTAGTTAAACCTCTAGTTGATTGTTAGCAATGGTTTAGAAACGATTCATGCACTCAAGTCCGTGTTACGAAGCTTTGATAATCATTTTTCATATATTCCGCCTCCCCGCAAGTTCGTAGGGTGCGTGACATGGACTTACATATATGTTTCTTTTAGCGTATCGCTAATACATATTGGTAGAGCCCTTAGGATCTTTGCTTGAGTACCAGCATTGTGATGGCAGTCACACTAATAGGGCTGGGTAGTCTATAAGCACATCATTATACAGGTCTCTAGTCGTAGGATTATCAAGACAGGGTATCGATACTCCAGAGTAGAATAGTGTATACGCTTCTCATCCCAGCAGGGGAGATGGTCTGTCTCACAGCCATTAGTACATCGTACTGGAGATAGTATGCAGGTGCTCATTGGGTTATAAGTTACACTGGATGGACTAGTAGGGAACTGTTGGTTGGTACTATACCTATCGTCACGTAGTAGTTCCCAGGTGACATGAGTACAACATAGTCCGTTGACTTGATACTGCTACTTCGCCTCGAGTGTGTTCCCACTGTTCTTTGATTACTACCCTACCACAGCTCTGAAGAGTCGTGCAAACAGGTAGTAGTTGGGTGTAGTCCTGAAGCACTTGAAGGCAGTAGCGGTTAGATAGGATTCGTCTCTCCCGGTATTGAGGGTTGATGTCGCACTGTGTTCGGAAAGCTATTACACAAAATCCCTGGCCAGGGCAAGCGAGATTTACTGGTAGGTACTATAGCAGTTTCTCAGGGTGTTTTTTGGGCTCTACTCCGGCACCACTTATTGCGCTATTAGGGGTCTGATGGCTACCGCCCCCTAAGCCCGATATGCGATACACTCTTAGACGAACAGACCGGACTGTACGAAGATTGTCACAGATAGGCTCAGTAGGAGTTCGGATGAGTTTGCTCATCGTCCTTCTTATCGACAGATACCTGGGTAGTTTGTTTACGTGCAACTAGTACCGCTGACGTGCTTGTGGTTAAACCCATTACCAACATACTGTCGAGTCTTTAGAGTCCCACACAGAGGGTTTCCCTGCTTTGGACGAAACGATGTAGAGGTCGTATGGTTTTACGACAGGGTTCGATCACATACGTGTACTTGTATACGTATGATGTTCGGGCGGATAATACTAGTGGGCTTTGGTTTAAGCCGGATCCTAATATTAGATTATTGGATTAGTTTTGTCTCATTGTATTCGTGTATTACGAAGCATATAAAAATCATTTTTTGCAAACTCCGCCTCTCCGCGAACCCGCGGGGTGCGTGGTATCGACTTACAGTATTATTATACTGTCTCTCTGATACATGTTGATAAAACCCTTAGGATGTTTGCTTGACTACCACGATTATGATGCGGATCATACTACTGGGACTTGTGTAGTCTACAAGCACATCCTTTAACCGTTCCTAGTCGAGAGAGTATCGAGACAGGGTATCGATATTCCAGAGTAGACTAGTGTGTACGTTTCTTGACCGTGTAGGGCACGATGGTTGATCCCATAACCATTGGTGTTTGACATCAAAGATTGTACACAGGTGCTCATTAGAGAATGGGTACACTGAACAGGACTCGCCGAGAACTCCTAGATGGTACCATACCTATCGTCAGATAGCAGTTCTCTGGTGACACTAGTACATGTTAGTCTGTAGACCCGAGATCGTCATGGTGTCTTGTATGGTTCCCATTGTGCTTTGATTTCCTCCCTACCATGGCTCAAAAGAGTCGTGCAAACAGGTGGATTTTGGGCACAGTCCCGAGTCACATGGAGGCAGTGAGCGATAGGAGGGGTTTCGTCTCTCCCGGTATTGGGAGTTGATATTGCGCTATGCTCGATTGGCTATAACAGTAAGTCCCTGGCCGGGGCTGATGAGATTTACTGGTAAGTGTTATCAGTAGTTTCTTGAACCGTTATGAGCCATACATCGACATGACTTATCAAGTTACTGTGGTCCAACGATTCCATCCCTAGACTCGATACGTGACATATCAGACGAAGAGACCAGACTGTACGATATGTGTTACTTATAGGTTTCATAGGAGTTTGGGCAAGCTTGCTTGTTAATCTTCTAATCGCTCAATACCTGGGTAGCCGTACGTCTAGCTGGTACCGCCGACGGCTTGTGGGTAACTGATATTGGGTTATGCCAGCACCCTGGCCATCTACCGTGACCGTTTGTAGAACAAAAATTTTCAAAACTGGCGCTAGAACAACCTTATAATCCGGATCTACCATAAACCTAAAGCTAGCAAACTAAATAGGAGTTTAGAATGGTTATACCGAATAATCCGAGTCCTTCAGTCTTCTACCTTCTTTCTAAGCTTTCAGAGGCCACCATGATCAAGCTTGATCGCCGGTCTCCCTCCATCGAAGATAATCCACCTGAGGATTTGTAGTCCGAGTTCCAACCTCATAGCCGCGGTAACTAGGGTATCTAGTTCGCTAAACTAGATACCCCAGAGGATGTAGAGTCTAATGATGGATTAATTTGTCTCATGACACCCTAGGTTTCTCAACACATGAGACTTTTAGGGTGGAGGTAGAAGAAGAAGTTTGAGGAGACGAGAGAGTGTGAAGTAAAGCCAACTTAAGAAAAATGGCTAAGTGTTGTGTGGCAAAAGAAATGAATCCTCCTCTACAAAATATCTCACAACACAAATAATATCAAGCATGCTAGAATAGTGGCCATGAGTCACCACAAAGCCATGCTTCATTTAAAGCCAAACCACACCTCATCCTCCACCCCATTAACCATTTAACTTAAATGGTTAAAAAAATAAATGAGGTGTCTTCTTCTAGAAGCACCTTGTAATAAATTACAAGAATATCCCTCATCCATATATACATACCCGTATCCATATTCCGAAAAATACGAATACAAAGAGACGAAAATAATCCAATAATATAATACTATAATCCGGTTTAAACCAAAGGTCACTAGTATTATCTGTCCGAATCATGATACGTGCACAAGTGCACGTATATGATCGAACCCCGCCGTAAAACCATACGACCTCTACATCGTTTTGCCCGAAGCAGGGAAACCCTCTGTGTGGGACTCTAAAGACTCGTCAATATGCTGGCAGTGGGTTTAACCACAAGCACGTCAACGGCACTAGCTGTACGTAACGGCCACCCAGCTATTGAGCGAAAGGAAGGCCAATGAGCAAACTCATCTGAACCCCTACTTAGCCTGTCCGTGACAATCTCCGTACAGTCCGGTCCGTTCGTCTAAGAGTATCGCATATTGAGTCTAGGGGGTGGATAAAGTCAGACCCCTAATAACGTGACATTTCGTGTTGGTATGAATCCCATCACCAGCTGAGAAACTACTGATCCAAATCAGTAATTCTCGACTATCTTGGCCAAGGATTTCTGGTGATGGCCACTCGTGCGGTACGCGACATAAACCCCCCAATACCGGGAGAGACGAATCCCCGACGATCTGCTCACTGCGTCCATGTGGCTCAGGACTGTACCCAACTAAAACCTGTTTACACGACTCCTTTGGGCTATGGTAGGATAGTAATCAAAGTACGGTGGGAACTCACACGAGACAAATGACGATTTCAGGTCGACAGACTAACCTGTACATATGTCGCATGGGAACTGCTATCTGACAATAGGTATAATACCAACTAGCATGTTCCCGGCGAGTCCGTCTAGTGTATTTATAACACAATGAGCACCTGTATACTATCTTAGGTGACTAACTGACACCAATGGCTTGTGAGACCGGCCCCCTCCCCTCGTCGGGGTCTCGATAAGTACACGCTAGTCTACTTTGGAGTATTAATGCCCAGTCTCGATACTCCCTCGACTATGGACATTTAAGGATGTGCTTATAGACCACCTAGCTCCCACGTATATGATCGCCATCATAATGCTGGTAGTCAAGAAAAAATCCTAAGGGCTCTATCAACATGTAATAGTGATCTGTAATACCACAGAATGCATGTACATGATGATAGACAAACAAGATAGCATACTATCATTTTGAGTAAGACTGTTATATCCGTATAGGTCATCCCTTAATCATTATAATCACCTGCCTGTGGTTACAATAACTACCTTGAGGGCACTATAGCCAAAAATCTCCCACTTGCACTTAAAGCTAATTATTGCGGTGTCGCATACTTACAGACCTTGTGATACCGAACACCCAACTTCTCTACTAATCAGTCTCGCAAAGCACGATTATGAAACTATTGTAGCCTCAGTGAGTGGATCCGCTCCAATGTTTCTATCTTTATCTCTCTCTATATCTCAACTTCGCGGAGAAAGACTATCTTCCGAAATGAGCAATACCTGTCTAAGAATTTGTCTGGATATCTGATGGGACCCAGTTCACAAATGAACTCCAAATCCAGCAAACTTCTTAGACTGTATCATCCACTGAATTTAATTAGTATCTTGCGCCATGCCTTCACCAGTATCCGCTTGGACCATCTGTCCAACATACCGTCTCTCAAAAGAGAGAAAACTATAACTCTGACAGCCACTCTATCATCCAGGTCACCTTGAAAGTCTGAAATGATAACCGCCTACCGAAGGAGGCTACTGTTACCATATACCAAGAATATCCACTTATGTTCATAACTGCTTCCCAACGTTTCTCCAGGATTGGATTAATATATATTTATTGCAATCTGCGCAAAATCAATATCTGGTGTTGTACTTGACATCTCATGATTGACTCAATTGCCTAAGCAAGTGATATGCCAATTATGCAAATCCCTCTCCTCATCAGTCTAAAAGACATCTCTTTATAGAGGGTGACTCCATCACCTGCAGGTACACAACCATGCCAGGAGTCATCCATTCTAAAACACTTTAGAATAGTGTCAAAGTACCCAAATTGGGACACTTCCTAAATCTAGATCTAAAACCATAGATCTAGTCATCAAAATCCCTGATATTTTATCCATATCCTATGTAGAGAAACCACCTTGTGACAAACACAGTATAACCGATCATAGTATAGGAAGATCTCTTCCTATTAAGTACATGTCATCCAAATACCAGGACATCACTTTCTACTACCTTCTTACCGGATTCATCTCTTATTCTGATGAAATCAAACTCTGTGACTGTCACATAAAAAATAGATGATCAATCTTCGCTATACCTGCTTTAGTCTATAAATAGACATAAGCTAGTTGCCCACTATGCTTCGCTGCTCCCACTGACTACAACAACCCACTGGCAGAGTCATATACACGTGCACTTCTAAACCTAGTTTAAAACGATGTTATACCCATCCTCCTGCCAGACCTCATAGTCTAGAACAGCAGCAGTAGTAAGTATGGGTAATCAAAACCCTCCCTGTCACCGTCTTTGAGGAGACCGAAGTACCTCTCGGGTACCTAAGGTTACCCACCAAATCTGCGGAGTGGCTAATGGATCGTCGAAATCATTT
This sequence comes from Agapanthus africanus, assembly GCA_030015575.1. Classification (NCBI taxonomy): domain Eukaryota; kingdom Viridiplantae; phylum Streptophyta; class Magnoliopsida; order Asparagales; family Amaryllidaceae; genus Agapanthus; species Agapanthus africanus. Next base: position 467,705,567 of record JASDDO010000001.1, read on the forward strand.
GAATCTTTAGGTTCTTCTAAATTTTCAGTAATCATTTGTGGTTCTAGAATTACTTCCAGTTCTACCATACTCCCACTAATGTTTTCTGAAAAGAATCCATTTTACTAAAACTGGTGGCGAGTCAAGAACAATATAACTATTGATCTTCCAGATGGTAGAAAGTTAACCCTCGTCAAAGTATGGGATAACCCACAAACTGCATTACTGAAACGTGCCTTGAGTTTGTTCAGATTCTGGTTTTAAGTATCAGCCGGATAACTCCATATACCTTAACATCGTTAAGATATGAATCCATTCTATATATCTAATATGGAAACAAAGGCACTAATTTAATTGGAACCAGATTCAAAAATCATGCAGCCGTTTCCAGTGCATATCAACCAAATGGAAGAAGGCCATACAACATTACTCATCAAGGAATACATCCACGTATGAGTAATCTGAAAGAGAAGCAAGTTCTCAAAACTATTACTTACAACGGAATACCAAACACAAGTATCTATATTTTCGATGACCTTGAAGAATCCTGATACTTGCAACATATGGTTCTTTACCTTATTCTTATACCTATAACTTCTCAAAATTTAGACATTGTATTTCAACGAAATATTTGTTTAAAACTAGAGAAGTCATGAGTAAACTGAATATAGTACGAGTACCAACCCTTTTGTCTTTATGGACGTCGGACAATATACAATACTTTGTATAAGTCCTCTGAGTTCAACAACTCAAACCCTATGCGTCGTAGGTTGAAAACTGTACTATGGTTAAGAAGAATTACACCGTTGTTGAATACACCTTACCTAACTATCAACTGATATAGGTAAATGTCATAGACATAATTTCAAAAAAGTTACATCTCACTTTATAAAATAAATGTACAGATATATCAGTTTGAAATTGGTGCATAACGACGAATATTCAAAACCAAATATTTTCCGTCGGGAAAAACCCAGGTGATTTTCTCAAATATCACCAATTACAAAGAATTCTGATATATAGAGGATCTAATCACCTAATTCCCAATGTCTTACTCTCACTCACCATCTGTAACGCCATACAGATGTGAGAATCAAATCTAGTAAATACATACTCTGGAGTTAGAATCTAACTGGGAAAACAGTTTTCAATTAACACCGCACAGTAAAACTGAAACATGAAAATGTTTCGAAAGGGTAAGCCGGGTATTCCTAGTAATGCCTCTTCCACTATCCAGATTCATGACAGTAACCGTATACTTCCTTACCCTCACTCCAATCCCTTTATATGTCTTTACTTATTACCTTCTGTACACCACACTTAGGTTAATTGATTTTCTTCCTTCCCTACCCTTCGGCACCGGCCAAAGGTTTGGAATAAGACTATCCAATAAGCACAATAGATGTACTCTCCTAACACTAGGAGCTATCGCAACCTGAGAGAAGGTAAAGGGGAAAGACAACCGAATAATCCTATTCAATTTCTCCAGAACCAGAATCCATTCTCGAACTGGAACAAGTTCTTTCGAGTTTGTATGTAACTATACGATGGAATATCCAAGCAATATGGATCTTCGTAGTGATACGAAGTGTTCGGGAGAAATCCAAAGGTGAAGTAGGAGTGGCAGGGGTATACGCGGTTTTGTCGTAAATGATAGTAGTCGCAATTTCCTTTGCCCTTACTCTAATCCCTTTATATGTCTTTACTTATTACCTTCTGTACACCACACTTAGGCTAATTGGTTTGCTTCATTCCCTACCTTTCGGCACCTGCCTATGGTTTGGAAGAAGACTATCCAATAAGCACAATAGGTGTATTCTCTTAACACTGGGAGCTCTCGCAACCTGAGAGAAGGTAAAGGGAAAAGTTAACCGAATAATTCTATTCAATTTCTCCAGAACCGGAATCCATCCTCGAATTGGAACAAGTTCCTTCGAGTTCGTATATAACTATACGATGGAATATCCAAGCTATATGGATTTTCGTAGTGATACGAAATGTTCTGGAGAAATGCAAAGGGGATGTAGGATTGGTAATGATATATGCGACTAAATGACAATCCAAAATCCAAAGTGTTTTTAAGAAAGTTAGGTTAACTTGGTTCATGAGTTTTTAAGGTCAGGCCATGGTCGCTGCCAGAGAGAGAGAGAGAGAAAAGAAACACTCAGCGTGCACTCTAACCTAGATTAGATTGGATAATCATTTTATCTAATCAGGATGGCTCCTACTGTTTCCTCAAATTCTCCTTTAAACCCTAAAAGGAGAATTAGTCAGGATCATCTAAAATCACCCGAGAAGTAACACCTACTCATCAGTGGGAATCAGGATCCAACTATTATCGCATGATAACTTGATAGAAACCACTCAAGTCACCATACTCCAGAAGGTATGCGCATGCCTGGCAAGTTTCCTGTATATTTGAAACTCCCGATGTGGTTTTTACCCCAAGAGGCATATGGTCTTGATAGAGACCAACATACCATAAGTCACAAGTCAAGTTCAACCCGTCATTGTCCTGGATTAAGTTAGACCCACCCGCATAAGCCCTTGATAGAGACCAAAGTGGCTATGCGACTGTCCTAATTAATCGCATTCTAAGATTCAACAGATAAGTAACATTTAGCTACCGTTCACTATGCGTTGATAGAGACCAACGTACATAGCACGAATACTAACCGCCACTTATCTGAAATGACAGAGGGTTACGGCTGGGTTTCGGCGAAAAACCCTTTAACGTAATGAACTTGATATTGTTGAAGGAACTAAGTGGTTTTACAAATATATAGTAGCGCAAACTTTTGCTAAAGAGGTCACTCCCTGTGAAGGGATCTCGGCTCTTTCCTCGTCGAATGAGGTGCAGGATATTCCAAATTGAATACCACGATGCAAAGCAAAAGAATCGACTATAATAAAGTTATTACACTGATGTAAACTTTTGCCCAAGAGGTCACTTCCTATGAAGGGATCTCGGCTCTTGCCTCGTCGAATGAGGTACTGGATATTCATAACCGAATACCACTGTGCAAAGCAAAATAAAACGTCTGTAATGTCAGTTTTAAAAACTTGGTTCCAACAACATCATATAGGTTTGTTTTTCTTGCATTAATCGGAATTAATGCAGTCCCATCAATTAATCCATATCATACCAGAAAAGAACGAAAATACAATGTACGTATATGCCATCCGCATTCGCCATGGGGTCCCGTCCTGCACTGTTAGATTACTTAACTAACGGTAGAGCGGGGGCTGGACTAGCACAGATGCAAAACATATACAACATCTACGAGTATGTGTGTGTGTATGTGTGTGTGTATATATATAGCATTCGTCCCAGGTATGATATAAGAAATATCACAGAAAAGTGATAAGCATCACAAAATCACGGATAATATGGGAGCCCCGGGTTTCGTTTGAGCTGCAAGTGAAACCCGACATTCCCCTGGTCATGTGGATAGCCTGTGCAATGAAAACCGGGACCCCTACGAGCGCGGCAAGTTACCCACCAATCCTAGAAGTGAGACAACCCCAATCAACAAAGTGAATGGGCCACCCAGCACGTCACGGAATCTGGTAACTTGAGCACCTATCCGTGGGTCGACCTTTACCCCCTACGAGTGCGGCGAATAGCCCACCAATTCTAGAGTGAAGCCCCCTCTGTCTCAACGCCATGAGATGCGGGCCCGTTGCCCTCTAGAATCCGGCTATTCGAGCACTCCATCGCGGGGTAATCTTAGTATAGAAAAGAAAAATATATACAATGGCGATATCGACCTCAACCCGGTCATGCCCCAATAAAAGAATATACAATCTGGCAGAGACGGCAGTCCACATGTCGGACGCTCGCCCCGCAATATCAAATATACAAATGAATTTGAACTGTACTACTACCATTGCACCGCAAGCTATCCATCATAACAAACCGATCCACAATATCAGCACATCACAGAACATCAACGTGAATATCACATTCCCAAACCCGTCTAAAAGAACATATAGCAGTTAGACGGGTTATACCGCTGTAATGACATTCACGGTCGCAGATATATCACATGCACTGATAAACATGCACTTAAAATTTCGATAGACTAAACTTTCCCAAATTACCCCAAATGCAAATCCAGCACTCAAACAAATTTGAGCCAAAACCATATATCAAAAAATCATATTTCCATGCACTAGAGCCCCATAAAATTTTTGGGGCACTGTAGCCCAAAAAGCGCGGTGGTTCAGCGACAAAATGTGTCATTTTGCTTCCGTTCTGTGAATTTTGGAGTTAGGTGCCCAAATTTTTTTCTTAGCTCTAGTTTTGCCTGCACATATTTTTATGATGCTCTAAAAAAAATTTGAATAATTTTTAAAATCGACAACAAACATGACAACATGGAATTACGATTCGGAAAAAAGAGTCGATCGACATTTTAACCTTGTGCTAACTAGCTAGTAAGGTTTATGGGGTAGCTCTGATACCATGTTGGGTTATGCCAGCGTCCTGGCCATCTACCGTGACCGTTTGCGGAACAAAAATTTTCAAAACTGGCGCTAGAACCCTATAACTGGATCTACCATAAACCTAAAGCGAGCAAACTAAAGAGGAGTTTAGAATAGTTATACCGAATGATCCGAGTTCTTCGATCTTCTACCATCTTCCTGAGCTCCTAGATGCCACTATGATCAAGCTTGATCGTCGGTCTCCCTCCATCGAAGATGATCAGCCTGAGGATTTGTAGTTCGAGCTCCAACCTCATAGCTGAGGTAACTGGGGTACTTAGTTCGCTAAATTAGATAACCTAGAGGATGTAGAGTCTAATGATGGATTAATTTGTCTCATGACACCCTAGGTTTCTCAACATATGAGGCTTTTAGGGTGGAGGTAGAAGAAGAAGCTTGAGGAGATGAGAGAGTGTGAAGCAAAGACAACTCAAGAAAAATGGCTAAGTGTTGTGTGGCAAAAGAAATGAATCCTCCTCTACAAAATACCTCACAACACAAATAATATCAAGCATGCTAGAATAGTGGCTATGAGTCACCACAAAGCCATGCTTCATTTAAAGCCAAGCCACACCTCATCCTCCACCTCATTAAACCATTTAACTTAAATGGTTAAAAACTAAATGAGGTGTCTTCTTCTAGAAGCACCTTGTAATAAATTACAAGAATACCCCTCATCCATATATACATACCCGTATCCGTATTCCGAAAAATACGAATACAAAGAGACGAAAATAATCTAATAATATAATACTAGGATCCGGCATAAACCAAAGCCCACTAGTATTATTTGTCCGAATCATGATACTGCACAAGTGCACGTATATGTTCGAACCCCGCCGTAAAACCATACGGCCTCTACATCGTTTTGCTCGAAGCAGGGAAACTCTCTGTGTGGGACTCTAAAGACCCGCCAATACGCTGGCAGTGGGTTTAACCACAAGCACGTCAGCGACACTAGCTGTATGTAACGGCTACCCAGGTATTGAGCGAAAGGAAGACCGACGAGCAAACTCATCCGAACCCCTACTGAGCATGTCCGTGACAATCTCCGTATAGTCCGGTCCATTCTTCTAAGCGTATCGCATATCGAGTCTAGGGGGTGGATAAAATCAGACCCCTAATAATGCGACATTTCGTGTCGGTATGAAGCCCATCACCAACTGAGAAACTACTGATCCAAATCAGTAATTCTCGACTATCTTGGCTAAGAATTTCTGGTGATGGCCACCCATGCACTACGCGACATCAACCCCCCAATACCGGGAGAGACGAATCCCCGAGGATCCGCTCGTTGCCTCCATGTGGCTCGGGACTGTACCCAACTAAAACCTGTTTGCACGACTCCTTTAAGCCGTGGTAGGGTAGTAATCAAAGCACAATGGGAACTCACACGAGACAAATGATGTTCTCAGGTCGACAGACTAACCTGTACATATGTCATCTGGGAACTGCTATCTGACAATATGTATAATAATAACTAGAATGTTCCCGGCGAGTCCGTTCAGTATACTCATAACATAATGAGCACCTGTATACTATCTTAGGTGATTAACTAACACCAATGGCTTGTGAGACCGGCCACGGCCCCTCGTCGGGGTCTCGATAAGTACATACTAGTCTACTCTGGAGTATCAATGCCTAGTCTCGATACTCTCTCGACTAAGGACATTTAAAGATGTGCTTATAGACCACCCAACTCCCACGTATATGATCGCCATTATAATGCTGGTAATCAAGCAAGAATCCTAAGGGCTCTATCAACATATAATAGTGATCTGTAATACCATATAATGCATGTACATGATGATAAAGACAAACAAGATAGCATACTATTATTTTGAGTAAGATTGTTCTATCCGTATAGGTCCTCCCTCAATCATCATAATCACCTGCCTCTGATTACAATAACTGCCTTGAGGGCACTATAGCCAACAACTGATGTGATCATTATCTACAGCTGGCGTATTGACGAGTGTTTAGAGTCCCACACAGAGGTTTCCTACTTCAAGGGAAACGAAGTAGGGCACATATGTTGATATGTGCGGGAGGCCTGATTAAATATGAGTATGTGATACCGTATTCTAATCGGGCGGTTATTTGATATCGGTTAGGTTATATGTGATATAACCGGATTATTGAATCAAGTGTTGATTTGATAATGTGATATACAGATAAATGATATTAGTCGGTTATATGTGATATAACCAGATTATTGAATCAAGTGTTGATTTAATAATATGATATATTTATATTTGATATAATTATATATTAACTAATATTATTGCTCATTAATTATTTTCTTTATATATATATTCGATATATGTAAATATATATATTATGAATCATAGATTTTCTATTTTGATAAAATAGAAAATGAGGTGGAAAATGAGAAGATATTTGTGGAGGGGTGAAGCATGGCTTTGCTTATTATTTTAACAGTTTGGCTTTACTATTGAAATATGGTTCATTTTTTATAATGGAATGAATTCTATGCTTCAATAATAGAGTTGATTTGTGAAGCCATTCAACACTTGCTCTTTTAGTGAGTTCATTTTTCTTGAGCTCATTTTTCCTTCTAACTCTCTCCATCTTCTTCTTCCTCCTCCTCCAAGCCCTAACCCTCACATGTGATGTGAACCATAGGGTTTTGGATAAATCCTAAGTGAGCTTAAAACCTCTACTTCACCATCATATACTTGATTAGCACTTGAGTTTAGGGTGTTTCCTTAACTAAAGAATATTAGTGAAGAGGTAGCTTGTATTAGAGAAGCTTCGGGTAAATCATCTTTGATACGAAGGTCATGAAGCAAGCTCGATCCGTTCTTCAAGTGGAGCTTAGAGAGGTCGTAGGGACTACTAGCCGGAGCTATAGAAGAAAAGGACTTGGTCTACAAAGGTTGTAATTTCCATCTCTTAGTGTAGTTTTTATTATATCATGTTTTAAACCCTAATAATCTAGTTAGATATTTGGATAGTGTTGCTTAGCACCCCGAATTTTTGAAAATTGCATGCTTGATGCCGGTTTTAACCTTGTGGTGGTGCTAGGATACACTTTCAATATAAATATTGGAATAAATAAAGTAGCATGTTGCAAGTTTAGAAACTTGCCTCGATTGATAAACCCACGATGAAATACGGATTTTCGCACGACTGCGACGTTCGGAAACACGACGTATTCCCGACCTTGGCTACAAGCGACTGTATACTGCTTTGAGATGTTTGATAGTGCTCTGTAGAATTCTCAGATGATGGTATTTGGGTTGAAGGCGACGGTGACGAGTCGCGGTTCGCCGGCGACGAGATGAAGTTGGAGTTTGAAACTTCAGAAGGAGAAAGAGATAGAGAAAGATGATGGGGTTTGTACTTTTGAGGAGGTAGTGACTGTGATGTCTGGGTAATGCTCGTCGACGAAGGGAAGTCGGCGGCGGCGGCGATGATCAACTCCGGCAAGGTAAGTAAAGAAAAGAGTAGAAGAAGAAGAAGAGGAGGAGAGATGGGGTCGGCGGTAAGAGGCTTAGGTTCTGGGTCACACCGAGGGTGATGAGAGGAGGTGGTACGGTCATCGACGAGGAGATGGGGTGATGATGATGACGAGGTCGGGAAAAATGAGGAGGTGAGGTGATCAGAGGAGAAGAAGAAAAGAAGGAGAAGATGATGCCGGCAGTGGTGTAGGTGGTGAAAGGAGTGCTGGCAACAGTGAGAGAGAAGGAATGTTGAGGGTGATGGCGGTAGTGGTCGGGTTCAGACGACGGCGAGAGGGGAAGACGAAGGAAAGTGGGTTATGGGTTGTGGTGGTCGGAGCTCTGGCGAGGTCTCAGGGAAGGTAGGAAGGAGGTGACGACGCGGAAGAGGAAGTGGAGATGAGGGAGTGGTCACGACGATGAGGGCGGCGACGAGGTTTTGGAGATGGGTTAGGGCTCGGGGACGTGGCCAGAACTGGAAGAAAGAGAGAAATATATGTATGTTTCTCTAAAATATATTTTAAAAAAGATTCGGATAAAATTTTGGTGTAATTTGATATTATCCGTAAAACCCTAAAACTCGGCGGCGAGGTTTTGGAGATGGGTTAGGGCTCGGGGACGTGGCCAGAACAGGAGGAGAGAGAGAGAGATTGAGACGAGGAGAGAGAGATAGTGAGATTTTATATTAAATATATAATACTGATTTAAATTATATGTATAGTATATTAATATATATATAGTATAGTTTTAGTGTTTTACGGATAATATCAAATTACACCAAAATTTTATCCGAATCTTTTTAAAAATATATTTTAGAGAAACATACACATACGTAAAAATTTAGGCCATGATGAGATAATCTAATATTAAATACATATACCCCCTAATAAGATTTAAATAAAAAGTATAAAGGTTTAATAAATATTTGGTTATCATGTATTTTGGGATTTGAACAAAATAGATAAGAACAAAAATAAGATATGGGGTGATATGCCATGCAATGTCAGTTTGAAAAATATTATTTATCCATATCTTGTGACTATAAATAGATATATAAATATATAAATATATTTAGTGTATGTATTATACTAGATTCGTGTAGATACACTTTACTGGTAAATATCAGATATAATCTTGCACTATATTGGGTTCTAAACATGCGGGTCGGGTCGGAAAACCACTACAACTATTCGAATCACTCGCAACCCAAATAAATAAACAAAAGAATTATAAGCAAAACTTTAAATACCAAGTTATACTGTATAAACGTACTAGGGCGTTACATTATACCCAACTACAAAAGAATTTCGTTCTCGAAATTCACGAAACAAGAAAGGACAAGAAGATACGGATCTAAGGAAAAAGATGTAGAAACTTTTGTCGAATCTCTTCTTCATGTTCCCAAGTAGATTCTCCGTGCAAACGATTTCCCCATGAAACAAGTGCTGGAGAGATTACTTTATTCTTGAGAACATTTTCTCGTCGATCCACAATAGCCATTGGTTGCTCATCATAGGTTAAATCTTCTCTCACTGTCAATTCCGAGTGATCAAAGTTGTGCGTCTCATCTCGAATATACTTGCAAAGTTGAGATACATGCAACACGTCATGAACACCCACCAAGGATGGTGGTAAAGCCAATCGATAAGCTGCCTCTGCAACACGCTCGATGACATCGAAGGGCCCCACGAATCGAGGACTAAGTTTGCCTCGACTACCAAATCGGATTACTCCCCTAATTGGTAATATCTTCAAAAACACAAGTTCACCAACAGCGAACTCCAAAGGTCTTCTTCCAGTATCGGCCTAACTTTTCTTTCGATCTTTTGCCATCTTCATATAATTACAGATCGAGTTAACTTTCTCTACAGTTTGCACAATGAGTTCCGGTCCTAACAATTTTCTTTCTCCAATATCGTCCCAACAAACAGGCGAGCGATATTTACGACCGTACAATACTTCGAATGGAGCCATCTTTATAGTTGCCTGAAAACTGTTATTGTATGAAAACTCCACTAAATGCAAATGATCTTTCCATGAACCCTTGAAGTATAACGTGCAAGCCCTCAACATATTATCAAGAGTTTGGATCGTTCATTCAGACTGTCCATCTGTCTGAGGATGATAGACCATACTAAACTTCAAGCGAGTACCCAAACTATCTTGTAAACTCCTCCAAAAGTGTGATAGAAACCGAGTATCAATTTCAGAAATGATACTCACTGGTACTCCATATAATCCCACAATCTCTTGCATGTACCGCTCTGCCAAAGTCTTCGTCTACTGACCAACTCGAAAGAGTATGAAATGAGCTTCCTTGGTCAATCGATCGACAATCACCCAAACTGCGTTATTGCACTTTGGACTCCATGGTAAGGCTGTCACGAAATCCATGGTTATATGTTCCCGCTTCCATTTGTTAGATATGTATGCCTTAGAGGCCTGTATTGTGTAGGATACTGGGAATGTATATGTACAGAAACAATATTTGCTCGAAATGATAGTATGTTATCTGGTTTATCTTCATCTTGTGTTATATTTCATATCTTTATATGCATGTTGATGAAGCCCTTAGGATTATGCTTGCCTTACCAGGATTATGATGAGATCATACTAGTGGGGCCTGGATAGTCTATAAGCATATCCTTAATAGTTCCTAGTCGAAGGTATATCGAGATAGGGCATCGGTATTACCAAGTTAGACTAGTGTGTACGTTTCCTGACCCTGTGGGGCGATGGTTGATTCCACAACCATTGGTGTTTGACATCAAAGATTGTACACAGGTGCTCATTGGAGAATGGGTACACCGAACAGGACTCGCCGAGAACACCTATATATACCAATTGTCAGATAGCAGTTCTCTGACGACACTTGTACAGGTTAGTCTGTAGACCCGAGATCGTCATAGAGTCTTGTGTGGTTCCCACTGTACTTTGATTTCCACCCTACCACGGCTCTATTGAGTCGTGCAAACAGGTGGACTTTGGGTACAGTTCCGAATCACATGGAGACAGTGAGCGATAGGAGGGGTTTTGTCTCTCCCGGTATAGGGAGTTGATGTCGCGCTATGTTTGATCGGCTATAACACCTAAATCCCTGGCCAGGGTTCTCGAGGTTTACTGATAAGTGTTATTAGTAGTTCCTCGAACTGTTATGAGCCGTAAATCAGCATGACTTATAAAGTTACTGGGGTCTGACATTTACCACCCCTAGACTTCATATGCGACGTATCAAACGAAGAGACCGGACTGTACGGTAAGTGTTGCTTGCAGGCTCGTTGGGGTTGAAATGAGTTCGCTCGTCGGCCACCTTTTCGTCATGTACCTGGGTAGCCGTTACGCACAGCTAGTGCCGCTGACGTGCTTGTGGTTAAACCCATTGTCAGTGTACTGTCGAGTCTTTAGAGTCCCACACAGAGGGTTCCCTCGTTCAGGCGAAAGATGTAGAGGCCGTAAGTTGTTGCGGCAGCCGTAAGGTGTTGCGGCAGGGTTTCGATTATATTCGTGTAATTGTTACAGGAATAATAATCGAAACGATAATACTGGTAGGCTTTGGTTTAAGCCGGATACCGGTATTATATTGTTGGATTATTAGTATTCGTATTTTTCGGAATTCGGATACGGGTATACGGTATACGGGATACGGTATACGGAGGAGAGATATTCTTGTAATTGCTACAAGAATACCTTCTAGAAGATGCCACCTCATAATACATTATTTATCTTATGAAAATAAATAAATGAGGTGGAAATTAGAAAGTCCAAGCATGGTTGTGAGAATGTGTTGTTTAATATTTTAATCTTTTGGAGTTACTATTGAAGTATGGTGCTAATTTTATATTCTATGCTTCAATTATTTCCATTTGAAATATCATTTTCTCATGCTTGAATTTTCTCATTATGAAAAAGTCTTTCTCTCTCCTTCTTCTCTCCTCCTTCTTCTTCCTTGCTTTAACAATCACATGAGATGTGAATCAAAAGCCAAGGATCAAAGATAATCCAATACACTAATCTCTACATTATCCTAGTGACCATGTTTAGCAAACTTGATCTCTAGGTTTAGCTCTTGAGAAGGGTTTTAGCTTGCATGACAACTCTCGTGTGGATCATCTAAGTCTTGGGGTGGCCGGAGATCGAGCACACCGACAACATCCAAGGAACCAAGGAGATCATCAAAGAAGACCCAAAGGACCGGATCATCAAGGTATAATCCCTAACATAGTAGATAAAATCTCTAGTTAGGGTTTTCTAGTTATGATTTAGACAAGATCTTTTGAAAGTGTGTGTTGTATGCAAAGAAAATTTTCGTTTATCACTTCCGCCGCCTCACAAGAGTTGTGTGTAACGTTTTAAAAATAATTAAATAGATAATTAAATGAATAAAATTGTTTAAGTGAATTTTATGAATTTCGGTAAAGTAAAATGTATTTTTCATAAAACTAAACCGTGATTGTTTTTCATATAATTTCAAAAATACCTATTTTAATTATGTAATTACTAGTAAATGGTGTTTATTTAGCCACTTATAAATTTTTAGTTTAATTAAATATTTTTCCTAAATTAATTATTTTAAATATTAACATAAGCTTTATTTTTACACTAAATTAGTGTAAATTACAAATTTGAATGGTTTTAATTTGTAAAAATGAACCATGGCATGTTATAATTTAGTGTGTATCATGCAAAATTTATTTGCAAATTTTTCCATTTTTCTAGAGCTTTCTTGAGTTGCTATAGTAAAGAAATAAAATAAAATAAAGAAATGCATGAAAAGACATAATGAAGTGATATTTTGGTGGAGACTTCTACACATTTTCTCACCCTATTCTTTCTCTCCCTCACCTCCAAAAAAATGGCCGGCCTCACCCCCCATGGTAGCCCCCATTTTCCTCATTTTATTTTGCTCCAAAATTCATCAAAAATCCTTTTTAAAAATTCAATAAAAATCCACAAAATCCTATTTATTTCATACCTTTTATTCCTTGCTCATTTTTATATGGAATTTGGAGATGGAAAGCATGCATTTTGGAGGCTCATTTTCTTGTTTGGATTTCATATTTTGGAGGTATAAATTTCCTTCTTTTGTTTATTTATTATTAGATGTTTCTTTTAAGCATGTTTAGATTTAATGAATTAATTCTATGTTCAATTTTTAAAATTCAAGTTAGGCTTTGTAAATTCAAGTTATAATTTTTATTAATTAATTAGAGTTATAATAGTTAGTTTAACACTTTTAGAATTGGAAAATCTTGCATGGTTGTTGAATTGTAAATTTTTCATTTAAAATTATTTAAATTAGGAATTTTGCTAACTAGGTTTCTATAAAACATAATTTTTGGTGAAATAAAATTTCAATTAATATTTGTAACACTAGATTGTGGTATTAATAAGGGTATTAACTTGTTGGTGGAATGGAAACTTAAATTGATTGCTAGTTTCTATTGATAATTGATAAATTGTGATAAAAATTGCTATTTTGTAAACTAAATTTTAGAAATTCCTAAATAAATGAGATTAAAAATATAATTTATGGTTTCATTAAATCATTATCATCATTAATTGTGGTTTAATACATTAATTCATGCAAAATCACGTTTTGTGGTGGAATTGTGGTATTTTGCTTGAAAAATGTTGAAAATTGTTAAAGGTTGCAAACTAGAAATTTCAAATTAATACAAATTTGTGTAATAAAAATATAGTAATGGTTTGTATAGTCTAGTTATGCTATTTAATGAGTTTTATGACAATTGGTTTCATTTAAATGTCAAGTTTTGATGTAAAACGGTAAATTGGCATTTTCGGGTTTTACGAAATTGGACGGTTTGATGGATTTTAGGGTTTCGATGGATTTAATCATGTTTTATAATATAAGTAATGTGTTTTAAAACTACGAGTTATTTGTTGATGTTATCTCGATCCATCGGAGTTTGCACGCCGATATCGAGCGATATTTGGTTCTTTTGCGTGGACGGGACATAGGTTTTAACCTATGCGTGTTCCTTGTATCGTTTGACTTTCGTATGTGATCCAGTTTATGATACTATTTATATGTTTGCGTTTAGGTACCCTTCACGTGGACTGCGGGCGATGAAGAGGAGGATGGCGACACCGTCTTCGGCAGACATGGACCAGGTGAGTAGATGCATATCTACGGGGGGAAGTCGAGTGGATGGCATTTAGCACCCCCGCAACGTAGAATAGGAATAGTACTTATTGACATTAGGAAACCAGATGTGACCCTAGATTCTTAATGAGTAGGGCCCTAGTAATGACCCTAGGCTGGACTAGACTGATTTAGGAAGAGATATCAGAAGATGAATACCTTGGAAGAGGTTCGTAGGTTTCAGGTAGAAACACACGCACGCACACACTGAAACACGACATGGTGTATACATGCATGTGTATATATATATAGGACGAGGTATAGGTATATATATATATATATACAACACGTATATGGGATACATTGATGTGATATGATATCCGAGGTATGATGAAACAGTGTAACTGGGCTTGATGCCGTGATTCTTGGCTATACAGTCGTATTAAGTGTTAGCGGATCATTAGAGAATGAGATAATGAACATGTATACTTAAATTATAATGGGTGGTGATGATATTGAGGTACATGGGACTCTAAAATAGTACCCGGACTGTAACTTGTGATTGATCACGATATGGGATATGTATGACTTGATTACGACATCATATAGGTGTGACCTGATGTCGATATCATAGAGGTGTGACTTGAGGACGATATGATATCAGTATGACTTAATCACAATATGATACATATGACATGATATTTCTGAGGATAAACTAATGATGCTTATTATGATGGCAATGATATATGATTGATGTATGCGATCACAGTTGAGCACCTTGATCATGAGATGTTTTGATGACGACATTATACTAATGATGAGACACCTAGGAGATACTTGACCCGTACCCCGATATTGGGATGCCGTACGATGGATTTTACCGTACGAGGCATAGATATGATGATTGATCCGCACTCTTGATTCGAGGAAGCCGTACTACGTACGTGACGCTATTGAGGCTGGATCGCCGACTATTAGAGATATTGATTCAGACCTAGGTAGACTCTTGTTTCTTAATGACTAGTTTCTTAGGTTTAGTTCCTTAGGAGGTTAGATGGACACTAGGTTAGGTTCGAGTCATATAGTGGTAGTGATAATTGTATATCAAATGAGTGGATAACATACATCCGTCTTTATTTTCACACTGTAATCATAATGTTGCATGTTCATACATATGTTGCTATAATCAGTATAAACTTTACCTGTTAGGACACCAGCACCATTACCGATGATGCGCATATTCCACGCACACTTATTTACCGGCTCACACACATCATCATCGGTAATTGTTATGTCATGTACACTTTAGATCTTATTATCTTTTATTGATAGAATCAGCTAGCAACTAGATCGATATATAATATTGTGATTACTCTCAGATGCTAGTATAGACATGGCATTTATTACTTAGACATTCATGCATTCATATTCTCATGTTATCATGCAGTTTTATGGGGCATATGCCGACACTTATCATTTACTTACTCATGATTTTGAGATTTGGATTTCTATGAGATTTCTGGATTTTGGGGAAAACCGCAAGAATATATAAAAACTTCTCTCTCTCCTCCTCCTCTCTTTTTAAAAACATAAGATGCGGTTTTCTCGTGATGTATGTGTCGTCCACCATGAGATTTCATGTTTTCTGATGGATTTCGAGACCCGATTCGAGGAGTGGATGAACCGTCTCGGGTACATGGTGGGCCCGGTATGGTACCCCGGGGCAAGAAGATCGAGTTGTAGACGATGAGCCTGGCAGGGGAAGGCTACCTACCGGTGATGTCTGGCGCGGCGGATATCCGGAGGATACCGACCGTTGTCGTGAGATTTGATGATATGGGCCGATCCGGACTGACGGAGCCCGAGATATTGAGACTATGAGACTTGAGATTTACATGTTTGTGTCGATGCTTGACACGGATTTCCATGAATTTCATTGTTGATATTTCCGGTTTCTATACCCGTTTTACTATGATAACAGCTAAAGATTTCTTACACAGATACACCTGGATTTCAGGATTGGTTATTTTACATTCATGGTGCATGCATATCCATTCATATGACATAGTACTATATGAGGCACTGACACGAGCACGGAGTATCTGCACTTACACGTAGTATTACCCTGCTATTATTAGATGATTGGGACTTAGTAGTGTATTATTATGACCTAGGATAGTGTCGTGCATTCGATTTCTTTTCGTAGATGTCTTCTACTCACGAGTTGGAAACTCACCCCCGTTATGCCAAATTTTATTACAGGTTCGATGTATAGGTTTCCCTGGCAGCTTGCTGGCACATCTTTTCTTCAGGGTGATTTGCACGGTAGGTTGGTTCACTTGTATCTGAACCACCATTGTATTTTTATTCTTTCATTTGTATCTAGTAAGCTCCATCAACGATACTTGTATTGCTTGATAAGTTTATTGGACCAGTATTTTTTTTTATTTCGACCTTAGAGTCGCGCATGTATTATTCTGATATGGTGGTTTTGTTTTCTTTGAGTTTTGAGCCTCGCCCTTTGGCGTTGTATATTATTGTGCTTCTTATGGTTGTTTCCGCCTGTTGGCGTTGATGCTAGCTCCCGTTGGGGATGCTTTTTATTGTTTATGTATATTATACTTGTTGTACCCGTTTGGGGGCCAGTTTTTATAGAGGAGACCCTGCCGAAATTTTTGAGAAAATTTGCTGATGTTTTAAACTTGTTCCTTCATGTTTCCTTTTACTGCTTCTTCTTCTTTTTCATGGTTTAGATTTCTGGGTTTCGGCTTACTTAGGTTACGTGGCGCCTCTAGACGCTTCGTAATCTAAGTGTCGGTCACGTTCCGTACTTTCGGGTCGTGACATTGTGGGAGCATGCAACATGCACTTACATGGTATCAGAGCCGAACAAAACCATAATTAGATTGTTAGCCAAAAGTTAGAACTTCGATCGACGCATTTTTCCCCCGAAAACACGTTTTCTGGCCTTGTTTCTGTCGATTTTTTAAACTGTTCAAAAAATATTTTCAGTAGCCTTAAAAATACACGCAGGGTTTTCTAAGCACACTGTAGAAATTTGAGATCCCAACTCGTCAGGAACGCCGCGGATCCGCGGCCAAACTCAGTGTTTGGCCGCGGATCCGCGGCCGATTTGTGGCCGAGTTGACTCATTTTTCAGCACTGTGCTTAGATTAAGGAAATAGTGTTTCTGGGATATCTGGAATTTTCACAAAGTTGTTTGTGTACTGGAACATGTCAAGTGTTGGCATGGTTTAAAATTATCGATCGAAATTCTAAGTGTTTGGCTAATCGGGTTTGCTATTTTCGATATGTGTGTTTGAAACGTCAACTAATTACTATAAGTCGATTAATCGGGGTTGCACACTTCTGTAATGATATCATGAGATGGTATGTGTATACGAATGTGTTGGATCATCGTGATGAATGGCCGAGGGGTGTGAGAAGAGCATTTTTCTTTTCTTTCATTCAATATAATTTGTAAAAAGCAATGTAATATTATTTTGCGGGGCACATCCGGGATGAGCTTGTAGCCACCGTTGTATAATTTCTTTTTACTGTTTTTGCTCTTAGGATAGACCCAAGGTGGGGTGCACAAATTACCTGGTTTTCGAAGTGCCGAGTGGTCTACTCACTTTGTTGAGGGAGGTTGCTCCAATTCGGGAATTTGGCGGGTAGTTTGCCGCACCCGTAAGGATCTAGGGTGGGGTTTTGGCTATTCATCACGACCGTGGAACCCGTCTTTCATTAAAGCTTGAATGAAATGCGGAATTTCTAGTATATCTAATGTATTCATCTGTGATCTGTAATGGCTATATTTATATATGAGATATATAATAAACGTTGCTTATGTTTTGCACCCGCGCTAATCCAGCCCCCGCTCTGCCGTTAGTTAAGTAACCTAACAGTGTATGACGGGACCCCGTGGCGAATGCGGATGGCATAAGCGTACGTTCTATTTTCGTTTCTTTTCTGTGATATTTAGGAAACGTAAATGATGGGACATCATTAATGTGATTAATGTCAAGAAAAAGAAACCTAAAAATGTTGTAGAATCAAACTTTTTAAAATGGGTAACTCTAGCTTTTGCTTTGCATAGTGGTATTCTTGAATATCCTGCACCTCGTTCGATGAGGAAAGGGCCGAGATCCCTTCACCGGGAGTGACCCCTTTACCGAAACTAGCAAATGTTACAAAGAACTCGATTGTTTTTATAGTTGATCTAACTTTTGCTTTGCATCGTGGTATTTACATATCCAGCACCATATTCGATAAGGAAAGAGCCGAGATCCCTTCACCGGGAGTGACCTCTTTAGCAGAATTAGAAAGATACTACAAAACCATTCGATTTTTAAACTAGAGCTTAAACCACTCTTTTCACTCGATTCTACAACGATATCAAGTTCAAAACGTCAAAGGTTTTCACAAAAACCATTCGTTGCCCTCCGCCATTTTAGGAAGCAGAGTACTTAGTATTCGTGCCACGTTTGTTGACTATAGTTAAGGCGTGGTGTACGGTAGCTAAGTGATGTCTTCCTACAAAGCATTTGATGCGATCGATTAGGACATTCGCATGACTTTGTTGACCATAGTTAAGGGTCTTACGGGTGGATCTAAATCAATCCCGAAATGGCGGGTAGAACTTGACTAATGCTTATGATTTGTTGACCATAGTTAAGGTCATAAGACACTAGGGGAAAAAATCATATCGGGACTTTCAAGAGTTGAAATTTGCAATGAGATTGCATACCTTCTATATGATAGTTGGATCCCGATCCCACTGTGAGTAAAGGTTACTCGCAGGAGAGTTTTGCACTTTACAATTAGCTAATCCAGTAGGTGTCTAGAAAGGTGTCAACGGGGTTACGCCTCTAGGAAAACGAGGTTTACTTTAATTAGGTCCGTGCGAAAGCACGGGGAACCTCCCTCGGAGTACTGGCACTGGCCTGGCCGACCGGTTAGCGAACTTGTAGATTGCAATTAATCCTGGCTAGTTTTCCTTTTAAAGGTTTGAAGGAAAATTTGATAAAAAGCAGTGAGAGACATCAGTTAGATAAGATTAATAACCTATCTAATTATGCAAGAGCAATCGCTGAGTGTCTTCTTTTCTCTCTCCTAATGGCAGATACCTATGACGGGACTTATGCTTTTATTAGACAAAAATAAACTCACGGGACCGAATTACAAAGATTGGCTAAGGAACGTAAATATTGCCCTGACCTATGATAAGGTCGGATATGTCCTGACTACTCCAGCCCCTCCTATCACAGGCCCTGATTCTTCAGTTGCGGATAAAGAAATCCGCAAGATATGGGATATAGACTGCGCCACAGCCAAGTGCCTCGCGCTTGCTTCTATGAGCAATGAACATCAGAAGCAGCACGAGAAGATGGATGTTCAATCCATCTTTCTCCATACAAAGGAGTTGTATGGAGAGCAATCTCGTACTCTCCGATATAAAGCATCTCGAAAGTTGTTTCAGATGCGAATGGCTGCTGGCACGTCTGTAAGTGACCATGTATTGAAGATGATTGGACTTATCAAAGAACTTGAGGACTTGGGTTGGACAATGGAGAACGAGCAGTATGTTGATATTGTTCTACAGTCCCTTTCCCCTGCCTTTGCTCAATTCATTGTAAACTTCAACATGCACAACATGGAGAAGTCTTTGCCTGAACTCCTTAATATGTTGAGGAGTGCAGAAAGCACACTAAAGGTAGCGAAAACTCCCGCTCTTATTGCTGGGCCATCTTCTTCCTCCGTCCCAAAAGCCAAATTCAAGGGAAAGGGAAAGAAGAAGAAGAATCCCATCAAGCAGAGAGGCGGAATGAAAAAGGCACCGGGAAAGGACAAGAAAGGGGCTGCTGCGACAGGACGAGGGGAATGTTTCCACTGCCACCAGACTGGGCACTGAAGAGAAACTGCGTTGGATACTTGGCCGACCTCAAGAAGAAGAAGCAAGGTGAAGCTTCTACTTCAGATATGTTTGTAATAGAAAACTGTTTTTCAATTAACTCTGCTTCCTAGGTATTAGATACTGGATCAGGATCTCACATCTGCAATTTTTTGCAGGGGTTGAGAAATAGCAAGTTTTTGAAGAAAGGTGATCACACTCTTCGAGTTGGGAATGGTTCCTCAGTACATGCTACAGCAGTGGGAGAGTATCACCTTGGTTTGCCGTCGGGTTGTATATTGGTTTTGAACCCGTGTTATTTTGTACCCTCTATGTTATATAATATTATATCTGTATCGATATTGTACAATGCATGATATAATTTTATATTGCAATCTAATGTTATGAACATTAACTTAAATCAAGAGTTGATTGGGTATGGTACATTAAATAACGGGATATACATCCTAAACCAGCATACAGTTTTTAACATACAACACACAAACAAAAGAAAAGTTCCAGACATAAATGAAGCATTCATTTGGCATTGCAGACTTGGTCATATTAACGAAACAAGACTAACCAAGCTACATAAAGATGGATATTTGAACCCATTTGAATATAAATCTTACGCGACTTGCCAGTCTTATATCAAGGGTAAAATGACCAAAACTCCGTTTACTGGACACGGAGAGAGAGCTACTGAACACTTAGGCCTCATACATAGTGATGTATGTGGACCAATGTCTACACATGCAAGAGGTGGTTTTTCGTACTTCATAACCTTCACTGATGATTTATCAAGATTCGGGCACGTGTTCTTGTTGAAACATAAGTCCGAAGCCTCCGAAAAATTCAAGGAGTATAAATCTGAAGTAGAAAAACAAACAGGCTTAAGTATCAAGAAACTTCGATCAGATCGAGGAGGAGAGTATCTGAGCTTAGAGTTTCTAGATTTCCTAAAAGAGAATGGGATTCTATCTCAGCTCACTCCTCCGTACACACCACAGCACAACGGTGTATCGGAAAGGAGGAATCGTACCCTATTAGATATGGTACGATCTATGATGAGTGATGCTGAGTTACCAATATCATTCTGGGGGCACGCATTGGAGACTGCGATTTATCTATTGAACAGGGTTCCAACCAAAACCGTGTCTACCACTCCATATGAGATATGGTATGGGAAGAGACCATCTCTTAAAAGAATTAAGATATGGGGTTGTCCGGCTTATGTGAAAAAGCAGAATCCGGACAAACTTGAGACACGATCGGTTTTGTGTAGATTTGTGGGATATCCAAAACACTCGTATGGATATTTTTTCTACCACAAGGAGGAACAAAGGATATTTGTTTCTCAGTATGCCACATTTTTAGAAAATGAATTTTTTACAAATGATACTATTGGCAATGCGGTAGAACTGGAAGAAATTCCAGATACACAAACAATTACCGATGATTTGGTTGAACCCGAGGTTTCAATAGAACCTGACGAACCTCAGCCACTCCGTAGATCTAGTAGGACTCTCGCCCACCTGATAGATACTATGGTTTTCTAATTGATGGTGATAGGGAAGATTGCATCATGAATAATGATGACCCTACTAGTTTTCAGCAAGCTATCACAAGTAGTGACTCAGTGAAGTGGCTGGATGCCATGAGATCCGAAATGGAATCCATGCACACCAACAAAGTATGGACTTTGGAGGTTGCACCTTATGGAGTAAAACCTATAGGGTGCAAATGGATCTTTAAAAGAAATATCGGTGTGGATGGTCAGGTGGAGACCTATAAAGCTAGGCTGGTAGCAAAAGGATTTCGCCAAAGACCAGGACTGGACTATGATGAAACCTTTTCATCAGTCGCGATGCTCAAATCCATTCGGATCCTGCTTGCTATAGCTGCTCACTATGATTATGAGATCTGGCAAATGGATGTTAAAACGGCATTCCTAAATGGTGATTTAGAAGAATGCGTTTTTATGGATCAGCCAAAAGGCTTCATTGATAGTGGGAGCAGCGGAAAACCATGCAGGCTGCTTAAATCCATCTATGGATTAAAGTGGGCATCACGGAGTTGGAACATCTGCTTTGATGATACAATCAAAGAGTTTGGTTTTATCAAAAATATGGATGAACCATGTATTTATAAAAGGATTGTAGAGAGTACTGTTACATTCCTCGTATTGTACGTAGACGACATTCTCTTGATAGGAAATGATATTCCTATGCTACAATCGGTCAAACTATTCTTATCGCAGAAGTTCTCCATGAAAGACCTGGGCGATGCCTCGTACATTCTGGGGATTAAGATCTATAAAGATAGATCTAAGAAATTATTGGGATTGTCCCAATCGAGATACATTGACACCGTACTAAAGAGCTTTAGTATGGAAGATTCCAAGAGGGGTAATTTACTCGCTTGTCATGGGATCACCCTCTCCAAAGAAATGTCTCCAAAGACTGATGAGGAGAGGGCTCGCATGAGCATTATACCCCACGTTTCGGCAGTAGGATCTATAATGTATGCGATGTTATGTACTCGCCCAGATGTAGCTTATGCACTTAGTGCAGTAAGTAGGTATCAATCTAACCCAGGGGAGAAACACTGGACTGCTGTGAAGAACATTCTGAAGTATTTGAGAAGAACTAAAGAAATGTTCTTGGTGTATGGTAATGGAGATCTCCAGATAGAGGGATTTACCGACTCCAGCTTCCAAAGCGACAAGGATGATAGTAAGTCCATCTCAGGGTTTGTATTTACCCTAAATGGAGGGGCGGTATGTTGGAAAAGTTCCAAGCAAGATACCGTCGCTGACTCCACGATGGAAGCTGAGTATATTGCTGCTAATGATGCCGCAAAAGAGGCAGTCTGGATGAGGAAGTTCATTTCTGAACTTTAGGTGGTTCCATCTATTACTAATCCAATACCTCTGTATTGCGATAACAATGGAGCCATGGCTTTGGCAAAGGAACCAAGGACCCATCAGAAATCCAGACATATCTTGAGGCGGTATCACCTCATCAGGAAGATAGTGGATTGCCAGGATATCGAGGTACGGAGAGTAGACACGAAAGACAACACAGCAGATCCATTCACCAAGGCCGTCCCTCAAGTCCAGTTTGAGAAACTGTTCGAGCTGTTGGGCATGCGGTACGCCGGCAACTGGTTCTAGTGCAGACAGTAAGTACTTATTGCATCAACTACAGGCCTTAGTGCAAGTGGGAGATTGTTAGATATGTATGCCCTAGAGGCCTGTATTGTATAGGATACTGGGCATGTATATGTACAGAAACAATATTTGCTCGAAATGATAGTATGCTATCTGGTTTATCTTCATCTTGTGTTATATTTCATATCTTTATATGCATGTTGATGAAGCCCTTAGGATTATGCTTGACTACCAGGATTATGATGAGATCATACTAGTGGGGCCTGGATAGTCTATAAGCATATCCTTAATAGTTCCTAGTCGAAGGTATATCGAGATAGGGCATCGGTATTACCAAGTTAGACTAGTGTGTACGTTTTCTGACCCTGTGGGGCGATGGTTGATTCCACAATCATTGGCGTTTGACATCAAAGATTGTACACAGGTGCTCATTGGAGAATGGGTACACCGAACAAGACTCGCTGAGAACTCCTAGATGGTATAGATACCAATTGTCAGATAGCAGTTCTCTGGCGACACTTGTACAGGTTAGTCTGTAGACCCGAGATCGTCATAGAGTCTTATGTGGTTCCCACTGTACTTTGATTTCCACCCTACCATGGCTCTATTGAGTCGTGCAAACAGGTGGACTTTGGGTACAGTCCCGAATCACATGGAGACAGTGAGCGATAGGAGGGGTTTCGTCTCTCCCGGTATAGGGAGTTGATGTCGCGCTATGTTTGATCGGCTATAACACCTAAATCCCTGGCCAGGGTTCTCGAGGTTTACTGATAAGTGTTATCAATAGTTCCTCGAACTATTATGAGCCGTAAATCAACATGACTTATAAAGTTACTGGGGTCTAACATTTACCACCCCTAGACTTCATATGCGACGTATCAGACGAAGAGACCGGACTGTACGGTAAGTGTTGCTTGCAGGCTCGTTGAGGTTGTGATGAGTTCGCTCGTCGGCCACCTTTTCGTCATGTATCTGGGTAGCCATTACGCACAGCTAGTGCCGCTGACGTGTTTGTGGTTAAACCCACTGCCAGCATACTGTCGAGTCTTTAGAGTCCCACACAGAGGGTTCCCTCGTTCAGGCGAAAGATGTAGAGGCCGTAAATTGTTACGGCAGCCGTAAGGTGTTGCGGCAGGGTTTCGATTATGTTCGTGTAATTGTTACAAGAATAATAATCGGAACGATAATACTGGTAGGCTTTGGTTTAAGCCGGATACCGGTATTATATTATTGGATTATTGGTATTCGTATTTTTCGGAATTCAGATATGGGTATACGGTATACGGGATACGGTATACGAAGGAGGGGTATTCTTGTAATTGTTACAAGAATACCTTCTAAAAGATGCCACCTCATAATACATTATTTATTTTATGAAAATAAATAAATGAGGTGGAAATTAGAAAGTCCAAGCATGATTGTGAGAATGGGTTGTTTAATATTTTAATCTTTTGGAGTTACTATTGAAGTATGGTGCTAATTTTATATTCCATGCTTCAATTATTTCCATTTGAATATATCATTTTCTCATGCTTGAATTTTCTCATTATGAAAAACTCTCTCTCTCTCTCCTTCTTCTCTCCTCCTTTTTCTTCCTTGGTTCAACAATCACATGAGATGTGAATCAAAATCCAAGGATCAAAGATAATCCAATACACTAATCTCTACATCATCCTAGTGACCATGTTTAGCAAACTTGATCTCTAGGTTTAGCTCTTGAGAAGAGTTTTAGCTTGCATGACAACTCTCGCGTGGATCGTCTAAGTCTTGGGGTGGCCGGAGATCGAGCACACCGACAACATCCAAGGAGCCAAGGAGATCATCAAAGAAGACCCGAAGGACCGGATCATCAAGGTATAATCCCTAACATAGTAGATAAAATCTCTAGTTAGGGTTTTCTAGTTATGGTTTAGACAAGATCTTTTGAAAGTGTGTGTTGTATGCAAAGAAAATTTTCGTTTATCACTTCCGCCGCCTCACAAGAGTTGTGGGAGCATGCAACATGCACTTACACCATTGAAAAATCGGAAGTGGTTGCAACAAATCAGATACCCTATGATGTTTAACCTTGATTTGCTGACACACTAAGCACCTCGATACGTAGCAAGCAATCTCTCTTTTCGTGCCTTCCCACCAAAAATGTTGTCGCAAATCTCTATACATCTTCGTGCCTCCCAGATGTACTGAATACGTGGAACTATGAGCCTCCTTCATAATTTCTTCACGAGTATCTCCTTTAGGCACACATAAATGGCTTCCATATCGTAACGAACCATCTTCATGAATCAACAAATCTGTTCGAAGTCCCGCTTCCACTTGTCCTCGAAATTTCTGTAATCTAGGATCGTGCGACTGTGCTGCCTTAATACTATCGATCAAGGATGACTGTACTTGCAACTGCATCAACTGTCCCGAAAAATCTGGTAGTACGATCTCCAACTCGAATATCTGAAGATCAGCTATAATCTTTCTCTGTGCAGTCAACATCCGTATCGCTGGCTACCGACTTAAAACATTTGGCACTATATTAACTTTCTCCGGATGGTACTTTAGATCAAGATAATAGTCAGCCATCAGCTCTAACAATCTACACTACCTCATGTTGAGCTCTTTCTGTGTGAACACATACTTTAGGCTCTTGTGATTAGTAAACACTTCTACCCTTTCTCCCAATAAGTAGCGTCTCCAAATTTTCAACGCAAAAATCACTGCTGCTAGTTCCAAATCATGAGTTGGGTAGTTATTCTCATGAGTCTTCAATTTCCTTGACGCATAAGCTATAACCTTTCCATGCTGCATCAAAACACATCCCAAGCCTTTTCCAGATGCGTCGCTGTGAATAACTAGTCCTCCGGAACCATCTGGCACTGTCAGAATAGGAGCGGTTCTCAATCTCTGTTTCAACGCTTCAAAAGATGACTCACACTTCTCAGTCCATACGAATGGTGCCTCTTTTCGTGTTAGCTTGGTCAATGGTTCTGCTATACGAGCGAAATTCTCCATAAACCTTCTATAATATCCAGTAAGCCTGAAGAAACTTCTGATCTCCCCTACATTGTTTGGAATTGGCCAATCATGAACAGCCGCAATCTTTTCGGGATCAACTGCAATTCTATCTCCGGATACAACATGACCTAAGAACTTCACTTCTTCAAGCCAAAACCCGCACTTGCTCATTTTAGCATATAACTTTTCTTGTCTCAACATTTGCAGTGCGATCCTCAAGTGTTCTTCATGCTTTTCTTTACTCCTCGAATAAACCAAAATACCGTCAATAAATACCACTATGAACTGATCCAGATATGGTGAAAAGATTCGGTTCATCAAGTCCATAAATATTGCCAGTGCGTTAGTAACTCCAAATGGCATCACTAAATACTCGTAATGCCCATATCGAGTTCGGAACGCCGTCTTACAAATGTCTTCTGCTTTCACCCGAACTTGATGATACCCTGATCGCAAATC
Source organism: Agapanthus africanus (assembly GCA_030015575.1). Classification (NCBI taxonomy): domain Eukaryota; kingdom Viridiplantae; phylum Streptophyta; class Magnoliopsida; order Asparagales; family Amaryllidaceae; genus Agapanthus; species Agapanthus africanus. Next base: position 467,732,131 of record JASDDO010000001.1, read on the forward strand.
CAACTTCTAGAATACTCTCATGCCACTGAGTTGATTGAATAGTTCGCCGATGCAAGGGATTGGGTACTTATTCTTAATAGTCACCCGATTTTACTCTCGATAGTTTATGCACATCCTCCGCGTGTCATCTTTCTTCTTGACTAAAAGAACCGGGGCTTCCCACGGTGAACCACCGCTGCGAATCCAACCATTCTCTAGTAATTCGGTAACATGTCAGGTTTCATTATTGATTTCCTCTTTTTCTCCAGGTTTCGTGTTCAAGTCAGGTATTGACTATATCTACCTAATGCCAACACAGGATCAAGCAGGTACAGGTCTTGTCTAACTAGACAACAAATCACGTCCATCAGGATAACAAGTCAGGATTGTTAGTATTAGCAGTAATCCAAGTAACAGGTCTAGTAATGTGTCATGAACATGTCAGGCAGTGTGTTAACTCGATAAATACTAGATGGAAAACAGTAACCAGTTCATTTAAACGGTGTAGGAATAACTAATGCATTTTATTTAAATTGTAAGATATAATTTATTTATTTTATATATTTATAAATCTATTTATAATAATGTTTGCGTTGCTACTAGATGGACAGTGAAAGATTATCGAAATTAGAAAGAACTAGCATGCAACAAGATAAACTTGTTATTGATATGAAATACGGGTTAATACTATAATATTGTATAATGATAATAATTGCTAAATATTAACATGCATATACTATGAATAATTATATAAATATTGGAATAAGTAAAGTAGCATGTTGCAAGTTTAGAAACTTATCTTGATTGATAAACTCACGACGGAATACGAATTTTCGCACGACAGCAACATTCGAAAACATGATATATTCATGACCTTGGCTACAAGCGACTGTGTACTGGTCTGGGATGTTCAATAGTGCTCTGTAGAATTCTCAGATGATGGTATTTGGGTCGAAGGCAACGGCGACGAGTCGCGGTTTGCCAGCGATGAGATGAAGTCGGAGTTTGAAACTTAAGAAGGAGAAAAAGATAGAGAAAGATGATGGGGTCTGTACTTTTGAGGAGGTGGTGACTGCGGTGTCTAGATAGTACTCTTTGACTAAGGGAAGTGGGTGGCGGCGGCGACAATCAACTCTGGTAAGGTAAGTGAAGAAAATAGTAGAAGAAAAAGAAGAAGAGAGATGGGGTCGGCGGTGAGGGGCTTAGGTTCTGGGTTATATAGAGGGTGAGGAGAGGAGGTGGTAGGGTCGTCGATAAGGAGATGGGGCGACGACGACGACGAGGTCAGGAAAAAAGAGAAGGTGCGGTAAGGTGATCGGAGGAGAAGAAGAAAAGAAGGAGAAGATGATGCCGGCGGTGGTGTAGGTAGTGAAAGGGGTGCTGGCGACGACGAGAGAGAAGGAGCGATGAGGGTGATGGCGGTGGTGGTCGGGTTCAGACGACGGCGAGAGAGGAAGACGAAGGAAAGTGGGTTATGGGTTGTGGTGGTCGGAGCTCAGACGAGGTCTTAGGGAAGGCGGGAAGGAGGTGACGACACGGAAGAGGAAGTGGAGATGAAGGGATGGTGACGATAACGAGGTTTTAGAGGTGGGTTAGGGCTCGGGGATGTGGCCGAGAACGAGAGGAGAGAGAGATTGAGACGAGGAGAGAGAGAGAGAGAGACAGAGAGATTTTATATTAAATATATAATACTGTTTTAAATTATATATATATATATATATATATATATAGTTTTAGGGTTTTATAGGTAATATCAAATTACACCAAAATTTTACCCGAATCTTTCTAAAAATATATTTTAGGGAAACATACACATACGTAAAAATTTAGGCCATGATGCGATAATCTAATATTAAATACATATACCCCCTAATAAGATTTAAATAAAAAATATAAAGGTTTAATAAATATTTGGTTATTATATATTTTGGGATTTGAAAAAAATAGATAAGAACAAAAATAAGATATGGGGTGATATACCATGCAATGTCAGTTAGAAAAATATTAGCACTACTACAATATGGGGTTGCCCCTACGGATGATGAAATCCGTAGGGGTAGATTTTTCATGCCCCTACGGACTAAGCCGTAGGTCCAAATGGTTGTCCCTACGGTGCCCGACATTTTAATTTAAAAATATTAAATCGTAATTTGTTGTTTAGCCCTACGGACCCGCAAACCAATAACCTACGGTTATGTCCGTAGGGGCATCTAAATGGGAATTTAATTAAAAAAAAAGGCACAGAAATGCCCTACGCCTCGATCTCTTTCCCTCTCGTTCCCAAAATTTTCTCTCGTTCCCGCGTCTCCAATTTTCTTTTCGTCGCCACCGCGCCCCTCCGTTCTCAGCCCGCCACCGCCTTCCGTTCTCGGCCCACCACCGCCCTCGTTCTTCCTCGTCGAGTTCCTCATCGCCGATTGCGTGCTTCGTCGACCGCCAAGCGTCTCCGTCGTCTCCTCCACCGTCTACAGGTAAGTAAATCTCCAATTAAACATAATTATGATGATGTTAGGGCTAGGGTTCAGGGTTCGGGTAGGGATGAGGGTTAGGGTTAGGCATCGGGTTCCGTTTATGTTAGGGTTAGGGTTAGGGTTGGGGTTGGGGTTGGGGCTCGGCTGGGGCTAGGGCTGGGGTTGGGGTTGGGGTTTAGCTGGGGTTGGGGCTGAGGTTAGGGTTAGGTTGGGGCTGGGCTGGGCTGGGGCTGGGGTTAGGATTAGGTTGGGGTTGGGGTTTGCTGAATTTGGCAAACCTGAGAGGAATTTCCAGCAATTTTAGCCTAGTTTGATTACTAAAATTATTGTTGATCGAGAAAATCTTGGGTCCTTCTAATCAAACATTATTTGTTACTGTATGTCAACGAGTACTGATAAAAGAAAAAACCGATTTCAAGTGGAAATTAGGTATGTACAATGTTCTAATATAAAAATTAAGAAGTCCCTTTTATTTAAATATAAAGCATATGTTTCATGTTAACAATAGGAGTTTGGCTTCAAGCATGGTTAATTATATACGAATCTATGTTTATAATTATGAAAAGAGTATCAACTTAGAACTATCATACTATCATGTTGATCTTCATGGTGATCTGATGAATGTGTCTAAATTTTATGTCATCTCCTAGAAATACCTTAATGCCTTGTATCGATAAATTTCAGGTTAATTAGTTAATTAGGTATATGGATTGTTATATTATAGGTGAGCCGAATATCAAGAAATTGTAGAATTATTGGATTTATGAGTTTTGATAAACATTGATTTGATAAAAAAAATGGTAATTTGTAATATCTTAGTTTTTCCCAAGTTAGGGTTTCTATTTAATTAATGATGGGTGCATTATTTAGGACATTCATTTACTATCTAAAATATTTGTTTACTTAAAGACATACTCATGGGTGAGGCATATATTTAGTTACATGCGGAACATTTCCATATTATTGCATTTTTCTCTAATATGAATTGTGCATGTCTATTGATCTAAAGAGTACTGATTTATATTTGTCATAACAAGAACATTGACATTACTTGTTAAAATTCTTCCATATCTACGAGCCAAGTTGATAATTCTCTTAATTAACTTCATGTGCATGTTTCAATGACGGAGCTAGGATTTGGGGTCAGGTGAGGCTAGAATCTAAATCATTGGAAACTAATTTTGCATGTGTTTCGCACATTTGCATGTATAGTTTCTGTTTTATGTGTATATGTACGTATATAAGCGAGTTGGCTGTGTTGGGGTTGGATTTTTTTTCTGTTGTAGGGAGGGGGCGGTTAGGTTGTGAGAGAGAGAGATTACTTATAGCGAGTTTGTGTTTCTCAAGTTCTCGATCTTTTTTTGCAGTATCTTATGGATGATCACAAGTTGATCTACACATCTTACATAAGATATGTATAGAAAAACACGTTGTTTGAAAGTACTTTACATGTTCAAAACGGTCTTTTAATTCTATACATATTACACTTCTGAAATTAGTCCACGTATTTATGTACATATTAGAGAATTAATAATACATAACCTGTGAATTCTTATTTCAAGACTATTTGTTTATTATGAACCTAATAAACTGCCTAATTAGTATGCTTCTATTATTAATTTGCAGGATCGCTATATCTGTGCAATTATGAACACATTTTCAGATGTGCCGCCAGGGTTCCGCTTCTACCCTACCGGAGAAGAACTCGTTGGTTACTATTTAAGAAAGAAAGTAGCTTCCAAAAGAATTGACCTAAATGTCATAAGAGATGTAGATTTGTACAAGATTGAGCCATGGGATCTTCAAGGTGACGTATATGATTGATTTCCTATTATTTCTTGTCCCATTACATGGGTTACTCATTGACTAGTTTACTCAAGCAGAATATTGTAGGATAGCGGCAGAAGAACAAAGTGAATGGCATTTTTTTAGCCATAAAGATAAGAAATATCCAACGGGAACTCGCTCGAATAGAGCAACAAAAACTGGTTTTTGGAAAGCAACAGGAAGGGATAAACCAATATACTCGAAACACAATTTGATTGGAATGAGGAAGACCTTGGTCTATTATATCGGTAGAGCACCAAATGGGCAAAAGACGGATTGGATTATGCATGAGTATCGACTTAAATCAAATGAAAATGGTGCCCCTCAGGCAAGCATTAACTTTTATTTTGTTGATTTTTCTATCTTATATATTGATCATACCAATTATCCTTCTTGTTAATTTACACAAATAAAATGGAATAGAAAAGTAATTCAAAGTCAACATTTTGTGTTGTCTTGGGGTATCTCCTATATTGAAGAATGATGATTCATGGTGAATTTGATTTGTCTTATCGCCTTTAATTAATCTTAGAAAATCAGTACAATCTCTCTCGGGCCAAAAGGTTGCCCTTACGGTCCTTACATATTAATTTAAAAAATATTAAATCGTAAATTGTTGTTTACCCCTACGGAGCCGCAAACCAAGAACCTACGGACTTATCCGTAGGGGCATCTAAATAGATATTTAATTAAAAAGGCACGGATCGATCCCTACGCTCATTACCTAAAAATTATTTTCCCATCGCGCGGGGGGTTGCGGTTGGGGTTGGGGTTAGGGTTAGGGTTAGGCTGGGGTTTGGGCTGGGGCTGTGGTTAGGGTTAGGGTTAGAATTGGGGTTGGGGTTAGGGGAGAAGTGAGAATTGTTTTAATGACGCAAGTCAGAGGCTGTTTATTATTGATTTAAGCGAGGAAATGGTCATTAACAGAATAGAACGAAAGAAACAGAGTCATATAAACGGCTCTAAAAATTTGGAATAAAACGAGGAAATGGTCATATGATATGTATGCATGTGTTTATGTGATATGTGCGTATGTATGCATTTAAGTAAAAACAACCCTACACTTAAGCGAAATCATAAATTGAAACACACATATATAGAATACAACTCATACATGGGTATCCTCAAATTTAACTTTGATTATCGATAATTTATTCTTTTCAACGACAAACACACACACAAAGCATATACACGGATTTTCTCCTTTGTCAGTAACCATCCCGTTTTTAGATTTCTCAATATAGTCATCATAACCTACAATTTATATGATACGGTCTAACATGGCCCATGAGTACGTCAGGGTTAAGGACCGGATGTATATCAATTGGCAACAACGTATGCAACCTAAGTTTGTCACTGGAGTTTCTTCTTTCATTGAATTTGCACGCGTACATAATAAGAAGGAGAAGACAGTAATGTGGCAGAAGAAAAAGGAGAAGACAGTAATGTGGCAGAAGAAGAAGAAAATGAGATTTCTTGTTCTCTGTTTCAGCATCAATCTTCTGATATGAACTAATGATGGCTTTCACATTGGCTTTTCCTTTTAGAGACTTCTTAGTGTCCAATGGAAAGTATACATCAGATTTGTGCAGATCAAGTTCTTCTATGACTTTCAAGAGTTTCAACTGATTCTGTAAATTACACCCTTGTTGGGTGATACTTTTACCACTTCTCACTGCAGGTGCGCTCTCTAATATCCATTTTGAATGTAATATTATAAATATTCATGCCCGTTTATATCAAAATTACTTATATTGTCAATGTTTGATTGTCTAGTTGTTGGTGATGCGTCCATATCAGGGACAGAGGCCACTCCCGCTCCTCCAGGTATGTTTATATATTATATAGTGCATGTATATTGATTTAGAATGCTATATCATAAATATACACACATTCCTTTTGCTCTTACTTATATAGTAATTTTTATTATTGTCTAGCTGTAGGTAGTGACAGCAGTTGACAATAAAATTTGTCATCTTAGAAACTATGATTTTTATATGTGCTCGCATGCGGGAATGATTGTAAGTCGTGGACCTGTACAATAAATTCTTATTTGGTATTTGTTTGAAATCAAATTGAATACTATATAATTGATAAGTTTGTTATATTTGTATTTAGTTTGGAATTAACAATATTTATTCACGCAGCATGCACTTATGAGAAATAGGGCACCACGCGTCCAACTCATTATCATGTGCTGCTTGATGAGATTAGATTTGCGCCTGATGATCTACAAGAGCTTGTTCACTCTCTGTCTTATGTGTAAGCAGCGCTTTATGCGAGTTTATCTTGCTAATATGTATCTACTGAAATTAATTAATATTATTCAAATTTTGATACATACAGATACCAGAGGAGCACATCTGCTATCTCTGTAGGTAAGGCTTTGAATTTGTTGATTTTGGTATTTCTTGTCAATTTTATAGACCAGTATGTACTAAATATAATGTTCTGATAGTTGCTAGGGGGAAGGCAACATTCCCCCTCTTTTTTACCCTTGATTATCGCTATACCGGTCCTCATGCCGAGAGTTCGGCCGGTATATGGGGGATGAGAGCCGACTCGTGAAGAACTATCCACTTCACGTTGAGTGGGGAGAGCAGCGCCGACGCTCATTCGCCCACTTCTTTGATCAGGCTCGGGTATTAATATATATTTTCATTTGTGATATAATACAATATTAAGAGTTATTTTCTAATATACCTCATATTAAGAGTTATTTTCTAATATTGCAGACAGCTCAGACCCTGGCGCAAGGTGGTACACCGAGCGTGCTGTCCGCATATCTTGCCGTCCACGGCACCTCGACAAATCCCGCCACGGGCGAGCTTCGATATCCCGACGTCGCTACCCAGGAGTATTGCGTAAGTGTTAATATTTTTTTACCCAAATTTGAAAGTTTAGTTTTGGAAGGTTCAAGTTTCAATTTTATACTTATACTTTACTGCCTGAGCAGGCCGAGGCCTCGGGGATCGATTTTACCGGACAGAGCGATCCGAGGCTGCTGACCCCAGTTCTGGACGCCGCACACGGAGGGCACCACAGACTCCCGCTCGCGCCGAATTGCAGAGTTTATTGACCGAGGAGCAGGCGCGCGTTATTCTATCGTTATTCAGAGGTGGAGCTGGACCGAGCTAGGGTAGCTTTTTGGTTCTTATTTTTTGAAACATGTATTTATTTATATCATACATATTGTACTACATTTTGAAACGATATTGATTTATATTTATATCATATTCAGTTTTTGGGTTTCTTTTGTATATTATATGCGTGAGATGTGATTATGAATATTGCGATATATGTTGCGTGATGATTAATTTTATATTTGAGTGATATATATATTATTGTGCACAGGGCGGGAAAAAATCAGGCAGCCCATTTTTAAAAAAAAACAAATAATGTGTACCTACGGATTAATTCGTAGGTACACATGTTGCCCCTACGGATTAAACCGTAGGGGCAAAATATCAGAATTAACTGATATTTTCCCCCCCGATCTCAGTTTCAGGGGGTTGGGTGTGCCCCTACGGAATATCTCCGTAGGGGTAAACAAATGGCCCTACGGATACATCCGTAGGTACAATTAATATATTTAAAAAAACCGTAAATAAAATAACTTTTTTTACCCTACGGCCTACTCTGTAGGGGAACATGGCCCTACATAGAACTCCGTAGGGGCAAGATTTTGCCCGTAGGGGCAAGTTCAGGGCTTCAACTTGCACCTGCGGCCTTTGCACCTACGGGGTGTTTTTTCGCCCCTACGCATATATCCATAGGGGCAGTGGTTTGCCCCTACGGATAAATCCGTAGGGGCAACCCTTATTTGTAGTAGTGTAGTTATCCATATCTTGTGACTATAAATAGATATATAAAGATATAAATATATATAGTGTATGTATTATGCTAGATTCATGTAAATACACTTTATTGATAAATATCAGATATAATTTTGCGCCATATTGGGTTCTAAACATGCGGATCGGGATGAAAAACCACTATGACTATTCGAATCACTCGCAACCCAAATAAATAAACAAAAGAAATATAAGCAAAATTTAAAATACCAAGTTATACTGTATAAACGTACTTGGGTGTTACATTTTGGTTAGAATTTTTCATCTAAATGAAACTATTTTCAATAAAATACGGGACTAATTTGATATACCTCTATTCAAGGAAAGGTTTTTCTCCCTTTCTCATTCTCACCTTACAGGGCGTAGCGCTTATCATTTTATAAAAACATATTTTAATAGTTATTTTTAAAATCCTTTACAATTGCGTCTCTACAACCCTTTTTAGGGGAACCCATCTGTAGATGATGCAGGTTATCGCACGTTCTTGAGATGGTAGAGTGAGATACAGGACTCCTCACGGAGTATTCGGCCTCGAAAGGAATAAAAATATGATTTAAAAGAATACGACTTTCCTAAATCAACATTAAATTTTTGGAAAATTATATAAAATTATGATTCGTATTTTCAATAAAAACAAAGTGTGATAAAATATATCTTTAAATGAAATATTAAAATTTTAATAAAATATCACCAATTTTCAAAAATAGTAGTTTTCATAAAAATACCATAAATTTTTAAAAACTAGGTTTTATCACTAAAATACTACTAAAATTAAAATACATGTTTATAAAAACTCTAAATAATATAAATCACGCTCGAGCTTTATTTAAACAATATTAAAGTATTTTTTATAAAACCCCTTCTAGAAATGCAAACAATATAAATATAATATAAACAACAATAATAAATATTTGAGAACTCTAGATTAATATAGGTTTAAGCGATATCTTTTCTCTTAAACCCCAGAGAGCCGGAGAAAGTAAGAGCTTGCTTAATCAGGTTAGACAAATTAACGGAGTTATCAAATGACAATTGTCTTGGAAAAAGACACAAATCCTGTCGTCCATGTGCAGCAGTTGTCCAATTACTCCCGAATTTAAGAAATTCAAGAGCTAAATCTTTTCATAAGATACTGACTCCAATCTGAATCCAAACTCGAATCAAAATCCAAAATCAAACACTAACTTGAATACTTGATCATGAACCCGAACACTCGAATTCAAATATCAAACTGGAACTCGAATACTTGACTCGACTTGACCGAACCATTTATATAACTTGATATGAACTTGACATGAATACCTGTACACATGATTACAACTTGAATATGAACCTGTACATTTTTATATTCATGGAGTCGGCCAAGACCTGTTAACTTGAACTATAAACTACAATACGCGAGATAAAGGGGTAGATTGGTACGGAACGTATATCGTGGCACGAGAGGTCACTTTAAAAGACACCTATATGAATTCAAATGCCGTTGTCCCGTGGGTTATGATAGTGCCTTGTACTACATGTTACCATAGTCTGCGGGGTAAGATGGACTTCTCTCGTATACATGAATACCTTCTTTATCAAACTACAAATAACCACGTTAGAATAACTATCTTATACTGGTAAATAAATATCCTTATATACTATCATATATAACCATACCTGTTCACTTGGTTTCTCTTCACTTTATATACTATCTTCTTTAATTTCTTTAGGGACTTTCCGAGCGCTAGTTCGCTGACGGCATTTCTTTCTGTTTTTTTCTTTAGAATGTTCTTCAGGAGGACCAGATTCGAAAGAGATAGAGCCGAACCCGGAGGATTTGGACCAGTTTGCTTCTCAACCTGACTATTAGCTCATCCTTGTATTTACTTCCAGTATACCATTGTTTAGGCATTTGCTTTATCATTATATCTTTTTATTACAAACAGTTGTATGTAAATTTGAATATAAATAAAGTTATTGTTTCACCTTATTACTTTTGTTATTCTTGTAAATTGTTATATCGCTTAATTACGCTTAACGTATTCTAATAGTAAATACGTTGGGCTTACCACATCACCGTTTCCGTCTACTGGGAAGCGGGACGTGACAAATAATCAAGTGAGTGGATCTGTGACTCACTAGGTGAGTCATAAGTCCATACGCATCTAGTGAAACCATGAAGAGATAAGAAGAAGAAAGAAACCACCTCATATCTATACACACACACACATATATATACATGCATACACTAATACACGTATATGCTACAAATGCATACACCCATATTCGTATTAAAATATGAATATCGTATTCATATCAAAATATGAATACCCTTATTTATATCAAAACACAAATACACGTATTTATACAAATACCCGTACTCGTATAAATACCGTATTCTGTCAAAATACAAATATCGAAAAGAGAGATACTAAAAGAGATGTATAATACTAGCTCACATTTTATCCAAATGTGATAATCTTACTATCTTTTAAACTGGTTAGTGTTAACAAAATTTCCGATTAAAAGTACTGTACAAAATCACGTATTTATTCGAACCTAAGTACGTATCAAAATACGCACACTATATCGTTTCGCCTGAACTGGGAAACCCTGTGTGGGACTCTAAAGACTCGACAATACGCTGGCAGTGGATTTAACCACAAGCACGTCAGCGGCACTAGCTGTATGTGACGGCTGCCTAAGTATTGAAAGAGAGAAATGTCGACAAGCAGACTCGCCTGTATCCCTACTGAAAGTGACAATATCCGTATAGTCCGGTCTCTTCGTCTGAGAGTGTCGCATATTAGGTTTAGGGGGTGAAAAACGTCAGACCTCTAATAACCCGATAAGTCTTGTCAATGTGGCTCAAAACTATCTCGAAAAACTACTGATCTCACAATCAGTAAGTCTCAACTGTCTTGACCAAGGTCTTATGGTGATGACCAATCAAACACTACACGACATCGACTTCCTATACCGGGAGAGACGAATTCCTTCTATTGCTCACTATCGGCCCCCAAGTGTTTCGGGATTGAACCCAACTAAAACATGTTTGCACGACTCTTTAAAACCGTGGTAGGGTAGTAATCTAAGTACATCGGGAACACGCTCGGGATGAATGACGATGTCAGGTTTAAAGACTAACTTGTAGCTATGTCACCAGAGAACTTCTATCTGACGATAAGTATATAACCATCTAGAAGTTCTCAGCGAGTCCGTCCAATATAACTCATAAGCTAACGAGCACATGTATACAATCTTTGATGCCGAACACCGATAGCTGTGGGACAGGTCACCTTCCCTCACGGGAATAAGAAACGTATACACTAATCTACTCCGTAGTATCGATATTCTGTCTCGAAACTCCAATGACTAGGGACAATTTAAGGATGTGCTTATAGACTATCTAGACCCCACGAGTATCATCACCATCACAACTCTAGCAGTTAAGAAAATATCCTACGGGCTTTACCAACATGTATTCGAGATACATAATATAAATAGAACATATACATATGTTGAAGTAAAGACAAACCAAACAACAGACAATCATATCGAGCAAGACTTTCTAGTACATATATATCCCAAGTATCCATATGTAATATACAATCATGTACTATACAATAATGGCCTATAGAGCTTAAACATCCAGCAAATTTGGCTTTAGGGCATTCTATTAGCAATGACAACGTCATTGATGAGCAATATTCCAAGCAAATCCCTTATTTAATCACTTGTGGTAGGTATTCTAACACTTCAAGTTAATGAAGCAAGCATATTCTGTTTAATAGTGTAATAATATGATATGCTGTTAGAAGGAGAGAAAAAAAATCTTTTTTAACGAAAGGATTTCTTTATGAGCCAGATCGTGATATATTTATTTATCTATGTTTACGTTTGAGCTGGCATAGTTCTTTATCCTGTATGACTTTTTGAGCTAAATTATGCTAAACTACCTTCAGCTATTGGTGTTTTCACTAAACAACCCAAGGATTTTTATCACATAAAAGTCCCTTAAACTTTGGTTTTAAGAGAGTTTCTTTTACCAATATACCCTTACATATGTTGCACTCGAAGGGGCATTACTGTTACTGTTACTATTACTATTACTATTATTATATAAAAGTTGAAGGTAGTTAACTGAAAATAATGATTCTTAAGTGCATTTTAGCTTCTTAAATTACTTAATTTGGGTCACACTTTTCATGAATAAGTCTTCTCGATGTTCTAATGTTGGTCGCATGCTTTGATTGCGATTTTCTTTGCAGACCTCTAAATCAAAACATAGAGTTGTATCCACATATCTCATGACCGATCGAATAAAAGAGAGTCCATAGGCGATCAAGAAGATAACGATCGGAAAAGGGGCACCAATGGAACTGAAACACAAGCTAGCAATGATTTCTTGCTCGTTTTAGGTTTTTGTAAACCAAAAATGCCCTTCAAGCATGCATTACAAAATTTACAAGCTCCACACAATCTATTGAAGAAAGAGGCAAGCAGCAGAACAGTCATCTGTTTTCGACGAAGGGAACTTCTTCTTCCAAGCTCTCACTGCTTCTTCCGCTATTGCTTTTGATGCATCTTCTTTTCTTCCAACTGAGCAAACTATCGACACCACCTTCTCATTGCTCAGCACATCCCATACCTGAAAAATTACCCGTATAAACAACTACTGGCCGTCAGATGTATTTTTATTTTCCGTTAATAAAATGAGATTGCGGCCTGTTTAAATTTGATAGTTACCGTCTATAGTTACCGTCTATGTGCTTGTTTGAGGCAGAGACAAACGAGAATAAACAAGGAATTAAACTCTCTTTTTTTCCCTTTCACTTTGGCGTCCAGATGCATGTTTGCATCTAGAACACCGAATAATTTCTTGCGTTGCAGGTGAATGATAGGAGAGAAATTTTTGAGGAAAAAAAGGATTTTTTTCCTTTCAATTTGATAATTACCCACTTTTATTTTGTGGTGTTAAAAAGGACCCCAATTCCCAAGTAGATATCTAAAATGCTTGAATGAATATGTTTTCTTATGAGCTTCAAATGTCATTACCATCATAAAAAATTAGAATAATTCCTTGCGTTCTAATTTTGTTGATGAGTGTGAATGGTGCTTATATACTTCATTGCCCGGTCTATTCCATGACCAGACAATAACTGTTCTTTCGTATTTTGATGCAAGCGGGATTTGAAACCAGACATCTTGTTGGACAACAAGAAATATGAAATTTGACTTGTAAAATGTAAGCTAGTTGATTCTTATTGCATGCTATATTTATGACCATAATTTTGTTTTAAAATAAATTCAGAAATTTACCCCATCAGTTGCCAGGACTATGAACTGATCTCTATTGCTCAATCGACGATAAGAAACTTGAGGTGTAGCAATAACACCATATTTTTTAAGCTGCAAATCTCCGAAAGCCCGTGCCATTGCGAGCCCTGGAAAGTTGTTATTGGGGAGCCACACTCGTTGCGTGTTGGGCTCATCTCTAAGAGCGAAAACTCGACCGTGGTTCTTTCTGATCCTTTCTGCTTCCTCTGCATTCGATAGAAATTTATCAGAATAAGTGAAATCATGATATCTTATTTTATTTTTTTAATTTTGAGTTTTAATTGATAGAGAAATGAATTTACTTGGGATGTTGGGTTTTAAATCGGTCGTTAACTGAATGGCTCGAAGGTGACCCTGTTCAGAGATTGTTGCCATGATAGCTCTTGAATCTCCAAGGTTGGAGATGATCAAATCCTTACCCTGCCAAATTTGAATGAAAAACATATAAAATGAAACTTTTCACATTGAAAAGAGAAGAATTCTTTGATCGAAAAAAAATGTTACTAATTGAAGATTGAAAAATGAAACATTCACAATATTGAGTCTTGACATTCACATTGAAACAAGAGAATACGGATTCTCGGCCACCATAGGATAAATTTTTGCTCTTGAATTGGATGATAGATTGATCTCTCTGGTATAAAATGTCGATACATCAACCATTTCTTCTTTTTTTTCCTTTCCATTTTCCCTTGCTTTTGGCCTTTCATTGCATGATCGCAAAATTAACATTAGTTCTAAAACAAAACAATTCATCCCTACATTCATACACAAAAAGTTCGAAAACCGCAAAACTATTTGGCGCATATAGATTTTTGACTATAAAGACCAAGATGGATGTTCGATCATCCAATTAATTATAGAATTGACAAGGAACCACTTGTTGGAAACTTGTTGCTACGGCGGCCGAGATTTCGTATTCTTAAAAAAAAAATATTCGGAGCAATCGAACAAAATGAGATACTCTTCATAGATTTCGACAAAGAGGGACCATTTGATATTATATACCTGTTTGATGATTGTAACTGCTGTGGTTCCGCTATAAGAGCAGTCCAAATCAGGATGCAACTTGAGCTCTTTATCCATTGCTCTAAAGCCACCAATGCATGCCTCTTTCCACTCATCAAACATCTCCGACGCCGACCCCGTGCACTCGTCGCCATCGGTGGAGCTCGCGTCGTTGCCATCGGTAAAGCCGTAGGCATCGCCGTCCGTGATTAAGAGGGCGTTTCGTTGGCTAAGGAGCAATGAAGGCAAGTAGTCTCTCACTAGTTTGCTCACGATGTGACCATTTCTCCCATGGCCATCAAAGACCCCACAAAACACCCCTTCTTCCATACCAAATCCCTTTCAATTGAAAAGATAACCCATCAAGTTTTATGTGAAATTTCTAAGAATAGGTCAAAGATGCAAAAATCGTGACTCTAACTTAACAATCTTATGTAATTCACCACTTGGCTTATTAGCGGTGTGCTTTTTAATTTTGAGTGCGGTTTGAACTATTGATTTACGTAATTGAAAGCAACTGATTAGATTAACAAGATTTCAAATATTCTATAGAATCAAATTCGATCCATGAATCTAAGAAATACATAGAATTCTAAATCTCTCTCCATTCCGAATTTTAGACCAAAAAGAGTTGAAATCAACTTATATGTGAAGAATTCTTCTCTTATGAAAAAGTGTTATAAGTTGAAGCTATTAGAAGAAGCTCCATTAGATTAGAAGCATCAAACTATTCTTTCACATCTCTATTAAAACATTTATATTCCATCTATGATATTTTTTTTTTATATAGATATTAGTTAAGAGATCTTTGCATATTGTTGGACTATTATTTTTAAATTCCTCCACATGAAAATTTTCATGTTACCCACATGCCCATGCCCAACTTGGACACAAGATCACCAAATATCATTTGCTCCATCCAATTAAGAAAAAAAAAAAGAAAAAGAAGTTTCAAGACCCTTATCTCATATTTAAAATTTGAGCAAAAAGAGGATTCGATCAAGCCAGTCTTAAAAATCTCAAACAAAATTTAATTAAGCCCTTAATCAAACAATCAGTTTTCATATGATACCAATCACAAAGAAGCAAACAAATTATCCTCATGTTATTCCTAATAGAAAACATATAACCAACATGAACATATACAAACACTAGGAGTTTCATAATTGCTTCTCTCTAATTAGTTGTCACTAGATCATAAACTAATAATTAAGTGCTAATCTTTCTGCTCCTTCTTGATTTGATTTACTTAAATCTAATCCTCAGGATTATGACAAGTCTATATCTTCTTTAAAGTTTTTATATTAGAAAATTGATGCCAGGCATGACAACCTGTGGTAAAACTCTGTCAAATCTTTCATTTCGAATTGAAAAAAAGATAATAATGAATCAATAACTATGAAGGAAAAATACCTGGCATAAAATTACAGAGTCTTGATTTGGCCCCTTTTTCCCTTGCTGAGAATAAAGAGAAGCCAACCTCCTAACTCCATCTCCATCATCATCATATCCATTAGAATCACACAAACCTTCATCATCTCCAACAACATAAACTATGTTCTCATCACTCTCTTGCTTCTCTAGAGACCCAGAAGACAAACAGAGTCCCATGAATTATTAAGAGCAGAGAGAGAGAGAGAGAGATCAATGAGAGTTTTTGTCATGGTTGAAAACTCAAAAAGCCTTTTATGTAAGTTGGACCCGTAGGTGCAGGTTAGGAGCTGTTAGGCTGAGGGGATAAATTAAAAAGTTTGGGGAAAATGGATCAAGGTTCGAGATCCACAAAACAAAGGACAAAAGAAATGTACAGTGGAAAATCACCGTAGATCTAAAAGATTATAGATTTATGTCTTTATAATACAATCGGTCACTTTTTACATTTTAATATTTTCATATTACCGTTGTCAACGTATGACAGAAAACAGCAGATGTAGTGGTTATCTAATAAGTGTAGCAGTTATCTGCAAGTGTAACATTTATATGTTAGATGCAACAGTTATTTGCTATAAGTTGATAAGGATGATATGAGAATATTAAAAAGTAAACAATGGCGGGTTGTACTATATGGACCGGGACTTAAACTTGTAACATTTTGGATCTAAGTAGTTTTTCATTGGATTTTTTGGCTTAGGGAGTT
Source organism: Agapanthus africanus (assembly GCA_030015575.1). Taxonomy (NCBI): domain Eukaryota; kingdom Viridiplantae; phylum Streptophyta; class Magnoliopsida; order Asparagales; family Amaryllidaceae; genus Agapanthus; species Agapanthus africanus. Next base: position 467,748,729 of record JASDDO010000001.1, read on the forward strand.
TTTCTTATTGGTTTCTGGACCCATCCGTTTTGGCCAAAAAGTCACATCGCCTCAAGTAATCTATTGCCACAAACATGCATCTTCTGTGCTCAATTTCAATTTTAAATAAGTCAACCGATTGCTGATTTTGTTTTAAAACTTGTTTTCCTTATTTAGAGTCAAGTCGAGCATTTGTAAGTGATGGAACTCCTTTTCTGACCTCCGTCAGATGTTGTCTTCCGTTGATCTCGCGGTGAGCTTGGCTGATTATCCTTCGTTGCGTGTGGGTCTCAATGGGTTTTTGGAGGAAGAGATGAGGTGAGGAAGTTGTCGCCGGGTACCTGCACAAAGTCCCGGGGTGGTTTGGTACCAACGAGGACCCTCCGACGCTCAAGTTAGCGATGAGATCTGAGCAGAGTAACGGCGTAAAGTGTAAAGAATGGCTTACTTGACCACTCTGTGATGGGGTTTATATAGCGGTGGAGCATGCAGCAGCGGGCACGAGAATCTCGCCGGCCATTACACTCCCGACGTCACGCCCGCGTGAAGAGCGGATCGCCCATTAATGGGGATCGTGATGGCGTGGAACGTGGGATGTCGATGGCATAAAATCTACGCATGGCGAGATTCGCGGAGCTGCGGTTAAGCTTGTGAGCGGTGGAGTTGGTCGGTCGGAGGACTAAGGAAGATGGCCTCGGCTAGGGAGCTCGGGGACGAGCGAGAGGGCCGAGGAGTCTTGGTCCTGTGGCAGCCCGGGGCGAGCTGAGAGACCGAGGAGGCCAATTCCCAGGGGGCTCTGAGGGGAGCCAGCTTGGGCTTACAGGTCGGGTATACGGTGGCTTGGTCGGCCCTCGTGGGCCTCTTCTTCTGAGTTCTAGGGCACGTCACCTGCCATGTGTCATGATCTTGGGGATCGCCAATATCGAGCACTATCATTAGCCCCCCACTCATGTATCGACCAGTTAGTGGTCGGGTCAGGAGTGGACTGCCGGGCCTCCCGAGGTAAGATCCCTTCTAGGGTTTCGTCGGGACGAGTCCTCGGGCCGTCGATTGTCTTTTCCGCCAGCAAATCAAGGCGAGATCTTTGCATTTAAAGAAGGTGCGCCGGTTCGTGCGCTCTGCAGTCGAAGCGACGGTCCACGTGTCGAGCGTCGATTAGCCGATGCGACGTGCCTAGGTCTGCGGCGTCTGATGGGACGCGGTCCAGCGCTGGGCTGCCACGTGGAACGATCGGAGCCGCTGGGTGCGAGGAGCCATTTCGGCGGGAGATGACTAGCGCCGTTGGATGAGGTCGTATGCGGCAATAAATATAGGTGGGATCCGCCCTAGGGCCCTTACTCTTTCATATCTTCCTCCCTCAAGCCTCAGCTGCTCGGCGCTCGTCTCCCCTCCTTCGCTTTCAACCTTTGAAGAATTTCTTCTCCCAGGTTAGATGTCTTCCTCTGTAGAATCGGTAGACGTCATAGGAGTAGATGCTAGGGTTCCTTTAGATGTGTCTAAGTCTCCTCGGGGAGCAGGGGCCGGGCCCTCTCCCCGGGGTCGTGAGGCAGGGGCCGCCTCCAGGGAAGAGGTGTCAGATGTGGCCCCCAGCACCTCGTGCTGGGTGAGGCATGAGGACGAGCTCGCCAACGCTCGGGCTCGCTTCCACATTCCCCCGCGCTACGCGCTCCGTCTGGCCGAGGAGGGAGAGAGGGCAGACCAAGTACGGGGCATGGAGATTGCCCTGTATTTGGAAGCTTTTTGGGGCGGAATGCGCCTGCCCTTCTCTCCTGAGGTCATCGCCGCTCTGAATTTCTTCGGTTTGGCCCCCGGCCAGTTAGTGCCGAACGCGTGGAGGCTTCTCCTTGGGTTCTTGATCCGCCTGAGGCTGCAGGCGGTTCCTTTCAGTCTTTCCCTTCTCGATTCCTCCCTTGTATTCAAGAGTCACCCCGGCAGTCGAGCGGGCGACCCAAGATAGGTTTATTTTACTTTTAGGAAGTGGCCCGGGGTCGCTGCCGGGACTGGGGTCGTGGCCTTGCCCTCCTCCATTTATGATTGGAAAAAGAAATTTTTCTTCGTTTCCCCTCCCGAGGGCGAGGACTGGCCAGTGCCCACCAAATGGTCGAGGGAGAAGTGTCTGCTGGGGAACCTATCCAACGACCCCGCCGCGGTGAGAGTGGCGTCATGGGAGCCCATCCCCAGACATGACGGATGCTGTCCGAGAGGGTCTTGAGCTGGGCTGGGCTTAGCCCCGCCGAGTTCGTCGGTAAGTTAGGCTTGCTTTCTGGGTTTATGTTTTACTCGCGTTGCTGATAAGTTGGGTGTTTGTTTCGTGCAGGATCCATGGACTTCGGCGTTCTCCGAGATGCTATGCGCCAACCGAGGCAGCCTACTAGGGCCGGGGGAGCCAGCTCTTCCCGGACGCAGCCTGCCCCGGCTCCTACCGCCCCGGTGGCGGTGCCCCGAGGACGCTCGGCGGCGGATCCCGCCCCGGGCCCCAGCAGAGTGTCGGGTCGGAAGCGGGCCCTGATTGTGGAGGACACGGCCTCGGAAGAGGAGATCGGCTCTCCCCCGGAGCCGCTCAAGAAGGATTCCCGGAGACCCTCCCGGGGCCGGTCTTCGTCGACCGTAGTGGAGGAAGGGGGGCTTCGGTTCGCAGTGCCGTCGGGGCTGTCGGTCGTGGACAGCCTCCTGCACGAGATAGAGACCTCGGCCGGGGGTCAGGTCCCTGGGGGAACCCTCAGAGCTCAGCTGGCGTCGATCGCTCAGGAATCCGTGCAGGTAAGCCCCCAGTCCACTTGTGAGATTTGGTGCCTTCTTCGTCTCTCTGATCCTTTTTATGTCTTCCCAGGTTCTCCAGCACGTGGCCCTCGCCCTTCACATGGAGACCGAGGTGGTAGCCCCGGCGGTGGAGGCCGCGGGCCAGCTCGCTGCATTGCAAGAGAGCTCCAGGCGGGAACAGGGGGCGATGTCGGCGAGGATCGCCGCCTTAGAGGGCGAGGTGGACGCCGGGAAAAGGGAGGTCGCCCGGCATCGCGAGGCCGCCGTGATCGCCGAGAGCAAGCTCGAGGACTTTCAGGTGCTCGCCGGCAACCTGAAGAGGACGGTGAAGACCCTCCAGAAGGAGCTGGGGGTGGCGGCCGAGGCGGCTAAGTCGGCCGAGTCGAGGGCGGTGGCGATCTACAAGGGGTCGAAGGATTTTTACAATGACCTGGCCGTGGCCACGACCCGCATTTGGCACGACGCCCTCGATGCCGTTAAGTCTCGGATGCCAGAGTTCAACTACGCGAATCTCCGGGCTGAGTTCCCCCTCGTGGGCGCCGACGAGCAAGGGGAAGAAGTCCCCGACGAGGAGATGGCCGAGGACCCAGCGCCCCAAGTGGTGGAGGTCGAGTATCTCAAGGTCGCGCCCGGCCCCTAGGTGTAGAGCCCCCGTTCTCCTATCTTCATTTTGTTTTCCTTTTGAATTTTGTAAGGCTGGGGAGCCAAAAAAATACCCTTTGTAAAAAAAACTTTGGTCTTTGGCAGTAGTGATAAAGTTTTTCTTCAGCTGTGATAAAGTTTTTCTTCAGCTCCATAGAATTGCGTTCCGCCATCTGTTTGTGAAGAATGCTCGTTTGGGATATTTTTGCTTGTGCCATTGTGCTTTCGTATCAGGTTGGCCCTCTGTCTAACGATTGTCCGTCGAGTTGACTGCAATCGCTTGCCGACGAGCGTTTCCGAGGAGGTATCTCCCTGGGCCCCGGAGTCGATGGGAGATCGTTTAGACTTGGACAGACTTGACATCCATTTCTGATTTGGAGTATTGGCCACCATCCGGGGGTGACCGGGCAGGGTAGCTGCCCCGTCACCTCCTGCTAAGGCTTTATGCTTCTGTCGCGGCGGTAGGGGGGTTACTCGCCAGGGATGGCCGAGCAGGGTAGCTGCTCGGTTGCCTCTTGTGAGGGCTTGGTTCTTTAGCGTTTGAGGGGCTGTAAGAAGCCCACTAAGGATGTTCGGGCAGCGGAGCTGCGCGGCTGCCTCTTGGCGAGGGCTTCGACCTTTGGCATCGTGGGTAGGCAACTACCAGCCTGGGATGGACGAGTGGGGTAGCCACTCCGATGCCTCCTTTGAAGGCTTTTGATCCCTGGCGTCGAGGGTAGGGAGCTACCAGCCGGAGTTTGACCGAGCAGGGTAGCTGCTCGGGTGCCTCTTACGAGGGCTTTTGATTCTTCAGGACGGGGACCGAGCAGGGTTACTGCCCAGTACCTCTTGGCGAGGACTTTGATCCCTGTCGGTTGTGGTAGGAAGCTACCAGCCGGGAATAGCCGGGCAAAGACCCGACTGCCTCTGGGAGGACTTTGGTCCTTGGCGTGAGAAAAGCTATAAGGCTGTAAGAAGCCTACCAAGGACCCTTGTGTAACGTTTTGAAAATCGTTTCGGTGAAATTTCGAAAAAACGGTAAAATAAGGGGGGTTTCTGTAAAAAGTCAAAATGCAAATATCTTTATTATAAAATTAAATATACATATTCTAGCTATGTAATTGCTAGTATTTGGTGTTTATTGAGCCACTGGTGAAATTTCAAATTTTCTGAAAAATTTTCCGAAATTAATTATTTTAATATTATTTTAAGCCGTCGCTAATACATTTAATTAGGGAAAATTACAAATTGGAATGAGTTGAAACAAATTTTGTGCATCATAATACATTAAACAAAATTTTATCATGTGGTTTTTGAAATGAAATGAAACTGCCAAATGGTGTTAGAAATTATTGAAGAAAAAAGGCTTTTTTGGTGAAATTAGTGTAAATGGATGTTTGGGGGTATAGTATTTTTCATTTTCCATCACCCCACACCCATACCCACACTCACACACCCTCATTTATCTTTTCTCTTGGCTGAATTCAGCAGCCCCTCTCTCAATCTTTTCCCCACTTGTGTTGCAAAAGAAAAGAAAAGAAAAGAAAAAGGAAATGTAGAAATGAGAGTGGACTTTGACTAGGTTGACTAGGCATCATTTTCCCCACCTCCCTCTCTCTCCACTATCCCTCTACTTGCAGCCGAGGCCCCCCCTTCTTGCTGTCCAGATTTTCCCCCCATAACCCCACCTCATTTCCCCTCAAAAAAATGTCCAAATTCCATCAAAAATCAAGCTAAAATCCAAATCCGACTCCTACCCATTTTCCCTCATCTTCTTTAGCATAGATCTTGGTGCAAGGATTTCAAATTGGAGGTCTAGATTTCAAGTTTGATTCATGATTGTGAGGTATAACTTTTGACCCATTGTTCAATTATTGGTTTAATTTCTTAATGAAGCTTATTAGGTGCTAATTTATGGTTTAATTGAAAGATGTGGGTTTGCAAGAGAAGATTTAGATTAGGGTTTATGAAAATCTAATTAGGGTTTTGTGTTGTGAGACTATGGTTGTGTGATGTTTTTAGGCTCTTATGACATGTTAAAATAAGATTAGTAGCTAGTTGTTAATGGTTAGTTTAAAAATTGTGTTAATTATGCTAATTTGTAAACTAGGTTTTTAAAATAATTATATTCTTGTGAGATAAAATTCAAATTAAGGTTTCATGTCATTATAAATATTATATTGAGTGGTTTAATGTATTTAGTTCATGAAAATCCAAGCTAAATTGTTATTTGTGCATTTTTGCTATAAAATTGTTAAAATTTGGGTCTATTGTAAACTAGAATTTTGGAATTTATGGAAATTGATGAGAATAAATTATAGAAATGGTTTATATGACTTTGTTATGATATTTAGTGAATATTGTGGCCGCTAGATTCGTTTAAACATCAAGATGTTGTATTAAAGCGGTTAATTTTGCTTATTAGGTTTTCGGAAAAATAGCTTTAAAGCGAATTTGAAGTTTTGGTGATTTTAACCCTATTTTATATATATAATTAAGGTGTTGTGAAACCACGATTGATACGTTTGAGTTTTTTCTCGATGGTTTGGCGTTTGTACGCTGACGTCGAGGGTTTTTGGGTTGATTTGTGAAAGCAACCATAGGTTTTGACCTATGTGGGATTCACGTGTCGTTTTTGGGTCATGAGTCGGATTTTAATACGACACGGTGCGTTATGATATGTAGGTACCCCATGTGGACTTCGAGATGACAAGCAAGCGCGTGGCGACGTCGGCACCGGCTAGCGAGGACCAGGTGAGTAGATTTATATCTACGGGGAGAAGTCGGGTGGATGGCGTATAGCACCCCCGCAGTCCGTAGTGTAGCTCATATATATATGTTTATATAGGTGTTTTATGATACGAGAATGTTCATTCATGTTATGTTTATGTGTTCATGGAGTACCTTTGGGTTAGTTGCGAAACCCTAGAGTAGTTGTTGTACCCACATACGCACACACAGACTTGCATACTTTACTTTCTTGTGCGCAGATTGGGATGTGTATATATGTATATATGCGTGGGTATGGGACTATGCATATGTACATTCATATACACATGCATGAATAATGAGGATAGTACTTGGGATTTAAGACGAGTCGATGAGATTTGATTTGAGGCCATGAGATCGGTGATATAGCAGGGTTCGTATTTGAGATACGACATGACGTTGTAGCGGGTCCTTGACGTAGGGTTTCACACACGTGCATGCATACTTAGGCGGTATCAGTATTGTACTAGACGTAGATCAGTACCCCGATCATGATATTTGATAAAGAGGATACCGGATGAATAGTATGATGAATGTGATATTGACCCGTACCCAGATTTGGGATGCCGTACGACGGATTTACGTACGAGCTATATATTGATGATTGATCCGCACTCTTGACTTGGGATTCTTGATTATAGATATGGTATCGGATATGATATTATTGAGGCGGGATCACCGACTATACATATACAGGTATGTATATGTATCGACTCAGATGATAGGCGGTTTCTTTACCTGTAGTTCAGCTTGTTAGTTCAGCCGTATAGTTAGTGTAGTTGTTAGATTATATTAGACTCCTACCTATTTCAAAACTAGCGGATCGTGGGTATTTTAAAAGACAGGTCAAGGGATCTACGGATATTTCAAAAGACGTATCCTTTCTTAAAACCACCGTAGCCCCTATTTTCAAAACCCCACGATTCATGTTATTTCAAATGGCACCATTGTTTAATATTTAGCTCCCGCTCATTTTGGTTGCTCGCACCGCATCGCATACTTACATTGTTATTTCATTTTGCATTGTTGACATTATGCTGTTAGGACACCAGCACCATTACCGATGATGCGTATGTACCACGTACACTTACTTGCCGGCTCACACACATCTTCATCGGTAATTGCCATGTCACGCACAACTTAGAAAATATTATTGTCTAATGTAGCTTGTTAACTAGTAGTTTTGACATGATGATTAGTTGCTTGCCTTATATGCTAGTTTAGACATTGTAGTTGTTACTTGTCACTTCATGCATACTGTTATTCATTATATGCCGCATTCATGGATGCTCATGCTTGTATTCATGGTTTTACATGCTATGGATGATTCGGATTTCCATGATATTTTCTGGATTTGGAGGAAAACCGCAAAACATATATAAACTGCTTTCTCTCTTTTTAAATAAAAATACGGTTTTCCCATGATGTATGAGTCGTCCACCATGAGTTTGCTGATGGATTTCGAGACCCGATTCGAGGAGGCGGATGAACCGTTTCGGGTACATGGTGGGCCCGGTAAGGTACCCCGGGGCAAGAAGGTCGTGTTGCTGACGTTGAGCCTGGCAGGGGAGCACTACCTACCGGTGATATTACCCGACGCGTCGGATATCCGGAGGATACCGTCGTGGTCCTGAGATGGATGGTAGGGGCCGGTCTGAACTGACAGCGCCCTAGATATTGAGACATTGAGATTTCGAGATATTGAGGTACTGAGATTTGATGATACAGGCCAGTCCGGATAGCCGGAGCCTGAGATTTTGAGACATTGAGACTTACGTTTTGTGTCGATGCTAGACACGGTTGATGCTGATTTCATTCATGATACCTCATTTTAAAAATACAAAGGAAATCTCACTAAATTATGGAAACAGTTTCTTCATTTACAGGTATTCTGTTTTCATGCATTCATACCTCATTCATATGATATATTGCTACCTGAGGCACTGACACGAGCACTTGGTATTACCGTTGCTTAGAGGTATACCCTAGCCATCATTATAGGCTACATGTTATATATATATATTTGAGGATATATTATGATCGTATGACCTAGGATTGCGTCATACATGCACTTCTATTCGTAGATGTTTTTCTATTCACGAGTTGGCAACTCACCCCCGTTGTGCTACAGTTCTTGCAGGTTTGCCGTACAGGTTCCTTTACTGCTTTGCTGGCACTGCTTTTTTCGGGTGACTTGCTAGTAGGTGGGTTTATTGGTATCGTACCCATCATATTACTTTGTATAATATTATTCAGTTGTATCTAGTAAATTCCATCAACCAAACATATATTTATTTTTAAGATAGAGACCAGTGATGTTATTCTTTCGACCTTAGAGTCGCGCGTTGTATTTCTGTGGATTTCTTATTATTTTGCGTTTCCTTTTGAGTTTTGATCCTCGCCCTTGGCGTTGTATATTATATTACTTATGTGGTTGCGACCGTCGATTGACGAAGAGCTAGCTCCCGCTTGGGGATGCCTTTTTATTGATTTCGTATACTATTCATGTTGTATCCCGTTTGGAGGCCAGTATTTACAAAGGAGACTCTGCCCAAATTTTCGGGAAATATTTGATATTTTTTTTAACCGCATAATTCGGCTTATGCTATTAAAACTACTTGTTTTAAATTGGTTTTCCTTCACTTTACTACCTTTCTTGGTTTGGATTTCTGGGTTTTCGGCTTACTTAGATTACGTACGCCTCGAGACGTTCGTGGTTTAAGTGCCGGTCATATTCTGTACTTTCGGGACGTGACACCTTGGCCGGGTAGGGTTACTGCCCGGTTGTAAGTGCACGGCGACGCCCCGGTCGTCAATTCGACGCCGGAATTGCGGAAACGAAAAACTTTACGAAACTGTAAACCGGCACCACCACGCACTATTAACCCCGGATCGGGCCATTAATCTAACTCTAGCAAACAAGAAAAGGAGTAGAGAAGCTATACCAAGCGATCCGTGTCCTTCGGTCTTCGCCTCCACTCCGATCTTCTCGCGGAATCTCCGGTCGCCACCTCCTCGTCGGAAATGGTACCACGTAGCCGATTTCTTTTACGGGCTCCCACCTCTGGACCGAGGCAACGCGGACGCGAAGTTGGCAAGCCGACGCGTCCAAGAGTGCTGTAGGTTTATTGTAGAAAAGATTGTCTCTTTAGGGTGATTGAAGTTGTCTTTGAAGGATGGAAGTGAAGAAAAGAGATGAACTTGGGAATTTTTGGTGGCAAGCTAAAAATGGAGATGAATGATAATTTCCCACACCAAATGAAAAATCCCTCTCCCTCTTCTCACAAGTGGCCGGCCCCCTCAATCATAAAATGGTGGAGAGAATCAAAACATGAAGGGAGGTGAGAGTAGGAACCATAAGAAGTGACCACAACCAAAAGGAATGATAACAAAGTCATTTCAATATCTAATCCATTCTAATCTCATTAATGCAAGAAATGATCACAAGAAAAGAATGGAATCAAAAGATGCTTTCATAATCTTTCAAATCTCAAATAACTCCTCCACAAATGCTAATTTGCAAACTTGCAAATTAGCCCCTCCATCACAAAAGTCCGGCCGCGAAGGAACAAAAGAAAACTGGCCGGAACGGAATGCAAACTGGCAACTTCAGAAAACTGATCCCGTAATAAATTACAGGAAAATCCCGCGACTGCATATACATGCCCGCATTTGTATTCCCACTGAATACAAATGCAAACAGACAAAATCTACACTGTCTAATACTAGGATTCGGTTTAAACCAAAGCCCGCTAGTAAAATCCGTCCGATCACGATCCGTGCAATACCGCACGTATCTGATCGAACCCTGCCATATCTCCATACGGCCTCTACAACATTTCGCCCGAAACTTGAATAACTGTGTGTGGGGGACTCTAAAGACTCGTCAATACTATAGCTGTGGATTTAACCAATAGCACGTCAGAGGTATCAGCCATACGTAACGAGCTACCAGCTATTGACCAAAGGGACGTCGATGAGCGAACTCATCCTGACACCCTACTGAGCCTGTCAATGACAATATCCGTACAGTCCGGTCCGTTCGTCTATGAGTATCGCATGGCGGGCCTAGGGGGTTGGTAAAAGTCAGACCCCCAATAGCGGTACAAGTCGTATCGGAGTGAAGCCCAGAACACCCTGAGATACTACTGGAATACCTACCAGTAAATCTCCTGCCTCGGCCGAGGGCTTTGTGTAATGGCTCTCCTAGACACAGAGCGACCTCACCCCCAATACCGGGAGAGACGAACCCCTGCAGATTCGCTCACTGCCTCCATGCGGCTCGGGACTGTACCCAACTAAAACCTGTTTGCACGTCTCCTTTGAGCGTGGTAGGGTAGTAATCAAAGCACAGTGGGAACTCACACGAGACAAATGACGATCTCAGGTCGATGAACTAACCTGTACACATGTCGCCTGGGAACTGCTATCTGACGTCTGGTATAATACCAACTAGCAGGTTCCCGGCGAGTTCTGTCCGGTGTACTCATAACCCAATGAGCACCTGTATACATCTTAGGTGAACCAACTGATACCAGTGGCTTGTGAGACCGGCCACCGCCCCTCGTCGGGGTCTCGACTGTATACACTAGTCTACTCTGGAGAATCGATGCCCTGTCTCGAAACTCCCACGACTAGGGACCTTTTAAGGATTTGCTTATAGACCCCAGCTCCCACGTATATGATCGCCCTTATATTGCTGGTAGTCAAGCAAGAATCCTAGGGGCTCTATCAACGTGCAATAGTGACCTGTAAGGTCACCTAAAGCAGTACACGATGATAAAGATAAATCAGATAGCATACTATCATCTCGAGTAAGACTGTCCTACCGGTATAGGTCCTCCCTCAACCATTCCAATCGCGTGCCTGTGATCCAATAATTGACTCTGAGGGTACTATATCCAACAATCTCCCACTTGCACTCAAGGCTAATTATTGCGATGTCGCATACTCACAGCCCGTGTGATACCGAACACCCAACTCCTCTACTAGTCAGTCTCACAAAGCTCGTTTGCGAAACTATTGCGTTCGAGGAATAACCTCAGTGAGTGGATCCGCTTTGATGTTTCTTTCTATGTCTCTCTATATCTCAAGTTCGCGGAGAAAGCCATCTCCCGAAAAGAGCAATACCTGTCTTAGAATATGTTTGGATGTCTGATGGGACCTAGCTCAGAAATGAACTCCAAATCCAAACTTCTTAGACTGTATCGTCAACTGAACTTAATCAGTATACTGCGCCATGCCTCCCTCAGTATCCTCCTGGACCACCTGTCCAAAATACTGCCCCTCGTCAGAGGGAAAACTATAACTCTGACGGCCACCATGTCGTCCAGGTCACCTTGGAAGCCTGGAATGATAACTGTCTCCCGAATGAGACTGTCGTTATCATATCCTTAGAACACGCACTTATGTTCTAAAGTTGCTTCCTAATGTCTCTTCAGGATTGGGTTAATATCAACTTATTGCATCTACTACAAAAACAACATCTGGTGTGGTACTTGACATCTCATGATTGACTCAATTGCCTAAGCAAGTGATCTGCCAATCATGCACATCCCTCTCTACTTTAGTCTATAAGACACCTTTAGAGAGGGTGACTCCATTTCCTGCAGGTACACTACCGTGCCAGGAGTCGTCCATTCTAAAAACTCTTAGAATGCTGTCTAAGTACCCTGATTGGGAAACCACCCAAATCTAGATCTATAGATCTAGTAACCAGAATGTCTTGATATTATATCCAAGTCCCATGTGGAGAAACCACTGTGTGACAACCAAAGTATAACCGATCGTAGTATAGGAACTTCACTTCCTACTCTGTGTATGTCATCCAAATACCAGGACATCATACCCTACTACCTTCTTAACAGATCCATCCCCTATTCTGATGAAGTCAAACCTATGACTGTCACATCAGAAATAGATGATCTATCTCCGCTATATCTGCTTTAGTCTATAAATAGACATAAGCCACCTGTCCACCAATGCTTCCGCTGCTCCCACTGACTACGACAACCCTCTGGCAGAGTCATATACACGTACACTTCTAAAGCTAGTTTAGAACGACGCTATACTCATCCCCTGCCGGGTCTCACAGTCTGGAACAACAGCAATGGCAAGTCTGGGTAAACAAGAACCTCCATGTCACCGTCCTTGAGGCTACCGGAGTATCTCTCGGGTGCCTGAGGTTACCCACCATATCTGCGGAGTGGCCAATGGAATGTCAATACAGATTGAATGTTTAGGTTCCTATCAAATTTTCAGTAATCGTTTGCGGTTCTGGAATCACTTCCAGTTCTACCATACTCCCACTACGGTTTTCTGAAAAAGTCCATTTTTTATTAAAACTGTGGCGAGTCAAGAATAATATCACTATTGATCTTCCAGATAGTAGAAAGTCAACCCTCGTCATAGCCTGGGTCAACCCACAAACAGCCATTACAGAAATGTGCCGTGAGTTATTCAGAGTCTGGTTTTAAGCATAAGCTGGACAACTCCCCGTACCTTAACATCGTTAAGATATGAACTGTTCTATATCCAATATAGAAATAGAGGCACTGATTTAATTAAACCAGATTCAAATCATGCAGCTGTCTTCAGTGCATGTCAACTAAATGGAAAGAGGCCGATCAACATTACTCAACTTAGGAGTACTTCCAATTATGAGTAACCTGAAAGAGAAGCAAGTTCACTTAATCATTACTATCAACTGAATACCATACACAAGTATCTACATTTTCGATCAACTTGAAGAATCCCGATACTTGCAACTCCTGGTTCTCTACTTTATTCATACACCTATAACTTCTCAAAACTTGGACCCTGTGTTTCTACGAAACACCTGCCTAAGAACTAGAGAAGTCATAAGTAAGCAGAATATAGTACGAGGACCAACCCCTCTGTCCTAATAGACACTGGACGATATACAATACTCTGTATAAGTCCCCTGAGTCCAGTAACTCATTCACTGTGTGTCGTAGGTTGAAAACTGTACTATGGTTATGAAGAATTACACCGCTGTTTAATACTCCTTACCTAACCATCAGCTGATATAGGTAAATGTCATCGACATAATTTCAAAAAGTTATATCTCACTTCATAAAAATGAACGTACAGATATATCAATTTGAAATTGGTGCATAACAACGGATATTCAAAACCAAATATTCGCCGTCCGGCAAACAGCCCAGGTGATTTCCTCAAATATCACCAATTACAACGAATTCCGATATAATGAGGATAATCACCTAATTCCCAATAGCTTACTCCCACTCATCATCTATAAAACCATACAGATGTGGGAATCATCCCTGGTAAATACATACCCTGGAGCAAGGGCTAATTGGGAAATCAGTTTTCTTTTAACAGTACACAGTAAAACTGAAACATTGAAATGTTTCGATGGGGTATCTGGGTATTCCTAGTAATGCCTCTTCCATTATCCAGATTCACAACTGTAACCATATATTTCTTTGCCACCTCTCCAAATCCCTTTATATGTCTTTAGTCATTACCTTCTGTACACCCCTTTAGGCTAAATGGTTTTCTTCCTTCCCTACCGTTCGGCACCAGCCTATGGTTTGGAAGAAGACTATCCAATAAGCATAATGGGTGTACTTTCCTAATCCTAGGAGCACTCGCAATGCGAGAGAAGGTGAAGATAAAAGACAACCGAATAAACCTTATTGCTATTTCTCCTGAACCAGAATCCATCCCCGAACTTGAACAAGTTCCTTTCGAGTTCGTATATAACCATACGATGGAGTATCCAATAAACTGTGGATCTTCGTAGTGATACGGAGTGTCCTGGAGAAATACAAAGGTGAAGTGGGAGTGGTAACGAAATACTTGGTTTGGTCGTGAATATCAGTCGCAATTTACTTTGCCCTCCTTCTAATCCCTTTCTTTGTCTTAACTTAATACCTTCTGTACACCGTTTAGGCTAATTGGTTTTCTTCATTCCCCACCGGTCGGCACCTGCCTATGGTTTGGAAGAAGACTATCCAATTTGCATAATGGGTGTACTATCCCCTAATCTAAAGGGTACTCGCAAGCTGAGAGAAGGTAAAAGGAAAAGACAACTGAATAGTCCTATTCGTTTTCTCCAGAACCAGAAACCATCCTCGAATAAATCCCTTCGAGTTCGTATATAACCATATGATGGTTTTGTCCAATGGAAGTGAACGTTCGTAGTAATACGGGGTGTTCTGGAGAAAAGGGTAAAAGTAGGAGTGGCAATGAGGTATGCAACTCTGACAATCCAAAAGCCAGTGTTTAAGAAGGTTCGGTTAATTTTGGTCACTAAGTCATAGTCTAGGGTCAGGTCAATGGTCGCTGCCAAAGAGAGAGAGAGAAAAGAAACACTCAGCGTGCACTCTAGCCTAGATCAGAATGGTTATCAATTTATCTAATCAGGAAACCTCCCACTGTAACGTCAAATTCTTCTCCAAACCTAAAAGAAGAATTAGCCGGGATCACCCGAGGAGTAAACCAACTCATCAGTGGGAATCGGGATCCAACTATCATCGCATGATAAAGTGACGGAATCCGCTCACGTTATCACACTCCAGAAGGTATGCGCATATCTGGCAAGTTTCAGTTTCTTTAGAAACTCCCGATGTGATTTTTGCCCCATGCTCTTATGACCTTGACTTTGGCCAACAAATCATAAGTCACATGTCAAGTTCTACCCGTCATTCTCCAGGTTAATTTGAACCCACCCGTACAAGCCCTTGACTTTGGCCAACAAGGCTATACGACTGTCCCAAACCAACGCATCTATCTATGCTGCATATGAATAACCAACAGCTACCAAACACTGTGCCTTGACTTTGGCCAACAAACACAGCTTGAATACTATTGACTGTCCATATGAAACGACGGAGGGCTACGAATGGTTTCTGGTGAAAAACCTTTAATGTAATGAACTTGATATCGTTGAAGGAACGGATAGCTTTTAAAAAATATAGTAACGAAAACCTTTGCTAAAGAGGTCACTCTCGGTGAAGGGATCTCGGCTCTTTCCCCGTACGATGAGGTGCAGGATATTCCAACTGAATATCACGATGCAAAGCAAAAGTAATCGGCTATAGTGAAGTTATTGTCCTGACGCAAACTTCTGTCCAAGGGGTCACTCCCGGTGAAGGGATCTCGGCCCCTGCCTCGTCGACTGAGGAGCAGGATATTCCAACTGAATACCACTGTGCAAAACAAAAGAGAACGCCCTTGCAATAACAGCTTTTTGAAAAATGTTCCAACAACATCAGAATAGGTTTGTTTATCTTGCATTGATCCAAATCAACGCAGTCCCATCAATTAATCACACCACAAAAGAACGAAAATAATGATGTACGTATATGCCATCCGCATTCGCCACTGGGTCCCGTCATCACCCGTTAGGTTACTTAACTAACGACAGAGCGGAGACTGGACTAGCGCGGATGCAAAACATATACAACATCTACTAGTATATATATCAATATATAATATTCGCTCAAGGTGTGATAAAATGCAACATCACATAAATGTAATAAGTATCACAGATCAATACAGATATCTGGGATCCCCGGGTTTTATAGAGCCGCTACTGAAACCCGACGTTCCCCTGGTCGTGTGGATAGCCTGTGCAATGAAATCCTAGACCCCTACGGGCGCGGCAAGTTACCCGCCAAAACCTGAAGCGAGGCATCCCCCTTCAGCAACGTGAATAGACCACCCAGCACTTCACGGAATCCGGTAACTTGGGCACCCCTCCTGGATCAACCTATACCCCCTACGAGTGCGGCGAATAGCCTGCCAATTCTAGTGTAAAGCCCCCTCCGTCTCAATGTCATGATATGCGGGCCCGTTGCCCTCTAGAACCCGGCTATCCGTGCACCCCTCCACGGGGTAATCCTAGTACAGAAAATAAAATATACATACAACGGGTACATCGACCTCGACCCGGTCGTGCCCCAAAAGAATAATACAAACAGGCAGTGACGGCAGTCCACATGTCGGACGCTCGCCCCGTAATATCAAATGTACATATAAAAACAAAACTGTACTACCACTGCATCCAGGCTATCCCCCACGACCAATCCGCAACATCACAGCACAACACAGAACATCAACGTGAATGTCACGTTCGCAGATCCGTCTAAAAGGGCTATAGCAGTTAGACAGGATTTACCGATCAAATGACATTCACGGTCGCAGATATAATGTAAATACTGTGAACTAACATGTTTAAAATTTTTGATCGACTGAATTTTCCGAAGTGGGCCCCAAGCACAACTGTAGCACTCAGAAACATCTGGGCCCAAAAATAATATACCAGAAACCCTATTTCCATGTCAATAAACCACTGTAGAAATTTGGTACAGTTTGGCGACAAAACGGCGGCGGGTCCGCGGCCAAAACGTGGTTTTGGCCGCTAAACCGCCACGCTACAGTAATATCAGCGTACCAAATTTTCACAGAATTCATAAAAAGCCCTGCACGTAATTTTCCAATGTACCAAATAATTTTTAGAGCAAGGAAAAATTCGACAGAAAGTGCGACATGGAAATGTGGTTTTTGAAAAATCCGATCGATCGAACTTGTAAACACGTTAGAGCAAGCTAGACTAGGTTAATGGCGTGGCTCTGATACCAGTGTAAGTGCACGGCAGCGTCCCGGCCGTCAATCCGATGCCGGAATTGCGGAAACGAAAAACTTTACAAAACTGTAAACCGGCACCACCGCGCACTATTAACCCCGGATCGGGCCATTAATCTAACTCTAGCAAACAAGAAAAGGAGTAGAGAAGCTATACCAAGCGATCCGTGTCCTTCGATCTTCGCTTCCACTCCGATCTCCTCGCGGAATCTCCGGTCGCCACCTCCTCGTCGGAAATGGCACCACGTAGCCGATTTCTTTTACGGGCTCCCACCTCTGGACTGAGGCAACTCGGGCACGAAGTTGGCAAGCCGACGCGTCCAAGAGTGCTGTAGGTGTAGTGTAGAAAAGATTGTCTCTTTGGGGTGATTGAAGTTGTCTTTGAAGGATGGAGGTGAAGAAAAGAGATGAACTTGGGAATTTTTGGTGGCAAGCTAAAAATGGAGATGAATGATAATTTCCCACACCAAATGAAATATCCCTCTCCCTCTTCTCACAAGTGGCCGGCCCCCTCAATCATAAAATGGTGGAGAGAATCAAAACATGAAGGGAGGTGAGAGTAGGAACCATAAGAGGTGACCACAACCAAAAGGAATGATAACAAAGTCATTTCAATATCTAATCCATTCTAATCTCATTAATGCAAGAAATGATCACAAGAAAAGAATAGAATCAAAAGATGCTTTCATAATCTTTCAAATCTCAAATAACCCCTCCACAAATGCTAATTTGCAAATTAGCCCCTCCATCACAAAAGTCCTGCCGCAAAGGAACAAAAGAAAACTGACCGGAACGGAATGCAAACTGGCAACTTCAGAAAACTGATCCCGTAATAAATTACAGGAAAACTTCGCGACTGCATATACATGCCCGCATTTGTATGCCCACTGAATACAAATGCAAAGAGACAAAATCTACACTGTCTAATATTAGGATCCGGCTTAAACCAAAGCCCGCTAGTAAAATCCGTCCGATCACGATCCGTGCAATACCGCACGTATCTGATCGAACCCTGCCATATCTCCATACGGCCTCTACAGCATTTCGCCCGAAACTTGAGTAACTGTATGTGGGGGACTCTAAAGACTCGTCAATACTATGGCTGTGGATTTAACCACTAGCACGTCAGAGGTATCAGCCATACGTAACGAGCTACCAGCTATTGACCAAAGGGACGTCGATGAGCGAACTCATCCTGACACCCTACTGAGCCTGTCAATGACAATATCCATACAGTCCAGTCCGTTCGTCTATGAGTATCGCATGGCGGGCCTAGGGGGTTGGTAAAAGTCAGACCCCAATAGCGGTACAAGTCGTGTCGGAGTGAAGCCCAGAACACCCTGAGATACTACTGGAATACCTACCAGTAAATCTCCTGCCTCGGCCGAGAGTTTTGTGTAATGGCTCTCCTAGACACAGCGCGACCTCACCCCCAATACCGGGAGAGAGAACCCCTGCAGATTCGCTCACTGCCTCCATGCGGCTCGGGACTGTACCTAACTAAAACCTGTTTGCACGTCTCTTTTAAGCGTGGTAGGGTAGTAATCAAAGCACAGTGGGAACTCACACGAGACAAATGACGATCTCAGGTCGATGAACTAACCTGTACACATGTCACCTGGGAACTGCTATCTGACGTCTGGTATAATACCAACTAGCAAGTTCCCGGCGAGTCCTGTCCGGTGTACTCATAACCCAATGAGCACCTGTATACATCTTAGGTGAACCAACTGACACCAGTGGCTTGTGAGACCGGCCACCGCCCCTCGTCGGGGTCTCGACTGTATACACTAGTCTACTCTGGAGAATCGATGCCCTGTCTCGAAACTCCCACGACTAGGGACCTTTTAAGGATTTGCTTATAGACCCCAGCTTCCACGTATATGATCGCCCTCATACTGCTGGTAGTCAAGCAAGAATCCTAGGGGCTCTATCAACGTGCAATAGTGACCTGTAAGGTCACCTAGAGCAGTACACGATGAAAAAGATAAACCAGATAGCATACTATCATCTCGAGTAAGACTGTCCTACCGGTATAGGTCCTCCCTCAACCATTGCAATCACGTGCCTGTGATCCAATAATTGACTCTGAGGGCACTATATCCAACACCGGTGCCTCTTGGTGAGGGCTTTTGTCCTGAAAGATAGCCGAGTGAGGGAACCTCGGGCCTCGACTGCCTCTAGGAGGGCTTTTTTGATCACCGACGTTGTGGCAGGGAAGCTGCCCGCAGGGGATAGCCGAGCGAGGGAACCTCGGGCTCGACTGTCTCTGAGAGGGCTTTTTGATCCCCAGCGTTGTGGCAGGGAAGCTGCCCGCTAGGGATAGCCGAGCGAGGGAATCTCGGGCTCGGCTACCTCTGGGAGGTCTTTTCTGATCCCTGGCGTTGTGGCAGGGAAGCTGCCCGCTGGGGATAGCCGAGCGAGGGAACCTCGGGCTCGGCTGCCTCTGGGAGGGCTTTCTGATCCCCGGCGTTGTGGCAGGGGAGCTGCCAGCCGGGGATGTCCGAGCAGGGTAGCTGCTGAGTTGAATCTTTGACGAGGTGCAGCCTGGCCGTTCAGCTGTAGATGCGGGGGATGGGAACGGTCGGGGCAACGGCGCACGCAGCTAGTGCATTGAATGCGGGGGGAGGCGAAGCGACAGGGGCGCGTCGCTTCGTTTCCATCGGGTAACGTTCAATGGACGTCGCGTGGCGGCGACTCCCTAGGCGAAATCGGGCGTCTGTTGGGTTGCACAGTGGGCTGTATAAGGAATACTGGTTTTTCCCCCTTCACAGACAGGCCATCGAGAATGGAGGATTTCCCGTTCACCATTCCCGAAATAGTTGGCTTTGAAGATGTGTATCTTTATGACCCCTACTGCACCGAGGACATGGTGCAGTTGGTTCACGGGCGCATTGAGGAGCATTTCGGCCGGCTGCTCCCCAAGCGCTCCTCCCTGCTGCAGCTACTGATGTACTCCATCTGGAGGGCATCGCCGGGGCTTTACAACGCCCTGTCGGAGCAGCTCTTCGATGAGGCCGTGGGCAAGCTGCGATCTTTGAGGCGCTTCGGCTTGATCTCCGCGAACCGGATGGCCCGCTCAGAGGCGCTTGTCCGCAAATGCTACGAGCTGAGGCTCGGGGTCAATGCCCGCGGGGGGAACCGGGAACAGAGGCTGGAACTTGCGCGGCCCCGATTGGTGGAGATCTTCGCCGAGTACCACGAGCGGTGCTCGCTGCACCCTGTTCCCCCGCTATTGTAACTCCCCCCCTCCCCCCTTTTTTTTTCATGTATGGCTGAGGAGCCCATAATGCCCTTTGAATAAACAAGGTTTTTCTTTCTTTTTCGCAATACTCCATTGATCTTTATTAAATTAACAATAGATCCTAGGAAGAATCTACATTGCTTAAAAAAAATAGGTACAGGTTAAAGGATGACTTTGTTGGCTTGGGCCGAGCTCCCTGAAGGGCTGTCGGCCTCCGTGCTTGGCATAGGGCATGGGGCTCCCTGAGCTCCGGGCTGGCCGTCCACTAAAACAAGCATGATCTGGCCGATGGTCAGGTCGGTGGGAGGGTGAGGCTGCTCCTGCTCGCGGTCGGTCTGCCGTTTATCCCTTAGGTAGGTGGCGAGGTGCCCAGATCGGATGAGCTCCTCGATGTAGTTGTTGGAGATAGTGCCTTCAGAGTCAATTATTGGATCACAGGAACGTGATTGCAATGATTGAGGGAGGACCTATCCTGGTACGACAGTCTTACTCGAGATGATAGTATGCTATCTGGTTTACCTTTATCATCGTGTACTGTTTCAGGTGACCTTACAGGTCGCTATTACACGTTGATAGAGCCCCTAGGATTCTTGCTTGACCACCAGTAGTATGAGGGCGATCATATAAGTGGGAGCTGGTAGTCTATAAGCACATCCTTAAAAGGTCCCTAGTCGTAGGAGTTTCGAGACAGGGCATCGATTCTCCAGAGTAGACTAGTGTATACAGTCGAGACCCCGACGAGGGGCGGTGGCCGGTCTCACAAGCCACTGGTGTCAGTTGGTTCACCTAAGATGTATACAGGTGCTCATTGGGTTATGAGTACACCGGACAGGACTCGCCGGGAACATGCTAGTTGGTCTTATACCTGACGTCAGATAGCAGTTCCCTGGTGACATGTGTACAGGTTAGTTCATCGACCTGGGGATCGTCATTTGTCTCGTGTGAGTTCCCACTGTACTTTGATTACTACCCTACCACGGCTCAAAGGAGTCATGCAAACAGGTTTTAGTTGGGTACAGTCCCGAGCCACATGGAGGCAGTGAGCGGATCTTCGGGGGTTCGTCTCTCCCGGTATTGGGGGTGAGGTCGCGCTGTGTCTAGGAGAGCCATTACACGAAGTCCTTGGCCAAGGCAGGAGATTTACTGGTAGGTATTCCAGTAGTATCTCAGGGTGTTCTGGGCTACACTCCGACACGACTTGTACCGCTTTTGGGGGTCTGACTTTTACCAACCCCCTAGGCCCGCCATGCGATGCTCGTAGACGAACGGACCGGACTGTACGGATATTGTCACTGACAGGCTCAGTAGGGTGTTAGGATGAGTTCGCTCATCGACGTCCCTTTTGGTCAATAGCTGGTGGCCCGTTACGTATTGGGTTATACCTCTGACGTGCTAGTGGTTAAATCCACAGCCATAGTATTGACGAGTCTTTAGAGTCCACCACACTTTCAGTTACTCAGGTTTTCGGGCGAAACTCTGTAGAGGCCGTATGGAGATATGGCAGGGTCCGATCAGATACGTGCGGTATTGCACGGATCAGGATCGGACGGTTAGTACTAGAGGCCGTATAGATATATGGCAAGGTTCGATCGGATACGTGCGATATTGCACGGATCAGGATCGAACGGATATTACTAGCCGGCTTTGGTTTAAGCCGGATCCTAGTATAGTACAGTGTAGATTTTGTCTCATTGCATTTGTATCCGGTCGGAATACAGATGCGGGTGTGTATGCACAGTATCGGGGTTTTCCTGTAATTTATTACGGGACCAGTTTTCTGGAGTTGCCAGTTTGCATTCCGTTCCGGCCGGTTTTCCTTTGTTCTTTCCCGGCCGGACTTTTCCGATGGAGGGGGTTATTTGCAAGTTTGCAAATAACATTTTGTGGAGGGTTTATTTGTGAGATGAGAGTTTATGATAGCATCTTTAGATTCCCTTTCCATCTTTTCTTTTGATGCACCATCACTTGCATTAAAGAGAGGGTATGGGTTTGATGTGAATTGAGTATGGTTGATGTTTGGATGTGGTCACCTCTTTTCTTCTCCTACCATCACCTCCCTTCATGCTTGATTTTTCCTCCACCATTCTCACATGTATATGGCCGGCCACTTCTTGGATAGGAGTGAGGTTGATTTCTTTTTTGGTGTGGCAAAAATTAAGCATCTATCTCATTTTAGCTTGCCACCAAAATTCCCAAGTTCATATCTTGTTGATTCCTCCATCAAGGCAACTACAAACCCCATTGAGATAAAGCGCATTCTACACTACATTCTACAGCACATCTTGGGCACGTCGACTTGCCAGCTTCGTGCCCGAGTTGCCTCGGCATTGAGGTGGGAGCCCATAAAAGATACAGACGATGTGGTGCCCTTCCGGCAAGGAGGCGACGACCGGAGTTTCCGCGATAGATCGGGACGATGACGAGAAGACCGGAGGACTCGGATCACTCGGTATATCTCTTCCCTATCTTGTTCTTTGCTAGATCTAGTTTAATGGCCCGATCCGGGGTTTAGTGCGCGGTGGTGCCGGTTTGCTAAGTTCGCAAAATTAAAGTTTATCACCGCTTCCGCATTTGGCCGTCGGATTGACGGCCGGGGCGCCGCCGTGCACTTACAGTAGTCCCTCAGTTGTTTGCAGTCCTCCGTGGCGTGGCCCAGTACCCGGTGGAAAGCGCAGTAGGGGCCTCGGGTTCGCTTAGCGGCCTGATGTGGGACCGGAGGGAACTTGAAGAACCTCTCGTTCTGGGCCTCCTCCAGCAACACCGCGAGGGAGACGTTGAGGGGGGTATACTCCTGGAACTTCGGGTGGTAGGGCTACTGACGCTCCGGCCTCTCCTCCCGAGTCCTCTTCTTCTGGTCGGGCCGTTCAGCCCGGGGAAGGTTAGCATTCACTTCAGATTCCAGCTGGACCTCGCGCTCGGTCCAAGTCTTGACTTCGGCCATGGTCTTAGCTTGAGCCAGCGCGAAGGAGCGCAACCATTCTTTGTGCCTCAGACCAGATCTGAGTGCCGTTATGACGGTCTCGTCTCGGTGCTCGGGCACCTCGAGGAGGGCGTTGTAGAAGCGGGTAATATAGGCCTGGAACGTTTCCTTATCCCCGCTCTTAACCGTGAAGAGGTAGTCGACCGTGCGCTTCTGTTGACGGTTCCCCACGAAATGGCTGAGGAACTGGGTAGCCAGCTCGTCGAAGGTCGAAATCGAGCGGGGCTCGAGCCCCCGGAACCAGTCCCGACCCGCGCGGATGAGGGTGGCCGGGAAGGCCCTGCACTGGGCGGCGTCGGAGTGATCTTGGAAGCTCATTCCCGCGGTGAAAGCGTCCAAGTGGTCCCTCGGGTCGGTTTTCCCGTCGAACAGAGAGACCTTCGGGGGCTTATTACGCGAGGAGACTCGCACGGCGAGCAGTTCCTCGGTGAACGGCTTCGTGAGCGAGTCGGAGGCGTACTTAGCCCCGTCGCTCGAGAGGTGAGCTTCTCTGCGCATGCCCTCGATCTTCTTCTCGAGGGCGTCGAGCCGACCGTGGTACCTCGAGGAATCGGCGCCTCGGGATTCCCGGCCCCCGCTGCGGGTGAACTTCGTCTGGGAGCAGCCCCGGTTTCTCTCGATGAGGTGCCTCAGGTCCCGGGATGGGGCAGCTCTTGAGTCGCCGGGGCGGACCCCTTCTGTGCGGCCCCGCCGATCATGGTGGGGCCGGCCACGCTCGTGGATAGGAGAGTTGACCGACATTTCCTCAGGGGGGGTAAGGGTCGCGAGGAGGCTCGGGGCGAGGCGCCATGGCGGCGGATCTCGGCGTGGAGCCCTGGGGTGCCCAGCGGGCCTCAGGGAGCACCGGTTCGAGGGATCGGCGGCCAGGGGATGCAGCCTGTTGGTGTTCAGCCGTCCAGACAGGGACAGAGCCTTCTGGAGGCGGCGGAGCAGCAATCTGGGTCTCGGGCGCGGCCGTTTGGACGCGGACGAGGGCCTCCACGAGGGATTGCAGGCGATCTATCCGGCCTGCGAGGGCGTTGAGGACGGTCATGGGAGGAGGTTCATCCCCGCCTTCGGTGAGTGGAAGATGGCGGCTGGTACTGGGATCCCCAGGATGGTCGTCCGCCATGAGGGAGGAGATAGGAATGCCAACTTTGTATTTTGTGGAGTTTTATTTCCCACAGACGGCGCCAACTGATGGAACTCCTTTTCGGACCTCCGTCAGATGTTGTCTTCCGTTGATCTCGCGGTGAACTTGGCTGATTATCCTTCGTTGCGTGTGGGTCTCAATGGGTTTTTGGAGGAAGGGGTGAGGTGAGGAAGTTGTCCCCGGGTACATGCAAAAAGTCCCGGGATGGTTTGGTACCACCGAGGACCCTCCGACGCTCAAGTTAGCGATGGGATCTGAGCAGAGTAACGGCGTAAAGTGTAAAGAATGGCTTACTTGGCCCCTCTGTGATGGGGGTTTATATAGCGGTGAAGCACGCAGCAGCGGGCGCGAGAATCTTGCCGGCCGTTACGCTCCCGACGTCACGCCCACGTGAAGAGAGGATCGCCCATTAATGGGGATCGTGATGGCGTGGAACGTGGGATGTCGATGTCGTAAAATCTGCGCATGGCGAGATTCGCGGAGCTACGGTTACGGTTGTGAACGGTGGAGTTGGTCGGTCGGAGGACCGAGGAAGATGGCCTCAGCTAGGGAGCTCGGGGACGAGCGAGAGGGCCGGGGATTCTTGGTCCTGTGGCAGCCCGGGACGAGCTGAGAGACTGAGGAGGCCAATTCCCAGGGGCTCTGAGGGGAGCCAGCTTGGGCTCGCGGGTCGGGTATACGGTGGCTTGGTCGGCCCTCGTGGGCCTCTTCTTCTGAGTTCTAAGGCACGCCACCTGCCACGTGTCATAATCTTGGGGATCGCCAATATCGAGCACTATCAGTAAGGTTTCGATCGATAAGGAAGATAAGTTAACCGAGGGGCATAATTGTCATGGTAAACTAAATTAAGGGGTGTTTTTGGCTGGGATGTTGACATGCGAAATGAAGCATGTAGCTGACGTTGGTTGATTGGCTTCCTATGCTTAAAAAAACATTTAAATAATGTTGCAAAATGGAGTGGTTGGGTGTGTACAGTGTCGGTCAACTTTAACATGCTCCATTGGAGAAGAGAACACAGAAAACAGATTTAACCATGAGACCAATTTATTGCAGGGCCCATTTGCCCGCTAAAATATGTGGCATGCATTCGCATGTGGATTTTTAGTATTTGATACACGATCGTATTATTGAGCATGAATATATATTACCGTCGGGCTCCATTGTGTTAGTATCTAATATACATGTGAACCGTATAAGTGATATCCGTCTATTTATTCAAGAGTGGCCAGCTTAGCGAGTACTTAGGTTGAAATTATGATTAAGAGCAATACGTACTTATCAATCTGTATACATGCTTAGATGTGATGTATATATTAATAAAGAAGAAAATTGAGGTCATGATATGTAAGAAATCGTATCGGTTTTGAAATGAACACATCAAACGCATTTATTTTTAAATTCAAACTTCTTGAGCTTCGAATCTATGCTTGGTAAAGATAAGATAGAGCATGATCTTGCATCAGATGGATAAACATCTTCCTACTATCTATGCATTTGAGATGAAACCAAGAATATTAATTAGGATTTGGTTCATTTACCCATGCTTGAAATGCAAATGTGGCATGATTAACTGTATAAATAAAAGGGTTACATATTGAATCTTTTATTTGAATGCGTCATGCAGCACTCCAAATACATGTAAATTTTCAGATTGATTGAATAGCTTAAGCATCTTTGTTGGTAATCATCTCGTCTTCACAATTAACAACATAAATAAATTACTATAATCATCGCCTAACAATATTAGTGTCAGAGATGTGTCAGAAAGCGTCAAATGCCTCTTACTTCAAGGTCGGCCGTTTCTATGCTAATGAGTTTGATTTTCAAAATTTTCAGAATTAGCGTTTCATATCTAAATTATGGTTAATTATAAGATTAAAGTGATATAGACACTTTTATGATGAGATAGATGTCATTATTTTGAATAATCAACAACCAGTTAAATCAATGGAGGGGGTTGTAAACTTAGATGTGTCATGGATTTGAGGCATGGGAATAAAAAGATTTCCTCTTTTAATTAATAAAGGTGGAAAAGTTTCACTTTTATTCTCAAAGAAGCCAAGATATTGCTTGCCAATACGACATCTAACTACTACTCATGGCTGCATGTGATGCTAACACATAGAAAGGGAAGCTAACCATTAGCATATGACCATAGATTAGGTAAAATTTACTCTAATCAATATTATTATTATTATTTTTCAGGAAGAATTTTCTTCTAATCAAGATATTAAAATTAATATTGTTCCACTATTACCAAATTGGGTTAAATCTCCTTGGCCTATTTCATAAGTTTGAAAGAAGGGAAAATTAATTGTGTTTAAGCCTCTAGGTCCAGAAAGCAATAGATTTTAGTTTGCGGGTCCAAAAAAGTTGCGAAAAACTCTCTGATATTTAAGTTTCTAGTTTAATGACGCATACGGTTCTTAGTATTTGTATTTTTATATGTGTGTATTTCAAAAAATATCAATACCATCCACTCTCTCTTCTTTAGCCATTCAAATAATGAGCCCCTAGCTTCTCAATCTCCTCCTCATTTTTCTTTTTTAAAAAGCTCTTTTTTATGGTATATTTTTCAAAATACCATCAATATCAAAATCCATCAATGAGTTTTAGGATTGATGGAGATCCACAGAATGAGATGAGGAAGAAGAAAGTGATGAGTGAAAATGGGTATGGCTTTGATTTGGTTTGACTTTTCAAGAATGATATTAGGAAGGGGAAGAAGGCAATCTAAAGAAATAAATATTTGGTTCGATTGGTTTTAGAAAGAGGATGAGGAGGTAAGAGAAAATGAGTTTTTGGATTTGATAAGTTTTGAAAGATTGCTTTTGTAAAAGAAAAATAAGCATTTTGTGGTTGATAGGAAAAATTGGGTTTTGATAGGATCTTCAAGAATATATATATGTATGTGTTGCAATTTTATAAATAAATATAACAATTTTAGGCTAGATGTAGTATCATAGCATAAATGTAGTAACTTTAGACTAAAATGTAGTATTTTGTAAAACAAGTCTTGTACTTTTTACGATAAATACATTACTTTAAAAATATAGTATTTTATCTGAAACGACAGTATTGGCATAAAAAACAAAAATCGGCTGATTTACAAAAACCGGTCTCTAAGTTTGGAGAGTTTTTCATGTGTGTTTTTTTGACCCAACTATTAAAGATTAAATATTATTGTCGCTGGGCCCTAAGGGCTTAAACACCATTTTTCCTTGAAATAAAAACCTTTTATAAGGATGGTTTGTTTTATATGAATAGCCAAGAAGTAAACATACTTCAAGTGCTTCGGCTGTTTCGTTTGACGGAAGAAGCTTACAGATGTTAATTAGTTCATGTTGATGTTGCGAATTCTACATGGCATGATTAACGTTAAAGTTTTCTTATCTTTGTTTTGGGTTGAAAGTAAGAAAGCATAAATCCCCAGTTTCCGTATATAATTTTTCCGTATTTTCTAGAATTTATTCCATTTTTTCTCATTTCTTTATACACACATACACACACACACACATATTTATATTATAATAAATTTTCCTAAACCTAACTTTAAATCCTAAACCTACCCGACCCCTGTCCGAACCCGACCCAGCACCTCGACCCGACCCGCTCACCACCCCCACTTCATCTTCCTCCCTCGCTCATTCTTTCTCGCCATTTCCCTCAACGGCTCTCTCGCGCACGCCGCGACGATCGCGCCCACATCCAATCCCCGCGCCCCGCTTGCGTCACCCCCCAACGGCTCTCCCCCCACGGTTTCCCTCTTCTCGCGCCATCATCCGCAAGACCCGCCCACGTCCCCGCTTCCATCCCTCGTTCTCACTCTCTCCCGCTCTCTCTCCCACTCTCACCACGTTCTCTCTCTCTCTTCTCCCCTCAAAACCCCCGACGACCACTCGTTTCCTCTCTACTTCACCCCCTCGTTCTCCTTACACTTCTCTCTCCCGTTCACTCCACTATTTCCCCAACTCTAACCC
Organism: Agapanthus africanus; assembly: GCA_030015575.1. Lineage (NCBI taxonomy): Eukaryota > Viridiplantae > Streptophyta > Magnoliopsida > Asparagales > Amaryllidaceae > Agapanthus > Agapanthus africanus. The sequence continues at coordinate 467,776,829 of JASDDO010000001.1, forward strand.
AAGCTCCACATCGTCGGAACCCATCTCAGACAACCGTCGACGCTTTCGAGCTCCCCCTCCTTCAACGCAAGCATGCCACTACCAATGTCATGACCCGTAATTTAGCACGTGACTGGCACTTAAATTATGCAACGTCTAAAAGCGTGACGTAAATCAAGTAAGCCGAAACCCAGAAAATCTAAATCTTTTTACGGAAAATAGTGGGGATGTAGTTTTGAAATAAAAGTATAATGAATTATATTTTTCTTTAAATGCATAGCTAATGAAACATAAAAATGCAAGTGGATTATACTAGAGTTGAAAACATATTTCGTATTTTAAAATTTCGGGCAACACCTCCCTTGTATATTTTGGTCCAAAGCTATATACATAACAATATATAGGCATCCCCAAGCGGGAGCTAGCTCTTCGCCAACCGGCGGAATCACAACCACGCAATAATATATATACAACGCCCAACGACGAAGATCAACCTAGAAAGAACAATAAATGAGCAAAACATCAAAACTCAAGAAAAGCGATCATAAACCCATCGCTCTAAGTCTCGCACAATACCCAAATCTGACTAGGTCTACCAATATACAAATTCTAGTTTCTGATTTGATTTGATGGAGTTTAAATAGATACAACGGAATATAAAGTACGATAGTGGGCACGATCCAATGTGTGTCCCACATACTAAAGCAAAGCACCCTGGAAGAAACTGTGTGCCAGTGATACTGCAACTGATCCCTAGCGGTCAAACCTACAAGAACTGTGGCACAACAGAGGTGAGTTGCCAACCCGTAAGTAGAAAATATCGGTAAGTAGAAATCGAATAAAACAACGATTTCCTAGGTCACTATATCCTGAAGGTAATACTATGATATCTAGGGTGACCACATATGCATATATGTCAACAATCGATCAATGCAGTGACATATATAAATAAACATCCGACATCATATGCCTGTATGCATGTGGATATCATCCACGTGTCCATCAACGACACAAACAATATCATAGAACCCGAGTGTCCCACATCGACACTCGAAACATCATGAAACATATGCCTGTATATATATGAGGATATCAACCACGTATGGCCATCAACGACACATCAAAATCATGGAACCTGAGTGTCCAACACCGACACTCGAACCATTATGAAACCCGTGTCCAGCATCGACATGTAAATCCTCATATCTCGGACTCCGTCAGTCCGGATCAGCCCATATCACAACTACGGTCGGTATCCTCCAGATATCCGCCGTGCCAAACTATCTCGGGCTCCGTCAGTCCGAATCGGCCTATATCATCTCACGACTCCGGTCGGTATCCTCCAGATAACTGCCGAGCCCAAAACTATCACCGATAGGTAGTGTTCCCCTGCCAGGCTCACCGCCTAACAATACGAGTCTTCTTGCCCCGGGATACCTCACCGGGTTTACCATGTACCCACAGACGGTGTCTACCGCTCCTCGAATCGGGTATAATCATAGCTTGAAACCGAGAAAACTCATGGTGGATGCATCGAAATATCATATCAAGAGAAACCGCGTTTTAAAGCAATACATAATTCCCTTTGAAATTAACCACGGTTCTCAAATCCAGAGATCTCATAAAAACAGTATCTCAATGCATATAACCATAAATACGATGTATACAACATAGAGTAGTAATATGAGCATATCGAGTATATCGTGCAAGCATGTCAAGTGATAGTACTGAATAATGAATGTACTTTTATGGTTAAGAATAATATCATGATAGGGCAGTTCTACTGTGTAAGTTGCATGGCAATTACTGATGATGAATATGTGTGAGCTGACAATCTGTGTACGTGTAACATGCGCATCAACGGTAATTGTGTAGGTGTACTAGCAGTTGATATTATATAACCTTAATTACTGGAAACATGATAGATATTACACGAGGAATGATCCAACAAAATATGAACTATAATAAGGTAGCCTCTTTATGTCAACGATCTCGCCTCATAGTATCAGGTGTCACAATATGCTTGATCATCATTCTCAATTCATGAGCGCGGATCAAACATTCGGTAAACGCGTCGCGTACGGTAATCTATTGTATGGTGTCACAAACATAATAGGGAATCTATCGTCCTATCCACCAGCAAAGGCATGGATCTATAATCTCGTACGGCATACCTTATCAATCACATAACACATCTATATCAATCTTATATCATGTCATCTTGCATATACGTCATATCTTGTTAATCTCAATTCATATCAATCTCGATCCCATATCCTATCATTATTAACTCATACTTGTTCTCTTTCAATTCATACTTATCATGATTCACCTCTCATTTCATATTCTCATATATCAATCCGAGTCATCTATATTTATCATCTCAATACCCCACATCATGTTATCTTATATACTTATATCATATTCTCAAGCCAATATATATTCATTAGTGTCAACTTTTATCATATCATCTCTTTCTAAATCCTATAATCATATTATCTTAAGTTCGTAGTATATCCTTTATCAAAATTATAAGTTATAAAACGATCTTCTATATCAATGGTTGCGGGGGTGCTATACGCCATCCACCCGACTTCCCCCGTAGATATAAATCTACTCACCTGCTAAACTCCCCGCTTAGCTAAAGTTGATATACTTCGTCGTCTCGGAAGTCCACGCGAAGGTACCTACAATCAATACACAATCGCAATGCAATTCTATTAAAACCAACATCCGAAAACTGATACGGCACACGAATCGCTTATAGGTTAGAACCTATAGCCTACGCATGCAAAATCAACCAAATAACTCTCGTCCGTTGACGTACAAACGACCAACGACGGAATCCAAAATCAAATACCAAAACCAAGTTTCACAAATCGCATAACACGAAATCAGCAACTAAGGAAATCTATACCAGATTTCACCCTAAGTCTAACTAGCTAATTTTGCATATAAGGTTGCTCTAGATATCACATAAGGAATCCACTGAACAAAAATCACCACATATCACCCTGATGTGTCCACAATTTGCGGCCACAAGCATTAAATCTGAGGCCTGGGAAAGAAGTGGGGGTCTCGGGTTTTGGGGTTAGCTTCTAGGTCTGTAACATTTCAGAAATATAAAATATTATTTTTGGAAATTTAATATTAAAATAATATATTTCGCGAAAATTACCCGATTTGTGAAATTTGGGATTTTCGTAAAGTGGTATAAGTATATACCAATATTTGGAAATTTATCGGAGATTAAAGTGATTTATTTATTTTAATGATATTTATCGGATTTTTGGCAAATCCGTATTTTTACCTTTTTCCGCGACTTGTGAACATGTCATGTGCGTGTGTGCATGTGTAGTGTTTGTGTTAAGTGTTGAGTTTCGTGAAGTTGTGAGAAGGAAAACAAAAGAGAAAAGAAAAGAAAAGAAATGCAAGAGAGTGTGAATGGAATATGGATTGATGCTTTGGACAAATTAGATATTTTGGGAGAGAGTGGGTGTAAACGAGATATTTGTGAAGAGAGTGAGCCTAAGGTTTTATCTTGGCTGCCCCTTTCCTTCACTTCTCCACTACCTCCATGCCTCATCATCATCTCCATCACCCTCTCACTACCTCCATACCTCATCTCCAAATATTTCTCAAAACCCTATGCCCTCTTCACTAAAAACATGCACACATCCATTCTAAACCCTTAGAACCTTTCAAGTTTGGATTTTGAAGACTTGGGCAACTCAAGAAAGTTCTTTGGTTGCAAATAAGGTAATCCATACACTTTAATTTAGTTTTTGGTGTTAAATATCGTATTTCTAGTTAGAAATTGAGTTAATTAGAATATCGATTTTAGAAAATTATAAGTTGCTGACAAGTGGCCATTTGAGATGTAGGGAGTGTTTACAAGACCTTAGAGATTGATTTAGAGGCCTGGAATTTAGTTTAGAACCCGATACACGAAGTTAGAATCATTCCGTGTCGGTTTTGTGAAACCTTATGGCCTACAGGGAATCTGGGATGACCTGAAAAGTTTATGAGAAAAATAAACAATACCAGAGACTTATTGGGGCCAATAGAAAGCCACCCTGTAAGCACGAGACCACTGCCTCACTTTTGGGCTGAGCTCGCCGGATTTGGGGGCAATGTTGCTGGCCAAATGTGTAGGTTACCTAGCACAGCAGCAAGATTTCGGGAGGTATCGTCCATACCAAATTAAAAAATTTGCCATTCTAGCTAACCCTAACTTAGAATCGTTAACTAGAAATCGACGGAATATTATGAAAACATCTTCGCATATGAAAAGTGAGAAAGGAATACAACCTTTATAGACCGGTCTCTCACTTCAATAGCTCCGTGTAGTAGTCTCTTCGCTGAGATCGTGAACTCCAGACTCTAGAGAAGCTCCCTTGAAGAAACGAACATGCTTGCTTCGAAGTCTTCGAGGCCGAAAATGATCTACGTCGAGGAGACACTAACCTAAGCTATCTCTTCACTAATTATGGAATTAGTGAATCAAATACCCTATACTAAATGGAAAGTAGTAGAGGATGATGAAGTAGGAAGTGGGCTCACTTTAGAATTGATTTTCTCACATTTTTTCTCACATCTCCATTGAAACTAGAAAGCTTTGAGGAAGAAGAAGAAGAAAGCTCTTGTGAAAATTAATCCAAATAAATTATTGCAACTATGGATGAGTTAAGCTCCCATGCCTAACTCATGTAGAGAATAAACCAAGGGCTAAGGTTAAGGGTTGGATTTGTAAATATCTTAAGCTAAACAAAACTAGAAGACTAAGTCAATGCAACCACAAGCTTCTCAAAACTTCTTGCCATGACAAAGTCTGACTTATTTTTGAATAACTTTAGATAAATAAAACCCTAGATAATCCCTAGCATGGTGTAAGTCATACACACACCCATGTCTATGTATCATCAAGCATGACACAAAATAATGTACACTTGCATATATCACATATATACAATGTGCACAAACCAAGTGAGAAAAGAAATCTTAAGCGAGCTAATACTAGTTAATGTAAATTAATTTATCAAATATATAATTATACATTAAATTATTAAATCAACAATTGATTCAACAAGAAAGCATGCTCACACTCCTGCGAATCCAATCAGTAACACTACCGTACAGTCCGGTCTTTTCGTCTGATATGTCGCATATCTCGTTTAGGGGTGGTAAACGTCAGACCCCAGTAACTCGATAATTCGTGCCGATGTGAGGCTCATAACGGGTCGAGAAACTACTGATAACACTTACCAGTATATCTCTAAAGCAGCTTTGAACAGGGACTTCCTGTTATAGCCAATCAAGCACAGCGCAACATCAACCCCCAATACCGGGAAAGACGAAACCCCTCCTATTGCTCATTGCCTCCTTGTGACTCGGGACTGTACCCAAAAGCCACCGTTTTGCACGTTCTCTTGAATGTGGTAAGGTGGAAATCAAAGCACAGTGGGAATCACACAAGACTCTATGGACAATCTCGGGTCTACAGACTAACCTGTACCAGTGTCACCAGAGAACTGCCATCTGACGTTAGGTATAATATCATCTGGGAGTTCTCTACGAGTCCGTCCAGTGTACCCAGTCTCCACTGAGCACCCGTATATTGTCTCTGATGTCAAACATCAATGGATATGGGATCATCCATCGCCCATCTACATGGGTCGAGAAGCTATACGCTAGTACTCTGGTATATCGATGCCCTGTCTCGATACACCCACGACTAGAAATATTTGAAGGATGTACTTAGCGACTACACTGTCTCCACTAGTATGATCTGCATCATAATTCTAGTAGTCAAGTACACATCCTAAGGGCTTTATCAACATGTAACATAGAGACAATCAGCGTACATGTTAAGATAAAGAGCAACCAGATAGCATACTATCATGTCGAGCAAGAAAGTCCTCCATATATATTTCCAAGCATCCACTACAATATATATTGTATGTACAGTAATGGCCTCTAGGGCATACATATAACTGTTGGAGATAGTGCCCTCGGAGTCAATTATTGGATTACAGGCACGTGATTGCAATGATTGAGGGAGGACCTATCCCGGTAGGACAGTCTTACTCGAGATGATAGTATGCTATCTGGTTTATCTTTATCATCGTGTATTGCTTTAGGTGACCTGACAGGTCACTATTACACGTTGATAGAGCCCCTAGGATTCTTGCTTGACCACCAGCAGTATGAGGGCGATCATATAAGTGGGAGCTGGAGGTCTATAAGCACATCCTTAAAAGGTCCCTAGTCGTGGGAGATTCGAAACAGGGCATCGTTTCTCCAGAGTAGACTAGTGTATACAGTCGAGACCCCGACGAGGGGCGGTGGCCAGTCTCACAAGCCATTGGTGTCAGTTAGATCACCTAAGATGTATACAGGTGCTCATTGGGTTATGAGTACACCGGACAGGACTCGCCGGGAACATGCTAGTTGGTCTTATACCTGACGTCAGATAGCAGTTCCCTGGTGACATGTGTACAGGTTAGTTCATTGACCTGAGGATCGTCATTTGTCTCGTGTGAGTTCCCACTGTACTTTGATTACTACCCTACCACGCTCAAAGGAGACGTGCAAACAGGTTTTAGTTGGGTACAGTCCCGAGCCACATGGAGGCAGTGAGCGTATCTTCAGGGGTTCGTCTCTCCCGGTATTGGGGGCGAGGTCGCGCTGTGTCTAGAAGAGCCATTACACGAAGCCCTCGGCCGAGGCAGGAGATTTACTGGGTAGGTATTCCAGTAGTATCTCAGGGTGTTCTGGGCTACACTCCGACACGACTTGTACCGCTTTGGGGGGTCTGACTTTTACCAACCCCCTAGGCCCGCCATGCGATGCTCATAGACGAACGGACCGGACTGTACGGATATTGTCACTGACAGGCTCAGTAGGGTGTCAGGCTGAGTTCGCTCACAGACGTCCCTTTTGGTCAATACCTGGTAGTCCGTTACGTATTGGCTTATACTTTTGACGTGCTAGTGGTTAAATCCACAACCAAGGTGTTGACGAGTCTTTAGAGTCCCCCACATTCAGTTACTCAAGCTTTCGGGCGAAAAGCTGTAGAGGCCGTATGGAGATATGGTAAGGTCCGATCAGATACGTGCGGTATTGCACAGATCAGGATCGGACAGTTTGTACTAGAGGCCGTATGGATATATGGCAGGGTTCGATCAGATACGTGCGGTATTGCACGGATCAGGATCGAACGGATATTACTAGCCGGCTTTGGTTTAAGCCGGATCCTAGTATAGTACAGTGTAGACTTTGTCTCATTGCATTTGCATTTCGGTCGGAATACAAATGCGGGTGTGTATACACAGTATCGGGGTTTTCCTGTAATTTATTATGGGACCAGTTTTCTGGAGTTGCCAGTTTGCTTTCCGTTTCGGCCATATTTCTTTGTATCTTTCATTGGCCGAAAATTGGTGGAGGAGGGCTTATTTGCATTTATGCAAATAAGCATTTGTGGAGGGTGGTGATTGCATATTGTTGTATCATGATAGCTCTTCTTTGACCTTGACTTCTAATTTCATCATGGCTTGACTTTGGTGCAATCATGGTTTTGATAATGGTTGTGGTTGAGTGTGGATATGGTTGTGTTCATTGCTTTTGATCATCATTCTTTTCTTGCATCATAATTGATACACATCCTTTTGCACTTCACTCACTCTCTCAATTATTATTCCACCCTCACCATTTTGTAGTGGCCGGCCAATGTTATGGGAGGGGCTGAAATTTGGGGGGGGGTTGATTTTTGAGCTCTCATTTGGTTTTAAAATACTCTCTAGTTCATCACAAATCTCCAAGCATCATTCCTCCACCAAAGGCAACTCCATAACCCCAAATGAGACATGGTTCTACACACATTCTACTGCAAATCTTGGGCACGTCGACTTGCCAGCTTCGTGCCCGAGTTGCCTCGGCATTGAGGTGGGAGCCCGTAAAAGATATAGGCGATGTGGTGCACTTCCGGCTACGAGGTGGAGACAGGACATTCCGCAGGAGATCGGGACGACGACGAGAAGACCGGAGGACTCGGATCAGTCGGTATATCTCTATTCCCTATCTTGTAGTTAGCTAGGACTAGTTAATGGTTCGATCCGGGTTTTAGTGCGCGGTGGTGCCGGTTTGCTAGTTTGCAAAATTAAAGTTTATCACCGCTTCCGCATTTGGCCGTCGGATTGACGGCCGGGGCGCCGCCGTGCACTTACAATAACTAACAATCTCCGACTTTCACTAGGGCCATCTGTTGTAGTATCTTATACCCAATAATCAGCAATGGTTGTAGTATCTCATACACAACCATCCCATAAAAGTCTCTCCTGAAAATAGGCCTTTGTGAGTGGATCCGCCATGTTCTCCCCTGTGTCTACTCTCCTAACCTCGATCTCCCTGGAGATCATCCATCTCCATGATCAGGTGATACTACCTAAGAATATGTTTAGATCACTGATGGGATGGGGGTTCTTAGGCATAAGCCACAACTCCATTGTCACACAATGGTAGGAACGAAGTTCATCTCATGAACTTATATACATCCAGACTACCTCTTTAGTAGCATCCTTGGTAGCAATGTATCTAGCCTTTATCGTCTAGTTTGTCACGATATCTAGATTGGAACTCTTCCAACATACCGTCCCTCCACTGAGGGTAAAGACAATGTATATGACTGACATTCAGTCGACCTTATCACCCTTGAAGCTATCCAGTGATTCTCCCCAGGATTGATTGATACCATCTCACTACACCTAGTGAGAATCCTAACATCCATTTAGATCTATCTCATATATCCAAAACTCAAGATTTAGGAGGTATCACCTTGATCCTATATGGAGAATCCTTATGATAAGAGAAGATTGACCGAGTGTAGTATAGGAAACTCCTTTCCTATCAAGAGTATGTCATCTACGTACAATACGAGGATCACCACCATACTCCCTACTCCCTTTTTGTATATACAAGGTTCATCTACTCTTTTGATGAAGTCAAACTCTTTGACTACCACATCAAAACAGATGTTCCAACTCCGCGATACCTGCTTTAACTCATAAAGCAACTTGCACACGTTTCCGCTGCTCCCACTGTCTACGAAACCCTCTGGCTGTGTACTTATAGACGCACTCTTCTAAATCACCATTTAGAAAAGCAGTCATAACACCCAACCGCCAGATATCGTAGTAATGGTATGTAGCAATGGCAAGTAGGATCCGGATGGACTTAAGCATAGACAATAGAAAAGGTTTCATCATTATCCACACCTGGTCGATGACGAGAACCTTTTTGCAACAAGTCTTAGTTTTGAAAGTCTCAACTTTTCCATGTACACCAAGTAATCTTCTCAAGATATACTTGCTCCAGATGGGGATTTAACCCTTCAGATAAAGCAACCAAAGTCCATACTTTGTTGGTGTATATGGATTCCATCTCAGATCGCTTAGCATCCAGCCATTCTCACAGAGTCCCCACTCCTGATGGCCTGCTCGAAACTAGTTGGGTCATCATCTCATGATGCAATTCTCGCTCCCACTGTCATAGAGAAAACCGAAGTATCTCTTACGCGGATGAGAAACCCTACCGGATCGGCGGAGAGGCTGAGGTTCGTCGGGAACTATTGAATCCTTCGGTTCTACCAAATTATCAGCTGCAGTTTGTATAGCTGGAACTCCTTCCAGTTCTACCTCATGACCACTAATTTCTTCACAAGAAATTCCCTTTCTCAAAGCTGGCATGCTGAGAAATAAAACACATTTTGCTCCTTAGAGTGGTAGAAGATATTCCCTTACGAATGCTTTGGATATCCAACAAACTTCCACAGAACCAACCTTGCCTCGAGCTTGTCCGGATTTTGCTTTTAGATATAGGCCGGACAACCCCAAATCTTAACTTACTTAAGAGATGGGCTCTTCCCATACCATATCACATATGGAGTGGTAGGCACCCGATTTGCTTGGAAGCCTATTCAATAGGTATGCAGCTTCTCAAGTGCATAACCCCAAAAAGGAAATAGGCAACTCAGTAGTACTCATCATAGAGCACACCATATCACATAGGATGCGATTGCTCCGTCCCGATATTCCAACGTTCTGTTGGTGTATACGGAGGAGTAATGCTGAGAGAGAATCTCATTCTCCTTAAGAATAGTCCATGAATTCCGTGCTCAGGTATTCTCCTCCCTGATCACATCAAAGGACATAATACTTATACCCGTTTTGGTTCTCTACTTCTGACTTATATTCTTTGAATTTCTCAAAAGCTTCAGACTTGTGTTTCAACAGGATCATGATTGAAGAGATTTAGCGTGCTTGCGTTTTCTAAAAGATAGATCAAAAATATTTGTAACCGCAATCAAGAACGGCGTCGTATGAAGCTAGCCGGTGAGTACGGGTCGGTCCACAGGGATGTTGTGAATCTCCGATTCGCGCTTACGAGTTAATTCCGAAGGGTGTTCGGATTAATTATTAAATCTAAAAACTGAATTAACCTAGGGCAATTATCTAGATCTACTCTTGCTAGGGCTAGGTTTAGGGATGGTTTGGAAATGTAATTAAATCTCACCGCTTTCAATACCCGAATGAAGATCTATGAGGAGTTATGGTAATTATCAATAAAGTGGATTAGATCCGTTCGGGAAGGTGTTCCTTCCTCTAGGTTCTTGTCCTTCCTTTAGAGATCCTTACCCTAACCTCCATGAAAAACATCACACCCGGGCCTTTATACTACGGTATCACCGCTACCTCGAGGGATAGAGTGCCGTAGGGAGCGGTATGTGCATGTATGCATGGAGTCCTATTGTAAATATTTGGTGGGTAAGAAAGGGATGAGAGATCTCATCTCTCAAAATCCTTCCTCAAAGCTAAACCCTAAACAAGTTCCTAGGGCATGAAATTAAATCAACCTAGGGCAAGGAATTGAAATCTACACTAAGGCAAGAAATTAAATTACTTACAGATGGCTCTCTCCAAATATCAAAGCAGGGTTGTCAGATCCGAATTTCTGAATTAAAGAGAGGCACCGATGCTCTCCAAAAGGATTTCTGAATTTTTATTAAAAGGAGGCATAGCCTTTACAATGATTTAGAGTTCCTATTTATAGAGGATAGGAAACCCTAGGTTACAATTGATTCGCACGTCTGCATTTACCAAAATATCCTTAGGAAGACCTAGTCAAAGTAGACTTCAAGCTTTGGTAAAATTTTATGTCTGGAAATTTTGGAACTAATTCTGGGCTTCTTGGGCTTTTTATTTCTTTGGATCTTTATTCAATTTGGCTTCTCTATTTCTTCCAGATCTCCAGTGAACAATTGCGGTGGACTTTTAACCGTTCACTTTGTAATCTTGGACCTTGCATTGTCTTGTACTTTGTGAATTTTATTTTTGATGTAGGCTTGATCAAGAGTCTTCTGTTTGTTGGTCAAAGTCCACTTTTGCATCGTCTTTTCATCGTTTTCACTTTTTTCGCTCTAAGAACCTGTAACCTGTAATATGTAGCAGACATGCGTCAAAAACACCTGTTTATTTATAAAAAGAATAAGAATAGGGAATATAATAATGCAATATTATGGTATGAACAAATACCCCCAAACTTATCTTTTGCTCGTCCTCGAGCAAACTTATTATTTTATTCTCAATAAAAATCTAACCTAGCCGCACTTTCGCAGGGAAACGCGATTGCATTGAGCACGTGCAACAAGCCGTTAAACCTCTAGGTGTCCCTAGTAGGAGGAGTGTTGTCTCCTGAGGGTTTTCAGCGGATTACACCCACAAAATCCTATCAATTCGGCTGTTCGACTTTTTGTTTTCCAATTAGGTCTTCTAACTAAGAATTCTATCGACCCGCAAATTATCCACCCATATTCTTCACACTTCCTCATCATTTAACTTAAGATTATATATGTTCTATAGAATTACTTAGCTTTCGGCATTTCTTAAGTTTTCCTTCTAAAGTTCCATCTCCATTTAGGAATTTCTATCAACTCTACTAAAGATACAAGTTCTATTTTTCACTCCTTTCTCTCATCTAAACTCTAAGCACATATCCCCACGTGTGTGTAAATATCACCCCTACACTTAGAAATTCAAATCAAGCAATCGTACTCTCGTCCATTGTCCAAAGCATTTATTAATTGGTGAATTTTTTCTTGAATTTAGCTTACACATCCTTCATGCGACCGTTAATACTTCTTGAGGTACCAACAACCGATTACAAGATACGTTAGCACTTTAAAGCGTACTTCCTAGTTTTGCAACACCCAAGGTTTTTAGCAGTGACTCCCAAACCAGTTGGTCTAAGGCACTAGGTGATGAAGCACCCTCGCTAAATATTTTTCTATTTTTACAGCCTTAAGTAATCACAAAAACCAGTGTCCATTTTTTTCTTTATTCACTTTTTTTTTTCTTTTCTTTTCATTGTACTAAGGACTTTAGACAAGAGCATTTCAAGGTCTCTTCTACTATCCCAAGTTTCAAGGTGCGTGATTGTGCATTTTGTAGGGTATATGTTTTCAGAATCTAGACTTAAGCTAGGAATTATTTTTCAAACTTATACTCTAATAAAAGCTTCAATATTTTTCCTTCGTTTCGACTTAGCCCAAGAAGTGAACCCAAAATTTGCCTATTTCTAAATAATCTACAAAGACATATACTTTCTACCGTTAAACTCTAAGGAAGGTTATTTTTAGGGTTTTTAATTTACTAAGTCTAAGATCTAGTTTTTCCTAACCAGTTAACCTTTTTATCAAACTAAAGTCAATTAGCCAAAATTGAATACAATAATTTTTATAATTTTTGAAATTTTTCAATTTTTATGGGTTTTCAAATAAGTATGCAAATGCAAAAATATACATATGAATGCGAAGGAAGAAGACGTACCGAGCATATACCCCCAAACTTGAACTTGACAGTGTCCTCACTGTCATACTAAACCAAGAGGGTCAAAATACCAGCACTCCCCTGTTTATTTATTTATAAATTTTTTTTTGTTTTTATTTTTTGTTTTTTTTTAATTTTTATTTATTAGAAAAGAAAACAAAAAAAATATATATACATATATACAAAGGTTCCCCCCAAACTTAAGCTTGGCCTTACACAAGCCAAAGGTTAGCACCAACCATTCAAAAATCTTGTCGTGGAAATGGTATAGTTGGTGCAAGAAAATGAGAAGTACGCGAGACCGTGTGGAAAGAAGAATGGTAGAATACGGTCTCGGTGGGGGAGAAGAAGGGCGGAAAGGAGAAAGAAGGGTCGCGCGAACTTGAGGGTGTAAATCGAGTGTATAAATTAGCGCAACATGTGATGACCGATATGTTATAAGCGATTGCGCTAACCTATCAACCCGTCGGGAAATGGGGTCAAATCCCTCAAGATTCGCAAGAAAATATAGGTACGCCGAACTTGGTATAGTAGATGAAAGCGTAATGTTTACTTGTTCGGTCGGAACAATGGGAAAGACGAAAGGGAGTGAATTAGTGATAGTATCTTTCTCACCGTAGTAAACTGTTTCGAACTTGAAAGATTCCATTAATGGTTCGAAACTACTATAATCAACCGAGTCTGATGGCTCATCTGAAAATGTAAAGGACTCAAACTCGGACGGTGAGTCATCAACATCGTCCGAAAAGGTGAAACACTCGTAGGTGTTATCGTCTGTGAGAATTGTGTCAGATTCAAAGGAAAAGGTTTCAAGCTCACAGTCTTCAAGCGGGATCGAAACGATGGGAAGGAGGGAGGGTGATATAGCAGTCAAAGGTTTAGGAGGATGAATTGGAAAATCAGACACATCAAATAAAAATGATTCAACCTCAATATTATCCTCAAGACTCTCCTTAATACTATCCTTAATATTTAACTCATCCATGCCATCATCATCAAATTCAAGACGCATATTAGATTCGGGAGAAACCTTTAATAACTCGGGATGATGATTTGAACATAAAATCTCAATTAAATCGACAGGTTCATCATCCGAAATATTCCCGGCGTCTATATCCTCAATCAAGTGAAAATCAATTTTCTTAGACACCTCATCAAAAGCATAGATATTTATTGATTTAGGTTCTAGAGTGGAGGTGTAAAGATCGAAAGTATTAGGTGCGGTTTCACTCGAAAGGGGTTCCTCACAATTTGGAAAATCAAACACTACAAAATCACACAACTCGTTTTTATTTTGAACTTGTGAATCATTTAGGACATTTGATGGAAAACCGGAGTTGTGGGCTTCAATTGGGTAAGGGTAGGTTTGATTTGGAAATCCTCTCAAATTCTCACTCTGTCCAACCGCCTTCTCATACATTGAAAAATTTGGAGCTAGCGGAAAACTAGCTACCGGTTCACTAGGTTGCATAAGGGCGGCTAAAGACGCTTCCACATTGCTAGTCATTTTATTCGTTGCTGCAATGTACGCTTCCAACGACTCTTCCAAACTAGACTTAGGTAGTGAGGGGGTTTCAGTAAAAGATTCAAAATTGATTGGATATGTGAAACTCCCTAATGGCTGTGTAGAAACGGTGTCTAGTGAAGATGGGAAGGTTGGGTATGACTGGTAGGAAGTGGGTGGTTGGGCAGGGGTAGGGTCAACATATGGATAAAAATATGAATAGTCGTGTTGATCCCTAGAACTAAACGAATGGAGAGGGATGAAAGATCGACTGCGAGATTGAGCAATATGCTCAGCAATGGACATCAGCCTAGGAGTGACAGAAGGACTTGAAGAAGTGGTATCAACATATGTAGGTAGTAAAGGTTGACTCGGTTGACACAAAGTAGGTTGAAAAGTCAAACTATTTCTTCTAGACGCCTCTATGTGATCTTTCAAAGATTTTTTAGGCATGGAGGGATCGTTTTTAAATTGACCGAACAAATTAACATATGACGCAAAATTAGGTTCGGGATACCAAACTTCGGCTAATGATTTATTGTGTGGGGTACCCATGTTAGAAGAAGAAAGGTGACAAGAAGGAAGGTTGGATGGTGCAAGGATTTATTTGGGGCTAAAAAATTTTGCAAGTTCAATAAAATATTTGTCCTTTTTATTTTCATTTTTCATTGATTTTTTTCTTTCTCTTTATTTGGAAAAATTTTGTTGCAAAAAGATTTTTAGAGAAAAGATATGCAACAGCAAAATATTTTATAGAAAAGATATGCAACAGCAAAATATTTTATAGAAAAGATATGCAACAGCAAAATATTACTTGCAATCTATTTTATTTCAAGCGGGGCCCAAAAATCCTGCACAAGATCGTTATTTAGAAGGGAATATATTTCTAAAGTGCACAAAATACTGCAGGCATTTCCAGAAAATATATTTCAAAATATACAGAGGATCAACAGAAGATCTTACAGAGCAAAGTTGGTCTGATGATGTCACAATTCCACCGCCCTTTCGCGGCAAAACGTGGTTCCCACCGCGATTTCGCGGTCACATTAACTGTATAGTGCCCCAGAATTTTTTGGTGCGACGAATCGACAAGATGGCCGCGGTTCCGCGGCCTAAGGTGGGTTTTGGCCGCGGAATCGCGGCGGGATAGGGGATTTGGGGCTCCAAAATTTTTGTACTCTTCTGTTAGTTAAAATCCCTTCTGTTCCGATACCTTTTTTTCTATTTCGCTTTCTGGAATTTTCCAGATCCGATTCTGTATATCCTGCAAAAAATTCAACCACAAAGTATCCCTTCCAAAAATAACAAATGATATATATTTTTATATTTTTTTTGATTTTTCAGATTTTTATGAATTTTTAAATTTTATGATTAACCCGAAATTGCGAAAAGAAAATTCTACGCGATCCCCGGCAACGGCGCCATTTGATTGAATAGATTTAGCGTGCTTGCGCTTTCTAAAACATAGATCAAAAATATTTGTAACCGCAATCAAGAACGGCGTCGCATGAAGCTAGCCGGTGAGTACGGGTCGGTCCACAGGGATGTTGTGAATCTCCGATTCGCGCTTACGAGTTAATTCCGAAGGACGTTCGGATTAATTATTAAATCTAAAAACTGAATTAACCTAGGGCAATTATCTAGATCTACTCTTGCTAGGGCTAGGTTTAGGGATGGTTTGGAAATGTAATTAAATCTCACCGCTTTCAATACCCGAATGAAGATCTATGAGGAGTTATGGTAATTATCAATAAAGTGGATTAGATCCGTTCGGGAAGGTGTTCCTTCCTCTAGGTTCTTGTCCTTCCTTTAGAGATCCTTACCCTAACCTCCATGGAAAACATCACACCCGGGCCTTTATACTACGGTATCACCGCTACCTCGAGGGATAGAGTGCCGTAGGGAGCGGTATGTGCATGTATGCATGGAGTCCTATTGTAAATATTTGGTGGGTAAGAAAGGGATGAGAGATCTCATCTCTCAAAATCCTTCCTCAAAGCTAAACCCTAAACAAGTTCCTAGGGCATGAAATTAAATCTACCTAGGGCAAGGAATTGAAATCTACACTAAGACAAGAAATTAAATTACTTACAGATGGCTCTCTCCAAACATCAAAGCAGGGTTGTCAGATCCGAATTTCTGAATTAAAGAGAGGCACCGATGCTCTCCAAAAGGATTTCTGAATTTTTATTAAAAGGAGGCATAGCCTTTACAATGATTTAGAGTTCCTATTTATAGAGGATAGGAAACCCTAGGTTACAATTGATTCGCACGTCTGCATTTACCAAAATATCCTTAGGAAGACCTAGTCAAAGTAGACTTCAAGCTTTGGTAAAATTTTATGTCTGGAAATTTTGGAACTAATTCTGGGCTTCTTGGGCTTTTTATTTATTTGGATCTTTATTCAATTTGGCTTCTCGGTTTCTTCCAGATCTCCAGTGAACAATTGCGGTGGACTTTTAACCGTTCACTTTGTAATCTTGGACCTTGCATTGTCTTGTACTTTGTGAATTTTATTTTTGATGTAGGCTTGATCAAGAGTCTTCTGTTTGTTGGTCAAAGTCCACTTTTGCATCGTCTTTTCATCGTTTTCACTGTTTTCGCTCTAAGAACCTGTAACCTGTAATATGTAGCAGACATGCGTCAAAAGCACCTGTTTATTTATAAAAAGAATAAGAATAGGAAATATAATAATGCAATATTATGGTATGAACAGATCACTGTTTCCCCCAATCAGAGCAAAGCTCTACTGAATTTTGAAAATTCAAAATTCGAAGCAACGCTTCGGTTTCCGTGCGCAGCGCGCAATTTGCCACATGGCAGAAGGTGATTCGGCAGCGTAACGCCCGAGACAGTGCGTCCCATCAGAGCAAGGCTCTTCAGAAAACAAAATTAAGACTTAAACTGCGCAAATGCATGGCAGCGAGACACGTGTCTGCGCAAGCGCACAGATGCGTGACACGTGTCTGCGCAGTTGCGCAATCGCAACTGTGCAAGCGCACAGATGCGTGACACGTGTCTGCGCAAGCGCACAGATGCGTGACACGTGTCTGCGCAGTTGCGCAATCGCAACTGCGCAAGCGCACAGATGCGTGACACGTGTCTGCGCAAGCGCACAGATGCGTGACACATGTCTGCGCAGTTGCGCAATCGCAACTGCGCAAACGCACAGATGCGGGACACGTGTTTGCGCAAGCGCACAGATGAGGGACACGTGTCTGCGCAGTTGCGCATTCGCAACTGCGCAAGCGTACCGATGCGTGACACGTGTCTGCGCAGTTGCGCAATCGCAACTGCGCAAGCGCACAGATGCGCGACACGTGTCTGCGCAGTTGCGCATCCGCAACTGCGCAAGCGCACAGATGCGGGACACGTGTCACGCGCTGGTGAGTTGCGCAGCAACTGAATGAAAATTTAAGTGGATCTTTTCTGTTCTCCTGTAAAACAGGGACCCTTGGATCTCTGATCCAATGGTGGGAAAATTCCCAAAATTATTCATGAAAGATTTTGTTAACAAATCCAACAAATTGGTGGGCACTATAAATAAGACCCCAGGCCTCATTCAAAGGCATCAGATAATCAATCATCATCGAGAGAGGGAAAAAGCTTCTGAAAAAAGAGAGCTCTTGAAGATTAATCAAGAACCCAAAAAAAAAAGAAGGTAAAATTTCTGAAGAACAGAAAAGGAGAAAATAAATAGTGCCTTGCACTTGATAGGAACCCCTGGTTCTAAAAAAAAAAAAAATAAATAAAATATAAATAAAAAAATAATAAATAGTGCCTTGCACTTAATATGAACCCTCGGTTCTGTATGATCAGGAAAAAACAAGAACTTGTTTTCCTTTGATCCAAATTCAAATCAAAGTGCCATGCACTTGTGTTCTTCAATCTGAAGATTTCTAGGGTTTCTGCAACCCCTTGTTTTGGGCCCGGCCCAAACTAAATTGAAATAATAAAAGGGCAAGGCCCTGTTTGGAAAAATTCCTGAGTTTCTGCAAACTCGTTATTCAAATGGGCCTGGCCCAAACTAAATTACAGAACAATAAAATGGCAAAGCCCTGTTTGTAAAAACTTCTTGAGTTTCTGAAACTCATTATTTAAAAGGGCCTAGCCCAATTGCAGAAAAAAAAAAAATAAATAAAAAGGGCAAGGCCCTGTTTGGAGAATTCCTGAGTCCTTGTAACTCATTAATTAGAAGGGCCTGGCCCAAATCAGACTTGTAAAATAATGAAAGGGGCAAAGCCCTGTTTAGATTGATTCTTCTAATCTGGCAAAGCCTAAAATAAAAATTGGACTTAACCCAATCCTGGCTGTAAGTCCTTAAATTAAATGCCCCCTCATAAACCAAGTCATGACCGGTTCGAGGGTACATCTCCGAACTCCTCTGACATCTGTCGTTGTAATTCCTCAGCGACGTCAGAGAGGTAACGAGTCCCAACGACCACTCATCTAATATCGGACCGAAACGTCCCTAAACTAATATCGGACCGAAACGTCCCTAAACTGATATCGGACCGAAACGTCCCCTAAACTAATGACGGACCGAAACGTCCCTAAACTAATATCGGACCGAAACGTCCCTAAACTAATGACGGACCACTACGTCCCTAAACTGGCGACGGACCGAAACGTCCCTAAACTAATATCGGACCGAAACGTCCCTAAACTAAAATCGGACCGAAACGTCCCTAAACTAATAATGGACCACCACGTCCCTAAATTGGAATATGGACCGCTACATCCCTAAACTGACATAATAGGGCCCAAACGCTCTTTTGTCGGATCTAAACGGTCCCGCCTAAGTTGATCTTAACCCCAAATACGGTTAACGTGTCCTTAGACATCTAAATAAACAATGAAATCCTAAACCAACTTTGGTTCAAGGGTACATCTCGGAACTCCTCAGACGTATGTCGTTGTAATCCCTCAATGACGTCAGAGAGGTGACGAGTCCCGACGGCCGGATAATTAAATCAATCACTACGTCAGGTCGATCTTAGTCCAAAACAGGACTAGCGTATCCTCGATGAACGTTTAAGTTGATCTTAGTCGCAACGCGACCAATGCATCCTTAAACTAAAAACACCAAACTCAAATCTAAGCAAACACGGATTTGGACTAATCCACGTCCTACGGGCGACGACATCACTAAGTCTCCGTATACAATCCACGGGCAACCACAAATAAAATAAACATACACGACACGAAGTGAAATTCTGGAGAAGGAGAAAGTTGTTATCGCAACGCGATAGCGTAATTAACTGCAGGGGCTTGCGCCTGCAGGGAAGAGCGTCCCCACAATCAAAAACCCCTCACCCTGAGGGGGAATCTGACAAAGTCTGCTACATCGGCCGCATCCGTCTAAACCTTCGATACACGGTGCCATAAATCAACTTGGCATCTTCGAAGAGGTGGACGGATAAAAACCAAATAGCATCTGCCCCGAACCTCAGGCACGTGACGTCCCAACGTCGCAGGCCGCCGTTCGGAGGGGAACAGATTCTGGCACGCCCGGTGGGACCTTTTCTTCTTTCCACTCCACACTTCGTGTGTCGTCTTCGCGAATCAATCGCGGTTTGTTAAATGGTTGTCCTCGGATTTCAAGTTGCTAAGATTTGGTCTTTTATCTGGCGCAGAATTCGAGATTCAATGGCCTCCAATTGCACCAGCTGCTCGAGATGCCACTGCAACAAACGCTCCACTTCACCAGGAGGGGTGACGTATGGGCCCCAAGCGGCGTCTTTCCTTACTCTGCCGGTAGGCCAGGTGACCCAGGCCACCACCGGCCTGTTTTTCGGGACCATGGTCCCCCCTGCAAGCTTCTCTATGCCGATATCCGCACCAGAAGCGAACAAGAAGTCGGTATTCGACCGGCTCACTGCTACCACGACCCCTGTCAAAGGGTCGCCCGCTACTAAGCTGACAGCCTCTGTTTTCACCAGGCTAGGTCAGGATCATAAAGTGGCTGTCCCAAAGAGGGAAACGGCCACAGCTTCGGAAGTCGTTGAAGCGGCTTCTCCTATCAGAAAGTCAGTCTTCACAAGATTGACGGTTCCTACTCCTCCTTCAGCTGGTCAAAAAGCATCAGTCTTTGATAGGCTGACACCGGCAGTTACCCCACACCTAAACAGGGGGCAACAAAAAACTATCCCGATTTCCAAGCCAGTCCCAATGGCTCGTCGTGCGCGACGTCGTCATTGGCAACGAATAAGGAAAGCAGGAGGTAACTCCCCTTCAGGGCTAACCCCGCCTGCTCCGATAGCGGAGGTCAACGCTGCTGTTCCAACTGGGAACAGCTTTGAATTACTGAGAAAAGTGAGAAAGAACTCCCCAATCGCCGTGTTGAAAAGATCTCCTCCACCCGTGGAGAAGGCTCCGGAGGCAAAACAAGAACAGCCCTCTCAACGGCTGTCGTCCAGAATTTATAAAGTATGGCGCAGGGTTCGAAACTCTGTGATCGATCCGGACCACTTGCGTCACCAGAAAAAGGCGAAGGTGGAGAATAACAAAAACTGCCCCATTAAACAGCAGGGGGCAACAAATGCTAGAATGCCCACTTCAACGGCTCCTTCAACCTCAAAGGTCTACAAAAGAAGGAGGCCAGAGAAAGCTCCCGCAACAGCAGCAAGAGTTAACAATGGTGAACCTAAATGCCCCAAGTCAGGGGGCATAACAGTTCATACGATCTATATGGCTTCAGGAAAAGAAGAAAGTCGTACTTCTACGGGTCACCGACCGCTTACCCGGTCAGTGACCAGGTCTCAGGAGCAGCAACAAAAGCTCCAGGAGATGATGACTACAATGGCTGCACTCACGGGGCCAAAAGAGAATCCTGAGACGTCCTTAGATGAACGCCAAGAGGAGGAGACCGACGCTGAGTTCCTCCGCCGAATACTGGAAAAGAGAGACAAAGAGGCTGCGGAACAGGCGGCCAACATAAAGAAAATGGCCCTCCTGTTCCAGGATGTGGTGGGTATGATGATTCAACCAGATCCACCTGCTGGAGATTCCCCGATCATTCTTGAAGATGATAGGGGAGAGACATCGAATCCTCCACCGGCTCTATCCGCAGCTAAAGAGGATACCATATCAAAAGCTGATTTGGATGAATATATTGCTCAACAAATACGGGCGCATCAGGCGGTTGAAGCAGCCGGTCAGATCGTGAAAACGGGGCGGCCATATCCGGGCTGGTATGATCAAATTAAGTACCCGCCAGGTTACACAATTCCTAAGTTTCATGTCTACAAGGGGACCGGCAACCCCCATCAACACGTTGCCCAGTTCAGGGCGCTGTGTGGTAACACTGGAGGCGACGACAAACTCTTGCTGCGCCAATTCGTTGGAAGCTTATCAGACACGGCTTTCGAATGGTATTCCGAGCTCCCCAACGACTCTATTAAAACCTTTGCGGAGATGGAGCTGCTCTTCACCCAACGTTTTGCAAGTGCCAGCGAGCGTACCCCGATGACGGCACTGATCAATGCCAGGGTAAAACCCGGCGAGACGTGGGTTCAGTACGCTATACGGTGGCGTAATCTATGGTCTAAATGTGAACAGCGCATAGAAGAAGCCCCTGCAGTGGGAATGTTTGTTGGAACCCTTGATCCACAAGCAACTATTTCACAATTTATGATGTTCTTCAAGCCGACTTCCTTCCAGGCTTTGATCGACAAATTGGCGCAGATGGACCAGATGGGCCATAAACCCCCTCTCCCGAAGCCGGATTCCCGAAACGATAAAGGAAAGGGAAAAGCGATCATCGTCTCCAATGCCCAACAACAACCGAGCGACTCGAAGCCGGCTGCTCGTCCAAACAATACACGCCCATATGTACCCCTTGAGGACAGGATGGGACGTGCTTACTCCTTCCCCCGTGATAAAACAAGGAGGCTATTCGAGCTGGCGTTGCGCAACAGGCTCATAAATCTGCCAGATCCAAAACGTCCGTCACAACCGAGTGACGTCAACGATCCTAATTACTGCCCTTATCACAGAGTGTTGGGACATCCAATCGAAGACTGTTACGTTTTCAAAAATTGGCTTGAGAATCAATACCGTCAGGGCAAATTTGCGCTGTCTGACAAATGG
Source organism: Agapanthus africanus (assembly GCA_030015575.1). Classification (NCBI taxonomy): domain Eukaryota; kingdom Viridiplantae; phylum Streptophyta; class Magnoliopsida; order Asparagales; family Amaryllidaceae; genus Agapanthus; species Agapanthus africanus. The sequence goes on from JASDDO010000001.1 coordinate 467,799,284, forward strand.
AAGGTGAACCCTCCGCAGCCCCACACCTATAAGGGGACGAATACGCCGGGGGCAACATGCTCTGTTATTGAAGAGGCTCCCTGGGAGGTTGTATTATCGGCCAAAACGAGGAGAATGCTAAATGATCTTCAAACCTGCCCAGCGGTCAAGTGGAAGAACCCCTTTGAACCGCAGGTTATTGAAGGGATGTTGAAGCCACGACCGACTCCGAAGACCGATGGTAGTAGTTCAAGCGTTCATAGCCAGCCGTCAAAATCTTCGAAAAAGAAGAAGAAGAAATCTAAGAAGCCCGTGAAGCCTGGCGACAAGCGCACGGACTTACAAAAGCAAATCGATGCGCTGGATGAATATAACCAAAAGGCGCGAACTCCCATCACGCTCCAAGATTTCCTTGATCACGTCTTCCAAAAAGAAGGTGAAGGAGAAAGTTCATCGGATGAGTCTGACGAATATGTAGCAAGCTGTCATATGATCTCCCATTCGATCACGAACGATGAAGGAACTTCTGGCACTGAAACGCTGGGGGCAAATGCCAAATCAAAAACCCCAGGGTTACCAGTTGAAATGATTAGCGCGTTTCTTAATGAAGCTCGGTTGAAAAGTAAGGCTGATCGAGAGCGCGAGACGGCTATATTCGAAAGGGCCAAGCGTCAGCGACTTGAGGAAGGAGCTGAAATGATCCCGTTGGAGCAAAATGCCTCCACCACTGACAAAAGCCAATTCAAGATAAAAAAGAAATTTGCTAAGGCCATATCGATGGGCATGAAGCTACCACCCTCTGAAGAAAAAGTTACTGGCGCGGTAGAAATGCACCCTTCTTATTGCTTATACCATCAGAAGGTCTCGCATTCCACCCAAGATTGCAAAGCTTTCAATGGATGGTGGCAAGGATACGTCGCTAATCGACAACGATTTAAACGGGAAAAACGTAAAATTCGCCGAGAGCGAAGAAATACGACTAAAGAACTTGAAAGAACTGCCGGCAATTGTCACATGGTTAACACTACCGGGTCACAAGTGCCTACGTTTGGGAGCGACTCCGATGAAGAGCTAGAGCTTGGTCCCCTCTTCGAAGAATCCATTTCGGGAAAAGAAAAAGAACCAAAGGCCTGCGAGAATATACAGCTGCGCAATCGAACATTACCCGAAAAGAACCTCGGACCCTTGAATAAGAAAAACAAAGGGAAAGAGAAGGTCTCTGAAGACATCGCTTTGGATGACCAAGTTGCGGAAGAGTTAACCGCCAAGAATCCCCCAAAAAGGAATAAAGTAGATTACAATGTCCTGGCGCATCTGAGAAAGCTACCCTCACAACTCAGCATTCTCGATGCCCTATTGCTCTCAAAAGAGGCGAGGGATTCTTTGGTTAAGGCCCTACAAGATCCGGACCAGTTCCAAGCTTTCCTAGCCGAACAAAAGATGAGGGATGAATTGGAAGAGGTGCACACAGCCGACGTTGCTTTTGGTGATGAAGACCTTCTCCTCGGAACGTGTGAACACAATCGCCCACTTTATGTCTCAGGATACTGCCATGACATAAAGATAGGAAAAATCTTGGTCGATAACGGATCGTCTGTCAATTTACTCAATGTGCGAGTGTTAAAGGAGATTTGCATGAGTGTCCAACACCTCGCCCGGGACAAAATCACCATCTCCGGTTTCGACTCTCAATCCTCAAAGACTCTTAGATCTGTGATATTGACGCTACGCTTCGGGGTGCTCGTCACAGACATCAAATTCCATGTTATAGACGCCAAGACGTGCTACAATGCTCTGCTCGGCCGACCATGGCTACACGAATACAATATCATCCCTTCTACACAGCATCAGTGCATGAAGTATTCTAGGGACGGCCTCGAGTACACAGTGGCAGGAGAGTTGAATCCATTTTCCGTGAACGAAGTTCGCAAGTATGAAGATGCCAAATACTTCCTACCGAGTTTCGAAGACACGGAAAGATGTCACAAACCGGAGAACAAAACTAACGCAACCATCCCTGTCTTCGGCAGTGACACCGAGGAGGAGGAGGATATAATTTATTCAGGTCCGTCCCAGTCCACCAGGCCAGGACCATCTGTTCCTTCATTGATCTTCGGTAGTGACTCAGAGGATGAAGTTCATGCTGTATTCCCCGCTCGGCCCTCAATACAGATTTCCACTGATGAAGAGCGAAGTCTGCAGATAACCATGGTGCCGCTTGAACATTACAAAGAACTGGATGCACTCGACACCAACAGCGTAGAAGAATTGCAGACATTCTATATCCCTCCCGGAAGAAAAGGCGAGAAGGCAATCCTATTCTACCGTTCTGAAGAAAACAAGGTGGAAAAAGAAATTTGGCAGGGCGCGGATCCCACGCTCAACAAGCTTCAGCCTATCCGTCTTCCCAGATATTATACCGAAGGTTTGAAGAAACTGCTGAAACGCCAAGGGATGTCCTTCACACAGACCATCAGAAAAGCCAAATTCTATGACAAGGTCTGGAACGTTCCCGGAACTCAATGCAAACTGCCTAACGGGAGAACGGAAACAAAAGGGCTCGGGTACATCCGGCCAAAGAAACGGGAGTTAATAAACAGCTGTTATGCCATGTATGACTTTGATGAAGAAGCGGACGCTCAATGGGAGGACGCTAATCCCGAATCAGCAAAAGTTCCTGACACAAAGCCGCCCAGTCCATCGTCTAAAGACCCAGTGAACAAATTTATAAAGGATGCGAGTCAAAAAGCCCGAGATGATCACGATCGTGAAATGGCAATCTATGAGAAAGCCAAGACACAGCGTCTCCTTCGACAGGCAGTAAAGAACGAAGATGTTACCCCACGTCAGCCTGCTACAAAAAGGGTTCGACGCGAAAGCAAAAACAAGTCGAGGGGCCGAAAAGGTGCTCGACAACCACAAGACAGAGCTAAGAAGCCACGCATACGAGAGGCGAGCGTTATTGACCTAGCCCTTATGAAGAAAATGGGTCGAGCATACTCGTTTCCTCGGAACAAAACAAGGAAAATACTTGATCTTGCTCTAAAACATCAAATGCTTACTCTGCCAGAGTCTAAACACCCTGAGCAAGCAGGCGAAGTCTCCAACCCAAATTATTGCTCTTACCATCGAGTAGTAGGGCATCCGCTTGAAGATTGTTTCACCTTTAAGAATTGGGTTGAGGACCAATATCAGTTAGGCAAATTCGCGCTTTCTGACAACTGGAGGGTAGCACCACCACAGAAGCACGAACCCGAGGCTGCAAAAGAAAAACCAACTCCGCATTGGGATTGGCAGAAAATTCGCACTTGCCACGTGGTAACAATATTAAAAGAAGAATCCGAGGACATGAACGACTTCCCTTGGTGCTTTGAAAACAGCAGCGATGAGGTAATCTCAGAATTTCCCCCAGCTCCGAAAGAACTGGAGGATGGAATCCACACCACTGCAGATAATCTCAAGAAAATTGAGTTGGGGACGGAAAATGACCCACGACCAACATTCATCAGCGAGCTGTTATCTGAAAAAAGGGTGACTGCGTTGAAGGATGTGCTTCTACAACACAAAGATTGCTTCGCGTGGAACTATTCCGAAATGCCGGGACTAGATCCAGAAATTGCTGTACATAAATTGGCGATATCTCCGGACATCAAGCCCGTCAAACAAGCGCCGAGGAGAATGCGACTCGAGCTTGAGATGAGCATCAACGCCGAAGTCAAAAAGCTTATAGACTCTGGCTTCATCCAGGAAGTTCAATACCCTGAATGGATCGCTAACATCGTCCCAGTGATGAAGAAAAATGGGACAGTGCGCATATGCGTAGACTTTCGGGATCTTAATAAAGCCTGCCCAAAAGATGATTTCCCAGTGCCAGTTACTGAACTTATGATAGACAATACATCCACTCATGAGGTTTTCTCCTTCATGGACGGCTCGTCGGGGTATAACCAGATAAAAATGCATCCCGAAGACCAGAAGCACACAGCCTTCAGGACTCCTCTTGGTATATTTTGTTATAAAGTGATGCCCTTTGGTTTGAAGAACGCTGGTGCTACTTATCAGAGGGCCATGACAAAGATCTTCGACGACCTTATACACGAAATCGTTGAATGCTATATCGACGATCTCGTGGTTAAAAGCAAATCATATGAGGAACATCTCGAGCATCTGAAGACTGTATTTCAACGCCTTCGGCAGTACAACCTGAAGATGAATCCTCTTAAATGTGCGTTCGGGGTTTCCTCGGGCAAATTCCTGGGATTCGTTGTTCGACACCGAGGTATTGAAATAGATCCGTCAAAGATTAAAGCAATCATGGAAATGCCTCCGCCGAGGACTCTCAAACAGCTGCGGTCTCTCCAAGGGAAACTCGCATACATACGGCGATTTATAGCCAACCTCTCAGGAAAATGCCGGCCATATAGTCACCTGATGAAGAAAGGAACCCCATTCGTTTGGGATCAAAAATGCCAAGGCGCACTAGACGAGATCAAGCAGTACCTGCAGAACCCGCCGGTGTTGGCTGCCCCGGTTAAGGGGAAGCCTCTCATTCTTTATACAACCGCCCTCGAAGGTTCCTTAGGCGCATTATGGGCACAAGAGAACGATCAAGGGAAAGAAAGGGCGCTCTACTACTTAAGTCGAGTGCTGCTGGGGGCAGAAAGCAACTATTCTCCCATTGAAAAACACTGCCTGGCATTAATCTTCGCAATAACAAAGCTTAGGCACTATGCGTTGGCGCACGAGGTTCGTCTGATTTCAAAAGTGGACCCTCTCAAATATTTAATGTCAAAAGCCATATTGACAGGACGACTCGCTAAATGGGCCCTGCTCTTGATGGAATTTTCCATAACATATCAACCTCTCAAGGCAGTAAAAGGCCAGGCCATCGCTGACTTCCTTGCTGAGCATCCCATACCTGCCGACTCTCCTTTAAACTGCGATTTGCCAGACAAACATGCATTTGACGCAATCGACAGTGGTGATACCCGTTGGGAGCTTTACTTCGATGGAGCGTCTTCTATGAAAAAGCACAAACAAAGTATGCCAACGATCAAATCGGGGGTGAGACTCATCTTTGTGACCCCCCAAGGAGGAATAATGCGCTTCGCCTTCTCCTTAACGGAGCCGAGGACGAATAATGAAGCTGAATATGAAGCTCTGATAGCAGGCCTTGAGATCGCCATTGATATGGGAATTGAGAGCCTCCTCATATACGGGGACTCCCAACTGGTCGTCAGTCAAGTAAACGGCGATTACCAAACATGTAAACCGGAATTGGTAAAATACGGTGAAAAAGTGCAACAACTGCTAACCCAAATTCCCTCTTACACGTTGGAAAGCATACCGCGCGCGGAAAACAGCAAAGCAGACGCACTAGCCAAACTTGCTAAAGAACTGGCTGACGAGAACCTCGACGACGTTAGAATCGTGGTGCAAAGTCGTCGAGTGCTTGCCCCAACGGAAATATCTCCGGAATCGTCTGAAGAAAAAGGAGCGAAAGAGGAGACAACCCTGCAAATAAAAGACTGGGAAAACGCCGAAGACTGGAGAGAAGTCTTCATAGATTACTTCAAGTTCCACCGAATACCTGAAGAAGCGTCCACAAGACATCAGCTCACGAAACGAGCTCTGTCTTTCGCCTTCGTCAATGATACTCTGTACAAGAGGTCATTCGATTCTCTGTGGTTGAGATGCTTAGGACCTGATGAAGCGAGAAGGGTCATCCAAGAAGTTCACGACGGACTCTGCGGTTCCCACCAAGCAGGCCCTAAGATGAAGTTAAAGATAAAGCGGATGGGCTACTACTGGCCCACGATGATGCAGGATTGCCTAGAATACGCGAGGCAATGTCATTCATGCCAAATTCATGGAGACTTCATCCATCAGCATCCCAATCCACTGCATCCAACAGTGGCTAGTTGGCCATTTGAAATGTGGGGAACTGACATAGTCGGTCCCATCGAACCAGCATCGTCAAAGGGACATCGTTTCATCTTGGCGACGACTGATTACTTCTCCAAATGGGCAGAAGCGGTACCGTTGAGGGAAGTAAAAACGGAGAACATCCTCCATTTCTTCAAAACGCATGTCATATACCGGTTTGGAACCCCAAGAAGGATCATCTCTGACAATGGGCCAGCCTACCGAAGTCATAAGATTAGCCGCTTCGCACAACAGCACAATATAGACTGGAGATATTCCTCAGTTTATAACCCCCGAGCTAACGGTCTAGCTGAGGCCTTCAACAAGACCTTGACGAAGATCATGAAGAAAACGGTGTCACGAAATAAGAGAGATTGGCACGAAAGATTGCAAGAGGCGCTTTGGGCGTATCGAACTACATTTAAAACGGCCACAAACACAACGCCGTACGCGTTGGTATTTGGGACAGAAGCAGTACTCCCCCTCGAGATAGAATTACCCTCTCTACGAGTGGCAGTCCATTACGAGTTGACGGACGAAGAAAATGCTCACCTTCGGTTTGAAGAGCTTGACGCCCTTGATGAAATCCGGCTTCTAGCACAGCAAAATTTGGAAGCTTATAAAGCAAAGATGACGCGCTCATATGAAAGATTGAGCCGCCCGAGGACATTCCACCAAGGCGAACTCGTGCTAGTCGTCAAAAGGCCCATGGTCCCCAATCGCGCCAAGCGGGGAAAATTTGAGCCAAATTATGAAGGACCGTACATCATTGATAAGGTCTACCAGGGCGGAGCCTATCTACTCATGGACATGCACGGTGAAAGGCCTTTCAGGCCAATAAACGGTCGCTTCCTAAAGAAATACTACGCTTAACGAGCCTTAGTTTAGGTCAATGATAGATGACGACGACTATGTCCGCTCGCTATCTTCCTAAGCTCAGGCTTTATAAACAGTAGCCAGCCCTCTCAACGGCGGACCGAAATGTCCTTAAACTAATAGCAGACCGAGACGTCTTGAAACTACTAGCGCAGCACCTCTAGGCTGACGAGATGTAAAAAAAATATATATAAAAAAATAAAATAAAATAAAATAAAACGGTATGTCCATAAGCAAAAAGGGCACGGATGAAAACCCGAAAGGGCTCCGTGAGTAAAAACAGCAGGGCTACCGGCGAATGTTCGTGAAAACCCGAAAGAGCGCGACCTCGTTTAAAAAAAACAAAAAAAACAAAAAAAACAAAAAAAACAAAAAAAAAAACGGTATGTCCATAAGCAAAATGGGCACGGATGAAAACCCGAAAGGGCTCCGTGAGTAAAAACAGCAGGGCTACCGGCGAGTGTTTGTGAAAAACCGAAAGGGCGCAACCTCGTTAAAAGACACTTATAGGGTCCTCTCGACCCTGTAAGGAGAAACTACCCGCGTGAGATCCTTACGACTCACAAGGGAGCAACACACTTAGGGATCCCCACGATTCCTAAGGAGAAAATACGCTTGCGAGATCCTCACGACTCGTAGGGAGAACTCTCTTATGGGACCCTCACGGCTCATGAGATTTGAAAGTCTTAAGTTACAGAAACCTAAACCTGTGCTTAAGCAAGCCCCCACAAACTTCCAATATTGCCCTACAAGTGGCTCAATATTGACCCTTGTATACAATCCACGGGCGCGAATAAACATTTCCCTAATCAAGTCTCATCCGAGACTGGGGATATGTTCGCATGATGAACAACCCTTATAAGTCCTCTCGACTTACAAGGAGAAAACCCTCCTGTAGGATCCTTACGACTTACAGAGGAAACGAACACTTAGGAATCCTCACGAGTCCTAAGAAGAAAATACACCTACAAGATCCTCACGACTTGTAGGGAGAAATAACTTCGTGAAACCCTTACGGCTCATGAAGTCAAAAGCCTTAGCCGACAGGACCCTAACCTTGGTCGCTAAGCCTCCTTTGCTCGACAACGACAGAGGCAAATGATGATTCGCTCCTGGCAATATTCCAGTTGCAGCGGTGCTGATGCCGAAGTCGGTGCCCAATTTCAGGTTTATGGCGAAAGCCAGTAGGCCGCTCATGCATACAAAATAGCCGAAATGATAAGGCAACTTGCAATAAAAAGCAGCAAGTAAAATGTATGCATGCAAAATAGCCGAAATGATCGGGCAACTCGTAATAAAAAGCAACGAGTAAAGATAAAATAAAAAAGCCGAAATGATTGGGCACCGCGAAAAATAGCCGAAATGATTGGGCAATCGCGACCTTCGCGATATAAAAGCTGAAATGATAGAGCATCGCGGAAATAAAATAAAACAAAAATAAGAAATGATGAAACTTCGGCCCTACAGTTAAGATCACATCGATCCCTGTATACAATCCAAGGGCGCAAACAAAGAGGAAACCATACTTCCCCAACGGATTCCGTCGAATGACGAAGCCAAACCTCAACGGTTCATTTCAACCGAAGAAGCCAGCAAATTCCTCGACTCACGGATACAAACACTCCTTGACGAGAGCTTCCTGATCCGCGTCGACCCGCAGAGCCACCAGTGCCTCCGTAGGAACCATCGACTCGTTTCAAACCCCAGGGACACAAATAATCCTTGGCGCTTGGGAAACAAATAATCCCTCGCAAAACTTCTCAACTCACGGATACAAACACTCCTTGACGAGAGCTTCCTGATCCGCGTCGACCCGCGGAGCCACCAGCGCCTCCGTGGGAACCATAGACTCGTTTCAAACCCCAAGGACACAAATAATCCTTGGCGCTTGGGAAACAAATAATCCCAGCAATTTCCTCGACTCACGGATACAAACACTCCTTGACGAGAGCCTTCTGATCCACGTCGACTCGTAGAGCCACCAGCGCCTCCGTGGGAACCATCGACTCGTTTCAAACCCCAAGGACACAAATAATCCTTGGCGCTTGGGAAACAAATAATCCCTCGCAAAACTTCTCAACTCACGGATACAAACACTCCGTGACGAGAGCTTTTCTGACTCACATCTCGGGCAGTAAGGATTCAAAAACTTGCTTCCTGAACAATGGGACCCTGCAAGTCAATCCTAAATGGTCTCTTGCATACTATTCACGGGTCTCACTCTCTGAAGTCGATTCTCGACAAAGAGGGAAACAACCGCTTACGAGCCCTCTCGACTCGTAAGAGGGAGAAATTCTCTCATAAGATCCTTTCGACCTATGAGAGAAAACCACACTTAGGAATCCTCACGATTCCTAAGGAGAAAATCCACCTATGAGATCCTCTCGATCCGTAGGGAGAAAAATCTCTATGAGACCCTCACGGCTCATAGAATTGAAAAGTCTTAGGCGGCAGATCTGAACCTGCGGCCTAAGCCATCGTTATATCTTGAAGAAACCAAAATGCTTACTCTGTTACCTGTCAAACATGTTTATCAAGACAGCATGCTGATAATAAGAGAAGGGAGAAAGCAAAGAAATAATACAAGACATTGCAAAAAATGTGTATCTTTATTTATTAACTCAATCAAGTACATGGCGAATCGTATAAAAGAATAAAGAATGTATACATCTTATTCAAAAAAGAAAATTACAAGTATATTGATACAATGGCAGTTATTGGGAAGGAGGCGTCTTGCATAGGTGCAGCAATCGCTCGCAGACGTCCTTCCATGCCTTCTCTTGATCGGCTACCACCGCCAGCTCTGCCTCCACTTGGGCTCGTTGCCGCAAGACCACTGCAAGCTGCTCCCTCACGCCCTGATAAGCGGCCTCCCGACTGGGGACATTGCGCTCAGCCACGTCAAGCTTCCGCTTTAAGTTTAGCCCGTGGGAGATGCGCCCCAGGAGACCCTCAAAGATAGTCTTCACTTGGGCAACATTTGCCTCAACCTCAGCGCGCAGATGGGCCGTTTCGTTTGAGGTCTTTTGGCATTCCCTTAGTCTCCGAGCTGCTTCTTGCTCCAAGTGGCGGGAGTGCGAAGTGCTTTGCTCGAGCCAAGTTGTGCGTTGGGCGCTCAGAGCTAAAACTTCGGGAGCAGGACGCGTCAACTCCAGCCGATACAAGCAGGCCTCGATCTCCCTGCAGTGGTTAACCCAAGATTCAACGACGCCCTCGTCATGAAAAGTTACGAGCGCCGCTAACATTGGGTTAACATCCGCAGCGAAATCGACAGCAGAAGGAAGAGCGTCCATGCTGAGCTCTTCAATATACCCGCTCAGCATGCCTAGACTCATCACCGCACCCTTTGAAGACGGACGTCTCAGAAAGGGGCCTGCCGGTAAAAGGACGCGAGCCTCGAAGGGGACCGGAACCGGAACAATAGCTGCAAAACAAACAGGGTTAAGCGATGGTTCAAAAGATGTTAAAGGATTACCAAAAAGGAGATCTACTATACCAGCAGCAACGGACGGCAGAGCCGGAAGGGCCGGTAGCGCGACGGGGCTTACATCCCCTCCTTCGATTTATGGAACTACAATAAAGAAAAGGAAAAGTCAGAAATCATCCCATTGCTAGAGAAAGAAGTAAATAAAGATATTACCGGCGCCACTAGAAGGAGAAGCGAGTTCGGACGGGAAAGAAAAGTGCGGGAGCAACACTTGATACAAGTGATCAAAAAGCACTCCTGCAAAGGCACAATGGTGTAACGTTAGTACAAAAGCTGCATTTTTGAAAGATTAATGCATGAGTCGTAAATCCATACCTCCCAACATCCGTGACGGCACAAGGGAAGACGGAGAGGTGACTACTGCCAAAGCAGTAGTTGACGGTGCCCCCTCGAGCAGTGGAGCATCGGTACTGGCCGCACCTGCAAGAACAAATTCGTTAGAAGAGATCACAAGATATATACAAAAAAAGGGGGGGAATGCTGGTGATAAAATTTTTACCTGACGAGCTGCCAGCAGAAACTGAGGCGGTCCCCTCCTCCACTGACGGAAGACCACCGCCTGTAGCTTCATCACCTGACTCAAGGGGAACCGTTGTTATGCTCTCAAGCTCTGCAGGCGGTGGGGAACCATAGACAGGGAGGGCCAAGATAGGAACATTGCCAGATTCCTGAGAAGGAGCGCCTAGCTCGTCCTCAGGAATCATGGCCGCCTCACCTGCTGCTCCCTCAGGATCAGCGATTACAGCTGCCCCGTCCACCGGCACCACGAGGTCCCCAGCCTCAAGTACCTCGCCCTCTACCGCCTGCGGCTCGGTCGAGACAATCATATCATCTGCCACCGCTTCGGGTACGGCATCAATGATTTTCTCCGCGGTAGGTTCCTTAATCTCGGCTCCAGTCCCCACGGCCCCGATAAAGTTGTCCACTGTCGGTTCGGGTTCGGCGAGTACCGCTTCTTCCGCTCCCTTGGGTTCGACGGTCGTCTCCGCCTCCCCCTCAGTTGGACTTGACCCTGCAAGATGAGATATGTATAAGCCAATAGTTTTACAAGTCATACAACAAGGCTCTGAAAGGAGTACTACCTGAAGCGGATTTATCATTGGCGTTCCGAACCGCGCGCGCAACTTGCCGACGAGCGGTAGACAGGGCCACAGGGGGCTCTTCAGAAGGAGTACTAGCGCGAGGAACAGTGCTGGGGCCCGCCCCTGCGGCCAGAGCAGCTCTGCGCGCCTTAGCCTCGCGTCTGGACCGCTTCCGTTCCTCTTGAGCCGATGAGACAGATGCCATCAGAGCTTCCTTGAGCGAAGCCTCCTCATCCGTGTAGAGGGATGCCTCCAGATTTTTCAGAGCATCCCTCGTTGTTGCATCAAGCCGAGGCTCTTGCGGCAGCTTCGACGGAGCTGGGACTTCGATGACGGGCTTGGGAAGGGTCCTTGCGCCGATTAATACCACCCCTGTAAAGAAACAAGAGAAGATCAGGTCGACTATCGTAAAAAGACAACAAACTTTCCTTATAAAAGAGAAAGGGATAAAACATACCGACGCTTGCCAGGGCTCGTTTCTTCTCCTCCTCTTGGAAGGTCTTCAAGGATGCAGCGATAGCATCTTCAGTGGAGATACCTGTTAAGAAAGGGAGCAAAAGTTAGTTAAATGTAACAATATAGAGTGCAATGAGATAACAAATAAGGCGTCTGATGATTACCGGACTCAGCGAGTTTACTCAGCATCGCTTCGAGCCTCGCCGATCGCTCTGATTCTGCAATGGCGGCGGCTAGGTTGGTGTCCGCAGGATCCACCACGAAACCCTCGTTGCTGCCGTATTCACATATCGTCTCGGCAGAATGAGCCGCGGGCTCTAAATTAAGAATCGCGTCGAGGGATAAGGTGGACTTCTTCTTCTTTTGTTCACCAGCCTTGGATCCACCCGGAGCAGTTTTGCGCTTGCCAGTTTTGGCAGTCACTTTCGGGCGGCGAGTCCCGATGTCCGCTCCTGCACCCGACTCCGGCGATGCCGCTTTAACCGTCTCTGTCGGAGCACGGGGCGCCGTTGGGGCATCCATCGTAGTAGGCAGTGGCAATCCACGCGGAGGGGCCAACACGCGTGGTCGATCAGCTCTGGCCTCTTTCGTCGGAGGGATAACCTGAACCCTGGGCTGCAATGGAGCCTTGCGATTGCCGCCGGGAGGCGCAGCCCTACGATCGACCAGTAGACGTTTCTCCATCAAGATAATTGGGCCCATCGCGTGCGCGTACCAAGCCACATACGAATTGAGTATCTTGGGGGTACAGCTGGGCTCACTGATGAAAAAGTAGGAGCCTGTATTGAGCCGGATGAAGTGATGCATCGCATTCCGTACTCCCTCTGGACCGACTGCAGGTGTTCCCAAGAAGGCTTCCAACGGGACTCCTTGGTTATAACTCGATTGCCGGGCAAATCGATGCGGGTTATACCTCATGAAGAGGGCCGTTTCATTCTGCCTAAATACCAAGTAACCCGGCCGAATGGAATAAAGGTGGAGGATTTCCCGAGCCTTCAACACGGAGACACCGCCCTTGAAGTCATCACGCAGCGACACCACCGACTTAGTGGTCTCGGAACCCATGGTGATGACCTTATCCACAAAAGAGGTCTTCGCCCCGACTAGATGCGAACGCAGAAGCAGTCCCCTAGACTCCCGCGGAGGTGCAAACACGATGGAAGCCCCGATCAATCGTATGATTCTTGGAAATATGAATCTCTCAAAGAATGGAGGAGTTTTGTGGGCGCCAAACACTCCTCGAACATGCAGCTCCATCCAAGATGTGAAGTAATGCATCGGGAAGTTAGCAGGCTGCACCCCAGGTTCATTAGCGTCCGCCGCTACGCTAAGTCCATTGTAGAGGTGAGCCAACCCGGCGATCCCCACTGATAACTGTAGACCGGCCACCATTTGATGCGCCGGGTAAAAGACAGAAGACCTCATGAGGCGTGGGTGCATGGGAAGCGCGAAGCTGCACAGCCACAGACCTAAGAACCCGATGAAGAAGGTCTCCTCATCCATGCCAGGAACGGCGATCTCTGAGAAAGGAACGCTAGCAGTACCGGGAAGGTAAAAACTTCGCTGATCAATTTCCGATGAAGGTCGGCGGTCCAGGCCGAAACCAAAAGGATCAGCAAGTTGGGCGAACTTCTCACCTTGCTCTGATAAAAATTCCGGGCGAATAAAACGAGCAATGAAGTCCGCAAAACTAACTCCTCGGTCGCCCAATTCCAAATGAAGCTCCTCGTAAATCTCCAACACCCTCACCAGGCCCGGATGCTGATGCTGGATGGCATTTTCCGGAGTCAAGTCGAGTACCACTTGCTTGGTGGCAAAGACGTACTCATCAGGAGGAAGCAACTCTTCGTAGTGCTCCCCCCTCGCCGGTAAACCAGAAAGCTCAACGAATTCCTCTAGAGAAATTGAAACTTCCCTATCCGCTGCCAGGAAAGTATGCGTGGGGATATTCCATTGTTCGATGAAGGCCTTTGTCCACCACGTTGGAGGAGTAGGATACTCGAAAAGCGAGACGTAGACGGCGGAATATAAACCTATCTTCGTCAGGTGAGCTCTTTTCGCCGCTAAAATGTACCGGGCCCATGGCAGGTATCCAGCAAGCGGTCGCGGATTTAATCCAATATTGTAAGCCTGTCCCCAAGGGCGTGCTTCACCCTGACAGATTCGCCTTCCTAAGATATCTATGGCCGGCGGCGGCTGTACCGGAATAGCGCCGATTGCAGGCTGGAGAAGGTCGTCCGAATTCCAATTTTTAACCTCCACGGCATACTCCACCGGGGGTTTATCCGCATAGGGGATCGTAACTATAGGTTCGGAGGGCGAGGCGGAACTAAAACTGCGACGACCCTGGATGATTTGGCTATACCACCTTCCCCATAGGTGGAGATGTTTGCACTCAGGATCACGATCTTTAATCAAAGCAAACACTACCCGGTCCACTGGTGCATGTGGGAACCCTCCTTCTGAGCGAACGAAGGGAAAAGACAAGTCGTCAGACATCTTTCCTGCATAAAATATATATATATCATTAGTGGCCTGGCGTTTAAACATAAAAAAAATAATGATAAAAAAAAAATAATAATAAATAAAAATCTTGCTCCACACTGTGATGCAGAGGGTAGGGGACCAAAGGGGGACCCACAAAATCAAGATGACGGCGCATCATTTGATGAGACAATCCCACCATTGGATGAGACTATCAGTCAATAAAAAGAACTCCCAAGAGAATATCCTCATTGGGGGGGACCCCTAGAGACAAGGAGAAGATCTTCTCTTTTCAGAGCAAAGCTCTGTCACAGAGTGACATTTGTCAAACTCCTGTTTCAAAAGAATAAAATTTCTTAAAAAAGAGCCTAACTCTGTAGCAGTAATAAAAATTCACAACTCCTAAGAATTAAAATTTTGGGGTCTTAAAGATCCATGGAAACTTTTAAAAAGTTTTCTAGTTGATCTGTGAGCAGGGCTCTGTTCATGGGTTAAAACCTAAGAACAGAGTCTCTGCAAATTTTTGAGAGCAAGGCTCTGTGAATAGAAACCCCAAAGGGGTTTCCTTTAGATCAAAGATCTATAAGAGCAAGGCTCTGTTGAAGAAACCCCAAAGGGGTTTCCTTTAGATCAAAGATCTATAAGAGCAAGGCTCTGTTAATTAAGTTTGATTTAAATTAAATTAATTTAATTTACCTAGAATGGTTCTAAGGATAGAACTTGGAAGTTCTTAAGGAATCGCAAGAGCAAGGCTCTGGAAGTTCTCAAGTAAGAGCAAGGCTCTGAAATTTAATTTCTTGAGAATGGTAAAAAAATTACCAAGGACCAAGGGTCCTATTTATAGGCGCCTGCGCCTGTTCACTTGACCCGTCAATCCGACGGTCAGGATCTTGCCACCGTTGCACTCACGCGCGCGCCACGTGAGCGCAACGGTGGGGGGGCATCTGTTTCCCCCAATCAGAGCAAGGCTCTACTGAATTTTGAAAATTCAAAATTCGAAGCAACGCTTCGGTTTCCGTGCGCAGCGCGCAATTTGCCACATGGCAGAAGGTGATTCGGCAGCGTAACGCCCGAGACAGTGCGTCCCATCAGAGCAAGGCTCTTCAGAAAACAAAATTAAGACTTAAACTGCGCAAATGCATGGCAGCGAGACACGTGTCTGCGCAAGCGCACAGATGCGTGACACGTGTCTGCGCAGTTGCGCAATCGCAACTGCGCAAGCGCACAGATGCGTGACACGTGTCTGCGCAAGCGCACAGATGCGTGACACGTGTCTGCGCAGTTGCGCAATCGCAACTGCGCAAGCGCACAGATGCGTGACACGTGTCTGCGCAAGCGCACAGATGCGTGACACGTGTCTGCGCAGTTGCGCAATCGCAACTGCGCAAACGCACAGATGCGGGACACGTGTTTGCGCAAGCGCACAGATGAGGGACACGTGTCTGCGCAGTTGCGCATTCGCAACTGCGCAAGCGTACCGATGCGCGACACGTGTCTGCGCAGTTGCGCAATCGCAACTGCGCAAGCGCACAGATGCACGACACGTGTCTGCGCAGTTGCGCATCCGCAACTGCGCAAGCGCACAGATGCGGGACACGTGTCACGCGCTGGTGAGTTGCGCAGCAACTGAATGAAAATTTAAGTGGATCTTTTCTGTTCTCCTGTAAAACAGGGACCCTTGGATCTCTGATCCAATGGTGGGAAAATTCCCAAAATTATTCATGAAAGATTTTGTTAACAAATCCAACAAATTGGTGGGCACTATAAATAAGACCCCAGGCCTCATTCAAAGGCATCAGATAATCAATCATCATCGAGAGAGGGAAAAAGCTTCTGAAAAAAGAGAGCTCTTGAAGATTAATCAAGAACCAAAAAAAAAAAAGAAGGTAAAATTTCTGAAGAACAGAAAAGGAGAAAATAAATAGTGCCTTGCACTTGATAGGAACCCCTGGTTCTAAAAAAAAATATAAATAAAATATAAATAAAAAAATAATAAATAGTGCCTTGCACTTAATATGAACCCTCGGTTCTGTATGATCAGGAAAAAACAAGAACTTGTTTTCCTTTGATCCAAATTCAAATCAAAGTGCCATGCACTTGTGTTCTTCAATCTGAAGATTTCTAGGGTTTCTGCAACCCCTTGTTTTGGGCCCGGCCCAAACTAAATTGAAATAATAAAAGGGCAAGGCCCTGTTTGGAAAAATTCCTGAGTTTCTGCAAACTCGTTATTCAAATGGGCCTGGCCCAAACTAAATTACAGAACAATAAAAGGGCAAAGCCCTGTTTGTAAAAACTTCTTGAGTTTCTGAAACTCATTATTTAAAAGGGCCTAGCCCAATTGCAGAAAAAAAAATAATAAATAAAAAGGGCAAGGCCCTGTTTGGAGAATTCCTGAGTCCTTGTAACTCATTAATTAGAAGGGCCTGGCCCAAATCAGACTTGTAAAATAATGAAAGGGGCAAAGCCCTGTTTAGATTGATTCTTCTAATCTGGCAAAGCCTAAAATAAAAATTGGACTTAACCCAATCCTGGCTGTAAGTCCTTAAATTAAATGCCCCCTCATAAACCAAGTCATGACCGGTTCGAGGGTACATCTCCGAACTCCTCTGACATCTGTCGTTGTAATTCCTCAGCGACGTCAGAGAGGTAACGAGTCCCAACGACCACTCATCTAATATCGGACCGAAACGTCCCTAAACTAATATCGGACCGAAACGTCCCTAAACTAATATCGGACCGAAACGTCCCCTAAACTAATGACGGACCGAAACGTCCCTAAACTAATATCGGACCGAAACGTCCCTAAACTAATGACGGACCACTACGTCCCTAAACTGGCGACGGACCGAAACGTCCCTAAACTAATATCGGACCGAAACGTCCCTAAACTAAAATCGGACCGAAACGTCCCTAAACTAATAATGGACCACCACGTCCCTAAATTGGAATATGGACCGCTACATCCCTAAACTGACATAATAGGGCCCAAACGCTCTTTTGTCGGATCTAAACGGTCCCGCCTAAGTTGATCTTAACCCCAAATACGGTTAACGTGTCCTTAGACATCTAAATAAACAATGAAATCCCAAACCAACTTTGGTTCAAGGGTACATCTCGGAACTCCTCAGACGTATGTCGTTGTAATCCCTCAATGACGTCAGAGAGGTGACGAGTCCCGACGGCCGGATAATTAAATCAATCACTACGTCAGGTCGATCTTAGTCCAAAACAGGACTAGCGTATCCTCGATGAACGTTTAAGTTGATCTTAGTCGCAACGCGACCAATGCATCCTTAAACTAAAAACACCAAACTCAAATCTAAGCAAACACGGATTTGGACTAATCCACGTCCTACGGGCGACGACATCACTAAGTCTCCGTATACAATCCACGGGCAACCACAAATAAAATAAACATACACGACACGAAGTGAAATTCTGGAGAAGGAGAAAGTTGTTATCGCAACGCGATAGCGTAATTAACTGCAGGGACTTGCGCCTGCAGGGAAGAGCGTCCCCACAATCAAAAACCCCTCACCCTGAGAGGGAATCTGACAAAGTCTGCTACATCGGCCGCATCCGTCTAAACCTTCGATACACGGTGCCATAAATCAACTTGGCATCTTCGAAGAGGTGGACGGATAAAAACCAAATAGCATCTGCCCCGAACCTCAGGCACGTGACGTCCCAACGTCGCAGGCCGCCGTTCGGAGGGGAACAATCACATGTGCGAATCTTGAGAGATCATCAGTGAATGTAATGAAGTACAAAGAACCAGTCCTGACATGTGTAGACAGGGGACCTACATACATCATCATATATCAATCCTAAGAGTTCATTAACTTTTTCTCTGTTTCCAATAAACGGAGTTATGGTCATCTTATCTTTGTGACATGACTGGCAAGTTTCATAAAAATATAAATTCAAACTAATTTAAATATGCATCTTTATGTGACTTGGCTAGTCGGGTCGTATTGATATGACCTAGTCTACAATGCCTTAAGAAGAATTCATTCATTTCTGAACTCTTCTTCTTGTGTGTGTTCTGTACGTTAAGAACTGTAGTTTGATTTAGAACGTATATACTTTTAGATAATGTGCCTGAACCAATCAACTCTTGATATAGGAAATGTTCAAAACATTATCCAACAATACAAAATTATATCCTTCTTTATTAAATAAAGAGACTGATATGATTTTGTATATCAGGTTCGGTATCTAATAACATTCATTCAGAATCAATGTATTTGGTAATACAGGGTGATAACTGCCAACAAACTTGGCTGCAACACTTGCACCGTTTCCAACTCTTGAAACTTATCACCCATTCCCAGTTCTTTACCTATCTGTAGCCCATGTAACATATTATATATGTGGGATCCTGATCCGGTATCACATACCCAAGACGTAAAGGATATTGAGAAACAGTTCTCTGTAATAAACACACTTGAAGAAGATACATCAACATGTACTTTCTTTGTTTGGGTGGCACGGGAATCCTGTTAATCCCCTATTTCCTGCTCGGTCTTATAACAATTATAAGTTGGAACGGGACCAACGTTCCCCAGCTCAGTATAACAAGCGGGTTCGGTCAATACATCCATATTATTATTTTGATTAAGGCGTGACATGGTCGCTACCTGGAGAGAGAGAGAGAAGAAAACACTCAGCGTATGCTCTTGCAAGATTAGATTGGTTATTAATTTATCTAATCAGGACGGCTCCCACTGTTTTAGTAAAATCTTCTTTCAAACCCTAAAAGGAAAGACTAGCCGGGATGAATTACACCTTACAAGTTCGCCAATCTTTGATCCAGGCTAGTGCCGGTACTTTGAGGGAGGTTCTCCGTGGTTTCGCATGGACCTAATTAAAATAAACCTCGTTTTCCCAGGGGCGTAACCCCGTTAACACCTTTCTAGACACCTACTTGATCGGCTAATTGTAATGTGTAAAACTCTCCCGGGAGTAACTCTTACTCGCAGTGGGTATCGGGATCCAACTATCTCATAGGAGGTATGCAATGTCATTGGAAATTTTAACACTTGAAATTCCCGATAATATTTTACCCCTAACGTACTATGACCTTGACGAATGCCAAACAACCCATAGTCCGCTAGTCAAGTTCAACCCGTACATTTTCTGATTGAATTAAACCCACCCGCACGACCCTTGACGAAAGCCAAACAACGCCGTACGAATACCCTAATCCAATCACATCGTATGGTAGCAGATAAGCATTAGTTAGCTACCATACACTATGCCATAACGAATGCCAAACTACCGCAGTACGAATACTAAGTAGTACTTATCTGAAGTGACGGAGGGCTACGACGGGTTTCTAAGAAAACTTTTTGCGTAATGAACTTGATATCGTTGTAGAATCGAGTGATTTTAAATGAATTGTTTTTTAGGCTTTTACTAGTTTTGCTAAAAAGGTCACTCCCGGTGAAGGGATCTCGGCTATTTCCTTATCGAATAAGGTGCAGGATATTTCACAAATACCACTATGCAAAGCAAAAACTATAGAAGCAATCAAAAGACAAACCGAGTGTGTAGCATCTGCTAGTTTCGCTAAAGAGGTCACTTCCGGTGAAGGGATCTTGGCTCTTTTCTTATCGAATAAGGTGCTGGATATTCTATAAGGAATACTGCTATGCAAAGCAAGAACTAGAGCTATCAGTTTTTAAACAAGTTTCTACAACATGTTTAGGTTTCTTTTATTTCATTAATCTCATTAATGAAGTCCCATCATTTTAAGTTACCTAAACATCACAGATAAATACAACGTACGCTTATGCCATCCGCATTCGCCTCGATGTCCCCTCGTGCACCGTTAAGTTAGGTAACTAACGACAGAGCAGGGCAGGGCTAGCGCGGGTGTAAAACATAAGCAACGTCTATATAATATATCACATATACTACATCCAGTATCTATCTCAACATATACAGTGATCACATCACAGATAAATCGCAGCAGAACATAACATATGAAATATTTGATATACTAGGATTTCCGGGTTTTATTTTAAGCCTGTATAAAACACGGATTCCATGGTCGTGATGAATAGCCAAACCCACATCTCTAGACCCCTACGAGAGAGGCAAGCAACATTTCCAATTCTAGAGTTAGGAGACACGGTCTCAACTCCTTGAGATGGTCTCCCACTGGACCCTAGAACCCGGTTACTTGTGCTCCCCGCCTTGGGTCTATTCTAATGCGGAAAAGTAAATAATATACAATGGTGACATCATCCTCAACCCGGAAGTACCCTAATAAAAGAATATTTCATACAATGAATTTTATATGAATGAAAATAAAAACCCTCATCTCACATAAAACCCCCGGCTATTCAAAACACGACGATCCAATATAACATATCACAGCAACACATAACATCACATGTCATCAACGTAAGTAAATATGCGTATCCCAATTGTCGTTGATATATAGCAACGAAATCGGCGATACACCACATATTACACTTACGGTCGCAGAAAAGAAAGTGAAAAACTACAACAGTTGGAATCCGCAACCACCATAGACATCATAAACCCAATATATCATATATATTGGATTTCATGCCTAACCAAATGAATTCCTCAAACATCGCATGTCTAACAATTATAAACCCCGCATTTTAGTCTCGATCTCGAAAACAATTTTCAATATCTAGTCGGGCAATTCAACAAGATTCCCGATATCCTGATCGAATGCTCGTCGGAAACTTTAGTAGACGGCCGCACCCCTCGATACCGTCGATGAAGTGCACTAAGGCGGAACACCGCTGCCGCGAGCACCCGAACGGATGCTTTTGGCGACGGGGTTCTCCTACAGTCACTTGGTCAGGGCTATGGGGCGTGGCTATCTATTAAGTTTACCCGGCGAGTATCCGCGTACGCTACGTGATTGCAACGGACTTTTGATCACATCAAAATCCCATGGCAACCGATCAAATGAGACTAAATTTCTAGATTTATAACATTCAAATTAGTTATCTCATAACTATTTTTGTGGATTCCAAATATTGTATCCCATCACATAATATCCGGACGAACGTTAAACTTTTCGATCGATTCATCAAAGTCCCACAATTTTCCGACAGCTCAACACTTGAGCACTGTTCAATAATACCCAGAATATGCCACAATACCTATGCACCAGCCGTAGAAGGACAAACCCAAGCCTCACTCATGTCGCCACGGAACTACGGCAAACCCTCGGGTTTGACCGCGGTTCCGCGATCCAAAAAATCGAGTTAGGGTTTCATTCTTCTAGAGGGTTCATAGAATCACTTGCATGTTTTTCCGAATACGATGAACTTGGAAAAATGGGTTTTTGACATTCGATAGAACTTTTAAACTTCGTCTAGACAATATGTGAATAACCCGAAACAATGTTAAAACTAAGAATACAAAACACTCCAAATTGCTTATAGTGTAAGATTACATCACATGCAAAATTAGTAAAAACAAACAACATCTGAAACATCAAAACCAAGTCACTGGAACACAGTGAAAATTTCATGCATTTCCAGACCAAAGCGGCTGACCACAACATGTATGATCTCGGCCAAATCCGAGCAGAACCCCCTGAAATTTTGACTGTGTTCATGATATATCTCAACATCACTCTGTACTTATTTTTAAAAAAAATTGATAATTATTTAAAATCGACAGAAACTTCATTTTGGCGTTTCAAGTTTCGGAGTATTTCAGTTTTGTAATCTTAACAAAATCTGTATAAATTTCTAGCATGGCTCTGATACCACTGCATGGTTACCTAGCACAGCAGCAAGGTTTCGGGAGGCATCGTCCATACCAAATTAAAAAATTTGCCGTTCTAGCTAACCCTAACTTAGAATCGTTAACTAGAAGTCGACGGAATATTATGCGAACATCTTCGTATATGAAAAGTAAGAAAGGAATACAACCTTTGTAGACCGGTCCTTCACTTCAATAGCTCCGTGTAGTAGTCCCTGCGCCGAGATCGTGAACTCCAGACTCTAGAGAGGCTCTCTTGAAAAAATGAACATGCTTGCTTCGAAGTCTTCGAGGCCGAAAATGATCTACGTCGAAGAGACACTAACCTAAGCTATCTCTTCACTAATTACGGAATTAGTGAAGTAAACACCCTATACTAATTGGAAAGTAGTAAAGGATGATAAAGTAGGAAGTGGGCTCACTTTAGAATTGATTTTCTCACATTTTTTCTCACATCTCCATTGAAGTTAGAAAGCTTTGAGGAAGAAGAAGAAGAAAGCTCTTGTGAAAATTAATCCAAATGAATTATTGCAACCATGGGTGAGTTAAGCTCTCATGCCTAACTCATGTAGAGAATAAACCAAGGGCTAAGGTTAAGGGTTGGATTTGTAAATATCTTAAGCTAAACAAAACTAGAAGACTAAGTCAATGCAACCACAAGCTTCTCAAAGCTTCTTGCCATGACAAAGTCTGACTTATTTTTGAATAACTTTAGATAAATACAACCCTAGATAATCCCTAGCATGGTGTAAGTCATACACACACCCATGTCCATGTATCATCAAGCATGACATAAAATAATGTACACTTGCATATATCACATATATACAATGTGCACAAACCAAGTGAGAAAAGAAATCTTAAGTGAGCTAATACTAGTTAATGTAAATTAATATATCAAATATATAATTATACATTAAATTATTAAATCAACAATTGATTCAATAATCCTGCCATATCACATATAACCAACTAATATCATGTGTAACAACTTATCGAATCAACACTTGATTCGATAACCCGGCTATATCACATATAACCGACCAATGTCACAAATCGCGAGAATAGAATACGGTATCTCATATCGTATCAATCTCGGTCCCGTACATATCACATATGTACTCCTACTCCATTTTGCTTGAGCCAGGAAACCCCTGTGTAGGACTCTAAAGACTCGTCAATACGCCGGCAGTAGGTGATGATCATATCAAACACCCACAAGACGCAAGCGGTCTGCTAATCGTAACGGCCACCCGGGTATTGAGTGATCAGAAGATCAACAAGCAAGCATGTTCACACTCCTGCGAATCCAATCAGAAACACTACCGTACAGTCCGGTCTCTTCGTCTGATGTGTTGCATATCTCGTCTAGGGGTGGTAAACGTCAGACCCCAGTAACTCGATAAGTCATGCCGATGTGAGGCTCATAACGGGTCGAGAAACTACTGATAACACTTACCAGTATATCTCTAAAGCAGCCATAGCTAGGGACTTCCTGTTATAGCCAATCAAGCACAGCGCAACACCAACCCCTAATACCGGGAGAGACGAAACCCCTCCTATCGCTCATTGCTTCCATATGACTTGGGACTGTACCCAAAAGCCACCGTTTTGTACGTTCTCTTGAACGTGGTAAGGTGGAAATCAAAGCACAGTGAAAATCACACAAGACTCTATGACGATCTCGGGTCTACAGACTAATCTGTACCAATGTTACCAGAGAACTGCCATCTGACGTTAGGTATAATACCATCTGGGAGTCCTCTGCGAGTCCGTCCAGTGCACCCAGTCTCCACTGAGCAGTCGTATACTGTCTCTGATGTCAAACACCAATGGATATGGGATCATCCATTGCCCATCTACATGGGTCGAGAAGCTATACGCTAGTCTACTCTGCTATATCGATGCCCTGTCTCAATACACCCACGACTAGGAACATTTGAAGAATGTACTTAGCGACTACAATGTCCCCACCAGTATGATCTGCATCATAATCCTGGTAGTCAAGTACTTATCCTAAGGGCTTTATCAACATGTAACATAGAGACAATCAGCGTATATATTAAGATAAAGAGCAACCAGATAGCATACTATTATGTCGAGCAAGAAAGTCCTCCATATATATGTCCAAGCATCCACTACAATATATATCATATGTACAGTAATGGCCTCTAGGGCATACATATAACTAACAAAATGTGGGTGGTTAGTGCTGGAATTGGTCCAGTAGTGCACACACTCCATATACAACATCCTATACTTGTTTGTTTAGTTCCAGTTGACCTGAACCAAAATCTGGGAGCTATTGTGAGTGGTTTTGGTTATGTTTTCCGTATTTTGGAATTCTTGGTTTTAGTATTTGATATTGTATTAGGTCGTTGGATTTTTGTACGTCGACGACGAGGGTTGTTTGGTTGGTTTTGCATGCGTAGGCTATAGATTCTAACCTATGAGTGCACCGCGTGCCATATTGGATTTTGGAAGTTGATGTTAATAGCTTTGCGATTTCTTATTGATTGTAGGTACCTTCGCGTAGATTCCAAGACGATGAAGCGCATCGACTATGGCTAAGCAAGGAGTTTAGCAGGTGAGTAGATTTATATCTACGGGGGAAGTCGGGTGGATGGCGTATAGCACCCCCGCAAACATTGATATGGAAGATCGTTTGATTATTATATCCTGATAAATGATATGCGACGGACATGATTATAGGATTTACAAACGATAATATGATAGAAGTTGACAGTAATGAACATATTGACATATAAGAATATGAAATGAGAAGTGAATCATGATAGGTACGAATTGAAAGAGAACAAGTATGAGTTTATATAATGTGATGCGAGATATTAATGTGATGAACGAGTATATGATGTGATATGATGACTTAGTGTGATATGTCGTTATATGGATGCGAGTCGATATGAGATTGTTGATACCTTTGTCGGTCCCACGATATGAGATTGATATAGATGTGACATGGGATATAGGTATATAGATATATATATTGTTGTGAATCTTGAGTGATATGTCGTACGATAGATTATACCGTACGTGATGTTGTGAGGCTGGATGTCAATTGATAGATTCACCGACTCAGATATATTATAGACACGTATACCCCATAGCATTTAGCCGATAATGTACTTTATGCTACGTTCATATCATTCTCATTGCATTATATATACCCGTGCTAGTACACCTACACCATTATCGATGATGCGTATGTTACACTTATACAGATTGGCCGACTCACACACCTTCATCATCGATAATTGCTATGTCACTACACAGTAGAATTGCTGCATCATGATATGACTCCTTACATGATTTACTTACTATGCTCACATCATTATTCTATGTTGCATGACATACCCTGCTATAGCTGCACATATACATATGTGATATTGTATTGGTTAGGGACAATTGAGACATTGGTTCTTATTCCATTGTGCATATGAAATATAGCATACACATAT
Source organism: Agapanthus africanus (assembly GCA_030015575.1). Lineage (NCBI taxonomy): Eukaryota > Viridiplantae > Streptophyta > Magnoliopsida > Asparagales > Amaryllidaceae > Agapanthus > Agapanthus africanus. The sequence continues at coordinate 467,824,813 of JASDDO010000001.1, forward strand.
ACCTTGCTATACCTACATGCTTACACATATACCTTGCTATAGCTACATGTTCAGCTTCATATGATGTTGCGATGGATTTTGGATAAATTGGGAACCGCATGGTATATTTAATAACTTGATGCATTTAAATATCGGTTTTCCCTTTATATGCTCATATTACCGTTCTATGTTGCATATATTATGTTTTCATGGATTTACGCATTGAGATACGGATTTCATGTGATTTATGGATTTGAGAACCGTAGGGATATTTCAAGAAAGTATGTATTGTTTTGAAAACCCGATTTCTCTTAATATAATATTTCGATGCGTCCACTATGAGTTTTTCTCGGTTCTGAGATTTGTGTTAGAAAACCGATATGATATGTGGATTACAAGTGTTGATGTTGGACACTCAGGTTCCGTGAGATGTATGGATATGTGGGCCGATCCGGACTGACGGAGCCTGATATGATATGTGGATTGTGAGTGTAGATATTGGACACTCAGGTTCCGTGAGATGTATGGATATGTGGGCCGATCCAGATTGACAGAGCCCGATATGATATGTGGATTGCGAGTGTCGATGTTGGATACTCAGGTTCCGTGAGATGTATGGATATAAGGGCCAGTCCTGGTGACAGCGCCTGAGAGATGAGTATTTACGTGTCGATGCTGGACACGGGTTTCATGATGTTTCGAGTGTCGATGCTGGGCACTCGGGTTCCATGATTTTGATATGACGCGAGGGACACACGTTGATTTATATCTTCATATTTACTAGCATATGCTTTCAGGATATTTACATACATGCTTTTCCTTCATGATGTTGCGATGTGTCGATGTTGGACACTCAGGTTCCATGGAGTTGATTGTGTCATTGATGGACACGTGGATAAGATCCACATGCATACAGGCATTAATTATATGGTTGGATGAGATCCACTTGCTGATAGGCATTTTTTTATGTGTTGGCTCATATGCAGATACGGTCACCCTAGGTATCATAGTATTACCTTTATGATATAGTTGACCTAGGGATCGTTATTTATTTCAATTTCTACCTGATGATGTTTTCTACTCACGAGTTGGCAATTCACCCCCGTTGTGCCACAGTTCTTGCAGGTTGACCGCATGGATAAGTAGCGGCATGGCTGGCACACAGCTGTTTTCGGATGATTTGCTTTAGTATGTGGTACATGTTGGATCTTACCCCTCTTATATTTATTATTCCTATTGTATCTAGTTAACTCCATCAAATCAGAAACTAGTATTTGTAAAAGTAGTAAGACTTAGCAAGACTTGTAGTTGCGAGACTTGAGCGATGGGTTATATGTTCGCTTGGTGGGTTTGGTGTCTTGCTTTACATTATTCCTTGTGTTGATCTTCGCCGTTGGGGCGTCGTATACTTATATTCTGTCTTGCGTGGTTGGGACTCCGCCGTTTGGCGAAGAGCTAGCTCCCGCTTGGGGATGCCTTTTATCTTATCTTGGATATGTGGTTTTGGATCAAAATACGAGGGAGGTGCTGCCCAAAAATTTTAAAAGACAAAACATGATTCATTACCTTTATTTCAAACTTCACCTCTTCCTTTTTCTTAAAAAGGTTTAGATTGCTGGGTTTCAGCTTACTTAATTTACGTTGCGCCTTTGGACTTTGCGTGATCTAAGTGCCGGTCACGAACTAAATTCGGGTCATGACAAGGTCACCTGCACGACTCTCTGTGTTCGCTAAATAATTTTTAGGGTCTCCGGGTTATAGTAGATCTCAGTATCCCATCACAAATTCCACAAAATACGATATCGGCCGATTTCAAAGTTCGTGTTTCAGGTTCTATTCTCTATTCTAGGTCAGGAAATCATTTTTAAAGTCTTGCAAACACTCACTACACCTCTATTTACCACTTAACAGCAACTTGGAAATTTCCAAAATCACATAACCTAACTAAATCAAATTCTAAACTAAACTAGGATATATAAACACAAATACTAATCTAAAAGTGAAGGGAATACCTCATTTGACAACTTAGGAAAATTCTTGAGCTGCCCAAAGTCTTCAAAATCCACACTTGATTGGTTTAAAGGGTTTAGAATAGGCTTGTGCATATTTATTGTGAAGGTGGTGTTCCCCTCCGAACGGCGGCCTGCGACGTTGGGACGTCACGTGCCTGAGGTTCGGGGCAGATGCTATTTGGTTTTTATCCGTCCACCTCTTCGAAGATGCCAAGTTGATTTATGGCACCGTGTATCGAAGGTTTAGACGGATGCGGCCGATGTAGCAGACTTTGTCAGATTCCCCCTCAGGGTGAGGGGTTTTTGATTGTGGGGACGCTCTTCCCTGCAGGCGCAAGCCCCTGCAGTTAATTACGCTATCGCGTTGCGATAACAACTTTCTCCTTCTCCAGAATTTCACTTCGTGTCGTGTATGTTTATTTTATTTGTGGTTGCCCGTGGATTGTATACGGAGACTTAGTGATGTCGTCGCCCGTAGGACGTGGATTAGTCCAAATCCGTGTTTGCTTAGATTTGAGTTTGGTGTTTTTAGTTTAAGGATGCATTGGTCGCGTTGCGACTAAGATCAACTTAAACGTTCATCGAGGATACGCTAGTCCTGTTTTGGACTAAGATCGACCTGACGTAGTGATTGATTTAATTATCCGGCCGTCGGGACTCGTCACCTCTCTGACGTCATTGAGGGATTACAACGACATACGTCTGAGGAGTTCCGAGATGTACCCTTGAACCAAAGTTGGTTTGGGATTTCATTGTTTATTTAGATGTCTAAGGACACGTTAACCGTATTTGGGGTTAAGATCAACTTAGGCGGGACCGTTTAGATCCGACAAAAGAGCGTTTGGGCCCTATTATGTCAGTTTAGGGATGTAGCGGTCCATATTCCAATTTAGGGACGTGGTGGTCCATTATTAGTTTAGGGACGTTTCGGTCCGATTTTAGTTTAGGGACGTTTCGGTCCGATATTAGTTTAGGGACGTTTCGGTCCGTCGCCAGTTTAGGGACGTAGTGGTCCGTCATTAGTTTAGGGACGTTTCGGTCCGATATTAGTTTAGGGACGTTTCGGTCCGTCATTAGTTTAGGGGACGTTTCGGTCCGATATTAGTTTAGGGACGTTTCGGTCCGATATTAGTTTAGGGACGTTTCGGTCCGATATTAGATGAGTGGTCGTTGGGACTCGTTACCTCTCTGACGTCGCTGAGGAATTACAACGACAGATGTCAGAGGAGTTCGGAGATGTACCCTCGAACCGGTCATGACTTGGTTTATGAGGGGGCATTTAATTTAAGGACTTACAGCCAGGATTGGGTTAAGTCCAATTTTTATTTTAGGTTTTGCCAGATTAGAAGAATCAATCTAAACAGGGCTTTGCCCCTTTCATTATTTTACAAGTCTGATTTGGGCCAAGCCCTTCTAATTAATGAGTTACAAGGACTCAGGAATTCTCCAAACAGGGCCTTGCCCTTTTTATTTATTATTTTTTTTTTTTGCAATTGGGCTAGGCCCTTTTAAATAATGAGTTTCAGAAACTCAAGAAGTTTTTACAAACAGGGCTTTGCCCTTTTATTGTTCTGTAATTTAGTTTGGGCCAGGCCCATTTGAATAACGAGTTTGCAGAAACTCAGGAATTTTTCCAAACAGGGCCTTGCCCTTTTATTATTTCAATTTAGTTTGGGCCGGGCCCAAAACAAGGGGTTGCAGAAACCCTAGAAATCTTCAGATTGAAGAACACAAGTGCATGGCACTTTGATTTGAATTTGGATCAAAGGAAAACAAGTTCTTGTTTTTTCCTGATCATACAGAACCGAGGGTTCATATTAAGTGCAAGACACTATTTATTATTTTTTTATTTATATTTTATTTTTTTTTATTTTTTTTAGAACCAGGGGTTCCTATCAAGTGCAAGGCACTATTTATTTTCTCCTTTTCTGTTCTTCAGAAATTTTACCTTCTTTTTTTTTTTTGGTTCTTGATTAATCTTCAAGAGCTCTCTTTTTTCAGAAGCTTTTTCCCTCTCTCGATGATGATTGATTATCTGATGCCTTTGAATGAGGCCTGGGGTCTTATTTATAGTGCCCACCAATTTGTTGGATTTGTTAACAAAATCTTTCATGAATAATTTTGGGAATTTTCCCACCATTGGATCAGAGATCCAAGGGTCCCTGTTTTACAGGAGAACAGAAAAGATCCACTTAAATTTTCATTCAGTTGCTGCGCAACTCACCAGCGCGTGACACGTGTCCCGCATCTGTGCGCTTGCGCAGTTGCGGATGCGCAACTGCGCAGACACGTGTCGCGCATCTGTGCGCTTGCGCAGTTGCGATTGCGCAACTGCGCAGACACGTGTCACGCATCGGTACGCTTGCGCAGTTGCGAATGCGCAACTGCGCAGACACGTGTCCCTCATCTGTGCGCTTGCGCAAACACGTGTCCCGCATCTGTGCGTTTGCGCAGTTGCGATTGCGCAACTGCGCAGACACGTGTCACGCATCTGTGCGCTTGCGCAGACACGTGTCACGCATCTGTGCGCTTGCGCAGTTGCGATTGCGCAACTGCGCAGACACGTGTCACGCATCTGTGCGCTTGCGCAGACACGTGTCACGCATCTGTGCGCTTGCGCAGTTGCGATTGCGCAACTGCGCAGACACGTGTCACGCATCTGTGCGCTTGCGCAGACACGTGTCTCGCTGCCATGCATTTGCGCAGTTTAAGTCTTAATTTTGTTTTCTGAAGAGCCTTGCTCTGATGGGACGCACTGTCTCGGGCGTTACGCTGCCGAATCACCTTCTGCCATGTGGCAAATTGCGCGCTGCGCACGGAAACCGAAGCGTTGCTTCGAATTTTGAATTTTCAAAATTCAGTAGAGCCTTGCTCTGATTGGGGGAAACAGATGCCCCCCCACCGTTGCGCTCACGTGGCGCGCGCGTGAGTGCAACGGTGGCAAGATCCTGACCGTCGGATTGACGGGTCAAGTGAACAGGCGCAGGCGCCTATAAATAGGACCCTTGGTCCTTGGTAATTTTTTTACCATTCTCAAGAAATTAAATTTCAGAGCCTTGCTCTTACTTGAGAACTTCCAGAGCCTTGCTCTTGCGATTCCTTAAGAACTTCCAAGTTCTATCCTTAGAACCATTCTAGGTAAATTAAATTAATTTAATTTAAATCAAACTTAATTAACAGAGCCTTGCTCTTATAGATCTTTGATCTAAAGGAAACCCCTTTGGGGTTTCTTCAACAGAGCCTTGCTCTTATAGATCTTTGATCTAAAGGAAACCCCTTTGGGGTTTCTATTCACAGAGCCTTGCTCTCAAAAATTTGCAGAGACTCTGTTCTTAGGTTTTAACCCATGAACAGAGCCCTGCTCACAGATCAACTAGAAAACTTTTTAAAAGTTTCCATGGATCTTTAAGACCCCAAAATTTTAATTCTTAGGAGTTGTGAATTTTTATTACTGCTACAGAGTTAGGCTCTTTTTTAAGAAATTTTATTCTTTTGAAACAGGAGTTTGACAAATGTCACTCTGTGACAGAGCTTTGCTCTGAAAAGAGGAGATCTTCTCCTTGTCTCTAGGGGTCCCCCCCAATGAGGATATTCTCTTGGGAGTTCTTTTTATTGACTGATAGTCTCATCCAATGGTGGGATTGTCTCATCAAATGATGCGCCGTCATCTTGATTTTGTGGGTCCCCCTTTGGTCCCCTACCCTTTGCATCACAGTGTGGAGCAAGATTTTTATTTATTATTATTTTTTTTTATCATTATTTTTTTTTATGTTTAAACGCCAGGCCACTAATGATATATATATATTTTATGCAGGAAAGATGTCTGACGACTTGTCTTTTCCCTTCGTTCGCTCAGAAGGAGGGTTCCCACATGCACCAGTGGACCGGGTAGTGTTTGCTTTGATTAAAGATCGTGATCCTGAGTGCAAACATCTCCACCTATGGGGAAGGTGGTATAGCCAAATCATCCAGGGTCGTCGCAGTTTTAGTTCCGCCTCGCCCTCCGAACCTATAGTTACGATCCCCTATGCGGATAAACCCCCGGTGGAGTATGCCGTGGAGGTTAAAAATTGGAATTCGGACGACCTTCTCCAGCCTGCAATCGGCGCTATTCCGGTACAGCCGCCGCCGGCCATAGATATCTTAGGAAGGCGAATCTGTCAGGGTGAAGCACGCCCTTGGGGACAGGCTTACAATATTGGATTAAATCCGCGACCGCTTGCTGGATACCTGCCATGGGCCCGGTACATTTTAGCGGCGAAAAGAGCTCACCTGACGAAGATAGGTTTATATTCCGCCGTCTACGTCTCGCTTTTCGAGTATCCTACTCCTCCAACGTGGTGGACAAAGGCCTTCATCGAACAATGGAATATCCCCACGCATACTTTCCTGGCAGCGGATAGGGAAGTTTCAATTTCTCTAGAGGAATTCGTTGAGCTTTCTGGTTTACCGGCGAGGGGGGAGCACTACGAAGAGTTGCTTCCTCCTGATGAGTACGTCTTTGCCACCAAGCAAGTGGTACTCGACTTGACTCCGGAAAATGCCATCCAGCATCAGCATCCGGGCCTGGTGAGGGTGTTGGAGATTTACGAGGAGCTTCATTTGGAATTGGGCGACCGAGGAGTTAGTTTTGCGGACTTCATTGCTCGTTTTATTCGCCCGGAATTTTTATCAGAGCAAGGTGAGAAGTTCGCCCAACTTGCTGATCCTTTTGGTTTCGGCCTGGACCGCCGACCTTCATCGGAAATTGATCAGCGAAGTTTTTACCTTCCCGGTACTGCTAGCGTTCCTTTCTCAGAGATCGCCGTTCCTGGCATGGATGAGGAGACCTTCTTCATCGGGTTCTTAGGTCTGTGGCTGTGCAGCTTCGCGCTTCCCATGCACCCACGCCTCATGAGGTCTTCTGTCTTTTACCCGGCGCATCAAATGGTGGCCGGTCTACAGTTATCAGTGGGGATCGCCGGGTTGGCTCACCTCTACAATGGACTTAGCGTAGCGGCGGACGCTAATGAACCTGGGGTGCAGCCTGCTAACTTCTCGATGCATTACTTCACATCTTGGATGGAGCTGCATGTTCGAGGAGTGTTTGGCGCCCACAAAACTCCTCCATTCTTTGAGAGATTCATATTTCCAAGAATCATACGATTGATCGGGGCTTCCATCGTGTTTGCACCTCCGCGGGAGTCTAGGGGACTGCTTCTGCGTTCGCATCTAGTCGGGGCGAAGACCTCTTTTGTGGATAAGGTCATCACCATGGGTTCCGAGACCACTAAGTCGGTGGTGTCGCTGCGTGATGACTTCAAGGGCGGTGTCTCCGTGTTGAAGGCTCGGGAAATCCTCCACCTTTATTCCATTCGGCCGGGTTACTTGGTATTTAGGCAGAATGAAACGGCCCTCTTCATGAGGTATAACCCGCATCGATTTGCCCGGCAATCGAGTTATAACCAAGGAGTCCCGTTGGAAGCCTTCTTGGGAACACCTGCAGTCGGTCCAGAGGGAGTACGGAATGCGATGCATCACTTCATCCGGCTCAATACAGGCTCCTACTTTTTCATCAGTGAGCCCAGCTGTACCCCCAAGATACTCAATTCGTATGTGGCTTGGTACGCGCACGCGATGGGCCCAATTATCTTGATGGAGAAACGTCTACTGGTCGATCGTAGGGCTGCGCCTCCCGGCGGCAATCGCAAGGCTCCATTGCAGCCCAGGGTTCAGGTTATCCCTCCGACGAAAGAGGCCAGAGCTGATCGACCACGCGTGTTGGCCCCTCCGCGTGGATTGCCACTGCCTACTACGATGGATGCCCCAACGGCGCCCCGTGCTCCGACAGAGACGGTTAAAGCGGCATCGCCGGAGTCGGGTGCAGGAGCGGACATCGGGACTCGCCGCCCGAAAGTGACTGCCAAAACTGGCAAGCGCAAAACTGCTCCGGGTGGATCCAAGGCTGGTGAACAAAAGAAGAAGAAGTCCACCTTATCCCTCGACGCGATTCTTAATTTAGAGCCCGCGGCTCATTCTGCCGAGACGATATGTGAATACGGCAGCAACGAGGGTTTCGTGGTGGATCCTGCGGACACCAACCTAGCCGCCGCCATTGCAGAATCAGAGCGATCGGCGAGGCTCGAAGCGATGCTGAGTAAACTCGCTGAGTCCGGTAATCATCAGACGCCTTATTTGTTATCTCATTGCACTCTATATTGTTACATTTAACTAACTTTTGCTCCCTTTCTTAACAGGTATCTCCACTGAAGATGCTATCGCTGCATCCTTGAAGACCTTCCAAGAGGAGGAGAAGAAACGAGCCCTGGCAAGCGTCGGTATGTTTTATCCCTTTCCCTTTTCTAAGGAAAGTTTGTTGTCTTTTTACGATAGTCGACCTGATCTTCTCTTGTTTCTTTACAGGGGTGGTATTAATCGGCGCAAGGACCCTTCCCAAGCCCGTCATCGAAGCCCCAGCTCCGTCGAAGCTGCCGCAAGAGCCTCGGCTTGATGCAACAACGAGGGATGCTCTGAAAAATCTGGAGGCATCCCTCTACACGGATGAGGAGGCTTCGCTCAAGGAAGCTCTGATGGCATCTGTCTCATCGGCTCAAGAGGAACGGAAGCGGTCCAGACGCGAGGCTAAGGCGCGCAGAGCTGCTCTGGCCGCAGGGGCGGGCCCCAGCACTGTTCCTCGCGCTAGTACTCCTTCTGAAGAGCCCCCTGTGGCCCTGTCTACCGCTCGTCGGCAAGTTGCGCGCGCGGTTCGGAACGCCAATGATAAATCCGCTTCAGGTCGTACTCCTTTCAGAGCCTTGTTGTATGACTTGTAAAACTATTGGCTTATACATATCTCATCTTGCAGGGTCAAGTCCAACTGAGGGGGAGGCGGAGACGACCGTCGAACCCAAGGGAGCGGAAGAAGCGGTACTCGCCGAACCCGAACCGACAGTGGACAACTTTATCGGGGCCGTGGGGACTGGAGCCGAGATTAAGGAACCTACCGCGGAGAAAATCATTGATGCCGTACCCGAAGCGGTGGCAGATGATATGATTGTCTCGACCGAGCCGCAGGCGGTAGAGGGCGAGGTACTCGAGGCTGGGGACCTCGTGGTGCCGGTGGACGGGGCAGCTGTAATCGCTGATCCTGAGGGAGCAGCAGGTGAGGCGGCCATGATTCCTGAGGACGAGCTAGGCGCTCCTTCTCAGGAATCTGGCAATGTTCCTATCTTGGCCCTCCCTGTCTATGGTTCCCCACCGCCTGCAGAGCTTGAGAGCATAACAACGGTTCCCCTTGAGTCAGGTGATGAAGCTACAGGCGGTGGTCTTCCGTCAGTGGAGGAGGGGACCGCCTCAGTTTCTGCTGGCAGCTCGTCAGGTAAAAATTTTATCACCAGCATTCCCCCCCCCCTTTTTTTTGTATATATCTTGTGATCTCTTCTAACGAATTTGTTCTTGCAGGTGCGGCCCGTACCGATGCTCCACTGCTCGAGGGGGCACCGTCAACTACTGCTTTGGCAGTAGTCACCTCTCCGTCTTCCCTTGTGCCGTCACGGATGTTGGGAGGTATGGATTTACGACTCATGCATTAATCTTTCAAAAATGCAGCTTTTATACTAACGTTACACCATTGTGCCTTTGCAGGAGTGCTTTTTGATCACTTGTATCAAGTGTTGCTCCCGCACTTTTCTTTCCCGTCCGAACTCGCTTCTCCTTCTAGTGGCGCCGGTAATATCTTTATTTACTTCTTTCTCTAGCAATGGGATGATTTCTGACTTTTCCTTTTCTTTATTGTAGTTCCACAAATCGAAGGAGGGGATGTAAGCCCCGTCGCGCTACCGGCCCTTCCGGCTCTGCCGTCCGTTGCTGCTGGTATAGTAGATCTCCTTTTTGGTAATCCTTTAACATCTTTTGAACCATCGCTTAACCCTGTTTGTTTTGCAGCTATTGTTCCGGTTCCGGTCCCCTTCGAGGCTCGCGTCCTTTTACCGGCAGGCCCCTTTCTGAGACGTCCGTCTTCAAAGGGTGCGGTGATGAGTCTAGGCATGCTGAGCGGGTATATTGAAGAGCTCAGCATGGACGCTCTTCCTTCTGCTGTCGATTTCGCTGCGGATGTTAACCCAATGTTAGCGGCGCTCGTAACTTTTCATGACGAGGGCGTCGTTGAATCTTGGGTTAACCACTGCAGGGAGATCGAGGCCTGCTTGTATCGGCTGGAGTTGACGCGTCCTGCTCCCGAAGTTTTAGCTCTGAGCGCCCAACGCACAACTTGGCTCGAGCAAAGCACTTCGCACTCCCGCCACTTGGAGCAAGAAGCAGCTCGGAGACTAAGGGAATGCCAAAAGACCTCAAACGAAACGGCCCATCTGCGCGCTGAGGTTGAGGCAAATGCTGCCCAAGTGAAGACTATCTTTGAGGGTCTCCTGGGGCGCATCTCCCACGGGCTAAACTTAAAGCGGAAGCTTGACGTGGCTGAGCGCAATGTCCCCAGTCGGGAGGCCGCTTATCAGGGCGTGAGGGAGCAGCTTGCAGTGGTCTTGCGGCAACGAGCCCAAGTGGAGGCAGAGCTGGCGGTGGTAGCCGATCAAGAGAAGGCATGGAAGGACGTCTGCGAGCGATTGCTGCACCTATGCAAGACGCCTCCTTCCCAATAACTGCCATTATATCAATATACTTGTAATTTTCTTTTTTGAATAAGATGTATACATTCTTTATTCTTTTATACGATTCGCCATGTACTTGATTGAGTTAATAAATAAAGATACACATTTTTTGCAATGTCTTGTATTATTTCTTTGCTTTCTCCCTTCTCTTATTATCAGCATGCTGTCTTGATAAACATGTTTGACAGGTAACAGAGTAAGCATTTTGGTTTCTTCAAGATATAACGATGGCTTAGGCCGCAGGTTCAGATCTGCCGCCTAAGACTTTTCAATTCTATGAGCCGTGAGGGTCTCATAGAGATTTTTCTCCCTACGGATCGAGAGGATCTCATAGGTGGATTTTCTCCTTAGGAATCGTGAGGATTCCTAAGTGTGGTTTTCTCTCATAGGTCGAAAGGATCTTATGAGAGAATTTCTCCCTCTTACGAGTCGAGAGGGCTCGTAAGCGGTTGTTTCCCTCTTTGTCGAGAATCGACTTCAGAGAGTGAGACCCGTGAATAGTATGCAAGAGACCATTTAGGATTGACTTGCAGGGTCCCATTGTTCAGGAAGCAAGTTTTTGAATCCTTACTGCCCGAGATGTGAGTCAGAAAAGCTCTCGTCACGGAGTGTTTGTATCCGTGAGTTGAGAAGTTTTGCGAGGGATTATTTGTTTCCCAAGCGCCAAGGATTATTTGTGTCCTTGGGGTTTGAAACGAGTCGATGGTTCCCACGGAGGCGCTGGTGGCTCTGCGGGTCGACGTGGATCAGAAGGCTCTCGTCAAGGAGTGTTTGTATCCGTGAGTCGAGGAAATTGCTGGGATTATTTGTTTCCCAAGCGCCAAGGATTATTTGTGTCCTTGGGGTTTGAAACGAGTCTATGGTTCCCACGGAGGCGCTGGTGGCTCCGCGGGTCAACGCGGATCAGGAAGCTCTCGTCAAGGAGTGTTTGTATCCGTGAGTTGAGAAGTTTTGCGAGGGATTATTTGTTTCCCAAGCGCCAAGGATTATTTGTGTCCCTGGGGTTTGAAACGAGTCGATGGTTCCTACGGAGGCACTGGTGGCTCTGCGGGTCGACGCGGATCAGGAAGCTCTCGTCAAGGAGTGTTTGTATCCGTGAGTTGAGAAGTTTTGCGAGGGATTATTTGTTTCCCAAGCGCCAAGGATTATTTGTGTCCCTGGGGTTTGAAACGAGTCTATGGTTCCCACGGAGGCGCTGGTGGCTCCGCGGGTCGACGCGGATCAGGAAGCTCTCGTCAAGGAGTGTTTGTATCCGTGAGTTGAGAAGTTTTGCGAGGGATTATTTGTTTCCCAAGCGCCAAGGATTATTTGTGTCCCTGGGGTTTGAAACGAGTCGATGGTTCCTACGGAGGCACTGGTGGCTCTGCGGGTCGACGCGGATCAGGAAGCTCTCGTCAAGGAGTGTTTGTATCCGTGAGTCGAGGAATTTGCTGGCTTCTTCGGTTGAAATGAACCGTTGAGGTTTGGCTTCGTCATTCGACGGAATCCGTTGGGGAAGTATGGTTTCCTCTTTGTTTGCGCCCTTGGATTGTATACAGGGATCGATGTGATCTTAACTGTAGGGCCGAAGTTTCATCATTTCTTATTTTTGTTTTATTTTATTTCCGCGATGCTCTATCATTTCAGCTTTTATATCGCGAAGGTCGCGATTGCCCAATCATTTCGGCTATTTTTCGCGGTGCCCAATCATTTCGGCTTTTTTATTTTATCTTTACTCGTTGCTTTTTATTACGAGTTGCCCGATCATTTCGGCTATTTTGCATGCATACATTTTACTTGCTGCTTTTTATTGCAAGTTGCCTTATCATTTCGGCTATTTTGTATGCATGAGCGGCCTACTGGCTTTCGCCATAAACCTGAAATTGGGCACCGACTTCGGCATCAGCACCGCTGCAACTGGAATATTGCCAGGAGCGAATCATCATTTGCCTCTGTCGTTGTCGAGCAAAGGAGGCTTAGCGACCAGGGTTAGGGTCCTGTCGGCTAAGTCTTTTGACTTCATGAGCCGTAAGGGTTTCACGAAGTTATTTCTCCCTACAAGTCGTGAGGATCTTGTAGGTGTATTTTCTTCTTAGGACTCGTGAGGATTCCTAAGTGTTCGTTTCCTCTGTAAGTCGTAAGGATCCTACAGGAGGGTTTTCTCCTTGTAAGTCGAGAGGACTTATAAGGGTTGTTCATCATGCGAACATATCCCCAGTCTCGGATGAGACTTGATTAGGGAAATGTTTATTCGCGCCCGTGGATTGTATACAAGGGTCAATATTGAGCCACTTGTAGGGCAATATTGGAAGTTTGTGGGGGCTTGCTTAAGCACAGGTTTAGGTTTCTGTAACTTAAGACTTTCAAATCTCATGAGCCGTGAGGGTCCCATAAGAGAGTTCTCCCTACGAGTCGTGAGGATCTCGCAAGCGTATTTTCTCCTTAGGAATCGTGGGGATCCCTAAGTGTGTTGCTCCCTTGTGAGTCGTAAGGATCTCACGCGGGTAGTTTCTCCTTACAGGGTCGAGAGGACCCTATAAGTGTCTTTTAACGAGGTTGCGCCCTTTCGGTTTTTCACAAACACTCGCCGGTAGCCCTGCTGTTTTTACTCACGGAGCCCTTTCGGGTTTTCATCCGTGCCCATTTTGCTTATGGACATACCGTTTTTTTTTTTTTTTTTTTTTTTTTTTTTTAAACGAGGTCGCGCTCTTTCGGGTTTTCACGAACACTCGCCGGTAGCCCTGCTGTTTTTACTCACGGAGCCCTTTCGGGTTTTCATCCGTGCCCTTTTTGCTTATGGACATACCGTTTTATTTTATTTTATTTTTTTTTTTATATATATTTTTTTTACATCTCGTCAGCCTAGAGGTGCTGCGCTAGTAGTTTCAAGACGTCTCGGTCTGCTATTAGTTTAAGGACATTTCGGTCCGCCGTTGAGAGGGCTGGCTACTGTTTATAAAGCCTGAGCTTAGGAAGATAGCGAGCGGACATAGTCATCGTCATCTATCATTGACCTAAACTAAGGCTCGTTAAGCGTAGTATTTCTTTAGGAAGCGACCGTTTATTGGCCTGAAAGGCCTTTCACCGTGCATGTCCATGAGTAGATAGGCTCCGCCCTGGTAGACCTTATCAATGATGTACGGTCCTTCATAATTTGGCTCAAATTTTCCCCGCTTGGCGCGATTGGGGACCATGGGCCTTTTGACGACTAGCACGAGTTCGCCTTGGTGGAATGTCCTCGGGCGGCTCAATCTTTCATATGAGCGCGTCATCTTTGCTTTATAAGCTTCCAAATTTTGCTGTGCTAGAAGCCGGATTTCATCAAGGGCGTCAAGCTCTTCAAACCGAAGGTGAGCATTTTCTTCGTCCGTCAACTCGTAATGGACAGCCACTCGTAGAGAGGGTAATTCTATCTCGAGGGGGAGTACTGCTTCTGTCCCAAATACCAACGCGTACGGCGTTGTGTTTGTGGCCGTTTTAAATGTAGTTCGATACGCCCAAAGCGCCTCTTGCAATCTTTCGTGCCAATCTCTCTGATTTCGTGACACCGTTTTCTTCATGATCTTCGTCAAGGTCTTGTTGAAGGCCTCAGCTAGACCGTTAGCTCGGGGGTTATAAACTGAGGAATATCTCCAGTCTATATTGTGCTGTTGTGCGAAGCGGCTAATCTTATGACTTCGGTAGGCTGGCCCATTGTCAGAGATGATCCTTCTTGGGGTTCCAAACCGGTATATGACATGCGTTTTGAAGAAATGGAGGATGTTCTCCGTTTTTACTTCCCTCAACGGTACCGCTTCTGCCCATTTGGAGAAGTAATCAGTCGTCGCCAAGATGAAACGATGTCCCTTTGACGATGCTGGTTCGATGGGACCGACTATGTCAGTTCCCCACATTTCAAATGGCCAACTAGCCACTGTTGGATGCAGTGGATTGGGATGCTGATGGATGAAGTCTCCATGAATTTGGCATGAATGACATTGCCTCGCGTATTCTAGGCAATCCTGCATCATCGTGGGCCAGTAGTAGCCCATCCGCTTTATCTTTAACTTCATCTTAGGGCCTGCTTGGTGGGAACCGCAGAGTCCGTCGTGAACTTCTTGGATGACCCTTCTCGCTTCATCAGGTCCTAAGCATCTCAACCACAGAGAATCGAATGACCTCTTGTACAGAGTATCATTGACGAAGGCGAAAGACAGAGCTCGTTTCGTGAGCTGATGTCTTGTGGACGCTTCTTCAGGTATTCGGTGGAACTTGAAGTAATCTATGAAGACTTCTCTCCAGTCTTCGGCGTTTTCCCAGTCTTTTATTTGCAGGGTTGTCTCCTCTTTCGCTCCTTTTTCTTCAGACGATTCCGGAGATATTTCCGTTGGGGCAAGCACTCGACGACTTTGCACCACGATTCTAACGTCGTCGAGGTTCTCGTCAGCCAGTTCTTTAGCAAGTTTGGCTAGTGCGTCTGCTTTGCTGTTTTCCGCACGCGGTATGCTTTCCAACGTGTAAGAGGGAATTTGGGTTAGCAGTTGTTGCACTTTTTCACCGTATTTTACCAATTCCGGTTTACATGTTTGGTAATCGCCGTTTACTTGACTGACGACCAGTTGGGAGTCCCCGTATATGAGGAGGCTCTCAATTCCCATATCAATGGCGATCTCAAGGCCTGCTATCAGAGCTTCATATTCAGCTTCATTATTCGTCCTCGGCTCCGTTAAGGAGAAGGCGAAGCGCATTATTCCTCCTTGGGGGGTCACAAAGATGAGTCCCACCCCCGATTTGATCGTTGGCATACTTTGTTTGTGCTTTTTCATAGAAGACGCTCCATCGAAGTAAAGCTCCCAACGGGTATCACCACTGTCGATTGCGTCAAATGCATGTCTGTCTGGCAAATCGCAGTTTAAAGGAGAGTCGGCAGGTATGGGATGCTCAGCAAGGAAGTCAGCGATGGCCTGGCCTTTTACTGCCTTGAGAGGTTGATATGTTATGGAAAATTCCATCAAGAGCAGGGCCCATTTAGCGAGTCGTCCTGTCAATATGGCTTTTGACATTAAATATTTGAGAGGGTCCACTTTTGAAATCAGACGAACCTCGTGCGCCAACGCATAGTGCCTAAGCTTTGTTATTGCGAAGATTAATGCCAGGCAGTGTTTTTCAATGGGAGAATAGTTGCTTTCTGCCCCCAGCAGCACTCGACTTAAGTAGTAGAGCGCCCTTTCTTTCCCTTGATCGTTCTCTTGTGCCCATAATGCGCCTAAGGAACCTTCGAGGGCGGTTGTATAAAGAATGAGAGGCTTCCCCTTAACCGGGGCAGCCAACACCGGCGGGTTCTGCAGGTACTGCTTGATCTCGTCTAGTGCGCCTTGGCATTTTTGATCCCAAACGAATGGGGTTCCTTTCTTCATCAGGTGACTATATGGCCGGCATTTTCCTGAGAGGTTGGCTATAAATCGCCGTATGTATGCGAGTTTCCCTTGGAGAGACCGCAGCTGTTTGAGAGTCCTCGGCGGAGGCATTTCCATGATTGCTTTAATCTTTGACGGATCTATTTCAATACCTCGGTGTCGAACAACGAATCCCAGGAATTTGCCCGAGGAAACCCCGAACGCACATTTAAGAGGATTCATCTTCAGGTTGTACTGCCGAAGGCGTTGAAATACAGTCTTCAGATGCTCGAGATGTTCCTCGTATGATTTGCTTTTAACCACGAGATCGTCGATATAGCATTCAACGATTTCGTGTATAAGGTCGTCGAAGATCTTTGTCATGGCCCTCTGATAAGTAGCACCAGCGTTCTTCAAACCAAAGGGCATCACTTTATAACAAAATATACCAAGAGGAGTCCTGAAGGCTGTGTGCTTCTGGTCTTCGGGATGCATTTTTATCTGGTTATACCCCGACGAGCCGTCCATGAAGGAGAAAACCTCATGAGTGGATGTATTGTCTATCATAAGTTCAGTAACTGGCACTGGGAAATCATCTTTTGGGCAGGCTTTATTAAGATCCCGAAAGTCTACGCATATGCGCACTGTCCCATTTTTCTTCATCACTGGGACGATGTTAGCGATCCATTCAGGGTATTGAACTTCCTGGATGAAGCCAGAGTCTATAAGCTTTTTGACTTCGGCGTTGATGCTCATCTCAAGCTCGAGTCGCATTCTCCTCGGCGCTTGTTTGACGGGCTTGATGTCCGGAGATATCGCCAATTTATGTACAGCAATTTCTGGATCTAGTCCCGGCATTTCGGAATAGTTCCACGCGAAGCAATCTTTGTGTTGTAGAAGCACATCCTTCAACGCAGTCACCCTTTTTTCAGATAACAGCTCGCTGATGAATGTTGGTCGCGGGTCATTTTCCGTCCCCAACTCAATTTTCTTGAGATTATCTGCAGTGGTGTGGATTCCATCCTCCAGTTCTTTCGGAGCTGGGGGAAATTCTGAGATTACCTCATCGCTGCTGTTTTCAAAGCACCAAGGGAAGTCGTTCATGTCCTCGGATTCTTCTTTTAATATTGTTACCACGTGGCAAGTGCGAATTTTCTGCCAATCCCAATGCGGAGTTGGTTTTTCTTTTGCAGCCTCGGGTTCGTGCTTCTGTGGTGGTGCTACCCTCCAGTTGTCAGAAAGCGCGAATTTGCCTAACTGATATTGGTCCTCAACCCAATTCTTAAAGGTGAAACAATCTTCAAGCGGATGCCCTACTACTCGATGGTAAGAGCAATAATTTGGGTTGGAGACTTCGCCTGCTTGCTCAGGGTGTTTAGACTCTGGCAGAGTAAGCATTTGATGTTTTAGAGCAAGATCAAGTATTTTCCTTGTTTTGTTCCGAGGAAACGAGTATGCTCGACCCATTTTCTTCATAAGGGCTAGGTCAATAACGCTCGCCTCTCGTATGCGTGGCTTCTTAGCTCTGTCTTGTGGTTGTCGAGCACCTTTTCGGCCCCTCGACTTGTTTTTGCTTTCGCGTCGAACCCTTTTTGTAGCAGGCTGACGTGGGGTAACATCTTCGTTCTTTACTGCCTGTCGAAGGAGACGCTGTGTCTTGGCTTTCTCATAGATTGCCATTTCACGATCGTGATCATCTCGGGCTTTTTGACTCGCATCCTTTATAAATTTGTTCACTGGGTCTTTAGACGATGGACTGGGCGGCTTTGTGTCAGGAACTTTTGCTGATTCGGGATTAGCGTCCTCCCATTGAGCGTCCGCTTCTTCATCAAAGTCATACATGGCATAACAGCTGTTTATTAACTCCCGTTTCTTTGGCCGGATGTACCCGAGCCCTTTTGTTTCCGTTCTCCCGTTAGGCAGTTTGCATTGAGTTCCGGGAATGTTCCAGACCTTGTCATAGAATTTGGCTTTTCTGATGGTCTGTGTGAAGGACATCCCTTGGCGTTTCAGCAGTTTCTTCAAACCTTCGGTATAATATCTGGGAAGACGGATAGGCTGAAGCTTGTTGAGCGTGGGATCCGCGCCCTGCCAAATTTCTTTTTCCACCTTGTTTTCTTCAGAACGGTAGAATAGGATTGCCTTCTCGCCTTTTCTTCCGGGAGGGATATAGAATGTCTGCAATTCTTCTACGCTGTTGGTGTCGAGTGCATCCAGTTCTTTGTAATGTTCAAGCGGCACCATGGTTATCTGCAGACTTCGCTCTTCATCAGTGGAAATCTGTATTGAGGGCCGAGCGGGGAATACAGCATGAACTTCATCCTCTGAGTCACTACCGAAGATCAATGAAGGAACAGATGGTCCTGGCCTGGTGGACTGGGACGGACCTGAATAAATTATATCCTCCTCCTCCTCGGTGTCACTGCCGAAGACAGGGATGGTTGCGTTAGTTTTGTTCTCCGGTTTGTGACATCTTTCCGTGTCTTCGAAACTCGGTAGGAAGTATTTGGCATCTTCATACTTGCGAACTTCGTTCACGGAAAATGGATTCAACTCTCCTGCCACTGTGTACTCGAGACCGTCCCTAGAATACTTCATGCACTGATGCTGTGTAGAAGGGATGATATTGTATTCGTGTAGCCATGGTCGGCCGAGCAGAGCATTGTAGCACGTCTTGACGTCTATAACATGGAATTTGATGTCTGTGACGAGCACCCCGAAGCGTAGCGTCAATATCACAGATCCAAGAGTCTTTGAGGATTGAGAGTCGAAACCGGAGATGGTGATTTTGTCCCGGGCGAGGTGTTGGACACTCATGCAAATCTCCTTTAACACTCGCACATTGAGTAAATTGACAGACGATCCGTTATCGACCAAGATTTTTCCTATCTTTATGTCATGGCAGTATCCTGAGACATAAAGTGGGCGATTGTGTTCACACGTTCCGAGGAGAAGGTCTTCATCACCAAAAGCAACGTCGGCTGTGTGCACCTCTTCCAATTCATCCCTCATCTTTTGTTCGGCTAGGAAAGCTTGGAACTGGTCCGGATCTTGTAGGGCCTTAACCAAAGAATCCCTCGCCTCTTTTGAGAGCAATAGGGCATCGAGAATGCTGAGTTGTGAGGGTAGCTTTCTCAGATGCGCCAGGACATTGTAATCTACTTTATTCCTTTTTGGGGGATTCTTGGCGGTTAACTCTTCCGCAACTTGGTCATCCAAAGCGATGTCTTCAGAGACCTTCTCTTTCCCTTTGTTTTTCTTATTCAAGGGTCCGAGGTTCTTTTCGGGTAATGTTCGATTGCGCAGCTGTATATTCTCGCAGGCCTTTGGTTCTTTTTCTTTTCCCGAAATGGATTCTTCGAAGAGGGGACCAAGCTCTAGCTCTTCATCGGAGTCGCTCCCAAACGTAGGCACTTGTGACCCGGTAGTGTTAACCATGTGACAATTGCCGGCAGTTCTTTCAAGTTCTTTAGTCGTATTTCTTCGCTCTCGGCGAATTTTACGTTTTTCCCGTTTAAATCGTTGTCGATTAGCGACGTATCCTTGCCACCATCCATTGAAAGCTTTGCAATCTTGGGTGGAATGCGAGACCTTCTGATGGTATAAGCAATAAGAAGGGTGCATTTCTACCGCGCCAGTAACTTTTTCTTCAGAGGGTGGTAGCTTCATGCCCATCGATATGGCCTTAGCAAATTTCTTTTTTATCTTGAATTGGCTTTTGTCAGTGGTGGAGGCATTTTGCTCCAACGGGATCATTTCAGCTCCTTCCTCAAGTCGCTGACGCTTGGCCCTTTCGAATATAGCCGTCTCGCGCTCTCGATCAGCCTTACTTTTCAACCGAGCTTCATTAAGAAACGCGCTAATCATTTCAACTGGTAACCCTGGGGTTTTTGATTTGGCATTTGCCCCCAGCGTTTCAGTGCCAGAAGTTCCTTCATCGTTCGTGATCGAATGGGAGATCATATGACAGCTTGCTACATATTCGTCAGACTCATCCGATGAACTTTCTCCTTCACCTTCTTTTTGGAAGACGTGATCAAGGAAATCTTGGAGCGTGATGGGAGTTCGCGCCTTTTGGTTATATTCATCCAGCGCATCGATTTGCTTTTGTAAGTCCGTGCGCTTGTCGCCAGGCTTCACGGGCTTCTTAGATTTCTTCTTCTTCTTTTTCGAAGATTTTGACGGCTGGCTATGAACGCTTGAACTACTACCATCGGTCTTCGGAGTCGGTCGTGGCTTCAACATCCCTTCAATAACCTGCGGTTCAAAGGGGTTCTTCCACTTGACCGCTGGGCAGGTTTGAAGATCATTTAGCATTCTCCTCGTTTTGGCCGATAATACAACCTCCCAGGGAGCCTCTTCAATAAGGGAGCATGTTGCCCCCGGCGTATTCGTCCCCTTATAGGTGTGGGGCTGCGGAGGGTTCACCTTCCATTTGTCAGACAGCGCAAATTTGCCCTGACGGTATTGATTCTCAAGCCAATTTTTGAAAACGTAACAGTCTTCGATTGGATGTCCCAACACTCTGTGATAAGGGCAGTAATTAGGATCGTTGACGTCACTCGGTTGTGACGGACGTTTTGGATCTGGCAGATTTATGAGCCTGTTGCGCAACGCCAGCTCGAATAGCCTCCTTGTTTTATCACGGGGGAAGGAGTAAGCACGTCCCATCCTGTCCTCAAGGGGTACATATGGGCGTGTATTGTTTGGACGAGCAGCCGGCTTCGAGTCGCTCGGTTGTTGTTGGGCATTGGCGACGATGATCGCTTTTCCCTTTCCTTTATCGTTTCGGGAATCCGGCTTCGGGAGAGGGGGTTTATGGCCCATCTGGTCCATCTGCGCCAATTTGTCGATCAAAGCCTGGAAGGAAGTCGGCTTGAAGAACATCATAAATTGTGAAATAGTTGCTTGTGGATCAAGGGTTCCAACAAACATTCCCACTGCAGGGGCTTCTTCTATGCGCTGTTCACATTTAGACCATAGATTACGCCACCGTATAGCGTACTGAACCCACGTCTCGCCGGGTTTTACCCTGGCATTGATCAGTGCCGTCATCGGGGTACGCTCGCTGGCACTTGCAAAACGTTGGGTGAAGAGCAGCTCCATCTCCGCAAAGGTTTTAATAGAGTCGTTGGGGAGCTCGGAATACCATTCGAAAGCCGTGTCTGATAAGCTTCCAACGAATTGGCGCAGCAAGAGTTTGTCGTCGCCTCCAGTGTTACCACACAGCGCCCTGAACTGGGCAACGTGTTGATGGGGGTTGCCGGTCCCCTTGTAGACATGAAACTTAGGAATTGTGTAACCTGGCGGGTACTTAATTTGATCATACCAGCCCGGATATGGCCGCCCCGTTTTCACGATCTGACCGGCTGCTTCAACCGCCTGATGCGCCCGTATTTGTTGAGCAATATATTCATCCAAATCAGCTTTTGATATGGTATCCTCTTTAGCTGCGGATAGAGCCGGTGGAGGATTCGATGTCTCTCCCCTATCATCTTCAAGAATGATCGGGGAATCTCCAGCAGGTGGATCTGGTTGAATCATCATACCCACCACATCCTGGAACAGGAGGGCCATTTTCTTTATGTTGGCCGCCTGTTCCGCAGCCTCTTTGTCTCTCTTTTCCAGTATTCGGCGGAGGAACTCAGCGTCGGTCTCCTCCTCTTGGCGTTCATCTAAGGACGTCTCAGGATTCTCTTTTGGCCCCGTGAGTGCAGCCATTGTAGTCATCATCTCCTGGAGCTTTTGTTGCTGCTCCTGAGACCTGGTCACTGACCGGGTAAGCGGTCGGTGACCCGTAGAAGTACGACTTTCTTCTTTTCCTGAAGCCATATAGATCGTATGAACTGTTATGCCCCCTGACTTGGGGCATTTAGGTTCACCATTGTTAACTCTTGCTGCTGTTGCGGGAGCTTTCTCTGGCCTCCTTCTTTTGTAGACCTTTGAGGTTGAAGGAGCCGTTGAAGTGGGCATTCTAGCATTTGTTGCCCCCTGCTGTTTAATGGGGCAGTTTTTGTTATTCTCCACCTTCGCCTTTTTCTGGTGACGCAAGTGGTCCGGATCGATCACAGAGTTTCGAACCCTGCGCCATACTTTATAAATTCTGGACGACAGCCGTTGAGAGGGCTGTTCTTGTTTTGCCTCCGGAGCCTTCTCCACGGGTGGAGGAGATCTTTTCAACACGGCGATTGGGGAGTTCTTTCTCACTTTTCTCAGTAATTCAAAGCTGTTCCCAGTTGGAACAGCAGCGTTGACCTCCGCCATCGGAGCAGGCGGGGTTAGCCCTGAAGGGGAGTTACCTCCTGCTTTCCTTATTCGTTGCCAATGACGACGTCGCGCACGACGAGCCATTGGGACTGGCTCGGAAATCGGGATAGTTTCTTGTTGCCCCCTGTTTGGGTGTGGGGTAACTGCCGGTGTCAGCCTATCAAAGACTGATGCTTTTTGACCAGCTGAAGGAGGAGTAGGAACCGTCAATCTTGTGAAGACTGACTTTCTGATAGGAGAAGCCGCTTCAACGACTTCCGAAGCTGTGGCCGTTGCCCTCTTTGGGACAGCCACTTTATGATCCTGACCTAGCCTGGTGAAAACAGAGGCTGTCAGCTTAGTAGCGGGCGACCCTTTGACAGGGGTCGTGGTAGCAGTGAGCCGGTCGAATACCGACTTCTTGTTCGCTTCTGGTGCGGATATCGGCATAGAGAAGCTTGCAGGGGGGACCATGGTCCCGAAAAACAGGCCGGTGGTGGCCTGGGTCACCTGGCCTACCGGCAGAGTAAGGAAAGACGCCGCTTGGGGCCCATACGTCACCCCTCCTGGTGAAGTGGAGCGTTTGTTGCAGTGGCATCTCGAGCAGCTGGTGCAATTGGAGGCCATTGAATCTCGAATTCTGCGCCAGATAAAAGACCAAATCTTAGCAACTTGAAATCCGAGGACAACCATTTAACAAACCGCGATTGATTCGCGAAGACGACACACGAAGTGTGGAGTGGAAAGAGGAAAAGGTCCCACCGGGCGTGCCAGAATCTGTTCCCCTCCGAACGGCGGCCTGCGACGTTGGGACGTCACGTGCCTGAGGTTCGGGGCAGATGCTATTTGGTTTTTATCCGTCCACCTCTTCGAAGATGCCAAGTTGATTTATGGCACCGTGTATCGAAGGTTTAGACGGATGCGGCCGATGTAGCAGACTTTGTCAGATTCCCCCTCAGGGTGAGGGGTTTTTGATTGTGGGGACGCTCTTCCCTGCAGGCGCAAGCCCCTGCAGTTAATTACGCTATCGCGTTGCGATAACAACTTTCTCCTTCTCCAGAATTTCACTTCGTGTCGTGTATGTTTATTTTATTTGTGGTTGCCCGTGGATTGTATACGGAGACTTAGTGATGTCGTCGCCCGTAGGACGTGGATTAGTCCAAATCCGTGTTTGCTTAGATTTGAGTTTGGTGTTTTTAGTTTAAGGATGCATTGGTCGCGTTGCGACTAAGATCAACTTAAACGTTCATCGAGGATACGCTAGTCCTGTTTTGGACTAAGATCGACCTGACGTAGTGATTGATTTAATTATCCGGCCGTCGGGACTCGTCACCTCTCTGACGTCATTGAGGGATTACAACGACATACGTCTGAGGAGTTCCGAGATGTACCCTTGAACCAAAGTTGGTTTGGGATTTCATTGTTTATTTAGATGTCTAAGGACACGTTAACCGTATTTGGGGTTAAGATCAACTTAGGCGGGACCGTTTAGATCCGACAAAAGAGCGTTTGGGCCCTATTATGTCAGTTTAGGGATGTAGCGGTCCATATTCCAATTTAGGGACGTGGTGGTCCATTATTAGTTTAGGGACGTTTCGGTCCGATTTTAGTTTAGGGACGTTTCGGTCCGATATTAGTTTAGGGACGTTTCGGTCCGTCGCCAGTTTAGGGACGTAGTGGTCCGTCATTAGTTTAGGGACGTTTCGGTCCGATATTAGTTTAGGGACGTTTCGGTCCGTCATTAGTTTAGGGGACGTTTCGGTCCGATATTAGTTTAGGGACGTTTCGGTCCGATATTAGTTTAGGGACGTTTCGGTCCGATATTAGATGAGTGGTCGTTGGGACTCGTTACCTCTCTGACGTCGCTGAGGAATTACAACGACAGATGTCAGAGGAGTTCGGAGATGTACCCTCGAACCGGTCATGACTTGGTTTATGAGGGGGCATTTAATTTAAGGACTTACAGCCAGGATTGGGTTAAGTCCAATTTTTATTTTAGGCTTTGCCAGATTAGAAGAATCAATCTAAACAGGGCTTTGCCCCTTTCATTATTTTACAAGTCTGATTTGGGCCAGGCCCTTCTAATTAATGAGTTACAAGGACTCAGGAATTCTCCAAACAGGGCCTTGCCCTTTTTATTTATTATTTTTTTTTTTTGCAATTGGGCTAGGCCCTTTTAAATAATGAGTTTCAGAAACTTAAGAAGTTTTTACAAACAGGGCTTTGCCCTTTTATTGTTCTGTAATTTAGTTTGGGCCAGGCCCATTTGAATAACGAGTTTGCAGAAACTCAGGAATTTTTCCAAACAGGGCCTTGCCCTTTTATTATTTCAATTTAGTTTGGGCCGGGCCCAAAACAAGGGGTTGCAGAAACCCTAGAAATCTTCAGATTGAAGAACACAAGTGCATGGCACTTTGATTTGAATTTGGATCAAAGGAAAACAAGTTCTTGTTTTTTCCTGATCATACAGAACCGAGGGTTCATATTAAGTGCAAGGCACTATTTATTATTTTTTTATTTATATTTTATTTTTATTTTTTTTTTTTAGAACCAGGGGTTCCTATCAAGTGCAAGGCACTATTTATTTTCTCCTTTTCTGTTCTTCAGAAATTTTACCTTCTTTTTTTTTTTGGTTCTTGATTAATCTTCAAGAGCTCTCTTTTTTCAGAAGCTTTTTCCCTCTCTCGATGATGATTGATTATCTGATGCCTTTGAATGAGGCCTGGGGTCTTATTTATAGTGCCCACCAATTTGTTGGATTTGTTAACAAAATCTTTCATGAATAATTTTGGGAATTTTCCCACCATTGGATCAGAGATCCAAGGGTCCCTGTTTTACAGGAGAACAGAAAAGATCCACTTAAATTTTCATTCAGTTGCTGCGCAACTCACCAGCGCGTGACACGTGTCCCGCATCTGTGCGCTTGCGCAGTTGCGGATGCGCAACTGCGCAGACACGTGTCGCGCATCTGTGCGCTTGCGCAGTTGCGATTGCGCAACTGCGCAGACACGTGTCACGCATCGGTACGCTTGCGCAGTTGCGAATGCGCAACTGCGCAGACACGTGTCCCTCATCTGTGCGCTTGCGCAAACACGTGTCCCGCATCTGTGCGTTTGCGCAGTTGCGATTGCGCAACTGCGCAGACACGTGTCACGCATCTGTGCGCTTGCGCAGACACGTGTCACGCATCTGTGCGCTTGCGCAGTTGCGATTGCGCAACTGCGCAGACACGTGTCACGCATCTGTGCGCTTGCGCAGACACGTGTCTCGCTGCCATGCATTTGCGCAGTTTAAGTCTTAATTTTGTTTTCTGAAGAGCCTTGCTCTGATGGGACGCACTGTCTCGGGCGTTACGCTGCCGAATCACCTTCTGCCATGTGGCAAATTGCGCGCTGCGCACGGAAACCGAAGCGTTGCTTCGAATTTTGAATTTTCAAAATTCAGTAGAGCCTTGCTCTGATTGGGGGAAACAGGTGGCATGTAGTTTTGAAAAAGGATGGGAGATGATACATGGAGGTAGTGAGATGAAGGAGGCATGAAGAAAGACTCGAAGAAAACAATGGGGGAAAGAATTACGGCAGCCAAGTCTCTCTCTCTCTCTCTTATGCTCACTCTCTCACTTAAATATCTGCTACACTCACTCTCCTAAATATCTTCTTTTTGTTTCTTTCTCTTTTGTCTTTCTCTCATTACTTCTCTTTTCTTTTCTTCTTTTCGTTTTCTTTCACAAAACTCACAATTCACAAACACAAATGAATAACATGTACATAACATGGTGCACTAGCCATGTAAAAATGTAAAAATACGGATTTGACTTAATCGTGATTAGTAGTAAAAAAATCAATTTTAATTATAAAAATACCAAAATTTGATAAATATCTTTTTAATGAATAAATCATTTTAATATCAAATTATATTCCAAATATTAGTATATATTTATACCATTTTACGAAAAACCCCTATTCGCAAATCGAACAGTTTTCGCGAAATATATTATTTTAATATTAAATTTCCAAAAATAATATTTTATATTTCTGAAATGTTACAACCACGAACCCACCGGCGACCCCTTACACTCTCCCCCGAGCTTCTCTCGCCTTCACCTCCAGAGCCCATCTCACCGCCGAGCTTGACCCCTGCACCCAGCCCCGCTGAACTCATCACCGATCGCCCACGCACCTATCTCTTCTGTCGCCGTCGCCTCACGCCGCCGGCCACCTCGTCGGTTTCCCCTCGTCACTGTCCCCGTCTCCTCACCTCTCCCTTCCCTTCAACACCCGACACCAAGACCCCGACACCACTGCAAATTCCGACCCTGCACACCCTTTGCGCCCGAGCTCCCATCACCATCGACAGCACCTCCGACCGTCTCCACGTCGTCGCCACATTGACCACTACCTCATGTCGTCGTCGCCTCAACCTCGACCTCACCCGAGAACCCGCTGCAACACATCCCGTCTTCCCTGCACGTCCCCTCGCATGCGCCTCGTTGCCGCCGGAGCTCGCCCCACCATCTCCATCGCTCACCGACCCCGAGACCCTTGTTGCCGTAACCAACGGCCCCGTTTCCTTCAACCGAGCTCCACCATCGCCGCACCGAGCTCGAGCCGAGGCCAAACTCTTTGCGTTGCCGTGTCGTGTCGTGTCTAGTCCGTGCATACAACGTGTGATGCCTTTCATCACCGTCGCTGCTGTCGTGTCACCGATCGTCGCCGTCGTCAGGCAAGTTCACATACTTGCTATAGTGTATTCATTTCGGTTGCGAATCAAACGTAATACAAGTGTTCGATACAAACCATAATCTATAAGCTCTCTTAAAATGATGGAATTTAAGAATAACAGATTACTCTAGTGATAACGAATACTGTGTTAAGAGTTGGCTTGAAAATACGGACTTTAACACCGTGAAATGTCATCCGCATTTAGATCCGTCGAATCTGAAAATTTCCGTACCTGAATTTTGTGAAAATCATAATAAATTGGTTACACATCGGAATGTTGTGTTTGAGGGCTCATATCTAATCCGACTGGACTAACTAGAACCCCATATAAGTTATAATATGTTTCTATTTTATAACTGTTACGGAAACTGGTCGGGAGTGCGGCTCTGGACTGCAGTCCAAAGCAGCACTGCTTGTCAACACTTGATTTGAAATGATTTTATATCTCTGTGTGAAAATGGTATTATGCGTAAACCTATACCGTAGCGAATATAAATCTGTTAACTAACTATTAAAAGTGATTTTGTTCATTTTTTCCAACGTTTTCTATTTTAATCACATTTTAGACCGTCAGTATGTACTGCAGTCCCAAGCAGGGACAGAACGTATATCCCAATATTAAAAAATACATAACTCCCAGTACACAATAGATATTATCAATCCGTCTAGAGCGTTGGGAATCTAACTGATAAAAATAAATATTATCCAACTGTAGCGTCGCCTAGTTTTGATCCCAACAGGGTGAAAACTGTATTACGAAATGGACTTTCAGTTCAGGAACTGAACTTCTAGCAGGGGACACTCAAAATGAAACGGCTGTAATTTGCGAACCCGAAACCCGGTTGACTTGAAACCAATTTATTTGAACTACTGACTGAGTTTACTTATTACCGCTTTTGTATCATTTTACTTAATTATGAACGTATGATTTAATGCAATTTATATAAATTCATGAGATGCATAATTACTAGTTTTGCATACAAATTGTTTAGCGGCATGATTCACATTTTTACCCGACTGCAATACCACTGGTGATAGTGAGCGTCCTTATTAATTTTCAGTGAATAGTGCATTGTCAACAACAACAACAACAACTGAGCCTTTTATCCCAAGCATATGGGGTAGGCTACATGAACCAACATGAGAATCACGCCGGGTCCAGCACATGAATCCTCTGTCTCCACTCACTTCTATCGAACAATATACTTTCATTGAGTCCTTTGGCAACCATATCGTTTCGTATCACCTCCATCCATATTTTCTTCGGTCTCCCTTTTGCCCTTTTGCCATTACCCATATCGAGAGTATCTATTCGTCGAACCGGTGCTTCCATAGGTCTGCGTCGCACATGACCAAACCATCTAAGCCGGTTTTCTCGCATCTTCTCCTCCACGGGTGCTACACCAACTTTTGCACGAATATCCTCATTTCGCACCTTATCTTTTCTAGTGTTACCGCACATCCAACGAAGCATGCGCATCTCCGCTACGTGCATCTTCTGTGTATGATGCTTCTTAGGAGCCCAGCATTCTGTACCATATAATAAGGCAGGCCGAATAGCGCTCCGATAAAACTTCCCTTTCAATTTTAACGGAAAGTTACGATCACACAAAATCCATGTTGCACTCCTCCATTTCAACCAACCAGCTTGGATCCTTTGATTAACATCACTATCGATCTCCCCATTCCTTTGGATGATAGAACCTAGATATCTAAACTGGTCGCTCGGTGATATCTCTTGCCCTTCCAATGTTATACCAATATGGTTTTGACTTCTCTGGCTACTAAATTTGCAGTGCATATATGCTGTCTTGGACCTGCTCAATCTGAATCCTCGAGATTCCAATGTTTGCCTCCATAATTCCAATTTGGCATTAACCCCTGCTTTCGTCTCATTTACTAGAACAATATCATCAGCGAATAGCATACACCAAGGGACCTCATCTTGGATAGTTCTAGTAAGCCCATCCATCACGATGGTAAACAGGAAAGGACTTAATGCAGATCCTTGATGTAAACCAATAGTAATCGGAAAATCACTTGTTAAGCCACCGCAAGTTCTGACATTTGCCACTACTCCGTCGTACATATCCTTGATTATGTCAATATACTTGACGGGGACCCCCTTTTTCATCATTGTCCCCCATAATACCTCTCTAGGTACCTTGTCGTACGCTTTTTCTAAATCAATAAATATCATATGCAAATCTCTTCTCCTCTCTCGAAAGCGCTCGACAAGTTGACGAAGCAAATGAATCGCCTCTGTCGTCGATCGTCCAGGCATGAACCCAAATTGGTTCTCTGTTATCTTAATATCCTTCCTTAGCCTGTGTTCAATCACTCTCTCCCAAAGTTTCATGGTGTGACACATTAGTTTTATTCCACGGTAGTTTGAGCAACTTTGAATGTCACCCTTATTCTTGTAGATAGGTATAAGGATACTTTTCCTCCATTCATTTGGCATCTTTTTTGTCTGCCAAATCTTATTAAACAGATCTGTCAGCCATTTAACGTCTATTTCTCCTAAGCATCTCCAAATCTCGATAGGAATCCCGTCAGGACCAACCGCTTTTCTTAAACCCATTCTGTTCAAAGCTTCTTTAACCTCAGTAAGTCTTATTTTACGCATGAAATCACGATTTATATCTTGAGATTGAATGACAAGTCCATCCAAATTCTTAGTAAAGCTCTCATTGAACAATTTGTCAAAATAATCTCTCCATCTTTCCTTGATATCTTCATCTCGAACTAAAACCTTCTGATTTTCATTTTTGACACACTTCACCGCACATAAGTCTCTAGTCTTCCTTTCCCGCATTCGAGCAATCCGGTATATATCATTTGCAGCCTCTTTAGTGTCTAATTTCTCGTACACCTCCTTGTAGACCTTAGATTTAGCTTCCCGAACAGCTTTCTTAACTTCCTTTTTAGCCATTTTGTACTTCTCAAATCTCTCCACATCTCTACTTTTCTTCAAATCTTTATAAGAATCCCTTTTAATTTTAATAGCAGCCTTTACGTCTTCATTCCACCATGATATGTCCTTAGATGGTGGAGCACCACCTCTCGACTCACCAAGTAGATCTCTAGCTACTTTCTTGATACAACTAGCCATTTTGTTCCATGTTTTGTCTGGATCATCTTCCGACTGCCAATCCGCTTCTTGTACTACACGATCTATAAAAGCCTTTTGATTACCTTCTTTCAATCGCCACCATTTAATTTTAGGCTCTACCTTACGTCTAATCTTCCTAGGTTCTCTTCTAAATCGAAAATCTAGAACTAGAAGTCTATGTTGAGTAGTTACACTCTCACCTGGCACTACCTTACAGTCGATACAACAACCTCTATCTATTCTTCTTGTCAGAAAAAAGTCTATTTGACTAGCATTTGATCCGCTCCTAAAATTGATAAGGTGGGACTCTCTTTTCCTAAACCAGGTGTTTGCTAAGATCAAGTCATAAGATAAAGCAAAATCTAGAATCGAGTCACCTACTTCATTCCTTTGTCCGAAACCAAAACCTCCATGGATAGTATCAAACCCACTACGACTAGTACCTACATGTCCATTAAGATCACCACCAACAAATAACTTCTTTCCACTAGGTATACTTTGCACCACCTCGTCTAAATCCTCCCAGAATAGACGCTTACTAGCGTCATCAAGACCTATCTGTGGTGCATAAGCACTAATAACATTAAAGATCTCTCCACCTAGAATAAACTTAACCAGTAAAATTCTATCACCTTTTCTCCTAATCTCAACTACATCCTCAAGCAACCGTCTATCTATGATTATACCTACCCCATTACGATTTTTATCTCTACCCGTATACCAAAGCTTATAACCCCAAGGCTCTATGACTCTACTCTTTTCACCTACCCACTTAGTTTCTTGCAAACACATAATACCAACTCTCCTCCTAATCATCACCTCCACTAATTCTATTAGTCTACCCGTAAGCGAACCTATGTTCCAGGAAGCTAGACGGATCCTATGAAACCCTTGCTTATTTGTCACTACACCCGGGGTCCGATGTACCGCGCCGTCTCTGGACGACGACCCTTGCTTATTTGTCACTACACCCCGGGTCCGATGTAGCGCGCCGTCTGTAGACGACGACCCTTGCTTATTTGTCACTACACCCGGGGTCCGATGTAGCGCGCCGTCTCTGGACGACGACCCTTGCTTATTTATCACTACACCCGGGGTCCGATGTAGCGCGCCGCATCTGGACGACGACCAAGCCCTTGCATATTTAACACTACACCCGGGATCTGATGTAGCGCGTCGCTGAGTAGGGGACGCCCCAACGATATTCTTATTATGGTTCATGTCATAAAATGTGACAAAGTTTTACGTTGGCTGTCACAAGCCTACCACAACCCTCACCCTTTCTCATCCGGACTTGGGACCGGCAACGGTGGGTTTGAATAGTGCATTGTCGAACGTGAATAATATCGGTTTAGATGTGTCGAGTACGCCGGTAAAAATGAATGATTCGTGATAGTGAACAATACAGTGAATAGTGAATAAAGCAGTGTTATTGATGCGTACTTGTTCACAACTAGCCCATACTCATAGATAGTGAAACTTGGGGAAAAAAGGGGGAAATTGAAGTGGAAAGGAACTTGTATTTAGCGAGGTCAGTGATTTAAAGGATGATCATTCGAATAGCGACTCTTATATATTAGGTTTGGACCTAGCGGTCCGGCCGACATGATTATGTTCCGGGCAACAGTGGGCCGTAGTCTTGGGCACATACGAGACCCTCGTTAAACATGATCATTCCTTTCCGCAAATCGATTCCAAAAGTGACTTAGAGACCGATAGGGACACAGATCATACTTTGCACTGTTTATTGACATATCGATTGCCTGTGTAACAACTCCAATTTTAGTGAACGAATTTTTTTTTAAAAATTGTATACTTTGGGTATTTGCATTTTCTGTAAGTACCATAAATATTTGTTTTGCTAATTAATAGCAAGGAGGAGCTTGTAGCTCATTGGTAAGAACTTGCACTGCTGAACCAAAGCACCAGAGTTCAAATCACATACCCCACATTATTTTTTAATATTGTTTTATTTTGAATTTTTAGAATACCAAAGGTTTACACGTGCATAACTCACAAAAACCCCACTACACATGAAAAACAAACTGTCCCAGGAATATACCCAAACGACGAGGAACCCAAAGCACCCCCGACTCGGCCGGAATCGGTCGAATCGGCCGGCGACTCGGCCGACTCGGACCGCCGGCGCCGTCCGGGCTCGGCCGGACCGCCGAGTCGTCAACACCAAAGTTGGGGCTCTTCACCTCCCCTGTACTCCTGCATACTTTATTTCCTTAGACCAGTACCAGAGACTCTTTAAAACCCTATTTACTCCATTTTTATTACATTTTTAATACTTTTTAATACATTTTTCAATTCACCCTTTCACTTACCCTAAACCCTAGCCTTACCCTATAAATATAACCCCTAGACACACCCCCTCACTCCAAAATTCTGATCAAAACTCTCAAGAAATTCATAGAAGTTTAGTGTACTTGTGGAGTTAGCAAAGGGCGAAACTCCGGCGATCTTCCGACGACGACCCTAGGAGCTCCCGGCGACGAAACGACGCACCGACACCTCCTACTGATTCCTTTCCCTCTTCTCTTGAATCTAAACCCGTAAGTCCCCCTCCCCCTTCTCTAATCTTGTTCTAAAAATACGGAATTTCATAACCCGACGGAATCAGTGTTAAACCGATTTCCGATTCGATTCTTTCTAAAAATCCAACATTTTCTTAAATACAATCACATAAAACTCTTACATATTGACTATTAAATATTAATAAATATGTTGAAAAAGTTTCATAGCAAAACATTTCATTTTGTAACCTTTACCGCTCTTTTTCAGTAAAATGCCATGTAGTTTAGTTTCGACTTTAAAACATCATTAATCTTACTATACTTTTAAGTAGATTACGAGGTAATGACCTACCTCCTCACAACACTCATATGCAATATAGCACAATACCTTTCGGGAACATAGAATACGAACAAACGAAACATTTCAAATAAATACCATGAATTAATAAAACCGTTTTCTAAAGGATTTAGTATTTTTATAAATCTTTGCAAAGTGCCGCTACAACCCATTTTGGGGAATCCGACTGGGATGGTGCGGATTATCGCACATCCCTGGGCTTAGTAGTGCGAGATGCAGACCTCCGCAAGGAGCATACGGTCTCGAGAGATTTAAAATACGAAAATCTTAAGAAAATAAGATTTCTAGAAATATAATATATAGTAAAATTATTTTTTTATATAAATATATATATGTATCATTAAAATATCTATTTTGTAATAATATAAATATTCCAATTTTTCTAAAAATCACAAGAATCACTTTACATTAAAATACCATAAATTCCATACAAGTTCAATATTACAATTAAATACCCTATATTATGAAATTAGGTTATTCTCACTAGAAATGTCACAAATATAAAATCTATATTTATTACAACTCTAAAGACGATAAATAAACACTTGGGGTGTATTTTGAAAATTATACAAAAGTATTTTTACATAAAACCCCCTCAAGTTCTATAAATTACCCTAAAGACCCTAGTAAATATAGGTTTAAGCGGGACCGATCTTTTGAGCCTCAGGAAGCCGGAGAAGTGGGTGCTTGCGTATTTAAGATAGACAACTTAACAACGGTGTTATCAACACGGTAATCGTCTTTGAAAAAGACACAAATCCTGCCGTCCATATGCAGCGGTTACCGATAACATCAAAACCTAATTCAGGACTTCAATTTCTTTTCTAATTATTCTGACTCAGACTGAGTCTCATTATAATTAACTTGACTTGAATA
The DNA here is from genome assembly GCA_030015575.1 of Agapanthus africanus. Lineage (NCBI taxonomy): Eukaryota > Viridiplantae > Streptophyta > Magnoliopsida > Asparagales > Amaryllidaceae > Agapanthus > Agapanthus africanus. Next base: position 467,858,638 of record JASDDO010000001.1, read on the forward strand.
TGATTCAAGTACAATCTACAATACTACAATTCAATATGAATCTATGAATCAATATATTCAATCTGTATTGACTGAACTGAACCATGAATATACTTCCATTTACATGATTCTCCAGTTACATCCATGATTCTCTAGTTATATCCATTTACTGATATCATGGTTTCGGCAAGTTATCCAATTATACAATCTATATACAAGACAATACAAGTTACAATACAACACAAACAATACAATACAATACTTCGCAGGGTTTAAGGGGTAGATTAGTACGGAAGGTGTTAAAAGTCGCACGAGACTGCAAAATTAAGACGTAATTACATCCATGCCGTTGTTCCGTTGTATTATCGACGGAGCCTTGTATATTCTGTTTGCCCTAGTCTCTGGCATATAGATACTTCTCTCGTATACACTGGTATCCTTCTGTACCAAGCTACTAACAACAGCGTTAACACTAAATACAATATTATAACAATATAACACAACATTAAAAGCTACTCTCTCTCTCTCTTACTCTCTGTCTATTCTATTTCTTCCTTATTCTTGGGACTTACCGAGCGATTTGTTCACTGACGACATTCTCTTTCTTTCTTCTTTGAATGTCGTCAGGTGATTCGGATCTTCCAGAGATCGAGCCTACTAGCGAGGACTTGGACCAGCTTGCATACGATCCAGAGCTCTAGCTATATTGTACACTTTTATTTCAGTATTTTTTCCTTTTCTGTTATGCCATTGTTTAAACATTGCTTTCATTCAGTTGTATTTACTTTCCATGCATTGTACAGAAAGAATGTAAATAAATAAAGTTGTTGTTTTATTATATCTTGTCTCTTGTGCATTTATTCTTATATTGCTTAGATACGCTTAGCGTATTTACTTCATAGTAAATACGTAGCGGTCTCGTCGCGTCCTCTGCCCGTGCTCTGGAAAGCGGGGCGTGACAGCCTGCATTTATCATCTCCACCGTTATTACTTTTATTTTTCTTGCCCCATTAATACTATTATAATATTATTATTGTGTCGCCCTGACGACCTGAATATGCATGCTCAGAGTTTGAAGATGACCGGATTCAGGAGTCAGACCTACACTTCGAGCTCGCAGAGATCTAGACGGTCGTGCATTCGGTACTTTACTGCTTTACATAAATCAACCTTGTAATCGCACTTGGTTAGTAGTTTCTTTTCTTTCGTTCTATTGTAAACTGTGAACAATGAAAGTTGGTGTAATAACTAGTGATGCGTTTCCTTTACTTATGTATTGTGTTTACTGATTACCATGTGATGCTAAAAACCGAAGTGTGAGGCGGGATTATTCCTTGACCGTAGGAGCATGGTTGGCCTAGTCGCCTCCCGTATTCCGTATTTTGGGAAGCGAGGTGTGACATGGTTTTGTTGGTATCAAAGACAAATTTTAGTATTAAGGGATAACATTAACTACGCTTTATTATATTATTTTCACTTCACTATCTCTCACTTTCATCCTTGTATCTAATCATATCCGTTCACCTATTTTTCCAGCGACATGACTTTTCCGAACGATCACTCCTCGGGCTCTAGTTCTCAAGATCGCACAGAGAGAATCCTGAATGCACTGACGACTCTCGCAGAAGCCCAAGAGAAAAAGACAAACCTACTCACCAAGGGACTCAGGGCAATTACCGCACTAGGGGGATCCTCCGCTCTCATTACTGCCCCCGAGGGCACCGCTATACCAGCTACGCCTACCAGGACTGGCACTGTGTCGGATTTCCGGAGATTACACCCAGCTGTATTTACGGGACTAGCCGAACTACTCGAGGCCGAACAATGGCTGGTCAATATGGAGAACCTACTGACGGCCGCACGGGTACCCGATGAAGAGAAGGTGAATGTGATAAAGATCCAGCTGGAGAACGAAGCCCATACTTGGTGGTCCGTCGAAGAGAGCAGACTTGATGGGCTGATCAAGTCGAGCAAGTTCAAAGAGTGTTTCTTGGACCACTATTTTCCTCCCATCGCCAAGGCAGCGATGGAGAAAAGATTTATCTTACTGAAGCAGAACGGCCATCCCGTTGACGTGTATGCGGCAGAATTCAACTGGGTGACATGAAAGAAAAGATTTATCTGCATGCATGCTTAGATGTGATGTATGTATTAATAAAGAAGAAAATTGAGGGCCAGACATGTAAGAAATCGTATTGGTTTTGAAATGAACACATCAAACGCTTTTAATTTTAAATTCAAACTTCTTGAGCTTCGAATCTATGCTTGGTAAAGATAAGATCGAGCATGATCTTACATCAGAAGGATAAACATCTTCCTACTATCTATGCATTTGCTATGAAACCAAGAATATTAATAAAGGTTTGGTTCATTTACCCATGCTTGAGATGCAAATGTGGCCTGATTTACTGTATAAATAAAAGGGTTACATATTGAATCTTTTACTTGAATGCGCATGCAGCACTCCAAATACATGTAAATTTTTAGATTGATTGAATAACTTAAGCATCTTTGTTGGTAATCGTCTCGTCTACACAATTAACAACATAAATAAATTGCTATAATCATCGCCAAACAATATTAGTGTCAGAGATGTGTCAGAAAGCGTCAAATGCTCCTTACTTCAAGATCAACCGTTTCTATGTTAATGAGTTTGATTTTCAAAATTTTCAGAATTAATGTTTCATATCTAAATTATGGTTAATTATTAGGTCTCTTTCAAAAAAAAATTTGTTAATTATAAGATTAAAGTAATATAGACACATTTATGATGAGATAGATGTCATTATTTTTGAATAATCAACAACCAGTTAAATCAATGGAGGGGGTTGTAAACTTAGATGTGTCATGGATTTGAGGCATGGGAATAAAAAGATTTCCTCTTTTAATTAATAAAGGTGGAAAAGTTTCACTTTTATTCTCAAAGAAGCCAAGATATTGCTTGCCAATACGACATCTAACTACTACTCATGGCTGCATGTGATGCGAACACAGAGAAAGGGAAGCTAACCATTAGCATATGACCATAGATTAGGTAAATTTTACTCTAATCAATATTATTATTATTATTTTTCAGGAAGAATTTTCTTCTAATCAAGATATTAAAATTAATATTGTTCCACCATTACCAAATTGGGTTAAATCTCCTTGGCCTATTTCATAAGTTTGAAAGAAGGGAAAATTAACCGTGTTTAAGCCTCTAGATCCCCAAAGCAATAGTTTTCAGCCGCGGGTCCAAAATAGTTGTGAAAAACTCTTTGATATTTAAGTTTCTGGTTTAATAACACATACGGTTCTTAGTATTTGTATTTTTATATGTGTGTATTTCAAAAAATATCGATATCATCCCCTCTCTCTTCTTTAGCCATTCAAATAATGAGCCCCTAGCTTCTCAATCTCCTCCTCATTTTTCTTTTTAAAAAAGCTCTTTTTTATGGTATCCTTTTCAAAATCCCATCAATATCAAAATCCATCAATGAGTTTTGGGATTGATGGAGATCCACACAATGAGACGAGGAAGAAGAAAGTGATGTGTGAAAACGGGTATGGCTTTGATTTGGTTTGACTTTTCAAGAATGATATTAGGAAGGGAAACAAGCTGATCTGAAGAAATAAATATTTGGTTCGATTGGTTTTAGAAAGAAGATGAGGACGAAAGAGAAAATGAGTCTTTGGATTTGATAAGTTTTCAAAGATTGCTTTTGTGAAAGAAAAATAAGCATTTTGTGGTTGATAGGAAAAATTGGGTTTTAAATTTGATAGGATCTTGAAGAATATATATATGTTTGTGTTGCAATTTTTTAAATAAATATAACAATTTTAGGTTAGATGTAGTATCATAGCATAAATGTAGTAACTTTAGACTAAAATGTAGTATTTTGTAAAACAAGTCTTGTACCTTTTACGATAAATACATTACTTTAAAAATGTAGTACTTTATCTGAAACGACAGCATTGGCATAAAAAACAAAAATCGGCTGATTTACAAAATCAACAGAAACAAAGAAATCTCTGGGTTTGGAGAGTTTTTCATGAGTTTTTTTTGACCCAACTATTAAAGATTAAATATTGTTGTTGTCGAGCCCGGGGCTTAAACACCAATTTTCCTTGAAATAAAAACTTTTGATAAGGACGGTTTGTTTTATATGAGCAGTCAAGAAGTAAACATACTTCAAGTGTTTCGGCTGTTTCGTTTGACGAAAGAAGCTTACAGATGTTAATCAGTTCATGTTGATGTTGCGAATTTTACATGGCATGATTACCCCGTTAAAATTTTCTTATCTTTGTTTTTGGGTTGAAAGTAACAAAGTAACAACATGGAATAAGAATATTTATTTGCACTTTTTATTACTTTCGAAAAATTTAAAAATCTTTTGCTTCCATAAACTTATTCTTTCTGTTTTGATTACAAAAGGAAGTGCAAGATGTTGCTTCATAATGTATTGTTTTCTTTCGCAAAGAAACACATGAAGTTAAGTGTTTTACGACACTTTTTGGAACTTAATTCAAGAGGTGTTTTTTGTTTAAAAAAGAATGGAGCCCAAGCCCAATCTGAAAGGCCTAAAACATGTTAATTGCTGGCCTTCTTAAAGTTTTAAGAAAAACATTCAGTGCCCTATATTATCAGGGCAAATTATCAGAAAGCCCCCGGTTCGCCCGGGAGTTGTCTTAAAATATCTGTAATTTTTGAAATTCCAGGAAATGACCTACCGTCCAAAATCTTTGTGAAAAACCCCTATTTTATTTAGGCTTTGTGTTCCCTTAACTGCTTGGATATTACAGACGGCTGCTTAGATATTACAGGCAACTACAACTACTTAAATGTTACAGCCAACTTCTTAGATATTACAGGCAACTGGTATACACTGGGTTTTGATTTGGCCAGTATTTCAACAAGAGTAAAAAGGCCAGGGGTTTTTATACAAAATTGAAGCGGGCCGGGGTCTTTTTGACAATTTACCCTTAATATTTTCCTATATTATTTGATCCAAAATATATGACGAGAATTAAAACTAGCCTAAAAAATAATTTTATTATTACTTGAGAGTAGAGAGACCACTTTATTCTATGCTGAACCGATCCAGACCAGACCAGGTTCAGTGAACCCGATTGTGCCCGATACATCCATCGCAGTTTCGGCGGGATTTTTAGGGTTCTAAGCCCCCAAATGCTTTTCAATGCTGTGTTATAAAAGAAAAGAACCTAGAAATTAGACGAAGGGAAACAGAATCCATCTTTTCCAGGTAAAAACCTCATCTTTTTTATTTTCTTGAAGCTTTTTCAGTTTTATATCGTAATTGATGGCTGATTTCGCGGAAAAAAGTGATTTTTTGTTTGCTACTCTGATTTTTTTTCTTTTCTGAATTCCTATTGTGAAATCTCAAAAGGCTGCGATCTTTGTATGATATTGATATTTTTATCAAAGTTTTCTGAAGCATCCACAGTTTGCCGACTTTAGAAGTATGATGAGTTTTCGAATTTTTTCTTCATTTTTGTATATCATTGTGTCTGGAGTAAAATGTTGATATTCTTTCTAATTCATTTATGCTGGAAGCATCACACTCACCTTTAAAGCTAAAAATTACAAAATTTAGATCTTTGTAGAAACAATAGATATTTAACCCATTTTAGTTGAGCTTTTTTTGCAATGTCCAAATTTTGCTATAACAAATAAAGGCAGATTCTATTAAGAATGCAAATACAGTGATGCGTTTTTGTAAAAACCTTCATTTTGTTGCCTCTTATAAATTACTGATGTTGTTTGATGGTTGTAGGGAGAATAATATATAAAAGAAGGGAAAATGGCTTTATATAATGCGGCGGTGACGGGTTCTCTTCATCAGAATATTTGGGCTAAGGTTCCCGGTTTGTATCCTAAGGGTCTTACTACAAATGAATACAAACATCATAATCGAGTTAGCCTTTCATCACGTTGCAAAGCTTCTAATATTAAAGCGAGCTTAGTTACTGGGAGGCCTCCTTCGTCTGTTTCTGTCCCTGACCCAGAATCCGGAGGTATATTTGCGTGTACTTTAAGAATTTTATCACTAGTTTTAGCAAGAGGAAAGATACCTTCCTTGATCATAAGAAGTCAGTTTTTTAAAATTCTTCAGTCTTTTGGATTATGGGTGGCACAAAAAATCAGGAACCTAGCAGGTTGAAAGCCAGTGTGTTTGAGAATTATTTCCGCTTTTATATCAAGGTTTGATTATTGAATTTCTAATTTTTACACAGGTCCTATCTATACAGTGCAATATGTATTTCTTTCTGGTACTTTAAGTTTCACCTTTGTGATAACTACTTGGAATAGGTAGTTGAAAAGTTTCTTTGAGGTTTATCCTTGAATCCGTAATAGGGGATCATATGCTCATCATAGGGGATTGCTTGTAAAGTGAACGACTTTGAGTCATGTGTTATATACCCTTCTGACATGCATGAAGTTTGCGTTCTGATTATTTATAACTAATGGAAGAATAATGGAAGATAGGGTTTACTTAGAATTTTAATTTGCCGGTGAACTAGAATGTTAATTCAAATGCAATTTGATATGGTATCTGGCATCTAAACTTTGCGATAGTTGTTCTTATAGTTTGCATACAAATTAAATTATGCCTATGATGATTCTTTGTTGAGGTTTTTTTTCCCTAAAAGAAAAATGAGAACCCTTGGTTAAGTTCAATGACCAAACCAGTCCATAGACTGCATTTGTAACCCTTGGCATGCTTCTTCCACAGTTTTCTATTGATACATATAAGATAAATCTAGGATGCTTTTGACTTACAGCTCGATGCTTACGTTATCTTTGAGAAATTTGAATTTTAAGTTTTACTACTATGCCTCATCAGACACTGATTCTGTATATCTTTTGTTGCTATTCATTTGTTATGGATGTTTTCTCATACTGAGAGTCAATTAATTTATGGTTCACCCATTTGATGTAGGAATAAATAGTTTAGTGGACCACCCCTTGAGAGATGCAGATCCTGAACTTCATGCACTTATTGAGAAAGAGAAGCAACGCCAATTTAATTGCTTGGAGCTCATTGCTTCCGAAAATTTTACATCTCGCGCTGTGATGGAAGCATCTGGTTCGTGCCTCACGAACAAATATTCTGAAGGATTACCTGGTAAAAGGTAAACTTAGATAATCAGGACTCAGATGTAAATGTACCCATATTGCTTTCTCCTTGTCAATTCTTATTATTCTTACATATTTTCATGCTTTCAAATTTGATTTAGATACTATGGAGGCAATGAGTATATCGACCAAGTTGAGACCCTTTGTCAGAAAAGAGCTCTGCAGGCATTTCACCTCGATGAAACTAAATGGGGTGTAAATGTTCAGCCTTTATCTGGTTCTCCTGCGAATTTTGAAGTCTACACTGCTCTCCTCAACCCTCATGATAGAATAATGGTAACACAATAATATTGCTTCTTTCAATCCATATTTTTCCTTGCCTTTGTTGTATACTCTAAAACGATACACAAAGTTATCAATGGATGTGATTGATATAGGGACTTGATCTACCTCATGGAGGACACTTGTCTCATGGCTTTATGACACCTAAGAGGCGAGTTTCAGGAACTTCAATATTTTTTGAGTCCATGCCCTATCGGCTTGATGAATCTACAGGTAATAAACCTATTTATCTTGGGCGTAATTTCACTAAACTACCAAAACTATACGCCTGTTCACAAAAATAATAAAAAGTCCATAAATTTCAAGTAACTATCAAAAACTTTCCTGCTTAAGAGACAACATGGGTTTAGTTTTTGGTATAGTGAAATTAAGCCTCTATTTTATTTGATGAGATAGAGTGAAATTAAACCTTTATTTTGTTTGATGGGTGACGTGTAATTTAGTTCTTCCGTGCATTTACTCATTTCTTTCTTGTTTAAGCCTTTCCATTTACTTCCAATCAGGCTTTGTGGATTATGAAATGCTTGAGAAATCAGCTATTCTTTTCCGGCCAAAACTGCTAATTGCTGGTGCGAGTGCATATCCTAGGGACTTTGATTATCCTCGTATGAGAAAGGTGTTATATTTATAATCTTTTCCTTGCAACTGAATATGTTTTGGCATGAGTTTGCTGATGCCTATATGTATCAAAATCTCATGGTATTACATATTACTAGATAGCGGCTGCTGTTGGCGCGTTTCTTATGATGGATATGGCTCACATCAGCGGACTCGTGGCTGCTTCAGTCGTTGCTGATCCATTTGAGTATTGTGATATTGTTACTACAACAACACACAAGGTATGACCAACATTTTAATTTAAATTCACATTTTCACATGAATGCTTAGCGTATTTTATCTGAGTTGTTACCTTCTATGGATTGACGGCTTTTCAATTTTTGATAGCATTGTATATATGGTTTAAATTTAGAATGTCTTTTTCTAAAAGGGTGTTACCATGGAAACATTACTGGTCCTATAGCATTAAATGGGTATCGAGAGATACTTGTAGTGCTTTGAACATAAGGCGAAAATTAGTTGGAGGCTTTGTGAAACTCCTTAATCTAATGCTTGATACAGTTACTCTGCCAATCATCTTCTCTTAGAATTCAAATCATTATTTAGACTTCTTTAAAGATAATATTCCAATGTAGATTCTCATACATTCATTTATGGAAACGACATTGTCATATTTTATTAATCCATAATATCGAAGGGAACAAATATTGAACTAGAGTAATTTTTACTTTACATTTTTTGGTTTAGAGCAGTAAAATCCCATTCGGCTTCATACTGCTATTCTTTTTATTTCATGGTATTTCCTTTCATTTTCCTTCTGAGCTCATTCCATATTTCCATGTGTATATGTCAATTTTTTTAGTCTGCACTTTCTTGTTCTTGAATACAGTCCTTGCGAGGTCCTAGAGGTGGTATGATCTTTTACAAGAAGGATCCAGTTCTTGGTGTTGATTTGGAAACTGCTATAAATAATGCTGTTTTCCCTGGTTTGCAGGTGTGTAAAATCTCAATTTGTGGTTAAGTTGCATCCATATTTCTCCTAGGCACAAATCTTAGTTGTATTTGCATTATTAATCCATAGCAGTCATTCAAATAAGAATCATTATTTTTGTGTAGGGTGGCCCTCATAATCACACTATTGGTGCACTTGCTGTGTGTTTACATCATGTCCAATCACCTGAATTCAAGAGTTATCAGAGCCAGGTACCTTCTCTTCTCTATTAAAGTGACCATCTCTTCTCTACTAATATAGTGGAAACCTTGTTAAAGGACATGTTTCCAAAAAAAACTAGCAAGCCCCCCCCCCCCCCCGGCATTATGCACGGGAAGATTTCAAAATGAATAAGCTTAAACAAAAATGTTATTATACATTGATGATGATGATCGTGCTTGTTTTTGCCACCGAGCAAAATCTTGGACAAATAAATATAAATTTCATTTGAAATTAAAATCATATCTTCTAAAACCAAGAAATGTCCAATTAGAAAATGTATATTTCAAATTTGATTTTGATATTTTAATCTACATGAAGAAAAATTTTTAAGGTAAAATTAAACCTAATATTATTTAATATATGTTACAATTATCACTTTCTATGACATTCCGCATCTATTGGATTTACTCATCTTTCAATGGACAAATCTTAGTCCCAACATGTATCCTTGCGCTTGCGGAAGAAACTTGTCTTAAAAAAATTAGTTTCAACAAATTATGTTACTTTGCATTCTCGAAGATATATATTATCAAAAAAACGTATTCATTGAGCACCTAATCCATCCTCCGTTATTGAGAACCAAAATAAAATGATCTTTAAAATTTTACAGAAGATCCGGCTCTTGACATATAAGACATCTGAAAGTTATCAAACACAAACGTACTCTTCGAACATGAAATTCTTAGTTTTGAGTTGTTTACATTTGACTCGTAAGTGGATCGAATCTCTTTAATGTAGTCCTTCTAAATGGATCAAAATCCATTTATGTTCAAAGAGTTTGAATTTGAAACATCACCGATGAATATCTTGGGTTCACTCATATGTTCGGATGATATTAAATATCGTGATAAAAACGGAATCTCGGCTGCCGGAAGAGAAAAATTCCTCATACGGCGGTAAAAAGGTGGATTTCATATTTTTTAATTCAATGATCAATACCATAGATAATGATTTTTGAGGTCTGAAAGCTGTGTCAAAATTCCTATGATTTTCATGCTTTTTAGTCATAGATCTAGAGGCGTAAAAATGTTATATTATAGAAAAACTATTAATTCTGCATCATCCGATGAAAACTCAAAAAGCTATTTAAATAACTGTGTTTTTTTTTATATACATAGTTTTTAGAGCATGTAGACCAACATGAATAATGTTGGTCATCAATTAGAAAAATTAATATATATGGTTAAAATATATATGAATGGATTATATTATTATTAATATTAACTTTTTTGAAACGTATAGCCGTAATGGTTATCGGCTGATAAACCAATTTTTGAAGCATAAATATAAAATGTTGACATGACGTATAATATAGTGAAGTTTTTATAATGCCATTTGGCAAATTAATCTAAAGGAAGCTATACAATTACATGCACATTCTAATAAGATGTAAAATGCAGTGATCTTTGGCCAAGAAGAAAAACAAAGAGATAGATATTAAATTTCCTATATATCAAGTTAAACAGAGTCATGGTTAATGGATTGATTGCAATTTTGTAAAACAAATGAAGGGTCTAAGCTAATTTTCTAAGTACATGGGTCCAAAATAGTTAAACAAAGTCACAATCAATGGATTGATTGCAATTTTGTAAAACAAATGAGGGCCTTGAGTTAATTTTCCAAGCACATGGGTCCAAAAAAGAGCTTGAATATTCTAGGGAATATTCCCTCGTATAGCTTTAGTAAATAATAATAATAATAATAATAATAATAATAATAATATAGATTGTGTCAAGCAATGTGGTAAAACATATATTCAGACTCTATTCGTTTGGTCAGCATAATGCATAAGCATATTATACGCCGTATGATTGGATTGCTTGGAATTGCAAAAAAATAGACTTTTTTTATGAATATATGTTTTGAAAAACCTCAAAAGAATGCGAAGGGATAAAAATAAATATATGGATATGAGAAAGACATACTAGGTCTATTAAGTTGATATTGACATTGCACATCCTGTTCTGGATATCTTGTGGGTTAGGCACATTATATATGCACCGGTAAATGACCTTTTGTCAGTGTATTTTACATGTGGCCTGTTATGCGGTCATCTGGCGTTCTAATACTATTTGATGCAGTTGCTAGCCAAAATCATTTAAGCCTCGATTAATCGGCCTCTTAAACCTTGTTTAACAACACAAGTGCCAAATGTCCATTCCTAAGCCTTTATACAAAATGCTACAAAGACTAAATACTACATTCATATTTCTTTCCAGTATACTACCTGGAATGTTCTAGCCTCATGAGAATTTATATGCGTGCATTACACCTGCCAAATACTAGTATCTATTACTGCCATGAGGAGCGGTATATTCAATTTTTATAGCTGAGGGTTCATATAGTCATATGATTGAGGATTTTGCAGGTGATATCTAATTGCAAAGCTCTTGCGTCGAGACTGATGGAATTGGGTTACACATTGGTTTCTGGTGGCAGTGATAATCACTTGGTTTTAGTGGACCTAAGACCTCTGGTATGATCACATATGCTCCTCTTTCATGTTTGGTTGTGAACTTATATCCTTGGACCTGATCAATTTTTTCTACAATTTTCTGTTTCACCGTGATTGTCAACATGGATGTTTGACAGTTGGACTAAAGTATCACTTATGATAAGTAATTACATCTCAAAAAAATATATATATTGGGTTTACTTCATATAGGAAAAATACATTGATATTCGTCATCATTTTTACAAGAGGATTTTTAATGAGCCACTTCCTATATTTGGAACTTTGATGACTGAAAGTTGAAACATATTGAGTTTAGCATACTAATCTTTTGTTTCTATTAATTTTTTTTACCATACCCTAAGTTGCCATTGCGTGCAAGGAGGAACTGTCGAGAAACTATCAGAAATGTACATGAGAAGTGTTGTACATTATAAATATATTATAAAGTTGATGGCACATTCATGTTTGAGTAGGATCTCATGCATTTACTAGATTTATCCAAGAAATGCTATTTACATTCATGTCCAACTTTGAAATGACTTCATGATATTAAGATCCAAAACTAAAAGTTAATTTAAACAAGGAGAGGGGTGTTAACTGTGCAGAATGCAGAATGCAGAATGGAAGAAACAAATTCATATAGCCAACCACAAGAAATTGGGGAAGGCTCGTTGATGTTGTTGTTCTATTGTCCAAAACTAATCGCCATCCGAAGATACAGTTCTGTGCATTCTTTTCGTATCAATAATTTAGTTTATCTTCCTGTATGCCCCCAAAGGGAATCAATTCAATATTTCTGGCGCTTGAATCTAGTTCTTTATATGAAAGATTGTGATATGTTTCATTCTAAAAAAACCTTGTATCTTCAAACTTTCACTCTTACACTTTTGAAGGCGTCCACTAGACTAAACTAATCCCTTCATCGCTTCGCCAAGCTAGAATTCCTCGTCACGGCATGCTGCAGTGGTTGATGTTTATTCTGATTAATCAGGAAACCAATGTAATTTTGTCTCTTCCATGTTTTTAAATTTTTTTGTTCAATATATTGCTATTCTTTTCGAACGGAAATTGTCAAAATTGTACTGAACTGAAAAATGAAGCCCGCCTGAACTTCTTTTTCATCATATGTTGCGTAGAGGTATGAGCTTGATAACATATAAATTGTAAAATTGTAAATATTGTCGTAAGAAATGTTTGGAATGGTCCCCTCTTGCATTCTAGAGGTCTAACCTTTTCACTCACGTCTCTATACCTTTTGCTTATTTCAAACTCTCAATTGCAGGGAATTGATGGTGCTCGTGTAGAAAAAATTCTCGACATCAGCTCAATCACTCTCAACAAGAACTCTGTGCCAGGTAAAGACCCATGCATTGTTTTCTTAACCTATAATTACTGTTTTGTTTTAAACCCTAACCTTTTCTATTGGCAAATCATTCGTGAAGGCGATAAAAGCGCATTAGCCCCTGGTGGTATTCGCATTGGAACGCCAGCAATGACTACCCGAGGATTGACGGAAAAGGATTTCGTTATGGTTGCGGATTTTATTCACGAAGGAGTGCAGATAGCACTTAAAGCAAAGGCTCGCGTTCAAGGGACAAAACTCAAGGAGTTCATGGATTTTGTTGAGTCACCGGATTTCGGTTTCAAGGATGAGACCCTAGAGCTCCAGAGGAAAGTTGAATCCCTCACCAATCAATTTCCCATGCCTGGTGTTTGAAAGAACTCTTGAGTTTTGAGAGTAGACTGAATATGATGACTTATACTGGTTTCTTGGCTGCAATATGAGCTCCAATATCCAAATACATTGATGTTTGAGTTTTTACTGTGCTCAGATGAACTTGTTTGGAATAAATTACTCATCACTGTAGCAAATTACAATGGGGTTTTTTTTTGCATTTTTTAGGGGAAAATTCTATAAGAAAAGCCCTGGTAGTTGAATACAACTTTTTTCAAGAAACATATTACCTTTGGGTTTTTTTATTATTAATTTTATTTCCAAAGGCTTTGTGAGAAATGCTTGGTTGATTGAAAGAGAGCTTAGGTATCAGATTTTCGTCATTTTTATCGCTGAGTTTAAAAAACCAAATGTCTAATGCATGTGTAATTTCAAAATTCAAATGAGCAATCTTGCACTCATTGCGTTAGTGGTTGCTTACCTTTAATATGCAATAAACCAAAGTTGGTGTGTTTATTCAAATGGCCAATAAAGTTGTGTGTGTGTGTATATATATACAGGCGCCATCACATTTAGGGTTGTGCAATGCCTCGGTTTGATTCCTAAATTTGCCGGTGTTTGACGAGTAAGAAACATGGTCAAGACCGGCTGTGTCTTTCCTTCCTTTTTTAAGTGGCTTGCTTTGAAAAATTGAAGTCTTGTTCGAACCCAAACCCATACCCATTCGCTACCTGCACCGGCTGCATCCAACCCGGACCAGCTCGAACTTACATAATATGTAATTGCATTATTTTGTAGTTTATAGCAAAATTAATTCTAGTTTTGTCTATAAACTTTTTGTAAGATTACAATTTTAAGATGCAGCGAATGATATCTTTATTATAGTTGTATATTAGTTTTTTTTTTGTTTTTTGGAATAAAACAAGGCTAAATAGTCCTGTGTTTCATTAAACGACGATTTAACGAAAATACATTAAAAGTCAGCCAAATAAAAAAAAAGCGAAAAGAAAAATAAAAGGAAAAATACAAGTTTTATTCTCGCGTAAAAGAAAACAGTTTCCTTCAGTCTCTCTGCTGCCGTCCCTCATAGCTCGATAGCACCTACGGTTTCCCTCCTCTATCCTGCCTACCCCCATCTGTCAAAGCCAAGCCAACTGGATTTCCCCTGCCCGCTTTCGAGCTATCATCCTCTGCAACTGTTCTTGTCATTTTCTTGATCCTCTTTACAGCACCACCGATGTTGTCTTCAATCACATCTATAAAATTCAAAAACGATTTCTTAGAACTTATAAAAATTCTATTATTCCGTTCTATCCCAATATTCCAACAAACAGTAGAGACTATAATTTCTCAGTTGCTAGGGTAGCATCCGGATCGGATATGAGAATTACCATATCCGTATCTGTTTTCTAGTTTTGGATATGGATACAAATACGGTCCGGTAAGAAATATTCATATCTGTATCCGAGAAAAAGCGGATACGGATACAAAGCGGATATTAAAAGGACCGATATGAATACGAATCGGATATTTGTACAAATAACATATAATATAAAAACATATAAATGTGAAGCGGAAATGTATGTAATCGATATATTTCATTGAATACTTATTTAATTTTACTTAAAAATATTTGATTGAGAAAAATTTACATGAAAATGAATAATATATGATTACATAAATATGCCAACAATATACTAAATATAATTAGCGTATTTTAAAACAATTTTATAAAAAAATTAATGGAACTATATGTCATAATATTCTTTTAAATGCATATGATATAAAATAATTAAAAAAACTTATGGTTTAAATAGAAATCCTCCGTTGCCAGTCCGAAGTCCGGATGAGAAAGGGTGAGAGTTGTGGTAGGCTTGTGACATCCAACGTAAAACTTTGTCACATTTTATGACATGAACCATAATAAGAATATCATTGGGACGTCCCCTACTCAGCGACGCGCTATATTAGATCTTGGGTGTATTGTTAAGTATGTAAGGGCTTCTAGGTCGTCGTCCGGAAACAGCACGCTACAACGGATCCCGGATGTAGTGACAAATAAGCAAGGGTTTCATAAGATCCGTCTAGTTTCTTGGAACATACGTTCCCTTACGGGTAGACTAAAAGAATTAGTGGAGGTGATAATTAGAAGGAGAGTTGGTATTATGTGTTTGCGAGAAACTAAGTGGGTAGGTGAAAAGGGTAAAGTCATAGAGCCTTATGGTTATAACTTTTGGAATACGGGTAGAGATAAAATTCGTAATAGGGTAGGTGTAATCATAGATAGACGGTTGCTAGAGAATGTAGTTGAGATTAGGAGAAATATGTGCGGTGAAAGGAAGACCAGAGATTTATGTGCGGTGAAATGTGTTAAAGATGAAGATCAGAAAGTTTTAGTTCGAGATGAGAATATTAAGAAAATATGGAGAGATTATTTTGACAAATTATTCAATAAGAGATTTACAAAGAATTTGGATGGATTTGTCATTCGATCTCAAAATATAAACCGTGATTTCATGCGTAAAATAAGACCATTTGAGGTTAAAATTTTTTTGAAGAGAATGAGATAAAAAAAAAAAGGTTGGTCCAGACAGGATTCCTATCGAGATTTGGAGATGCTTAGGAGAAATATGCGTTAAATGGCTGACATATCTGTTTAATAAGATTTGACAGACCAAAAAAATACCAAATGAATGGAGGAAAAGTACTCTTGTATCTATCTATAAGAACAAGGGTGACATTCAAAATTGCTCAAATTACCGTGGAATAAAACTTATGTGTTACACCATGAAACTTTGGGAGAGAGTGATTGAACATAGGCTAAGAAAGATGTTAAGATAACAGAGAACCGGTTTGGGTTCATACCTGAACGATCGACGACAGAGGCTATTCATTTGCTTCGTCAACTTATCAAGCGCTTTCAAGAGAGGAGAAGAGATTTGTATACGATATTTATTGATTTAGAGAAAGCGTACGACAAGATATTTAGAGAGGTATTATGGGGGACAATGATGAAGAAGGGGGTCCCTGTCAAGTACATTGATATAATCAAGGACATGTACGATAGAGTAGTGGCAAATGTCAGAACCTGCGGCGGCCTAATGAGTGATTTTCCGATTACAATTGGTTTACATCAAGCATATGTATTAAGTCCATTCCTGTTTACCATCGTGATGGATAAGCTTACTAGAACTATCCAAGATGAGATATCTTGATGTATGCTATTCGCTGATGATATTGTTCTAGTAAATGAGACGAAAGCAGGGGTTAATATCAAATTGGAGTTATGGAGGCAAACGCTGGAATCTCGGGGGTTCAGATTGAGCAAGTCTAAGACAGTATATATGCATTGCAAATTCAGTAAACAGAGAAGTCAAAACCATATTGGTATAACATTGAAAGGGCAAGAGATATCACCGAACGATCAGTTTAGATATCTAGATTCCATCATCCAAAAGGATGGGGAGATCGATAACGATGTTAATCAAAGGATCCAAACTGGTTGGCTGAAATGGAGGAGTGCAATAGGGATTTTGTGTGATCGTAATTTTCTGTTAAAATTGAAAGGGAAGTTTTATCGGAGCGCTATTCGGCCTGCTTTATTATATGGTACAAAATGCTCGGCTCCTAAGAAGCATCATACACAGAAAATGCACGTAGCGGAGATACGCATATTTCGTTGGATGTGTGGTAACACTAGAAAAGAAAGGAGCGAAATGAGGATATTCGTGCAAAAGTTGGTGTAGCACCTGTGGAGGAGAAGATGAGGGAAAACCGATTAAGATGGTTTGGTCATGTGCAACGCAGACCTATGAAAGCATCGGTTCGACGAATGGATACTCTCGATATAGGCAATATTAAAAGGTTGAAAGGGAGACCGAAGAAAACATGGATGGAGGTGATACGAAAAGATATGGTTTCCAAAAGCCTCAATGAAAGTATATTGTTCGATAGGAGTAAGTGGAGGCGGAAGATTCATGTGCTGGACCCAACGTGATTCTCATGTTGGTTCATTTAGCTTATCCCATATGCTTGGGATAAAAGGCTCAGTAGGTGAAAAGGGTAAAGTCATGTTGGTTCATTTAGCCTACCCCATGTGCTGGACCCGACGTGATTCTCATGTTGGTTTATTTAGCCCAAAAGAACTCCAAAACCCATCACAAACATTCGAAGCCAACGAGCATCTAAAAAAAAGTGATTCACCGTTTTCGGTTGAGCCTCACATATCCTACAATGCAACAGACCTATCCATTTTCTCTTGCCTAGGTTATCTCTCGTTCAGACTACGTCATTAGAAGTTAACCACACAAAGACTCAAACTTTTAGGGGTATTGGAAACCTCCAAGTATTACTATCAACTCGCTACTCTACCCCCACCGTATCAGCCTGCATGCCTTCTCTTCTTTCACCCATCGTTTCTCGAACCGAAACTTTTTCTTAGTTGCTCTTCTCTCATCCTTCCCATCAAACAGTAGTATTGGTACATGGTCAGAAGTTGTTTTGGCTTTCGTCCTCGCAAACACACAAGGGTGTTGACTCTCCTAATCCAATGAAACTAAGATCCTGTCAAGCTTCTCCAAGCACACTCTCTGACTATGGTTTGACCAAGTGAATTTTCTATCCTTGACCAGAATTTCAAGGAGACTTAACTTATCCATCGTTTGGTTAAACAAGATTCTATCACTTGAGTCATTCAATGTCTCGGCTTTTCCATCCACGACTCTAACTATATTAAAGTCCCTTCCTACCTCCCACTGAACCCCCTCTACCTTTTATATAGTCTCTTGACTCTTTCCTACTTGGACCATACACCACCATTACCATCTACAACCACCCATCATCCTTCCGCCTAATCACAGCTATTACCGAGAAGGATCTAATGTGTGTATCCACCACTTTCAGGAAGTCCTACTTAATCCCAAGCAGAATTCCTCTACGGGCCCATTCAACCTTCTTAACAACCCACAAAATGTCCCTTCCAACACCCAGGCTATTCAAAACCCTAATCGAAGAGTTATAGAGCTTAGTCTCTGACAGACCTATTATCGGAAACGCCTCTTTCCTAATGACATCTCGGACCATACGTCGCTTCGACGACAAACATATCTCGCACACATTCCAAAAAAGACAATTCATAACACATATAAAATAAAGACCCTTCCCATGCCCCTAGACATCTAGACGGAACTATCCCTGAAGGGTGTCCACCCTCTCCCCTTGCACCTCATCTCCTTTCTTCTGAAGAACACCAACTAAACCACCTCTACCCTCTTCTAAGCCCATAGCAAATGAAAAGTTTCTAGCTATATGTTCAACTGACTGATGTCCACCCCAATAGCCTTAGAAAATTCTACTGGTTGATCATCAGGGATATTGCCAAAAATAGTAATGAATTTAACTAAGTACATGAAGAAGTTGCTTTGTTTTTCCTGCCTTTGGTTGTTTGTGAACTACTCACTTTCTTTGCCCCGACTATGATCCCCTTCTTAGCCAGGATCCTTATGATCCTCCCGCTCTCCGCTACTGTACTATCATCTTGGCCCGGTTCCTTTTCTGTTGCATCCACCCTGCCTTCTGCATTACCTCCGTCAGGCTGTGGCATAACCGAAGTAACATCCAGCTATGCATCCATCATATTTGTTCCATACTCCTCTAACATTCCCCATCTCCCTGCCATCTTGGCTACCGCTTCTTCCATCCCCTGCCTAATTAGAGCACCTAGGTCCGTCGAAAAGACGGTCTCCAATTATAGTGTAGCTATAGCTATTCTATCATCCCCAGCATCTTCACCACATCGATTATACCCAGATACTTCCCTCTATGTGTCCTCTACATTAATGTTCTCCTCATCAGCCCTGGGCGAGATCCCTTCATTACTCCCCTTATTATTATCCAACCTTTTCAAATAGTTACCAGAATTAAACTACTCCGATCACCCGATGTAGACCCCTCTTCAAGACTTCCCTTCAAAACATGATCTGCCTTGTTCAAATTTGATCCATGCCTCCGCTTTAACGCCTTATAATGACCGTCAAGCGCCATAACACCTGTAACGTTTTAAAATAAATAAATAAATAAAATTCTTTAAGTAAATTTTATGATTTTCGGTAAAGTAAAACATAGTTTTCGTAAAACTAAACCGTAATTTTTTTGCATTATAAATTTGAAAATACCTATTTTAATTATGTAATTACTAGTAAATGGTGTTTATTTAGTCACTTATAAATTTTTAGTTTAATTAAATATTTTTCCTAAATTAATTATTTTAAATATTAACATAAGATTTATTTATACACTAAATTAGTGTAAATTACAAATTTGAATGGGTTTAATTTGCAAAAGTGAACCATTACATATTGGAATCAAGTGTGTTTCATGCAAAATTTATTTTCAAATTTATCCATGGTTCTAGACCATTCTAGGTTAAATTAAGTGAGGAAAATAAAGAATTTTTATTAATTTCATGAAAAGACTTAATTGTGTGATATTTTAGTGAGACCTTCTACACTTTTCTTCACCTTTTCTCACTCTCCTCTCTTTTCCTCACCTCATGGCCGGCCTCACCACCATGGGCAGCCCCAAAATTTCCCCCCCCCCCATCATTTTTGCATTAAAAATCATCAAAATCCTATAAAAATCCAAATAAAAATCCACAAAATCCTAATTAATTCCTACCCTCTATTCTTTGCTCATCTTTATATGGATTTTGGAGATGGAAAGCATTCATTTTGGAGGCTTATTTTCATGTTTGGATTTCATGTTGTGGAGGTATAAATCTTCTTCTTTTGATTTATTATTATTAGATGTTTCATTTAAGCATAATTAGAATTAATAAATTAATTCTATCTTCAAGTTTTAAAAATTCAAGTTAGGGTTATAAAATTAAGTTATGATTTTTATTAATTAAGTAGGGTTATAATAACTAGTTTAACATTTTTAGAAGTGGAAAATCTTGCATGGTTGTTGAATTATAATTTGTTCATTCCAATTTGTTTAAATTAAGTATTTTTGCAAACTAGATTTCTATAAGTTGTATATATTGGTGAGATAAAATTCCAATTAATATTTGTAACACTAGATTGTGATTTTAAAGAGGATATTAACTTGTTAGTGGAATGAAAAAACCTAATTTGGTTACTAGTTTTTATTGATAATTAAGAAATTGTGAGAAAAATGCTATTTTGCAAACTAGATTTTAGAAATTCTTAATTAAATGAGATTTAAATTCTACTTTATGCTTTCATTATATTATTATCATCATGAATTGTAGTTTAATAAGTTAATTCATGTAAAATCATGTTTAGTTGTGACATTGTAAAATTTTGCTTAAAAGTATCGAAATCGGGCAAGTTTGCAAACTAGAATTTTCAAACTAATATAAATTAGGGTGTTAAAAATATAGTGATGGTTTATATAGTCTAGTTATGCTATTTAATGAGTTTTATGACCATTAGTTTCATTTAAATGTCAAGTTTTGAAGTAAAACGGTAATTTGGTGTTTTCGGGTTTTTCGAAATCGGACGATTTGATTGATTTTTAGGGTTTTGATGGATTAAATCATGTTTTATATTATAAGTAACGAGTTTTTAAACTACAAGTTGGTTGTTGATGTTTATCTCGATCAATCGGCGTTTGTACGTCGATATCGAGCGATATTTGGTTCTTTTGCATGAGCGGGACATAGGTTTTAACCTATGCGCGTTTCGTGGGTCGTTTTGGTTTTGTCTGTGATTCAGTTTACGATATTATATGTGTTTGCATATAGGTACCCCTCACGTGGAGTTCGGACGAGGAAGAAGAGGAGGGCGACATCATTTTCGGCAGACAAGGACCAGGTGAGTAGATGTATATCTACGGGTGGAAGTCGGGTGGATGGCGTTTAGCACCCCCGCAAACGTAGAATAGGGATAATACTTATTGTCATTAGGAAGCTAGACGTGACCTTAGATTCTTGATGAGTAGGACCCTAGTAATGACCCTAGGTTGGACCAGACTGATTAGAAAGACCATACCAGAGAATGAATACCTTGGAAGAGATTCGTAGGTTTCAGGTAGATACACACACGCACACACTGAGACTCGACGTGGTGTATACGTGTATGTATGTATGTATATATATATATATATATATATATATATATATATATAGGACTAGGTGAAGGTATATATATATACACAATACGTATATGTGATACAAGGATGTGATATGATACACGGGGATGAAACAATATAACTGGGCTGATACCGTGATTCTTGGCTATACAGTCGTGTTATGATATTAGCGGATCATTAGAAAATGAGATAATGGATTTGTATACATGAACAATAATAAAGGATGGTGATGATATTGAAGTATATGGGACTCTAAATAGAACCCGGACTGTAACCTGTGCCTGAAATTCTGATATGATATATGTGTGACCTGATTACGACATCATATATGTGTGACTTGATTTTGATATGATATATATGTGTAACTTGATTATGATATCATATAGGTGTGACATGATTACGATATGATTTAAGTGTGACTTAATCACAACATGATGCATATACATGATATTTATGAGGATAAATTAACGATGTGTATTTATGCTGACAATGATATATGATTGATGTATGCGATTACAGTATAGCACCTTGATCTTGACATGAGTTGATGATAATATTATACGAATGATGAGACACGTAGATGATACTTGACCCGTACCCCGATATTAGGACGCCGTACGATGGACTTTAGCGTACAAGGCATAGATATGATGATTGATCCGCATTCTTGATTCGAGAAAGCCGTACTACGTACGTGACGCTATTGAGGCTGGATCGCCGACTATTAGAGATATGGATTCAGACTTTAGGTGTACTCCTATTTCTTATCGACTAGTTTCTTAGGTTTAGTTCCTTAGGAGGTTAGATGGACACTAGTTTAGGTTCGAGTCATAAAGTGGTAGTTGTACTTGTATATCGCAGATGAGTGGTTATTACACATCCGTCTTTACATTCATACCGTAATCATAATGTTGCATGTTCATACATATGTTTCTATATCAGTATAAAACTCTGCCTGTTAGGACACCAGCACCATTACCGATGATGCGCATATTCCACGCACACTTATTTGCCGGCTCACACACATCATCATCGGTAATTGCTATGTCACGTACACTTTAGATCATATTATCTTTTAGTGATAGAATCAGCTAACAGCTAGATCGATATTACATCGTGATTACTCTCTGGTGTTAGTATAGACATGGTATTTATTATTTAGACATTTCATGCATTTGCATTTTCATGTTATCATGCAGTATTATGGGGCATATGCCGACACTTATCATATACTTACTCATGATTTTGGGATTTTGGATTTCTATGAGATTTCTGGATTTTTGGGGAAAACCGCAAGAATATATAAAAACTTCTCTTTCTCTCCTCCTCTCTTTTTAAAACATCAGATGCGGTTTTCTCGTGATGTATGTGTCGTCCACCATGAGATTTCATGTTTTCTGTTGGATTTCGAGACCCGATTCGAGGAGTGAATGAACCGTCTCGGGTACATGGTGGCCCGGTATGGTACCCCGAGGCAAGAAGATCGAGTTGTAGACGATGAGCCTGGCAGGGGAAGGACTACCTACCGGTGATGTCTGGCGCGGCGGATATCCGAAGGATACCGACCGTTGTCGTGAGATTTGATGATATGGGCCGATCCGGACTGACGGAGCCTGAGATATTGAGACTATGAGGTATTGAGACTTGAGATTTATATGTTTTGTGTCGATACTTGACACGGATTTCCATGGATTTCATCGATGATATTTTAGATTTCTATACAAATTTACCATGATAAAAGTTAAAGATTTTCTTTATACAGATATATCTAGATTTCAGGATTGATTGGTTTACATTCATAGTGCATGCATATTCATTCACACGACATATTATTACTTGAGACATGGACACGAGCACGGAGTATTTGCATTTATACGTAGTATTACCCTGCTATTACTAGATGATTGGGATATATTAGTATATTATTATGACCTAGGATAGCGTCGTGCATTCGATTTCTTTTCGCAGATATGTTCTACTCACGAGTTGGCAACTCACCCCCGTTGTGCCAAATTTTATTACAGATTCGATGTACAAGTTTTCCTGACAGCTTGTTGGCACATCTTTTCATTCAGGGTGATTTGCACGGTAGGTTGGTTCACTTGTATCTGGACCTCCATTGTACTTTTATTATTTCATTTGTATCTAGAAAGCTCCATCAACCAAACTTGTAGTACTTGATAAGTTTACTAGACTAGTTATTTATTTCGACCTTAGAGTCGCGCTTGTATTATTATGGTATCTGGTGGATTTGTTTTCTTTTAAGTTTTGAGTCTCGCCCTTTGGCGTTGTATACTATTGTGCATTGGTGTGGTTGTTTCCGCTTTTTGGCGTAGAGCTAGCTCCCGTTTGGGGATGCTTTTTATTGTTTGTGTATATTATACTTGTTGTACCCGTTTGGGGGCCAGTTTTTACAAAGGAGACTCTGCCGAAATTTTTGAGAAAATTGGATGTTGCTTTTAAACTTGTTTTCTACATGTTTTCCTTTTCTTCTTCTTCTTTTATGGTTTAGATTTCTGGGTTTCGGCTTACTTAGGTTACGTTGCGCCTCTAGACGCTTCGTAATCTAAGTGTCGTTCACGTTCCGTACTTTCGGGTCGTGACAACACCTTTCTCTGAACTCTGCTTCCTAATAATACCAAAAGCAAGCCTAGCCTCGCTCACATCCTGATCCCTGACAGTTTTTAACTGTTTGCCCTTATTGGCTTGTTATCGTGCCTCATCGCCCTGACAAAGATCGTCCCCCTCCTTTGGCCCACCCATCTCTCCTTGTCATGCCTTTGCTACCCTTAGGTTTGCTTCGTCAAACCCTAGCTTCTTTGCGATATCATCATCTCCTCTATTACCCCTGTCATCCTTGAAGTGCACCGCCCCCGCCTTAGTAATTGACTTTCCTCCCTCCACCTAGAAGAAAACCTTTAGGTCACTTCCAGCTATACGCATATTTATATCCTTCGGGATATATCTGCTACGATCATACCCAATGCGAATACGCTTGATATTGCAGAGACGGAAAGCCTTCGTCCCCTCGTCAAGATCTAACAGCATCCTGAACCTCTTAACAAGCTCCTCAAATGTACTCTAAGACCAAACATGACAAGGTAAATTCTCCATCCTCAACCAAACTTCTAAATGATGCCGGTACGGATGGGACCCCTCATACCTTGTCCAACTAATGATTTTGAAATCAAACCGATATGCGTCATCATAGAAACCGGGGCACTTAGCCACAGGAGAAGGCCCGACCTCATTAGGAAAATGAGTCATACATCCTAGCAAGTGAAGCACCAACTTCCAGGTGTGGGTGCTGAAAGGACCCGACAGGCCCCGAAGTTTTTCCACGATCGTGCGAGCCGGTGGCATACTGTCTTTTGCTTTAATCATCTTAATGATTCCCAAAGTCTCAACTAACTTCTTCCGCTTCTTCTCCATCTCATCCGAATAAGGAATTGTTTACTGTCGGAAACCGGACTGAGGTGTGGGGAGTGCGTCTAGCCTGAATACGGGAGCAGATGCTATATAGAACATATCCTTCCACTTCTCCGAAAATACCAAGTTGATTTATGGCACCGTATATCGGAGGTTTGGATGGTTGTGGCCGTTGTAGCAGACTTTTCAGATTCCTCCTCAATGATGAAGAGTTTTTTTTATTGTAGGGACGCTTTTTCCTATAGGAAAAACCCCCTGTAATTAATTACGTTATCACAAAGTGATAACAACTTTCTCTACTCCAGCTTACTTCATGTGTCGTATTATAGTTGTTCATTTTGGGTTTGTCTTTGGATTGTATACAGAGACTAATATATCTTATCGCCTGTAGGGTGCGGATTAGTCCAAATCCGTATATTAGATTTGGGGCTTGAACTTAGGACACATATCTTATATAAATGAGGTCTATCAGTTCAAGGGATAATCGTGTTTTGATCTAAAGATCGTTAGTCATATATGGGACTAAGATCAACTTAGGAGATTTGGCTAAGGATCATTAGTCGTACATGGGACTAAGCTCAACTTAAATATTTTAATTAAGAACCGTTAGTCTTGTTGTAGACTAAGATCATCTTAACCAGTCATATATATGAAGCATAAGCTTCTATACTTAATGTATATTGACTAAGTATCCAAGCTATGGATTGCTGGTCAGGTACGGATGTGCACCATAGAATTCGCACGTGCTTCGCATGGAGTATTCATGTTTTTCCTTTTAGAAGGGCATACATGAGTATGGCATGCGCATCTATATATGGTGCGCATCTGGGTTTGATGCACATCTGTATAGGATGCGAATCAGAATAGGATGCACACTTATATGGGGTGCGCAGCTGGTTAGTTTAAGATAATGTGCATGTGCAGATCACACAATGCACATGTAAATAGATTGCACCCTAAACTAGAGTGCGCACTATCACAAAGAAAGGTTTGGCTTTCATAGATATTAAATTCTCTATTATTTGATTTTAGATGCATTCATATGGTGTATTTAAATTTTATGAAAGTAAAAAGTTTCAAGGAAGCAATATTTTTGGTTTTATGTGATATGATCATCTTTTAACGGAGGTTCTGCCCAAGGTCTTAGACCTTAGAATAGACCTCTCATGAAAAGCGATGGCTTTTTATAGGAGAGAGATAAACTTTAAGATCGTTTGATCTTTGTTTTAGAGAAACACCAGCTTCATTCTGAAAAAGCAATAGTTTTTATGAAAAGAAAGGATCCTCTTTTCTTTTTTCTTATTAAGTAAGGTTTTTTTTTTGAAGAAAGCTTCGGTTTTAGCAGAGAAGATGAAAATAGCTCTTCAGTTTATGGGGGTCTCTCTCTCTCTCTCGACAAAGCAAAAAGATCAAAATCCTCATCTTCATTGCGAGGGGGTTCTTATTTGTAGGAGAAAAATTGTTAGGGTTTGTTTCCAACAATTAGGTGAATTTTTATCTCAATTTGATTTTAATTGATCTATATCAATTTCTGTATGCATGTGCACCAGTGGATCATTGATCTAAAAATTAATTTTGTTTGATTTGTCACATTTGTTATGAACAAACATGTTTAAATTGATTTATATCAATTCAGGGTGCTTGAGCACCATTGGATCGTTGATCCCAAATCAATTTTGATTGATTTGTTAAGTCTATTAATTGATAGAAGATTTTCTTCTAAAGATAGCTTAACTAAGTACATGTGCACTGATAATGCATGCGCATATGTTTTGCCTGTATTCGTATCGCATGCGATGGCCTTTACCATGCGCATATGCTTTGCACGTGTCACATCGTATGATAAGTGAGCATCTATTGGGTGAACCCTAAAATGGGTGTGAACAAATGCCCCCCACCGACTGTGCGCACATGGCTTGCACGTGTGTATAGCGGTGTCAAGCTGCGAACTGTTGACAGAAGGAAGAGGACGAAGCCCCATTAACTGCCCTGGGAGAGCGAGAAAAGGAACTTCAACAAAAGAATAACTGCATGGTTGATTTGTTGAGGGCTACACCTTCTTAGCTGCTTTATTGTATCCCCCCTTTTTTGTTTTGTACAAATCGTATCTTTCATCAATTTTGACTTGTGAATGAAGGATACACCTCTTTTTAGTACAAGATGTATCCTTATTTTTGATGATATAAATAAAAGAATGATGTTCTTTTAGGACGCACTTTTTATCACTGTGCTGAAATGTCCTAGCTTAGTTTATGTACTCGTCCCGGAGCGTTAGTTTATTCTCTTTTGATGAATAAACTTGGCCTAATGTTAAACATATATAACCCTTGTTAATACAAGAATCTGTTAGGTTTGTGGTACTGGATGTAGTCCGTTACACCATTGCGTTGGCTGATTTCTTCTCAGCTCACGTCCATCCAGGTCGCTGATTCGAGTAGCTACGCACTTGCCGTATCTCCCATCTATTCAGATGCGGGGATATAATGTCTCAAGTAATCTTCTTAGGCGAGTGTAAAGATAGCCGCCAGATGATTCAGCATTAGGCGTCACCATGGCACTTTACTTTGAGGTTAGGTTCTGTTTGGAACCCCAGGGAAGTCATTACTGCACCCTTTCGAGGTGAGATAAAGTCCAATGGTCTTTAAGCTTACATGTATAGCCGTTGAGATTTGTTTCTTTTTTTAGCAAAACATGGCAGAACACGCACTTTTTTCATATGTTTGCGCCCGTGGATTGTCTACAAGAGTTGATACCGACATACTTGCAGGACAGAAATTATTTTTTTTCGCGAGGCTCTATCATTTCAGATTTTTTTATCACGAAAGTCACAATTGCCCAATCATTTCGGTTATTTATTCACGGTGCCCAATCATTTTGGCTATTTTCTTTATTTTATTTTTATTTATTTTTTCTTTTTTTTTTCCAGTTTAGCGATTTAGGGGTCAAGAATTTGGAACATGGGACTTTGGGTGTCGTTCAGTATCAGTATCGCAAAAATTAAAGCGTAATGCCAGGAACAACTCATCATTTACCTTTGCCCATTTGGATAACGGTGTCTTAGAAAACAGGTTTTGGGATCCTTATAATCCAAGGCTTTTCAAGCTTTATGAGCCATGGGGGTCTCCTAAAGTGACTTTTTCCCTATGAGTCGAGAGGATCTCATAGACGTATTTTTTCCTTCGGAGCGTGAGGTCCCCTAAATGGATTTTTCTCATGTAAGTCGTAAGAATATTATAAGAATATTTTCTTCTTACGAGTCGAGAGGACTTACAAGTGTAGTTCACCATGTCGATGGATATCACTCGCCTTTGGTAGGACTTGCTTGGGAACATATTTATTTACGCCCGTGGATTGTATACAAGAGTCGATATTGGACTACTTATAGGGCATAAATTTTATGGGGTCATGATGGCTTAAGAAACAAGTTTAGACTCCTGTAACTTAAGGCTTTTGAATTCTATAAGCTGTGAGAGCCTTATAGAAGTATTTCTCCCTACGAGTCAAGAGGAGCTCGTAAATGTATTTTCTTCTTAGGGATCGTGGGGATTCCTAAATGTGTTACTCTTTTGTGGGTTGTAAGGATCTCACGCGGGGATTTTCTCCTCACAAGGTCGAGAGAAATTTGCAAGTTTATTTTCCTTTCTTTTCACGAGTTTGTGCCATTTCGCATGTTGGGGTCAAAAATTACACCCCGGTTGACCAAGTCAAAGTCAGTCAACCCCCAGCCAAGCGGGCCTAAGCTCAAGCGAAGTGAGCCCAAGCCCAAGTCAAGACCAAAAATGGAAGGGGCCGGCTCCATGCCAAGAATGAAGCAATAAATTAGTTCAATGCAAATTTTTAGAAATAAATGTATGAAAAATGGGCAGAAAGTCAAAATTTTGTGAACCCCATAGCTTATGTGCAAAAAGAAATAAGCACATAAGGTATGGGATGGCACAAATGCCATTTGGTAAAAACCAAGGGGCTATATGTAAAGTGTGTAGCTTATAAAGGCAAACATGATGAAAAAATCAACAACTTTTCATTATCTCCAAAAGTTAGGGTTCTGTACCTCATTCTCCTTCCTCAAGGTTCTAAACATTCTTCTCTTTTCTAAATTAAATAAAGAGTTTAACTCTTTCTTTTCTAAAAAGAAATGGTTTTCACCATAAAATCCTTGAAGAGAACTCGGATCTTCCATTAAATATCCAAAAGGCGAGATTTTTAAATCTCACCCCCTTTTTTCTCCAAGATCCAGCTAACAGAGAGGAGGAGGAAGGAGACTCATCTCCAAAAATCCCACTTTGGGAAGATCCGAGGCTCAAAAGAAGATTCAGGGCTAAAGGAGAGAAGAAAGGGGCCCCCTTTGATCATCTCCAAAGATTTTTGGGAGTTCAACTTCATTTGTCAAAATCTTTTGGAGTCTTTCGGTGTTTAACTCCATAAATAAAATCCTTTTAGGAGTTTAACTCCATTTAAAATCTTTTGGAGTTTAACTCCATAATAAAAATTCTTTTGGAATTGAACTCCACAATAAAAATAAATAAAAAATATTTTGGGAGTTTAACTCCAGATCTCGGAGCTAAGCCTCTTTTTCTGTAGGCGCCCAGCGCCCACGTGTCGGGCGCGTGAGGCACTGGCGCCCAGCGCCTATGCACCTTGCACTTGGCCCGCGGGGGCCAGCACCCACGTGTCGGGCGCATGAGGCGCAGGCGCCCAGTACCGGGCACATAAGGCGCTGGTACCCAACGCCCATGCGCTTTGCACGTAGCCCGCGGGTGCCCAGCGCCCACGTGCCGAGCGCATGAGGTGGCGCCCAGCACCCACGCGTCTTTAGGATGCTACTCACCACTTCGTTTTTTCCATACACTTCCTACTAAAAATACCCCTCTCGTTAGAAAAAAATTCTGACGGGACGCTGCCTCGCACCTCGCAAGGCCCCCGATACGTCCAAATGCTTTTCAAAACACAACACACGCACACGGCATATTGAGTCTGCATGACCAGTTTGACCCGTCAATCAGGGGTTCGCTCGTTTCAAAAGCGAGGGGTAATTAACGGCAGTTTAGTCCGCGGCTGCCGGAGATTCGGATCTCCACAATCAAAAAACCCCTGTCTGCCCCAGGCAGGAAGAATCTGTACATGCCTGACAAGCGCGTGCATTCCCATATCAATAGGGTGACGAAAAACACCCTACAGATTCTGGCACGCCTGGTGGGACCCTTTCTCTCCTCTCATATTTCGGGTTAAACATTCATGCGAACTCAATCAACATATATATCGATTGCATATACTGAAGTCATTTTTTTTATGTACAGGTTAACAAGTTTTCAATCACAATCTCGAACTCAGCAATCATGTCTCCCAAGACAAGCTTCATTTCTGACGTGAATCTGATTCCCTATGTGGCCAAAATCAATGCCCGCGTGGTTCTCCATGCAAGTCTTAGCCGACAATGGGAGGAGTCATCCTGCCAATTTGGTTCCGTCATCATCTACCCTACCGGAAGCGCTCATCTGGAAGAAATCCCGGCGAACCAGGTGGCCAAGCCGGTCTCAAGGGGTAAGAGGCCGAACGTTGTGATTGCTAAGGCACCACAACCCAAACTTAAGACTGTGTCCGAACGACTCTTTGGTGCTCCAACTGGGGGAAAGACTTTCGATACAATGGGCATCATCAAACGTTGCAGACAAGCTCAGGCGACGATTCCAACAAGTGCACAATCAGGCGTATCTCCAAATCCCTCCATTACCCGGTCTACGACGGCTTCTCGAAGAGCCGTAGCCAGCCAAGTGGTCAAAACAGAAAGGTTGAGACAGAAGCGGTTCAGGTATCGAGCCAACAAGAGGGCCAGAACTCCGGCCAAATATAATCTTGTGAGGTTTCGTGACGACGGCTGAGTTGGCCGTAAAAGTCGGCAATTCTTTCAAACATCTAAAGTGGGTTCAGAAAAACGCCATGACCGCCAGAATCAGGAAGACAGTTGTCCGAATGATGCTACAAAGAGACGTATCCCAACCCCAACAGAGAAAGCATGACACCGTCTCTTCAAGAGTCTATCAGGCGCTCTGTGCCACGTGAAAACAGTGGGGCAAAGCCAAAAAGGAAGTGCCAGCACCATTCAAGAACCCGGTCGGGCCAGCCACCTTCAGTCGATTGTCCGTTACCGAAAAAGAAAGGCCACGACATCAGTCCGCAAAATCAGCTGCCAATAATGAAAAGACGGTTGGATATGTTATCCATACGGTTTATATGACGGACGCGCGTCCCAGCGACAACTTGCGCAACAAAAGCAAGAATGGGGCCACCACATCCCAAGCCTAATATGGCTTGAATGTGGTTGTCGTTTCCCAAGATTGGCCGCCTCCGTTGGACGATGAAAACCCTCTCGATGAGGACGATAGGTAGAAGGACCCCTTAGTCCATATGGAGTCAAGCTCGGACAGCGAGGAAGAGCCGACTTTCCATCTCAGGACCGCAGAGCAAGAGCTGCTTCAAGTGCTTCGAAAATAGCTCAGGAGCAAAGATAAAGAGATGACCAAGCTCTACTCAAAAATTGATTACCTGATGAATGTTGTGATGCAGCTCATGGCTCAAATAGCTCGGGCGCCTTCCAATCAGACATGTGTCTCTACTCATGAGCTGGGTGATGATAACCCGAAGCAACCGATGCTTGTCCCCTTGGGTCCAAGATTGGGTGAGCGTCGGTCACCATTCCACATCTGGGGATGCCTTGGCCCCAAACAGCACTATCCCGCTAACACAAGATCGGATAATGGATTTGGTCACCAGAATGGTTAAAACATTGGTGGCCGAAGCCGAATCTTAGAAAGAAATTGGCAGCAGTGGGCGGCCATATCCCGCACAGTACGATCTGATCGAGCACCCGAGCGGCTACGTCATTCCTAAGTCCGGAAGATTTGACAGGACGGGAAACGCAAATCAACACGTTGGCCACTTTAAAGCGTCGTGCGGAAATACAGGGGGCAATGACGCGCTCCTTCTTCGTCGGTTTGTCAAAAGCCTAATCGGTGTCGCTTTCGATTGGTACGCAAGTATACCAGACGGGTCTGTCACTACTTTTGCTCAAATGGAGTCTCTGTTTTGGTAAAGATTCATGAGTGTTAGGGACAAAATCTCCATTGCTGACCTCGTGAGAACCAAGCCGGGAAAAAACGAAAGCAATACGGACTTTATTGCCCGATGGCGCAACCTCACTGTCAAGTGCGAACCGCCGCCAGAGCAGGACCAGTCCGTCAGCCTCCTCATTGGGAACCTGTAACAACCCTAAACTTTCTGTATAATTTTTTTCAAAAAAATACAGAAATGGGTACTTAAGCCTGAGCACAAGTAATAAATTTGATTCCCTTTTGAACAGCAAGAAGGAGCTTGTAGCTAATTGGTAAGACTTTGCACTGCTGTTACAAAGTACCAGAGTTCAAATCTCATCAGCCACACATTCTTTTTATTTAAAATTCTTTAATCCTTTAGAAGCCCAAGAGTCTTCACGTGCACAACACGTAAAACCAAGAGTCACAGCCTAAACAAACATGTGCAAATTAGTATTCAGACCGACCTAGACATGTGGCGAGAATCCGAGCCCCCAACTCCAAGATCGGACAGGCGAGAGGACCCCATAGGCCGGCGCCGCTGGTTTTCCCATTCCCAAACCCCATTTTTAAAAAAAACCCTAGACCCTTGGACTACCCCCTTAACCCCAATATTGCTTATTTACTCTGCACATTTACAGAGAATAATACAACCCTTTAAATTCTATTTTAATGCATTATTCATTCTCCCTAAACCCTAAATTGTCCTATAAATACCCACCCCATTTTGCATCCCTTCACATTGAAAATCCTATACAAAAACTATACAAAATTCTCAAGTCCTTAGTGTACAAGTGGAGTTAGTGAAGGGCGAAACTCCGACGAACTTTTGAGGAGATTCTGGCGACGAAACGACGCCCCGAAGCTCTCTTCAGGACCCCATCTTTCCCCTCTTGACCCCAAGTCAGTAAGTCCCTACTTCTTCTTCTTTTCTCTATTCTAAAAACATTCAAAACTAAAACCCGACGGAAGCGGAGTTAATCCGACTTCCGATTCGGTTTTTCCTTAAAAAGTTCTATTTTCTTAAACACAATAATACCAAACTCTTATGTCATGACCATTAAACATTAACAAAGACAATAGAACAAATTTGATATCAAAATAATAACCGTAGCAAGTTTTATTCCACTTTTACATTAAAATACCTTCATGTTCCATTTCGACATGCTTAAACTTTTTAAACCGTATTACCTTAGAAAACCCACGAGGTAATGACCTACCTCCTCACAACACACAATTTGGGAGCATTGATTTGGAAAAATACGACTTTACATATAACTACCTTCAACTTATAAAATCTTTTTCTATAAGAAATGTATTTAACAAATCTTTGCAATTGCGTCTCTACAACCCATTTTGGAGAACCCGTTTGGTATGGTGCGGATCATCGCACATTCTCGGGCCTAGTAGAGTGAGATGCAGACCTCCACAAGGAGCATACGATCTCGAAAGATTTTTAATACATTTTTTCTTTAGAAAAATATGATTTCTATTATAAATAAAACTTATATTTTTAATAAATAAATATATATATAATTAATATCAAAATATCTATTTTTAGTATTTATAATATTTCACATTTCCAAAATTCAAGAAAAAAACATCCCATTTACAAGAAAATACCATACAATTCTAATATTTCAAATAAATACCTTATACTATAAAAAAAACTAGGTCATATTCACTAGAAATTTCATATTGAATAAAATAAACATCTATGAAAACGCTAAAGACGATAATTAAAAACTTGAGATATATTTTGAAAGTATAATAAAACTATTTTACATAAAAAAAACCTCAAGTTATACTAAATTACAATAAGGACCTTAGTAAACATAGGTTTAAGCGGGACCGGTCTCTTGATCCTCGGGGAGCCGGAGATATGGGTGCTTGCCTATTTAAGGTAGACAACTTAACAAACAGTGTTATCAACACGGTAATTGTTTTTGAAAAAGACACAAATCCTGCCGTCCATGTGCAGCAGTTACCGATAACACCAAAACCTAATTCAGGATTCAATTTCTTTTCTAATTGCCTGACTCAGACGGAGTCTCAATATAATCAATCTGACTTGAATATTATTCAAATATAAACTATAATTCAACATGAATCCATAAATTCATATATTCAATCTGTTCAATCTATTCAATCTATATTGACCGAACCGAACAATGGATATATTCTATCTACATGATCATCCATTATATCCGTTCCATTACTGATATCATGGTTTTGGCAAGTCATCCATCTATATACAATATATAATTCAAACAATACAAACAATACAATCAAGACATCGTGGGGTTTATAAGGGGTAGATTGGTACAGAAGGTGTTAAAAGTGGCACGAGACTGTAACCATAATACACCTAACCTGAATCTCCATTGCCGTTGTACCGTGGCTGAACGTTCCTTGTGCTCCTTATACCTTAGTCCACGGGGAAAGTTGGACTCCTCTCGTATACACTGGCATCTTCTGTACCAAGCTACAAATAACTACGTTAACATAACAATCAACATTATAATAGTTATACTCTCTCTCTGTCTATTCTATTTCTCCTTCATCTTTGGAACTTACTGAGTGACTTGTTCGCTGACGACATTCTATTTCTTCTTCTTTAGAATGTCGTCATATGTTTCGGACCTTCTGGAGATAGAGCCCACCAGCGAGGAATTGGATCAGCTAGCCTTCGACCCGGAACTCTAGATTCACTTGTATATTACATTCATTTTCATTTCTGTTATGCCACTGTTTAGGCATTGCTTTTCATTCCATGTATTTACTTTTCAGATGTATTGTAAAAAGAATGTTAATAAATAAAGTTGATGTTTATTTACATCTTGTCTCATGTGTACATTTCATTTTATATTGCTTAGATACGCTTAGCGTGTTTACTTCGGAGTAAATACGTAGCGGCCCATCGCGTCCTCTGCCCGTATACTGGGAAGCGGGGCGTGACAGGACCTCATCAATTGGATGGTCCCA
The DNA here is from genome assembly GCA_030015575.1 of Agapanthus africanus. Classification (NCBI taxonomy): domain Eukaryota; kingdom Viridiplantae; phylum Streptophyta; class Magnoliopsida; order Asparagales; family Amaryllidaceae; genus Agapanthus; species Agapanthus africanus. The sequence goes on from JASDDO010000001.1 coordinate 467,893,552, forward strand.
TTCTTATGTATAGTAGGCCTCAAGACGTTTTAAGAGATGACCAAGAGAGTACAAATGTTGGAACGCTCGAAACAAGAGACTATCCCGGACTCTCAGGATGACAAGTCTTGGAAGAGCAGAAAAGACAACAACCGTAAAAGTGGGAGCTCCAACAAGACCAACGCCTTCAATGCGTCTGATAGTGAAGATAAGAGAAAGGCGGGCGAGTCAAAAACAGACCGAGCCTGAAAGCCAGTGTTAGGAGGAGAAGGGCCTTCGCTAGAGGAGAAAAAGAAAAAGTCTACTCTTTTAGGAGGGAAAAGGTCCACAAGATGTTCAAGAATGCCCTGGACAATGGTTTATAATTGCTGGAGTCGAAGAGACCTCACGAAGCAAAAATGACCGACAATCTCTGTATTTCCCGTACCACAGAGTAGTAAGCCATACGATCAAGGATTGCTACATTTTCAAAGACTGGGTCGAAAAGCAATACAAGACCGGAGAGATCGAGCTATCCAAGAGTGTGTTGGTAAATAACCAAGCTGCAACCACCAACTTTATACAGACAGAAGCTGAAGCCTTTTGGGAGCAGACAGCTGAATTCGATGCCTCGAGAAATGAATCCGACTCGCCGCAACCTCTATGGAGCATGCATATGTCCAAAAGGACGAAGAAGATGCTAAAACTACTTCAGAAAGAGCCCAGAACAGAATGGGAGGGGCAGAAGGAGCCCACTGTTTCAGCTACCATTTCGGCTCAATCAGGCTTAAAATCTAAAAAGCTCAAGAAGAAGAAAAGTGCAGCTTGATGCAAAAAAGAGTCTGCAGAGAGATTGACCATTCAAAAATATATTGATTCCCGTGAAGACTATGAACAAAAGGAAAGAACTTTAATTCAATTGAAGGAGTTCTTTCCCGTAGAAGCGGTTACCGATAACATCAAAACAATCAGGACTTCAATTTCTTTTCTAATTGTTCTGACTTAGACTGAGTCTCTTCTTAATAATCTGACTTGAATATGATTCAAGTATGAAATTACAAAACTACAATTCAACATGAATACATATATTCAATCTGTTCAAACTATTCAATCTGTATTGACTGAACCGAACCATGGATATACTTCCATTTACATGATTCTCCAGTTACATCCATTTTACTGATATCATGGTTTCGGCAAGTCATCCAATTGTACAATCTATACAAACAAGACATTACAAGTTACAATACAATACAACAATACAATCAAGATATCACGGGGTTTAAGGGGTAGATTGGTACGGAAGGTGTTAGAAGTGGCACGAGACAGCAACCATAAGACGTAAGTACATCCATGCCGTTGTTCTGTGGTATTATCGACAGAGCCTTGTACTTCCATTTGCCTCTAGTCTCTGGCATATAGAGACTTCTCTCGTATACACTGGCATCCTTCTGTACCAAGTTACAAACAACAGCGTTAACACTACATTATAACAATATAATACAACTTTAAAAGCTACCTTCTTATTCTGTCTATTCTATTTCTCCCTTATCTTTGAGACTTACCGAGCGATCTGTTCGCTGACGATATTCTCTTTTTTCTTCTTTGAATGTCGTCAGGTGATCTGGACACTTCGGAGATCGAGCCCACTAGTGAAGACTTGGACCACTTCATTGAAGACCCAGAGTTTTAGTTCATTGTACATTTTTATTTCAGTACTTTTCATTTCTGTTATGCCACTGTTTAGGCATTGCTTTCATTCAGTTGTATTTACTTTTCCATGCATTGTACAGAAAGAATGTGAATAAATAAAGTTGTTGTTTTATTATATCTTGTCTCTTGTGCATTTACTTTTATATTGCTTAGATACGCTTAGCGTATTTACTTCATAGTAAATACGCAGCGGCCTCGTCGCGTCCTCTGCCCGTATACTGGGAAGCGGGGCGTGACATTGCCGGGGAGTTGTAGTCATTAAGTATTGTTATTTTTGGTTCTTACTAACAAAACTAATTTTTAACACAATTTTTTTAAAAAAAACTAACAATACGACATTCTTTTCACTTTTGTTCTCTGTTCTGAAAACCTGCAATCACTCAGAAATTCAACTTAAAAATCAAGTTATACCATAAGAATACTTAGCTAGCCTAGAGAATCTACACAAAATTCGAGCACAAACACTCACTATTTGACCGGCGACATCCGTGAATTTTTTTTCTTGTGTTGTCTCTAGTGCCGTGTTTGTGCTCTATTGGTATTGTTTCATTTTTATAATTTTGAGTGTACAGGAATTGGGGCACATATATCGCTTTTTGACACTAAATATCGTATTTTTCCGACATTTCAGTTTTTAGGGAATTACGACCAGCGATCGTGCGGAGCGAGAATCAAATTCAATTGCAAAACGTTAGTGAAGTATAGTGCCAAAGATCCGGATGGTTTGACCCGCGCAAGCGAACAATTAAGGACTCGGATCACTTTCAAAGGTGTTTTCTTAAACCAAATAATATCGGTACGTATTTTCTAACATATTCCTCTCGAATCCGACGCATTCTAATATTCTATCTTTTGCAGGATTTTTCGCACAATTTTACCGCCAATTGCACAGAGAACTAACCATATTTTTTTGCAGCGCTTAAACTTAAACGAAAAAGAATTGCTTGAATTGCTTGATTTCTTGATTTCTTTTATTTGATTGCGCATTGCATCTTAATACGGAATTAAGGGCAAAAATGACCAAACAAGATACGGTAAAGGATTTCATCACCTTTTCTCCATAGCCCACAAATCACAAAACTGCATTCTTGCATACCCCCAGTAATTTTAAAATCACTTAGAACTATGGCTCTAAGGACTTCGCCCTCATTAGGAGAGCTTAATTGTTTTTAGAACTTTGCTTAAGGGTATATCGTTCACGGGGTGTATAGGCAAGTGTTCACGGCGCAACCGCCAAAATAGAAAGGGTTATCTAATTAAGGAACTTCGCGAAAGTGTTGGAAAACCTCCCCTTATCTCTTGCACTTACCTGGCTTCGTGATCAATATATCTTGAGCCTATTTCTCGACACAGTTTTACTTCGTCAATCAGGTTCTTGAGCAGTTCTAGTTGACTTAGAATAACATAGACTGTTAGGGGTGTGATATTCTTTATTTTTGTGACATTTGTGAATTCTTGTTAATATGGGTGATAAACGATTCAATTCTATTTTTCACGATTCTTATTCATTTGTTTATACTCAGTCCCAATTAATTTGTACAAATTGCCATGATTCTTTTCATATTCATGACATCTGTCCTTTCTTAGGAAGTGACCAACTGTCCCAGATTTTTGATAATGGTCACCCACCTAACACTCTTGAACCCAATCCCACTTCAACCATAGACCAACTGATTGAAAATTTAAAGAAAAAGGTCGACAGGCTGACTGCTTTAGCATCACCACCATCACCACTCCTTCAACCCGAAACAATTGAACCAACATTAGGGTATGATAGTGAGATGGATGTTAGGTCGACTGCTCTAGAAAAATGTATTGAAGTAATAACTACGGTCGAGAATCAATCAGCTGCGACGCTAGCCCTGTTTATACAGCAATCTAAGCAACTATTTGTTGCTCAAGCTCAATCATTGGCTAGAATCGAGGAACAAGTGAAACATTTAGCTGTGAGAATTCTAGAGAGTGAACACAGTCAATCAGAACCAAATAGTGCTAATATCTGTCATCTAGGAAGTCACCCGAGTGAGGTAAAAGATCAATTGAATTTTGATGATTTCATAGATGATGATACAATTGTATTGACTGAGTATTGCCAGGACACACAAGAAAACCCTCTAAGTCAGTCCACCATTAGCCTTCAGATATCCACCGAACCTCTTGTCACTTGTGATTTAGATATTGATTTAACCGAAATTATACTTGATGAGGAAATTCTTGAACCGGCTGATTTTTGCTTTCCAATTTTAAATGAGGGACCTTGTGAATTTGTCGGGTATGGTTGGGATAAATTAGAAGAGATAAATGATCGGGAACCCACATTTTTGTATCACCTGTTGATATTGTTTCGGAAGAAACGTTAGTGTGGGAACCTACTTTTTTAGATGATATGAATACCCATTTATGAATATGATGAGGAGGAAATTGTATTGGGAGAGTTAGTAAATGATAAGAGTAGGATTATGGAAAATAATAGGGAGAAAGACAACATTGAAAAATATTCTTTCATGTCGAGTTTTGAGGAAATTTTTGCTGATGAACTTGATATTTTAGGTGAGTTGGAGTCAGGATCAATTTGGGAACATCCTAAGAACCTTTCTTTTGCCGATCCTTTTGCGGATGAACTCCAGTTCTTACACGAACTTGACTTCGGAACTCAACATATGCTTATTAAACGTTCAATTCATTCAGAAAACAATTCTTTGACCTCCTCAAAATTCCATCTTCATCTTCAACGTCTTCTCGTCCCTACTTTTACATGCGCATGCCCTTCACTAATATCTAATATATACCCATTCTTTTTCTTTTTCTTCTTTTTATACAAATTCTTTTACCAGCCATTGCACTATATAGACAAAATTTGTATATGGCTGGTATTAATTTCTGGACTAACCCAGTCGTTTAACTTGTGAATATTGTAATTAGTCTTAGGTTTTTTCTTTTTCTTTAAATAAAATGCTCACCCTGATGTCTAAGTCCTACCTAAGACGGGGGCAATGATGAGGACATCATAAAACCCAGGTTTGGGGGTGAGCACTGCGTTTATCTGCATCATGTGTATATTGTATATTCTGCATTGCATACATATTAAAAACCCATAAAAATTGAATTTTTTTCCTAAAAACATAAAAAACTTTTTCGTCAAGTTAGCTAGTAGGGTAACTTAGATTGTTATTCCGAAAATTTAGTTGATATATTAGAAGTAACTAAATCCCAAGCTTAGGAATTGAAAACCCTAAAAATAACCCTCATTCCGTTTAACCTTGGTAATTATACATCCTTACAGTTTTTTTTGAGAAATACGTAATCTTGAGTTCAGTTCTTTAGATAAGTCGAGATGAAGGGAAAGTATTGAAGCTTTACTAAAAGATAAGTCTGAAAAATAGTTTCTATTCTTGAGTCCAAATTTAGAAAATATATACCCTACAAACTGCACATACATGCACCTTGAAACTTGGGATAGTAGAGAATACCTAGAAATATTCTTGCCTGAAAACCTAGTATGAAAGGAAAAAACGGTATTTAAAGCTAACCACCATAAGAGCATCATTGAAAAATATATCCGGTCTTGAAAAGAAAAAAAAATAAAGTCAAGACCTAAAAACTGCTATTTACGCTTTAAGCTCATACATTTAGTAATCGGCTGTTAGTGCCTCAAGAGGCATTAATAATCGCATGAAAGATGTGTGAGCAAAACCGTCCATCCATTAATGAAAAGAAGTAGTATTAGATATTAAGGCAAGGGTACTATAGTTTGAATTGAATTCTTAAATGTAGGGGTGAAAATTTACACACACGTAGGGATATACAATCGATATTTGGAGGAAAGATAGGGATGAAGAATAAGACTTATGTTTTCTGTAATGATGATAAAAATCCCTGATTGGAGACCGCACTTTAGAAGGAAAACTCAGGAGATACCGAGATCTTTCTAAACTGTAAAACGTATAACATCTGAGGTTAAATAAATAGAATGCGTGAAACATAAGGGTTGAATATTTCCAACTTAGAATGATAGAATTTCTAACTTAGATACTAAACTGTAGGAGTAGAATCGACGTTAATTTATGAAACTAACTTGACTAGATTTTGTGGGTGTAATCCGCTGAAAACCCTCAGGAGACAACACTCCTCCTACTAGGGACACCTAGAGGTTTAACGGCTTGTTGCATATGCTCAGTGCAATCGCGTTTCCTGTGAAAGTGAGGCTAGAATTTTTTGTATTGCTCGGGACGAGCAATAGATAAGTTTGGGGGTATTTGTTCATCACAGAAAACTGCATTTTAATACCGCTCATTCGTTATCTATTTTTGTTTATATCGGTACTATTAACCAGTGTCTGCTCAGAATTACAGATTACAGGTGTTCATGATAAAAAACTGGAAACACACTCAAAATCACGGATATAACGTTAGGAGCTGACACTGCAGACAGAACAGAAAAACGACCGATATCCGAAGAACTCTTTTGCAAAATAAAAGTGTACACGCATTTTGGTCCAACACATAACAAGTGTACACATGCTCTTTGGCACTAGGACCATGATGGGGCAACTATGATACAAGGCACAAGTGGGCATGGGTGTGATATGCATTAAATAAGCATTGAATGCTAAAAGTATTGATGTGATGCATTGCTCCATGTTTCCCTCCAATCCCTGAGTGCATCTAAAGCCTATACAGAGAAATCTAGCAGCACCAGAGGGATATTAGGAAGCACAAAAGACCACACAATGAATACGAGCCCCACTCCTCAGATTTTGATCGGTGAGGAACTCAGGAAAACCGGCGAGCTCGGCTAAACTGTGTCCAATGGGCCCCCTCTTTTCTCTGTACCTCCCTTGCTGCCACGTCAGCTTATTTTTATTGTTTGTTTATTCCTCCTTTGGGTCTATAAATAGCAGATCAGTGGCAAGGGGAGGTATCTCTCTCATTCATGTATATTATACCATTTTCATAGTTTTGTTTTAGTTTGTTTAGCTTGAGGGTGAGTGAGCTTCAATTGGTTTCTTCTTCTTCCCTCTTGAAACTCTCCAAACAAGCTACCAAAATCTTGTATCTCATTTTTTCAAGTGTTTAATATATTGTTGTTTCTTTTATTACTTAATTCTTTTCTTTACTTGCTTTTATTTATCATGGTTAACTAATCTTTATTTGGTTGTAGTGTGGGTGAGGAAATGAGATGAAAGGCTTTGCCTCCTCCATCTCTTGTTTATATTTATTGTACTTAATTTATGATTCTAAATTAAATATTGCTTATGTATTGATATGATATGGTATTTTGAACATGGTTACTTTGTAACCTCCTCATATACCATATTCATTCCCTTCCCCTATTTCAATGTTTAAGTTAAAATCAATTTAGCGTTAAGTTTGCTAAGTTTGGATATGGTATGTTGTGATAAGGTGCTTGATAAACTCCTTGTTTTATATACTATATACCATCACAAACTCTTAGGAAACTCAACACTAAAACCATTTACTCTCACTAACTACTTTGTGTTTTTGTTGTTGTGGTATGCTTGCTAACCCTTGTGTTCAGTATTGATATCCCAAGCGCGGACATACAAATGGTAAGTGATCAAAACGGACTCGTTTCGTTCCTTACGGCGAATATCGAAATTTGACGGTTTGTGCTCCGCAACCGCGTTGACAAGTCGTGCTTCATGCTGGGATCAAGATAAGACAGGACAACTCATGATCAAGGGAGTGTAGAGATAAACGTCGCGATTCGATCTTCCAAGCCAAAGCCGCAACCATGCTTTCTTACTTGTTTTCCTGCTTTCTTTGTTTTCCGTATTTTCGTATTCTTTCTATATTTTTTTGTGACAAAACCCAATTCATTAATTTGTTGAACCTTAAATCACGATAGCTAATACACAACCCCTACGGATCGACCCGTGCTTGCCGGCTGGCTACAACGCGCCGTGCACTTACGGTTTATAAATTGTAAAACGAGAACGATCTCGCGTGCGCAATCCGTTTCGTTCATTTTCATATCTGTTTCCGTAACATACGCGTTTGCGCGCGCGGGTGAATTCGCAACAAGTTTAATGGCTTCTAGGGCATACATATAACTAATAATCTACCACTTGCACTAAGGCCAGTTGTTGTAGTATCTCATACCCAATATCTCGAAGAGTCTTTCAAATTGTATCTGGAGTATGGCCTTCGTGAATGGATCCGATGTGTTGTTCTTCGTGTCAACTCTCCTGACCTCGATCTCCCGGTGATCAACTATCTCCCGGATCAGGTGATACCGCCTCAGAATATGCCTGGATCTCTGATGGGACCTTGGTTTCTTGGCCAAAGCCACCGCTCCATTGTTATCGCAATACAAAGGTATTAGATGCTCAATAGACGGAACCACTCCAAGTTCGTTTATGAACTTCTTCATCCAAACAGCCTCTTTGGCAGTATCGTTGGCAGCGATGTATTCAGCCTCCATCATCGAGTCTGCCACGGTTTCCTGTTTGGAACTCTTCCAATAAACCGCCACTCCATTGAGGGTAAAGACAAATCCCAAGACCGACTTAGAGTCGTCCTTATCACTCTGGAAGCTCGAATCGGTAAAGGACTCCACTTGGAGTTCTCCATTACCATACACCAAGAACATCTCTTTAGTTCTTCTCAAGTACTTGAGAATGTTCTTCACAGCTGTCCAGTGACTCTCTCCAGGATCTGCTTGATACCTGCTCACTACAGTTAGTGAGTGTGCTACATCGGGTCTGGTACATAGCATCGCATACATGATATAGCCTACTGCCGAAGCATAGGGTATCCCTTACATGCGAGCTCTCTCCAAATCAGTCTTGGGAGACATCTCTTTAAAGAGAGTGAGTCTTAAGATCGTGGGTAAAAACCCACGCTTGGATTCTTCCATACTAAACCTCTTTAGTATGGTGTCAATGTACCTGGATTGGGACAATCCCAGTATCTATTTAGATCTATCTCTATAGATCTTAATCCCCAAGACGTAGGAGGCATCACCTAGATCTTTCATTGAGAATCTATGTGATAAGAAGAGCTTGACCGAGTGCAGTATAGGAACATCATTTCCTATCAAGAGTATGCCATCCACGTACAATACGAGGAAGACAACCTTACTCTCTGCCACCTTCTTGTATATACAAGGTTCATCTATGTTTTTGATGAAGTCAAACTCTTTGACCAACACATCAAAACAGATGTTCCAACTCCGCGATGCCTGCTTTAACCCGTAAATGGATTTAAACAGTTTGCACACCTTTCCGCTGCTCCCACTGTCCACGAAGCCTTCTGGCTGAGTCATGTACACGCACTTTTCTAAATCACCATTTAGAAATGCGGTCTTAACATCCATTTGCCAGATTTCGTAGTTATGGTATGCAGCAATGGCAAGTAGGATCCGGATGGACTTAAGCATAGCCACTGGAGAAAAGGTTTCATCATAATACACATCTGGTCGTTGACAAAAACCTTTTGCAACAAGTCTAACTTTGAAAGTCTCGATTTTTCCATCTACACTAAGTTTCTTCTTAAAGATCCATTTGCTCCCAATGGGTTTTACCCCTTCAGGAGCAACTTCCAAAGTCCATACTTTGTTGGTGTACATGGATTCCATCTCAGATCGCATTGCATCCAGCCATTTCACAGAGTCCCCACTTGTGATGGCCTGCTTGAAGCTAGTTAGGTCATCCTCTTCCATGATGCAATCCTCTCTCCCACCATCAATGAGAAAACCGTAGTATCTCTCAAGTGGATGAGGAACCCTAGTAGATCGGCGGAGAGGTTGAGGTTCGTTGGGAACTATCGAATCCTCTGATTCTACCAATTCTTCTGTTATAGTTTGTGTCACTGGAACTTCTTCCAGTTCTACCTCCTCACCACTAATTTCTTTTTCAAGAAATTCCTTTTCTAAAAAGGTGGCATGTCGAGAAATAAACACCTTTTGTTCCCCGGTGTGGTAGAAGATATACCCTTATGAGTTTTTGGGATATCCTACAAACTTGCACAGAACAGACCTTGCCTCGAGTTTGTCCGGATTGTGCCTTTTGACATAGGCCGGACAACCCCATATCTTAACACAATTAAGAGATGGTCTCTTCCCTTTCCATATCTCATATGGAGTGGTAGGCACAGATTTGGTAGGGACCATATTCAATAGATATATGGTTGTCTCAAGCGCATACCCCCAAAAGGAAAAAGACAACTCAGCAGTGTTCATCATAGAGCACACCATATCCAATAGGGTGCGATTCCTCCGCTCCGATACACCGTTGTGCTGTGGTATATACGGAGGAGTAAACTGAGAGAGAATCCTATTCTCTTTTAGATAGTCCCGGAATTCATTGCTCAAGTATTCTCCTCATCGATCAGATCGAAGGATTTTAATACTTTTACCCGTTTGGTTCTCGACTTCGTGCCTATATTCTTTGAATTTCTCAAAAGCTTCAGACTTGTGTTTCAACAGGAACACTTGTCCGTATCTTGAGAGATCGTCGGTGAATGTAATGAAGTACGAGAAACCATTCCTGGCATGTGTAGACATGGGACCACATACATCATTATGTATCAGTCCCAAGAGTTTCGTAACTCTTTCTCCGTGTCTACTAAACGGAGTTTTGGTCATCTTGCCTTTGAGACATGACTGGCAAGTGTCATAAGATGAAAATTCGAACGGATTCAAATATCCATCCTTATGCAACTTAGCTAGTCGTGTTGCATTGATATGAACTAGTCTACAATGCCACAAGAACGATTCGTTCATTTCTGAACTCTTCCTCTTGTGTGTGTTTTGTACATTAAGAACTATGGTTTGATTTAGAACGTATATGCCATTATTTAACGAGCCTGATCCAATCAACTTTTGATTCAGGAAGATATTCATAACATTATCATGTACTACAAAATTATATCCTTCTTTACTTAATAAAGAAACTGATATAAGATTGCATATCAGGGTCGGTTTGTAATAGCATTCGTTCAGAATCAATGTATTGCCATTTGGTAATATAAGGTGATATTCGCCAACTAATTTATCTGCAACATTTGCACCATTCTCTATTCTTACGGAATGATCACCCATTCACAATTCTCTACCTTTCCTTAGCCCATCCAGTATATTGCATATGTGGGATCCTGATCCGGTATCTAATGCTCAGGACGTAGAGTGAACTGAGAAACGGTTCTCGATAACTAACACACCCGAAAAAGATGCATCAACATACTTATTTTTCGTTTGGGCGGCATAGGAATCCGGATATTCCCCTATTTCCTGCTCAGTCTTATAACAATTATAAGAAAGAACGGAAACAACGTTCCCCTGCTTGGTATAACAAGCGGGTTCGGCCAATACATCCATATTATTATCTTGATTAAGGCCTGACATGGTCGCTACCTGGAGAGAGAGAGAAGAAAACACTTAGCGTATGCTCTTGTAAGATTAGATTGGTTTTTATCTTATCTAATCAGGATGGCTCCCACCGGTTTTTTTTTCAAATCTTCCTTCAAACCCTAAAAGGTAAGACTAGCCGGGATTAATTACACCTTACAAGTTCACCAATTTTTTGGCCAGGCCAGTGTTGGTACTTTGAGAGAGGTTCCCCGTGCTTTCGCACGGACCTAATTAAAATAAATCTCGTTTTCCCAGGGGCATAAACCCGTTAACACCTTTCTAGACACTTACTTGATCGGCTAATTGTGATGTGTAAAACTCTCCCAGGAGTAACTCTTACTAGCAGTGGGTATCGGGATCCAACTATCTCATAAAAGGTATGCAATCTCATTGCAAATTTCAATACTTGAAATTCCCGGTAATGTTTTGCCCCTGACGTCCTATGACCTTGACGAAAGCCAACAAACTATAGTCCGCTAGTCAAGTTCAACCCATACATTTCATGATTGAATTAAACCCACTCGCACGACCCTTGACAAAAGCCAACAAAGCCGTACGACTACTCTAATCCAATCGCATCATATGCAGTAGATAAGCAGTAAGTAGCTACCGCACACTACGCCTTGACGAAAGCCAACAAACGTAGTACGAATACTAAATATTACTTATCTGAAATGTCGGAGGGCTACGACAGGTTTTTAATAAAACCATTTACGTAATGAACTTGATATCGTTGTAGAAACTAGTGATTTTTGAAAACGAGTGTTTTTTAGGCCTGTACTAGTTTCACTAAAGATATCACTCCCTGTCACGCCCCGCTTCCCGGTATATGGCGAAGGGGACGCGACGAGGTCCGCTACGTATTTACTCTGAAGTAAATACGCTAAGCGTATCTAAGCAATATAAAAGTAAATACACAAGAGACAAGATATAATAAAAACAGCAACTTTTATTTATTAACATTCTTTTGTACAATGCATGAAAAGAAAATACAACTGAAATAAAACGATACCTAAACAATGGCATAACAGGAAATGAAAAGTACTGAATGGAAAATATACAATGAAACTAGAGCTCTGGTTCTTCAGCAAACTGGTCCAAGTTTTCTGCAGATGGCTCGATCTCCGCCGGGTCCAAACCACCTGACGATATTCATAGAAGAAAGAAATAGAATGTCGTCAGCGAACAGGTCGCTCGGCAAGTCCCAAAGATAAGGGAGAAATAGACAGAGAGTAAGAGAGAGAGATTGAGAGTATCTTTTAATGTTGTATTATAATATTGTAATGTTGTATTAACGCTGTTGTTTGTAGCCTGGTACAGAAGATGCCAGTGTATACGAGCGGAGTCCCACTTACACCGGGGACCTTGGTAACCTGTAGTACAAGGCTCTGTCGATAATACCACGGAACAATGGCATGGATGTAATTACGTCTTAAGTGACCACCTCGTGCCCCCTTTAACATATTCCGTACCAGTCTACCCTATAAACCCCGCAGTGTTTTGATTGTATTGTTTGTCTTGTAAATTGTATTAATTGTATAATTGATTGACTGACCGAAACCATGATATCGGTAAACGGATATAACTGTAGAGTCATGTAAATGGAATAACTGGAGAATCATATAAGTGGAATATATCCATGGTTCGGTTCAGTCAAGTCATATAGATTGATAATTGGATTCATGGATTCATGTGTTTCATTTTGAATTGGAATATTGTAGATTGTAGATTGACTTGAATCATATTCAGGTCAGAATGATCAGACTCAAATCCGAGTCAGACAGTTAGAAATGTAAATCGAAGTCCTATAATTGCTAGGGTCCTTAGGGTAATTTATAAAACTTGAGGGGTTTTTATATAAAAAATACTTTTATATATTTTTCAAAATACTCCCCAAGCATTTATTATTCATCTTTAGAGTTGTAATGAGTGTGGATTTTATATTGTGATATTTCTAGTGAAAATATCCAAGTTTCATAAATAAAGGTATTTATCTGTAATATTGATTTATTTGAAATTCATGGTATTTTAGTGTAAATTTATTCTTGGGATTTTTAGAAAAGGTGGAATATTTATCTCATAACAAAATAGGTATTTTAATGATAAATATACATATATTTATAATAAAATAATTTTAATATATATTTATTATTCTAAAAATCTCATTTTCTTAAGATATCGTATTTTAAATATTTCGAGACCGAATGCTCCTTGCGGAGGTCTGAATCTCGCACTACTAAGTCCGAAGATGTGCGATAATCCGCACCATCCCGAACAGATTTCCCAAAAATGGGTTGTAGAGCGCTTTGCAAAGATTGTAAAATACTAAATCCTTTAGAAAACTGTTTTATAAAATAAAAGGTATTTATTGGTAAAAATGTCAATTTTCCGTATTTTAGATTCTAGGGTTTCCTAAGTCAACTAGCCTATTTCTAAATGGTTTAAACGACAAGTTGTTAGATATCTCAAATCGCCTCTTCACCGCCAATTGTGGCCAGGTAAGTACAAGTGAGGAAAGGAGGGATCCACTCACGAATCACCGTAAGACGGGCCTTTTAAAGTTACCTTTCTCACTTGCCTAGCCTAGACACCACAAAGTCAGGTTTAGATAAACGACCGATGTCCACAACTTATCGTATTTTCCTAATAAGATATATTTATTTAAAAGTGTGTCAAAACTAAATCTTTTAGAAATAGTTTTATTAAGTATATGGTATTTAAATGTAAATTCTTGTTTTCTCGTATTCTAAGGTTTCAATGGTATCGTATTAGATTGTATGTAAGTATGTGAGGAGGTAGGCCGTTACCTCGTGATCTACTATAAATGTATAGCAAGTATGATGGTGTTAAATGAAAGAGTGAAATATTGTGGTATTTAAGCAAAAAATACGGTAAATTGAGAAAGTTATCATTTCATGTGGTGAAACTTGTTCAAATTCTTTGATTAGTGTTTAGTAGTCAACATAAGGATGTTTAATTATGATTGTATTAGTGAGAAGTGAAATTTATAGAAAACCGAATCGGAAATCGGATTTGTTCCGATTCCGTCGGGTTTGTAATTCCGTATTTTCTTGAATAGGGAAGAGAAAGATAGAAAGGGACTTACGGGTTTTCGATTACACTAGAGTGAGGGGGAACTAAAGGGATTGTCGATGCATTGCATCGTCGCCGGTAGTTCCTAAAAACGTCGCCGGAATTTCCACCGGAATTTCGTCGGAGCTTCGTCGCGAGCTTGTTTTCAAAGTACACAGCTCTTGGAAAATTTTGAGAGAGTGAGCTTAGGATTTTGGGATGAGAGGGGAGAGGGGAGGGGGTGTATTTATAGGGTAGGCTAGGGGTAGGGTAGGTGAAGGGTTTTTAAAATAAAAATTGTAAAAAATATAGAAATTCATTAAAAATTGTAGTAAATGGGGTATATTTAACTTTCTGGAACCGATCCAATAAATTAGAGTGTGCAGGGGGGTTAGGAAGATGAAAAGGCAAAACTTTTCTGTTGGAGACTCGGCCGTCCGGCCGAGTCCGACCGGCGGTGCCGGCCTGAGTCGGCCGGTCCGCCGGCCGAGTCGGGTCGATGGGGGGTCTCGTGGGGTAAGCACTGGTATATTTAGATTTTAAAGTTCAGTTCAAGTTTTGGGAGTTATGGTGTGTGGACTGTTGGGTTTCCAAAGAATTTAAAACAAAATAATATTAAAAATAATGTGGGGTATGGGATTTGAACTCTATTGGCTTGGTTCAGCAGTGCAAGCTATTACCAATGAGCCATAAGCTCCTTCTTATAATTAAATTGCTAATTAATTACTTAAGTCTTGTGCTCAGGTAATAAATACCCCTTTATGGATTTTTGAAAAAAAATATTTGAAAAATTTGTATGGGAAAAAATGTATAAGAAAATTAGGGTTGTTACATTCTACCCTCCTTATAAAAATTTCGCCCTCGAAATTTATAAAAGAAAAGTGTAACAGATTCAAGGAAATTTTGGTGAGAGTGTGTGAAGAATGACAAAGTGATGCAAGGGTGTGAAAGAGGTTGAAGAGAATTACCAGGGTTATACTGACCAACCGTATCAGCTTCTACGGCCGCCAAATTGTAAGCCTGGTGTCTCGGCACGTTCCTCCTAGCTGGAGGCATATTCCCCTGTACCCGAGGCATGTTTCTCAGTGCCTGATGGAATTGGCGATTTGGCTGAGCAGGGAATCCACGTGGAGGTGGTGCTGGAAGTGCAGGATGAGTTGTAGGAGCCTGGATAGCTGGCTGGTGCGGGTAGTTGACGGGTGTATGTGCTGGGTTGCGTCTATAAGGACAGTTTCCAATTCCGTGATTGGACGCGCCACAAACCAAGTATAGGCCTTTTGCGCGCCTACAGTCCTTCCACAAGTGTCCTTCCTTCTTGCAATAAAAGCAAAAATCGGGTCTTGGCCGATGTTCCCCTCCGAATCACGCGGACGCGATAAACGTCTTACCTGAAATTCGGGGCAGATGCTAATTGGTGCTATCCGTCCACCTCTCCGAAGATGCCAAGTTGATTTATGGCACCGTGTATCGAAGGTTTAAACGGATGCAGCCGATGTAGTAGACTTCGTCAGATTCCCCCTCGTCTGAGGGTTTTTGATTGTGGGGACGCTCTTCCCTGCAGGCGCAAGCCCCTGCAGTTAATTACGCTACCGTATCGCGGTAACAACTTTCTCCTTCTCCATATGGTCACTTCATGTCGTGGGTGTTTGTTTTGTTTGTGGTTGCCCGTGGATTGTATACGGAGACTAATTTATGTTGTCGCCCGTAGGGCGTGGATTAGTCCAAATCCGTATCTTCTTAGATTTGGGTTTGGGGGTTTGGTTTAAGGATACGTTAGCCTCATTTGAGATTAAGATCAACTTAAACGTTTGTTAAGGATACGTTAGTCTAATTTCTAGACTAAGATTAACGTAACAGGATCGTTTAGATCCAACAAAAGAGCATTTAGACTCTATTGTTTAGTTTTCGGACATTTCGGTCGATTACCAGTTTAAGGACATGGTGGTCCAATGTTAGTTTAAAGACATCCCGGTCAAGGTTAAGGACATCATAGTCCGTGGAATGTATGGCTGTCGGGACCCGTCACCTCTCTGAAGACGTTGAAGGATTACAACGACAAATATCAGAGGAGTTCAGAGATGTATCCTTGAACCAATGTTGGTTGGGAGATCTATAGTCCAATTTGGGACTAAAGTCTGTTTGCAGGTTTATGAGCATATGAGCTCAGTTGATATGAGTTGAACATTTTATTGTTCTGGCTATTGAGCCTTTATTTGGGCTCGGCCCTTTTAATAATGCATAGCATTTATCAGAACAAAGTATGTTCTGACAGTGCGCCACGTGGCGCGTCAGGCGCTTTGCGCCAAGGAAAGAGCGCATTGCGCTTCTGTTGGATAGCGCACTCGAGGAGAACACGTGTCGCGCTTAGCGCTGAGCGCTAGTTTGTTGGTGCATTGCGCTTTTAATTTATGAGCGTGCTGCGCTAGTTTGTTGGCGCACCAGTGAGTGACACGTAGCGCGCTTGGCGCTGAGCGCCAGCTTATGAGCGCAGTGCTCTGTTTTTAGAAGCGCAAAGCGCAGATTGTGTCTCTGGTTGACACGTGGCGGGTTTTAGCGCTGAGCGCCGTTCCAATGAGCGCAAGGACGCAATTCATGAGTGCAAGGCACTGTCCAATAGCGCAGAGCGCATTTTGATCAATTTAAGATCAAAGAACAAGTTTTTTTGTTCTTCAAAAGAGGCTTTACCTCAAGATCTAAGAACCAAGGTTCTTATTCTCATCAAAAGGCTCTGCCTTTATAGATCAAAAGATCTGTTAATGAAGTAAAGTACTTCTTTAAATCTTTTTATAATTAGATCTTTTTTTTATCTTTTTCTTTTTTATTGAAGATCTTGATCTTGTTCTTAGATCTCTGATCTTTTTAGAAGAGGATTCTTCTTTTTATGAGATGTTTTCATCTCTGTTCTTCAAGAATTAATTGTTTTTTTACCTTTAAAGATGAAAAAAAATCTTCTTTCTTCAAAGGCTTGCCTTTCTTCCTTTTTGAGTTCTTCTCAAAGCTTGCAGAGGGTTTTTTCTATATGAGACTTGAAGTCTTAGGGCATTTATATATGGCCAATTTATTTATTAAATTAGTTGAAGAGATCTTTCTCTGATTGATTTGGGAATATTTCCCACTGTTGGATCTTTGATCCTAAGACCTCTGTTTTTACAGAAGATAATTTTCTTATTTTAATAAGATTGGAAAGATCTTTCCAGAACAGAATTTTAATTCTGATTATTTAATAATTTATTATTATTATTTGATCTTTTGATCTAACGGTGGGGAATTCTTTTAATTCCAGCGCCAGCGCACCTATGTTCGACACGTGGCGCGCAGCGCAGAGCGCAGCGCAACTGCGCTAGCGTACCCGCGTTCGATACGTGGCGCGCAGCGCAGCGCAACTGCGCTAGCGCGCCCGTGTTCGACACAGAGCGCTGGATCTGAAGCGCTGCTTCAATTTAAATTTTGAATTAAAATAGAGTTTTGCTCTGATTGGGTGCGCTGCCTAGGGCGCAGCGCTCCTGGCGCTGGCGTGTCTGCTTTTGACACGTGGCGTACAGCGCAGAGCGCTGGATCTGAAGCGTTGCTTCAATTCAATTTTTTTTTTACTTTAGATTTTTAATACAGAGCTTTGCTCTTTATTGGAAAAGGAAGCGTTGCTTCATTTCAAATCTTGGAATTTGAACAGAGCTTTGCTCTTATTGGAGAAACAAATGCCCCCCACCGTTGCACTTACGTGGCCCAAGCGTGAGTGCAGCGGTGGTTGGATCAACTTTTTGGAAGTTGAAACGATTCTGAATGCCTATAAATAGGACCTTTGGTCTCTTAGATGATTCCCATCTTCTTCCTTGAGAATTTTCTCTTATTCAGAGCATTGCTCTTCAATTTAAGAACTTTTCAAGAGTGAAACTCTGTCAAAACTTAGGTAAAGTTTAAAAACTTTTAATAAACAAGCGTTTTACCCATTAACAGAGCTTTGCTATCTATAGATCTCTGATCTAAAGAGAACCCTTTTAGGGTTCCATTAATAGAGCCTTGCCCTCTAAAAGGTTTTTATTTATGATTTCTTAATTCATTAATGGAGCTTTGCTCTTTTCAAATCATATAGAAGAATTCTTAAGAGTTTGTTCATGGATCTTGAAGATCAAAAATGAAATTTTATTTTTGATGGGTTATATCATCTTCTTAGAGCAAGGCTCTAAGCGTTCTCGGGGAATTTCTTTAAATTCTCCTCATAACTGATTTTGACGGGTGTCACTCCTGTCTGCAGAGCATTGCTCTCGAGAAGTTTAACTCCCTGTGTCTATTTTTCCTCATTGCTAATCTTCCAATGATGTTTCTTTCAGGCACTATGGCTGTCCATTTATACAGTCTGAACGAGTTCATTACTTATGAGGATATCCGCGTACAGGGCCGTCACCAAAACCAAGAGTTTACAGATGCCCAGTGTGCGGAGATTATGGGTCGTCTGCATGCACGCGATGGTTGGTTGCTTTCTCGCCGTTCTGCTCTCTTGAAAGTCATACTGGGAGCAATTTGGAGAGCACTTCCGGGATTTCACGAGGCCATGCCGCTTAATGCGCTGGATGATGCCGAAGACAAGGTGCATTCAGTGTACCTATCGGGGCTGATCTCGAAGAAATGGCGAGATAGCCTCATTGGCATTCTGCATCAAATTTTTCAACAGACGACAATAATTGCTGCTTATCAAAGGATGGGGGGCCTTGCCAAAGATCTTGACATGCGTGAGCGCGAGAGGATGCACATGAGAATGATCAGAAAGGCCAGAAAAACTCTAGATGGCCTTACTTTCGAATTCCTTAATCCATGCCCTGGATCTGAGGTTTTGCCATTGTAAACATTTCAATAATGCTGCTTTTGTTTACTGTCTTCATTAATGTAAGAATTTTTCGAGTATGAATGGCAAATCTTTTGCCTCCTTCCTTTTATTTTCTGCTTTGTTATTGGCATATTCCTTAAGTAAGCGTAGCCTGTAGGTGATATAGAACATTCCGTCTTGAATACTTCGAGGAGTAGTGATGGCTTAGGAAGCAGGTTCAGATCTGCTACCTAAGGCTTTTCAACTTTATGAGCCGTGAGGGTCTCATAAAGACTTTTCTCACTACGAGTTGAGAGGATCTCGTAGGTGTAAATTCTCCTTAGAAATCGTGAGGATTTCTAAGTGTTCATTACCTCCGTGAGTCGTAAGGATCTCACTCGGGTATTTTTCCTTACGAATCGTGAGGACCCGTAAGTAGCTTCTTCATTTCAGCGGCGAATGTGGCTTTGGCAAATGTGACCCATAGATGGTAAATGGCGGTTCATCCTGAACTCTCTGAGAGGTAGTGATGGCTTAGGGAGCAGGTTCAGATCTGCTACCTAAGACTTTTCAACTTAATGAGCCATGAGGGTCTCATAAAGACTTTTCTCCCTACGAGTCGTGAGCATCCCGTATGTGTATTTTCTCCTTAGGAATCGTGAGGATTCCTAAGTGCGTTTTCTCTTGAGAGTCGTAAGAATCTCATAAGAGAATTTTCCCTCCTACAAGTCGAGAGGACTCGTAAGTGGTTGTTTCCCTCCTTGTCGAAATTCGACTTTGGAGAGTGTGGTCCGTGAATAGTATGCAAGAGTCCGTTTTGGACCGACTTGCAGGGCCCCAGTGCTTAGGAAACATGTTTTTTAATCCCCGCTGCCTAAGGCTTTTCCTCACGAGTCGAGACGAATCGAGCATTTCTCGCAAGAATATCCTAACGTCACAGTTAAGCTCTGCTCTTTACGACAGAGGTCCGTTAGGGTCTGTAGTACTAGGGTTTTGTCTGTCGTACCATCGCGTTGGCTGATGTATTCCTCGATAGGTAATTTTGCTGTTCGAGTGGCCTTGCGACTGTCGTGTCTCTGATCCCTTCGGGGGCTGGACAAGACATCTTCAAGCAATCCTCCTAGGCAGTTTGACCGTCGGAAGAGCAAGCGTTAGGAATTTTGCCATGTCGCTTTTTACTTGAGGTTAGGCTCATTTTGGAGAGCCCCGATGAGTCATAACCACTCCGCACTGGTGTGGGATGATCTCCGATAGTCTTTCAGGTTTTATATGAGTTGCCGTCAAGATCCTGAAGCTAGGAATTTGGTCTTTGCTTCGTTTGCTGGCATTGCGTCTGCTGTATCGAGACGAATGTCGCGGTTGTCTCTAGGTTGCTGGTGAACCGTCAAGGTTTGGAACTAGGGATTTTGCCGTGGCTCCGTTGTTTGATCGTCGCGTCTGACTCCTGCTGGAGGAAGAACGCTGTAGTGACATATCGTCTGTTGTGTCGAGACGAACATCGAGGTGGTGATCACTCCATGCTGGTGTGAGATGATCTCCGATGGTCTTTCCGGTTTTATATGAGTTGCCGTCAAGACCTGAAGCTAGGAATTTGGCCTTCGCTTCGTTTGCTGGCATTGCGTCTGCTGTATCGAGATGAATGTCGCGGTTGTCTCTAGGTTGCTGATGAACCGTCGAGGTTTGAAACTAGGGATTTTGCCGTGGCTCCGTTATTTGATTGTCGCGTCTGAGTCCTGCCGGAGGAAGAGCGCTGTGGTGACATCTCGTCTGTTGTATCGAGACGAACGTCGAGGTGGTGACCATTCTATGTGGGATGATCCTCGGTAGTCTTTCAGGTTTTATATGAGTTACCGTCAAGACCCTGAAGCTAGGAATTTGGCATTCGCTTTGTTTGCTTTGGCGTGTCCAAATCCTGTTGGAGGAAGGACGCTATAGTGACATCTCGTCTGCTGTATCGAGACGAACGTCGAGATTGTGGTGGGATTTTTCCCTCACTCCGCTTTGTTTGATCCGTGAGGTCTCTTGTTGGCGTTGCGTCCACATCCTGCTGGACTGTTGAGGAACGCTGTTGGTGATCTCTCGTCTGCTGTATCGAGACGAATGCTGAGGTGGAGCTAGGATTTTGCCGTCGCTCCGTTGTTTTGACCCTGGGGTGATATTACGTCTGCTGTAATGAGACGAATGCTGAGGTGGAGCTAGGATTTTGCCATCACTCCGCTTTGTTTCGACCGTGAGGTCTTTCGTTGACGTTGCATCTGCATCCTGTTAGACTGCGTAGGAACGCCGTCGTTGACATTGCGTCTGGTGTAGCAAGACGAACGCTGAGGTGGTCTCTAGGTTGTTTGTGAACCGTCAAGACTTGGAACTAGGAGCTTTGCCATGGCTCCGCTTAGTGATGTCTCATCCGAGTCCTGTTGGACTGAGGAGGATCACCTTTTTTGATTTTTAGGCTTAAGATTTGGAACTGGGGACTATGTCGTGGCTCCGTTTTGTTGTGTCGCTTCCGTGCCTTGCTGGCATAAGGAGGAACACTGTTGTTGGTCTTCTGGGATAGAGATATGCCCGTCGAGATTTGGCTCTCTTTCTGATGGAACCTGAGGAGGGAAGGCGTGATTCCTTCTTTACTTGCGCCCCTGGATTGTATACAGGGATTGATGTGATATCACTTGTAGGGCAAAAGGTTTCACTTTTTTCATTCATTTTTTTTATTTCTTTCCGCGATGCTCTATCATTTCAGCTTTTATATCGCGAAGGTCGCGACTGCCTAGTCATTTCGGCTATTTTTCACGGTGCCCAATCATTCCAGCTATTTATTTTATTTTTACTCGCTGCTTTTTATTGCGAGTTGCCCAATCATTTCGGCTGTTTTTGTATGCATACATTTTTACTTGCTGATTTCGTTGCAAGTTGCCCTATTATTTCGGCTATTTCATATGCATTTTTGGCTCGTTAACTTTTTGCCACGAGTATGGAACTTGGAATCCGGTGCCAATCTTAGCATCAGCATCGCTGCAACTGGAATATTTCCAGGAGCGAATCATCATTTGCCATGAAGGGACTTGGAATTTGATACCGACTTAGACATCAGCATCACTACAACTGGGATATTGCCATGAGTGAATCATCATTTGCCTCTGTCGATGTCGAACAAAGGTGGTTTAGCAAACAGGGTTAAGATCCCGTCGACTAAGGCTTTTGACTTTATGAGCCGTAAGGGTCTCATAAAGGTATTTCTCCCTACGAGTCGTGAGGATCTCGTGGGTGCGTTTTCTTCTTAGGAATCGTGAGGATTCCTAAACGTGTGTTCTCTTATAAGTCGTAAGGATCTTACAAGAGTGGTTTCTCCTTATAAGTCGAGAGGACTTACAAGTGTTTGTTCACCATGTAAGCATATTCCTAGTCGCTGGTAAGACTCTGTTAGGGACATGTTCATTCGTGCCCGTGGATTGTATACAAGGGTCAATATTGAACCGCTTGTAGGGCAGTATCGGAGGTTGTGGGGGTTGCTTAAGAACAGGTTCAGATCCCTGTAGCTTAAGACTTTCAAATCTTATGAACCGTGAGGGTCCCATAAGAGGGTTCTCCTTACGAGTCGTGAGGATCTCGCAAGTGTAATTTCTCCTTAGGAATCGTGGGGATCCCTAAGTGTGTTACTCCCTTGTGAGTCGTAAGGATCTCACACAGGTGGTTTCTTCTTACAAAGTCGAGAGGACCTTGCAAGTGTCTTTTAGCGAGATTGCGCCCTTTCGGGTTTTCACAAAACTCGCCGGTAGTCCTGTTGTTTTTACTCACAGAGCCCTTTCGGGTTTTCATCCGTGCCCATTTTGGTTATGGACATACCGCTTTTTTTTTTATTTTAATGAGGTTGCGCCCTTTCAGCTTTTCACAAAACTCACCGGTAGCCCTGCTGTTTTTACTCACGGAGCCCTTTCGGGCTTTCATTCGTGCCCATTTTGCTTATGGACATACCGTTTGTTTTTCGTTTTTTTTATACCACGCCAGCATGAGGATGCCACGGGTTGGTAGTAGTTTAACGACGTTTCGGTCATTTACAAGTTTTAGGACATTGCGGTCCGTCGTTGCCATATTTAAGGCGAATTTCTAGTTTACGGACTTTTCGGTCCATGGGGCTTTCCCCATGAATGAGTATGATGCCCCCGGCATATCCATCTTTTTCAGAGCATGTGGTTGTGGCAGGCTCACCTTCCAGTTTTCGGATAATGCGAACTTGCCCTGTTGATATTGGTCTTCAACCCAGTTTTTGAAGACGTAGCAGTTTTCGATCGGATGGCCCAATACTCGGTGGTAAGGGCAATAATTAGGATTGTTGACATCGTTCAGTTGTAGTGGGTGTTTCGGTTCCGGTAGAGTGATAAGCCTGTTGCACACTGCTAGTTCGAACAGTCTCTTTGTTTCATCCCGGGGAAATGAGTAAGGACGTTTCAACTTCTCATAGAGGGGTTGCCGCTTGTTGCTTTGGTGAACAACCGGTCTAGGGCCACTCGATTGTTGTTGAGCGTTGGCGACGAAGGCCGTTTTTCCCTTCCCCTTATCCTTTTTGTTCGATCCCTTGTTTGCGGGTCCGAGATTCTTTTCGGGTAGCGTGCGATTGCACGGCTGAATGTTCTCGCAACTCCTCAGTTCTTTCGTTTCAGAGATGGATTCCTTGAAGAGAGGGCCGAGGGTTACTTCTTCTTCGGAGTCGCTCCCGAAGGTGAGAACTCGCGATCCCCCGGGATCAACCCTATGACAATTGCCGGCAATTCTTTTACACTCATCTATCGCATTTTTCCGCTGTCTACGAGCTTTACGCTTTGTCCTCTTGAAGTGTTGCCTGTGAGCGACATACCCTTGCCACCAACACTTAAAGGAGTTGCAGTCTTCAGTAGGATGTGTGATCTTCTGATGATATAAGCAGAAGTTAGGATGTACGTCCGCTTCATCAAGATATATACCACCAGGAGAATTTTCTCTGAAAGAGGGCAGCTTCATCCCCATCGATATGGCTTTGGCGAATCGTTTCCTTGTCTTGATCCTGCTTTCATTTGCGGCGGGTGTACTTTGATCTGGTGGGAGTGTTTCGACCCTTTTGTCCAGTCGCCGGCGTTTGGCCTTTTCAAATATGGCCATCTCGCGCTCCCGATCAGCTTTGCTTTTTAGACGGGCTTCGTTCAGGAATGTGTCAATTGTTTCGTCTGATAGCCCTAGAAGTTCTGGTTCGGGATCTGCTCCCGGTTTCTCTGCGTCAGGAGCTTCTTCATTATCTATCGACGAGTAAGAGATCATATGGCAGCTTGCCACATAATCCTCAGGTTCATCCGACGAGTCTTTGTCATCATCTCCGTCCTCGAGGACGTGGCTGAGGAATTCTCGGAATGTGGCTGGGGTCCGCGCCTTCTGATTACATTCTTTCAGTGCGTCAATATGTTTTCACAGATCCGTGCGCTTGTCATCAAACTGCGCGAGCTTTTTGGTCTTCTTCTTTTTCTTTGAAAACTTTGACGGCTGTGCCTGGGTGTTTTGCCCACCGTTATCAATTCTCGGTGTTGGGCATGGTTTCAGCATCCCATCAATGACCTCGGGCTCTGGCGGACTTTTCCACCTGACGGCTGGGCATGTGTGAAGGTCCTTCAGCATTCTTTTAGTTTTGGCTGAAAGGGCGACCTCCCATGGAGTTTCTTCTATAAAAGAGCATGATGCCCCCGACATGTCCACTTTTTTAGGGGCATGAGGTTGTGGCAGGTTCACCTTCCAGTTTTCGGATAATGCGAACTTGCCTTGTTAGTATTGGTCCTCAATCCAGCCTTTGAAAACGAAGCATCGATTGGATGGCTTAGTGCTTGATGGTAAGGGCAGTAATTAGGATTGTTGAGATCGCTTGGTTGCAACAGACGTTTTGGACTCGGCAGATTGATGAGTCTGTTGCGCACGGCCAGCTCAAACAGTCTTCTCGTTTTGTCTTGAGGAAACGAGTAAGGACGTCCTAGCCTTTCCTCGAGGGATGGGCGTGGACGCATATTGCTTTGGCGAACAACCGGCTTTAAGTTGCTTGGCTGTTGTTGAGTATTAGCGACGAAAGTTGCTTTTCCTTTCCCCTTTTCATTCCGAAGATCCGTCTTTGAAGGAGATGGTCTATGACCCATCTGATCCATTTAGGCCAACTTGTCAATCAAGGCCTGGAAAGTAGTTGGCTTAAAAAACATCATGAATTGCTAGATGGTCGCTTGAGGGTCAAGAGTGCCCACGAACATGCCCACTACCGGCGCTTCTTCGATGCGTTGTTCGCACTTCGACCATAAGTTTCGCCACCGTATTGCGTATTGAACC
This sequence comes from Agapanthus africanus, assembly GCA_030015575.1. Taxonomy (NCBI): domain Eukaryota; kingdom Viridiplantae; phylum Streptophyta; class Magnoliopsida; order Asparagales; family Amaryllidaceae; genus Agapanthus; species Agapanthus africanus. The sequence goes on from JASDDO010000001.1 coordinate 467,918,795, forward strand.
CACGTTTCGCCTGGCCTTACCCTAGCGTTGATCAATGCGGTGACTGGGGTGCGCTCACTGGCGCTTGCAAATCTTTGTGTAAACAGCAGCTCCATCTCTGCAAATATTTTGACAGAGACGTTAGGTAGCTCCGAATACCAGTCGAAGGCCATTTCCGCTAAGCTGCCGACGAATTGGCGAAGCAACAGTTTGTCGTCACCTCCAGTGTTGCCGCATAGAGCCCTGAATTGAGCGACATGCTGATGTGGATTCCCCATCCCTTTATACATATGGAACTTAGGGATCGTATATCCCGGCGGGTAACTTATTTGGTCATACCAGCCCGGATAGGGTCGTCCGGTCTTGACAACTTGGCCAGCCGTTTCGTTCGCTCGGTGAGCTTGTATTTGCTGAGCTATATAATCATCGAGTGCGGCCTTGGAGATGGTTTCCTCCTTGGTTGCTGAAAGAGCCGGAGGAGGATTAGATGTCTCCCCTCTATCGTCTTCAACAATGATCGGAGGGTCTTCAGCTGGAGGATCCGGCTGTAGCATCATTCTTTCCATGTCTTGGAAGAGAAGCGCCATTTGTTTTATATTAGCCGCTTGTTCTTCTGCTTCTCTGTCCTTCTTTTCGAGGACTCTGCGTAGGAAGTCAGCGTCAGTTTCTTGTTCGTGACGCTGTTCTGATGATACCTCCGGGCTTTCTTTTGGCCCGGTAAGTGCGGCCATTGCAGTCAGCATCTCCTGAAGTTTCTGCTGTTGTTCTTGAGCTTTTGTCACGGATCGGATGAGTGGTCGGTGACCCGTCGAAGCGCGGCTTTCCTCTTTTCCGGAAGCCATGTAAACAGTATGCACCATTATGCCCCCAGACTTGGGGCGTTTGGGCTCAGCAACTTTGTGGTCTGCCGTAGTCACAGGGGCTTTCCTTGGCCTCCTTCTTCTTTGAGCAGTTGATGTTGAGGGGGCCATCGCAGTGGGCACCCAAGTAGCCGTCGCCTTCTGTGGCTTGACAGGGCGATTCTCTTCCCGCTGAACATTTAGCTTCTTTTGTCGGCGAAGATAATCTTGATCGACCACCGACTCTCGGACTTGCCGCCAGATTTTGTAAACTTTGGAAGACAGTCGTTGAGGGGACTGCTTTGGCTTCATTTCTATGACCGTCTCCACCGGTGGAGGAGACCTCTTCAGCACGGCGGTAGGAGAGTTCCTGCGCACCTTATTTAGCAGCTCAAAGCTGTTCCCGGTTGGAACAGCAGCATCGATCTCCACCGTTGGAGCTGGTGGAGTAAATCCAGACGGAGAGCTGCCCCCAGCCTTCCGTACTCGGCGCCAGTGACGACGGCGAGCATGCCGCGCGGATGGTGTTGGTTCAGCTATGGGGATGGCTTTGTCATGCCCTCTGCTCTGGTCAGGCGCTGCTGGTACCAGCCTCCTGAAGACTGACGTTCGCTGAGAAGTAATGTCCAATCTATCGAATACAGACCTCTGGACAGAGGTGACTTTGCCTGGAGCGGGAGCCGGAGTGGCCAGCCTTGTGAAAACTGACTTCTTGGCAGGAGAAGCCTTTCCGATGATTTCGTCTGCTTGAGCCGGGATGGCTATCCGCTTTGGGATGGCAGCTTCAGGTATTGCAGGCTTGTTCATGGGCCCGTTGGAGCTTTGGCCCAGTCTATTGAAAACTGAGGCATTGGATTTGAACGACCTGTTGAGAAGGGCCGCAGTATTGGTGAGTCGATCAAAGACCGACTTCTTCGGGGCTTCTTGCAATGGTAGTGGGGCATTGAAGCTCATCGGTGGGAGCATAGTCCCGAAGAGTAACCAATGGTGGCCTGAGTCACCGGCATAGCGAAGATGGAGGCCGCTTCAGGCCCGTAAGTCACTCCTTCGGACGGGACGGAGCGAGAGTTGCAGTTGCAGTTAGTGCAGTTTGAAGCCATTGATCTTCTGTTTTCTGCACGGAGCAAGAAACCAAATCTAAGTACCTCGAATCCACAGGCAACCATAGCAAACCGCGATTCGTTCGCGAACACGACACACGAAATGTGGAGTGGAAAGAGGAAGAGGTCCCACCGGGCGTGCTAGAATCTGTTCCCCTCCGAATCACGCGGACGCGATAAACGTCTTGCCTGAAATTCGGGGCAGATGCTAATTGGTGCTATCCGTCCACCTCTCCGAAGATGCCAAGTTGATTTATGGCACCTTGTATCGAAGGTTTAAACGGATGCGGCCGATGTAGCAGACTTCGTCAGATTGCCCCTCGTCTGAGGGGGTTTTGATTGTGGGGACGCTCTTCCCTACAGGCGCAAGCCCCTGCAGTTAATTACGCTACCGCGTCGCGGTAACAACTTTCTCCTTCTCCATATAGTCACTTCGTGTCGTGGGTGTTTGTTTTGTTTGTGGTTGCCCGTGGATTGCATTCGGAGACTAATTTATGTTGTCACCCGTAGGGCGTGGATTAGTCCAAATCCGTATCTTCTTAGATTTGGGTTTGGGGGTTTGGTTTAAGCATACGTTAGCCTCATTTGAGACTAAGATCAACTTAAACGTTTGTTAAGGATACGTTAGTCTAATTTCTAGACTAAGATCAACTTAACAGGATCGTTTAGATCCAACAAAAGAGCATTTAGACTCTATTGTTTAGTTTTCGGACATTTCGGTCGATTACCAGTTTAAGGACATGGTGGTCCAATGTTAGTTTAAAGACATCCCGGTCAAGGTTAAGGACATCATAGTCCGTGGAATGTATGGCTGTCGGGACCCGTCACCTCTCTGAAGACGTTGAAGGATTACAACGACAAATATCAGAGGAGTTCAGAGATGTACCCTTGAACCAATGTTGGTTGGGAGATCTATAGTCCAATTTGGGACTAAAGTCTGTTTGCAGGTTTATGAGCATATGGGCTCAGTTGATATGAGTTGAACATTTTATTGTTCTGGCTATTGAGCCTTTATTTGGGCTCGGCCCTTTTAATAATGCATAGCATTTATCAGAACAATGTATGTTCTGACAATGCGCCACGTGGCGCGTCAGGCGCTTTGCGCCAAGGAAAGAGCGCATTGCGCTTCTGTTGGATAGCGCACACGAGGAGGACACGTGTCGCGCTTAGCGCTAGTTTGTTGGCGCATTGCGCTTTTAATTTATGAGCGCGCTACGCTAGTTTGTTGGCGCACCAGTGAGTGACACGTGGCGCGCTTGGCGCTGAGCGCCAGCTTATGAGCGCAGTGCTCTATTTTTAGAAGCGTAAAGCGCATATTGTGTCTCTGGTTGACACGTGGCGAGTTTTAGCGCTGAGCGCCATTCCAATGAGCGCAAGGGCGTAATTTATGAGTGCAAGGCACTGTCCAATAGCGCAGAGCGCATTTTGATCAATTTAAGATCAAAGAACAAGTTTTTTTGTTCTTCAAAAGAGGCCTTGCCTCAAGATCCAAGAACCAAGGTTCTTATTCTCATCAAAAGGCTCTGCCTTTATAGATCAAAAGATCTGTTAATGAAGTAAAGTACTTCTTTAAATCTTTTTATAATTAGATCTTTTTTTTTATCTTTTTCTTTTTTATTGAAGACCTTGATCTTGTTCTTAGATCTCTGATCTTTTTAGTAGAGGATTCTTCTTTTTATGAGATGTTTTCATCTCTGTTCTTCAAGAATTAATTGTTTTTTTTTACCTTTAAAGATGAAGAAAAAATCTTCTTTCTTCAAAGGCTTACCTTTTTTTCTTTTTGAGTTCTTCTCAAACCTTGCAGAGGGTTTTTTCTATATGAGACTTGAAGTCTTGGGGCCTTTATATAGGGCCAATTGATTTGTTAAATTAGTTGAAAAGATCTTTCTCTGATTGATTTGGGAATATTTCCCACCGTTGGATCTTTGATCCTAAGGCCTCTGTTTTTACAGAAGATAATCTTCTTATTTTAATAAGATTGGAAAGATCTTTCAAGAACAGAATTTTAATTCTGATTATTTAATAATTTATTATTATTATTAGATCTTTTGATCTAACGGTGGGGAATTCTTTTAATTCCAGCGCTAGCGCACTTGGCGCTAGCGCACCTATGTTTGACACGTGGCGCGCAGCGCAGCGCAACTGTGCCAGCGCGCCTGCATTCGACACGTGGCGCGCAGCGCAGAGCGCAGCGCAACTGCGCTAGCACGCCCGTGTTTGACACGTGGCGCGCAGCGCAGAGCGCTGGATCTGAAGCGTTGCTTCAATTTAAATTTTGAATTAAAACAGAGCTTTTCTCTGATTGGGTGCGCTGCCTAGGGCGCAGTGCTCCTGGCACTGGCGTGTCTGCTTTTGACACGTGGTGTACAGCGCAGAGCGCTGGATCTTAAGCGTTGCTTCAATTCAATTTTTTTTACTTTAGATTTTTAATACAGAGCTTTGCTCTTTATTGGAAAAGGAAGCGTCGCTTCATTTCAAATACGAAAAGATCAGAGCATCCAAAGCTTGTTGAAATCGACGGGCTCTGATCTCATCCGTCGGTATCAGGTGTGCCGCAAATCTGTTACGGTCTTGTGTTAGTTGTGTAGTATGTGATAAAAAAATTTGAACTATTGTGACATATCTTACCGGCTTAGCATGGTGAATTCGGCGTCATATTCATCCTCTGACTTGTCCCACATTGAACCTTGTTGTAGATGAATGAACTGCTGCTCCATGGCAAACCTGGCAGTCACATGGAAGTACTTCGCGTCGGACTTCTCGCGAAAAGTCTTCCATTCAATAGGCTGTACATGACGGCTTTCTTCCGCCTTCCACCAGTTCCTTGCATTGTCCGTGAGTTGCAGCTTTGCAACTCGGACCCAAGCTATGTCTGGCACTTGTGCTGCTGCCAGATCATCCTTGATATTTTGAGCCCATTCCTCAGCTTCCAGTGGGCTTCTCTTTCCTGAGAACTGTTTGGGATGTAAAGCTCTGAATTGCTTCACCCCAGGTGCGTCAGTCTCGGGACGGTGCAGGAGTTGTTGCTGTCCCTCGAGAAGGATGCGGATCGCCTCAAGCAGAACCGTTTGCTCGTTGAGCAGAACAGGAACGACAGGTGTGAGTGGTAGTGGTAGAGGTGTGTTGTTGACATTGGTGCTGGTGTTGTTTGGTGAATCCATAACCTAGAATGAAAAATTTAGGTTAGGACAGATTCAAGATATATGATTCAAGAAATATGAAATTGATAAGATTCAAGGAACGTGAATTGTAAAGAATGTTTTAGTTGCTGGTGCTTGTGTTTTATATTTCTTAGGGTTCCATACAGCTCTGACCTGTATGGGCCACCAACAAAACCTGTCACGCCCCGCTTCCCAGTATACGGCGAAGGGGACGCGACGAGATCCGCTACGTATTTACTCTGAAGTAAATACGCTAAGTATATATAAGCAATATAAAAGTAAATACACAAGAGACAAGATATAATAAAAACAACAACTTTTATTTATTAACATTCTTTTGTACAATGCATGAAAAGGAAATACAACTGAATTAAAACGATGCCTAAACAATGGCATAACAGGAAATGAAAAGTACTGAATGGAAAATGTACAATGAAACTAGAGCTCTGGTTCTTCAGCAAACTGGTCCAAGTGTTCTGCAAACGGCTCGATCTCCGCCGGGTCCAAACCACCTGACGACATTCAAAGAAAAAAGAAATAGAATGTCGTCAGCGAACAGGTCGCTCGGTAAGTCCCAAAGATAAAGGAGAAATAGACAGAGAGTAAGAGAAAGAGAGAGAGTAGCTTTTAATGTTGTATTATAATATTGTAATGTTGTATTAACGATATTGTTTGTAGCCTGGTACAGAAGATGCCAGTGTATACGAGGGGAGTCTTACTTACACCGGGGACCTTGGTAACCTGTGGTACAAGGCTCCGTCGATAATACCACGGAACAACGGCATGGATGTAATTATGTCTTAAGTGACCACCTCGTGCCCCCTTTAACATATTCCCTACCAGTCTACCCTATAAACCCCGCAGTGTTTTGATTGTATTGTTTGTCTTGTAAATTGTATTGATTGTATAATTAATTGACTGACCGAAACCATGATATCGGTAAACGGATATAACTGTAGAGTCATGTAAATGGAATAACTGGAGAATCATATAAGTGGAATATATCCATGGTTCGGTTCAGTCAAGTCATATAGATTGATAATTGGATTCATGGATTCATGTGTTTCATTTTGAATTGGAATATTGTAAATTGTATTGACTTGAATCATATTCAGGTCAGAATGATCAGACTCAAATCCGAGTCAGACAGTTAGAAATGTAAATCGAAGTCCTATAATTGCTAGGGTCCTTAGGGTAATTTATAAAACCTGAGGGGTTTTTATGTAAAAATACTTTTATATATTTTTCAAAATACTCCCCAAGCATTTATTATTCGTCTTTAGAGTTGTAATGAGTGTGGATTTTATATTGTGATATTTCTAGTGAAAATATCCCAGTTTCATAAATAAAGGTATTTATCTGTAATATTGATTTATTTGAAATTCATGGTATTTTAGTGTAAATTTATTCTTGGGATTTTTAGAAAAGGTGGAATATTTATTTCATAACAAAATAGGTATTTTAATGATAAATATACATATATTTATAATAAAAATAATTTTAATATATATATTTATTATTCTAAAAATCTCATTTTCTTAAGATATCGTATTTTAAATCTTTCGAGACCGAATGCTCCTTGCGGAGGTCTGAATCTCGCACTACTAAGCTCGAGGATGTGCGATAATCCGCACCATCCCGAACAGGTTCCCCAAAATGGGTTGTAGCGGCGCTTTGCAAAGATTGTAAAATACTAAATCCTTTAGAAAACGGTTTTATAAAGTAAAAGGTATTTATTTGTAAAAATGTCAATTTTCCATATTTTAGATTCTAGGGTTTCCTAAGTCAATTAGCCTATTTCTAAATGGTTTAAACGACAAGTTGTTAGACGCCTCAAATCGCCTCTTCACCGCCAATTGTGGCCAGGTAAGTACAAGTGAAGAAAGGAGGGATCCGCTCACGAATCACCGTGAGACGGACCTTTTAAAGTTACCTTTCTCACTTGCCTAGCCTAGACACCACAAAGTCAGGTTTAGATAAAAGACCGATGTCCACAACTTATTGTATTTTCCTAATAAGAGGTATTTATTTAAAAGTGTATCAAAACTAAATCTTTTAGAGATGGTTTTATTAAGTATATGGTATTTAAATGTAAATTCTTGTTTTCTCGTATTCTAAGGTTTCGATGGTATCGTATTAGATTGTATGTAAGTGTGTGAGGAGGTAGGTTGTTACCTCGTGATCTACTATAAATACATAGCAAGTTTGATAGTGTTAAATGAAAGAGTGAAACATTGTGGTATTTAAGCGAAAAATACGGTAAATTGAGAAAGTTATCATTTCATGTGGTGAAACTTGTTCAAATTCTTTGATTAGTGTTTAGTAGTCAACATAAGGATGTTTAATTATGATTATATTAGTGAGAAGTGAAATTTATAGAAAACCGAATCGGAAATCGGATTTGTTCCGATTCCGTCGGGTTTGTAATTCCGTATTTTCTTGAATAGGGAAGAGAGAGATAGAAAGGGACTTATGGGTTTTCGATTACACTAGAGTGAGGGGGAACTAAAGGGATTGCCGATGCGTTGCGTTGTCGCCGGTAGTTCCTAAAAACGTAGCCGGAATTTCCGCCGGAATTTCGTCGGAGCTTCGCCGCGAGCTTATTTTCAAAGTACACAACTCTTGGAAAATTTTGAGAGAGCGAGTTTAGGATTTTGGGATGAGAGGGTAGAGGAAAGGGGGTGTATTTATAGGGTAGGTTAGGGATAGGGTAGGTGAAGGGTTTTTAAAATAAAAATTGTAAAAAATGTAGAAATTCATTAAAAATTGTAGTAAATGGGGTATATTTAACTTTCTGGAACCGATCCAATAAATTAGAGTGTGCAGGGGGTTAGGAAGATGAAAAGGCAAAACTTTTCTATTGGAGACTCGACCGTCCGGCCGAGTCGGAGTGTCGGGAGATGAGGGGTCTCGTGGGGTAAGCACTGGTATATTTAGATTTTAAAGTTCAGTTCAAGTTTTGGGAGTTATGGTGTGTGGACTGTTGGGCTTCCAAAGAATTTGAAACAAAATAATATTAAAAATAATGTAGGGTATAGTATTTGAACTCTGGTGGCTTGGTTCAGCAGTACAAGGTATTACCAATGAGCCACAAACTCCTTCTTGTAATTAAATTGCTAATTAATTACTTAAGTCTTGTGCTCAGGCAATAAATACCCCTTTATGTATTTTTGAAAAAAAATATTTGAAAATTTTGTATAAGAAAAAGTGTATAAGAAAATTAGGGTTGTTACACTCCCGGTGCAGGGATCTCGGCTCTTTCCTTATCGAATAAGGTGCAAGATATTTCATAAATACCACTATGCAAAGTAAGAACTATAGAAGCAATCAAAAACTAAACCGAGTGAGTTGTAGTATCTGCTAGTTTCGCTAAAGAGGTCACTCCCAGTAAAGGGATCTCGGCTCTTTCCTTATCGAATAAGGTGCTGGATATTCTACAAGAAACACCGCTATGCAAAACAAAAAACTAAAGCTACCCTTTTTTGAAAATTTGATTCTACAACATGTTTTAGGTTTCTTTTCTTTCATTAATCTCATTAATGACGTTCCATCATTTATACTTTCTAAGCATCACAGAAGAAACGAAAATACAACGTACGCTTATACCATCCGCATTCGCCTCAGTGTCCCGTTATACACCGTTATGTTACTTAACTAACGGCATAGCAGGACGGGACTAGCGCGGGTGCAAAACATAACCAACATTAATTATATATCATATATATAATAATAAAGCATTCGTCTCAAACATATAAAGTGATCACATCACAGAATATCAGCAGCAGAAGATAACATATGAAATATTGGATATACTAGGAATTCCGTATTTTATTTTAAGCCTCTATAAAACACGGATTCCACGGTCGCGATGAATAGCCAAACCCACATCCCTAGACCCCTACGAGAGCGACAAGCAACCCTACCAATTCTAGAGTTAGGAGATCCGGACTCGACTCCTCGAGTTGGTCTCCCACTGGACTCTAGAACCCGGTTACTTGTGCTCCCCACCTTGAATCTATCGTAATACGGAAAAGTAAATAATATACAACAATGGTGATATCATCCTCAACCCGAAAGTGCCGCAATATTATATACATTGAATTTTACATGAATGAAAATAAAAACTCTCATCTCACATAAAATCCCCGGCTATTCAAAACACGACGATCCAATATAACATATAACAGCAACACATAACATCACATGTCATCAACGTAAGTAAATATGCGTATCTAATTGTCATTGGCATATAGCAATAAAACCGACGATACACCACGTATTACACTTACGGTCCCAGAAAAGAAAATATCAAACTACAACATTTGGAATCCACAATCACCATAGACGTCATAAATTCGAAATATCACATAGTTTGGATTTCATGCCTAACCATATGAATTCCACATATTGTATCGCATTTCATAAAAAGTTAGACAATGTTAAACATTCCGATCGAATCAATGAATTCCTAAAATTTTCCAGAGAGCTCAACACTTGAGTAGTATTAGAAATACCCAGAACCATACACCAGTACCCATGGACCAGCAGCTGAAGGTCCGTCCCAAGCCTCTCAAGTGGCGCCGCGGAACCGCCGCCAAAACCATGTTTTGGCCGCGGTTCTGCGGTCACTTAGACGAGTTAGGAACTCGTTCTTCAGGTGGGTCCATGTAATTACCTGCATGATTTTTATAGTATTTTAACATGAAAAAATCCAACTTTTTGAAAAATTTCCAGAGAGGGGTCCAAAATTGGGTTTTCGGGGTTTGATCGGACTTCTAATTTCGTCTAGACAACGCCTAATTTTTTAGCTTGGCTCTGATACCACTGTGGGGTTACTGAGCACGACAACAAGGTTTCGGGGGGTATCGTCCATGTCATTTTACAAAATTTTGCCATGCTAGTTAACCCTAACCCTAGAATCTTAATTAAAGATTTAGACGATACGATATGTAAACAACTTTACAATTAAGTGAATGCGGAATATAACCTTTGTAGACCGGTCCTTCACTTCAAATACTCCTTGTAAAAGTCCCTTCGCTGCGAGTAATGATCTCCCGAACTCTTGAGAGGCTCCACAAGGTGAAAGATGCAAACTTGCTCGAAGTCTTCGAGGCCGAAGATGATCTATGTCGAGGAGACTCAAGCTCATGCCATCTCTTCACCAAATTAGGGTTTAGTGAAGCAAACACCCTAAACTAAATGGCTAATAGTAAAGGATGATGACGTAGGAAATGAGCTCTCTTTAGATTTCTTTTTCTCACAATATTTCATCACTTACTCAAAAGCTAGAAAGCTTCAATGAAGAAGAAGAAGATGAAGTTCAAGTGATGAAAGAATAATTCATATAAGGTTAAAAATACAACCATGGTGAGTATATCACATACACTAACCATTGTAGAGAATAAAACATGGTGTATGGTTAAAGGTTAGATCAATAAATATCTTAAGCAAGACAAAAGAGTGGACTAAGTCGATGAAACTTACAAGCTTCTACAAGCTTTGAGTCATGACAAAATCTCCACTAATTTTGAATTTGCTTAATGATAAATAAAACCATAACATAAACTCAGCATGGTATAAGTCTCATACATACATGTTGCATACGTAACCTAGCATGACACACTAATATATATCATACACACATGTGTGTGTGTGTGTGTGTGTGTGCAAAAAGAAAACAATACATTTAACATATATCATATATATATATCAATGTATCGTAAGTGAGAAAAATGAATACTTAAGTGAGCTAATATTAGTTAATGTAATTTAATATATCAAATATATAATTCTACATTAAATTATTAAATCAACACTTGATTTAATAATCCGGTTATATCACATATAACCGATTAATATCAAATATAACAATTTATCGAATCAACACTTGATCCGATAACTTGGCTATATCACATATAACCGATAATGTCACAAATTGCGAGAATAAAATGCAGAATCACATACACGCATTAATCTCGGTCCTGCACATATCACATATGTGCTCCTACTCCATTTCGCCTGAGCCAGGAAACCTCTGTGCAGGACTCTAAAGACTCGTCAATACGCCGGCAGTAGGTGGTGATCATATCAGTCACCCACAAGTCATCAGCGATCAGCTAAATGTAATGACCACCCGGGAATTGAGCGATCAGAAGATCAACAAGAAAACCTGCTCATACTCCTGTGAATCCAATCAGTAACACTACCGTACAGTCCGGTCTCTTCGTCTAATATATAACATATCAAGCATAGGGGTGGTGATCGTCAGACCCCAGTAACCGATAAGTCGTGCCAATGTGAGGCTCATAACGGGTCGAGAAACTACTGATAACACTTACCAGTAAATCTCCATATTAACCCTGGCCAGGGACTTCTTATTATAGCCAATCGAGCACAGCGCAACATCAACCCCCAATACCGGGAGAGACGAAACCCCTCCTATCGCTCATTGCCTCCATGTGATTCGGGACTGTACCCAAAAGCCACCATTTTGCACGTTCTCTTGAACGTGGTAAGGTGGAAATCAAAGCACAGTGGGAATCACATAAGACTCTGTGACGATCTCGGGTTTACAGACTAACATGTACCAGTGTCACCAGAGAACTGTTATCTGACGATAGGTATAATACCAATTAGGAGTTCTCGACGAGTCCGTTCAATGTACCCAGTCTCCACTGAGAACCCGTATACCATCTTTTATGTCAAACACCAATGGATGTGGGATCATCCATCGCCCATCATATGGGTCAAGAGACGTATACGCTAGTCTACTCTGGAGTATCGATGCCCTGTCTCGATACACCCTCGACTGGGAATAATTATAGGATATACTTGTAGATTACCCTGGTCCCACTAGTATGATCTCCATCATAGTCGTAGTAGTCAAGTACATATCCTAAGGACTTTATCAACATGTGAGAGAAAGACAGTATCACAATATAAGTTAACATGTTAAGACAAAGAGCAACCAGATAGCATACTATCATGTCGAGCAAGAAAGTCCTCTCTACTTGTGGACTACCCTGGCCCCACTAGTATGATCTCCATCATAGTCCTAGTAGTCAAGTACATATCCTAAGGACTTTATCAACATGTGAGAGAAAGACAGTATCACAATACAAGTCAACATGTTAAGACAAAGAGCAACCAGATCGCATACTATCATGTCGAGCAAGAAACTCCTCTCTATATATATCCAAGCATCCACTATAATATACATCACATGTACAATAATGGCTTCTAGGGCATATATATAACTAACATTCATATTCATGGATGGCTCGTATGGATATAATCAGATCAAGATATTGCCTGAGGATGGGAAACACACAGCATTTCGAACCCCGATCGGGATATACTGCTACAAGGTAATGCCATTCGGACTAAAGAATGCGGGCATCACATATCAAAGGGCAATGACCAAAATCTTTGATGACTTAATCCATAAGGCCGTTGAATGTTATGTTGATGATTTGGTCGTCAAGACAAAAACCAAGGCCGATCACATCCGAGATCTCAGAACCGTTTTCACCCGATTGAGGGAATACGATTTGAAGATGAATCCTTTGAAGTGCGCTTTTGGCGTGTCATTGGGAAAATTCTTGGGCTTCGTAGTCCGACATCGGGGGATCGAAGTTGACCCATCAAAGATAAAGGCCATCATGGAGATGCCTCCTCCAAAGAATCCGACGCAGCTAAGATCCTTTCAAAACAAACTCGCTTACATACGAAGGTTCATCTCGAACCTATCAAGAAGATGTCGGCCTTTCTCAAAGCTCATGAAGAAGGGAACTCCCTTTGTCTGGGATGTCGAATGTCAAGAAGCGTTCGAAAGTATCAAACAGTACATGTTGCACACTCCAATGCTTACTGCTCCTATTCCAAATAAACCGTTGATTCTTTATACTGTCGCGCTAGATGAGTTACTCAGTACGCTCCTTGCCTAAAACAATAAGGAAGAAAATGCCCTCTACTACTTCAGTCGAACTTTAGTCGGGACAGAACACAACTATTCTTCGATCGAAAAGCAATGCCTGGCTCTGATATTCGCTGTAAAGAAGCTGAGCCACTATTTGCTTGCTCATCGGGTTATGCTGATCTCCAAGGTCGATCCACTCAAACACTTAATGACCAAAGCAAGTCTAGCCAGTAGAATGGCAAGATGGGCTGTCATGCTGCTTGAATTCGACATAATCTATACCTTAGAAAGCAATAAAAGGGCAAGCCCTTGCCGACTTCCTTACTGCTCATCCCATACCAGAAGGGTCACCGCTCAATTGCAAGTTACCCGACGAACAAGTACTGCACCTCGAGGATGACGTGCCATGTTGGGAGCTTTACTTAGATGGAGTCTCATCAATAAGAACCTTTAGCAAATCAAGCGTCCCGGAGATAAAAGTAGGGATATGATTGGTGTTCGTCACGCCATCAGAAGGAACCCTACGGCGTTCCTTTGCTCTTAGTGAGTCTCGCACAAACAACGAGGCTAAGTACGAAGCTCTGATAGCTGGTCTGGAGCTCGCCATAGAAATGAAAATCCTTCGGCTATGGGTTTACAGTGACTCCTAGCTTGTCGTCAACTAGGTGAGCGGTGACTATAAGATATATAAGCTCGAATTAGCTCGATACAGAAGCCGGGTGGTGGAACTCACGAAACAGTTCACTCATATTGATCTAATGAGAGTCCCTAGGGCATTGAGCGGAAAAGCCAACGTACTCGCTTGTCTAGCCAAAGAGCTGGCTAATCCCGACATGGATGAAATTCTTCTCACAGTCAGGAGCCGGCAAATTCTGTCCCCAGTCACTTTACGAAAAGAGGAAAGCACAGAACAAAAGAGAAAACCTACCGAAGAAGCTCTGATCATTCAAGACAAACCTGATTGGAGAGAATCCTTCATAGAGTACCTCTAATACAACAAGCTGCCCGAAAAAAAATCTGCGAGCGTTCAGTTGAAGAAAAGAGTCCCCGATATGTGTTTGTAAATAATACGTTATGCCGCAGATCATATGACCAATTTTGGCTCAGGTATCTATCATCGGCTGAAACCCAAAAAGTCATGAAAGAAGTTCACTCAGGCGTCTGCGGAGCTCACCAATCTGGCCCCAAAATGCGGCTTCAAATCAAACGGCTTGGGTATTACTGGCCTACCATGATAAGAGATTGCGAAGAGCATGCGGACACATGTCATCTCTGCCAAATTTACGGTGACTTCATTCACAAGCACCCCAATCCATTGCATCTTACGCTAGCGTCATGGCCTTTCGAAGTTTGAGGCACCGATATAGTTGGTCCAATTGATCCTCCGTCATCCAAAGGCCACCAGTTCATATTGGTCGCAACTGAATACTTCTCCAGATTGGCTGAAGCTGTCCCGCTAAAAAAAGTCAAGACAGAAGATATTCCGACGTTCTTCCGGCATAATATTATATACTGCTTCGGTACACTTAGAAGAATTATTTCTCTCATAACCTACAAATGAGATCTTTCATTTTATTTTTCTTTTAACCCCCAAAATGAATGCATATAATAATTAGTATGATTATGATTATGAATTATTATAATGACCATATTAATATTGTTTTATATGTTCTCTCCTTCATTGTTTATCCTCCTTCAAAAAAATTTATTTCAAAGCTTAATTCTTAGAGCTCTCAAAGTTTCGGCGCCACCGGAGCTCATTTCGTCCCTACGAATTCAAGACCGAAATATTGTACCATTCACAAACTTCGTAAGTATCGCTTTACATTTCTTTTCTTTTCTCTCAAAATCTATATAGAGAATACTTTTAGAAACTAACATGATCATTGTCTTGGTTGCTCAAGCCTAGGTCACATAGACTTGTTTTTGCTACTAAAGTCGAATCGGTGAACCGATTGTTATACTGACTCACACAACCCGTAAGTCCCCTTTCCTCATCATTTTCTTTACTTGAAATTCATTCGCTTACCATGCCTCCATCATGCCGAATCTTGAGATAACTAGTTAGTCCCATGATAAAGTTTTCCTGGCTCAGGTGAAACGATATAGAGTGCGTATGACGATACGCGCAGGACCTCGATTAAATACATGCATTTGATACACGTACTTTAATCGGGCGTTTTTATAATACTGGCTGACTCTTGTTGAAGCCGGATAATTAAATCAAGTGTTAATTTAATATATATATATATATATATATATATATATATATATATATAGTATTATGCTTATTTTATTATTCTCTCATTTGCATTTGTATTTGATACAAATACTAGTTTCTGTATGTGATACATATATTCTTCTCTCTTGTATTATGCTTATTTTATTATTCTCTCATTTGTATTTGTATTTGATACAAATACTAGTTTATGCATGTGATACATATATTCTTCTCTTATATATATATATATATATATATATATATATATATATAGAGAGAGAGAGAGAGAGAGAGAGAGATGAGAAGAAAAGAGAAGAAAAGAAGAAAATATGAGATAAGAAGCTTCTTATCTCATCTTTTCTCGTTCTTTTTACACTTATCTTCTTATTCTTCTCATAATTGGTTGGCTTATTCTCTCTTGATTTTTTTCTTGAAGAGAGACTCGAGAGAAAAATCTTGTGAGAAAATTTAGTCTGCATTTCTTGTTCAATTTTCTCAGCAAATTCATTAAGCAAGTTGTTTCATATTGATTTGATAATATGGAGGAGTTATGGTTGGGCTATTTCAATGTGGATCATCTTCAACAAGAAGATCTTCGTGCAGCTTGATCCGGATCAAGTGGAGGTTAGTCGAAGTTCAAGAAGAGGTGGCCAGAGCGCTACAAGGGTTGTAGCCACTAAACTTTAGCCAGAGCTCTCTTTATGTGTTTTCAAGTTAGGTTTTTTTGGGTGATTCTACGGTTTGGCTGGCTATTGCTCTCTAGATTTTCAAAATTATTTGTTCCGCTGCGTTTTAAATCACTACTGGACGAGCTAGGCATTCCAACAGCCAAGGCATCCCGCATCCCTTTCAAAGACACCGCTTGCTGCTGTTTCTTTTTTGTATAATTTGGGATGTAGGTTTTTGGTTTTAGGGGGAGTTAGTTTCGGAATTGAGAGAAATATGTGTTCTTTTGTTATCTTGAATGATTTGCATGCCCCTGATTGATCATATTTGATGATTTTTGTTATTTTGAATGATCCAATGGGCGATATTATTGTTGAGAAGTTGTTGTTGCTTTAACGCAAATACAATTGAGTTATCAATGCAACATTTGCTTATATATATATATATGTATATGTTTGTTTGTTCCATCTTGTTATTTGTTAGTATTTAATGCAAAAATTAACGTTTCTTCTTTCTTTTGTGGGCATTAAAGAAATGAGTGTGCCATCAAAAGGGGTAAAAGCGTCTTTTAAGTATTAAACGGCTGTTTTTAACGATGTTAGTAACTGATATTATTTGCAGGGTCATATTTAGTTAATTTATAATTTTTGGGGGTTGTTTTTAAAATTTTGGTTTTTAAGGGTTCAAAATATCCGATCTCT
This sequence comes from Agapanthus africanus, assembly GCA_030015575.1. Classification (NCBI taxonomy): domain Eukaryota; kingdom Viridiplantae; phylum Streptophyta; class Magnoliopsida; order Asparagales; family Amaryllidaceae; genus Agapanthus; species Agapanthus africanus. The sequence goes on from JASDDO010000001.1 coordinate 467,935,380, forward strand.
GACGGTTGCATATAAAAAAAACCCTTTATTTTATATTGGAAGAGGAAACAGAGTATACCGTGGTCGTGACGTCTCTAAAAATCAACTATCCGTCGATAGCTTCGGCGATCGGCTCCGGTTATATTGATATTCATGTCTTTAAATATATGTTTATTAATTTTCATGCCATTTGGACACCATTCGTCATTGCATGGGATGATGCAAAACTAATGGTTAACCAACAATAAAACATTTTGAAACGTCATATGAATGGTCAAAAGGTAATCAAATGACAGAAAATTGATAGATAAATATTTAAAGCCACGGAGATCAACACGAAGACAATCACGGAAAATATTGATGGATGGTTGACTTTGTAGATAGAAATGTTTAAATAAGTACCCTTTCCCAGCGGATGAATGTTAAAATACCATAAGTAACCATCTCCCCAAGTTTGGGTGGGTATAGGGTTCGCCAAAACTCTCCCCATTTCCAAACCCTACTCTCTCTCTCTCTCTCTCTCTCTCCAATGGCGGACGAGTACGGTTCCAACAAGCGAAAATTCGACGATCATGGCGTCGCTCCTCCGCCGCCTACGCGGCGAGCGACTGGATTCTCCGCCCCCATCGTCTCTCCACCGCAAGCCGCCGCCTCTCCGGCTCCGGCGACGTACGGCAGAGTCCCGCCACCTCCCGATGAGATCGAGCTCGCCAAGCAACGGGCGCAAGAGATCGCTGCAAGGCTCTTCAATAAAGCCGAGGCCAACCGATCTAAGGCCGAGAACGGCGCTGATTCGCCGTTTGCTTCTGGTTTGTGATGATTTTTCTTCCAAAAGCGCCTTGTGTTTTTATTTTCGGTAGCAAGAAACAACCTTAATGTTACCTTTGTTAGATATAATCCGCTGCCAATAGCTTTTTGGAGGAATGTTGGAATTTTCTCCTACACGACCGATGATGGGGCATTTGGACATGATTTTATCTTGGTTTAATTGGTTTTGGATTGATTGGATTGTGGCTCCGATTTTGGATGAGAACAAGGTGTTGAAGGAATGGAAGTTTTGATAAGAGGTGAGGGTTAGGGCTTGGTTGCGGAGAGGGCCCTGGATCCGTTCTTATGTTTGATTGGGTTGTGGGTAGGTTCCTTATTAGGTTTGATTTACATAGTTTTGATTTTGGACTAGCAAGGGAGTGAAGAAGGAGAGGAGGTTGTACAAAGTGAAGGTTACATATTGGATCGAAATTGATGTTGATTTCTGGGTTTAATATTAGATTGCTAGTTTGAGGAGTTGATGAGTCTGACTTGAATTGTGGTTTTGGATTGGATAAGGTGAGCTAATAGGAAGTGAAAATTGGAAACAATGAAGACTAAGGATTGAATATTTGTTTGTATATAGGCTTGGTTGGGTTTTGGATGTAAGATGTAAGATATAAATGTTTCTGGGTTTGGTTTGATTGGATCACGGCTTCGATTTTGGATGAGAACAAGTTGTTTAAGGAAGAGACTTTGAGAAGAGGAAGGCTTCAGATAGGGTTGTGGATTTGTTGTTACTTCTTGTTGTGAGTTGATTTTTCGTTGGGTTTTGATTTACTTTGTTTTGATTTTGGAGAAGAGAGCTAGGAAGGAAATGTGGTTGTACAAAGTGAAGACCGGAATGTGTAGTTGGTGTTGATTGCGGGGTTTAATATTAGATCATTAGTTTGAGTTTTTGATGGGTTTGAATTGAATTGTGGTTTTGGATTGGGATGAGGAGAGCTAGTAGGAAGGGAAGATTGGAGAAAATGAAGACTAAGGATTGAATATTTGTTTGTATATGTGTGTGGTTGTGTTTTGGATTTGGTTTTTGTTGTGGTTGTGTTTGATTAGGTTGAGACTTGAGGGTTTGTTCTTGTAAATAAGGTTAGGAGGATGTTGAAGAATAATAAGATTAGTTCTAATAAAGATTTACTTATAGGAGATTATGGTAGGCATTCTAACTATAATTTAATCATTATTTAAGTCATGAAGTTGGAAAACATTTTTATATTTAGAGATCTAAAACCGACAAATATCCTTCTTTTTTGACAAAGCAACCTTGGGTAGATTTTCCTGCTAAATCTTTTGAGATAAAGTGAAACAATATGCTGTTTTGGTAAAATAAACTTTAAGGTTTGAGTTGCTCGTTTTATTGTGAACTTTTAATTACTCTAAAAAATTCTTGTTGCATATAAAAATACTTAGGGATTTGAAAACTACATGAACTCTACCAAGCAAAAATTTCTTGGCAAGCTGCCCAAGTGTGCATTGTGCAGATTTTGCATTTTCATTACACCTGCTTGAACTATTGTCACTGATCTCTTGCTTTTTGACTTGTTATCTGTGGAAACTCATGGTATCGATTCTTGAGAATCAACATAACTTGACGACGACAGCAACATGTTTTTACAAAAAAATGAGTGGAAGTGCAACATTCTAATCGCCATGTGATCTGGATCTTAGGGAATTAGGTTTTTTGCTTCATTTTAAATTTTGTGTAGTTTAGATTAGATTTAAGTGTGATGAATATTCTAGGGTAATCTATTTTCTTTTGGGATTCTTTTTCATTTAAAGCAAGCGGAATGTATATGTTAGAAACAACCATTTTGGTTTGAGATTTTAGGATTTCTTTTTCCAATTTATATCATAATATATGGATATAGATGGTTTTGGTTATCATGCATGCTCTTTTCTTGGTGTACTATTCTATTATTACCTTGTCGGTTTGATTTTTACATGTTTACTTTCTCGAATAAAAATTGTTATGGTTCATAGACCTGACTCCCAAGCAATCATTTTTGACCCCATTATAGGCAAGCCGCTGATAAACCTCCTTTTAGTGGACTGTACTTTCTTGTCTACCTCTTGGACACCAATTAAACCCTTACATACAAACTGGCTTCACATGCTTGATAATTTAGAAAGATATTTGGTGGTGGTGCCACAAGCATGCCTCAGCCGATTGCCTTTTGGCTAAAGGGCCTTATACTGATGTGTTAACAGTTACAATGTTATGCGCAGTAGCGTATTTATACATTTGTGCTTAGTTATGTTGTAAACTAAGTGATTGTTGAATTAGGTATGAACTTATCAAGGACCTCGTTTGAGTGTGTTGAGATTAGAGAAAGGTCTTTACTTGGAATCACCAGCATGTCCGTGAGATCAAGTACGAGGTAGGAGGTTCATCACAACATGAGTCTGCATGGAAGAGATATATAGGAGACCAAAGCTCCGAAAGATTAGAAGATTAGCAAGCCGACAAGCCATTGAAATATGCATGCGTTATTTCATAGCATTACTTGCGTACTAATTTTTTAGCTGGAATGAGAACGTTGGGATGGATGAGTTGAAAGACACAGAAAATCGGGGATGAGAATTATTGCGTTTGCTAGAAGATAGAAGTACCCTCAATTGAGGGTATGATGTAGTAAAACAGTGAGGAATAGATTGTAGAGGAGACCAATGAGTTTGTGAGTTAAGAGTGGTAAGATGGTAGTCCGGTGTGGGGCAATGATTCTGGATTGACTTTAAGACGAACATGCCTTGTGTGATAAAAAGGGGATATGCTGCTGTTAACAAATAATATTGCCTTCACTGAATGCAGAAAAAATATTCATGTAACGAGCGCCATATATTGGGATTAGGCTTTGGTGTAAATTTTGCTATATGAAAGTAGGTTATTGTTCTATAGTATGCACATGCGGCCCCTATAATGGACAAAGTTGTGTATACTGCTCCATTCCTATGTAGGCCAAAATATACCCTAAAATATGGAGTGGTTTTGGGAGAGGTGGTTGTGGTGATCAATGTATCTCTTGACACTAGTTAGAAATGTTTTGGAAAAATAAAAAGGTTTTAAAGGACACTCCAAATAGTTGGACTGTTTAATCTATTTAATTTTGTTTATCAGGATGGTCACGTTTACGGTTATGACTAGATTTTGATATCCTTATTTTATTTACATGATGGTTGCATGTGTTCTCCAATTGCATTAACATCTTGGACTTAGTTTTATTATCCTAATTGTGTTTTTAGATTTAAATAGATAATGAATCAGATCCATTTTACAAATTATCACACCGAATTACATTTTCCAGTTTGTGCATAAATGCTTTTTTGGGGATAACTTTAGTGAGTAGGCTGATTGCTATTGTTGATGAATTTGGAGAGAGTGGAAGTAGATATTTGACTACCGTGCACAATAGTTACTTTGACTTACTTTCAATGGTATACTTTTGGGATCCTGTGGGGGTAGGAGCTATTTAATTTAGTTCAAAATAGCAGCTGTAATGAATGGGTTGATGCTTGGGGTACTATTACCGTAACTTGCAAAAGATCAACCTATGCTTCCATTTTATTATAGAAGAGGATTTTTGCATTTGAGAACATTTGGGGTCCTTTATCATGGAACCTCAAGTGATTGATGCCAGTCTTGATATGAGAACATTTTCTTCTTCTTCTTATATGTTTAATAAAAATCTCCTAAGGATGTGTCTAATTGTGAGGTTGTGTTGACTTTTTTCTGTTTCCGTCTTTGTATGCCAGACTATTCACAAAAGCCATCGGGCCAGCCAATATATTCACATGTCGGTATGACTCCTCCATCATCTGTTCCCACATATGGCTATCAGGGCCCAAGTAAAAAGATAGAAATTCCAATTGGAAGGGTACATTTTCCTACCTCAATCTCTCTCTCTCTCTCTCTCTCACACACACACACACACACACACACACACACACACTGAATTTCATGGAGAGTTACTTTTATTTCTACCCGCTCAAACTTGTTATAACTGCTATCTTCAGGTTGGTGTTATTATTGGTAAAGGCGGAGAGACCATTAAATATCTTCAAGCACAATCAGGAGCAAAAATACAAGTAACTAGAGACATGGACGCTGATCCTTATTCACAGATGAGAATGGTAGAACTTGTTGGCAATTCTGAACAAATCAGCAAGGCGGAGCAGTTAATTAATGATGTACTTTCCGAGGTATCAATGATGTACTAAATTTTGTAGTTTAATACTTAGTTTACTGCTTTTAACTTGGTTTTCATCATGCCCATTGCTCAATAAATCTTAAAATGTTACCTTAAAGGCGCAGGCCGGGGGGTCTGGTACGCTTTCTGCTCGAAAAACTGGTAATGTGTCATTTGGTGCGGAGCAGTTTGTTATGAAAGTCCCCAACAACAAGGTACAATATTATAGTTTCTAACTGTCTTAATCTACTATCAGTCATATGACAGATTAGTTCTGAGCATTGCAAATATCCAGGTAGGATTGATCATTGGTAAAGGTGGGGAGTCAATAAAAAGCATGCAGGCCAAATCTGGAGCTCGTATCCAGGTTTGTAATTTCATTTGCATAAATTCACATTCTTTCCTCATCCGAATAATATCCATTATATCATTTTATTTATTATGAGCTATATGCAGTTCTGCTTGTACAGGCAGGTTAATATTTTGATCAAGGTTTATGATTATTAAGATATAATTGCGCGCGCGTGTGTGAACCAAATAAACTAGCAATAGGATGTTAAAATCAAATTACATCTACAAAAAATTTGGATGCCACAAATTTATTTACTGTTTCTGTGCTACACAAGAACTTTGTTCCTATTAATTTGTATGTCATGTCATGATTGGCTTGTTCAAATTGGCATTGTGTGGCATCTTACTGCTCAGATATTCATACTTAAACTTGGATTTGAAGATTTGCGTTATGTTATAATATATAGCTCATTTGTATATTGCATTTCTTGTTATCATGTTTCGATTAAGAAGGGTTATGCACTTTAGTATTGGTTATGGTTTACTGATTACTGATCACAAAGGGTTTGTAATAAATTAATAATGGGCTGTGAACTTTTTATGGAACTTCAATTGTTTAAATCTGAAAACAATTGAGAGAAGAATAATTTTATTGGCTTGTGAGAAAATAATAGCCCATACAACTATATATAGATAGTTATAGGTCACCTCTTCTAACAATTATATAATAACTAATTATACTGATAACTAAATATAATAACTAAATATATATTCATAACACTCTCCCATAAGCTGGAGCGTAGATGTCAATCATACCAAACTTGGATAGAAGACGAGCGAAAATCGGTCGAGAAAGAACTTTTGTTAAAATATCTGCTAGTTGAGTTGAAGATAAAATATGTCGGAGTGCAACCACCTTATCTGCCACTTTGTCACGAATGAAGTGGCAATTTATTTCGATATGCTTGGTTTGCTCATGAAAAATCGGATTATCAGCAATATGAATTGCGGCCTAATTATCACATAAGAGTGTGGTCGAAAAAGAAGAAGGTACTTCAAGATCTGTCAGAAAGGAGATAAGCCATACCAACTCAGCAACTGTATGCGCCATAGATTTATACGCAGCCTCTGCAGATAGAAGAGCGAGTCATTACATTTTACTTCTTACTCCTCCACGTAACCAAGTTTCCTCTCAAGAAGACACAATAGCCACTTGTGGACCGACGATCATCAATGGATCCCGCAAAGTCAGCATCCGCAAAGGCTGAGAGCGACAACATACATGATGGTTTGTAAGGAAGACCCTGTCCTAGAGAACTTTTGATGTTTCTGAGAATATACTTAACTGCCTTAAGGTGAGGTTAAAGGATTCTGCATATACCGACTTACTGTGCTAATGGGAAAGGCAATGTCTTGCCGAGTGATAGTAAGGTAAATAAACTTCTCAACTAGACGTCGATATTGTCCTGAGTCAGGTAGTGGAGGATTCGATGTACAGCTTAATCGAGATAGCTTGACTGAGGAATCCATAGAGGTGTTTGCTGGTTTACATCTCAGAAATCTTGTCTGAGATAGAAGATCAAGTGTATACTTGCGCTGAGAGAGCTGCAATCTACCAGAATTCCGTGATACTTCAGTTCCAAGAAAATATCTAAGTGGCTCAAAGTTCTTGGTATGAAAGTGAAGCCAAATGTTCTTTCATCTTGGAAATGCCAGCAGAATCATCTCCAGTGATGATAATATCATCAACATACACTAACACAATTACCCTGAGTTGAGGACGATTATGTGTAAAAAGAAACATGTCCGCGCGACTACGTTTGAAGCCAATCTGTCGTAAAATCATGCTAAAATTTTCAAACCAGACACGTGGTGACTGCTTTAATCTATATAACGATTTGTGTAGAAGACGAACCATACTCTCTCGGTCGCTCAAAGCCAGGAGGTTGCTGCATATAAATAGTCTCTGATAGATCGTCATTAAGAAAGACATTCTTCACATCAAGCTGGTGAAGAGGTCATGCCTTAGAAACAGCCAAGGATATAAGAACACGAATCGATATTAATTTGGCAACTGACGAAAATGTCTCGATATAATTCAAACCATACCGCTGAGTAAATCTTTTGGCCACCAATCGAGCTTTGAGACGGTCGATCGGCCCATCTGGATTTTGCTTGACAGTAAAAATCCATCTATATCCAACAACCTTCTTATCTGAAGGCGGATGTACCAATTTTCAAGTCCGATCAGAGCGCAATGTGGCAATCTCCTCTACCACAGCTGTATGCCAATCTGGGTGCTGAAGTGCTTTCTGAACAGAGGAAAGAAGAGTGATGTCAGACAAGGAAGAAACAAACTGACGAGCAAATGAAGTCGGTCTATGATAGGAAACAAAGTTAGAAATTGGATGTGTAGTAGTACAAGAATGCTTATCCTTGCGTAAGGCAATAAGCAAAGAGAGATCGTCGGAAGGCAGTGGTGGTGAAGAATCAGGAATAGTGGAGTGTATTGGAGTACCTGCAGAAGAATCGTTGGAGGAATTATTGGTGGGTGGTGACAAGACAAATTTCTTATGACGGTGGTACATCTGTGGATAAAAGACTACAGGATGATCACTAGGGAGCACATGTTGAATAGATGAATCAAGTTCTGAGAAAGATAAGTGTGGAACATGAATAGTAGAAGTGGGGTCCTTAACAGGTGGTGGAAATATGCTTGATTTTCTAAGGTCACATCACATGAAGTACAAATTTTAGTTTTGGCAGAGTCAGCATACATAATCTTTTTGGGATCGAGGGTAACTTTCAAACACCATACGGGTAGTTCTAGTATCAATTTTGTCAATATGAGGACCTATAACATTGGGATAGTATAGGCAACCAAACACTTTAGGAGAAACAGGAAAAGGGTGACCTGTTGGAACAAAATAAAAAAGGGGACTGGTTGCCTAGGATGGGAGAAGGCATGCGATTGTTAAATTCTACAATCGTTTAGGGACATACATATGTAAAACAAGAGAACGTGCTATTTCAAGCAAATGTCGGTTATTTCGTTCAGTAATCTCATTTTGCTGAAGAGTATAACAATATGAAGTTTGATACAATATACCCTTGGTCTGACAAAATACAGTAAATTCCGTGCTAATATATTCCTTAGTATTATCTGAACGAAGAACCTTTACCGGAACACCAAATTTATTAGTAATTTTAGCTACGAATATTTTAAAGGTAGACAAAAGTTCAGACCTATTACGCAGAAAATACAACCAAATCATATGTGAATGATCTTCGATAAAAGTCATAAAATATCTATAACCAAACACATTAGCAATTTTAAACGGACCCTAAATATCAGAGTGGTCAACTAATGCAAAGGGTAAATTATGTCTTTTATTAACGGGAGGAAAAGAGAAACGATGGTGTTTACCAAGAATACATGATTCACATTGTGAATCCTGATAAATCAAGAGAAGTCAGCATATTACGTAAAGAAAAAAGAGGAGGATAACCAAGTCATCGATGCCACTGGATAGTAGAAACTGTTGCAGATGTACCGAGAACGTGGTCAACGTACTACAGTCCATTCTGTTCATGCCCTCCGCCAATCTGCTGTTTCGTCAGAAGGTTTTGTATCACAAAGTGTGATGGAAAAATGTTACGGAGCAGTTAGAATAATTTGTAAGCTGGCGAATAGAAAGCAAGTTTTGTTTTAAAAATGGTACAATTAAAGTATTTTTAAGGTGTAAAGATAAAATAAGTGATAAATCAGCAGTGCCAGAAACATGTGCATCGGCCATGAAAATCAACTTGTGAGGACTAGAAGCAAGATCAGACGGTTCATCATGAGACATATGACGTGAGACGCCGGAATCAGCTACCCACGAATTAGAATGAGAAGAACGATATACCTGATGGAGTAGAAAGGTTGGCAAGAGTTACAGAGAAGATGAGACGACGCAACCGGTCCACTTAGTACTGAATAAAGGTAAATTGTTGGCAGAAAAGGATGATCGGATAGTGGCAACTGGTGTGAATGTCTGGGAAGCTGTACATGTATCACCAGTGTAGCCATGCTTCTTTCAACAATAGTCTTCGCGATAATTAGTGCCGTCGCAATAAACACAATAAAGGCCGGCACGGCCACAGCTACCTCCACGGGAACCACGACCACGAGCAGTAATAGGGACCGAATGATGAATGGTGCAGAAGTAAATCACGAGAGTGAGTGGTAGCAATTAGTGAAAGAAGTCTCGAAAATGTTAGCAAATATCCTTTAGGCGACGAATTTCTCAAAATCAAGATCAAGAAACAAGCTAGGAGACCAAAGCTATTTTCAAAGCTACATATCTCCCCCAAAACGAGCTCAAACCAGCGAAAAACAATGATGAATAGGAATCAAATCAATCATAAGATCCTAAACCAAACTCAAAATCATCAAGAACTCTCGAAAACATCAAAAATACGATCAAATCGACCTCATCACAGCGGTTTAATACCAAGTTGAACTATTTCTCTCATATCTGAAGAGAGAATTCATCGATTTGCCGGATCTAGGCATCGAACATAATCTGGAAGGGAAAGCGGTTGCTGGAAGGGAGATTCGAAGGTGATGGTGGGATGTCGAAGTCAGTCGAAGGTTCTGGAGGGTCGTCGAAGGTCTTGGGGGGCGTCGGATGTCTGAGTGGAGCATCGGAAATGGTGCAAAGGTGGTTCGAATGGCTGGAGAAGGGGACTGGAGGAGCTAGAAGGCAGGTGAGGGCAGGTGAGCGTAGCTGGAGAGGGAGGGAGGGCAGGCGCTGGGGTGGAAGGCAAGGGTAGGCGAGGGTTTCTGGAGAGGGAGGGAGGGCGCTGGGGTCGGGCGAGGTTAGACGAGGTGCGGGGGGGGGGGGTCGATGGTGGAGGTTTGGTTGTCGAGGGTGGAGGGGGCTGGGGATAGAGGAAATTAGGGTTAGGAAATTTAGGTATTTTTTATTTTCCCAATTATTTTCAAAGCGCTGATACCATGAAAACAATTGAGAGAAGAATAATCTTATTAGCTTGTGAGAAAATAATAGTCCATACAACTATATATAGAGAGTTGTAGATCATCTCTCCTAACAATCATATAATAACTAATTATACTGATAACTAAATATAATAAGAGAATAATGTAATATATTCATAACAATATTCATAACAAAATCCATTACCTGGAGATTGTGGTAGGAGGTTGCCTCTTCTGGTTAGTCCATTCAATTAAATCCATTACCTAATGATTTCATGTTCTACTGTAGGTAAGATAATACTCTTCTGGTTGACTTTATTTTATAGTCCATTCAATTAAATTTAGAATTCTCCTACCGTAAATTATCTGAGCTATTTGATGCCTTATCTTGCCCTTGTTCTTGAACCTACAGTTTAACCTATGAACGTCATATAATGTTCTACTTCTGCTGTTGGGTAATGTTTCTTGTTTGCAGGTAATACCTTTACATCTTCCACCGGGTGATACATCACAGGAGAGAACGGTACAAATAGATGGTACCAATGAGCAAATTGAAGCTGCGAAACAATTAGTCTTTGAAGTCACTAGTGGTGAGGTATGGATAAGCCTTGCACTGCATTTTCTTTTTCACTAGGTAGAAATTTCCTATGGTAACTATCTGAAAGAATCTACACAATCTCATCAATTTCTGTTTGATGAAGTGAGAACTTAAGCAAAAGCTGAATCTTACGGGAAATATAGTAAATTTGATTTCTTTCATTAGTTGATGTTCTGTGGTATCCTTAAGTTGTTTGCTGCTTTATTTTTCTTTCTCCTAAGGGCCTGTTTGGTTGGGGGATTCATAAAAATGGATTCCCAAATCCTTATAATAGAAAAAACTTGGATTTTGTAATTCTTTGTTTGGTTGTACCAAACTTAAAGATTATGAGCGAAAAAAGTTTTCAATCCTTTGTTTGGTTGCTAAAAATTAATATGGATTCCAAAACTTGGATGGTGAGAATATTTTTTGTTACCTCCAAATATGACAATATTCAATTTCCAAAGCATTTAAATGCATGAGCATATCATTTTTTTTCACAAAAAAGCTTAGGTGGAGAGTTTCTCCCAAACCCTTGCTTTCTTTTTTATTGGATTCATGAATCTAGATTTTTGCTTATGTGGTAACAAATCTTGCCCAAACCAAATCCACCAACCAAACAAAAAACTATCAAATCCATATGGATTTGGTCTCCAAAATTCACAAATCCTACCCAAATCCCTCAACCAGACTGGCCCTAATGGTTCTGAGCAATAGCAACAAGTTGTCAATAGAGAGAGTATCCGACTACTTTTAAGTACAGATCTGGTATCTGTTCTATATTTTCTCTTTTTTTTTTTAAAACATTTAATGTCTCCTTGTATTACACAACCATTTGTATCTATAAATAGAAAAGAAATGTTGTCCAGTGGGGCTAGTAATAAAAACAATATTTTATCATTCATTCTTAATATCAGTAAAGAGGGAGAATGAATGATACAGACTTTTGGTTTGCCCTTTACTGATATTAAGATAACCAGACATGTGGTGACTGCTTCAGTCTTTTGGTTTGCCCTTCTGATCTTATGATATCTTTGTTCTCTTTACATTAATTAGATTGTAATTCTACCTGGAAGCCCTGTTCATGCTATTATACATACGCAACATATGCACATATAGACGTGTAAGTAAGCATGTATGACTGTGTATCATTTATAGTAAAATGGTCGATTGCAAACCAGTTTACATTAAAAAAAGAAACCGGGAACTCTTTATCAACACAATATCCAGATAATTCACACTAGTCATCATTTTCTCCATACCTAACCACTGTATATGAAACATCTGGATATCTTTAACGTATGCCTTGAATGAATCGTTTGTTTTATTATTGAAAATATGTTCACCACTTGATGCATGAGCTAGAGGCCTTCAAATCATTGTTTTAATGTATAGAGGTTTTAAGGCACGGAGATGAAAATGATTTGGTTGATCATCCAGACTTTTTGTACTTATTCTTTTATATATCTAGTTTTAAGGCTTGAAGATGAAAATGAATGGGTTAATCATCCAAATTATCGGTGGATAAAGAGTTTTTGTTTTTCCTAGAGTGCAACCAATGACTCCCTTATACATACAATTATATCAATGTAGGCATATGCCTGGATGCATACATGTCTTGTTTGAGTAATTAAGCTTCCTAGGTAGTCAATTTTATCGTACTATAAATTATCATACTGTTTAACTCTATGCTATATTCAGCCCTATGCCATTTATAGGTGCTTATCTTTTATTGAGAAATGAATTGGAATTTTCTTTTTGGGGGTTCTTTATAAGTTTCATCGTTTCAGTGCAAGCATTTGCAATTGTATGAGTTATTGGCAAAGGAATTATTGCTCTTTACCTATGTTTTGTTTGTATGCTTGTTTGTGTTTTCCCATGTGTTGACATGTGCTCTAATCGTTGAAATTTAAAATTAGAAGTACATTGGTTAGGTAGCCATGCTTGTATATGTTGAGCCCTGCAGCTTATGTTTTCTCAGCGTGTTTAAAATTTAGACTTGACATTTCTAGTAGACCTGTAGGCAGTAGTTGTTGGGTTGCAATAACATGGTTTCTTGGAAGAATTGTGTTTGAATCGAGAGCAAACTAATTATGTAAATAATGAATCTACTTATGCACTATTATTTCTGAATTCTTTGTTTTCAATATGTTCTGTAGAAACTACTCCATGTTATTATTACTGGTTCAAAACATCCAATACAGAAAATATTATATTTTTCTTATCAGCCAACAGAGCCTTGATTGTAACTGCTTGATCAGATTTTCTAGTTAATTCAACATTATTTGACATGATAGACATATCTGCATATACCTTCGATCAGGATTTGAGCCCTTGTGGTGTCTGATATATTCTACTTGAGAATGTTGTTTTGCTAATTGTATGTGCATATAATTAGGAAGACATTACATTTATATACTAAAAGTCCCCCCCCCCTTCCAATAGGGTTAGGACCTTATGATTTAATGTAGTTCCATTTCCTACTTGGTGCAATGTCCTTAAAATTTCTATGATCATACATGACTTATTGTCTGCTAAAATGATGTTTCAATGATTTCCATGGTCTGCACATTGCAAATTCTTGGTCAATTTTCCAAACTAATTTTAGCTCGCGATATATACAAAATACTCCCTCCTTTTCATTATACTAGACTTTTTTTTGTCTCTTGCACAGTTATTAAGAAGATCAACTTATTTTAAATCTAAATTGTTATAGATGATGGTCCTAATTTAACCTTTATGATAGCCTCATTAGTTTTCTTGTACTCCATCCTTTTCACAACGTAGGTCTTTTCGGCTCACTTTTTTAATAAAAAATATTAGCCCCCTTATTATATCAAGAAGAAACTTTGATTACCAATATATAATTAATACCCTCCCGTCCCTTTTTACTTGTCATTTTGGAGAGAAAAAAGTGTCCCATTTTACTTGACGTTTTTGGAATAATGAGGAAATCATTAATGATAAAGATATCAATAAATGATACAATACCAAAAATAGCCTAGAAAATTAATTGTTGATATTAAAAAAGTGATAATGCTTTCCTTAATAGTTAAGGGCAGAAATGGTTTGATTTTTTAGTGGTGATGTGGCAGTAGAATAATTGCTTAAGAAAGTGATAATGCTTTTCTTAATTGATGTGCATTTCTCTAAAATGACAAGTAAAAAGGAACGGAGGGAGTACTAAATTTCCTAAACTAAACTTCAATAAATCCCATAGCTGTTCAAATATCAAGAAATTAATGAACACTTAGGATAAAGTGGGAAATTTACATTTATAACATTATAGATTTAAGAGAATTCAATCTTTTCTTAATAGGTGTTCCAAAGCATAAAAAAGACTTATATTGTGAAACGGCTTTTACAACTTTTAGGGATAGTTTTGGTACCCCATACTTAAAGCGCATTGATTTTAGAAGCATGGAATGTAACATTTTTCTCGAAATTCTGAAGGGACTAGTAATTTGAGAAAAAGTAAAGTGCAAAAAGAAAAAAAAAGAACTAGTGATACGAAACAAAGGGAGTATCAAACATCAGATGGTTTTGCGGTCCACTTGCTTACGCATGCTCCACTTGTATTTCTTATACCTATGGTGACTGTTTGGGCTCATATATGATAATGTATGTTTCATTATTCATGGAAGACTTGGCTTTTATTTAGACGATATTCTTATTTTTCATCTTAATCTCATGAATCACATTTAGTGCATGTTGTCACCTTGTGGTGCTGGAGAGTTTATATATCATATTTGGTTTGTGGCAATTTGCAACCATCTTATTTCACATTTCCATACAATTTCCGAAGACCCATTTTTTCCCCTTCTTTTCTTAGAGGGTTTGCTGACACAATTGCTTCTGGGTTAATTAGATTAACGGCCAATTAGATATTGTTGCATGACTAACTACATTGCAGATTGTGAATCATTGTGTTTCGTGGAAAATTAAGACATCGCAATTTATCGTGTTGTAAAATAGTCCATAACTTATGGTCCGTGAAATTTATCTACATGCGACCCTTTCTTTCTTTCCTTCTCTTGCTCGGTGACTGAACGGTCTATCCTATCTTATTTTTAGTGGTTTGTTCCTTCATGCTGTTGCTTAGAGTAGAACCCTTCTATATGATGAAATAAAATGTGGGATAATTCTTTTAATAATAGCTCATTTATAACCCTCCATTTTAGTGTTTTACATCAAAGTTAACCTGCTACCTTCCAGTTGTCTTCTCCTTTTGCAACACATTGTTTTCTATTTATACAAGGGTAAGGGCTACCATGCCTTATCATTTAACCTTAGTCGGACTAGGCTTGACAAATCTATGTAGAAATTTTGAAGTTTGTAAACATGAGAGCGTATCTTATCTGATATTTTTGATTATTAATAGAGTTGACCTGACCTGCTTTAACCATTGTGCCATCTAGAAGCACTGACTGAAGAGTAGGTTGTTTACAAAAAAAATACTGTTTGTACTCCTGTTGCAGTGATGCCATTGCATGTAATGTGTTAGAGCATTAAAAGGTAACCAAATTTAGTGGCTTTGTTGAATGCTTTCTACATGCTCCACCTTCTGTTATTGAAGTTGAAGTTAAGCTTTACTATATCTGTTCGATAATTGTTCCATGGTGGGTATGTTCTTTCAGTTGCTTGGATCCTATACTTTACTCTCCTATAATTTACGTAAAAGAGTTTCATTGCCAAGTACTCTTGAACTTGAAATGGCGATTGAATGTCAAAAGTATAAATTGCTTAATGACATCGTATAGATGGTCGCATACTCTTAGATTTTTATTTTGCTTCTTTTTTTTTGTGTGCGTGCGGGTGTGGGCGGGTGTGGCGGACACCAATCCTATGGAGGTTGAAGATGTTCATCTAATTATTAGTGTGATAACGTCATTGCTATATTCTATTTTGAATGTGCAGTTTGTTTCTATTTGCTCTTGAATTGTTCATGTCAAACTGTTTCAGTTTTGTGAAGCCCAACTCTCTTTATACCTCTACTACTGGAGGTAACCTCTGGATGTATTGTGTATCAAGCCTGTGGTATGCAATATGCTTTCTGTTACAGGATTATATTTGACTTCTTAATATTTATACAGTTATACAGAATATATTGTCTGGTTAGATGTGCTAGGCAAGAGTTAGCTGGCATCATGGAACTTGGAAACAACTGTTCATATCAGAGGATGGCCCATAATGGTTTTATAAATTTGAGCTTACCAATTGGCTTAAATTTTATTGATGTTGCCAGCTCGTGCAAGTGGTCAAGTCCATTTTGGTAATTCTTGCCTGACACTGCTATGGTCTTTTTTGCACCTACACTCTTCGAAGTTGTTGACTTAATATGAAAATGCTGCAAGGTTAAGTTATCGGAATCTATAAAAAAGTTATATGCATGACAAGCATGAATCCCTATGTTCCTGGGTTGATTGAGGTGCAATACATAGGCCTTGGTTCATGTAGATAGTCTAATGGTGATTTATAGTATTTATTATGGTAAGATTTCCAGAGTTGCTGGAGAGTCTAATTCAGTGCTGATTTTAAAACCAATGAATGTCTAATAAGCTCCGCCCCCTCAAAGTTGTTTCCCTGTCTTCAAGTGACCACTGTGGAGACTCTCGGATGGCAGGGTGGGGGTTCCGTAGCGGGTCATGAGCACCGCTGCCGTCTGTTCCAAAAACAAAACAAAAACCCCTTAGCGCCCGGGACGGGAGTTTTTTTTTGGTGGTGGTGGTTGTTTTTGGAACAGACGGCAGTGTTTTGCTGACGCAGGCCTTACTTGCAAGAATCGTAAACTTTTCTTCTTTTGTGTAAACATGTCCTTTTTAGCTAATTGAATCTTGAATTTAAAATTATTGTTTGGGACTTATATAAGAAAATTCTCAAAACAGCAAGGAAAGAGCTCATCAATGTGGATCATGGCTCATCCTGCATAAGCTATATCAACCCATGATATTAAAAGTTTGGCTACTTCCAGTGTTTATTACAGCGCTCCAAACCGATACCATATCAGTATCGTTTGTTAAAATGATCGGATGAATTGTACATGGAATATATTTTCACTTCCTGAGGATTGTTTTTTGGATTACAAGTGTTGAGTGTTGGAACAACTTTCTGTAGCCTCTAAAGATTGAACATTGACTAATAATTATTTTCCGCTTTGCTAATTTTGGATCAGTAGTCAACCAGTCATGTAGGTGGCCCCGAATTGTATCTGGTAGGTTTTGATAAAGGCTAGCCTCCCTGTTTATCTTACTAGTTTAGTTCATATTGATTCTTCTAGTCCAGTCATTGGTTACATTATACCATACAAACTGCTTTTTGGAGAATAACCTGTGACTGTTTAAATATCTTTTTGTTAAATTAATATTATCTTGATGGACCCGGTGGTCTCATCAAGGATTAATGCTTTCTTTGGAAATATTTGTTTTATTCGTGCTGTACCATAGGTAATGAAGTTTCAGTGATGCAGTGTTTAAGAAATTATTCATTATCCTTTTCACATCTTTATATATTTATATCTGCCATTTGGGGCATATGCATACCCCACAAGTATAGTTGTCCAGGTGAGATACGCAGCTAGATGTTTAATCTTTCTGCAGCTTTGTCCAGAAGGAATGAAAATGCAGAACACATTTTTGAGTATTTACACCCATCTTTGAGAAATCTCTCCCGCCCCCCTCCCACCCCCCATTTGCCAATCTGTTCAATTTGTATGTTCGGGATCTTTTTCGGTGCAGGTTGGAGTTTGGAGCATCCATCCAAGAGGAGCTTTCTTGTAGTTAATCAGTAGTCTTTTTAATTGATCGTGCATATTTGTGTAATAATTGATATCTAGGTTGAACTATAAAAAAATTATTGTCACCTCCAGCAATTTTCGTCTCTATGCAAAATCCTTGTCTAGAACTGTTGCCTTTCCATTAGTTCCAAGTTTATTTTTAGAATGGGGAGAGGATGGCACCGCAAGGGTAGCTTGGATTCTTCTTCTCGAGTGCTGTAAGTCAAGAGTTGTACTTTCCTTTCCAAATGGTTGCTTATAATTTGGCTCCATTTTCTAAGAATATCTTAGTCTGTTCCTTGAATGGTGTTTGCCTGTTACATTTTTGGGGGGTAAATTTCACATTATATATATAATTTAAATTCAAAAATATTGTATGCATCAAACTAATTTTTTTTAAAATTTATTTTCTTGCAGAATCGTATGAGGAATCCGCCAATGTCAAGGGGATACTCTCAGCAAGTGTACCAACAGCCTCAGCCGCCAACATGGGGTCCACCGCAGATGCAACAGCAGCCTGGTTACGGTTACATGCAACAACAACCTGGAGCATATCCCCCTCAGCCTCAAGATGGAGGGTATACATCATCATATCCCGATCAATCATCCAACCAGCAAGCACAACAAACTGCTACGGGAGCTGGATATGATTACTATAGCCAGCAACAGCAACCAGTTGCGGGATCTGCTGCTCCTTCAGATGGCAATAGCACTAGCTACAGCTATAGCCAGCAACCTCCTAACTTCGGCTCACAGGTAATCCAACCTTATTTTGGGAAATTTGCTTAATCTGCATATATTTGTATAAAACCATATCAGGACCGGTTTAAGATTAAAGGACTCCTTGATTTGGAGTCGTTAATCTTAATTTCATTTTTTAAATTCGGAAATTCTGATATAACTATTCTGTATACACTGATTTCCTTGGCGTCTTATTGAAGTTATTATATTTTATATTCTCCTAGATTGTTTTAATAATTTAATCATCTTTGTGAAACTATAATTAGATATGACTCTGCTTATTATTTGCCATTGTTTCTCTTGATAACTGTTTTCTATTTGGGTCAAACGGTACTGATCAAACATGCTTTGTTATCTAATTTTCTACGATTAGTATTTTTATTCGATTTAAGATTAGATGTATTCCCAATATCAGTTCCTTGCCGTGGACCCTTGGTTGACCAAATACGGATGTTAAATTTCAAGCCTAAATTACACTAAACTACCCTTTACCACGAGCGTTTTCCATTGGACCATCTTAAAGTTTTTATTACTACACTAATTCCCTTAAGAGTGTAGCCTTTAAGGGATTTTTTTGTCAAAAAGGCGATCTTAAAACCAATGTTTTAACGGAACTTGCTGAACAAAAAAACTGTTAGGTAGCTTAGTGAAATATGGTGATAGTTAATGGTAGTTTATTGTACTTCATCGTAATTTCAATTTTTGATTACTATTAATATTCGTATCCACTCCACCAACAACTATTCATTATGGATATGGTTAACACTAATATCCACTCTCTATCTGATTCATTTACATTCTTGCTCACAGGTGGCATACGGTGACCCTACCTACTCTCAACCTGCTTCAGGGGTGCAACAAGGTTACGGGCAGGACTCCTTGGGCAGCTATCAATCTCAAAGCTATGGCTCTACCCCTGCTTACTCGTCTCAAGACGGAACTCAGAGTGGGCCCACTCAAGCATCGTCATCCCAGCAAACTCCACCAACGCAACAGGCTTCTGCAACCCAAGGGTATAATGGTCAACCCCCAAGCTCTGCCATGGGCAACTACCCCTCTCAACCCGGATATGGAAGCCAAGCCCCTTCTGGTTATGGTCAACCAGTTCCAACGACTCAAGCTGGATACGGGTATGGGCAGCCACCACCAGCGCAATCGGGGTACGGACAAGCCCCGGTCCCTTCAGGTTATGGGCAACAGTCGAGTTATGGTTATGGTGCAGGTTATTCGCAGCCTCCGACGTATTCAACTGACAATGCTCCTTCTGCATCCCCAGCTATTTCAAGTGGAGCTGCGAAAACATCCCCTCAAAACTGATGGCTTGCACCTATTGTTTGTGGGCTTTCGTCATAAGCTGATTTCGGACCTTTTTGAGTTTTAGTTGCGTTGTGATTTTGTGTATGATTTCAGTATTGTTTGGAGTATCAAGGTTCCAAGGCTAATCTGAACCTGTTATTGTGTGTGATGTTGTTTTAATAGGTTTTTGGAGGAACACTGCAAATGCGCAATATTTCTTGTGATTATCTTGGGTAATATGCTTTTCGGATGCATCATACATTACTCTGCAAGTTATTGCTTCTATCTGTGTGACATTCATCATTGTTGCAGATGACAATGTTTTGTTTTTGGATTATATTTTTCGTTTTCGGTTTTTGCACTTGATGGCCATGGTTGTTTGGATGGAAGAATCAGCTTGCAGCATATTCAGATATGTAACCTTGAACTTGCATCATCTTGTGGATGTGATTTTGCTTTTTGTGACATTTTTTGTGTGTTTCGTAAGGAAATTGGTTGAACACGTATTTCAAAGTTTTCACTTTTGTATTTCAAACGTTTTCACTTTTGTGCGTTGATTCCGGTTAATTGCAGCTATTCTGTGTTTTCCCGCTTTTAATAGGTCAAGGTTAATTGCTGTAATCCTCTGGAGAGAGCAAGTTTCGAACGTGGTCACAAATTAATGATTTTGTGGCAAATTCAGGTTTTTTTTAGATGCATGTACTGTGTGGTGCATGTACTGTGTGCATGGGTGTTGTGTGTGGTTGGCGGGGTCTTAGGCCAGTCTCAAAAGAAAAGGGTCAAAACGAGGGCTGCTAAGTCAAATTTAACTCTTTTGAAAAATGCCACCTCTGAGAGTATTTCATATTTCTTCCGTAGGCAGACAAAAAGTTTATAATTTAACGTGTAAAACAAATATCTATCTGAATAAAGTGTTCATTTTGTATTCAAATGAAAAAATTAGAATCTTGGTCGAGTTTAAAAGTTTATTAAAAGCTCGATCCAGTAAAGAGCTGGGTGTGAAGGTTGCAAGGCACAAAATCGTGTAACAAACACCAATAAACTAAAGGTAAATTGGTAAATCATCACTCAGAGTTTCACTTGCTTGTGCTCTTTAATATACCTTAGAGGTTTGTTCTCTACGTATAAACGCAGAGTACGTGTCGTTAGCAGCTAACTGTCCTTATCTGATCTCAATCAATTGTCAGACGTTATCCCTTTTTTCTTATCTTATACTAAGATTTTTTTAGTGAGGTGTTGTTAGATAATTGCATATAGAACAACTGGCAGGTAAGTACAACATGCAATTTTTTTATTACTCTATTAATTTTTCAGGAACCGGACCCCCAAATCTCACCGCGCACACACAACACTCACGAACACAACACATTAAAGCATCCAATGCTCCGAAAGCGTTAATTTATGAACATTTTTCTTGAGGTTCATACCCAACACCGTTCACAGGAGGGGAAGCGCCGTTCCTGCTGAGCTATTGCTGATTGGTAACAAAACGGATGCAAGAAAAAAAACCTCATAACAACAGTAGATAACTAGTAACAAAACTATATTTTAGCATACTCCGGTGAAAAAAATCATTAACATAGCAACGTGGATGAAACTTTAGAGGGCTATATAACAATTTAACCGTAGACGAATATGTGCTAAACTAGTATGGCACTATTTGGTAATGATGATGCTCGATATCGGTGATCCCAGATCATGACACGTGGCAGATGACGTGTCTCAGAGCATGCAAGAAAGGATCTACAGTGGCCGATCCGACCACTCCTATGCCCGTCCTACAAACAAATGCTGGCTCACCTCCGAGCCCCCTGCACAATTGGCCTCCTCGGCCTCACAGCTCGTCTCCGGGCTACCGCAGAACCAAGATACCTCAGCTCTTCCGCTCGTCCGCGAGCTCTCCTGCCGAGGTCATCTTCCTCGGTCTCATCGACCGACCAACGGCACCGTTCACAGGCGCAACTTCCATCCCGCGAATCTCGCCATGCACGAGATATCCGCCGGCCACATCCCACGTTCCACGCCATCACGATCCCCCATTAACAAGCCTGTCTCGCCATTAATGGGGGATCCCGCTCATCACGCGGTCGTGACGTCGGGAGCGTAACAGCCGGCATGATTCTCGCGCTTGCCCTGCCTGCTGCCACCGCTATATAAACCCCTTCTTCGGACGGTTCAAGTAAGCCGTTTTTACTCCATTAAACCATTACTCTGCTTGGATTTCCTCTCTAACTTGACCGTCGGAGGGTCCTCAGTGGTATAACCATCCCGGGACTTCCTTGCAGGTAGCTCGGCAACAACCAACCTCAAACCCATTGAGATCCACACGCTTCAGGGGCCTGCCTCCAGATCCAATATCAGCCATCCATCGCCGCCATCAGTAGATCAACGGAAGGTAACATCTTGGTGTGATCCAGGTTGCGTCAGGATGGAATAAAGTTAAGAGAGGTTACATAAAGTAAGCATAACTTCACTCTAAAATGCAAAAGCATTTATTTTGGAGTTGAGATATCTGCAGTTTTCTGAACTCCAGTCCGATATAAGTTATATAAACCCCATTTTTTCAAAACACGTCTTCTTCTAAAACGCAAGTAACTATTGTTTATTATTAGATGGAGTTTGGATTGCAAACCACAATTTTCATCATCTCCATTCCAGTTGCTAATATAAATTCGATACCATTGGCATTAACAAACCGAACGAACTCGATGAATAAAAATTTAGACTTAATAATATAAATCCATGGGTGATAGTGCAATTCCGATTTTTCGTTGGGTGTAATAGCAAAAAGCACCAAAACCCTTGTCCTTGTCCACAAGAAAATTCTCAAGCTTCGTCTTTTTCATTCTTCTGCCGTCGAATTTCTTCGCGAAAGGTAAGGATTATCATCTCCGATCGTTTCTTTTCTGCAAAAATTTCTCCTTTCTCTAGGGTTTTTTCCATTCGATTCGATAATTTTTCCTTTTTTTGCCAAATTCATTTCAATTGCTTGTGTGCGATTAGGGTTTTGATCAGATGGCATCGAAGCTTGCACAGCTGAAGGGAAAGGCCGCAGAGGCATCAAAGTTCGTTGCGAAGCATGGGAGCGCTTACTATAAGCAGCTCTTGGAGCACAACAAGCAGTACATTGTGGATCCCCTCACCGTCGAAACTTGCCATGAGCTGTCCAAAAAGCACTTTTATACCCGTCTCGCGAGGCAAGATTTCCTTTTTCCTTTTGTTTTTGACTAAAGATTTTATTTTTGATTAGTTTCCTACTCAATTTGTAGCCGTAGTATAGTTTGCATTCATGTTAATTTTAGTTGTATAAGTTGACGGTTGATTTCGCTATACAACGAATAGTGGAATTCAAGTTGATGCTTACATTATGCATTTGTGATAAAGATAATGTTTTCTTGCAAATCGACGAAGGCGAAGTTGGTATACCCGTGCTGTTAGAATACTTGCACCTCTTCACGTCTTCACTTGTCTCTCACTTTTATCTTCAACACTTGTATCGAAATACTCAATTCGTCTTCCTTCGTAAAAGAACATCACTTTTTCAATTTTTAAGATGAGAGTTCTGTGAAGAGTGGTGAATGATAGAAAGAATTGGAGTTTTGGAGGGTATTTGAGTAATTTGGTGTCCCTAGTTAAGTTAACCAACCCTCTCAAATTTCAGTTTACTAATATAGCGTTGTTTTTAGTTAATGGCGAAGTTTTGGAGGTTTTTTTTTAAAATTCTAAGTATGAGATTTTAGGGATTGTTTTTCAAAATTCTCAAGGTTTGGGGGTCTTATATCAAAACAACCCTATTATTTTTAATCATTTTATGTTTTATGGTTCTTTCAAATACAATCATGAGTGCATGTAATACACATCAATAGGCCCACTAACCATAAAGAATACATCGGTTTCACTTATGCACTGGCTATGCCGTTCAATGATAAACTTCTTTCTAAAGGTGCAGATATACAATGATAAGTACATGCAAGTTGTTGCTATATTAAACTCTTAACCATATGGTTGTGTTCTCGGACATTATTTGTTCTATTGATTGATATGTCCTATCCAATTATTTATTCGTGTTCAAGCCCAAAAGTGGGAGTGCTAAATTTCATTCATAACTTGTGATTCTTCAGGCTGAATTTTGACTGCAAACGTCCTTTTTCCTTATGCCAAGGCAGAGAGCTCTCTCTTTTTTTCTTTTTCGTTTTTTCTTGCCTCCTTTGCTTTCAGCTAATTTTCTATTACAAGCCTACAGATTAGGGTAAAGGCTTTTATATTATGGTACTCCCACATTTTTCCGTTTTTGAACATATCTTGGACTATATTGTGGGATATATATTGCTAGTCTTTATGAACATTTATATACTACTGGTCTTTCTACACATTTATACATGGAGGCAAACAATTTACCATGAGTGAGAAAGTCCTTGACTAGGTAGCAAGTTTTATCTTCTACCCGGGCTTTTGCTGATGTTACATTTTAGCATCTAAAATTATTTGTGTCTAATAACATAGTGGTTCTTCCTTGAGATATTTAGAGCTTTCTTTATGCATCCAATTACTCACGTCTTGGATTTGCCTTCTGTCTAGAATTGAGAAGAAAGTCATTACAATTGTAAGTGAAATAAAAAAATAATGAACCCCTTCCTGTTTAATGATGTTATAATAAGAGACAAGGGAAAGTTAGGTGTTCCGCTAAATCATTTAATAATCAGCTGGAACACGTGAGTGAAAATTTTGGAAATCAAACGTGTTAAATGGTAAAATTTAAATTTTGATAAGTGTCATCCGGAAATTTTCCACAAAAAATGTCTGGACTATCAGATTAAGGTAAGAGAAGTACAGCCCTAGATCCAATTTTTTTTGCCTTTACTCGCATAGTTCCTATAATTATGAATGTGTCTGCATCTTTTGTTGTTGTCATGAGATTAATAGCTTTAAGCCTTCAAGAGTGTGAATATGCTCATTAACCTATATCATTGAATCAATGATGGCCTTCAAAAAGTATCAATATGGATGCTTGGATGCTGATGCATCTATTTGACAATAAGATGGATATTTTTTTAATTAGGTATATTAGCTATTTACTCTGATAAACGAAAAATGTTTCCCTTTTTTCTTTATAGTCGCTTTCCATTCAAGCTCTCATATTGACCGTGTTGACTTGGACTGAGACCTTGTATGAGAAAAGGAGGTTAATTCGCAGCCGAGGTTACGTACAACCAAGTTTTTTAGTTACTGAATTTGGGAAATAGTGACTATCTTACCGTTCGTTAATTTTCTTCGTGTTTTTGTCCATTCGTGTGCGCGCGCGCGCGCGTGTGTCTGTGTTCTAAGAAGATGGATACAAAAGTTTTGTCAAATACAAAAAGCTTGCATCCATATTTGCTGTAAAATGATAGGAATATGTATTGGAATCTGCCAAATCCATATGTGTTGAAAAAAATTATGTAGGAGCACAACAGCATACAGATAACTAGTTATTTTAATTTATATAAAAAAGGAAATTTTCATGAAGATGATTACATAACCTTCCAAGTTTTCAGGGTTTTCTTGTTTCTTACCCAACAAAAAGAAAGTTCCTTCTCTCTTTATTTTTTTGACCAAAATAAACAAGCTAGTATGATTTCCATGTAAAATGCAGTCATATGAGCCTTAATACTATTTTCTTTGCGATACTTTTTGGTGCATACGACTGTCATGTTACTAATCAGTACTCTCTTTCATCTACCAGAAAGCTGTGATGTTCTGATCATTTTCTTCATCTTATTCCACTACTTGGAATATTTTAATCAAGCCCTCAAATACTCTTTAGGCTAACTTTCTCGAAAGTAACATGAACTATAAGCGTATTGAGATATATATTACCAAATTAATGACTTGCAAATCTATAGCATGAGCTTCATTATTTGCAAATAATTACCACAAATTTCACCCTTTTTCCAATTTAATACCATATCTGGTTTTTCTGTTGCAATGTTCATACAGGTCCAAATAGAAGGATTTAGATAAACAGCATAAGGTACTAAATTGAAAATTGTAGAATGCTGATGGTATTTAGTTGCACCTGGCTACAGTCATTTTTTTCCTCACCGATTGCAATGCATGATATTTTAGTGAAATCCCTATCTTCGATTTTGGTGCCCTATCGATCGCACAGCATTCCTCGTCGGCAAGAGGCATTTTGGAAAGAGTTGGACGGTCTGAAGCAGGTATGGAAGAACAGGCATGAGCTGAAGGTTGAAGATGCTGGCATTGCTGCTCTCTTCGGGCTCGAGTTGTACTGTTGGTTCTGCGTTGGCGAGATTGTCGGAAGAGGCTTCACATTTACCGGCTACTATGTCTGATCAAATTATTCCATAATTTGTTACCAACCTTTTCCCCCTTCTTTTCTTGCTTAGTTCTTGGGGTTATTTTGGCTGCAAAGTTTTGTTAATCGCTCGAGAAAAGTTCCGAAGCTGATGGTTCAGCTAGACAGAAGAGTATTTGCCAAAAATAATTATGTGGTTTGCGTAAATTTTCTTTTCCTTGCGTTTTAATGTGATTTTGTTGCACAATTTTGTAGTTGAAAAATGCTGATTTAAAGAAGCTTTTGTAATGAATTCGTGATTTCACAATTCTCATGTCCAGATCCTTGAATTCAGACGTCTGCATGGTCTGGTGTTTTATCACCTCAAGTATATTTGTTAGAACAAACTATTGAGAAAGAGTTATCAATTCCCAAGGTATTGAAAATTCTCTTTTGTCAGAACAAACTATTGAGAAAGAGTTTTCATTAAAATTTCATTGAACTTTGAAAAAACGTAACAGATTAGTATTTCGTTCTTTTGCTCAACACAATGCCGGTCTTAACAAAAATGAAGAAGTTGATTTTACGAAACTGATGGTCTTAACAAAAAAAGTTGATTTTATGAAACTGTGCCCTTCCTCATCCTTCTTCTAAGTTGCCGACATGCATGTTTTTGGGAATCTATTGCCACTACAAGGCATATGATAACTGGAGTTAGGTTTACAAACAGAATGGTAGTTCGATGGGCGTTTAGCGTGGTGTAATTTAGTTTATTAATGCTTTAACCGAGACCTGAAAATGTTCGATGGTGTTTTATGTAATTTACCCAATTTACGTTCTCGGCTTTATCTGTACCTTTAGAGTGTTGAACATACATTTCTATAGCATATCTCTTATCACTACCTTCCATTAGCAGCGCCGAACGGAATAAAAGATCCATATAGCGAACCCAAAAGCAAGCTTAGGCTGCTGCTGCTTGTTTTTTTGTGCATCTATTCTTATCCTCCCCTTCTAAAATTTATTCCCCAAGTGTGGAAAATTTTGAAGAACACCAAGCGATCTCTTATAATTACGGCAAATCTCTCCGCTGTCCATAGTTAACACAAACAAGATTCAGGTACTCGTTCATTTGTATAATTACAAGTTCTTCGAAATTAGTACCTGAAGGCTAAACCATATCAAGCAAGTAGGAAGTTCTGGTTCTAAATATTGGTACCTGAAAGCTGAATTTGAAAGCATGCTCAATAAAAAACCACCGGATGTAAATGGTAATATCAGAGCATGAAATATAGATAAACCATCTTAGGAATTTCCTAAAAGCAGTGGTCAAAAAATCAACCATCCGTCGATCTATTAGAGGATTGGCATCAACCATCTTGATCTTGTCTTAAGCTATGTATATACCGGTTTTCATGTGGTATAGATATTCTTTGCCTATTCAGCAAGGGTTGCAAAATGTTCTACTATGAGTTTCGATCGTCCGATGAAAGAGTAAGTGGTATTGGAATCACATGAAAATTGATGTTATACATATTATAGGATATGTGGATCAAGATGGAATCGAGATGGACGGTATCGGTCATCCAAACAATGACGGACGGTTAACTTCTATGGCTGTCTCTCTATCTATGACAGCGGCACTTTGGATTCCCCTTTTTCATAATACTATTGTGTGTATTTTCCATTGTCTAGCATATTCCTCTCAACAAACATCAATATCTCAAAAACAGAATTGCATCAAATAAAAGCCTTGAAGTTAACCTTATCATTACTAAATTCACCTGTTTTCTTTCTTTCTTTCTTTCTTTCATTTTATCATTTCCCCCCTTTCTTTTTACATTTGTTTGAGCATGAATATGATTGCCAAGTTGATGCTTCGTATTTCCTATTGCACTCTCGTGAACTTTTTAGCTTTTACCAATTTGTATGAGATGGACTCTTTAAATCCAAATCTTCCATTCATCAACAACAATCACCCTTTACGTACCCCAAGGTCGGCTATATGCTTCTTCCAATCTGCTCTGTTAAGCGTGGTCTCCTCCATTAAATTAACAATTAACCTATCATTCTTAATTCGCCTGCTTTCTGATGCAGCTCATATCAAAGCCATACACATCATTCCAGACTAAAACCCGAGCAAACAGTTTTGAGATGCGTAAGAAAATAAAAGGCTCGGTAAATTATTCAGAAAAACGGAAGGCTGGAAAGAATTTCGCTCACATTCAATGTAATTGATGTGTAAAAAGCACATAAATAAATGCAGATGATAGGAGAAATATGCTCACACTCAAATTTGTGTTCTTTGTATTCGGCATCTTCAATTGCTGTCAAGTATAGAGAGGCTTTGTCTGGTAAAATAATTCCATCATTTATCTGCATATAAACAAGAATAATATTGTCACTTTTGCATTACCTTAAACAAGAAAAAGTTTACAGTTGCATTGATGCACATTGGTGCAATTATAAGAATCTATGTTCCTAGGTTCCATCAGTTGTCAACTAATTATTCTTGTGCTTATGGTGTCTTGAAAGCAATGCATCGAATCATGAAATGTTCAACCGTTTAGAGAAAGACCAAGGACATGCCATGGTTAGTTTTATTTTCTCACATATAAACATTGTGATGACTCTATATGCAACAAACTACCTACCTTTTTTTTTATTGTACTTGATTGTTTCAACGCATGCAGTTACAAAATCGCTCAATTTGAGCGATAGTTGCAATTACATGATTTTTTTTTAATTCTATTTGTCGGTTCAGCAACATGTTGAAGTAACAACTACTTCAAACCAAACACCTGTCTTTATATTTCGGTGTAGTTGAGAAGGCATGGAGTTCTGGCTGCACCCAACCAAACAACCCCTTAACGTAAACCATTGGAGCTGCAACTGTGGTGGAAACATATAGGAAATTGGGAATGCAAAGGAACGCTAAGCAACAACAGATAGCTTAGTAGCATACGATAACCAAGATGTCATTTTAGGCTTGCTAAATCCCGATGTTTTATATTTGGTCTGAAAATAATGATAATAGGCGATAAACTATACCTAACCCAGCCATAAGAAAACAATATAATGACCGGGTTTACACCATTATTGTCACGCCCCAAGACTGTATTCCAACCAGCCGCAATCCTCTACTCTGAGAGGACAGCAAGACCTGGCATACCTACCGCGCAGCAGGGCTGGCCTCTGTGATCCCTTCTACAGAAATGACGAGTCGTCTTGCCTCTGAATGCTTGGTCTGAACCTCTGCACAGTAACTCGCAACTATCCGATTACCTTCGGACCGTGACCTCTTTTTCTGATTCCAATTCATTTTCAAATTTTCAAATTTCCTCTTAATTCTTTTCGTTCTCTCTAGCACGTCTGCAAAAATCTTAGACAAATCACAAATGTAGAGTCCATCTCGCTTTAATTCACGGGCACAGACCGTTCTCAAATTTGCCAATTTTATCATGCTCTTTGGCAACAAGTCTAGGTTTGTGTCTCCAAAACTCTTTAAACTTGGCTTCATAACGTGCCACAGATGCTCCCTCTTGAGCTAAGTTTATATATTCCCTCTTCTTCTCAATCCGAATATCTAATAGGAAAATTTTCTCATCAAAAAATTCCCACTACGCTTTTTAAGCCATGACCTCTCCATTTTGATTCTTCGTCCCCTCGACGGTCATACCAATACTCTAAAATGCTGTCAGAGTTCCTCAAGCATGCCCTGTGACTTGAAGAGGAGCTAGGGTAAATCCACCTCCGGCACATGATGCGACACCGGCACATACCCGCCCCTTAGGCGATGTCTCGAGGTGTCGCTGGTGAGAACATTGTTGCTCCTATTGTTTCTGCTGCTCATGTTTCTCCAACTGTCCCTGGTAGTTCTAAATTATGCAGATTGCTGAAGCTTTTAATTCTTTACCGAGGACCTCGTCACTGCGTCATAGACTGAGCCAAGACTAAACAATGAGAAGTGTGGAAAACTGGCACATGTTGAAACCATCAAGCCGGCAGCTAGTTCGAAAACAAGATATCAAGCAAAACAAAACAAAAAAAATAAAATCATGCAAGTTAACTAATTATGCAAATAAGAATAAGTAGTCATAAATATATATTTATGGATCCTAAAATATGAACAGGAAAACAACAAATTAACACTGCTTTATGAAGATTATAATAAGTCGACAAAGCAACCATTATCATCATCCATCGTAACCACTACAACATCTGAATCTGGTGTACTTACTTCGTGTATTCCTGTAAATTAAACAAGAAACAGAAAATGAGTACTCACTTCTAATTATTATTTTTTAAAAGAAAAAGAAAATAACAAGACATTTGAATACTCATTGAAAAATTCTGCAAGCAATAGGAGAACCAACTAAAAGAACTCTCAGTGACGAAGGGCTGCTAGATGACATGTGTGGATGCAAACATTATTAAAGCAAGCAATCGATGAATGCAAAATTCTAACGATTCATTTTAGAGGATTGTTAGAATTTTACATTCATCGATTGCTTGCTTTAATAATGTTTGCATCCGCATATGTCATCTAGCAACCCTTCGATTCCCATCCTGCATCAGTTTGGTATCAAAGCCTACATTTTAGACACGTCTTATCGCAGTGAGAATTTTAGGATGAATGCTTGAAGCACAAGTTTTCATAGGGATGATGATTATTATTGTAGGAAGTATTATTATGATTATAAAGAGTCTTATAACCATTCTTCTCATGACTACGACTAATGATTATCCCCGATATGATTATTATTCTAGACAAGATACATGTGCTAGAGATAGAATTAGACGCATAGTTGAGCCAGATGATTTCTACGATAAAGAAGATCAACAACATATCGTTAGTTTGTTAGCTGACATGGATGAATATTTTGATTATCATAATTTTTATGATTATCGTAGGAATAGGTTGGCTAAATGAAAATTTAAAGTAGAAGTCTTATAATCATTCTGTAGGTTTACTATACTCTCTACAAGATAGTTTAAAGTGCAGCGGAAGCAATAATTTTTAAATTCAAGAGAGCTATAGCAAACACACAAAGAATTAAGACCAATGACTACAACTTGACACAACAAAAGAGCTAAAATGAGAGGTTCAACGAACTACAACTTTTGTAGCGCGTTAACCATCTCTTCTTGAACTCCGGCTAGTTTCCACTGTTGGGTTATGGCAGCGTCATGGCCATCAAATCATGGCCGAACGCGGAACAAAAATTTTGCAAACTGGCGCTGCTACAACCCCGGATCGACCATTAACCCTAAATCTAGCAAGCAATAAAAAAGAGTTTGGAATGTTATACCGAATAATCCGTGTCCTTCGGTCTTTAACCTCTTCCCAAGCTCTTAGTGGTCACCATGATCAAGTTTGGTCGCCGGTCTCCCTCCATCGAAGATAATCCACCCGAGAGTCTATGAATCGAGCTTCTTCTTCATAACCGAAGTAACTAAGGTATCTAGTTTGCTAAACTAGATAGCTAAGATGATGTAGAGTCTAATGGGGGATTAATTTGTCTATAAACACCCTAGGTTCCTCAATACATGAGAGGGTTAGGGAGGAGGAGGAAGAAGAAGCCATGAGAGACGAGAGTGTGAAGCTTAGAGCAACTCAAGAAAGAAGATGGCTTGGTCTTGTGAGCATGTGAGAGTGGAATTATCAACTCAAGGAAATATCTTAAGTCAACTAAAATATCTCAACTCAAGTAAAATTCATAATACAAACAAAACATCAAGCATGATTCAATAGTGTTTCTATGGGTCACACCCATGAGTCACCACCATGAGTAACTAAATAAAGCATGATTGAATTAATCTAAGCACACTCATCTCTCACCTCAATTAACCATTTAAACTAAAATAAAAAAAATGAGGTGTTTTCTTCTAGAAACAATCTTTGTAATAAATTACAAGAATGCCCCTCATCTGTATATACATACCCGTATCAGTATTCCGAAAAATACGAATACAGTGAGACGAAAATAATCCAACAATATAATACTAGGATCCGGCTTAAACCAAAGCCTACTACTATTATCCGTCTGAATCATGATACGTGCACAAGTGCACGTATATGATCGAACCCTGCTGTAAAACCATACGGCCTCTACATCGTTTCGTCCGAAACAGGGAAACCATTTGTGTGGGACTCTAAAGACTCGTCAATACGCTGGCGGTTGGTTTAACCACAAACACGTCAGCGGCACTAGCTGTACATAACGGCTACCCAGGTATTAAGCGAAAGGAAGGCCGACGAGCAAACTCATTATTATCCCTACTGAGCCTGTTGGTGATAATATCCATACAGTACGGTCTGTTCGTCTAAGAGTATCGCATATCGAGTCTAGAGGGTGGATAAAGTCAGACCCCTAAAAACACGACATTTCGTATCGGTATGAAGCCCATCACAAACTGAGAAACTACTGATCCAAATCAGTAATTCTCGAATACCTTGATCAAGGATTTCTGGTGATGGCCACTTGTGCACCTTGCGACATCAACCCCCAATACCGGGAAAGATGAATCCCCGACGATCCGCTCACTGCCTCCATGTGGCTCGGGACTGTACCCAATTAAAATCTTTTTGCACGACTCCTTTGAGCCATGGTAGGGTAGTAATCAAAGCACAGTGGGAACTAACATGAGACAAATGACGATCTCATGTCGACAGACTAATCTGTATGCATGTCACCTGGGAACTGCTATCTGACAATAGGTATAATACCAACTAGCAGGTTCCCGGCGAGTCCGTCCAGTGTACTCATAACCTAATGAGCACCTGTATACTATCTTAGGTGAACAAACTAACACCAATGGCTTGTGAAACCGGCCACCGCCCCTCGTTAGGGTCTCGATCAGTATACGCTAGTCTACTCTTGAGTATCGATACCCAGTCTCGATACTCCCACGACTATGGACATTTAAGGATGTGCTTATAGACCACCCAGCTTCTACGTATATGATCACCATTGTTCCCGCCAAAAATTTCTGCGCAAAGAGCCTAAGGTATCAAATGGCAGTGGTACGCTTAAGAAAATGCGAACCAGTATTTTCCGGACTGTATTTTGACAAACTCCCGAATGAGAAACAGCTAAATTCTGATGGTATCGAAAGCGTCTCGAAAAATCCTTCGATTTGATATATTATGGGCCTCATAATTCATCCGGGATAAAAAATTATGAGGTATCACGTGCCCACACGTGACCGGGCATCACGTGCCCACACGTGACCATTTACAGGCAAAGCCTATAGGCACTGAATAAAATAAATAATTAAATGGGGTCACGTGCCATCACGTGATAGGCCTTTGAAAACCCACTGAAGAAAATTAAAAGTGTAATAAAACAATCATGAATACCCCAATGGGGGATCACGTGCTCACACGTGACCAAGGGTCGCGTGCTGACACGTGATGGGTTCCTGTGATCTCTAATTTATAGAGTTAAACTCTAGTCAAACAGTCAACCAGGGGAGTCACGTGTCCACACGTGATAGGCCCTTCAACCCACTAAAAAAAGGAATTAAAAGATATAATAAAAACTAAGGGAACACCCCAATGGGGCATCACGTGCCCACACGTGACCAACAGTCACGTGCAGACACGTGATGGGTTCCTAAGTTCTCTGGCTAATAAGAATTAAATTCCAACAATGGGGTCATGTGTCAACACGTGATAGCCTTTAAACTCACTGAAAAGAATTAAAAGTACAATAAAATAATAAGGAAAACCCCCAATGGGGCATCACGTGCTCACACGTGACCAAGGGTCACATGCTGACACGTGATAATTCCTGAGTTCTTTAAAACAACAGAATTAAATGCTTAATCGAGGGGGTCACGTGTCAACACGTGATGGGATCCTAAAATCTCTAAAATAATAGAATTAAATTCTAATTAAGGGAAATCAAAAACCCTAACTGGAAAAATATTTCTTTAAATCTTTCCAAACAAAAAAGATGGTGCTCTACAAAATGGAGCACCGTTGGATTAAAAATCCAATAGTGATTAAAAATCACCAATTTATGGAAATATTTTACACAAGGAAAGATTTCCCTGAAATTTGCCAGGAATAACAGATAAAAGATCTTTTGGATTAAAAATCCAATGGTGAATAAAATTCACTGAGTGATCTAAAAGATCATGTTGGTTACGAAAAACAAACAAAATCTTTCAATGAAAGATTGACAAAACAAATTGATTCTTTTCTTTCTCCTATAAATAGGGGCCAAGAAGAGAAAAGAAGGGTCTACTTTTTTGGGAGATAACAACAACAGAGAGAAAAAAGAGAGGAGAATTTAATTCTCAAGAAAGAAAACCCTAGGTGAGAAAAGGAAAAGTATCAAAACTTCAAAAAAGAGAATTTAATTCTCAATCTAAGAGTTTAACTCTTCTTCAAAAAGAACTTAGTTCTTCCTCTGGCTGAAGATCTGCAAAGAGCACATCTCCCCATAAGTTGAGAATTTAATTTTCATCGGGTTGAGATCCTGCCATGCAGATCCAAAACTTAAAGGGGAAATTGAGTTTAGAGAATTTAATTCTCCCAAAACAAAATTAGGGTTTAACCCTATCTGAGAATTTAATTCTCCTAAAAGTATAGGAATTTAATTCCTTCAAGATGGACAGAACAGGGGTTCAACCCTAATTGAGAATTTAATTCTCTCAAATTCACAAGAATTTAATTTCTCCTAAAAAGAGATCAGGGTTTAACCCTATATAAGAATTTAATTCTTTCACAATAGGAATTTAATTCCTCCAAAATCATAATTAGGGTTTAACCCTATAAAAAGAATTTAATTCTTGAAAATAAAGAAATTTGAAGGATCTCCATGTATGTAAAGAACTAAGGTCACGTGTTCCCACGTAACCCCTGAAGAGATCCCCAGAAATGAGAAGGAAAAGGCTTTGAGGCAACGCCTCACGTGCTCCCACGTGACTTACAAAACACAGAAAGAAAAAGCAAAGGAAATGAAGGCTTTGGGCGCTCTCACGTGTTGCCACGTGACCCCTTGGCAAACGCTTTAACAATCAGCGCATCACGTGTCAACACGTGATGCTCAAAATAAAAATATAAAATGTGTTTAACACTTAATTGCAGAACAAAGAAAGGAATCTGGTCCCACTTTTGGGCGCCCTCACGTGTCCACACGTGACCCCTTTTGCTTTAGTGTTTAACAATAATTCGAGAGCCTTATTTCATGTGTTTAACACTGTTGTTTCCTAGTGCTTAAGCACTAATTTGAGAGCTTTATTTCTAATGTTTAACACTACTGTTCTCTAGTGTTTAATACTAATTTTAGCCAAATTGGCTAATTTTCCGGAGACAAAAGTCTCCTCTTCCACTGAATCTCCAAAGTGAGTAGAAACTCAGAAATATAATGTTTATTGCTCAGTCAAAGGCCAAAATGATATCAAAGCCCTTAAATCCTTGTTTAGCATTGCTAAGTAATGTGGGCTTGAACCCAGATAAGTGTCTAATGGTCCAATAAAGGGCCAACACTTCAAATCCAATTGGACTTAGCCTAAGTTGGCCATAAGTCCTCAATTCAGATTTAATTGAGCCAATGTGCTCCTAATCTAATTAATTGATCTTAGTTCTAAATTGGACTACAGATCCCCAATCAACTTTGGTTCAAGAGTACATCTCTGAACTCCTCTGATATTTGTCGTTGTAATCCTTCAACGTCTTCAGAGAGGTGACGAGTCCCGACAACCATACATTTCATAGACTATGACGTCTTTAAACTGGACTATGGGGTCCTTAAACTCATGGACTATGATGTCCTTAACCTTGACTGTGAGGTCTTTAAACTCACGGACTATGACGTCTTTAAACTGGACTGTGGGGTCCTTAAACTTATGGACTATGATGTCCTTAACCTTGACTGTGAGGTCTTTAAACTCACGGACTATGATGTCCTTAACCTTGACTGTGAGGTCTTTAAACTCACGGACTATGATGCCCTTAACCTTGACTGTGAGGTCTTTAAATTCACGGACTATGATGTCCTTAACCTTGACCGTGAAGTCTTTAAACTCACGGACTATGATGTCCTTAACCTGGACCACTATGTCCTTAAACTGGTATTGGACCACTATGTCCTTAAACTGGTATTAGACCACCACGTCCTTAAACTGGTATTGGACCACTATGTCCTTAAACTGGTAATCGACCGCAATGTCCCTAAACTAAACAATAGAGTTCAAATGCTCTTTTGTTGGATCTAAATGATTCTGTTAAGTTGATCTTAGTCTAAAATTAGACTAACGTGTCCTTAACAAACGTTGAGTTAATTTTAGTCTAAGATTAGACTAACGTATCCTTAACGAACGTTTAAGTTGATCTTAGTCTCAAATGAGACTAACGTATCCTTAAACCCAAACCCCCAAACCCAAATCTAAGAAAATACGGATTTGGACTAATCCACGTCCTACGGATGACAACGTAAATTAGTCTCCGTATACAATCCACGGGCAACCAAATACAAAACAAACACCCACGACACGAAGTGACCATCTGGAGAAGGAGAAAGTTGTTACCGCGATGCGATAGCGTAATTAACTGCAGGGGCTTGCGCCTGCAGGGAAGAGCGTCCTCACAATCATAAACCCCTCGACGAGGGGGAATCTGATGAAGTCTGCTACAACGGCCGCATCCGTCTAAAC
Organism: Agapanthus africanus; assembly: GCA_030015575.1. Taxonomy (NCBI): domain Eukaryota; kingdom Viridiplantae; phylum Streptophyta; class Magnoliopsida; order Asparagales; family Amaryllidaceae; genus Agapanthus; species Agapanthus africanus. The sequence goes on from JASDDO010000001.1 coordinate 467,971,953, forward strand.
CTTCGATACATGGTGTCATAAATCAACTTGACATCTTCGGAGAGGTGGACGGATAGCACTAATTAGCATCTGCCCCTAAATTCAGGCAAGACAGTCAGTCTTTCCCGGCTTCCGCTGGTAAACAGATTCTGGCACGTCCGGTAGGACCTTTTCCTCTTTTCACTCCACACTTCGTGTGTCGTGTTCGCGAGCGAATCGCGGTTTGCTATGGTTGCCTGTGGATTCGAGGTACTGAGATTTGGTGTCTTGCTCCGTGCAGAAAACAGAAGATCAATGGCTTCAACCTGCACTAGCTGCAACTGCAACTCTCGCTCCGTCCCGTCCGGAGGAGTGACTTACGGGTCTCGAGCGGCCTCCATCTTCGCTATGCCGGTGGAACAGGTCACTCAGACCACCACTGGATTGTTCTTCGGGACCATGCTCCCACCTATGAGCTTCAATGCCCCGACGCCATCACAGGAAGCTCCCAAAAAGTCGGTCTTTGATCGGCTTGCAACTACTGCGGCCCCTCTCAACGGTTCGGCCGATGTCAAGCCAACAGCATCAGTTTTCGATAGGCTGAGCCTGAACTCTAGTGGGCCCGCCAAGAAGCCCACGATAACTGAAGCGGCAATCCCAAAGCGGGTAGCCATTCTTACTATCGAGGTCACTAAAGAAGCTTTTCCCGTCAAGGGATCAGTCTTTACGAGGTTGGCCACCCCGGCTCCCGTTCTTACTCAAAGGTCTGTTTTTGACAGACTAGACGCTACTCAACGGACATCAGTCTTCAAGAGGCTGACGCCAGCAACAGCCCTTCTCCAAAACAGGGGGCATAACGAAGTCGCCCCTAAAACTGAAACAATCCCAGCGGCTCGACACGCTCGACGTCGCCACTGGCGCCGAGTAAGGAAGGCTGGGGGCAACTCTCCCTCTAGGCTAACTCCATCAGCCCCAACGGTGGAAGTCAATGCCGCTGTTCCAACTGGGAACAGCTTTGAATTGCTGAACAAGGTGCGTAGGAACTCTCCTACCGCCATACTGAAAAGATCTCCGCCACCGGTGGAGAATGTTACAGAGGCGAGGCCAGAACAACACCCTCAGCGGCTGTCCTCCAAAATTTACAAGGTCTGGCGACAGGTTCAAGACTCAGTAATTGATCAAGATTACTCTCGCCGACAGGAAAAGGTGAAGGTCCAGCGAGAAGAGAACCATCCCGTCAAGCCACAAAAGGCGACAGCTATCTGGGTGCCCACTGCAACGGCTCCCTCAACGTCAATCACCCAAAAGAGAAGGAGGCCAGAGAAAGCCCCTGTGACTGCGGCAGGCCACAAAGACGCTGAGCCCAAATGCCCCAAATCTGGGGGCATGATGGTACATACTGTCTACATGGCTTCCGGAAAAGAAGAAAGTCGCACTTCGACGGGCCACCGACCGCTCACCCGATCAATAACAAGGGCTCAAGGACAACAACAGCAGAAGCTTCAGAAGATGCTGACTGCAATGGCTGTGCTCACCGGACCAAAAGAAAGCCCGGAGGCGTCATCAGAGCAGCGTCATGAACAAGAAACCGATGCTGACTTCCTCCGCTGAGTCCTCGAAAAGAATGACAGAGAAGCAGTAGAACAAGCTGCCAACATAAAACGAATGGCTCTTCTCTTCCAAGACATGGTCGGGATGATGTTACAGCCGGATCCTCCAGTTGAAGACCCTCCGATCATAATTGAAGATGACCGAGCGGAGACGTCAAATCCCCTTCCGTCTTGTTCAGCAGCCAAAGAGGAGACCATCTCAAAAGCTGCGCTCGATGATTATATTGCTCAGCAAATACGAGCTCACCAGGCAAATGAAGCGGCTGGCCAAATTGTCAAGACCGGGCGACCCTATCCGGGCTGGTATGACCAAATAAGTTACCCGCCGGGATACACGATCCCTAAATTCCATGTGTATAAGGGGACAGGCAATCCCCATCAACATGTCGCTCAGTTCAGGGCTCTATGCGGCAATACTGGAGGCGACGACAAACTGTTGCTTCGCTAATTCGTCGGCAGCCTAGCAGAAACGGCCTTTGAATGGTATTCGGAGCTGCCCAACGACTCTGTCAAAACATTTGCAGAGATGGAGCTGCTGTTTACACACAGATTTGCAAGCGCTAGCGAGCGCACCCCGGTCACCGTATTGATCAACGCCAGGGTAAGGCCGGACGAAACATGGGTTCAATATGCAATACGGTGGTGGAACTTATGGTCGAAATGCGAACAACGCATCGAAGAGGTTCTTGCAGTAGGCATGTTTGTGGGTACTCTCGACCCCCAAGCGACCATCTCGCAATTCATGATGTTCTTCAAGCCAACTACTTTCCAGGCCTTGATCGACAAGCTGGCCCAGATGGATCAAATGGGTCACAGACCATCTCCTTCAAAGGCGGATCCTCGGAATGAAAAGGGGAAAGGAAAAGCGACTTTCGTCGCCAACACTCAATAACAGCCGAGCAACTTAAAGCTGGTTGTTCGCCAAAACAATATGCGCCCACGCCCATCCCTCGAGGAGAGACTAGGACGTCCTTATTTGTTTCCCCAAGATAAAATGAGGAGACTGTTCGAGCTAGCAGTGCTCAATAGACTCATCGATCTGCCGGATCCAAAACGTCCATTGCAGCCAGGCGATATCAACAATCCTAATTACTGCCCTTACCACCAAGCAGTAAGCCATCCAATCGAAGATTGCTTCGTCTTCAAAGGCTGGATTGAGGACCAATACCAATAAGGCAAGTTCGCATTATCCGAAAACTGGAAGGTGAATCCGCCACAACCTCACGCCCCTAAAAAAGTGGACGTGCCGGGGGCACTGTGCTCATTCATAAGGGAAGCCCCATAGGAAGTTGTTCTTTCGACAAAGACGAAAAGAATGCTGAAGGATCTCCAAACGTGCCCGACAATCAGGTGGAAAAATCCACTGGAACCCGAGATCGTTGAAGGAATGCTGAAACCGTGCTCAACTACAAAAATTGGTGGTGATAGTCAAAGCGCTCGCACCCAGCCGTCAAAGTCTTCGAAGAAGAAGAAGAAGACCCAAAAGCCCGTGAAGCTTGATAACAAGCGCACAGACCTGCAAAAACATATTGACGCTCTGGAAGAATATAACCAGAAGACGCGGACTCCAGTCACACTCCAAGAGTTTCTCAGCCACGTCCTTAAGAACGAAGATGATGGAGAAGACTCGTCGAGTGAATCTGAAGATTACGTAGCAAGCTGCCATGTGATCTCTCACTCGTCAATAGACAATGAGGAAGCTCCTTGCACCGAGGAACTGGAGGCAGGATCGAAGCCAAAACCCTTGGAACTGTCTGACGAGATGATCGACTTGCTACTGAACGAAGCCCGTCAGAAAAGCAAAGCCAATCGAGAGCGTGAACTGGCTATATTCGAAAAGGCCAAACGTCGACGACTGGAGGAAAAGGTCGAGACACCCCAACTGGAGCAAAGCATCCCTATCGCCAGCAAAAGCAAGCTTAAAGTAAGGAAACGATTCGCTAGGGCCCTAGCAATAGGAATGAAGTTGCCTTCTTTCAAAGGAAATTCCCCTGGCAATATACGTCTTGATGAAGCGGACATACATCCTGACTTCTGCCTATACCATCATAGGATTGCACACCCACCGAGGAGTGCATAGCCTTTAAAAATTGGTGGAAGGGATATGTTGCCCATCGACGACACGTTCAACGAGTGAAGCGCAAGGCTCGTCGGGAACAGAAAAGCACGACAGATGAGCGCGAAAGAGCTGCTGGCAACCGTCACATAGCCGACACCAAGGGATCGCAAGTTATCACCTTTGGAAGCGACTCTGATGAAGAAATCGCCCTCAGCCCTCTCTTCAAGGAATCCACCTCCAGCATAAAACATGCGAAGATTTGCGGCAAAATCTAGCTGTGTAATCGTACGTTGACCTATGACCGAAACGTCGTTAAACTACTATCAACCCGCGGCATCCCCAGGCTGACGTGGTAAAAAAAAAGAAGCAAAAAAAGGGGTACGTCCACAAGCAAGAGGGGCACGGATGAAAACCCGAAAGGGCTCCGTGAGTAAAAACAGCAGGACTACCGACGATGTTTGTGAAAACCCGAAAGGGCGCAGACTCGTAAAAAAAAAGGTACGTCCACGAGTGAGATGGGCACGGATGAAAACCCGAAAGGGCTCCATGAGTAAAAACAGTAGGACTACCGACGATGTTTGTGAAAACCCGAAAGGGCGCAGACTCGTTAAAAAAAAACGGTACGTCCATAAGCGAGATGGGCACGGATGAAAACCCGAAAGAGCTCCGTAAGTAAAAATAGCAGGACTACCGGCGAGTTTTGTGAAATCCCGAAAGGGCGCAAACTCGTTAAAAGACACTTGCAAGGTCCTCTCGACCCTGTAAGGAGAAACCACCTGCGTGAGATCCTTACGACTCATAAGGGAGAAATACACTTAGGAATCCTCATGACTCCTAAGGAGAAATTACACTTACGAGATCCTCACGACTCGTAGGGAGAATTCCCCCTTTGAGACCCTTACGGCTCATAGGATTTGAAAGTCTTAAGCTATAGGGATCTAAACCTGTTCTTAAGCAGCCACCACAACTTCCGACACTGTCCTACAAGCGGTTCAGTATTGACCCTTATATACAATCCATCGGCGCGAATAAACATTTCCCTAACGAAGTCCCATCCGTGACTAGAGATATGTCTATATGGTGAACAACCCTTGTAAATCCTCTCGATTTATAAGGAGAAAACCCTCTTGTAAGATCCTTACGACTTACAGGAGAACATACACTTAGGAGTCCTTACAACTCCTAAGGAGAAAATGCACCTACGAGATCCTCACGACTTGTAGGGAGAAATACCTTCATGAGACCCTTACGGCTCATGAAGTCAAAAGCCTTAGTCGACAGGATCCAAACCCTGTTTACTAAGCCACCTTTGTTCGACATCGACAGACGCAAATGATGATTCGCTCCTGGCAATATCCCAGTAGTAGCGGTGCTGATGCCGAAATCGGTGTCTAATTCCGAGCTCACAGCGAAAAGCCAGCAAGCCACACATGCATACGAAATAGCCGAAATGATGGGGCAACTTGCAGACAAAATCAGCAAGTAAAAATATATGCATGCAAAATATCCGAAATGATTGGGCAACTCGCAATAAAAAGCAGCGAGTAAAAATAAAACAAATAGCCGAAATGATTGGGCACCGCGAAAAATAGCCGAAAGGATTGGGCAATTGCGACTTTTGCGATATAAAAAGCTAAAATGATAAAGCATCGCGGAAAGAATAAAAAAAATGATGAAAGAATGAAACTTTTTGCCCTACAGATGAGATCACATCGATCCCTGTATACAATCCAGGGGCACAAACAAAGAGGAAACCATACCTTCCTAACAGGCTCCATAAAAAAATGAAGCCAAATCTCGACGGTTCATAGACAACCTAGAGACAACTTCGACATTTGTCGCAATATTGCAGACACAATGTCAACAAACGAAGCAAAGGAAGATCCTTAGCTTTAGGGTCTTGATGGCAACTCATATAAAACCTGAAAGACTATCGGAGACTATCTCGCACCAGCGTGGAGTGGTCACTACCTCGATGTTCGTCTCGATACGGAAGACGAGGTGTCACTACAGCGTCCTTCCTCCAACAGGATTCGGACACGCCAAAGCAAACGAAGCGAAGGCCAAATTCCTAGCTTCAGGGTCTTGACGGTAACTCATATAAAACCTGAAAGACCACCAAAGATCACCCCACACCAGCGCGGAGTGGTCACCACCTCGACGTTCGTCTCGATACAGCAGACGAGATGTCACTAAGAGCGTTCTTCCTCCATCAGGATCTAGACGCGACAATCAAACAATGGAGCCACGGCAAAATCCCTAGTTCCAAACCTCGACGGTTCACATGCCACCTAGAGACAACCGCGACATTCGTCTCGATGCAGTAGACGTAGTGCCAGAAAATGAAGCAAAAGCCAAATTCCTAGCTTCAGGGTCTTGACGGCAACTCATATAAAACTTGAAAGACTATCGGAGATCATCCCACACCAGCGCGGAGTGGTTATGACTCATCGGGGCTCTCCAAAATGAGCTTAACCTCAAGTAAAAAAGAGGTATGGAAAAATTCCAAACGCTTGCTCTTCCGACGGTCAAACTGCCTAGGAAGATTGCTTGAAGACGTCTTGTCCAGCCCCCGGAGGGATCAGAGACACGACAGTCGCAAGGCTGCTCGAACAGCAAGATTGCCTATCGAGGAATACATCAGCCAACGCGACGGTACGACAGACAAAATCCTAGTACCACAGACCCTAACGGACCTTTGTCGTAATGTGCAGAGGTTAACTGTGACGTTAGGACTGTAAGTCCACATTGCCTACCCCGGTGCTTGCGGGGAGGCGGAAACGTTATGAAAAATTTGATTTTTACAACACTAGACAACATGGACTTGCTAAAGGAGTGATCTTTGCTAAACAAAGCTAACTAACAAAGCTAAAGGTGTTAGCTACTCGGTTAAGGGGTTATACCTAGGTCTTCAAGTCCTTCTCTTCTTGCTCCTTGGAGTAAAAGAAAGGGATCTCCTTGTCGCCTTCTCTTGTCGAAGAAAGATCCACCCGAGGGCCTCAACCTTTGGCTTCAACTTTAAACTAGAAGTAACTAAGATGCTTGGAGTGCTAATCCTAGAACCTTACAAAGAGTAGAGAGTATTTTAGAAGGATTTATCTCAAGCTCAAGGGATTCTCAACTCATGAGAGGGGAGAGCTAGAGAGAGAGGAAGAGGAGGAGAGAGAATCAAAATGATAGAATGAGAAGAAATAAACCATTCTTCTCACATATATGTGTGAAATATGAAAATAGATAATTAGCTAAATATAATTGTCATGGTTTAATCAAGAAATGACCGTTATCATTTCATATTAAATGCTTTTTGCTAGAATCAAAGAACATCTTTCTTATGGAATGATTATGGTCAAGTTGTCAACCTAGGTCAACAAGTCAAATAAAGTCAAATGGTCAACAACCCAAACCATGCACAATAATTAACTAATATCAATAAATCATATTTCACACATAACCATTAGGGTTAAGAAAATGACAATGGTAATCAACCCTAATGAAAGTCCTCTGCTTCTCCCTCAGTCAACTGTGCATACACACCCGTATCCGTGTTCCGAGGAACACGAATACAATGAGATAAAACCAATCCCAAAACATATACTAGGATCTGGTTTAAACCAAAGCCCGCTAATATAAGCTGTCCGGACACAAAACATGCATAAGTGCGCGAATGTGAACGAACCCCGTCGCAAAACCATGCGACCTCTACTCATTTTGCCTAAAGGCGAATAACCCTCTGTGTGGGACTCTAAAGACTCGACACTACGCTGGCAGTGGGTTTAACCACAGACCGCAAGCGGCACTAGCTGTACGTAACGGTCCCCAGGTAGATGCCGATAAGAAGACTGACGAGGTAAACCCATCCGTACTCCTACTGAGCCTGAATGTGACAGTCTCTGTACAGTCCGGTCTGTTCGTCTGATAACATCGCATGGCGGGCCAAGGGGGCGGTAAAACGTCAGTCCCCTAATAGCGGTACAAGTCGTGTCGGAGTGTAGCCCAGAACAACCTGAGATAACACTGGAAACTTACCAGTATATCTCGCTTGCCCTGGCTAGGGACTACTTGTGTAATGGCTCTCCTAGACACAGCGCGATGCTAATCCCCAATACCGGGAGAGACGAATCCTGTCTAACCGTCACTGCCTCCAAGTGTTTCGGGACTGCACCCAACTACTACCTGTTTGCACGACTTCTTTGAGCCGTGGTAGGGTAGTAATCAAAGTACAGTGGGAACACACTTGAGGTGAAGTGACATTGTCAAGTCAGCGGACCAAGCTGTACTCATGTCACCTGAGAACTGATAACTGACGATAGGTATAATACCAACCAATAGTTCCCGACGAGTCCTTTCCAGTGTACTCGTAACCCAACGAGCACCCGCATACTATCTCAAGTACGACGTACTGACGGCTGTGGGATAGGCCGTCTCCCGTGCTGGGATGAGAAGCGCATACGCTAGTCTACTCCGGAGTATCGATGCCCTGTCTCGATAATCCCACGACCAGGGACGTATAAATAAGGATGTGCTTGTAGATTACCCAGCCCCCACGAGTGTGACTGCCATCACAACGCTGGTAATCAAGCAAAGATCCTAAGGGCTCCACTAATGCGTATGTTTCCTGATTTAAAATCAGGAAAGCTTACGAAGGAGGCATCACGTGCTAGCACGTGACCAGCAGTCACGTGTTGGCACGCGACATTTAAAAGCGGCGGCAAAGGCACATCAGTTCCCTGATCAAATCAAGAAAAAGGCTTCAGAAAAGGTCACGTGCTCACACGTGACCAGGGGCTACGTGTTGGCACGTGACGGGTGAACAGCGGCTAGGAGACAAAGCGCAGAAAGTAAAGGAAAGCTCGTTCCAAGGGGTCACGTGGCCACACGTGATCAGGGGTCACGTGGCCACACGTGACCGTCTTTCAAAGCCTATTTATTTAACAGAATCAAATTCTGAAGAGATCATTCAAATCTTTCCAAAGGAAAATGATTATTTGGAACCGATTGGACTAAAGATTTAAAGGTGATTAAATATCACCTATCTATGGAAAAATCTTGAACTTGGAAAGATTTCCCCTTTAAAATCTAACCGAAATAACAAAGGGAAATCTCTGGATTTAAAATCCAATGGTGAATAAAATTCACCTAATAATCCAAAGGACCAGATGAATGATGAATACAAATCAAATCCATCAATGAAATATTCATCAAAACTAATTGATTCTGCTTCTTCTCCTATAAATAGGAGCTAAGAGAAACACAAGGGAAGGGATATACAGAGATCGATACATAGAGAGAGAGAAAAATAGAGCCTTGAGACTTTGGAGGAATTTGGATCTTCTGCAAAAGAAAACCTTAGGTAAGAAGGGGGAGGCTTTCAAAAAAAAAAAGAAGAGAATTTAATTCTCGAAAGAGTTTAACTCTGATATTAAAAAGAAGAACTTAGTTCTCTCTTTAGCAGAGGATCTGTAAAGTGCACATCTCCCCATGAATTGAGAATTTAATTCTCATTGGGTTGAGCTCCTGCCATGCAGATCCAAAGCATAGAGAGGGAATGGATGTTTGAGAATTTAATTCTCATAGAATTATAGGAATTTAATTTCTTTGATTTAAAATTAGGGTTTAACCCTATGTCATAGGAATTTAATTCCTTCAAAATGAATAGAACTAGGGTTAACCCTAGTTAAGAACTCAAATCTGTTAAAATAACAGGAATTTAATTCCTCTAAAGTCTATTGCTAGGGTTTAACCCTATGAAGAATTTGATTCTTAAAAAGATAAACACATCTTCAAACAGGCAGGGTCACGTGCTACCACGTGACCCCTGTAAAGAGCCACCGCTAAAAACTTTGAGGCAACGCCTCACGTGCTTCATGTGACCCCCAAAGCGCGCAAAGAAAAAGCAAAGGAAAAGAAGCTCTGGGGCGCCCTCACGTGTTACCACGTGACCCCTAAAGAATATTCTAACAGATCAAAGCGCAAGCCCCCATCACGTGCCCACACGTGATGGCTTTTAGAATTAAAAGTGTTAAACACTTATCTGTAAAACAAAATAAAGGGAAACAGGGCGCTATCACGTGCTACCACGTGACCCCTTGGCTGAAGCTTTAACGGACAAGCACCAAAATGCCCATCACTTGACAGCACGTGATGCTCCAAAGTATTCAATACTTTTGACAGAATAAAATAAAGGGAGGGCGCCCTCACGTGCTACCACGTGACCCCTCTTGCCTTAGTGTTTAACACTAAATTGGAACCCCTGAATCCAGTGTTTAACACTGTTTTGCCTTAGTGTTCAACATTAATTAAAGAGCTTTCTTGCAGTGTTTAACACTGAATTTCTTAGTGTTTAACACTAAATTAAATCTCTGTTAACAGAGTTTAACATTAATTTTCTTAGTGTTCGACACTAAATTAAAATTTCTGTCACCAGTGTTTAACACTGATTATCTTAGTGTTTGACACTAATTTGAGATCTCTGTTGCTAGTGTTTAACACCGATTTGTTTTAGTGTTTAACACTAATTTGAACCCCCTGTTGCTGGTGTTTAACACTAAGTTTAGCCCAATTAGCTAAGTGTCTAGAGGCAAAAGCCTCTCCTTTAATGGACCAACAGAGGGCCAATATCCTAAACATGATTGGACTTAGCCCAAGCTGGCCATAAGTCCTCAATTCAAATTCAACTGAGCCGATGGGCTCATAATATAATTAATTGGTCTTGGTTCCAAATGGGGCCAAAGATTATTTAATCTACCTCGGTTTAAGGGTACATCTCTTCACTCCTTTGATACGTGGCGTTGTAATTCCTCAACGTCTTCAAAGAGGTGATGGGTCCCGATGACCACATATTGATACGGACTGTGGGGTCCTTAAACTCATGGACTATGAGGTCCTTAACCTTGACCGGGATGTCTTAAAACTAACGACGTACTGTGGTGTCCTTAAACTCATGGACTATGACGTCCTTAACCTTGACCGAGATGTCTTAAAACTAATTTTGGACTGTGGAGTCCTTAAATCCACGGACTATGAGGTCCTTAACCTTGACCGCAACGTCTTAAAACTAACATTGGACCGCAATGTCCTTAAACTACCCATGGACCGCAACGTCCTTAAACTGCCCACTGACGGTGATGTCACTAAACTAAATAACATGGCTCCCTTAATTGCTCTATTGTGGATCTAAACGATCCCGTTAAGTTGATCTTAGTCTGAAAATTAGACTAACGTATCCTTAACAAATGTTTAAGTCGATCTTAGTCTCGAATGAGGCTAATGTATCCTTAAACCCAAACCCCCAAACCCAAATCTAAGATAATACGGATTTGGACTAGTCCACGCCCTATGGGAGACGACATAACTCAGTCTCCGTATACAATCCACGGGCAACCAAACATAAAATAAACACACACGACACGAAGTGACCATCTGGAGAAGGAGAAAGTGGTTACCGCGATGCGGTAGCGTAATTAACTACAGGGGCTTGCGCCTGCAGGGAAGAGCGTCCCCACAATCAAAAAACCCCTCAAGCGAGGGGGAATCTGACGAAGTCTGCTACATCGGACGCATCCGTTTAAACCTTCGATACACGGTGCCATAAATCAACTTGGCATCTTCGGAGAGGTAGACGGATAGCACCAATTAACATTTGCCCCGAATTTCAGGCAAGACGCCATGTCTTGGCCGCCATTCGGAGGGGAACATCGTATAGGTGATATAATAAAAGAAACACATGTACACATTAAAGCAGAGACAAACCAAGTAGCATACTACCATTTCGAGCAAGGTTGTCTATACAACTATGAATATCCCAAGCTTCCATCAAGTAATATACATACTAGTATGATACAGTAATGGCCTCTAGGGCATATACACTAACAATCTCCCACTTGCACTAAGGCCATGTACTGGCGTATCGAAGACCTATCATCTCGATCAGCCGCTCGAACTGAGTCTGGGGTAAGGCCTTCGTGAATGGATCTGCAGTGTTATCTTCTGAAGCAACCCTCCGAACCTCGATCTCCTGGCGATCCACGATCTCCCTGATCAGGTGATACCACCTCAAGATGTGTCTGGATTTCTGATGGGACCTGGGTTCCTTCGCTAAAGCTATAGCTCCGTTGTTGTCGCAATACAGAGGTATTGGATCAATAATGGACGGAACCACCAGAAGTTCTTTCAAGAACTTTCTCATCCAGACGGCTTCTTTTGCGGCATCAGATGCAGCGATATATTCCGCTTCCATAGTCGAGTCAGCAACGGTTTCCTGTTTGGAACTCTTCCAACACACCGCCCCTCCATTGAGGGTAAAGACAAAGCCCGACATGGACTTGGAATCATCCTTGTCACTCTGAAAGCTGGAGTCAGCAAAGACCTCGACCTGGAGGTCTTTTCCTCCATACACCAAGAACATCTCCTTAGTCCTTCTCAGGTACTTGAGAATGTTCTTTACCGCTATCCAGTGTTTCTCCCCAGGGTTTGACTGATACCGGCTTACCACATTCAGTGCGTAAGCAACATCTGGTCTGATACACAACATCGCATACATTATAGAGCCTACCGCAGAAGCGTAGGGTATAATAGACATGCGATCCCTTTCCAAATCAGTCTTGGGAGACATCTCTTTGGAGAGGGTGATCCCGTGACAAGCCAGTAGATTACCGCGCTTGGAATCTTCCATACTGAATCTTTTCAGTATGGTGTCGATGTACCTGGACTGCGAAAGTCCTAATATACTCTTGGATCTATCACGATAGATCCGGATCCCCAGAATGTAGGAGGCATCACCCAGGTCTTTCATGGAGAACCTGTGTGACAAGAACCCCTTGACAGATTGTAGCATAGGAATGTCATTTCCTATCAACAGAATGTCATCCACGTACAAAACGAGGAATACGATAGTTCTTGCTACAAATCTACTATAGATGCATGGTTCATCTGGATTTTTGATAAAGCCAAATTCTTTGACCGTCTCATCAAAACAGATGTTCCAACTCCGCGATGCCTACTTTAGTCCATAGATGGACTTAAGCAACTTGCACAATTTTCCGCTGCTCCCACTCTGAATGAAACCATCTGGCTGGTCCATATAGACACACTCCTCTAAATTTCCATTTAGAAAAGCGGTCTTTACGTCCATCTGCCAAATCTCATAATCGTGGAAGGCAGCAATGGCAAGAAGGGTCCGAATGGATTTCAGCATAGCCACTGGAGAAAAGGTTTCGTCATAGTCCAAACCAGGTCTTTGACGAAAACCCTTCGCAACAAGTCTAGCTTTATAGGTCTCAACCTGTCCATCTACACCAATCTTCCTTTTGAAGATCCACTTGCATCCTACGGGTTTTACCCCATCTGAAGCAATGTCCAACGTCCATACTTTGTTGGTGTACATGGACTCTATTTCGGTCCGCATTGCATCCAGCCATTTTACCTAGTCAACGCTCTGAATGGCTTGCTGGAAGCTAATAGGCTCATCACAATCAATGATGCAATCCTCTCTATCCCCGTCTATGAGAAAACCGTAGTATCTCTCGGGCGGATGAGACTGCCTACTACTCCTGCGGAGCGGCGTAGGAATGTCCTGATCTTTCGAACCCTCTGGTTCTACTAAGCTTTCAGTAATAGCTTGTGGTTCTGGAATTTCTTCCAGTTCTACTGCGCTCCCATTAATTTCCTTTTCCAAGAACTGGTGTTCTAGAAAGTGGGCATTATGAGAAACAAAGACCTTTTGTTCCTCTGCGTGGTAGAAAAAATACCCCCTGGTGTTCTTTGGGTATCCCACAAACTTGCACAGTACTGAGCGTGCCTCGAGTTTGTCCGCATGCTGCTTTTTGACAAAAGCTGGACATCCACAGATCTTCAGATATTGAAGATAGGGTTTCTTCCCACTCCATAACTCATATGGTGTGGTAGGCACAGTCTTAGTTGGAACTCGGTTCAAAAGGTATGCGGCTGATTCTAGCGCATATCCCCAGAATGATCGCGGTAACTCAGCGTTACTCATCATGGACCGTACCATATCCAATAGGGTTCGGTTCCATCTCTCCGATACACCGTTATGTTGCGGAGTGTATGGAGGGGTAAGCTGAGAGAGAATTCCATTCTCTTTTAGGTAATCCAGAAACTCGGCACTCAAGTATTCACCACCTCGATCAGATCTTAGTGTCTTGATACTTTTGCCTGTTTGTTTTTCTACTTCATTCTTTTATTCCTGGAACTTTTCAAAGGCTTCAGATTTATGCTTCATTAAGAAAACATGTCCGAACCTTGAAAAATCATCCGTAAAAGTAATGAAGTAAGAATAACCGCTTCGCGCATGTGTAGACATTGGACCGCACACGTCGCTGTGTACGAGTCCCAAGAGCTCGCTCGCTCTTACTCCGTGTCCAGTGAACGGAGTTTTTGTCATCTTTCCTTTGAGACAGGATTGACAAGTTGCATATGATTGATATTCGAACGGATCTAAATATCCTTCAGTATGTAACTTCGTCAATCTTCTCTCATTGATGTGACCCAGTCTACAATGCCATAAGAAAGCCTGATTGATATCTGGAGACTTTCTTTTGTGTGTATTCTGGACATTGAAAATCTGTGGTTGGTTCAATACGTATATACCATTGCTTAATGTACCTGACCCAATCAGAACTTGATTAAGGTGAATGTTCACAACATTACTAACAAACGCAAATTCATAACCTTCTTTAGATATTAAAGATACAGAAATGATATTACAAGTTGCATTGGGTACAAAAAAGCAATTACGTAAAACCAAAACATGTCCATCTGACATCCCCAGGTGATAGTCCCCCACGGCCTCAGCATCCATGCTAGCTCCGTTTGCAACTTTGAGGGTCATGTCACCTGCCTTCAAAAACCTACGCTTTCTCAACCCCTGCAAAGAATTACAGATATGAGATCCTGATCCGGTATCCAATACCCAGGAAGTAGAGTTTATTGATAGACAGTTTTCAATAACATACACACCTGAAGCTGAAGCCGCAACTTGCTTCAGATCCTGTGTTCTGGCCTTCCAAGTCCTGCAATCTTTCTTCCAGTGTCCACTCTTGTGACAGTAAAAGCACTCTTCTTTCCCCATAAGCTTTCCCGCTACCTTTGTTGCTTTTGCCTTTCCCTTCGTATCCACTTTACTAACACCGCCCCTTGGTTTGGCGGGGGCTTTCTTCTTCTTTCCCTTGGCTTTCGCCTTGGACTTAGAAGAGGAAGATCCTCCTACAAACAAAGTGGATGTTTCCCTACAATTTTGTAGGGTGCCCTCAACACTCCTCAACATGTTCAGAAGCTCGGAAAGTTCAACCTCCTTTCCTTGCATGTTGAAGTTTAGGATAAACTGGGGGTAAGTGGAAGGAAGGGACTGGAGAATCAAGTCCGTATAGAGTTCATTCTCCAACGTGGTCCCAGGGTTCGCGAGCTCCTCAATGTAGCTAATCATCTTAAGCACGTGTTCCGCTACCGATGATCCGACGGCCAATCTTGCCGAAAATAGCTTCTTCGACACTTCGTATCTGGCGATATGAGATTGCTCTCCATACAGTTCTTTTGTATGGAGAAATATGGATTCGAGGTCAATATTCTCGTGCCTCCTCTGATGTTCATTGTCCATAGAGGCAAGCACGAGGCACTTGGCCTTCGCGCAGTCGATTTCCCAGGTCTTATAGATTTCCCTATCTACGACACTGGTTTTGGGACCTTGGACAGGGGGAGCTTTGGTGGTAAGAAGATACCCCAACTTGTCATAAGTGATTGCTATTTTGACATTCCTGAGCCAATCTTTGTAGTTTGGCCCTGTCAGTATGTTTTTATCTAGTAATAACTTAAGTCCGGTCATCTTGATTGGTCGTTGCAATTAGGAGAGAGAAAAGAAACACTTTAGCATGATGCTCTTGCAAGTTTAGAGTGGTTTTTAGTTTGTCTAAACAGGATGGCTCCCACCGTCTCTCGAATCCCTCCTCAAACCATAAAGGAAGAATTAGTCGGGATCAATCTCACCGTACAATACTTGCTTAACCGTTCAGCCAGGCCAGTATCGGTACTTCGAGGGAGGTTTTCCAACGCTTTCGCGAATTTCCTTAATTTAAGAACCTCTTTTCCCTGGGGGCGTAGCCCCGCTAACACCTTTCTAGACACCTACTAGGTTTATAGCATTGATCGTTAAGTGAGAAATTTCCCGAGGAGTAGCATATACTCACAGTAGGATCGAGATCCAAATATCATCGCGTGACAAAACTGAAGGAATCCTATCAGAATTATCACACTCTAAATGGTATGCAGCGCTAGCAAGTTTCAGTACTTATGAAACTCCCGATGTGGATTTTTGCCCCATGCTCTTATGACCTTGGCGTGGGGTCAAAATGTCATAAGTCACATGTCAAGTTCTACCCATCATTATCCAGGTTAATTTGAACCCACCCGTACCTACCCTTGACGTAGGCCAAAATGGCAGTACGACTGTCTCAAATCAACGCATTCTATCTATGCAACAGATAAATATCCGGCAGCTACCAATCACTATGCCTTGGTGTGAGGTCAAAATACATAGCTTGAATACTACCGAATATTTAACTGAAATGACGGAGGGCTACGAATGGTTTTGGCGAAACCGTGAACGTAGTGAACTTGATATAATCGATGGAACGAGATAGTTTTTAAAAGGAGTGGTTCAAGCTCCGCATTTAAAAGTTGGTTTTTGAAAAGAACCGAGTAGTTTTGAAAGTGTTCCAATGACTTTTACTTGGTTTATTTTCTTGCATTAATTCCAATGCGTCCCATCATTTAATCCTACCATTGCAGAAAACAACCAAAATATGACGTACGCTTATGCCATTCGCATTCGCCACGGGGCCCCGTCATCACCCGTTAGGTTACTTAACTAACGACAGAGCGGGGGCTGGGCTAGCGCGGATGCAAAACATAAGCAACGCCTAAATAGATATCGCATATATATATATATATATATATATATAGCAATGATAGCCAATCCAGATCACAGATGAATACATTGGATATACTAGGAATCCGCATTCCGTTCGAGCCTGTAACGAAAAGCGGATTACACGGTCGCGATGAATAGCCAATACCCCACCCTAGACCCTTACGGGTGCGACAAACTACCCGCCAAGTACCCGAAGCGAAGCAACCCCCCTCAACACCGTGAGTAGGCCACTCGACACTTCGAGATACCCGGTAGTTTGTGCACCCCTCCTTGGGTCTATCCTAGGAGCAAAAACAGTAAAAAGAAATTATACAATGGAGGCTACAAGGTGCGGCCAAACAAATAATATTACATCAATTTACATATTACAAGAATTGAAAGAATAAGAAAACTCTCATCTCATAACCCCCCGGCTATTCATCCACGACAATCCAACGAATTCATATACACAAACCAACAAGTATTACAGATCATATATATGTATAACCCCCACTAATCAATGTATAGCGATTAGCAGACATTCAATACATATAATACATCACAGATATAACCCATTAGTCAAAGTATAGGGAAGATCGATCAAAATACGGATTTGTAACTACCCAGAAAACAAATTTGCTCTCTGGAAAATCTGGGCAGAAAAAAACCATCCTAAAAATCCCAAAACCATAAAATAAGAACACTGCAAGAGAAACGAGCCGCGGCCGAGTCAACTCGGCCGCGGATCCGCGGCAGAAGCAACTTCTGCCGCGGAACCGCAGTGAGTTGGTTGGCTCGCTGGTTCATTTTTCTTGGGTGTACTGTAAAAACCCTGAGCCGATTTTTAAGGTGTGATTTATTATTTTTAAAGCAGGTTTAAAAGTCGGCAGAAACTTGGGGTTTTTGAAAAATGTTTTGTGATTTTTACCGATCGAAGTTCTATATACTTTACTAACTAGCTAGTTTATGTTTAGTTAGGCTCTGATACCACTATAAGTCCACGTTGCCTACCCCGGTGCTTGCGCGGAGGCGGAAACGTTATGAAAAATTTGATTTTTACAACACTAGACAACATGGACTTGCTAAAGGAGCGATCTTTGCTAAACAAAGCTAACTAACAAAGCTAAAGGTGTTAGCTA
Source organism: Agapanthus africanus (assembly GCA_030015575.1). NCBI lineage: Eukaryota > Viridiplantae > Streptophyta > Magnoliopsida > Asparagales > Amaryllidaceae > Agapanthus > Agapanthus africanus. Next base: position 467,989,638 of record JASDDO010000001.1, read on the forward strand.
CTCGGTTAAGGGGTTATACCTAGGTCTTCAAGTCCTTCTCTTCTTGCTCCTTGGAGTGAAAGAAAGGGATCTCCTTGTCGCCTTCTCTTGTCGAAGAAAGATCCACCCGAAGGCCTCAACCTTTGGCCTCAACTTCAAATTAGAAGTAACTAAGATGCTTGGAGTGCTAATCCTAGAACCTTAAAAAGAGTAGAGAGTATTTTAGAAGGATTTATCTCAAGCTCAAGGGATTCTCAACTCATGAGAGGGGAGAGCTAGAGAGAGAGGAAGAGGAGGAGAGAGAATCAAAATGATAGAATGAGAAGAAATAAACCATTCTTCTCACATATATGTGTGAATTATGAAAATAGATAATTAGCTAAATATAATTGTCATGGTTTAATCAAGAAATGACCATTATCATTTCATATTAAATGCTTTTTGCTAGAATCAAAGAGCATCTTTCTTATGGAATGATTATGGTCAAGTTGTCAACCTAGGTCAACAAGTCAAATAAAGTCAAATGGTCAACAACCCAAACCATGCACAATTATAATTAACTAATATCAATAAATCATATTTCACACATAACCATTAGGGTTAAGAAAATGACAATGGTAATCAACTCTAATGAAAGTCCTCTGCCTCTCTCTCAGTCAACTGTGCATACACACCAGTATCCGTGTTCCGAGGAACATGAATACAATGAGATAAAACAAATCCCAAAACATATACTAGGATCTGGCTTAAACCAAAGCCCGCTAGTATAAGCTTTCCGGACACAAAACGTGCACAAGTGCGCGAATGTGAACGAATCCCGTCACAAAACCATGCGACCTCTACTCATTTTGCCTAAAGGCGAATAACCCTCTGTGTGGGAATCTAAAGACTCGACACTATACTGGTAGTGGGTTTACCACAGACCGCAAGCGGCACTAGCTGTACGTAACGGTCCCCAGGTAGATGCCGATAAGAAGACTGACGAGGTAAACGCATCTGAACTCCTACTGAGCCTGAATGTGACAGTCTCTGTACAGTCCGGTCTGTTCGTCTGATAACATCGCATGGCGGGCCTAGGGGGCGGTAAAACGTCAGTCCCCTAATAGCGGTACAAGTCGTGTCGGAGTGTAGCCCAGAACACCCTGAGATAACACTGGAAACCTACCAGTATATCTCGCTTGCCCTGGCCAGGGACTACTTGTGTAGTGGCTCTCCTAGACACAGCGCGATGCCAACCCCCAATACCGGAAGAGACGAATCCTGTCTAACCGTCACTGCCTCCAAGTGTTTCGGGACTGCACCCAACTACTACTTGTTTGCACGACTTCTTTGAGCCGTGGTAGGGTAGTAATCAAAGTACAGTGGGAACACACTTGAGGCGAAGTGACAGTGTCAAGTCAGCGGACCAAGTTGTACTCATGTCACTTGGGAACTGATAACTGACGATGGGTATAATACCAACCAACAGTTCCCGACGAGTCCTGTCCAGTTGTGAGATCCTCTCGACTTGTAAGGGAGAAAATTCTCTTGTGAGATCCTTACGACTCTCAAGAGAAAACACACTTAGGAGTCCTCACGACCCCTAAGGAGAAAATACACCTGCGAGATTCTCTCGACTTGTAGGGAGAAAAAACCTTCTTGAGACCTTTACGACTCATGAAGATGAAAAAGTCTTAGGTTACAAGGACCCTAAAACTTGTCTCCTAAGCCCTCAATTCTATGGCCATACATAACTCTGCACTACTTCACCCACGTACATACTTACACGGGCAAAGTAGTGGGGGGCATTTGTTCCCGCCAAAAATTTCTGCGCAAAGAGCCTAAGGTATCAAATGGCGGCTGTACGCTTGAGAAAATGCGAACCAGTATTTTCCGGGCTGTATTTTGACAAACTCCCGAATGAGAAACAGCTAAATTCTGATGATATCGAAAGCGTCTCGAAAAATCCTTCGATTTGATATATTATGAGCCTCATAATTCATCCAGGATCAAAAGTTATGAGGTATCACGTGCCCACACGTGACCGGGCATCACGTGCCCACACGCGACCATTTACAGGCAAAGCCTGTAGGTATTGAATAAAATAAATAATTAAATGGGGTCACGTGCCATCACGTAATAGGCCTCTGAAAACCCACTGAAGAAAATTAAAAGTGTAATAAAACAATCTTGAATACCCCAATGGGGGATTACGTGCTCACACGTGACCAAGGGTCACTTGCTGACACATGATGGGTTTCTGTGATCTCTTATTTATAGAGTTAAACTCTAGTCAAACTGTAACACCCGAGTTCATTTATACCAATTCCAGTTCTCGTATTTCTTTATTTGGGTTATTTCTTAATTTAACATATTTTGGGTGCAAATATTTTATGTTTTATATTGCATTCGACCCGACCCGCTTGCTTGAACCTGTTTGATTCTTATCTATAGATTACGTTGACTTGTTGCATGGACACGTGCATCTCATGTTTAGTATATACTGGTATTTGTATCTAGTGTCGCATCTTTTATCATATAACATTCTAGGTCACAGAAAATAATTTAAAATTGCATTTTCATAGCCTGCATGATCCCCTAACCCCGTGGTAGCATCCGCGCATCGTGTTCTCGTCCCGTTCAGTGAAACAGACGTGTTTGGATGGCTACGCGCACGTACGTGCATCCGTTCATGGGGGTATGCATTTTCTTTGACCGAGCATTCATTTTGAAATTTGGAAGTCGCATATATTTTTCATATTTTAAAACTGAATTTTTGGACCCGACCAAGGCGCATTTTGAAATACTTTTGTATCCCGCCAAAAATCATTCATTTGAGATAATTTTATTTTTTCTAACGAAAGTATATTCTTCTGCTACCAACAAATAAAAATCTTTTAAAATATTTTCTTTAAAAATATTTTTCCCCACCAATCCCAACTCTCCGTTTCGCTGGCCCCACCACACCAAGCTTCTCTCTCTCTCTCTCTCTTTCTCTCCTCCACTAAAATATAAATTTCTCTCTCCTCCTCTCTTTCTCACTCCTCTCGATCTCTCTCAACCCGTCTATCTCTCTCCTCTCGTACTCTCTCTCTCTCTCTCTATGCGATCACAACTCTCTCTTTCACTCTCTCACCATTCTCTATCTCTCTATCTATATACATATATTTTATATATATTATTCTAAATTTAAACTTAATCATTACGTCTCTCTCTCTCTCTTCGCCATCTTCTTCTCCTTCTCTAAAACTATTCCCACCTCACGCAACCCTAACCCTTCGCCTCCTCACCGCCGACCACCTCGTCGGCCTCCCCTCTCCTCTACCACCTCCTCGTCGTCGCATTCAATTTCCCGAGCCCACACGAACCCATCACCTTCGTCGTCGTCGTCATCACGTTAGCGATCCTTCTTCATCACCACCAGCCTCCTCAATCTCCTCCTTCACCGCAACCAACGCCCTCATCTCAGCTTCGATGCCTCTGAATTCTCCCACACCACTACCGAACCAAATGATCATCTTTTCGATTTTGCACGTCGCGTCGTGGAGCTTCACGATTACGAACGTTGTGCGGTCCAAAAGGTTCGCTTTGCCACCCTCTATGATCATACGTCTATAACCTTTTGGGAAAAGATGGATTTGTTGTCGACGTTGGAGGGCTTGGAGGAGATTGAGCTCTGCTGTATCAACAGAGCGCCTCAACGTCAACCTCAAATTGCAAGATTCATTTTCAAACCTTGGAGGCCGCGCTACTGGGATTTCAACCTGTTCCATAGGGCACGATCTGTTGAGTTCTTGAACTGCACAGATTGGAATCTAGAGTTTATCTCAAGCGATGATCTAGATGGAACTATGATTGAGAATATATCGATCGTCAACTGCAATCTTAAGTGTATCCATATATCTCGAAGGGGATTGAAAACATTGAAGTTGATTCATTGTAGATTCATGTGCGGTCCCATACGAGTGTTTGCTCCCAATTTGGTGTCGATCTATTTGAGGGGAATTCCTGGCTGGGCTTTCTGAATGGAGAACTCTCCGAGTCCCTTTCTCAATGAAGCAGTCTTTGACTTAAATTTATGCGATATCGAGGTATCTATCAATTGTACAATCAAGCTGATGCATCACGTCAAAAATGCAGCGACCATTACGCTTCACTATTCAATAGCAAAGCTATCGCCAGAGCCGTACGTGCCGTCGACAATCCCAACGACCCAGCGAGGATACCTGACCCGTGTGATCCCATCGTGTGTTGTTTGGACTCATTCCATGTACCGTGCGCTGCGCGCGACTTTTCCGCCGACGCGTAACGTTCCGTTTACCGTATCGTGATCCGATCAAGGCAAGCGAAACTTGCTACATGCTATTCATTCTATTCATATATTAATTTATCTATTTTCCTATTAAATCTATAGATAAAATCTAAAGTCTTGAATTCCAAGTTAACAGCACAATGTTCCGTTTACATATTTCAGATCTAGAACTTGAAACCTAATTGTTATATTTAGTTGACTATACCTAATAATCACATTTATATGTTAGATCATATAATCACAATTGTTTTATAACCATAATACCATTTTGTAGTTTTACCCTATCGGACGACCGGTTACATACATTTAGCCTTATTCATATTCAATTGCATCTCTAGATTGTTTTAATACATATTAATATGATTTTATCATCCACATTTGTTATACTGCATTCCTGAAATGTTAAAACTATTCCTTAAACCTAAACTGATAACCGTGCATTCAAGTAGTTTAATCCGTACCTATTTACATATCATATTACATGTGCCAGTTTCTTATTTGATAATAACCATGCTTGTTTATTTGTAACCATGATTTTGCTAGTTGATTATGAGCACCCACACGATATCTTGTACATCCTGACGTAACTTGCTACACATATTACTTGACCGACATGGTACCGTACACTCTTGACATGACATGACACCTGAATACACTACTTGACTTGACCTGATGTACCATGGCTTTACCCGTTACCTGATCTTGTATCTAATGCCAACAAACATAACCTGTAGTCCTTACGGACCGTTCCTGTTGTTTATCCAGACAAACCTGTACTTGCCTGATCCTGTGTTGGCATTAGCTCCAGATTACTTGAATACCTGACTTGAACACATATAACTTGGGGGTATGGGGAAATCAATGATGAAATCTGACTTGTAACTCGACAGTTGCTTGCTTTTACTGATCAATTTAGACGCTAGGCCCGCCTCGGGATGATGCTGCTGTCATCATTCGTCTTTACATATTCCCTGTTTTAGTGCCTAGCTGCACGTCTCGGTTTCAGCCCGAGAGTCTTAGATCGTGGTCCCGGGCATACACGGGATACTATTGAGTTACATCGATGATTTATCAGACTGATTTCAAATACTTGAGAGTAGTTAACCCAATAGACCAGTTTAGATAACTCACTACACATTACCCCACTGTCTTTACTTATATCACTGTTGTGCTTATTTTACCATTTATACTCATACTTGCATGTATTGATACTACTCCTGTATTATTATTGCTTGATATTATGACGCGCTGACGTCTGGGTTTTGCATGGCCCAGATCCTTCTACCTTTGTTGCAGACTGATCAGGAGTATTGCCGCTGTTAGACCGAGCGGTGAAGATCCTTTTGGTATGCAGTTTTTCTTTCCATGTGTTTCATGTATTGTATCCTTGCTTCCGCATATTATCATTATTTCTTGACTCATTCATTCTGGCTCATGGACATGTACTAGATAGTTTAGTTTACTTTCCTGTTCTTGATATTTCTACAGCCGTAATGTGACTGTGGAGGGATTTTTCCTATCCACAGGTAGCATGGTTGGCTATGTCACGTGCCCATCTTAGCGTACTCTGGGAAGCGGGGCTTGACATGGTTCTTTTTGTATCAGAGATATAGGATATAGGTTAATCGGGTTTGATTCTTTTGTAGTTGGGTATTGGACCCAATACACGAATCAGAATACTCGTGATTAGGAACATGTCCTGCCACCTTGTTATCGTGATTCTTGAATCATATCTTTCTCTTATCCTTTGTCTTGACGATATGCAAACCACTTTGCATCTCGACGTGAAACCTTTTAGTTCTCTATTGTTTCTCCCTGTTCTTTGATTCTGATACTAGGATTTGGGCGACTTGAGTGGAGTTATGTAATTGTACCCATGACCTGCAGCATGCTTACAATGCGGTACTCTATTTAAGTAACTTGGAATTCTAGTTTTGGTTCATTTCCTTGTTTTATGATCATTATATTACCTTGCTTCTCTCGGTTTCGTTGCTTACCAGTTCTTGTTTTATCGCTAACTTGAATCATGTTTACCATGCTTAATCCTCTTCAGTATCTTGACTTCGGATGAAGTTATCTCGGTATCTTACTTGTTCTTGTTGTCCCCGCATTAGAATTATTCAATTCTGGTGCATCCCTTTGTTTGTTGTTGTCTTAGGAATGGATTTTTCGCGGCACTTTCCACGCTCATATTGATTGTAAGGAAATGAACGTGATTTTCCAGATTCCCGGACATCCGGAGTTTGTTTTGCTGGAGGAAGCAGTTCTGTCGGGCCAGTCGAGTTAGGGCTAGGCCGACAAATAATGTTCTTTCATCGATGGAAGTAGATAAGGAAGAAGCGCCGGCTATATTTCGATAGTTCATGGATGTGTTCGAGGACATCTCAGGTTTACCGCCGAAACGAGATGTGGAGTTCGCAATCGATCTTGTTCCTGGTGTAGCGCCAATCTCAAAGGCGCACTATCGAATGTCACCAGTGGAGTTGGAAGAAGTCAGGAAGCATGTTACTGAATTACTTGAGAAGGGTTGGATTCGCAGCAGTAACTCGCCTTGGGGAGCTCCAGTTCTTCTAGTAAAGAAGAGGATGTCACAAGGAGGATGTGCATCGATTATCGAGAATTAAACCGGGTGACTATTGAGGACAAGTACCCGATCCCTCGCATTGGCGAATTGTTTAAGCAGCTTAGTGGCGTGAGGGTATTCTCGAAACTGGATTTGCGATCCGGATATCATCAGGTCCGAGTTAAAACAGAAGATATTTGCAAGACTGCGTTCAGAACTCGGTATGGACATTATGAGTATTTGGTGATGCCCTTCGGAGTAACGAATGCGCCGGCAATATTTATGGACTTGATGAACCAAATCTTTCACCGGTTTTGGACAAGTTTATTATAGTGTTCATTGGTGATATTCTGGTCTACTCAGGGAGCAAGGAAGAGCATGTAGAACACTTGAAGTTTGCACTGCAGACATTGAGGCAAGAAAATTGTATGCAAAGATGAGCAAGTGCGAGTTTTGGCTTGAAGAAGTGATGTTTTTGGGGCGTATCGTAGCTGGAGATGGAATCGCCGTTTATCCAGGGAAGATTGCAGCAGTTCAAGACTGGTCGATTCCCAAGAACGTTGTAGAGATCAGAAGTTTTCTTGGACTTACCGGGTAGTACAGAAGGTTCGTAGAGAATCTTGCTCGTTTGGCAGAGCCTTTGACCAAGCTTACGCGCAAGGAAGTACCATTTGTGTGGACAATAAGTGTGCGTCGGCTTTTGAGGCGTTGAAGTAAAGGTTGATGACCGCTCTTGCTTTAACCGTGCCAGATAGTTCCGAAGGATTGGTGATTCACAGCAACGCATCTGGGAAAGGATTGGGATGTGTTTTAATGCAGCATGGGCAGGTTATAGCCTACGCGTCGAGACAGTTGAAGACCCTTGAGGAGTATTACCCAACTCAGGACGTGGAGTTAGCAGTTGTGATTTTCACTTTGAAGATTTGGAGACACTACCTATTGGGCGAAAGGGTCGAAGTATTCACCGATCACAAAAGCCTGGAGTATGTGTTCACACAGAAGGAGATTAATATGAGGCAGCGTAGATGGTTGGAGCTGATGGCCGATTACGATTCTAATCTTAAGTACCATCCGGGGAAAATTAATGTTGTGCTGGATGCGCTTAGTCGGTTGACAGAAATTCAGACGTTGACTGCACGGAAGGAACTTATTGAAGGTTTTCAAAGATTTGATTTGGAGATTGGGCTACCGCATTCTTCGGGGCAGTTGATACAACTACAAGTACAGTCGTCGTTGATCGAGGATATTAAAGCAGCGCAATTGCAGGACCCAAGATTGCGGAATTTTAAGAACAGGTTGAAGCTGAACTTCGAATGGACTTATTGATTCATGAAGGTGTTTTGTTGCGTTATGATAGCCGTTTGTGTGTGCCAAGGGAAGATATCCATGAAGAAGTTATGAAGGAAGCACACAGTTTCGCATATTCCGTACAACCAGGAGGCACGAAGATGTACCGAGTTATACGACAGCAATTCTGGTGGAAAGGCATGAAACGGGAGATTGCCCGCTTTGTAGCAAAGTGCTTGGTGTGTCAACAAGTTAAGACTGAACATCAAAGAGTTGTTAGTTTATTGCAACCACTTCCAATTCTTCAAAGGATGTGGGAACTTATAACCATGGATTTCGTGACGGCTTTACCGCGGAGTCCAAAGGATAACAGTGCAGTTTGGGTGACTGTTGATAGATTGACTAAGACAGCTCATTTCATACCTTTTTGAGTTGATCAATCAATAGAAACTTTGGCAGAACGGTACATGCAGGAGATTGTAAGATTGCATGGAGTACCGGTGAGCATCGTGTCCGACCGTGACACTCGTTTCTTATCACACTTTTGGAGGAACTTACAGGAAAGTTTGGGGACTAGATTTAAGTTTAGCACAGCTTATCATCCTCAGACAGATGGCTAGTCGGAAAGAACAATCCAAACTCTTGAAGGCATGTTGAGAGCTTGTATGTTAGACTTCAAGAGTTCATGGGAGGATCATCTACATTTGGTGGAGTTTTCTTACAATAACGGTTTCCTGGAGACTATTCAGATGGCTCCATTCGAAGCATTGTATGGTCGCAAGTGTCGCTCACATGTTTGTTGGAACGATGTTGGAGAACGATGATTGTTGGGACCGGATTTGATCGTGCAAACAATTGAGAAGGTCAACACTATCCGGAATCATATGAAAGCGGCACAAGACCGACAAAAGAGTTGGGCAAATGCATCGAGAAGACCTCTAGAGTTCGCCGTTAGTAATTTGTTATGCTTAAGGATATCACCGACTAGAGGGGTTATTCGTTTCGGAAGTCGAGGAAAGCTTAGTCCTCGATTCGTTGGACCTTTTGAGATCTTGGAACATATTGGTGAAGTGGCTTATCGTTGGCATTACCGCAATCCCTGGCGAATGGTCGTAACGTGTTTCACGTATCTCAACTCCGTAAGTATGTTCGAGATGAAACACATGTGTCGGTCATTCGGAGCTGACTGTACGAGAAGACTTGACTTTTGACGAGCGACCGATTGCGATTGTGGATCAAAGGGAAAAGGTTCTTAAGAACAAGGTTACCCCTCTTGTACATGTTTCTTGGGGTAATCGCTCACATGGGGAGTCAACTTGGGAACGAAGAGATGAAATCCGACAGAAGTTTCCCCATCTATTCTTGTAGTGTGTTGATTGTTTATCCTTCCTTGTTCTTGGAATTTCAAGGACGAAATTCTTTTGTAGTTGGGTATAATGTAACACCCGAGTTCATTTATACCAATTCCAGTTCTCGTCTTTCTTTATTTGGGTTATTTCTTAATTTAACATATTTTGGGTGCAAATGGTATTTTATGTTTTATTTTGCATTCGACCCGACCCGCTTGCTTGAACCTGTTTGATTCTTATCTATAGATTACGTTGACTTGTTGCATGGACACGTGCATCTCATGTTTAGTACATACTGGTATTTGTATCTAGTGTCGCATCTTTTATCATATAACATTCTAGGTCACAGAAAATAATTTAAAATTGCATTTTCATAGCCTGCATGATCCCCTAACCCCGTGGTAGCATCCGCGTATTGTGTTCTCGTCCCGTTCAGTGAAACGGACGTGTTTGGATAGTTACGCGCACGTACGTGCATCCGTTCTTGGGGGTATCCATTTTCCTTGACTGAGCATTCATTTTGAAATTTGGAAGTCGCATATATTTTTCATATTTTAAAACTGAATTTTTGGACCCGACCCGGGCGCATTTTGAAATACTTTTGTATCCCGCCAAAAATCATTCATTTGAGATAATTTTATTTTTTCTAACGAAAGTATATTCTTCTGTTACCAACAAATAAAAATCTTTTAAAATATTCTCTTTAAAAATATTTTCCCCCACCAATCCCAACTCTCCGTTTCGCTGGCCCCACCACACCAAGCTTCTCTCTCTCTCTCTCTCTCTTTCTCTCCTCCACTAAAATACAAATTTCTCTCTCCTCCTCTCTTTCTCACTCCTCTCGATCTCTCTCAACCTATCTATCTCTCTCCTCTCGTACTCTCTCTCTCTCTCTTTGCGATCACAACTCTCTCTCTCTTTCTCTCTCTCACCATTCTCTCTCTCTCTATATATACATATATTTTATATATATTATTCTAAATTTAAACTTCATCATTACGTCTCTCTCTCTCTCTTCCCCATCTTCTTCTCCTTCTCTAAAACTCTTCCCGCCTCACGCAACCCTAACCTTTCGCCTCCTCACCGCCGACCACCTCGTCAGCCTCCCCTCTCCTCTACCACCTCCTCGTCGTCGCATTCGCTTTCCCGAGCCTACATGAACCCATCACCTTCATCGTCGTCATCACGTCGGCGATCCTTCCTCATCACCACCAACCTCCTCAATCTCCTCCTTCACCGCAACCAACGCCCTCATCTCAGCTTCGATGCCTCTGAATTCTCCCACACCACCACCGAACCAAATGATCGTCTTTTCGATTTTGCACGTCGCGTCGTGGAGCTTCATGATTACGAACGTTGTGCGGTCCAAAAGGTTCGCTTCGCCACCCTCTATGATCATACGTCTATAACCTTTTGGGAAAAGATGGATTTGTTGTCGACGCTGGAGGGCTTGGAGGAGATTGAGCTCTACTGTATCAACAGAGCGCCTCAACGTCAACCTCAAATTGCAGGATTCATTTTCAAACCTTGGAGGCCGCGCCACTGGGATTTCAGCCTGTTCCATAGGGCATGATCCGTTGAGTTCTTGAACTGCACAGATTGGAATCTAGAGTTTATCTCAAACGATGATCTAGATGGAACTATGATTGAGAATATATCGATCGTCAACTGCAATCTTAAGTGTATCCATATATCTCGAAAGGGATTGAAAACATTGAAGTTGATTCATTGTAGATTCATGTGCGGTCCCATACGAGTGTTTGCTCCCAATTTGGTGTCGATCTATTTGAGGGGAATTCCTGGCTGGGCTTTCTGAATGGAGAACTCTCCGAGTCCCTTTCTCAATGAAGCAGTCTTTGACTTAAATTTATGCGATATCGAGGTATCTATCAATTGTACAATCAAGCTGATGCATCACGTCAAAAATGCAGCGACCAGTACGCTTCACTATTCAATAGCAAAGCTATCGCCAGAGCCATACGTGCCGTCGACAATCCCGACGACCCAGCGAGGATACCTAACCCGTGAGATCCCATCGTGCGTTGTTTGGACTCATTCCGTGTACCGTGCGCGCGTCGCGACTTTTCCGCCGACGCGTAACGTTCCGTTTACCGTATCGTGATCCGATCAAGGCAAGCGAAACTTGCTACATGCTATTCATTCTATTCATATATTAATTTATCTATTTTCCTATTAAATCTATAGATAAAATCTAAAGTCTTGAATTCCAAGTTAACAGCACAATGTTCCGTTTACATATTTCAGATCTAGAACTTGAAACCTAATTGTTATATTTAGTTGACTATACCTAATAATCACATCTATATGTTAGATCACATAATCACAATTGTTTTATAGCCATAATACCATTTTGTAGTTTTACCCTATCGGACGACCGGTTACATACATTTAGCCTTATTCATATTCAATTGCATCTCTAGATTGTTTTAATACATATTAATATGATTTTATCATCCACATTTGTTATACTGCATTCCTGAAATGTTAAAACTATTCCTTAAACCTAAACTGATAACCGTGCATTCAAGTAGTTTAATCCGTACCTATTTACATATCATATTACATGTGCCAGTTTCTTGTCTGATAATAACCATGCTTGTTTATTTGTAACCATGATTTTGCTAGTTGATTATGAGCACCCACACGATATCTTGTACACCCTGACGTGACTTGCTACACATATTACTTGACCGACATGGTACCGTACACTCTTGACATGACATGACACCTTAATACACTACTTGACTTGACCTGATGTACTATGGCTTTACCCGTTACCTGATCTTGTGTCTAATGCCAACAAACATAACCTGTAGTCCTTACAGACCATTCCTGTTGTCTATCCAGACAAACCTGTACTTGCCTGATCCTGTGTTGGCATTAGCTCCAGATTACTTGAATACCTGACTTGAACACATATAACTTGGGGGTATGGGGAAATCAATGATGAAACCTGACTTGTAACTCGACAGTTGCTTGCTTTTACTGATCAGTTTAGAGGCTAGGCCTACCTCGGGATGATGCTGCTGACATCATTCGTCTTTACATATTCCCTGTTTTAGTGCATAGCTGCACGTCTCGGTTTCAGCCCGAGAGTCTTAGACCGTGGTCCCGGGCATGCACGGGATACTATTGAGTTACATCGATGATTCATCAGACTGATTTCAAAGACTTGAGAGTAGTTAACCCAATAGACCAGTTTAGATAACTCACTACACATTACCCCACTGTCCTTACTTATATCACTGTTATGCTTGTTTTACCATTTATACTCATACTTGCATGTATTGCTACTCCTGTATTATTATTGCTTGATGTTATGACGCGCTGACGTCTGGGTTTTGTATGGCCCAGATCCTTCTACCTTTGTTGCAGACTGATCAGGAGTATTGCCGCTGTTAGACCGAGCGGTGAAGATCCTGTTGGTATGCAGTTTTTCTTTCCATGTGTTTCATGTATTGTATCCTTGCTTCCGCATATTATCATTATTTCTTGACTCATTCATTCTGGCTCATGGACATGTACTAGATAGTTTAGTTTACTTTCCTGTTCTTGATATCTCTACAGCAGTAATGTGACTGTGGAGGGATTTTTCCTATCCACAGGTAGCATGGTTGGCTATGTCACGTGCCCATCTTAGCGTACTCTGGGAAGCGGGGCGTGACACAAACAGTCAATCATGGGAGTCATGTGTCTACACGTGATAGTCCCTTCAACCCACTAAAAAAAAGGAATTAAAGGATATAATAAAAACTAAGGGAACACCCCAATGGGGCATCACGTGCCCACATGTGACCAACAGTCACGTGCAGACACGTGATGGGTTCCTAAGTTCTCTGGCTAATAAGAATTAAATTCCAACAATGGGGTCACGTGTCAACACGTGATAGGCCTTTAAACTCACTGAAAAGAATTAAAAGTACAATAAAATAATAAGGAAAAACCCCAATGGGGCATCACGTGCTCACACGTGACCAAGGGTCGCGTGCTGACACGTGATAATTCCTGAGTTCTTTAAAACAACAGAATTAAATGCTTAATCGAGGGGGTCACGTGTCAACACGTGATGTGATCCTAAAATCTCTAAAATAATAGAATTAAATTCTAATTAAGGGAAATCAAAAACCCTAACTGGAAAAATATTTTTTTAAATCTTTCCAAACAAAAAAGATGGTGCTCTACAAAATGGAGCACCGTTAGATTAAGAATCCAATGGTAATTAAAAATCACCAATTTATGGAAAGATTTTATACAAGGAAAGATTTCCTTGAAATTTGCCAAGAATAACAGATAAAAAATCTTTTGGATTAAAAATCCAATGGTGAATAAAATTCACTGAGTGATCTAAAAGATCATGTTGGTTACGAAAAACAAACAAAATCCTTCAATGAAAGATTGACAAAACAAATTGATTCTTTTCTTTCTCCTATAAATAGGGGCCAAGAAGAGAAAAGAAGGGTCTACTTTTTTGGGAGATAACAACAACAGAGAGAAAAAAGATAGGAGAATTTAATTCTCAAGAAAGAAAACCCTAGGTGAGAAAAGGAAAAGTATCAAAACTTAAAAAAAGAGAATTTAATTCTCAATCTAAGAGTTTAACTCTTCTGCAAAAAGAACTTAGTTCTTTCTCTGGCTGAAGATCTGCAAAGAGCACATCTCCCCAAAAGTTGAGAATTTAATTCTTATCGGGTTGAGATCCTGCCATGCAGATCCAAAACTTAGAGAGGGAATTGAGTTTAGAGAATTTAATTCTTCCAAAACAAAATTAGGATTTAACCCTATCTGAGAATTTAATTCTCCTAAAAGTATAGGAATTTAATTCCTTCAAGATGGACAGAATTGGGGTTCAACCCTAATTGAGAATTTAATTCTCTCAAATTCACAAGAATTTAATTCCTCCTAAAAAGAGATCAGGGTTTAACCCTATATAAGAATTTAATTCTTTCACAATAGGAATTTAATTCCTCCAAAATCATAATTAGGGTTTAACCCTATAAAAAGAATTCAATTCTTGAAAATAAAGAAATTTGAAGGATCTCCATGCATGCAAAGAACTAAGGTCACGTGTTCCCACGTGACCCCTGAAGAGATCCCCAGAAATGAGAAGGAAAAGGCTTTGAGGCAACGCCTCACATACTCCCACGTGACTTACAAAACACAGAAAGAAAAAGCAAAGGAAATGAAGGCTTTAAGCGCTCTCACGTGTTGCCACGTGACCTCTTGGCAAACGCTTTAACAATCAGCGCATCACGTGTCAACACGTGATGCTCAAAATAAAAATATAAAAAGTGTTTAACACTTAATTGTAGAGCAAAGAAAGGAATCTGGTCCCACTTTTGGGCGCCCTCACGTGTCCACACGTGACCCCTTTTACTTTAGTGTTTAACACTAATTCGAGAGCCTTATTTCCAGTGTTTAACACTGTTGTTTCCTAGTGCTTAAACACTAATTTGAAAACTTTATTTCTAGTGTTTAACACTACTGTTCTCTAGTGTTTAACACTACTTTGAGCCAAATTGGCTAATTTTCCGGAGACAAAAGTCTCCTATCCACTGAATCTCTAAAGTGAGTAGAAACTCAGAAATATAATGTTTATTGCTCAGTCAAAGGCTAAAATGATATCAAAGCCCTCAAACCCTTGTTTAGCATTGCTAAGTAATGTGGGCTTGAACCCAGATAAGTGTCTAATGGTCTAATAAAGGGCCAACACTTCAAATCCAATTGGACTTAGCCCAAGTTGGCCATAAGTCCTCAATTCAGATTTAACTGAGCCAATGTGCTCCAAATCTAATTAATTGATCTTAGTTCCAAATTGGACTACAGATCCCCAATCAACTTTGGTTCAAGGGTACATCTCTGAACTCCTCTGATATTTGTCGTTGTAATCCTTCAACGTCTTCAGAGAGGTGACGGGTCCCGACAACCACACATTTCATAGACTATGACGTCTTTAAACTGGACTGTGGGGTTCTTAAACTCATGGACTATGATGTCCTTAACCTTGACTGTGAGGTCTTTAAACTCACGGACTATGATGTCCTTAACCTTGACTGTGAGGTCTTTAAACTCACGGACTATGATGCCCTTAACCTTGACTGTGAGGTCTTTAAACTCACGGACTATGATGTCCTTAACCTTGACTGTGAGGTCTTTAAATTCACGGACTATGATGTCCTTAACCTTGACCGTGAAGTCTTTAAACTCACGGACTATGATGTCCTTAACCCGGACCACTATGTCCTTAAACTGGTATTGGACCACTACGTCCTTAAACTGGTATTGGACCACTATGTCCTTAAACTGGTAATCGACCGCAATGTCCCTAAACTAAACAATAGAGTTCAAATGCTCTTTTGTTGGATCTAAATGATCCTGTTAAGTTGATCTTAATCTAAAATTAGACTAACCTGTTCTTAACAAACGTTGAGTTGATCTTAGTCTAAGATTAGACTAACGTATCCTTAACGAACGTTTAAGTTGATCTTAGTCTCAAATGAGACTAACGTAAACTTAAACCCAAACCTCCAAACCCAAATCTTAGAAAATACGGATTTGGACTAATCCACGTCCTACGGGTGACAACGTAAATTAGTCTCCGTATACAATCCACGGGTAACCAAATACAAAACAAACACCCACGACACGAAGTGACCATCTGGAGAAGGAGAAAGTTGTTACCGCGATGCGGTAGCGTAATTAACTACAGGGGCTTGTGCCTGCAAGGAAGAGCGTCCCCACAATCATAAACCCCTCGACGAGGGGGAATCTGACGAAGTCTGCTACAACGGCCGCATCCGTCTAAACCTTCGATACATGGTGTCATAAATCAACTTGGCATCTTCGGAGAGGTGGACGGATAGCACTAATTAGCATCTGCTCCCAGATTCAGGCAAGACAGTCTGTCTTTTCCGGCTTCCGGCGGTAAACAGCCATCATAATGCTGGTAGTCAAGCAGGAATTCTATGGGCTCCATCAACATGTAATAATGAACTGTAATGCCACCTAAAGTATATACATGATAATAAAGATAAACTAGATAGCATACTATCATTTTGAGTAAGACTGTTCTACCCGTATAGGTTATCCCTCAATCATCTAATCGTGTGCCTGTGATTACAATAATTGACTTGAGGGCACTATAGCCAACAATCTCCCATTTGCACTTAAGGCTAATTATTGCGGTGTCGCATACTCACAGCCCGTGTGATACCGAACACCCAACTCCTCTATTAATCAGTTTCTTAAAGCTCGTTTGTGAAACTATTGCGTTTGAGAAATAGCCTCAGTGAGTGGATCCGCTCCAATGTTTCTTTCTATATCTCTCTATATCTCACGGAGAACAACTATCTCCTGAAATGAGCAATACCTGTATTAGAATTTGTCTGGATATCTGATGGGACCTAGTTCACAAGTGAACTCCAAATCCAACAAACTTCTTAGACTGTATCAACCACTGAATTTAATCAATATACAGCGCCATGCCTTCCTCAGTATCCGCTTGGATAACCTATCCAACATACTGTCTCTCAAAAGAGAGAAAACTATAACTCAGACAGTCACTCTGTCATCATGTCACCTTGGAAGCCTGAACTGATAACTGCTTCCCGAAGGAGGCTGCCATTACCAATTCCCAAGAACATCTACTTATGTTCATAACTACTTCCCACCGTTTCTCCAGAATTGGATTAATATATTTATACTTATTGCATCTAATGCAAAAACAATATCTGGTGTGGTACTTGACATTATATGACTAACTTAATTGCCTAAGCAAGTGATATGCTAATCATGCAAATCCCTCTCCCCTTTCGTCTAGAAGACATCTTTTAGAGAGGGTGACTCCATTACCTGCAGGTACACCATCATGCCAGGAGTCAACCATTCTAAAACACCTTTAGAATAATGTCAAAGTATCCAGGTTGGGACACTTCCCTAATCTAGATCTAAAACCATAGATCTAGTGACCAGAATGCTGATATTTTATCCAGATCCTATGTGGAGAAACACTTTGTGACAACCACAGTATATAACCGATCGTAGTATAAGAATTTCACTTCCTATCAAGTGCATGCCATCCAAATACCATGACATCACCCCCTACTACCTTCTTACCAAATCCATCTCTTATTTTGATGAAGTCAAACTTTATGACCGTCACATCAAAAATAGATGATCTATCTCCGCTATTCCTGCTTTAGTCTATAAATAAACATAAGCAACTTGTCCACTATGCTTCCGCTGCTCCCACTGACTACAACAACCTTCTGGCAGAGTTATATATACGTGTACTTCTAAAGCTAGTTTAGAACGATGTTATACTCATCCTCCTGCCAGATCTCATAGTCTAGAACAACAGCAGTGGCAAGTCTGGGTAAACAAGAACCTCCCTGTCACCGTCTCTGAGAAGACCGAAGTACCTCTCGGGTGCCTGAGGTTACCCACCAAATCTGCGGAGTGACTAATGGAATGTCGAATCCAATTGAATGTTTAGGTCCTACTAAATTTTCAGTAACCGTTTGTGGTTCTGGAATCACTTCCAGTTCTACCATACTCCCACTAATGTTTTCTGAAAAGAATCCATTTTACTTAAACTGGTGGCGAGTCAAGAACAATATAACTATTGATCTTCCAGATGGTAGAAAGTTAACCCTCGTCAAAGCCCGGGATAACCCACAAACTGTCAATACTGAAACGTGTCTTGAGTTTATCCGGATTCTGGTTTTAAGCATAAGCCGGACAACTCCATATACCTTAACATAGTTAAGATATATCCATTCTATATCTACTATAGAAACATAGGCACTAATTTAATTGGAACCAGATTCAAAATCATGCAGCTGTCTCCAGTGCATATCAACCAAATGGAAAAAGGTCAATCAACATTACTTATCTAGGAGTATATCCACATATGAGTAACCTGAAAGAGAAGCAAGTTCTCAAAACCATTACTATTAACGGAATACTTAGCACAAGTATCTACATCTTCGATCACCTTGAAGAATCTTGATACTTTGCAACATATAGTTTTCTACTTTATTCTTATACCTATAACTTCTTAAAACTTAGACCTTACATTTCAACGAAATACTTGTCTAAAAACAGAGAAGTCACAAGTATATAGAATATAGTGCGAGTACCATCCCCTTTGTCCTAATGGACACTGGATAACATACAATACTTTGTATAAGTCCCCTGAGTTCAATAACTCAAACCTTGTGCGTCGTAGGTTGAAAACTGTATTATGCTTAAGAAGAATTACACCTTTGTTGAATGTTCCTTACCTAATCACCAACTGATATAGGTAAATGTCACCGACATAATTTTAAAAAGTTATATCTCAGTTTATAAAATAAACGTACAGATATATCAGTTTGAAATTGGTGCATAACATCGGATATTCAAAACCAAAAAATTTGCCGTCAGGCAAAACCCAGGTGATTTCCTCAAATATCACCAATTTCAAAGAATTCCAATATAATGAGGATATAATCATCTAATTCCTAATATTCTACTCCCACTCATCATCTATAACACCATATAGATGTGAGAATCGAAACTGGTAAATACATACCTTGGAGTCAGAATCTAATTGGGAAAATAGTTTTCAATTAACACTGCACAGTGAAACTGAAACATGAAAATGTTTCGAAGGGGTATCCGGCTATTCTTAGTAATGCCTCTTCCACTATCCTGATTCATGACTGTAACCGTATATTTCTTTTGCCCTCACTCCAATCCCTTTATATGTCTTTACTCATTACCTTCTGTACACTTCACTTAGGCTAAATAGTTTTCTTCCTTCCATACCCTTCGGCACCAGCCTAAGGTTTGGAAGAAGACTATCCAATAAGAATAATAGGTGTACCCTCCTAATATTAGGAGCCCTCGCAACCTGAGAGAAGGTAAAAATAAAATACAACCCGAATAATCCTATTCGATTTCTCCTGAACCGGAAACCATCTTCGAACCGGAACAAGTTCCTTCGAGTTCGTATGTAACTATACGATGGTGTATCCAATAAATGTAGATCTTCGTACTGATACGGAATGTTCCGGAGAAATGCAAAGGTGATGTAGGAGTGGCGATGATATATGCGGCTTTGTTGTGAATGATAACAGTCGCAATTTCGTTTTGCCCTCTTTCAAATCCCTTTATATGTCTGCATTTATTACCTTCTGTATACCACACTTAGGCTAATTGGTTTTCTTCCTTCCCTACCTTTCGGCATCTGTCTATGGTTTGGAAGAAGACTATCCAATAAGCACAATAGGTTTACTCTCCTAAATACCGGGAGCCCTCGCAACCTGAGAGAAGGTAAAGAGAAAAGACAACTGAATATTCCTATTCAATTTCTCCAGAACCGGAAACCATTATTGAACTGGAACAAGTTCCTTCGAGTTTGTATGTAACTATATGATGGCATATCCAATAAATATGGATCTTCGTAGTGATACGGAATGTTCCGGAGAAATGCAAAAGGTAAAAGTAGGAGCGGCAATGATATATGCGACTATGACAATCCAAAACCCAAAGTGTTTTAAAAAGGTTCGGTTAACTTGGTTCATGAGTTTTAGTTTAGGTCGGGTCATGGTAGCTGCCAAAGAGAAAGAAAAAAGAAACACTCAGCATGCACACTTACCTAGATTAGATTGGTTATTTACTTTATCTAATCAGGATGGCTCCCACTGTTTCCTCGAATTCTTCTTCAAACCCTAAAAAGAGAATTAGTCGGGATCATCTAAAATCACCCGAGGAGTAACACCTGCTCATCAGTGGGAATCGGGATCCAACTATCATCACATGATAACTTGATGGAATCCACTCAAGTCACCACACTCCAGAAGGTATGCGCATGCCTGGCAAGTTTCCTGTATGTTTGAAACTCCCGATGTAATTTTTACCATAAGCGGCTTATGATCTTGACAGAGGTCAATATATCATAAGTTGCAAGTCAAGTTCAACCCGTCATTGTCCTAGATTAACTTAGACCCACCCGCACGTGTCCTTGACAGAGGTCAAAATGACCGTGTGACTGTCCTAAATAATCGCATATCTATGCAACAAACTAGTATTACCTAGCTACTAAGCACCGTGCCTTGACAGAGGTCAACATACACAGCATGAATACTAAGTAATACCTGTAAGAAATGACGGAAGGCTACGACTGGTTTTTGGCGAAAAACCTTTAATGTAATGAACTTGATATCGTTGAAGGAATCCAAGTGGTTTTACAAATATTTAGTAGCGCAAACTTTTGCTAAAGAGGTCACTCCCTGTAAAGGGATCTCGACTCTTTCCTCGTTGAGTGAGGTGCATGATATTCCAAACTGAATATCACGATGCAAAGCAAAAGAATCGACTAGAATGAAGTTATTATGATGACGCAAACTTTTGCTCAAGGGGTCACTCCCGATGAGGGGATCTCGGCCCTTACCTCGTCAAATGAGGTGCAGGATATTCATAACCGAATATCACCGTGCAAAACAAAAGAAAACGTCTGTAATGTCTGTTTTCAAAAAACTTGGTTCCAATAACATCAAATAGGTTTGTTTTTATCCCTGCATTGATCAGAATCAACGCAGTCCCATCAATTAAAAATGTCATACCAGATAAAGGAACGAAAATAAAATGTACGTATATGCCATCCGCATTCTCCACTGGGTCCCGTAATCACCCGTTAGGTTACTTAACTAACAGCAAAGCGGGGACTGGACTAGCGCGGGTGCAAAACATATACAACATCTACTAGTATATACATAAATATATATAACAATCGTCCCAAGCATGATATAAAGCAACATCACAGAAACTCAGCCAAGCAACACAGAGTGGTGGATAATCCTGGAGCCTCGGGTTTCACTAGAGCCGCAAATGAGATCTGACGTTCCTGTCGTGTGGATAGCCTGTGCAATGAAAACCTAGACCCCTACGAGTGCGGCAAGTTACCCGCCAATCCCAGAAGTGAGGCAACCCCAATCAACAAAGTGAATGGGCTACCCGGCACTTCACAGAATCCGGTAACTTGAGCATCCCTCCGTAGGTCAACCTGTACCCTCTACGAGTGTGGCGAATAGCCCGCCAATTCCAGAGTGAGGCCCCCTCCGTCTCAACGCCATGAGATGCGGACCCGTTGCCTTCTAGAACCCGGATATTCATGCACTCCACTTTAGGGTAATCCTAGTACTGAAAAGAAAATAAGTAAAGGGGTGACATCGACCTCAACCCAGTCGTGCTCCAAACAAATAATATATAAACTGGCAGTGACGGCAGTCCACAAGTCAGACGCTCGCCCCGCAATATCAAATGTACAAATGAAACTAAACTGTACTATCATTGCACCACCTGGCTATCCACCACGACAATCCAACCATAACCATAGCACAACACAGAACATCAACGTGAATATCATGTTCGCAAATCCGTCTAAAAGACATATAGCAATTAGACGAGTTGTACCGCTCTAATGACATTCACGGTCGCAAATAGTAATGCATGTACTGTAAACTTACACATTTAAAATTTCGATCGACAAAAAACTTTTTGTATTGTCCCTAAGTGCAATCTAGTACTTAAACACATCTGGGCCAGAAAACAAAATATCCCAGAAACCATATTTCCAAACAATAGAACTACAGTAGAAATTTGGTGCACGGATACTAAAATTCCGCCGCGCAACCGCGACAAATATGCTTGTTCTGCCGCGGTCCGTGGCCATATTATGGTATTGTGTCCCCAAATTTCTTCTGGCTTCCTACAAAACCCTGCACGGATTTTTGAGACTCTGGAAATAATATTTTGACAACTTTTAAGAATCGGCAGAAACCAGAAATTTGGAATTGTGTTTTCGGAAATTTTGCTCGATCGATCATTTAAACACGTAAGAACAAGCTAGATAAGGGTTAAAGGGTTGGCTCTGATACCATGTTGGGTTATGGTAAATCCATGGGCATCAAACCGTGGCCGAACGCGGAACAAAAATTTGACAAACTGGCGCTACCACAACCACGAATACGGATCGACCATTAACCCTAAATCTAGCAAGCAATAAAAAAAAGTTTGGAATGTTATACCGAATGTTCCGTGTCTTTCGGTCTTTAATCTTTTCCCAAGCTCCTAGTGGCCACCATGATCAAGTTTGGTCACCGGTCTCCCTCCATCGAAGATGATCCATTCAAGAGTCTAAGAATCGAGCTCCTACTTCATAACCGAAGTAAGTAGGGTATGTAGTTTGCTAAATCAGATAGCTAAGATGATGTAGAGTCTAATGAGAGATTAATTTGTCTCTAAACACTCTAGGTTTCTTAACACATGAAAGGTTTAGGATGGAGGAAGAAGAAGAAGAAACCATGAGAGATGAGAGTGTGAAGCTTAGAGCAACTCAAGAAAGAAATGGCTTGGTCTTGTGAGCATGTGAGAGTGGAATTATCAACTCAAGGAAAATATCTCAAGTCAACTAAAATATCTCAAGTCAAGTAAAATATCTCACAATACAAACAAAACATTAAGCGTGATTCAATAGTGTTTCTATGGGTCACACCCATGAGTCACCACCATGAGTCACTAAATAAAGCATGATTGAATTAAACTAAGCACACTCATCTCTCACATTAATTAACCATTTAAACTAAAATGGTTAATAAACAAAATGAGGTGTTTTCTTCTAGAAACAATCTTTGTAATAAATTACAAGAATGCCCCTCATCCATATATATATATACCCATATCCGTATTCTGAAAAATATGAATACAATGAGACGAAAATAATCCAATAATATAATACTAGGATCCGGATTAAACCAAAGCCCGCTAGTATTATCCGTCTGAATCATGATACGTGCACAACTGCACGTATATGATCGAACCCTGCCGTAAAACCATACGACCTCTACATCGTTTCGCCCGAAGTAGGGAAACCCTCTGTGTGGGACTCTAAAGACTCGTCAATACGCTGGCAGTGGGTTTAACCACAAGCACGTCAGCGGCACTAGCTGTACGTAACGGCTAACCAGGTATTGAGCGAAAGGAAGGCCGACGGGCAAACTCATCATGACCCCTATTGAGCCTGTCGGTGACAATATTCGTACAGTACGGTCTGTTCATCTAAGAGTGTCGCATATTGAGTCTAGGGGGTGGGTAAATTTAGACCCCTAAAAATACGACATTTCGTGTCGGTATGAAGCCCATCACAAACTGAGAAACTACTGATCCAAATCAGTAATTCTCGACTACCCTGATCAAGGATTTCTGGTGATGGCCACCAGTGCACCTTGCGACATCAACCCCCAATACCGGGAGAGTCGAATCCCCGACGATCCGCTCACTGCCTCCATGTGGCTCGGGACTGTACCCAACTAAAACCTATTTGCACGCCTCCTTTGAGCCGTGGTAGGGTAGTAATCAAAGCACAGTGGGAACTCACACCAGACATATGACGATCTCAGGTCGACAGACTAATCTGTACACATGTCACCTGAGAACTGCTATCTGACAATAGGTATAATACCAACTAGCAGGTTCCCGACGAGTCCGTCCAGTGTACTCATAACCCAATGAGCACTTGTATACTATCTTAGGTGAACAAACTAACACCAATGGCTTGCGAGACCGGCCATTGCTCCTTGTCAGGGTCTCGATCAGTATACACTAGTATACTCTGGAGTATCGATGCCCAGTCTCGATACTCCCACGACTAGGGACATTTAAGGATGTGCTTATAGACCACCCAGCTCCCACGTATATGATCGCCATCATAATATTGGTAGTCAAGCAGAAATCCTATGGGCTCCATCAACATGTAATAGTGAACTGTAATGCCACCTAAAACATGTACATGATGATAAAGATAAACTAGATAGCATACTATCATTTTGAGTAAGACTGTTCTACCCGTATAGGTCCTCCCTCAATCATCTAATCGCATGCCTGCGATTACAATAATTGACTTGAGAGCACTATAACCAACACCGCTGGGTCCAGAACAAGCTTGCACGAAACTCTCCTTGCAATAGATCATTCACCTTGAAGTAACTCCAACACAAGCTCCAAATCCACAAACAAGATGTACATGGATTAACTCATAACACTAGTTTGCTAAGAAAGTGTTAAAAGAAGATGTAGGAATTTTTCCTCATTAATTATTTCTCGTGAACTCTTTTTTTCTCTCATGAAAAAAGAGAGAGAAGATAGTGATGAGAATGAGATGAGAACTAAAGAAGCTAGCCATTTAAAACAAAAGAAAAAACAAGAATTTTCCACCAAATTCCCCAAGCTTCAAAAGGTCATGACTCACTTTCTTTATTTATTAAATAAAGGAAATGTTTTGTTCTCATTTAATTCTCCATGTGTGTCTCATACACACAACTAACATATAGCATATACATGTATAATAATGTATCATATACATTAACAAGTATTTGTATCAAATACAAATACAAATGAGAGATAAATAGAATGAGAATAATACTAGAATATATATATATATAATTATTAAATCAAAAATTGATTTAATAATCCAGCTTCAATAAGAGTCAGCTAGTATTATTAAAACGTCCGATCAAACCACGTGTTTGATCGAACTCCTGCATGTATCACCATACGTGCTCTACATTGTTTCGCCTGAGCTGGGAAATCTCTATGTGGGCCTCTAAAACCTCGACAATACGCTGGTAGTAGGTTAGAATCATATACATGGCCCACAAACACGTCAGCGGTACAAGCTGTGTCACGTCCCGCTTCCCAGAGTACGCAAGATTGGGCACGTGACATAGCCAACCATGCTACCTGTGGGTAGGAAATATCTATCCACAGTCACATTACGGTTGTAGAGATATCAAGAACAAAATAATAAACTAATCTAATACATGTCCAAATCCATAATAACAAGAATCAATAAACAATAAGTGCGGAAGCAAATGATCCAATACAATAAATAAACGGTACGTCCCATAATGCGGGCTCACATCTGGAAATGAAATGAAATAAATAAACTAAACCCTAAGGAACTCACAGTTCAGCCTGCTGGCTGAAGTACTCCTGCTCGGTCAACTGCAGTGGTAAGGAATCTGGGCCATGCAAAACTCAGACGTCAGCGCGTCATGTCAACCAAATAATATAATATAAACATGGTAAAAAGCAATGCAGGTATGAACATGAATAAAGCAGTACTAAGAAATAACAGAGCAGGGTAATGTGCAGTGGTGACTAAACTGTCCTATCAGGTTTCTACTCTATAGTCTTTGAAATCAATTGATGAATCGTCGATGTAACTCAATAGTATCCCGTGCGTGCCCGGGACCACGGTCAAGGTTCTCAGGGCTGAATCCGAGACGTGCCGCTAGGCAGTAAAGTAGGTAGCAGGATGGACGAGTGATGTCAGCATCATCACTCCCGGACTGGCCAAGCCCGTAAGACTGATCAGAACAGGTATCGAACTGTTGAGTTACAAGTCGGTTTCACCTTTGATTTCCCCATACCCCCAAGTTATGTATGTCAGGTCAGGTATTCAGTAGTCCAGGATTAATGCCAACACAGAATCAGGTAAAAGCAGGTCTGTCTGAATAGACAGCAGAAAATGGTCCATGAGGACCCCAAGTCAGGTTCGTTGGCATTGGGCATGAGATCATGTGATAAGTCAGGTCGTAGTACAGTAGGCTGAGTCAGTAAGTACAGGGTGTCATGTCCGATGTATCAGTATGTAAATACATATCAGGTGTAGCAAGGTCGAGTCAATATGCAATGTAACCGAGTATGTGCTCTCAACAGGTATACAATCAAATAAGTAACAGCAGCAAGAAAAAGTAATTAACAATAACGGTTCACTTAATCACAATAGCACATGAATATGGTGCAGTTGTATGATATTAACAGGTTCGAGCACCCTTGGGGTGCAATAATCACAGGGTAGCGCAATATCAATAACAGCAGGTAATAAAGATTTAAGTGTGCGACTATCATCCTATAAATAGTGAAATGATTAGCAGGTAGTCGTTATTAAAGTTATGGTGGCAAGGTACAATTTAGATGGCAGTATTATAATGCATATCACATTTCGTCCTATGAGGACAAGTAACAATACTTAGTTAAAACAGCAAGTTTTATGAGTCAAATATTTAATTAGTTTAACGTAGCATGTAGCAAGAAATCTTGCCTCGACGGTTTCGCAAACCGGAAAACACGAATGCAAATGTCGGCAGAAAATACGAGACGGGTGCAGGGGCCACGGATCGAGTCCAAACAGCGAACAGCGGGACCACACGAACCAGGGTACTTCGCTGGAACGTCGGGTCCAAACGACGGCACGGCCGGATTCCGGCAAAAGTCAACGGTAACGAAGTTAGCAAACACGATATACGTCAACAAGGACCAGCAAGAGGGGGTTTAACATTAATGGAAAGATAGAGATGCTTACAGGGAAGAAACAGGGCAACCACGACGGGTTCGACGGCGATGGGGCGCCGGCGAGGCAGCGACGGCGAACAGCGACGGCTGGAACTTTTCTGGGTTCGGGGAAAAGAGGGTGGTGCGGTGAGTCGAGGGGTGCTGGCCCGTTCTGGTGATCGAGGGGAGACGGAGGTGGCTCTGGTGACGACGGCGAGGATCGTCGGCACGTTTTCCGGCCACCCGGGGGTTGGTGCTAGGGTCGGGCTCGGGTTCTGGTGGTCCGGCGAGGGGAGGAGGAAGACGACGACGAGGTCGGGACGAGGGTGAAGAGAGGGAGTCCCTGGCGTCGTCGGCGATGGGAGGCGGCGGCGACGGCGAGACCCGTGTGCAGGTGGTGGCGTCGGGGTTGGGTCGCGGGCTCTGAAGGAGGGAGGAGAGGAGGTAGGGAGGGTGCGGCTAGGTTGAGGAGGCGAGGACGGCGACGGCGAGGTCGTGGGGAGGTCGGCGGCGCAAGCACGACGAGGCTAGGGTTAGGGTTCGAGGTTCTCGTGGGGTTTTCTTTCTCGCGATGGGGAGAGAAGAAGGAGGCTGCGTAAATATAAAGGAAGAGAGAGAGAGATTGTAGAGAAAGATTTTAGAGAGAGAAAGAGAATAGAGAGAGATAGCGAGAGACGGAGAGAGAGAGACGAAGAGAGAGAGAGGGAAAGGGGGGCCCACGAGGGAATTAAATCCCTCGTGATTGGCTGGGGAAGGGTACGGTGGTTAAAAAAAATATTTTAAAAGATTTAAAAAAATGTTAAACGATGAAATAGTAACAGAATATATATACTTCATAGTTTAAATATATATAATCAAACGGGCATTTTTTGGCGCTAGATGAAACATTTCCAAATCGCGCCCGGGTTGCGCCCAAATGTTTCAAATTCAAATTATAGGATTTTAAGCGGGTTCCAAATTTTGAAAAAGGGTGTTTAATGATAAAAATGCATGCCCCCAAGTCGGACACTTGCACGCGCGCGTAGCCGTCCAAACTTGCCCGTTTGGCCGAACGGGAAGAAATCTCGACACGCGGACGCTACCACGCGACTAGTGGCGACGAGTAGGCCAACATGGACATTTTAATTTCATTTTAGGTGTTAAAATTTGTTATGTGCCAAAATGACTTAACCGGTTAAAATTTAGCAATAAGCACCAAACCATCAGGATAAACGAAATGAGCAATGTATAACACTCAACAAGTACCAGAAATAGTATTATTGGGCTCGGGTGTTACAAGCTGCATGTAACGGCTACCTATGTATTGTTCGAAAGAAGGTCAATGAGTAAGCTCATCCGAACTCTACAAAGTTTATCGGTGACATTCATTGTACAGTCCGGTCTCTTCATCTGAGAGTGTCGCATACCGAGTTTGGGAGGTGGAAAACCATCAGACTCCTAATAACCCGATAAGTCATACCGATATGAAACTCATAACCACTTGAGAAACTACTGATAACACTTATCAGTAATTCTCATCTGTCTTGGCCAAGGACTTATGGTTATAGCCAATCACACACAATGCAACATCAATACCCTATACCGGAAGAGACGGATCCCTTCGATCGCTCATTGTCTCCATGTGCTTCGGGATTGTACCCAACTAAAATTTGTGTGCACGACTCTTTAAATCCGTGTTAGGGTAATAATTAAAGTACAGTGGGAACACACATAAGACATTATGACAATCTTAGGTCTATAGACTACCATGTACTCGTGTCACTAGAGAACTGCTATCTGATGATAGGTATAATCCCATCTAGGAGTTCTCTGGTGAATCCGTCCAATAAAACTCATTCTCCAATGAACACCTGTATACAATCTTTGGTGTCAAACACCAATGTCTATGGGATCAACCATCGCCCCGTACTGGGTCAAGAAACTTATACACCAGTATACTCTGGAGTATCGATACCCAGTCTCGATATTCCCTTGACTAGGGACATTTATGGATGTGCTTATGGACTATCCAGGCCCCACTAGTATGATCCCTATCATAATCCTGACAGTCAAGGAAAGATCCTATGGCTTTATCATTATGTATTAGCGATACATGATAACGAGTAAAACGTATACATATGAATGATAAATACAAACCAGATAGCATATTATCATCTCGGGTAAGATTGTTATATATATGACTCCTTCAATTACGATAATTGCCTTGAGAGTACCTATATCGAACAATCTCCCACTTGCACTTAAGACTAATTATTGTTGTATCACATACACAACTTCTCTACTAACAGTTTCACAAACCGTGTTCGAGAAACAGTCTCAGTGAATGGGTCCGCTACAATGAATCTATCTTTATCTTTCTATATCTCAATTTCACGGAAATCAACTATCTCCTAAACTGAACAAAAACTGCCTTAGAATTTGTCTGGATAGACGATGGGGCCATATTCACAAATGCACAATTTTATCCAGCAACTTCTTGTGCTGTATCCACAGCTGATTCATAATCAGCACCTAGTGCCATGACTACCCCAGTATCCTACTTAGAACTCTTTCCAATATACCACTCTCACTAAAGAGAGTAAACTAATAATCCGCGACAGGCATTCTGTTTTTTATGTCACCTTGAAGATCGGAACCAGTAACCGCCTCTATATGGAGGCTGCCATTTCCATACACCAAGAACATTCTTTTATATTCTTCATTGCTTTCCATTGGTTTCTCCAGGATTGGACTAATATCTGCTCAATACATCAAGTGCAAAAGCAACATCTGATCTGATACATGACATCTCTTCATAAATAGTGACTCTTCCACATGCGAGTACATTACCACACTTTGAGTCATCCATTCTAAAACCCTTTTGGAATGGTGTCATTTTTCCTTAATTGGGACAATCCCAAATACTCCTACTAGAGTACTAGATCATCTCTATAAACCTAGTCACTAAAATCAGTTGATATATTATCCAAATCTTATATAGAGAAACATTTGTGACTACCATAGTTTGACCGAACTGCAGTATAGAAACTTCACTTCCTATCATGAGTTTGTCATCTACATACAATATGAGGAACATGACAGTACTCCCTACATCCTTCTTACAAATATTAGGTTCATCTATCGTTTTGATGAAGTCAAACACTTTGACCGTAACATCAAAAAGAGATTATCCTTTCTCCACTATGCCTGCATTAGTCTACAAATATACGTAAGCTATTTGCACACTTTTCACTGCTCCCACTGACCAAGATAACTCTCTGGCAGAGTCATATACATGTACACTTCTAAATCCCTAGTATAAGTATCTACATTTTTTAATACTGAATACCTAGTATAAGTATCTACATTTCTTAATACTTCGAAGAATCTTGAAACTTCCAACGTTTGGTTCTCTACTTTATTCTTATATCCTATGAACTTTTCAAAATCTTTGGACTTTACATTTCAACAAGAATGCATGTCTAAAACCAGAGAACTCATAGGAAAACGGAATGAAATATGATTACCAACCCCTTGTCCATGTTGACACCGAACAACATACATCACTATGTATAAGTCCTATGAGTTCATAACTCATATTTTGTGTGTTGTAATTTGAAATTTGTATTTTGGTTAAGAATATTTACACCGCTATTTTTATACACCTTACCCAATCAACAAATTGATATAGGTAAATGTTTAGAATATATTTTTCAAAATTTATATCCCACTTTATCTAACAAAAAGACGGATATATTAGTTTTAAAAATTGATGCATGATAATAGTTATTCAAAACCAAAAGTTTGCCGATAGGAAAAATTAAGTGATTTTCCTAATAGCAACAATTGCTTCGATTTCCGACATTAGAATCAAGTCACCTTTCCCAATACTCCACTCCTTCTCAGCACATGTAACAACTTAAAGATATGGAATTCTAATCCGGTATCAATATACCCAGAAGTTAGAGTTAATTAAGAAAAGATTTTAATTAAACATACAGGAAACATGAATCATCAAAATGTTTCAAGAGGTGGCCGGGTATTCCTAGTAACACCCCATTCAATGCCTGGGCTCACAATAGTAGTTGCAATTTCCTTTCTGCTCACTTCAACCCATTTTGATATCTCTCCCACTTACCTTGTGTATATCGAACTTATGCTAGTTGATTTGCTTATTATCCTAACTTTTAGCTCCATCCTTGGGTTTGGAAGGAGACTATCCAACAAGCATAATTGATGTATTCTCATCATTTAAGGAACTCTCATACTTGAGATAAGGTGGAGGGGCGACACAAATGAGCAATTCACTTTCTTCAGAACCAGTGGCCATCCTCGGACTGAAATAATTTTTTTCGAGTTCGTATCTAACCATACGTGATGGCCATTCCAAGCAATATGGATCCACATAGTGATACAGAGTGTTCTGGAGAACACAAAATGGAAAGTAGGAGCGGAATTGACATATATGATCTTGTCGTGAGTTAAGACAATCATGATATTCCAAAACCAATGATTGTAAAAAGGTTAGTTAATTTGGTTAACGAGCCTTAGTTTAAGGTCGGTCATGGGTCGCTACCAGAGACACACACACACACACACACCCACACAGAGAGAGAGAGAAGAAACACTCAGCATGCACTCTAACCTATATTAGATCAGTTTATTAATTTATCTAATCTGATCTCCCACTGTTTTGTCGAATTCTCCTTCAAACCCTAAAAAAAGAACTAACCGGAATCATTTATAGAAAATCTCCCGAGTGTAACAATTACTAACAGTGGGAATCGAGACCCAAACTATCACATAAAAGGTATGCAATCACATTGCAAGTATCGACGCTTGAAACTCCCGATATCGGTTTTTACCCAATGCGGCTTATGACCTTAACATAGTCAACAAATCATAAGTCGTAAGTCAAGCTCAACCTATCATTTCGTGATTAATTTAGATCCACCCGCATGATCCTTAATATAGTCAACAAAGTCGTACGACCGTCCTAATCAATCGCATCGCACACTTACAGGAAGACATCACATCAAATATAGCACGAATACTAAGTACTCTGCTTCCTGAAATGAGAGAGGGCTACGACTAGTTTTGAAGAAAACCTTTAACGTAATGAACTTGATCTCGTTGAAGCAATCAGGCGGTTTTGCAAATTTATAGTTACATAGATTTTTTCAAGTGCGGATTCCCCGTGAAGGGTTCAAGGCTCTTACCTCATCGAATGAGATACATGATATTCCTAATCGAATACCTCTATGCAAAGCACAAAAATATGACTATAATTTCTTATGAAAATAGATTGGTTTTTAGGTTTGTTTTCTTTGCATTAATCCGAATTAATGTAATCCCATCATTTAGATAATCATAAATTATCTAGCATCTTCTTACACCATTACAGAAAAAACATAATATGAAAAGAAAATAGAATGCTATATATGCCATTCGCATTCATCATGGGGCATCGAGTCTTCACCATAAGGTTAGTTAACTTACGGCAGGGTGGAGGCAGCCCTTTCGCGGATGGAAAACATATACCAGCATTTATTTATATATCATATATATCAACATATATATCATCGCAGGCAGATGATCATCATTACAGGCAAGCGATAAACATCATCACAGGCAGGTAATCACATTACAAGTATGCAATGAACATCACAGAATATGGAAAAGCGGATATACTAAAAATCCCGCGTTATGATTGTGCCGATCACGAAACATGAAATTGTATGGTCGTGTGAATAGCCGTACAATATCGATCCACGACTCTTATCGAGTGCGGCAAGACACCCACCAATTCTAGAAGTGAGGCAACCTGTACTCAATGTCATGAGTAGGCCACCCAGTACTATCTAGAACCCAGTAACTTAAGCACTCCTCTGTGGGTCATACCTAACCCCCTACAAGCGCGGCAAACCACCCGCCAATCCGCTGTATTCTAGAATCCGGTGATTCAACCGCTTCACCGCGGGGTATCCTAGTATAAGAATTGAAAAATATACAATGCTAACATCGACCGCAACCAGGTCATGTCCTCATCAAAGAATATACAAACGACGACAACGATGGTCACATGTCGACCGCTCATCCCGAATAAATGAAATACATATATAACAATTATACAAGTACCTCACACGAGGGTTTATTCATCGCGACGATCCGACTTAACCATCACAACAACTACAATATCACAATAACAAATGTGCAACTCCGTCTAATTGCTCATATAGCAATTAGGCGACGTTTACCAATGCATATCCTTATTGGAGCCGTGTTCGAGCCGACTAAATGAAACAATTTGATTTAGTCAATTCGAAGCATGATATTAGAATTCATAAACCGTGAGACCGCAAACTTGAAATTCCAAAAACCGAATTTCAAGTTCATCCCAGCAATAAAAATCCCCTCGTTTTGCGTGAAATTGAACCCCGATAACCTTATAAAACCCCACACTATATGAGCCTTGATTCGGCCCCGAAACGGGGCCGAATCAGGGGCGGGATCAGCCCCGCATCGGGGCTGAACCAACCCTAAATTAGGGCTGATCCAGTGGCTGATTCAGCCCTCGATGCGGGGCGGAATCGGCCTCGATTTGGCCCTGAATCGGGGCCAAACTAAGCACAAATTGGATGGGTTTAGGTTATCTTGAGCCTACTCTAAACTCTTGGTCCGAACTAAGAATCCGGTGACTCCGGCATAAGCAAAAATGAGAGCTTTTCATGCAAATTTTTAAAACTAGTTTTGAAAATTTTAGGTTTCATGAATTCTAATGTCATCAAGATAAGTTGTAGTCATTGGACCAGCTCTGATACTACTGTAGGTTTACTACACTCTCTACAAGACAGTTTAAAGTATAGCGGAAGCAATAGTTTTTAAATTCAAGAGAACTATAGCAAGCACACTAAGAACCAAGACCAATAATTACAACTTGACACAACAAAAGAGCTAAAGTGAGAGGTTTGACAAACTATAACTTTTGTAGTGCGTTAGCCAGCTCTTCTTGAACTCCGGCTAGCCTCTACTAGGTCTGGAACAAGCTTGCACGAAGATATCCTTGCAATAGATGATCCACCTTGAAATAACTCCAACACAAGCACCAAATCCACAAACAAGATGTATATAGATTAACTAATAACACTAGTTTGCTAAGAAAGTATTAAAAGAAGATGCAGGAATATTTCCTCATTAATTATCTCTCATGAACTCTCTCTCTTTCTCTCATGAAAAAAGAAGAGAGAGAGAGAGAAGATCGTGGTGAGAATGAGATGAGAACCAAAGAAACTAGCCATATAAAACAAAAGAAAAAACAAGAATTTTCCATCCAATTCCACAAGCTTCAAAAGGTCATGACTCACTTTTTTTATTTAATAAATAAAGAAAATGGTTTGTTCTCATTTAATTCTCCATGTGTGTCTCATACACACAACTAACATGTGGCATATACATGTATAATAATGTATCATATAGATTAATAAGTATTTGTATCAAATACAAATACAAATGAGAGATAAATAGAATGAGCATAATACTAGAATATATATATATATATATATAATTATTAAATCAAAAATTGATTTAATAATCTGGCTTCAACAAGAGTCGGCTAGTATTATTAAAATGTCTGATCAAACCACGTGTATCAAATACATGTGTTTGATCGAACTTTTGCATATATCACCATACATGCTCTATATCGTTTCGCCTGATCTGGGAAACCTCTATGTAGGACTTAAAGACTTTACAATACGCTTGCAGTAGGTTAGGATCATATCCATGGCCCACAAGCACGTCAGCGGTACAAGCTTATGTAATGGCTACCCATATATTAATCGAAAGAATTTCAACGAGCAAGCTCATATGAACCCTGCAAAGACCATCAGTGATATTCACCGTACAGTCCGGTCTCTTCGTTTGAGAGTGTCGCATACCGAGTCTGGGAGGTGGAATATCGTCAGATTCCCAATAACTCGATAATTCATGCCGATATGAAACTCATAACCACATGAGAAACTACTGATAACACTTATCCGTAATTCTCATTTTCCTTGGCCAAGCACTTATGGTTATAACCAATCACGCACAGTGCGACATCAACTCTCTATACCGGGAAAGATGAATCCCTTCGATCGCTCATTGCCTCCATGTGCTTCGGGACTGTACCCAACTAAAACCTATTTGCACGACTGTTTAAATCCGTGGTAGGGTAGTAATCAAAGTACAGTGGGAACACATAAAACATTATGACAATCTTAGGTCTACAAACTACTCTGTACTCATGTAACGTTTTGAAAATCGTTTCGGTGAAATTTCGGAAAAATCGGTAAAATAAAGGGGTTTTCTGTAAAAGTCAAAATACAAATATCTTTATTATAAAATTAAATATACATATTCTATCTATGTAATTACTAGTATTTGGTGTTTATTAAGCCACTGGTAAAATTTCTAATTTTCTGAAAATTTTTCCGAAATTAATTATTTTAGTATTATTTTAAGCCGTCACTAATACATTTAATTAGGGAAAATTACAAATTGGAATGGGTTGATACAAATTTTATAATTCATGACACACTAAACTGACATGTAAAATATTGTTTTTGAAATGAAATAGTTTGCCAAAACGGTTTTGGAAATATCGAAGAAAAATGGCTTAATTAGTGAATGTTGTGTTAATGGGAATTGGGGTAATACATTTATCTTTTTCCCTAACCCATACACCCACACCTCACCCTTTCTTCTTCTCCCCATGTGGCTGGCCCCCCTTTGACAGCCCTCTCCCTCTCTCTCTCTCTAATCACCTCACTTTTCATTATTTAAACAATGAAAAGAAAAGAAAATGAAAGAAAGTCAAATGGGTGTGGACCTTGTCTTTTCTCCCCACTTTCAACCCCTCCCTCTCTCTCCTCACACCCCTCCAATTCTGGCCGAAATTTCCAGCCCTACAGCAGCATCCCCTTCCCCAAATCTCACTCCATTTTGCATCAAAAAAATTCACAAAAATCACTTCAAATCCATACAAATTCAACTCTAATTCCAAATCCAAGTTTTACCCATTATTCCTTGGCCTTTCAAGTATGGATCTTTGTAAAAAGAGAGCATTTTGGGAGGCTAGATCTTAAGTTTGATCTCATGGTTTGGAGGTATAATCCTAACCCAAGTGTTTAATTTTTGATAA
Source organism: Agapanthus africanus (assembly GCA_030015575.1). Classification (NCBI taxonomy): domain Eukaryota; kingdom Viridiplantae; phylum Streptophyta; class Magnoliopsida; order Asparagales; family Amaryllidaceae; genus Agapanthus; species Agapanthus africanus. Next base: position 468,025,664 of record JASDDO010000001.1, read on the forward strand.
GCTACTTTAAATTAGTTTAATTAGCTAATTATTTGATTCCAATTTCAAGATTGAAAATTTATGAAAGAGTTTGAATGTAAATTAGGGTTTCTATCATAGGATTATGGTTGTGGTGGGTAGATTAATATGTTATGACATGTACAAATCTAAGCTAGTTGCTATATTACAAATTGCCACTTTTTAATCGTCAAATTTAAGCTATTTTGCTTACTAGGTTTTTATTATTGCATTTGATGAAATTAAAAATCTAGTGAGGGTTGTGTTTTAAATTAGGGTTTTTATTATATCATCAAGGTTGAAATGTATAGTTTGACATCTTAAAATATGTAAAGCCTAGTTTGGGTGTTAAATTGCAAATTGTTATATGTAAATTGTCCAAATTAGTTAATTGTTGCAAACTAGGTTTTTGGGTTTAATGAAATTGATGAGAGTAAATTATGGAAATGATTTGTATGACTTATTTAAGATATTTAATGAGTATTGTGGCCGCTAGATTTGTTTAAAGATCAAGTTTTGTACTAAAACGGTTAATTTTGCTTGCTAGATTTTCGGAAAAATGGCTTTTAAAGTGAGTTTGAGGTTTTTGTGAATTGCAACCTATTTCTTATTATAATTAGTGATTGTGAATGTGTAAATGGGTGTGTTTGGGTTTTTCTCGATGGTTTGGCATTTGTACGCCGACGTCGTGGGTTTTTGGGTTGATTTGTGAAAACAACCATAGGTTTTGACCTATGTGGGATTCGTGTGTCGTTTTGGTCATGAGTCGGATTTTAATGCGATACTGTGCATTATGATATGTAGGTACCCCATGTGGACTTCGAGACGACAAGCAAGCACGTGGCGACGTCGGCACCGGCGAGCGAGGACCAGATGAGTAGATTTATATCTACGGGGAGAAGTCAGGTAGATGGCGTATAGCACCCCTGCAGTTCGTGGTGATGTATACGAATACGTACACGCACATATATATTGATTATATATTGTTGAGTTTATTGATGATAAAGATAGATTTTAGGTGTGATTGGATAGGTTTAGTGTTGCGAGACCCTAGAGTAGAGGTTGCACCACATTTACACACACGCACTCATACTTGCATACATTCTTCTTTCATATGTGCTTATATGAGGTTATATTGTTATGCGTTCATATGAATATGGGACTATATGTTCATATATTGGATTTGAGGATAGTATTTGGGATTTGAGGTGAGTCGATAAGATTTGATTGAGACCGCGAGAACGGTGATATGGCAGGATTCGTACTTGAGATACGTCCTGATGTTATAGCGGATCTTGGGACGATGATGCATGTGGATAGTGTTATACATTGAATGGTTGACATGTGATCGTGATATGAGATAAGATATGTTAAGATATTCATAATATGTCGCATTAGGCGATGTATACCTCTTTATGACGATATATGATGATGATATCGGTTTGTATGAGGCTGTAGATCAGCAGTCAGATCATGATTAGATTAATGATATTAGTATTATACTAGACGTAGATCTGTATCCCGGATTATGATCTTTGATAAAGAGGATACCAAATGATTAATTTGATGAATGTGATACTGACCTGTACCCAGATTTGGGGATGCCGTACGACGGATTTACGTACGAGCTATATATTGATGTTTGATCCGCACTCTTGACTTGGGAATGTCTGATTATAGATATGGTATCGGATATGATATTATTGAGGCAGGATCACCGACTAACATATACATGTAGGTATATGTATCGACTCAGAGGTTAGGCGGTTTCCTTACCTTCAGTAGCCAGTTAGCTTAGCCCTTTAGTTTAGTGTAGTTGTTAGACTAGATTTATATTAAATATAGATTTGTTATCTTTGTGCCTAGTATTTAGCTCCCGCTCATTATTGCGGTTGCTCCGCATCGCATACTTATTATGATTCATATTCCATTATTGATATCATGTTGTTAGGACACCAGCACCATTACCGATGATGCGTATGTACCACGTACACTTATTTGCCGGCTCACACACATCTTCATCGGTAATTACCATACCACGTACACTTAGAGAATATTATTTCTTGACTTAGCTTGTTAGATAGTAGTTTTGACATGATATTAGTGTACTTGCCTTATATGCTATTTTAGACATTGTAGTTATTACTTGTCACTTCATGCATACTGTTATTCATTGTTATGCCGCATTCATGGATTCTCATGCATATATTCACTATTTTACGTGCTATTGAGGTTTTGGATTCGGATTTCCATGAGATTTTCTGGATTTGGGGGAAAACCGCAAAACTTATAAAAACTTCTTCTCTCTCTTTTTAAATGAAAAGCGCGGTTTTCCCATGATGTATGAGTCGTCCACCATGAGTTTGCTGATAGATTTCGAGACCCGATTTGAGAAGACGGATGAATCGTTTCGGGTACATGGTGGACCCGGTAAGGTACCCCGGGGCAAGAAGCGCGTGGTGATGATGATGTGAGCCTGGCAGGGGAGCACTACCTACCGGTGATTTTACCCGATGCGTCGGATATCCAGAGGATACTGTCGTGGTCTTGAGATGGATATTAGGGGCCGGTCTGGACTGACGGCGCCCTAGATAGTAAGATTGAGACATACAGAGATATTTGAGATATTGAGGTACAGAGATTGCGACACAGAGATATCGAGATATTTGGATACTTGTTTTGTGTCGATGCTAGACACTGTTTATGCTGATTTCATTATGATACCTCATTTTAAATATACAAAAATCTCACTACGTTATGAAAGCAGTTTTTTCAGTTTCATGTATTCTATTTTCATGCATTCATACCGCATCCATATGATATATTGCTACATGCGGCACTGACACGGGCACATGGGATTACACTTGGGTTAGATATTTACCCTAGCCATTATTATAGGCTGCAGGTTTTATATTTGAGGATTATATATTATGATCGTATGACCTAGGCTTGCGTCATACATGCGATTCCTGTTCGTAGATGTATTCTATTCACGAGTTGGCAACTCACCCCCGTTGTGCCACAGTTCTTGCAGGTTTTGCTGTACAAGTTTCATTACGGCTTTGCTGGCACGGCTTCTTTTCTGGTAACTTGCTAGTAGGTGGGTTTATTGGTATCGTACCCATCATTATACTTTGTATAATATTTTTCAGTTGTATCTAGTAAATTCCATCAACCAAACATGTATTTATTTCAGAGATAGAGACCAGTGATGTTTATTCTTTCGACCTTAGAGTCGCACGTTGTATTTCTATGGATTTCTTACTGTTTTGAGTTTCCTTTTGAATTTTGATCCTCGCCCTTGGCGTTGTATATTATATTGCTTGTGTGGTTGTGACCGTCGATTGACGAAGAGCTAGTTCCCGCTTGGGGATGCCTTTTTTATTGATTTCGTATACTATTCATATTGTATCTCGTTTGGGGGCCAGTATTCACAAAGGAGACTCTGCCGAAATTTTCAGAAAATACTTGATGTTTTAAAAATGCATAATTCGGCTTATGCTATTAAAACTACTTGTTTTAAGTTGGTTTTTCTTCACTCTACTACTTTTCTTAGTTTGGATTTCTGGGTTTTCGGCTTACTTAGATTACGTACGCCTCGAGACGTTTCGTAGTTTAAGTGCCGATCATGTTCCGTGCTTTCGGGACGTGACAACTCATGCCACCAGAGAACTGCCATCTGACGATAGGTATAATCCCATCTAGGAATTCTTTGGCGAGTCCGTTCAGTGAAACTCATTCTTAAATGAGCACATGTATACAATCTTTGGTGTCAAACACCAATGGTTATGGGATCAACCATCGTCCCGTACGGGGTCAAGAGACATATACACTAGTCTACTCTGGAGTATCGATATCCAGTCTCAATACTCTCTCGACTAGGGACATTTAAGGATGTGCTTATGGACTATCCAGGCCCCACTAGTATGATCCCTATCATAATCCTGGAAATCAAGCAAAGATCCTACATGCTTTATTATTATGTATTAGGGATACGTGATAACGAGCAAAACGTATATACATGAATGATAAATACAAACCAGATAGCATGCTATCATTTCGAGTAAGATTATTCTTTATATAAGTCCCCCTTCAACTACAATAATTGCCTTGAGGGCAACTATATCCAACACATTTTTCTCATGAACTCATTGGAATATGTTAGATAAAAATCATAAACAAAAGCCTGCTGAGTCCTGACAAGAAATAATTAGGACTAATAAAAAAACCGACCGACCCGACCCGATCGATTTCCATCGGTTTGTGAGAGATGTCGGGTCGGGTCTAAAAAACTTAATAATCGGTTATTGGGTCGGGTATGAGGTTTGGAATTTTCAAACCCGATCAAACCCGACTCGATCGATCAAAATCCTATATATACAATTTTCTAATCCTACCCTTATTTCTAACCCTAATTTCCTCTCTCTAAGTTTCTCTTCCTCCCTCCTAATTTTCTCGAACTCTAATTTCCTCACTCCAAATTGCATCGCCTCCCTCCTAAGCCTCCTCTGAGTCTTCCCTAGATCTCCGATCTCTCACCCGAACCCTAAATTTCTTCAGATATCCCTCGAACTCCCTTACTAGTCTCTAGATCTCTGATCTCTCTTAAATTTCTTCAAATATCTCTCGAATCTCCCTTACTACTCAAAAGTCCCTCGAATCTCCCTCAAAAGTCAAATATTTCTCAATTACTCTAATGGCTTTCATCTTCTCGTGAGAAAGTTGCAACCCTGTTTCACAACAACAAGATCTTCTTCTGTTTCACAACCTTTCAGGTGAGTTATCAAGTACTTTTATTACCACATCTTCATCATGTTTGGTTTATACACAATTTTTACCTTTCTTAAATAATTCTTTTTCTCCTTTAGAAAAAATGGAGAAAGCATATCAATTGTTTAAAATATTTTATGCTTAATAAAGTCAGCAAAGGATTTAGAGTATATTCCATTATCTTTAGCATTTGATTTATTGTTTGAGCTCAACTGAACATAAAAATTTTCTTTTTCTTTTTCCCGTTTCAGCACCAAAGGACATTCAAATTGGTCCATCCCCTCCTGTAATCTTTTGTGGTCTTGAATCTTACTCATCTTCTGGAACCGCAACTCTACAACTAGAGGTATGTCCGAGCAAGCAACTCAGCAATATAACATATAGCAAGCATGCCTCCTCCACCTCCTACAGCGGCAGCTGGTTATGATTTTTTTATTATTCTTAGATGTAAAATGGTTGTTGGCTTGTTAGTTGCTGCCGCAATGTTTATTAGTTCATAACTTCTTATTATTGTTTGATTAGTGTTTCTAATTTTAAATGAGAATATTGCTTTGCAATCTTTAAAATGTTTTTATTATGTAATTGATTGAATCATTCAAAGTTATTTATAAATATACAACTTGTGTATTTCACTTTTGTAGAATGGTGAAGAGCAAAATTCCAACACCGTTAATTCCTTAAACTCTTCTAAGACTAAGAGGAAGGTTACATCTTGATCACGAGCGTGGGATCTTTTTACAAAAGATGAGATGCATAATATTGCAACATGCAATTATTGTAGTCAAGAATATCTTGCACATAGCAAAAAGAATGGTACTAAATCACTATTATTGCATACCAATAATTGCATTAAGAACCCTCGTAATTTAGAAACCCGACAAGCTCAATTGACCTTTAAGGTTGGGGAAGGGGGAAAACAAGCGGGTTTGGTTCATGAGTATTTAATCAAGAAGAAACCAGAAAAGCTCTTTCATATTTTGTAATTTTAGATGTGCTTCCTTTTAGGATGGTTGATGGGAGAGGGTTTTCATATCAGTTTGTTGTCCACATTTTAAGATTCCTTCTCGTTTCACCTTTCAAAGAGATTGTTATAGTCTCTATTTAGAAAGAAAGGAAAATTTAAAATCCTTTTTACGTGATCCTTGTCAAAGAGTGTGCCTTACGGCACATTGGATTGATCACGAGTGGAAGTTGAGAAAGAGAATGATAAACTTTTGTCCAATCGATGGTCATAAAGGTGAAGATCTCGGGAGAGCCATAGAAATATGTTTGATAGATAGGGGTATCAATGGCGTTTTCACAACCACCGTCGATAATGCTAGTTTAAACGAAACCATGATTTCATATTTAAAGAGGAAAATTAATAATTGGTATAGTAGCATGTTAAGAGCGCGGTTTCTTCATATGCGTTGCATTGCACACATTATCAATTTGGTTGTTAGTGATGAGATTAAAGAGTTAAATCATTCCGTAGTTCGTGTTCGTTTTTCCATTCGCTATGTGAGGCAATCTCCTTCTAGATTGCAAAAATTCAAAAATTGCATTGAGGCCGAAAAAATCGAATATAAGAAAGGGTTGTGTGTTTGGATGTCCCCACTAGATGGAACTCGACATACTTAATGTTAATGTTGGGTGCCGCCGAAATATATGAATGCGCTTTTGATAGATTGTTCTCACAAGAACCTCTTTTTGTGCACGATCGTAAACATGCAGATGGAAGTTGTGGAATTCCGGATGAAGATAATTGAAACAATGTTAGAAAGTTTTGTTTCTTTCTTAAAAAATTTATGATCTCACAAATAAGGTTTCTGCTCTTCTTATGTAACTTCCAATTTCTTTATTCATGAGATTTTTAAAGTTGCAAATTCTTTAAAGAAGCAAGTAATGATTTAGATATATGTGTAATGGCTCGATGCATGAGGGAAAAGTATGATAAGTATTGGGGAAATTGGGGAAAATGAACTTTTTGGATTATTTTGCGCTTGTTCTTGACCCTCGATTCAAATGTAAAGCAATGGAGTTAGCTTTACCGGTCTTACATACTTGTATCCAATCCGTAAATGTAGCTTTGAAAAAAATGAGAGAAGCCCTATTTGAATTGTTTAACGAGTATAATGTAATGTATGGGAATAACACAACCATACAAGCTAGTCAATCATCTACCCTTTTTGCTGAAGATGAAGATGATGAGTTAAGTTCATGCTTTAAAAGAATGAGAGTGGAATTCGAAGGCTACAAATGCAAATTGGAGTTGGAGAAATATCTAGATGAAGCGAATGAGCCACCTAATGTTGATATAGACATCTTGAATTTTTGGAAAATTAATAGTTCATGATTTCCAATCCTCTCGAAGACGGCTCATGATGTGTTGGCAGTTCCTATCTCTACAGTGGCGTTTGAGTCTGCGTTTAGTATTGGTGGTCGAGTTCTTGATCCTTTTAGAAGCTCATGGACTCCAAGAATAGTACAAACTCTATTATGCACCGAAGATTGGATTCGTGCTTATTTGAATCAACCTAGGCTTGATATTGAGGAGGATCTAACAAGTCTTGAGCATTTAGATGAAAGTGAGAAGTTTATAGTGTATTTTTACTTTTCTTTTTTATTATTTATAAACTTGTAGTTATTTTTTAAAATATTAATTATTGTCTCATGTCTATCACTATTTATTTTCAGAGTTGAGCAAGCTCTCTGTTGAGCCAACTATCACGGAGTTATGATGATATGGTGTTGGTGGTGATGAGGTGATGCTTTAGCGGAGGCTTGTTGTATCTGCGCTAGTAGAGGCTTGTTGTTTCTGTTGGTAACTTGGTATTTTGTGTGTGATGTTCTGCGCTAGTAGAGGCTTTGCAATCTTTAAAATTTTCAGAATATTTGATAAAAGTAGTAATATTTTAAAAGTTTGTGATAGTCATTCTAGAATATTTAAGATAATATCCCTCAATGGATATTATTTTTTCCCAAATTCATGAGGGTTTTTTGTTATGTGTCATGCAAAAATGTAAATTGAAAGTTCAATTTAAATTCCTGTTACTAATGACACATTAAGAATTTATAAGGTGTGAAAAAAAGATTTAAGAGGTTATTTACAACTTTTCTGATTTTCAGATGATTGCTTTTATCTTTTCCTTTTAATTCTTTTGAATAATAAATATGAGAGAGAGAGAGAGAGAGGACATGTCATTTCTGGAATTAAAAAAAATGAGTAACTTTTCAGATTTTTACTTTTTTAATGATAAATTAAAGAAATGCCACATACCATTTCTTGATTTTACATTTTATATTGCTGGAAGTAGCTCGTAAGCCTAACCCATGCACAAATTACACGCATATACCGAGAGGTCCCATGAATCTGCGTCAAGCACCTTAAACTGTGAGTACTTGAATTAATTATATTAGTAGAGATATGAATATGGTGTTTTTTTTGCCGAAATACACCACCTCTTTCCTATTTGAAATACCCCACCGCCCAAAAAAATTGATATTTTTAGAAAAAGCACTCATAACATAACATGAAATTGATCTGAATAGGCAACCAAAGTTAATTTCCATTCAAGTTCAGGTAGATTTGGCCCTTAGAGATGATTAATTGACCAAAACCCCCTTCCAAAGACTATAATATGTGCTTAAATAGATATTTCTCTCATTATCTCAATTCTAACTACTACATTTAACAAAGGCAAATAACTATCCTAAAAAATTTATCCTAAGCTGATTGAATTTGTTGATTTACCAACATAATAACTTCTATTAATTTTCTTCAGAAATGAGTTATCGATAAAAGAGAGAACCGTTGATAAATTTCAATGAATCTTCTTTCCAATAATACATAAAAAACCGAGGGGAAAAATGTCAAATGGGTTCTCCAAAAAATCAATCAAGGATACCTTAAGGGCACACGCTTGGTAAGAGATAATCTAGATGGTTATCCTGGATTCCTATGAAATATTGCCATGCTTGTTTAGATATAGCAAATATTCCTAGAAATATAGAATTACCGTAGTAACCAAATGATCCCGTTCCATTGGAATCTTAACCCCCCAAAACCCACGACTCTCCTAAATCATTATCAAATATTCCCTCCTAGCACGAGATGCGTCACTACCGTTTGCAACCCACCACCACCCTCCGGCCTTCCCAGCCGCCGGCCGGCTATGAGCCACCGGCTAGTTGTTCGCCGCCCGTCAGCCGCTGGTCGACGGTTGCACATACTTATATTATCAGGGATGATTAAAATATACCAAGCACGTCGAGATAAGATTTCTTGAAATTAGATTCATGGTCATCATGTTTCTGGAAATACGGGATTCCTGTTAATCTTCTATTTCATGTACCAAACACAGTCTAAATAAAAATATACATGAACCCCAGTTAATTTCTTCCCTTCTTGAAATCCAAATTACAATGCCCAAATTAAAACAAATGTGATGGATCTCTGGATCTCCTTCAGATATTACCTTCCGTTGATCCGCAGCGAGTGGAGACGAGCGGCTGAGATTGAGTTGGAGGTTGCCTCTTGGAGCGTGTGGATCTCAGCGGGCTTTGAATTGGTTGCGGTCGAGCTACCTACAAGAAAGTCCCGGGCTGGTTGTGCCATCGAGAACCCTCCGACGATCAAGTTAGACGGGGTATTTTGGCAGAGTAACGGCCTGTTGGGGTGAAAAATGGCTTACCTGAGTCGTCTGAGAGAGGGGTTTATATAGTGGCAGCCATGGGCTGGCGGACGCGAGATTTACGCCGGTTGTTACGCCCCTGGTGTTACGCCCGCGTAAAAGGCGGGATACCCCATTAATGACGAGATGTGCTCGTTAATGGGGGAACGCGCTGGTGTGGAACGCGGGATCATGGGTGACGGATATCTCGCGTCTGGCGAGATTCGCGAAGCCGTGGTGGAGGCGCCTGTGATCAGTGCTGTGGGTCGGTCAATGAGACTGAGGAAGCTAGGCTCGGCGGGAGGCTCGGGAACGAGCGGGAGGCCGAGCGAGCTTGGTTCTGTGATAGCTCGGAGGCGAGTTGGGGGGGCTAAGGGAACTCAGCGTGTGGGAAGGCTCGGAGGCGAGCCAACGGTTGTTTGTAAGGCGAGCATAGGAGTGGTCTGTAAGGCCGCCGAAGGTCGGGAACATCCTCGGGTCGGAGGCCCGGGGTATGCTTCCAATCGTATCGTTCTTGATCCTTTCTTGTAAGCTCTGGGACACGTCATCTGCCATGTGTCATGATATGGGGAATCACCGGTATCAAGCATCATCATTAGCTCCCCATTCTCGTCTCGACCCATTCATGGGTCAGGTCGAGAGTGGTCTGACCGGTCACCCGGGGTAAGCTTTTATTTGAAGATATCGTCGGTGCGTATTCCCGGGCAATTAGTTGTATTTTCTTGATGGCGTTAGCGGATCATGAGAGAGATCTCACATTAAAGAGGAGCCGCCGATTCGTGCGTACGTTCGTCGAAATGCCAGCCCACGTGTCTGGCGCTGGTTGGCTGACGCGACGGGCCGCTAGTGTTCTTGCGCCCGATGGACGCTCCCAATGTAAGTGCGACAGGTGGGATGTTGTCGGCCGTTGACTGCGAAGCGCTGTTTTGGCGGGAGACGATCGGCGTCATAGGATGCGTATGCCGGTTGCTATAAATAGAGGTGGGATCCTCTTCAGGGTCCATACTTCGCAATAATCTCCTCGTCCCTTCGTGTGTGTAGAGGCGCAATTGCAAGGATTAAATAACACACTTTTAAAGAAAACGATTTTTGAATGTTTAAGGTATTTATTCGTAAAATGGTATTTTTCCATAAACTAAAATCCCAAAATTCATTGTGCTATGTCAAAAAATGTGTGTTGTGATGATGTAGGTCATTCTCTCGTGAGTTATCTAAAGGTAATACGGTTAAATTGAATAATTATAAGCTGTATGTAATATGATGGTATTTTACTGTAAAAGTGAAATAGAAATTGCAACATGAATTATTTTGAGGTAAAACTTGTTCTAATGTGTTTACTTATGTTTGTTAAACATTATGAGAGAATATGGTATTTTATTATTTAAGAAAAAAGGAGTTTTTAAAGAAAAATGAATTGGAAGTCGGAATAACTCCGCTTCCGACGGGTTTTGAAAAAGAAAAGTTTTAGAATAGAGATGGAGGAGGGGAAAGGGAACTTACAGGTTATAAAGGAAGATGGGAGATGAAAGAAGCTTTTGGAACCATCGGGGTGTCGTTTTGTCGCCAGATTCTCCTCGAAACGTCGTCGGAGTTTCGCCCTTTGCTAACTCTACTTGCACAACTTGGGACTTGGAAATTTTAGAGAGTTTTTGTAATGGAATTCTGAATGAGGAGGGGTGAAATGTAGTGTGGTATTTATAGGGAAAATTAGGGTTTAGGGTAATGAAGAATGGAATTAAAATTTGCATTAAAAATGAATTAAAGAGAGGAATTATCACTATCTGGATGTTTTCAGAGTAAACAAACAATATGGGGGTAGTGGGGTAGGCGAAGGGGTACCAGGGGAAAAAATTGGGGAGCATCCCCTACGGGGTCCCAGTGGTGCCGGTCCAAACAAGGATTCGCCGGTCAAATTCCGGCGATGGATGGTGGGATCTTCGCCACGTGTCCCCGTCGCTTCGACTAACCTATTGCACATGTTTGTTTAATCTGTGACTTTTCATTTTACGTGTAGTGCACGTATAAACCTTTGGGCTTCTAAAGTTTAGGGTTGTTACAAAGGTTCAAATGTTGGAACGCTTAAAGCCCGAGTCTACTCAGGATCTCCGATTCACAAATAGACCGAGACATAGGAGGGACGACAACCGGAAATGCGAACGTGAAGACTAACAAACCCCGAGAGCGGGCGGAGTGAAGACTAATAAACCCCGAGAGCCAACTTTGGAGGAAAGGAGAAATAAGGTCCACTCTTTCAGAAGAGGCAAGGTTCACAAAATATTCAAAGATGCTCTGAAGAATGGATTGCGGCTACCAGAACCAAAAAGGCTAAGTGAAGCGAACATGGTTGATCATCCCAATTATTGCCCATACCACCGAGTATTGGGACACACTATTGAAGACTTGCATTTTCAAGGATTGGGTCGAGAAACAATATAAGGCAGGAGAAATCTCGTTGTCCCCTGAAGTGTTGACAAATAATCAAGCCGAGACCTCCAATTTTATACAAACAGAGACTGAGGTATTTTGGGAACTGGCCGCTCTTAATTGTTCACCCTTCCCTGAAAGGGGAAAACCACAGTGGCAATCCAATGGTCCGGCAAGTAACATTGACAATGATGGGGCAATAAACAAATGCGCGATCCATACGGTTTACATGGTCGGACATGAAGAAACGAACCCTCCTACGCTTCACAGCCATGGTGATGATATGGTTGACGCCGCCCAATATTGGCTCGGTTCAGATAATGATGAGGACTCTGCTCTAGCTGCTAAGCAAAAGGAGCCCATGGTTCTTGGAGAATTAAGCTCAGGCGATGAGGATAGCCCATTCGTCGTCCCCAAAACTACAGAACAAGTGTTATTCCAATGGCTTCAAGAGCAATTTCAGGGCCGTGATAGGGAGTTAGCCAAGATCCGTTCCAAAGTCGACGATCTGGTGAATGTTGTGGAAAATCTTGCAACCTGAGTCCTTCAAATGCAATCACAACAAAATCAAAATTTGGTCCACGAACCAGGGATTGATGTCCCAAAGCAGCCAATAACTATTCCCTTCGGTCTAAGAGCAGAACACCTTCATGAAAGTCAACAATGGTTAGCCTCCAGGAAAGTCCTGACGCATGACTGCGACCAGCTGACATGGGACAGAATTAAGGGAAAGTCATCAACAGATCCCGAAATTCTCCAGGAATTACTAAAAAGAATCCATATGTTGGAACACGCAGGGCCCGAATCTCTTCCAAACTACCAATATAACAACAATTTCAAATATTCGAAGAACAGCAACCGCAAAGGTGGGCCTCCCAAGGACACTGGATCCTCTAATGCATCTGCCGACCAAAGTAGGTGAGGAGCAGGCAGGCCTAATGCCGATCAGCCTCGAAAACCAGTGTTGGGAAGGGGAGGGGAATCGCCCCTGGTAGAGAAATTGAATAAGGTCTATTCTTTCAGAAGGGACAGAGTCCGTAAAATATTCGAGGATGCCCTGAGAAACGGTCTGCAATTACCTAAATCAAAAAGACCATATGAAGCAAACATGACTGATGATCCCTTGTACTGCCCGTATCACAGAATGGCGAGTCATATTAATTAAGACTGCTTTATTTTCAAGAATTGGGTTGAAAAACAATACAATAAGGGAGTGGTCTTATTGGCCAAAACCGCGTTAGCAGAAAACCAAGCTACGATCGTCCACTCCATTCGAACGAAGACCAAAACCCTCTAGGGGCGACGACTCAATCGCCTGCTCCAGAAAATGACCCAGTCCACCCAGTTTCTACGAGACACACGTGAATTTCTCTCCAAAAGGACAAAGTGAGCATTGAAGCACCGTGAGATCAAAGTCCAAGGATTTTTGAATAAGCGCACAGCTATGACCTCTAAGTCGTTAAACTGGAAAATAAAATAGAATTGTTGTAAAAAAATAAAAACGAAAAATATAACAAAAAAAATGGAATGTCCACAAACAAAACGTGCATGGATGAAAACCCGAAAGGGCTCCGTGAGTAAAATTAGCAGGACTACCGGCGAGTTTGTGAAAAACCCGAAAGGGCGTAAACTCATGACAAAGGGACGAAAATACACCCGCAAAGTCCTCTCGACCTTGTGAGGAGAATATTCCGTCGTGAGATCCTTACGACTCACAAAGGAGCAATACACTTAGGAATCCCCACGACTCCTAAGAAGAAAATATGCTTACAAGATTCTTTCGACTCGTAGGGAGAAAATGTTTTTATGAGACCCTTACGGCTTATAAAATTGAAAATCCTTAGGTGATAGAGATCTAAATGTGTCTCTTAATCCATCGCTCCCCAACGGGTAACAGCAAATGATGAGTCGCTCATGGCACTACGCTTTAGTGTTAACAGTGTTGATGCCGACCCAAAATCCAAATCCCCAAGATTCCCAAACGGCGAATGATGAGTCGCTCCTGGTATAATATTCCAGTGCAGCAATGCTGACACCAACCAAAATCCAAATCCCCAAATTCCTAAACGGCGAATGATGATTCGCTCCTGGTACTATATTTTAGTGCAGTGATTTTGACTCCAACCAAAATCCAAATCCCCCAAATTCTTTCAGCCCTACGGCCAGTCCTCAAATTAACTACCGTATAAAATCCACGGGCTCAAATGATCCTCATCATACCCATGCCCCACCGTAATCACCAGCCTCGCAGTCGGTTTCCTCCATCGGAATTATGCTCCATTTGGGAAGACCCACCCATGTGTCCCACGATACATGAGGAGAACAGAGCTTACAAGATTCTCTCAACTCGTATGAAAATACTTTCATGGGATCCTTACGACTCACAAGGGAAAAACACACTTGGGGTCCTCACGACTCCTAAGAAGAAAATGCATCTACGGGATCCAATCGATTCGTAGGGAGAAAATGCTTTTATGAGACCCTTACGGCTCATAAAATTGAAAAGCCTTAGGTGATAGAGGCTTAAACCTGTCTCTTAAGCCATCGTTTCCTAACGGGCATGGCAAATGATGATTCTCTCCTGGTACGACATTCCAGTGTAGCGATGCTGATACCAAACCAAAACAAAAATCTCTAAATCGTCTCACGGTAAATGATGAATCGCTCCTGGTACCTGTTCACACCATAATATTGCATTATTATATTCCCCATTCTTATTCTTTTTATAAATAAACGGGTGCTTTTGACGCATGTCTGCTACATGTTACAGGTTACAGGTTCTTGGACAGAAAACAGTGAAAACGATATAAAGATGATGAAAAAGTGGACTTTAACCAATGAACAAAAGATCTTGATCAAGCCTACATCAAAGATAAAATTCACAAAGTACAAGGCAACGTAAGGTCCAAGATTACAAGCGAACGGTTAAAAAGCCATTGCAAATTGTTCACTGGAAATCTGGAACCAACCTAAAAGCCCAAATGGAAAAGGACATATGGAAACAGGAAGACCAAGTCAATACGAGCTAGCCCAAGAAAAATGATATTCCAAAGCCACTATTGGGCCGCGGAACCGCGGCCAAACAGGGCCTTGGACCGCGGTTCCGCGGCCATACAGAGCAATCAGAAGCTGAATTTTTTATATTAATTTGTGGCGGCGTTGACTAAGTCTTTCTAGGGCTATTTGTGTAATTGTGGACATGCGAAACAAATGTAACCCTAGAGTTTCCTATTCTTTATAAATAGGAACTCTAATCATTGTAATTCTTTATGCCTCCCTATGCCCCCTTTTAATAAAAATTCAGAAATCCTTTTTGGAGAGCATCGGTGTTTCTTCTCCATTCAGAAATTCAGATCTGACAACCCTGCATGGATGATTGGAGGGATGCATCTGTAAGTAATTTAATTTCTTGCCCTAGTGTAGTTTTCAATTCCTTGCCCTAGGTAGATTTAATTTCATGCCCTAGGAACTTGTTTAGGGTTTAGCTTTGAGGAAGGATTTTGAGAGATGAGATCTCTCATCCCTTTCTTGCCCACCAAATATTTACAATAGGACTCCATGCTTACATGCACATACCGCTCCCTACGGCACTCTATCCCTCGAGGTAGCGGTGATACCGTAGTATAAAGGCCCGGGTGTGATGTTTTCCATGGAGGTTAGGGTAAGGATCTCTAAAGGAAGGACAAGAACCTAAAGGAAGGAACACCTTCCCGAACGGATCTAATCTACTTTATTGATAATTACCATAACTCCTCACAGATCTTCATTCGGGTATTGAAAGCGGTGAGATTTAATTACATTTCCAAACCATCTCTAAACCTAGCCCTAGCAAGAATAGATCTAGATAATTTCCCTAGGTTAATTAGGTTTTTAGATTTAATAACAACTCCGAACACCCTTCGGAATTAACTCGTAAGAACGAATCGGAGATTCACAACATCCCTGTGGACCGACCTGTACTCACCGGCTAGCTGCAAAGCGACGCCGTTCTTGATTGCGGTTAACAAGTATTTTTGATCTATCTTTCAGAAAGCGCAAGCACGCTAAATCTCTTCAATTAAATGGCGTCGTTGCCGGGGTTGGCGTAGAACTTTCCTTTTCGCAATTTCGGGTTAATCATAAAAAAAAATCATAAAAATCTAAAAAAATCCAAAAAATATAAAAATATATATATTTTGTTATTTTTGGAAGAGATACTTTGTTGTTTTAATTTTGCAGGATATACAAAGACGATCTGGAAATTTCCAGAAGGCGAAACAGAAATCAGAAGATCGAAACAGAAGGGGAATCAAATAACAGAACAGTGAAAAATTTTTAGAGACCCATGTCCCTCATCCCGCCGTGATTCCCCGGCCAAAACCCACCTTAGGCCGCGGAACCGCGGCCGTCTTGACGAATCAGAGCATCAAATTTTTTTTGGGGATCCGAGCCCGCTTCTCCACCGCGGAACCGTTGTGGGAACATCACATTAACCGCGGAAGGGCGGTCATCTTGAGGCATCATCTGGCGAAAATTTTTCTGTAAGCCCCACTGTCTCTTTTCTGTAAATTTTGAAATATATTTTCTGGAAATGCCTGCAGGATTTTGTGCACTTTAGAAATATATTCCCTTCCATATAACAGTCTTGTGCAGGATTTTTGGGCCCCGCTTGAAATAAAATAGATTGCAAGTAATATTTTGCTGTTGCATATCTTTTCTATAAAATATTTTGCTGTTGCATATCTTTTCTCTAAAATCTTTTTGCAACAAAATTTTCCAAATAAAGAGAAAGAAAAAATCAATGAAAAATGAAAATAAAAAGGACAAATATTTTATAGAACTTGCAAAATTTTTTTAGCCTCAAATAAATCCTTGCACCACAATAAACTTTCCTTCTTTCCCCCTTTTCTTACAACATGGGTACCCCACATAAAAAATCATTAGCCGAACTTTGGTATCCCGAACCTGATTTTGCATCATACGTCAATTTGTTCGGTCAATTTAAAGACAATCCCTCCTTGCCAAAAATATCTTTGAAAGATCAAATAGAGGCGTCTAGGAGAAATAGTTTGCTTTTCAACCCACTTTGTGTCAACCGAGTCAACCTTTATAACCTACATATGTTGATACCACTTCTTCAAGTCCTTCTGTCACTCCTAGGCCGATGTCCATTGCTGAGCATATTGCTCAATCTCGCAGTCGATCTTTCACCCCTCTCCACTCATCTAGTTTTAGGGATCCGCACGATTATTCACCTTCTTATCCATATGTTGACCCTACCCCTGTCTTACCACCCACTCCCTACCAGTCATACCCGACCTTCCCACCTTCACTAGACACTGTTTCGACACAGCCATTAGGGAGTTTCACATATCCAACCAATTTTGAATCTTTTACTGAAACCCCCTCACCACCTAAGTCTAGTTTGGAAGAAACGTTGGAGGCATATATTGCTGCAACAAATAAAATGATGAGGAATGTGGAAGCGTCCATGGCCGCCCTTATGCAACCTAGTGAACCGGTAGCTAGTGTCCCGCTAGCTCCAAATTTTTCAATGTATGAGGCGGCAGTTGGACAGAGTGAGAATGAGAGAGGATTTACAAATCAAACCTACCCTTACCCAATTGAAGCCCACAACTCCTGTTTGCCATCGATTGCCCTAAATAGTTCACCTGTTGAAAATAAAAATGAGTTGTGTGATTTTGTAGTGTTTGATTTGCCAAATTGTGAGGAACCCCTTTCGAGTGAAACCACACCTAATTCTTTCGATCTTTACACCTCCCATCTAGAACCTAAATTGATAGATATCCATGCTTTTGATGAGGTGTCTAAGAAAATTGATTTTCACTTGATTGAGGATATAGACGCCGGGAAGATTTCGGATGATGAACCTGTCGATTTAATTGAGATTTTATGTTCAAATCATCATCCTGAGTTATTAAATGTTTCTCCCGAATCTCATATGCGTCTAGATTTTGATGATAATGGTATGGATGAGTTAAATATTGAGGATAGTATTGAGGAGAGTCTTGAGGATAATATTGAGATTGAATCATTTTTGTTTGATGTGTCTGATTTTCCAATTCATCCTCCTGAACCTTTGACTGTTATATCACCCTCCCTCCTTCCCATCATTCCGACCTCGCTTGAAGACTGTGAGCTTGAAACCTTTTCCTTTGAATCTGATACAAGTCTCACAGACGATAACACCTACGAGTGTTTCACTTTTTCGGACGATGTTGATGACTCACCGCCCGAGTTTGAGTCCTTTATATTTTCAGATGAACCATCAGACTCGGTTGATTATAGTAGTTTCGAACCATTAATGGAATCTTTCAAGTTCGAAACAGTTTACTACGGTGAGAAAGATACTATCCCTAATTCACTCCCTTTCGTCTCTCCTAATGACCCGACCGTACAAATGACTGTTACGCTTTCATCTCCGATACCAAGTTCGGCGTACCTATGTTTTCTTGCGAATCTTGAGGGATTTGATCCCATTTCTCGATGAGTAGATAGGTTGGCGCAATCGCTTATAACATATCGGTCATCACATATTGCGCTAATTTATTCACTCAATTTACACCCTCAAGATCGTACTCCACTTCCTTCTTCTTTTCGCCATTCTTCTCCCCCACCGAGACCATATTCTACCATTCTTCTTTCCACACGGTCTCGCGTGCTTCTCATTTTCTTGCACCAACTATACCATTTCCACTATAAGATTTTTGAATGGTTGGTGCTAACTTTTGGCTTGTGCAAGGCCAAGCTTAAGTTTGGGTGAATCTTTGTATATATGTATATATTTTTTGTTTTCTTTTCTATAAAAAAAAATTTCAAAACATTAAAAATATAAAAAAAATTATAAATAAATAAACAGGGGAGTGCCGGTATTTTGACCCTCTTGGTTTAGCATGACAGTGAGGACACTGTCAAGTTCAAGTTTGGGGGTATGATCGGTACGTCTTCTTCCTTCGCATTCATTTGTACATATTTTTGCATTTGCATACTTATTTAAAAACCCATAAAAAATTGAAAAATTATAAAAATTAATGTATTCAATTTTGGCTAATTGACTTGAGTTTGACAAATAGGTTAACTGGCTAGGAACGACTAGATCTTAGATTTAGTGAATTAAAAACCCTAAAAATAACCTCCCTTAAAGTTTAACGGTAGAGAATATATGTCTTTGTAGTTTATTTAGAAATAGGCAAATTTTGATTTCACTTCTTGGGCTAAGTCAAAATGAGAGAAGAGTATTGATGTTCTTATTAGAGTATAAGTTTGAAAAATAGTTCCTAGCTTAAGTCTACATTCTGAAAATGTATACCCTACAATTTGCACAATCACGCACCTTGAAACTTGGAATAGTAGAAGAGACCTTGAAATGCTCTTGTCTTAAGTCCTTAGTACAATGAAAATAAAAGAAAAAAAAGTGAATAAAGAAAAAAAAATGGACACTGGTTTTTGTGATTACTTAAGGCTGTAAAAAATAGAAAAATATTTAGCAAGGGTGCCTTATCACCTATTGCCTTAGACCAACTGGTTTGAGAGTCACTGCTAAAGCCTTGGGTGTTGCAAAACTAGGAATTACGCTTAAAAGTGCTAACGCATCTTGTAATCGGTTGTTGGTACCTCAAGAAGTATTAACGGTCGCATGAAGGATGTGTAAGCAAATTTCATTTAAAAATTCACTAATTAATAAGTGCTTTGAACAATGGACGAGAGTACGATTGCTTGATTTGAATTTCCAAGTGTAGGGGTGATATTTACACACACGTGGGGATATGTGATTAGAGTTTAGATGAGAGAAAGGAATGAAGAATAAAACTTATATCTTTAGTAGGGTTGATAGAAATTCCTAAGTGGAGATGGAACCCTAGAAGGAAGACTTAAGAGATGCCGAAAGCTAAGTAGGTCTACATAACATATATAATCTTAAGTTAAATAATGAGGAAGTGTGAAGAATGTGGGTGGATAATTTGCGAGTCAAAAGATAATAGAATTCCTTGTTAGAAAACCTAATTCGAGAACAAAAGTTAATGGGCCGAATTGATAGGATTTTGTGGGTGTAATCCGCTGAAAACCTTCAGGAGACAACACTCCTCCTACTAGGGACACCTAGAGGTTTAACGGCTTGTTGCACGTGCTCAGTGCAATCGCGTTTCCCTGCGAAAGTGCGGTTAGATTTTTTGTAGAGAATAAAAATAAGTTTGCTCGAGGACGAGCAAAAGATAAGTTTGGGGGTATTTGTTCACACCATAATATTGCATTATTATATTCCCCATTCTTATTCTTTTTATAAATAAACGGGTGCTTTTGACGCATGTCTGCTACATGTTACGGGTTACAGGTTCTTGGAAAGAAAACAGTGAAAACGATATAAAGATGATGAAAAAGTGGACTTTAACCAATGAACAAAAGATCTTGATCAAGCCTACATCAAAGATAAAATTCACAAAGTACAAGGCAACGCAAGGTCCAAGATTACAAGCGAACGGTTAAAAAGCCATTGCAAATTGTTCACTGGAAATCTGGAACCAACCTAAAAGCCCAAATGGAAAAGGACATATGGAAACAGGAAGACCAAGTCAATAAGAGCTAGCCCAAGAAAAATGATATTCCAAAGCCACTATTGGGCCGCGGAACCGCGGCCAAACAGGGCCTTGGACCGCGGTTCCGCGACCATACAGAGCAATCAGAAGTTGAATTTTTTATATTAATTTGTGGCGGCGTTGACTAAGTCTTTCTAGGGCTATTTGTGTAATTGTGGACATGCGAAACAAATGTAACCCTAGGGTTTCCTATTCTTTATAAATAGGAACTCTAATCATTGTAATTCTTTATGCCTCCCTATGCCCCCTTTTACTAAAAATTCAGAAATCCTTTTTGGAGAGTATCGGTGTTTCTTCTCCATTCAGAAATTCAGATCTGACAACCCTGCATGGATGATTGGAGGGATGCATCTGTAAGTAATTTAATTTCTTGCCCTAGTATAGTTTTCAATTCCTTGCCCTAGGTAGATTTAATTTCATGCCCTAGGAACTTGTTTAGGGTTTAGCTTTGAGGAAGGATTTTGAGAGATGAGATCTCTCATCCCTTTCTTGCCCACCAAATATTTACAATAGGACTCCATGCATACATGCACATACCGCTCCCTACGGCACTCTATCCCTCGAGGTAGCGGTGATACCGTAGTATAAAGGCCCGGATGTGATGTTTTCCATGGAGGTTAGGGTAAGGATCTCTAAAGGAAGGACAAGAACCTAAAGGAAGGAACACCTTCCCGAACGGATCTAATCCACTTTATTGATAATTACCATAACTCCTCACAGATCTTCATTCGGGTATTGAAAGCGGTGAGATTTAATTACATTTCCAAACCATCTCTAAATCTAGCCCTAGCAAGAATAGATCTAGATAATTGCCCTAGGTTAATTAGGTTTTTAGATTTAATAACAACTCCGAACACCCTTCGGAATTAACTCGTAAGAACGAATCGGAGATTCACAACATCCCTGTGGACCGACCCGTACTCACCGGCTAGCTGCAAAGCAACGCCGTTCTTGATTGCGGTTAACAAGTATTTTTGATCTATCTTTCAGAAAGCGCAAGCACGCTAAATCTCTTCAATCAGTACCACATTCCAGTGTAGCGATGCTGATGCCAAACCAAAACCAAAATCCCTAAATCCTCTCATGGAAAATAATGATTCGCTCCTGGTACTACATTCTAATGTAGTGATGTTGATGCCAAACCAAAGTCCAAATTCAAAATTCCAAATTCCACGCTGCAATGCCTCAAATTCAAGGGTCCCACCAAACAAGGCAGGAATCGGACAAATCAAACTAAAGTCTCATCCGGAAGCGCTTCAAAGATCAAAAGTCCCGCTGGACAGATTGGAACCTCCCCAAAACAAATCAAACCAATCAATTCCAACAACGGCCTCTACGTCAAACAGACACTCCGTCTCGGGGAAATGTCTAACAGACACTCTGTTCCGGGGATACGTCAACCAGTGACATTCCGTTCCGGGAAAACGTCAAACAAACACTCCATACCGGGGACATATCAACCAGCGACACTCCGTGCCTGAGAAACATCAAACAGATACTCCGTCTTGGGGACACGTTGACCAGCGACACTCCATGCAGGGGAAACATTAAACAGACACTCCGTCTTGGGGACACGTCAACCAGCGACACTCCGTACCGTGGAAACGTCAAACAGATACTCCGTGCCGGGGAAACATCAAACAGACACTCCGCCTCGGGGACACGTCGACCAGCGACACTCCGTGCCGGGGAAACGTTGACCAGCAACACTCCGTGCTGGGAAAACGTCAAACAGACACTCCGCCTCAGGGACACGTCGACCAGCAACACTCCGTGCCGGGGAAACGTCAAACAAACACTCTGTCTCGGGGACACGTCGACCAGTGACACTCCGTACATGGGAAACGTCAAACAGACACTCCGTGCCAGGGAAATGTCAAACAGACACTCCACCTCGGAGATACGTCGACCAGCGACACTCCATGCCGGGAAAACGTCAAACAGACACTCCGCCTCGGGGATACGTTGACCAGCGACACTCCATGCCGGGGAAACGTCAAACAGACACTCCGTCTCGGGGACACTTCAACCAGCGACACTCCATGCCGGGGAAACGTCAAACAGACGCTCCGTGCCGGGGAAACGTCAAAAAGACACTCTGCCTCAAGGATACATCGACCAGCGACACTTCGTGCCGGGGAAACGTCAAACAGACACTCTGTGTCGGGGAAACGTCAAACAGCAGACCCTCTGTGCCGGGGATACGTCATACACCGACACTCCATCTCGGGAAAACATCAAACAGACACTCCGCCTCGAGGACACGTCAACCAGCGACATTCTATCTTGGAGACACGTCAAGCATCGACCATCCATGTAGTAAAAAAGACAGTGCCAGCCTCCCAAAAGCGGGAACCAAATCAAGTCACACTACTCGAAAGAAGATCCATCAATTTCATGCACACGACACACACACACGGTATGCATTTATTGATGGGGGCACTTTGTTGGGATCAAAAATTACACCCCGGTTGACCAAGTCAAAATCAAAGTCAACCCAAGCCAAATAGCCTAAGCCCAAGCCCAAGTCAAGTAGGCTCATGCCCAAGTCAAGCCCCGCGGTCGACCTCCCCCATGCCAAAATAAAAATTATGTAATAAATAATTTTGATGTAATTTTTATGAAGAAATGTAATGAAAATATGCATAAACCCAAATTTTTGTAAAGCCCATGGCTCATGTGCAAAAAAATAAGCACATGGACATGAGATGGGCAAAATACCATTTTGTAAAGCCCAAGTGGCTATGTGTAAATTTTTATGCCTACATAAGGTAACATGATAATGAAATGGAAAAAAAGAATTAATTCCCCATCAAATCTTTAGGATTTATGCCCTCATCCTCACTCTCTCACGTTTTTCCTTTTCTTCTTTATTTTCCAATTAAATCAAGAGTTTAGCTCTCTTTTTCTCAAATCTAAATAAAGTTTCGGTATAAACCCATTGAAGGAGAGTTTAACTCTCATATTCAATAAAAAAAAAGAGAATATTTTCACTACCTTCTTCGCTCTTTTCAAGTTCCAATTTGAGAGAGGGAGAAGAAGAGAAACCCACCTCCCAAGGCTTCTTCAAGAGAAGAAAAGGGGTCTCTTTTCATCACCCAAGAGCTAAATCATGGAGTTTCAAGAGAACCCATTTAGGTTTTGTCATGCCCCGCTTCCCAGTATACGGCGAAGAGGACGCGACTGGTCCGCTACGTATTTACTGTGAAGTAAATACGCTGAGCGTATCTAAGCAATATAAAAGTAAAGCACAAGAGACAAGAGATATAAATTGAACATCAACTTTATTTATTAACATTCTTTTGTACAATGCATGAAAAGTAAATACAACTGAATAAAAAGCAATGCCTAAACAATGGCATAACAGAAATGAAAGTACTGAAAAGAAAGTGTACAATGACTAGAGCTCGGGGTCTTCACTGAACTGGTCCAAATATTCAGCGCTGGGCTCGATCTCTGAAGTGTCCAGATCACCTGACGACATTCAAAAAAGAAAGAAAGAAAATGTCGTCAGCGAACAAATTGCTCGGTAAGTCCCAAAGAGAAGGGAGAAGTAGAAAAGAAGAAAGAGAGAGAGTAGCTTTTAAAGTTGTATTATATTGTTATGATGTTGTGTTAACGATGTTGTTTGTAGTTTGGTACAGAAGGATGCCAGTGTATACGAGAGGAGTTTCTATATGCCAGAGACTAGAGGCAAATGGAAGTACAAGGCTCCATTATACAACCCGGAACAACGGCAATTGGATTCATGTTAGGTGTCTTAATCTTGCAGTCTCGTGCCACTTTTAACACCTTTCGTACCAATCTATCTCTTAAACCCCGCGTTATCTTGATTGTATTATTTTATTGTAAATTGTATTGATTGTATAATTGGATGACTGACCGAAACCATGATATCAGTAACTGTACAATCATGTATGTAAATGGAGAATCATATAAACTGGATGATCATGTAAATGGAATGTATATCCACGGTTCGGTTCAGTCAAGTTGTTTAGATTGATAGATTGAATATATGGAATAATGGATTCATGACTTCATGTTGAATTGTAATATTGTAAATTGTAGATTGTAGATTGTAGATTGTACTTGAATCATATTCAAGCCATATTATAATGAGGCCCACTCTGAGTCAGACAATTAGAAAAGTAAATTGAAATCCTGATTGTTTTGATATTATCGGTAACCGCTGCACATGGGCGGCAGGATTTATATCTTTTTCAAAGACGATTACCGTATTGATAACACCGTTGTTAAGTTGTCTACCTTAGATAGGCAAGCACCCACTTCTCCGGCTCCCTGAGGCTCAAGAGATTGGTCCCGCTTAAACCTATATTTACTAGGGTCCTTAGGGTAATTTATAGAACTTGAGGGGGTTTTATATAAAAATATTTTTGTATAGTTTTCAAAACACACTCCAAGTATTTATTAATCGTCTTTAGAGTTGTAATAAATGTAGATTTTATATTGTGATATTTCTAGTGAAAATATTCTAATTCCATAATAAATGGTATTTATTTGTAATATTGATTATATGGAATTCATGGTATTTTAGTGTAAACTGATTCTTGTGACATTTTTAGGAAAAGATAGAATATTTATAATAATTCAAATTAGATATTTTTGAATTACATATACATATATTTATATGAAAATAAATTTTAATATATTTATTATATTCTAGAAATCTCGTTTTTCTTAAGATGTCGTATTTAAATCTTTCGAGACCGAATACTCCTTGCGGAGGTCTGAATCTCGTACTACTAAGCCCGAGGATGTGCGATAATTCGCACCATCCCGAACGGGTTCCCCAAAATAGGTTGTAGCGGCGCTTTGCAAAGATTTGTATAAATACTAATCATTAGAAAACGGTTTTATTAAGTAAATGGTATTTAAATGAAAAATATTGTTTTCCCGTATTCTAAATTCCCGAGGGTATCGTGCTATGTTGCATATGAGTGTGTGAGGAGGTAGGTCGTTACCTCGTGATCTACTTAAAGGTATAGCATGTTTTGTGATATTGAATGTAGAATCGAAACTATGTGGTATTTAAATGAAAATACGGTAAAATAAAATAGCCATTATTTTATGATATGAAACTTGATCAATTTGGTTGATTAGTGTTTAATAGTCAACATGAGAAAGTTTAAGCGTAACTGTATTAACGAGAAGTGACGTTTTATAAAGAAACTGAATCGGAAATTGGATTTGTTCCGATTCCGTCGGGTTTTGTAAATCCGTATTTTTAGAAAAGAAAAGAGAGGTAGAAATGGGGACTTACGGGTTTTGGACAACTAGAAGAGGGAGATGGTTCAGAAGGAGTCGGCAGTGCGTCGTTTCGTCGCCGGGAGTTCCTACGGACGTTGCCGGAAAATCCGCCGAAGAATTTGCCGGAGCTTCGCCTTTCGTTCACTTCGATTGCACACAAGGTTTTCTTAAGAATTCTAGAGAGTTGGGTCAGAGTTTGGGGTGAGAGGGTAGAGGGTAGGGGTGGTATTTATAGGGTTGGGGTAGATGAAAAGTTTAAAATAAAAAATATGATAAAATGTAATAAAAATGTATTAAAAGTGGAGTAATTGGGGTTTTAAAAGAGTTCTGGAAATGTTCTGAGGCTAAAATTTTGCAGGTGTGTAGGGAATGTGAAAATACACAATTTTCATGTTAGGGTCGTCGTCGGAATCGGCCGACTCGGCCGTGACTCGGTCTGAGGCCTGAGTCGGCCGAGTCGAGGCCGAGTTGGCCGATTTCCGGCCGATTCAGGTGGCCGGAATCCCCCCCGACGGTTCATCTATCCTTTGGCAATGTTACATTTTTGGGTGTAGTAGGATTTTTGTGAGATATGCACGTGTAAACCCTTGGTATTTTAAAGGTTTTAAAAAAATCAATATTAAAAATAATGTGGGGTATGGGATTTGAACTCTGGTGGCTTGGTTCAGCAGTGCAAGGTATTACCAATGAGCTAGAAGCTCCTTCTTGTAATTATGGAGCTAATTAATTACTTAAAATAATAACAGTAAATGTAAATACCCCAAGTATACATTAATTTTTAAGCAAATTTTGTACACTAAAAATGGAGTTGTTACATTATTTTAACTTGTAATTAAAAAGCAAATTAATTACTTATATCTTGTGCTCAGGCTAAAATACCATTTTCTGGATTTTTGAAAAAATTGTACAGAAATTTTTATAGGAAATTTGGGGTTGTTACAGGTTTCTTCTCAAAAGAGAAAGGAGAAAATGTTTTGGCGTTTAACTCCATAATAACAATCCTTTTGGAGTTTAACTCCACAATAAAAATCCTCTTGGGAGTTTAACTCCATTTAAAATGTTTTGAAGTTTAACTCCACAATAAAAATTCTTTTGGAGTTTAACTCCGCAATAAAAATCCTTTTAGGAGTTTAGCTCCATAAAAAATTCTTTTAGAGTTGAACTCCATAATAAAAAAATTCTTTTGGAGTTGAACTTCACAATAAAAATCCTTTTGGGAGTTTAACTCCATTTAAAATCTTTTGGAGTTTAACTCTACAATAAAAATTCTTTTGGAGTTTAACTCCCAAATAAAAATCCTTTTGGAAATTTAACTCCATTTAAAATCTTTTGGAGTTTAACTCCAAAATAAAATTCCTTTTGGAGTTTAACTCTATTTAAAATCTTTTGGAGTTTAACTCCATAATAAAAATTCTTTTGGAGTTTAACTCCACAAAAAAACTTTTTGGGGTTTAACTCCAAATAAAATTGTTTTAGGAGTTTAACTCCAAATAAAATCTTTGGGAGTTTAACTTCATTATAAAAAAAAGATTTTTTAAAGTTTAACTCCAAATCCGCGGGCACTCTCCACCTCCTCCACGTAGAGGGTTCCCTTCCCTACGTAAAGGGGAGGCTCCCACTTAGTGGGAGCCCCTGCTCCCTCACCTGGAGGGAGTGGGAGCTTTCCCCCCCTCTCACGTAAAGGGGAGGCTCCCACTTAGTGGGAGCCTTTGCGCCCTTTCACGTAAGGGAGAGTTGGCTCCCACTAAGTGGGAGCTTTCCCTCCTCTCATGTAAGGGGGAGGCTCCTACTAGGTGGGAGCCCCTCCTCCCTCTCACGTGAGTGGGAGGGGGCTTCCCCTTCCCTTTTTTATTCTGTAAAAAAAATTAGATTAAATAAAATAAAAATAATTTTTAAAAAATGTTTCTTTGAATAATTTTTTTTAAAAAATATTTGTCGCAAATAGAATAAAAAAAATGAACACGTCCCTATTATTAGAAAAACGCACCAACACATGACATTAATTTCACATGACCAGTTTGACCCGTCAATCGGTGGTTCTCTCGCTCCAAAAACGATGGGTAATTAACGGCAGCTTAGTCCGCAGCTACCGGAGATTCGGATCCCCACAACCAATAAACCTCAGCCTACCCTAAGTAGGGGGAATCTGTATACGCCTGACAAGTGACGCGTATTCCCATCTTAATGAGATGACGAAAAACACCCTACAACAATCACAATATGCACAAACAAAATCTAGAGCTAGAGTCTTCAGAGTCCAACTAGACCGCTCCTAGACTTCCAAGCGACAAGTTGCAGGATAACTCTCGAATCGGCTCTTCACTGCCAATTGTGGCTAGATAAGAACAAGTGAGGTAAGGATGGTTCCGCTCATGAATCACCGTGAAACGGGCCTTTTAAAATTATCTCCTCACTTGTCTAGCCTAGGCACCACAAAATCAAGTTTGGATAAAAGACCGAATTCCCGCAATCTTCACTTGTTCTAAATGAGCACGACAAGTCCTTATTGGTTTGGTCTAGATATTTTTTAATTAATTCAAAATAATGCGTATGCTTTTTGTGATTTGTGGGGTTTTAGAAAGGGCGATGAAATTCTCATCCAATCTGAATTGGTGTCAAGCCCCTTAATCTCTGTATTATTGTATACAGAGCGATAAAACATCAAAATCTAAAACAACAAAAAATTTATTTGGCGGCGGCGCAAAGAATCCTGCTCAAAACAATATATTGGAAAGGGGGGAGAGTGAGAGAGAGTTTGTGTAAAGAATACTGCAGAAAAGGTAATTTATTGGAGCTCAGAGGAGGATTTTGAAGAAGATGACTCACAAGAAAATTTGGCTGTGGATCAATGATCAAGTGCTCCTTAATGGTCGCGGAAACGCGGTGGAACTTTTAAGTTGGGACTCTAACTTTCTTGGGTGCACTCCTCTGGTTTTGATCTTCTGGTTCTCGGTCTCTGGTTCTTGATTAGATCACTGTAGTTGCTCCAGATTTTGGTACGATTTGCCTCGGTCCGCCGCGGTGTAGCCGTGAGATGCGGGTCAAACTTTCTACGACTTTAGTACTGAACTTACACTTTTCCCTGTTTTGCACACTAGCACAAAAAGAATTAAAGAATAACAAGATGATATTTATTTTTTTTGTTTTTTTGTTTTTTTTATATCTTTTTATATACAAAAATTAACCCGAATAATAAGTAAGAAATACGTTACCGTTTTCCCGGCAACGGTGCCATTTAACTGGTAGAAACCCTAGCGATATGTTATGCGTTCTACTTGTTCTATTTACCGCAATCAAGTCAGTTTCGCTTGCAGCTAGCCTGTTGAGTACGAATCGTCCACTGGGAGATGGTTTGTATTTTCGTTCTTATTTTAGACGAGTCAAGTAAAAATGTATAAGTTTGTTCAATTCTATCCTAAGTGTTGTATTTTTGAACTTGTTAGGGTTAGGCTTGGTTAGTAGAGTTAGGAATTAGTCATGTACTTATCTTGTGCCATCTTTGAAATGAAATCGGAATAATCGGAAGTAGCGGGGATTAGGAGGACATAAGAATGAGATTTGCGAGTTTATGTAAGCTTTCCAACGCTAAATCCATTGTTAGTGCTTCTTGTCCGTTCGTTCCATACTCTTATTTCCAATCGTAGGCCAAACACACACAACCAAGTCTCCAATTAGGTCACAAC
The DNA here is from genome assembly GCA_030015575.1 of Agapanthus africanus. Taxonomy (NCBI): domain Eukaryota; kingdom Viridiplantae; phylum Streptophyta; class Magnoliopsida; order Asparagales; family Amaryllidaceae; genus Agapanthus; species Agapanthus africanus. The sequence continues at coordinate 468,055,052 of JASDDO010000001.1, forward strand.
TACATGTCGCGTTGTAATACGCCTAAAGAAATTCTCGACTTAGGCCGTGGCTATATGTCACTTATAGCTCGCCTAAGAGATAGGGTTGTGTTTGTTTGGTCTAAGTTCATTTCAAATTGTTTAGCGAAGAGAAGTATAAATGATTTTTCCATCTTTCATACCAACCTTTCTTAACCCTAACAAGTGAGTAAATTACTCACACATGATAAAGAAAATAAAACAAGAAGAGGAGAAGAACGAATGGAAGAATACGGTTATACAAAAGATAACAAGCTAATTACTTCGGCTCTCACCTTAGTAAGGGACTCCATTGAGTATCATGGCTTAAAATAAAGTTTAGAAGAGAAAAAAAGAGAACAATAAAAACAACAACCATTTTAACAAGTAATAAAAGTTAAGCTAGGAATTAAAATACAATGCAAGAAATTAAAGATACAAAGTAACAAAAACTCTCATCTTCATTAATTGTCCACTCAAAAGCTCTCACTATATTTTCATGGAGAATAGGTGATGAAGAAGAAGAAAACTAACTAATCTTACAATAATCCTAAAAGAAAGAAAAGCATCCTCATTTAGGCTCAAAAATGGAGTATATATAGGCAGAGGAGTGAAACCTTAGGGCCATATTCTTAACCCAAATACAATTATAAAACCACCCCTGAAAGTTCATCTTGAGACGGCATTGTCAGACCGTGGAACCGCCGCCTAAGCCCCTAAAACTTCGCGCTTCCGTGGTCATTTAGTCGAATCGTCGCGTCGTTTTTCTTGTGTTTTCTCGTGTTGCTTTTTTCTTCTGTTTAATAGGTTCAAATATGCAAAATGGTTCCAAAATATTCTCAGATTTACAATAGTCCACAATTGCAACTCTTTTTGTCTTTTGGCCTCGATCCCTCTCGAGCTCCGCATTGCAACCTTGATCCTTATGCTGCCTTCTTCGTGCTCTGTGCTTGTCTCATACACGAATGACCATCGCTGGATTATGTCTTTTGTACTGGTAAGCGGCACCTGACGGGTGTGGATGACCGGAATCCGGATTTTATCTGTTTTTGGCAGTTGTTCTGAACTTTGTCATAACTGTAGAAATTTTACGTAATTTGTGTTATTCTGAACTGAGAAGCTGTAATCTATAATTACGTAGCAAATACATATCAAAAGCATCTATCTATATACAAATTAGTATAAGAATGAGCGGTATTAAATATAATATTCTGGTGTGAACAACCCTCATTTTCAAATTTTTGTCATGGTTGCAAACTTTCTGTAACATTTCAGAAATATAAAATATTATTTTTGGAATTTAAATATTAAAATAATATATTTCATGAAAACTATTCGATTTGCGAATTTGGGGTTTTCATAAAATGGTATAGTTATATACCAATATTTGGAAAATAATTGGAGATTTATATTGTATTATTTGATAAAACGGTATTTATTGGATTTTGGCATTTTATAATTAATTATATGCAAGTTTAAATTAAACTTGATTAGCTCACTACTAATCATGATTAAGCTAAATCCGTATTTTTAATTAGCCATGCTTAGTGCATCCTGACATGTTACATTTTGTTACATAGTTTCATTGTTAATTATTGTTTCATTTACATTGTGTTATTTGAGGTTTTAAAAGATAAAGAGAAAAAGAAAAGAGAAGACATGGGGGGACATAATGATGACAAGGAGCATGGGCTAGAGAGAGAGAGAGAGAGAGAGGGGGAGAGAGAGGGATGGCTCTCATCCTTCATTATTTCCTTCTTCCTTCATTTCTTCAACCCCTTCATCATCTTCTCCTCCTTCCTCCACCTCTTCTACCTCTATGAAACCACCTCAAATCCTCATCAAAACCCCACACTCACTTTATTAAATATGACCACAACTTCATCCTATACCCCCTAGTGAACTCAAGTTTGGATTTTGAGCAACTTGCACCATCTTGGAATTTTCTTCAGTTGCTCTCAGAGGTATAACTTTCATCTTTCATCTTGTAATTAGTTTCTTAACCTTCTAATTAAGTTTAGAGTTCGTTTTAGTGAGATTTAAGATCTTGGAAAATTCTAGGTTGATGTTTAGTGGATATCTTGACTTGTAGAGTTGTAATTGAGATGTAGTGAGTGTTTACATGACCTTAATGATGTTTTACTGGCCAAGACCAGAGACTGAAACCCAATACACGAACTTAGAATTTTCTCGACATCGCAATTTTGACAGTATGTGAAGATATTTTGGAATCTGGTATGACCCGAGAGCCCCATAAAATAAGTTCCCATGACAGAGAGACGAGCAGGCAACCATGAAGCAACCCCTGAAACCCGAGCCCCTATACCCTAGGCCTGGCTGCAGATTTATTGCTTGTGCGGCCACATTGTGGTGGATCTCGTTGATTTTTGATTTATGGTTCCCTTATGTGATATCTAGACTTACCCTATATGCAAAATGTCCTAATTTGACCTAGGGTAGAATCTATGAGTGGTTTTCTATTTTGCTGATTTTGGGTTTCCGGTTTCTATAAAATTGGTTTTGGTATTTGAGTTTGGATTTAGTCGTTGGACGTTTGCACGTCAACGACAAGGGTTATTTGATTGTTCTTGCATGAGTAGACTATAGGTTCTAACTTATGAGCATTTCGTGTGCCGTATCGGTTTTCGAACTTGGTTTTAATAGTATTACGATGTGTATTGATTTTAAGTATCTTCATGTGGACTTCCGAGATGACGAAGCAAATCGACTTCGACTAAGTAAGAAGATTAGCAGTGAGTAGATTTATATCTACGGGAAGTCGGGTGGATGGCGTATAGCACCCCCGCAACTAATGATGAAAGAACCAATATATATATATATATATATATATATATATATATATAAGTGTTATAGTTTGGAGAAACTTAAGTATGAACCTACAAATATGATTAAAAGATATGAGAGGAGATTATAATGATATAAGATGATATGAGCGGATACGATGGATATGAGGATGTGAGGCGGTATAGATGCACAAATACATGTGCCAAGTTATATAATGAGATTAATATAGCGATGGCATGAGATTGGAATATATATATATATATATATATATATATATATATATATATATATATATGGATGAGAATCAAAGATGATATGTTGTACGAGACCTTAGATCCGTCCCCTTTTTGATGGATACGACGATAGGATCCCTATTCTGTTTGATGTCACTGTATAATGGATTACCATATGCGATAACATATACCGGATGATTGATCCGCGCTCGTGATTTGAGAATGATGATCGAGGATATTGCCATATCGGATACTATGAGGCTGGATCTCCGACGTAAAGATTTCACATGAACCATACTTATTTCCAAAACCGACGAATCATATGCACTTTTAAATGGAAATCTCAAGGGATGCTATGGATTTTCAAATGGTGTCTTTTCCTTAAAAACACCATAGCCCCTGTTTCCTGATTAAAATCAGGAAAGCCTACGGAAGAGGCTTCAGAAAAGGGTCACGTGCTCACACGTGACCAGCAGTCACGTGTTGGCACGTGACATTTAAAAACATCGGCAAGGCAGATTCAGCTTCCCGACTACATCAAAGAAAAGGGCTTCAGAAAAGGTCACATGCTCCCACGTGACCTGGGTCACGTGTTGGCACGTGACATTTAAAAGCGGCTTCAAAGGCAAACCGGTTCCCTGATCAAATCAAGGAAAAGGCTTCAGAAGAGGTCACGTGCTCCCACGTGACCAGGGTCACGTGTTGGCACGTGACACTCAAAAGCAGCAGACTCGTTCTCAGGTTAAATCAAGAAAAAGGGTCCAGACGAGGGTCACGTGCTCACACGTGACCAGGGGTCACGTGGTGGCACGTGACGGTTAAGCAGCGGCCAGAAGGCTGAGCACAAAAAGAAGGAGAGGGCTCGTTCCAAGGGGGTCACGTGCCAACACGTGACCAAGGGTCACGTGCCCACACGTGACCAGCTTTCAAAGCCTATCTGTTAACAGAATTAAATTCTGAGAAAAGACTTCTCAAATCTTTCCAAAGGAACCGATTGAGTTAAAGATTTAAAGGTGATTAGATATCATCTATCTATGGAAAAATCTCGAATTTGGAAAGATTTTCTCTTGGAATCTAACCGAAATAACAAAGGAGAATCTCTGGATTTCAAATCCAATGGTGGATAAAATTCACCTGATAATCCAAAGGTCCAAATGAATGATGAATACAAATCAAATCTCTCAATGAAAGATTCATCAAAAACTAATTGATTCTGCTGCTTCTCCTATAAATAGGAGCCAAGAGACCCACAGAGGGATATATATATAAAGGCAGAGGGATCGATATAAAAAAAAGGAGGAGAGCCTTGATACTTTGGAGAAATTTGGATCTTCTGCAAAAGAAAACCCTAGGTAAGAAAGGGAAGGCTTTTTGAAAGAAAAAAAGAATTTAATTCTCAACAGAGTTTAACTCTGATATAAAACAGAAGAACATAGTTCTCTCTTTGGTGGAGGATCTATAAAGTGCACATCTCCCCTTGAGTTGAGAATTTAATTCTCAATGGGTTGAGATCCTGCCATGCAGATCCAAAGCATAGAGAGGGAATGGAAGCTTGAGAATTTAATTCTCACAGAACTATAGGAATTTAATTCCTTCAAAATAAAATTAGGGTTTGACCCTATGTTATGGGAATTTAATTCCTTCAGAATAAACAGATCCAGGGTTTAACCCTAATTAAGAACTTAGTTCTGTTAAAATAACAGGAATTTAATTCCTATGACAGAATCTCATTCCTCAGAATAATTCTCTAAAAAAAAGAGTGGGAATTTAATTCCTTAAAGCTTTTATTAGGGTTTAACCCTATGATAGAATTCAGTTCTTCACATATATGAGGAATTTAATTCCTGCAGAAAATTCAGAGTTCAACTCTATCTCAGAATATAAATCTTCAAAAGGAAATAGAAAGTTTATTCCTCTAAAATTATTGTCAGGGTTCAACCCTACGAAGAATTTAATTCTTGAAAGGGATTAACAGATCTTCTAAAAAAGAAAAGAAACATACATAGAGGCAGGGTCACGTGTCACCACGTGACCCCCGAAAAGATCCACAGAAAAGGCCCTTTTGAGGCAGTGCCTCACGTGACCCACGTGACCCTTGGCAGAGGCTTTAACATACGAGCATTTAAATGCCCGTCACGTGATGGCACGTGATGATGCGATATTCTCAGCAAAACAAATGAAAGGAGGGTGCCCTCACGTGTTACCACGTGACCCCTCTTGCCTTAGTGTTTAACACTAAATTGGAACCCCTGAATCCAGTGTTAAAACACTGTTTGGCCTTAGTGTTCAACACTAATCAAAGAACTTTATTTGCAGTTTTAACACTGAATTTCTTAGTGTTCCACACTAATTTGAAATCTCTGCCACCAGTGTTTAACACTGATTATCTTAGTGTTTAACACTAATTTGAGATTTCTGTTGCTAGTGTCTAACACTGACTGGCCTTAGTGTTTAACACTAATTTGAAGCCCCCGTCGCTGGTGTTTAACACCAATTATCTTTTAGTGTTAAACACTAACTTACCAATCTCATTCTCAGTGTTTAACACTAGTTGGTCTTTAGTGTTTAACACTAGCTTTAGCCCAATTGGCTAAGTATCCAGAGGCAAAGCCCCTCCTTTGATGGACCAACTGAGAAAGCCAATATTCCAAACATGATTGGACTTAGCCCAAGATGGCCATAAGTCCTCAATTCAGACTTAACTGGGCTAATGGGCTCATAACATAATTAATTGGTCTTGATCCCAAATCGGGCCGAAGACTATTTAATCCACCCCGGTTCAAGGGTACATCTCTTCACTCCTTTGATACTTGGCGTTGTAATCCCTCAACGTCTTCAAAGAGGTGACGGGTCCCGATGACCACACATCGATACGGACTGTGGGGTCTTTAAACCCATGGACTATGAGGTCCTTAACCTTGACCGAGATGTCTTAAAACTAACAACGGACTGTGGGGTCTTTAAACCCATGGACTATGAGGTCCTTAACCTTGACCGAGATGTCTTAAAACTAACAACGGACTGTGGGGTCCTTAGACCCATGGACTATGAGGTCCTTAACCTTGACCGAGATGTCTTAAAACTAACAACGGACTGCGGGGTCCTTAAACCCATGGACTATGAGGTCCTTAACCTTGACCGAGATGTCTTAAAACTAACATTGGACCGCAATGTCCTTAAACTACCCATGGACCGCAATGTCCTTAAACTATTTACCGACTGAAACGTCACTAAACTAAACAACAGAGCCCCCTTTTATTGCTCTCTTGTTGGATCTAAACGATCCCGTTAAGTTGATCTTAGTCTAAAAACTAGGCTAACGTATCCTTAACAAACGTTTAAGTCGATCTTAGTCTCAAATGAGGCTAACGTATCCTTAAACCCAAACCTCCAAACCCAAATCTAAGATAATACGGATTTGGACTAGTCCACGCCCTACGGGCGACGACATAACTCAGTCTCCGTATACAATCCACGGGCAACTAAACATAAAATAAACACACACGACACGAAGTGACCATCTGGAGAAGGAGAAAGTGGTTACCGCGATGCGGTAGCGTAATTAACTGCAGGGGCTTGCGCCTGCAGGGAAGAGCGTCCCCACAATCAATAACTCCTCAAGCAAGGGGGAATCTGATGAAGTCAGCTACATCGGACGCATCCGTTTAAACCTTCGATACATGGTGCCATAAATCAACTTGGCATATTCGGAGAGGTGGACGGATAGCACCAATTAGCATCTGCCCCGAACCCCAGGCGAGACGGCCCCATGTCTCGGCCGCCGTTCGGAGGGGAACAGATTCTGGCACGCCCGGTGGGACCTTTTCCTCTTTCCACTCCACACTTCGTGTGTCGTGACTCGCGTACCAAACACGGTTCGCTAATGGTTGCCCTTGGGTTTCAAGGTACTAAGATTTGACGTCTTGCTTATTGCAGAAAGCAAAAGGATCAATGGCATCTACTTGTGTGAAGTGTTCCAACTGCAACTGCAACTCACGCTCCGCCTCATCTGGAGGCATAGCCTACGGGCCCCAAGTGGCCTCCTTGTTCATGATGCCGGTAGACCAGGTGACTCAGGCCACAACCGGATTTTTCTTTAGGACTATGCTCCCACCGACAAGCTTCACCGAACCAGTGCTGACAGAGGAAGCTCCCAAGAAGTTGGTCTTTGATCGTCTTACCCCTGCCGCGGCCCCTCTCAATGGGTCGCCCAACATCAGCGCCTCGGTCTTCTCTAGATTGGGCCAGAACTCCTGTGGACCCACGATGAGGCCTACAATCCCAGAGAAGGCTGCTTCTAAGAAAGTGATCGGTCCTGCTCCTGAAGTCATCAAGGCGGCTTCCCTTGCCAAGAAGTCAGTCTTTACAAGATTGACGGCTCCAGCTCCCGCTCTTGCTACCCAAAGGACATCGGTCTTTGATAGGCTGACACCAGCAGCGACCCCTCACCTACACAGGGGGCAAGACGAGACTATCGCCATCACCAAGCCGAGGCCATCAGCACGACACGTTCGACGTCGTTACTGGCGCCGAGTAAGGAAGGCTGGGGGCAACTCCCCCTCTGGGCTAACTCCACCGGCCCCAACGGTGGAAGTTAACGCTGCCATTCCGACTGGGAACAGCTTTGAGATGCTAAATAGGGTGCGTAGGAATTCTCCTACCACGGTGCTAAAGAAATCTCCCTATCCGCTGAAAAGAGCTATAGAAGTAAAAACAGAACAGCCCCAATCTCCTCAAGGGCTATCCTCCCGAATCTATAAAGTCTGGCGGCAGGCCCGAGACTCAATGATCAATCCAAACTTCTCCCGCCAGCATAAGAAGCTGAAAATCCAACGGGAAGCCAGTCACCAGGCTAAGCCACGAAAAGCTATTTGGGTGCCCACCTCAACGGCCCCCTCAGCTTCCACTGCTTATAAAAAGAGGAGGCCGGAAAAGATCCCCCAGCCTGCAACGACAGCTAAAAGCACTAAGCCCAGACGCCCTAAGTCTGGGGGCAGGATGGTCCATACTGTATACATGGCGTCGGGGAAGGAAGACAGCCGTGCGTCTACAGGCCATAGACCGCTTACACGGTCGGTGACCAAAGCTCAGGAGCAACAGCAAAAGCTCCAGGAAATGATGAATGCTATGGCCGCACTTACCAGGCCAAAAGAAAACCCAGAAACGTCTTCGGACGAACGCCAGGAGGAAGAAACCGACGCCGAATTCCTTCGCCGAATATTGGAGAAGAAGGACAAAGAAGCTGCTGAACAAGCAGCCAACATACAGCGTATGGGCCTCCTCTTCCAAGACATGATAGGAATGATGATCCAACAGGACCCACCCGCTGAGGATCCCCCGATCGTCCTTGAAGACGGCAGGGGAGAAACGTCAAATCCACCACCGGCCCTCTCAACGGCCAAGGAGGAGACAATTTCTAATGCTGATTTGGTCGACTATATAGCCCAGCAAATCCGGGTTCATCATGCGACTGAGGCAGCTGGTCAAGTCGTAAAAACGGGGTGGCCATATCCAAGCTGGTACGACCAAATTAAATATCCGTCGGGTTATACAATACCAAAATTTCACGTGTATAAGGGGACCGGCAATCCCCACCAACATGTCGCCCAGTTCAGGGCCCTTTGCGGTAACACCGGAGGAGATGATAAACTGTTGCTTCGCCAGTTCGTGGGCAGCTTATCAGAAACAGCGTTCGAATGGTATTCGGAACTCCCGAACGATTCTATCAAGACGTTCGCTGAAATGGAGTTACTATTCACTCAGCGATTCGCAAGCCAGCGAACGCACTCCAATAACGGTATTGATTAACGCCAGGGTAAAACTAGGCAAAACTTGGGTCCAGTATGCTATACGATGGCGGAATTTGTGGTCAAAATGCGAGCAACGCATTGAGGAAGCGCCCGCAGTGGGCATGTTTGTGGGAACCCTAGACCCCCACGCAACTATCTCCCAGTTTATGATGTTCTTTAAGACAACCACATTCCAGGCTTTAATCGACAAGTTGGCTCAGATGGACCGGATGGGTCATAGACCACCTCCCCCGAAGCCAGAACCTCGGAATGACAAGGGTAAGGGAAAGGCCACCTTCGTCGCGAATGCTCAGCAGCAACCCAGTGCCTCAAAGCTGGCGGATCAGTTGGAAGAAAGACGGCGGTATTATAATGAGAAGATGAAGCGTCCCTACTCGTTCCCACGGGACAAGATGAAACGGTTATTCGAGCTGGCAGTACGCAACAGACTTATAAACCTGCCAAATCCAAGGCGACCGCCACAACCCACTGAGGTGAACAACCCCAACTATTGCCCTTACCATCAAACGGTAAGCCATCCGATTGAGGATTGCTTCGTTTTCAAAGGATGGATTGAAGATCAATACCTCCAGGGAAAGTTTGCGTTGTCTGAAAAGTGGAAGGTGAACCCGCCACAGCCGCATACTCCTAAGAAGATGGACGCACCGGGAGCGACTTGTTCCTTTATTGAAGAAGCTCCATGGGAAATCGTGCTATCAGCTAAAACCAAAAAGATACTGAGTGACCTTCATACGTGCCCAGCGGTTGAATGGAAGAACCCGCTTGAACCTCAAATCATCGAAGGGATGTTGAAGCCGCGCCCAACTACAAAGATTCATGGTGGTGGTCCAAGTACTCACACCCAACCGTCAAAATCTTCGAAGAAAAAGAAGAAGAAATCCAAAAAGCCCGTGAAGCCTGGAGACAAGCGCACGGATTTGCAGAAACAGATTGACGCGCTGGAGGAGTACAATCAAAAGGCACGGACTCCCGTCACACTGCAAGAGTTCCTCAACCACGTCTTTCAGAAGGAAGATGATAGAGAGAGCTCATCGGATGAATCCAAGGGATATGTGGCGAGTTGTCATGTGATTTCCCACTCGGAAGATGAGAAAACTCCTGGCACTGAGAAACTGGGGGCACACCCTGAGCCAGAACTTGTGTGGCCAACAGATGAAATGATCGACGCCTTTCTAGACGAGATTCGTCTAAAGAGTAAAGCAGATCAGGAGCGTGAGATGGCCGCATCGGAAGGAGCCGAACGCAGGCGACTAAACGAAAGAGTTGAAGTACTCCCACCAGATCGAAAGGCATCCGAAGCAGACAAAAAGATATTCAAGACGAGGAAAAGGTTTACCAAAGCCATGTCAATGGGAATGAAGCTACCACCCTCGGAAGAAAACACGCTCAATAAGGCGGAGAGGCACCCTAATTATTGCTCATATCATCGGAAAATTTCACACCCTACGGAGGAGTGCGACGCTTTTAGGATATGGTGGCAGGGATATGTTGCTCATCGGCAACATTTTAAGCGCATGAAACGCAAGACTCGTCGGGAACGAAGAAGTACTGCCGACGGGCACAACAGAACCACTGGCAACTGTTACATGGTTAATGCCGGAGGGTCACAAGTTCTCACCTTTGGGAGCGACTCTGATGAAGAAATGGCTCTGGGCCCTCTCTTTAAAGAATCCGTTTTAGGGAAAGAGGAGGAATCGGAGGCTTGCGAAAACATTCAGCTGCGCAATCGCACACTCCCGGAAAAGAATCTCGGGCCCGCAAATAGAAAAGATAAGGGAAAGGAAAAGGTCACTGAGGATATCACTTTAGATGACCAAGTTCTGAAAGAACTGGCTGCCAAAGACCCTCCGAGGAAGGGTAAGGTGGACTACAACATCCTAGCGCACCTAAGGAAGCTACCTTCTCAACTTAGCATTCTCGATGCCCTCCTATTATCAAAAGAAGCGCGGGATTCATTAATTAAGGCGTTACAAGAACCTGAGCAATTCCAAGCCTTCCTTTCTGCGGAAAGGATGAAAGATGAACTGGAGGAAGTGCATACGGCCGACATAACTTTCGGTGACGAAGACCTCCTTCTCGGGACGTGCGACCACAACCGTCCCCTATATGTCTCTGGATACTGCCATGATATCAAGATAGGCAAGATCCTAGTGGATAATGGATCCTCCGTCAATCTCCTTAACGTTCGGGTGTTAAAGGAAGTCTGCATGAGTGTGCAACACCTCGCTCGTGCCAAAATTACCATCTTCGGTTTCGACTCCCAATCGTCACGGACTCTCGGATCTGTGATACTAACATTACGCTTTGGACTACTCGTCACAGACATCAAGTTCCATGTCATTGACGCCAAGACCTGCTACAACGCCTTGCTCGGTCGCCCTTGGTTACACGAGTACAACATCATCCCTTCTACACAACATCAGTGTATGAAGTACTTTAAGGATGGTTTCGTGTATACCGTAACAAGTGAGCTGAACCCATTTTCCGTGAACGAAGTCCGCAAATACGAAGATGCGAAGTACTTTTTGCCAGATTTCGAGGATACAGAAAGGTGTCACAAGCCGGAGAACAAAGCCGCCGCCGCCATCCCTATTTTCGGGAGCGATACCGAAGGAGAAGAAGAGATAGTTTATGCTGGGTCGTCTCAACGCAACAACCCGAGGACGTCCGCCCCCATGTTGATCTTCGGAAGTGACTCGGAAGATGAGGTTAATGCCGTGTTCTCCAATCGGCCGTCAATACAAGCACCCCCTAGCGATGATCAGAGTTTGCAAATCACCATGGTGCCGTGAGAACACTACAAGGATCTCGACACACTTCAAGCCTACAATGTGCAGGACGTGCAAACGTTTTACGTCCCTCCCAGGCAAAGGGGTGAGAAGGTAATCCTATTCTACCGATCCTCAGAGACGAAAGTAGAGAAAGAGATCTGGCATGGTGCGGATGCTACACTCGACAGGCTCTAACCCATCCGTTTGCCCAGATACTACACAAATGGACTAAAGAGGCTATTGAAGCGCCAATGAGTACCCTTAAAACAGACTGTTCGACAAGCTCGGTTCTACAACAGGATTTGGGATGTCCCTGGGACCCAACGCAAATTGCCCAACGGGAAAATGGAAACACTTGGGCTTGGATACGCGAGAATCGGAAAACAGGAACGGGCCCACAGTAGCTACGCCATATATACCTTTGATGAAGAAGAGAATGCCCTGTCAGGAAATGCCAACCCCTCATCAAAACTAGATCCCGCGATTGAAGTGCCGAGTCCGTCGTTTGAAGAACGAATGGACAAGCTTATCGGGAAAGCGGGTCAAAAAGCTCGGGAAGACTACAACCGCGAGATGGCCATCTACGAGAAGGCCAGGACGCAACGTCTGTTTCAACAGGCGGCAAAAGACAGAGATTCTCATCCCTGTCAACCCGTTGTACGAAAGGCCCAACGCAGAGGCAGAAATAAATCAAGAAGCGGAAAGAGGAGTCGAAAACAACGACGCAGGATTAGAGAGTCATGTGATCGGGCGTTGCGTGGTCCGGATTTATCCCTCGTGAAGAAGATGAGTCGAGCGTATTCCTTCCCTCGAGACAAGACGGAGAGGTTACTCGAGCTCGCTATAAAACATCAAATAATCGCGCTTCCAGAGTCTAAGCACCCTGAGCAAGCTAACAAGGCTTCTCATCTGAGCTATTGCTTTTATCACCGAGCCATAGGACATCCTACCGAAGACTGCTTCACCTTCAAGAACTGGGTCGAGGACCAGTACCGACAGGGCAGATTCGCTTTATCCAATGGCTGGAGGGTAACGCCGCCACAAAAGCACGAACCCAAAGCCGCAAAAGCAGGACCAGATCCACCTCAGTCCTGGAAGCGGATTCGCACATGTCACACGATTACGATATTAAAAGAAGAGCCCGAGAGCATGGATGACCTTCCCTGGTGCTTTGAGAACAGCAATGATGAGGTGATCTCAGAATTTCCGCCAGCTCCGAAAGAACTGGAAGATGACATACATACTACTGCAGATAACTTCAAGAAGATTGAGCTGGGATCGGCAGATGATCCGCGACCGACATTCGTCAGCGAGCTGCTATCTGAAGAAAGGGTGGCTGCGTTAAAGAACGTGCTTCTACAGCATAAAGACTGCTTCGCGTGGAACTATTCCGAGATGCCAGGATTAAATCCGGAGATTGCTGTGCATAAATTAGCAATATCCCCAGATATCAAGCCAGTCAAGCAGGCGTCGAGAAGGATGCGACTCGAGCTTGAAATGAGCATCAACGCCGAAGTCAAGAAGCTGATCGATTCTGGATTTATCCAAGAAGTCCAATATCCCGACTGGATCGCCAATATCGTCCCGGTAATGAAGAAAAATGGGACGGTACGCATATACGTGGATTTCAGGGATCTCAATAAAGCCTGTCCGAAGGACGATTTCCCAGTACTGGTAACCAAGCTAATGATAGATAACACGTCCACTCACGAGGTTTTCTCCTTTATGGACGGTTCATCAGGATACAATCAGATAAAGATGCATCCCGAAGACCATAAGCACACCGCTTTCCGGACCCCTTTGGGTATATTCTGTTACAAGGTTATGCCCTTTGGTCTAAAGAACGCCGGCGCTACCTATCAAAGGGCCATGACAAAGATCTTCGACGACCTCATACATGACATCGTCGAGTGCTATATCGATGACCTTGTAGTAAAGAGCATGTCATACGAAGAGCATTTAAAGCATCTGGAGACTGTATTTCAACGCCTTCGGCAATATAATTTGAAGATGAATCCCCTCAAATGCGCGTTTGGAATCTCCTCGGGTAAATTCCTGGGATTCATCATCCGACACCGAGGTATCGAAGTGGATCCATCTAAGATCAAGGCGATCATGGAAATGCCTCCGTCAAGAACCCTCAAACAGCTACGGTCTCTCCAAGGGAAGCTCGCGTACATCCGGTGGTTTATCGCCAATCTTTCAGGCAAGTGCCGTCCTTACAGCCACCTGATGAAGAAGGGAACTCCCTTCGTTTGGGATCACAAATACCAAGGCGCACTAGACGAGATCAAGCAGTACTTGCAGAACCCTCCGGTGTTGGCTGCGCCGGTCAAGGGAAAACCCCTCATTCTTTATACAACCGCCCTCGAAGGTTCCTTAGGCGCATTATGGGCACAAGAGAACGATCAAGGAAAGGAGAGAGCACCCTACTACTTAAGTCGAGTTCTTCTCGGGGCAGAAAGCAACTACTCTCCCATTGAAAAACACTGCTTGGCGTTGATCTTCGCGATAACAAAGCTCAGGCACTATGCGTTGGCGCACGAAGTCCGTCTCATCTCGAAGGTGGACCCTCTTAAATATTTGATGTCAAAGGCTATATTGACGGGTCGACTCGCTAAATGGGCTCTACTTCTGATGGAGTTCTCGATAACGTATCGACCTCTTAAGGCGGTGAAAGGCCAGGCCATTGCCGACTTCCTTGCTGAGCATCCAGTACCTGCCGGTTCTCCTCTGAACTGCGAGCTGCCGGACGAGCATGCATTTGATGCGATCGGCGGCGGTAGTACCCGATGGGAACTCTATTTCGATGGAGCGTCTTCCGTAAAGAAGCGCGAACAAGGTATCCCAATGATCAAATCAGGGGTAGGCCTCATCTTCGTAACTTCACAAGGAGGGATAATGCGCTTCGCCTTCTCCTTAACAGAGCCGAGGACAAACAATGAAGCCGAATACGAAGCTCTGATAGCAGGCCTCGAGATCGCCATCGACATGGGAATTCAAGACCTCCTTATATACGGGGATTCTCAATTGGTCGTTAGTCATGTAAATGGTGACTACCAAACGTGCAAACCAGAGTTGGTGAAGTACGGCGAAATGGTGACTACCAATACGAGCTCTTTTTCGGTGGCTTTATGAGCCTCGACCCTCTCACGAGTGAACGTGGCAGCTTTATCGAGAGCCACCACCCCTTTTATGGACTCCTGAAGCACCCGCCAGAGTTCGTACGCTTTGTTGGCCTTGGCGGTGAGATTAGCTTGAAGCTCACTCAGCGCCTTAGAAGCCAACTCCCTCTCCGAGAATTTACGACCGACCCCTTTCCTCGCACAACAATGTGTTCGCCACGTGTCGCCTTGTCAGGCCAGTTAAGCCCACTGTCACGACCGCAGCCTCTGAAACAGGATAGGAACGCTCTGGACTGTATAAATAAGCTCCGGTTGATAGTAGTAGTCGAGCTAAAGCACGCGGATATCATCGGATATGGGAAGCAATAAGAAAATTTCTGACGTTATCCTGTCAAGCATGCGTTCGCAATTATAAAAAAAAAGAAAGGAAACAATATGCGAAGCTCTGATGTGCATGCGACATGATGATAATATTGGCAACTAAATAAAGTCTTCATAAGAAGAACACAAAGTTTATTTATGCAAGCGAAAACATACATACGAGTACCAAGCCTACATAGAGGTTCAGCATAAAGCATACAAAAAAAAGGGACTAATTTAAATATTCTACGCTAGCGGGAAAAGGTCACCAAACACGGGATCAGTGGCACAAGGGTTAACAAAGCAAAGAACAAAATTCTCCATCTCTCTCTCCGCTCTCTCCAGCACGTCAAAGCGACGGTTCTCGTGAGGAGTCGCTCCCCATCGATTGGTGCCATGTTCGTCCGCGAAAGCAAACATAATAGCTCGCCGGGCCCTTATTTGGCTCAGCAGGTGAATCGAGCAGTCCTTCAAAACCTGAGTAATCAGGCACGCTTCGTGAAAGCCCTCGAGCTTCTCTTCAGCCGCATCAAGCATCGTCAGGGTCATCTCTGCCGGGTGAGGAGGAATGTCGGCAAGCACGGCCGTGAGGATCATCCGGAGCCAGAGGGAACCCATTGGGAGGGGAGACCCCCTACGGATCGAGAGTTCATACATCGCCGAGTCGCATTCATCATCGGTAAGGAGTGGATCCACCAACCGGGCGGCAAAGCGGGGGATCATCTCCTCGATAGGAACTTCCCATGGCTGTCGACGAGCGTGTGGACGGTTGCAGGCCATGGCACTTAGTTCTCGAATTAAATCGCGTTAAAATGGGAATAAAAGTTCTTTGTGAAGAGAAAAGGAAAACCATTGCCTTAGATATAAAGGGGTGCATTAAGTGCTGTGCGCGGAAAATCTTGCATGGTGAAGCTATTTCCCAGGGCCCAAAAAAGGAAAGGGATGGAAAATCAAGGAGATGGGACTATTTCCAAGGCCCTTTTTCTGCATCTGATATTGTGCACTGAAAATATGGCATGGGAAAATTTTGTGAACAGCCCCATCAAGGGACCCCACGTGCAGAACACGTGAGGCCCAAACCTGATGTACACTAAAAAAAATGGATGGAGTAGCACCCTGCATATTAAAAGCACCAACAACAACAATAGCAAAATGATAAAATCCCAGAGAAAGGCATGCAAACATGGAAAGACATAATAAAACTTGTCATTCATACTTCAAGAAGTTCATACAAAATAAAGAGGACACGTTTACAATGGTAAGACTTCAGACGCGGGGCACGGATTGAGAAACTCAAGCTTAACTTTGTCCAAGATTCTCCAAGCATTTCGAACCTCCCGAGTATGTTTTCTCTCACGATCACAAGCGTCGGAGTCCTTACGAATGTCCTTCACCCTCCGATAGGCGGCAAGTACGGCCGACTGCTGAAATGCCTGGTGCAAGAGATCAATGAGGTTGTCGCGCCTTCTCTTCGAGATTAGACTCATAAGATACACCGAATGTATCTTGTCCTCAGCAGCGTCCAATGCCCTGAGCGGTACTCCGGCGCAGAAGAGAGGAAGCGCCTCCCAAATTGCCAGCACGATGAGTCTCAAAAGAGGAGAGCGACGGGTGAGTAGCCGATGGTTGTACTCGTTAAAGCGGCTCATAATCTCAGCACACTGAGCGTTGGTGAACTCCTGGTTCCGACTGCGGCCCAGCGCACGAATGTTCCCATAGGAAATGATTTCGTCAAGACCGTACATATGGGCATCCATAATACCTGAAATAAAGGTCATGAGAATTGTTACAAAGTTCCTGTTTCATTAATTACAGAATGACAACCTAGGGTAAGGAGACCCTAAAGAGCCTCTATAAGAAGAAACTGAGTTCTTCACAGGAATTAAATTCCTTATTAAGAAAAGGGAATTAAATTCCCCAAAAAAGCCTTTTCTGTGAACAGAGTTAAACTCCATGGATCATCGTATGAACCCTAAGAAATCGACTGTTGGAGGTTAAAATGGTTTCGAAACTCGAAGAAAAATGGGTTCTTTGTTAATAAAAGGGTAAAAACCCTTGTTTCGGATTTAAAATCCAGAGGAATGTGAGAGTTCATCGTTCATTCGAGAGCATTACCCAAAGAGAAAGGTCTTTTCGAACAGAGTTAAACTCTGAAAATTGTTTCAAGGCAGAGAACTGAGCTCTGGAAGAAGAGAATTAAATTCTCAGAAAAAGTTTGCAAGGAAGAAGATGAGCAAAGTAGAGGCGTCTCTGAAATGACCCCAATACTTATAGGAGGTGATGGAAACGTTTCATCTCCCCAAATCCCTAGAGGAATCCAACGGTCACAAAGGTGACAGCGTTGCACTCACGTGTAGACACGTGAGAACAACGCTGTGGAGGCATTTGTTTTCTGATTAAAATCAGGAAAGCCTACGGAAGAGGCTTCAGAAAAGGGTCACGTGCTCACACGTGACCAGCAGTCACGTGTTGGCACGTGACATTTAAAAACATCGGCAAGGCAGATTCAGCTTCCCGACTACATCAAAGAAAAGGACTTCAGAAAGGGTCACGTGCTCCCACGTGACCTGGGTCACGTGTTGGCACGTGACATTTAAAAGCGGCTTCAAAAGCAAACCGGTTCCCTGATCAAATCAAGGAAAAGGCTTCAGAAGAGGTCATGTGCTCCCACGTGACCAGGGTCACATGTTGGCACGTGACACTCAAAAGCAGCAGACTCGTTCTCCGGTTAAATCAAGAAAAAGGGTCCAGACGAGGGTCACGTGCTCACACGTGACCAGGGGTCACGTGGTGGCACGTGACGGTTAAGCAGCGGCCAGAAGGCTGAGCACAAAAAGAAGGAGAGGGCTCGTTCCAAGGGGGTCACGTGCCCACACGTGACCAGCTTTCAAAGACTATCTGTTAACAGAATTAAATTCTGAGAAAAGACCTCTCAAATCTTTTCAAAGGAACCGATTGAGTTAAAGATTTAAAGGTGATTAGATATCATCTATCTATGGAAAAATCTCGAATTTGGAAAGATTTCTTCTTGGAATCTAACCGAAATAACAAAGGAGAATCTCTGGATTTCAAATCCAATGGTGGATAAAATTCACCTAATAATCCAAAGGTCCAAATGAATGATGAATACAAATCAAATCTCTCAATGAAAGATTCTTCAAAAACTAATTGATTTTGTTGCTTCTCCTATAAATAGGAGCCAAGAGACACACAGAGGGATATATAAATAGAGGCGGAGGGATCGATATAAAAAAAAGGAGGAGAGCCTTGATACTTTGGAGAAATTTGGATCTTCTGCAAAAGAAAACCCTAGGTAAGAAAGAGAAGGCTTTTTGAAAGAAAAAAAGAATTTAATTCTCAACAGAGTTTAACTCTGATATAAAACAGAAGAACATAGTTCTCTCTTTGGTGGAGGATCTATAAAGTGCACATCTCCCCTTGAGTTGAGAATTTAATTCTCAATGGGTTGAGATCCTGCCATGCAGATCCAAAGCATAGAGAGGGAATGGAAGCTTGAGAATTTAATTCTCACAGAACTATAGGAATTTAATTCCTTCAAAATAAAATTAGGGTTTGACCCTATGTTATGGGAATTTAATTCCTTCAGAATAAACAGATCCAGGGTTTAACCCTAATTAAGAACTTAGTTCTGTTAAAATAACAGGAATTTAATTCCTATGACAGAATCTCATTCTTCAGAATAATTCTCTAAAAAAAAGAGTGGGAATTTAATTCCTTAAAGCTTTTATTAGGGTTTAACTCTATGATAGAATTCAGTTCTTCACATATATGAGGAATTTAATTCCTGCAGAAAATTCAGAGTTCAACTCTATCTCAGAATATAAATCTTCAAAAGGAAATAGGAAGTTTATTCCTCTAAAATTATTGTCAGGGTTCAACCCTACGAAGAATTTAATTCTTGAAAGGGATTAACAGATTTTCTAAAAAAGAAAAGAAACATACATAGAGGCAGGGTCACGTGTCACCACGTGACCCCCGAAAAGATCCACAGAAAAGGCCCTTCTGAGGCAGTGCCTCACGTGACCCACGTGACCCTTGGCAGAGGCTTTAACATACGAGCATTTAAATGCCCGTCACGTGATGGCACGTGATGATGCGATATTCTCAGCAGAACAAATGAAGGGAGGGCGCCCTCACGTGTTACCACGTGACCCCTCTTGCTTTAGTGTTTAACACTAAATTGGAACCCCTGAATCCAGTGTTAAAACACTATTTGGCCTTAGTGTTCAACACTAATCAAAGAACTTTATTTGCAGTTTTAACACTGAATTTCTTAGTGTTCCACACTAATTTGAAATCTCTGCCACCAGTGTTTAACACTGATTATCTTAGTGTTTAACACTAATTTGAGATTTCTGTTGCTAGTGTCTAACACTGACTGGCCTTAGTGTTTAACACTAATTTGAAGCCCCCGTCGCTGGTGTTTAACACCAATTATCTTTTAGTGTTAAACACTAACTTACCAATCTCATTCCCAGTGTTTAACACTAGTTGGTCTTTATTGTTTAACACTAGCTTTAGCCCAATTGGCTAAGTATCCAGAGGCAAAGCCCCTCCTTTGATGGACCAACTGAGAAAGCCAATATTCCAAACATGATTGGACTTAGCCCAAGATGGCCATAAGTCCTCAATTCAGACTTAACTGGGCTAATGGGCTCATAACATAATTAATTGGTCTTGATCCCAAATCGGGCCGAAGACTATTTAATCCACCCCGGTTCAAGGGTACATCTCTTCACTCCTTTGATACTTGGCGTTGTAATCCCTCAACGTCTTCAAAGAGGTGACGGGTCCCGATGACCACACATCGATACGGACTGTGGGATCTTTAAATCCATGGACTATGGGGTCCTTAACCTTGACCGAGATGTCTTAAAACTAACAACGGACTGTGGGGTCCTTAAACCCTGACCGAGATGTCTTAAAACTAACAACGGACTGTGGGGTCCTTAAACCCATGGACTATGAGGTCCTTAACCTTGACCGAGATGTCTTAAAACTAACAACGAACTGTGGGGTCCTTAAACCCATGGACTATGAGGTCCTTAACCTTGACCGAGATGTCTTAAAACTAACAACGGACTGTGGGGTCCTTAAACCCATGGACTATGAGGTCCTTAACCTTGACCGAGATGTCTTAAAACTAACATTGGACCGCAATGTCCTTAAACTACCCATGGACCGCAATGTCCTTAAACTACCTACCGACCGCAACGTCACTAAACTAAACAACAGAGCCCCCTTTTATTACTCTCTTATTGGATCTAAACGATCCCGTTAAGTTGATCTTAGTCTAAAAACTAGACTAACGTATCCTTAACAAACGTTTAAGTCGATCTTAATCTCAAATGAGGCTAACGTATCCTTAAACCCAAACCCCCAAACCCAAATCTAAGATAATACGGATTTGGACTAGTCCACGCCTTACGGGCGACGACATTACTCAGTCTCCGTATACAATCCACGGGCAACTAAACATAAAATAAACACACATGACACGAAGTGACCATCTGGAGAAGGAGAAAGTGGTTACCGCGATGCGGTAGCGTAATTAACTGCAGGGGCTTGCGCCTGCAGGGAAGAGCGTCCCCACAATCAAAAACCCCTCAAGCAAGGGGGAATCTGATGAAGTCAGCTACATCGGACGCATCCGTTTAAACCTTCGATACATGGTGCCATAAATCAACTTGGCATATTCGGAGAGGTGGACGGATAGCACCAATTAGCATCTGCCCCGAACCCCAGGCGAGACGGCCCCATGTCTCGGCCGCCGTTCGGAGGGGAACAGCCCCCACTTTCAAAACTACGATTCGTATCATTTAAACTGACCGTATGGTTCATGTGTAGTTAAATACCTTATTATCGTTTATGTTTATATTGTCTTATCCTTCGTGACTTATGTGCTATGTTTTTGGTTTTTACCGCTTTATGATATCATCTGCTAGTACACATGCACTATTACCGATGATGCACATGTTACACTTACACAGATTTGCCGGCTCATACATTCATTATCGGTAAGTGCTATGCCACTTATACGGTAGGATTGATATATCACAATATTATTCTAAACTGTAA
Organism: Agapanthus africanus; assembly: GCA_030015575.1. Lineage (NCBI taxonomy): Eukaryota > Viridiplantae > Streptophyta > Magnoliopsida > Asparagales > Amaryllidaceae > Agapanthus > Agapanthus africanus. Next base: position 468,076,252 of record JASDDO010000001.1, read on the forward strand.
AGTACATTCATTGTTCAGCACTATGATAAGACATGCTTGCATGATATACTTGACATGCTCATATTACTGTTCTATTTTTTCATACATCGTACTTTATGGTTACATGCATTGAGATGTTGTTTTCATGATATCTCTGAATTTGAGAACCGTGGTTATATTTCAAAGGAAATTGTGTATTGTTTTAAAAATGAGGTTTCTCTTGATGTGATATTTCATGTCCACCATGAGTTTTCTCGGTTTTGAGCTATGAGCGTACCCGATTCGAGGAGCTGGATGAGCCGTTTGCGGGTACATAGTGGACCCGGTAAGGTACCCCAGGGCGAGAAATTTTTGAGGATGACGATGAGCCTGACAGGGGGAGCACTATCTACCGGTGATAGTTTGGACCCGGCGACTATCTAGAGGATACCGGCCGGAGTCGTGAGATGGATATGAGGGCCGATCTGAGGATGCGGCGCCTGAAAATATGAGGATTTACGTGTCAATACTGGACACGGGTTCATGATGTTTTCGAGTGTCGATATTGGACACTCAGTTTCCATGATATTAATGTGTCGTTGATGGACACACGTGGATGATATCCACGTGCATACAGGCATATGATTCCAGATGTTTATTTTTACATGTCATTGGTATTGACTCTATTGTTGACATATATGCATACATGGTCACCCTAGATATCATAATATTACTTTCATGATATAGTATGATCTAGGAATCGCTGTTTATTTGATTTTTACCTATTGATGTTTTCTACTCATGAGTTGGCAACTCACCCCATTGTGCCACAGTTTTCTTGCAGGTTCAACCGCTTGGATCAGTAGCGGTATCACTGGCACACAGTTCCTTCAGGGTGTTTGCTTTGATATGCGGGACACAAATTGGATCGTGACCATCCTTGTACTTTATATTCTGTTGTATCTAGATAAACTCCACCAAATCAGAAACTAGTTTTTGTATATTGATAGACCTAGACAGACTTGTGTTGCGAGACTTAGACAGACATGTCATTCGCTTTCTTTTTGAGGTTTTTGATGTCTTGCTTTATTTATTGTTCTTTCTGGGTTTGATCTTCGCCTTTGTGCGTCGTATATTTACTGCTTTATTTCGTGGTTGTGATTCCACCATTTGACGAATAGCTAGCTCCCGCTTGGGGATGCTTTTTATTTGTATGTATATGGTTTTGGATCAAAATATATAAAGGAGGTGCTACCCAAATTTTTAAAAGGACGAAAAATGTTTTCAACTTTAGTTTATCATCCACTTGCATTTTCATATATCATTAGCTATGCATATAGAAAAACTTGATTTCATTATATTTTTATTTCAAAACTGCACCTCCGCATATTTTTCCGCAAAAAGGTTTAGATTTCTGGGCTTCGGCTTACTTGAGTTACGTTACGCTTTTAGACGTTGTGTAATTCTCATGCCGGTCACGTGCTAAATTTTCGGGCCGTGACACTTTCGTAAACAAACTCAAATAATGCACTTTACCTTCGTCATGAAAAATTATATTTTAACTAGATCATGGAAAAAAATTTATCTGCGACAACCATCTTGCTGCTGCTATATTGGAAAATCGTTGTTTAATGCAGTGTTCATTTTTCTTTCAAATGTACAGATGGAAACTTCGGTTTTTATGCTCTTTTTAGCATTTGGCGGATACTTATATGAAATACCCTGATTTTCAAAATTTAATCATTGTTGCAAAATTTTGTAAATAAACTCCAATAATAAATTTTAACTTCTGGAAATTACACTTTTTTTCATCATGAAAATGTTTAATCTGCGGCAACTAACTTATTGTTTCAATATTGGGAAATCATTGTTTAATATACTTTTCATTTCGTTTTCAAATATAAAGATTTTGTGCTCATTTTTGGCATCTAGCGGAAAATTATATCGAAGATCATCATTTTCAAAATACCGTTTGCAAAATTTCGTAAACAAAATTCAATAATACACTTTAACTTCCGCATGGAATTTTTTTGACTTGTAACAATTGTCTTACTGCAGCTGTATTGGGAAATCGTTACTTAATGTACTATTCATTTTGTTTTCAGTATACGGATCGAAAATTTGGTGTCCCTGCGCTTCTGGGGTTCTTTTTAGCATATGTATATATATGTGGCAAGCTTCAAACTTTTTCTTTGTCCTCTCTCTCTCTCTCTATATATATATATTAGGAAATGGTCGCTTAATGTATTGTTCATTTGTTTTCAGTATATGGATGGAAACTTTGTTGCGCAGGGGTTCTTTCTAGTTACATTATAAAGCTATATGGGAAAAGATTCCATCTCCAAGCTTTTTATGTCTTCTAGTGCCACAAAATTATCTTTGGTCCCTTCTCTCTAAATCCCATTAGCATTAAAACTTGGCTGGGTCATTATCTATTTCGCTTAGAGTTGGCTGGAAAATTAATTTCCATCTCTTTCCTAGAAACTTCTCAACCTTCAATTGATTTGGAAAATTATACTCACAACTTGATCTATGTTAGATTTAAACATAAATAGTTTGCATTAGTTGAGACTTTTACTTGGACTTTAAACCTTGGTTGGATCGTCATCTATTTAGCTTAAAGTTGGCTGAAAATTAATTTCCATCCCTTCTCTAAAAACTTCTCAACATTAAATCTTCACTTGGTTGGTTCATAATCTATTTATTCTTCACAAATAGTTTGCATTGTCTTAGAATTTTAATTGAACTGAATCAAGACATTATTAAAATATTTACTTGATTGGACTTAATCAAGTATGTTATAATCATAAAAGATTCATTAGATGAGAATTTTAATTCGACTTAATCAAGTCAGGTCATGCTCACGTATCTACTTATCATTTTCCTTTTAAAAAATTAATAAGTACAAAACAATAATTGATGATTTATGGTTAAAAGAATAAAACAATTAGATTTAGGCAAGAATAATATAGTTTATGTGTTTAAAATATTTGATAATATTATCTGTGTGAATCATATCATAGAGTAAAAGACGTGGCTGTTAATTTAGAAAAAAAAAATCATAAAATGAATCTGATATAATTAATTATAACGGACCATTACGCAAATTAGAAGAAAAAATACTAGAAGAATATACATATGAATGTGGGAATATTCATGTTATGTTGATAATTAGCGTTAGTGCGATACATTATTTTGGTGACGTCCACAACGGAATTGATGCGAGAGAAAATAAAGAAATTTTATAAATTGTTTCGAGGCAATTTAGTTCAAGCTTTAAAGATTAGCATGCAATAAACTTAAATTACGATTCTGAATGAAGACCATATTTTTTGGGCAACTCCTCATGCCAAATGGATTATGAAAAACCAATGAAGACACCATTCATTTGTCATCTCAAATCCAAGAGCAATCCAAATGGATTATGAAATAATTAGTAAATGCAAGGGCAAAAGGGGAAACATGGTAACAATGTTGCTTTTGTTTTTTAGGGATTTTTTGATATTGCACACAAAAAATATGCTATTTCATCCTAAAAAATCGGATATTCCAAATATTACCTCCAAAATTCTCCGTTAGCCAAAAAAAATCCCTCCGTTAGGTTTTGCCGTGAAATCTCTATAACTTGGGTTGATGGGAGTTAAGTTAACTAACTAGAGTTGGGTTAACATAGAGGCAAGAGAGAGGAGATTTTCTCATTCAACTTTTCTAACCCTTTCTTCTTTCATTTCAAATGCTTAAATTAAACCTCACCCCCAAAATAAATTCCTTAAAAATATTTTGGACATCTTGATTGGAGTCCCGTAACTTGTGGCATCAATAAGGATGAGAAATTTTACTCAATTTTCGTTTGCTTTGTCAAAGTTATCATGAATTTCTCTTTGTGCCAAATACATATTATACTTGTGTTTATTGTTCATTTAGTTGATTTGAAGAATTTATAATGATTTGCATTTTTTCCTCAATTTTTGAAATCTAGGGTTTTTCTTCTCTTGTTTCAATTTTAGATGTTTGACACTTTACTTTGCATGTAGTTATAAACTTCTTTTGCGTTATTTCTTATGTTAATTATGAGTTTAGTTTGTGCATATAGGGTTTCAAAGACCCAATTTATTCACCGTAGAAAAGCCCTAATTTTGAAATCAGTACAAATTCTTTAACCCTAACTCACCATTGCATTAGAAAGAAGAAGAAGACGGTTTGGGAGGCATTTCAGACTTTTACTAAGCCCCAAATGACTCCAAACCAAGATAAAGGAATATACCCAAAAGATTCCAGATGAAACTAACCAGAGGGTTGTTTTCTCGACGACTACTTTCGGGGTGATATTCGAAAGATCCAATTTTGATTTGGTCAAAATTTACTGTTCCTTACAATACTTTACATTGATTTGGTCAAACAAAAGTTCAAAGCTCATGGTATTTTACTAAAATTAAGATATTCATATGATAATTAATACATTGAATCTCTCAACACAGCTTCCAATCCTAAGTAAAAACTTGCAAACATAATTGCTAGGGCTTTCATTCACATAATGCAGATACAAATTTATGTACATAATAAAAGAGTGCCTAAAAAGGTTCTCAATAGAATTGATGCAGTTGCTTCATGAAGAAGTTTACAAACTGAATGCTTTCAATTCATTCGGATTCTCTGATTATCGATATCACCGTCGTTTCTGCTTTCAGTGCTTGATTTCTCTTTTGTCCGAGTCCTTTTATGGATCTCTGAACACATTTCTTCGATCATAGGCTTCCAGAGACGAACACGTGCGTTTATGAACCAGTTTGATACCTGCTCCATGATAATGAACACTCATATTTCAAGGGTTGTTTTTGTACAAAATCCCCGCCGACGAATCTTGAATTAATATAAACCCGTGGAATTCTTTTTGCCATAAAAAGAAGGTTTGAAATATTTTTGACTAAAACGTGCTTAGTATAACTTCATTATTTCCATATCCCTCTTAATTTTATTTAATTCAACCATAGACACAATAAAGCGTATACTAATTATTTAGTTGTGTTTACCATAGAGAAGTGAAACAATGAAGCAACAAATTAAATTGAAACTTCTAGCAGCATAAATTGTAAATAATTTTGATTACCTGACTCCTTGTCAATCCACTTTTAATAGCAAGCAACTGCTTCTCGCTATCTTTCGGGTACCTAAATTCATCATCAAATACAGAATTAGTTCATTTTGCAGCTTGAAATCTCGGGTTATGTTAGGCGCCCTGTCCAATTTTCTCCAACAAATAGAACATTGTGCAGTCTCAGAGACTTTTGAAAAATTATATAAAAATAAATGGTGAATTATTTTAAACACCATTAACTTTTTGAGTTTTTTACAGAATACCATTGAACTTTAAAGAACCCAAATACCATTATGGGCATGGTGCTTAATGCAAATTCTGGATGGTATACATGTAAATTTTTTTAAATGAAAGTTGAGCCATAGCTCGCCTCATCAAATAGTATTTATGTAATTTTTTTATAGACTTTCTGTATATTCAAGGGTGCTGAGGTAATTTTTAAAGTTTAATGGCGTTCTCCAAAAAAGGGAAAAGTTCATTTGTATTTTATTTAACTCGCTCTTTAAAATCAAATCCCTCAACCATAACCACCACACTAGGAGGGACTTTATTTCGACCCGAGTATCCAGTCAAAATAGGTCACCCGTATATGGAAATTTGCTAACTTTGGTCAACACCTAATTCGACGTGAGCCTCGCGTCGACTTAGGTGTCCACAAAGTCACCACCTTATCCCCGTTGTCAGCCCATTTTCCCCCATCTCCCCAAATCACTTTTCCCCCAAAAAAATTTACCCCAATTCTTTGAGCCCCCTCCTCCTCCCCCAATTTGTCAAATTCACCGAGCCCCCGCCTCCTCCTCGTCCGGTCCTCCATCGCCTCGACCGAACCCCTGTCTCCTCCTCGACCGAGCCCCTCCCCGCCTCCATCGAGCTCCCGCCTTCACCGAGCCCCTCCATCGATCTACTTTGACGCGAAATTAGCGACGGACTAGGTGAATAAATTTTATAAACTTTCAATTTTTAAAGTTTATTTGTTATTAATTTTAGTTAATTTCGTTATATTGGAAAATTTGTGTGATGTTTGGGTTAGGGTTTGGTTCAACATAAATGATGTATGTTTGGGAGCCTTGATCATCATCATAATTTCAATTTTTATAGTATTTTTGTTGTTATTTGGTTATGTTGAGATCGGAGGTAAATTAAATTTTTATTTGTGAAATTATATTAATCTGTGTATATTTCTTGTTAATTTGTATGTGTAATTAGGTGAGTAGAAATGTTAACATAAATTTATTGAAATTTCTTTGTAATTGTAGGGTTGATATCGATAGGTCTCTCTTTGCACTCGGGATACGTCGGTTATCGGTACACCACCCTTAACTTCTTTTAGTTGTTATAATCTTAAGCTATTACTTGTTAACCATTAAACTTAAACTAAGTCTAAACATTTAAACCAATCATCATATTACCCTAGTAAATTAAGACCGACTTAAACCAATTAACCAATTAAACATTTTAAGCATTTAAACAAAATACCTGACATTACTTAAACTAATTAACTATTTAAATTTCTCTTTGTGCGAGTTTAAATTTAATTAGTTCACATTGCAAAACCTTAAACTAAATACTTCAATAACCGACGATATTGAAAAGATAACCATCAAAACTAATCTAATTAAGTGCATGATACTCGATGATAACAATAAGTAAACCAATACATATCGTCATCGAGTATCTTACATTTATAAAATACCGCGTCTTAGAACCCGTCTATCAGTTATATACATACGGTTATCTTCGTGACATAAAATTATGCAGGGTTGCCAACCTCGAACGTTAATCGTTCTTCATTAACAACAATCTCGTAGTTTATGCGACGCGGAGATTAGTCGCATTATAACCGATAAATTAGCCCCGTTTTGGACAAGTTAAGAATGTATAACGTATACACTTCTCTGCATACTTGTGTTTTCATTCATTTCGAGATTAGTTTCGTCAATACTTTTTCGCTGATTCTCCGTGTACAAATATGGCTGAGAAGATCATTTCAATACTGATAGTATTGAGATGTTTACCTCTTTTATTGCAGTGTGCTCGGAGAACAGCAGGAAGGTGTTGCCGAAATTTTCTCGGAGCGAATGAAAACATAAATGCAGACGATATATGTGTTATACATTCTTAATGAGATAGAAGCCTTACCCCTGACAGCCGTTACCCTCGACAACCAAGATAGAACCGTTGATATCGTCGGTCACGATAAATTACTAAAATTTATTTCCGAGGCACTGTTGTCACCTTCCTTCCCCTTCTGCGTTTTACTAATCCTTCCCCAACTTCTTGTGATAGAACTTGGGTATCTTCATACATAACTTTATTAATCAATGATTTATCTTCTTCAACGACAAACTTCCTCTTCCCATTCTTTTTTTTTTTTCAATAACCGTATCGCTTTTAGCTTTCTCAATACAATCATCATAAAAAAAACAATTTTCCCTTCCCTTTTGCTTCATACTTCGACCTCTCTAGCCCCACAGTCTCCGATTCATACACCGATTCCATAACTTCACTATTTTCTTCCATTTGTGAAACTTATATATTTGTTGCTCTAGACGTCCAATATAAAACCGTTAATATCATGAACTATTTGAAAATGTTTATTACCATATAATAAATAATCATGAACTATCATAAGTTTTACGTATCGGACAAGAATAGAAAAGACTTGGATAAATAAAAACAAGTTTGACCCTGAATTCCGTAATGGTGCTGAAGAGTTTATGCAATTCTCGTCAAGAGTGGGTGGTAGTTGTATTACCTATCCCTATAGAAAATTCTATAACGGCAGAAGGGATGGTCGAGAAGCGATTCGTATGCATATACTTGCTAACAGATTCAGTCAAGATTCCACTATCTGGTACTTGCATGGAGAGGTCGTAGACTATAAAATCCCTGCATATCGTCGGTTGCCGCCTTCTATGAGAACCCCAACGACCACTGGTTTAAATGATATGATGGATGAGTTATATGATGGATGCACGACGATACCCTTCGAATGATGTGGTTCCATATACCGAATCTGCGAGATTTATTATTGCTCTGTCATCTGAACTAACTTAAGTAATATGAAACTTACATATTTGTTGCTCCTATATGATATTTTTTTATCATTATTGCTCTGTTATCTGTTCTAAATTTCATCCACTTAAATAATATGTCCTTCATTTCATCTACTTTTCAAAATTAATTTTCACTATTATTTTGTTCTCTAACATATTGAACTATCTATAGTGAAGTTGTTTTACATATGTCAGGTTCTGATAAGACCGATCGGAATACGGGGGACAAGGGACAACCTTCCCAGAAACGGACAAGGGGTGTGAGAGGACCCATACGGGCTATTGATATATACAGGTTACTGATATCTGGAGGAGGATGCCACATGCCCCGACAAGCCGATTGTATACCTTCGTACACAGGGACCTGTTCATAAGAGCTGCAAAGAAGATGTCATCTATCGTGAGCAGCGAGAAACGCATGCCTCATGTGATCGAGGACGATGATGGCGAGTGAGTGAGCCGAGATTGGGAAAGCCTAGAGTTGACGTAAAAGAACATTGTTGTATGGGGGGTGATGGTGAAATGTGTTTATATTATTAAATACTGAACTTTATTTTGATTTGTTTAAATACGTCTACTTATACAATGATGAATTATCCTGTTTTGCAAAGTTGATTCGACTTCCGGTGGTATGGCATAGAGGGTCCCGAGGCGGTTGCAATTTGCGACAAGTTGATTAAGCATATGGTGAAGGACTGGAGAGGCCATACGAACAGGATCTGGATCTTCGCAAAACTTCAATCCGTAAATACACTGGAGGATATTATGGGTTGAAGCTGGATCCACTTTAGTTTGACGCATACTGGCGTGCCTTGGTCGAGATTTCTTGATCGGTGAGTTTAGGGTATGTCTTTTGACGATACCTTTTTATTTTTTTTATGGCAACTCAACAAACAATATTTGATGTAACCGCAGGAGAGGAGCATGCAAGGCAAAGCATCTCGCGCTCAGTTGCAAGATGTTTATAAGGGAGGGAACAAGAGTTCCCAACAGGTTTGCGTTGAACATATAAGTATCGACAATCAATATTTTATATTAATACGTTAAAAAAATATCTTAGAAATTTATATGGTAACTTTCTAAATTTAACATGCAGCAAGAAGGCCATAATGGAGACCCCTTGATTGGATCGAAGTCTTCAGGGCCAGATTTGTGCAGGACGATGGCACGCCTGCGTCAGTTGCGGCCCAGGAGCAAAATGTAAGACTCCACTAATGTTGTGTTTCTTAATTATTTCGGAATAATTATTATGTAGCTGTTAGAACGATAGTAATATATTTTCTCCAAACAGATGGCGATGGAGCTGAGAGCGATCGGTTGATCGAGAAGATGGAGGGAGTAGGGACACCCAGTTGATAACGGGCAGAGACTTTAAGCTACAGATAGGGTTTTCATGTTGTATCGACCGGATCATCAAGGGAGAGTCCAATGTGTGTCCACCAAGATCTCTCCCACCCAGTATAGCGTTCCTTATAAGCCGACTGGGCATCCACCTCTTAGGTACGCCGGGCAGACGACGTAGCATCGGAGACATCGCATGGGACCAGGACCCCTGTGTTTGATGGATCTCCTCAGGAGCGGACGCTGGATACCAGCGGTTCTTCACACCGATGGGCCCCCGCTCCCGCTCCCGCTGCCGATCCATTTAATGGATTTACCATGGACCAGAAGCTTAAACTTATCAGTATGTATGCATAATGAGAGATCTCAGTACCTCCAGTAAGTTTGATAACCTTAACTTAATAATATATAAATACCATATGTACTAAATTATGTATTTTAAACTTTTAATTACAGGGGCTTTACCCCAGATGTAGATGGTGCGCCTCCCTCGTGATCGACTTTCTCCCTCCCCGTGATCGACATCCCTTGTGATTTCATTTCCCGCTTTTGTACATATATGATTTTAGGATTGTATAGGAATTGATATTGGATTGTAATTGATATTTAGATAGTAATTGATATTGAATTGATATTTGGATTTTAATCGATATTTGAGTTGAAATTGGATTGTAATTGAAATTCCAGGATTGTAATTGAAATTCAAGATTTTCTGTTTTGAAATATATTTTTTCCCACTATTTATATCTATTTACGCATCGAATTAGAGTAAAAAAATATTTATTATATTTTTTAATAATATTCTATTCATATAAAATCAGGTATAACTTGTTAGATGTGCCTCAAACTCGATTCCTTAAGATTTCCTACTCGAAGATCCAGAGTTATGATGAAACTACATGGAGATTTGATGTCATCTACAGGTCAGACATCTGGCAGTCTCATCTCCAGACGCCTGCCTCTGCTCTGTATATACGAGCATATTTTGGTAGACGCCTGCCTCGATGAGAGTCAGACGTCTGCTGAGCGCTCTGTATTTTTGGGAGACAAATCCAGACGTCTGGCCATCTCTTGTTCCGACGTCTGGTTTACGCTTTGTTAGGTCATGACTAAATATCACACGTCTACCGATTTCTTCAGCAGACGTATATGTCAGAGCCAGATATTTCTTTAGTTAGGAAATTAGATTTTTGAGGATATCTTTTGTATGCTATATATATAATAGCTTATTTTAGACCTAGATCTGATAGTTTTTTGTTAATATGAGAGAACCCATTGTTATTTTGAAAGAGTTAGGGTTTCGAGAGGAATTTGTATTCTCCATCGATTTGTACTCCTTCAACATTTGATTATTAATAAAGCTTCGTCTTCATCTATATATTATTTGGTTAGTATTCATATTTCTATCTTACCTGTGGTTTGATTTTCTTCTCGTTATTGATTGTGTTTGCTTTGTGATGGTCTCGATCCGTAACAAACTAGTATCAGAGCCATTGTTGCGTTGTTATGGGATTTTTGGTTGAACCATTAGGTCTTAATTTTGCGATCTAGGTTAACGGTGGGTAACGACAACTATGTCATCTTCCTCACTTTCTTAGATCGTGATTTTGAAATTTTAACGTTCGTTTGTACTCAGGGTATTTTGATTTGATCTTACATCATGGCTCCGACAATCATGAAGTTCGATATCGAGAAGTTCGATGGAAATATGAATTTCTGTTTGTGGCAAGTCCATATGGTTTCCGTTTTAACTCAAAACAATTTGAAAAAGGCGATTCATGGAAAGGATAAAAGGCCTTCTACTACGACGGAGGAAGTTTAGGAGGAGATGGATGAAAAGGTCATCACGGCTATCCACTTGTGTCTAATAAACGAAGTTTTACAAGAGATTTTAGAAAAGAAGACGGCGGTTGATTTGTGGAATAAATTGAAAGAGTTATATTTAAAGAAATCTCTCACGAATTAACTCATGTTGAAACGTCTCTACATACTTCGCATGTCAGAAAGCACTCCAATAGAATCTCATGTTAGTGAGTTTAATGCGATAATTACGGATCTGGGTAAAATTGACATTAAGATTGATGATGAAGATCATCTCTTCTCTTGTTGTGTTTGTTGCTACTCTCTTATAAGCACTTTCGTGACACCATGGTTTATGAACGAGACACGATCTCAATCAAGGATGTCAAGAAGAATTTGATGAATAAAGAAAAGATTGACAAGGAGTTGATTTCCACCGAAACGGATGTTTCATCGTCTGGCTTATTTGTTCGAGGGCGAGCGGAGAGGAGAGATCCGGAAGCAAATAAGAAGCCACGGTCGAAATCCAAGGCTAAAACGTGACCTGTAATTATTGTAAGAGGAAGGGGCCATTAAAATTCGATTGTTTTAAGTTACAGAATAAGCTAAAGCAGGAAAACAAATCGAAGGAGTTTTCGGCTGAGACGAGTATAGAGGAAGGAGAAGGAGATCTTCTTGTTGTTCTTGACAGCACACATAGATTTAAGGACGAGTGGATTATAGATTCGGATTATTCTTACCACATGTGTTCCAATAGAGATTTATTTACCACCTATGAGTTTGTTGATGGTGAAGTGATTTTGATAGGCAACAATAGTTCGTGTCGAGCTATTGGCAAATGGGCAATCCAAGTCAAGATATTTGACGGTGTTGTGAGAATATTAGCGGAAGTCATACACGTACCTGACTTGAAGAAGAATCACATCTCTTTAGATGCACTCGACGACAAGGGTTACAAGTTTTCCGTTGAAAATGGAGTTTTGAAGGTAACCAAAGGTGCTATAGTTGAGATGAAGGGCTTGAAAAAGCGGTCCTTATATTCGTTGTAGGTTCGATGACTTCCGGATTGGCAGCTATTTCATCATCAAAATCTATGACACATTCGAAAACTTTCAGATTGTGGCATATGAGGCTCGGGCATATGAGTGAGAGAGGTATGGCCAAGTTGTCGAAGCATGGTCTATTTGGTGGCAAGAGTACGACGAAACTAGAGTTTTGTGAACATTGCATCTTTGGGAAGCAAAAGTACGTTAGCTTCAGTTTGGCGGTGCACAACACAAAATGTACTCTTGATTATATCCATTCGGATTTGTGGAAGCCCTCTTCAGTTGCTTCTAAAAGAAGCGGTGCCAAGTATCAACTTATTTTCATTGATAATTTTTCGAGAAAGGTTTAGGTCTATTTCTTGAAACACAAAAGTGATGTGTGATACCTTATCATTTGTTCCCTTATACAAAAGAGAGAAGAAAATCACGAGAAGAGGAAACGAAACCTTCCCATGTGCAAAGCACGTGAAGGCTCACATGCACCTCTGGCTTCAGCAAGGATTAAACCCTGAGATATAAGTCTCACGTGTTAAACACGTGGGTGCTCACATGCTTTCACATGCAAAGCATGTGAACGCTGAATACAAATAAATCAAAACACAAGCAGAGCCCCACGTGTTAAACACGTGAGTGCTCAGGTGCAAAACACGTGAGTGCAGCCATTGTTTATATATGACAGCCCTCACGTGAAAGCCATGTGAGCGCATCTGTTTGAAGCGCTAGGTTCAGATAGAATTAAATTCTATTTGAGAATATCTTCTCCTGATCTTTCTAAAACTAGAAATATTTTCTCTATCAAACAGAAGACCTTTGGATTTTAAATCCAAAGGTGATTACAATATCACCGATCAAATCAGAAGACCCTTTGTTAAGAAAATATTTTCCTAATCATATTAAAACCAACAGAAGATATTTTCTGTTAAACAGAAAGCTACTGGATCAAAAGATCTAACAGTGAATAAAATTCCCCGAGTGATCTTTGAGATCAATTAAATCAATTGATATCTCTCAATGAGAGATTTTCTCAAACTAATTAATAGTTTTTCTTCACCTATATAAATGACCCGATACTTCAAGTACCGGAGAGAAAAAAACCCTCTATAAGTTTCTGCAAAATACAGAATCAATTCCATAAGAAGAAAAAAAGCTACAACGGAGAATTTAATTATCTATTTGAAGAAAGAACATCTTCTTGCTTCTCTCAAACCAAGTAGAGAGATCAAAATATCTCCTTTATATATATATATATATAACCCTCTAAACAAACCTAGTTCTTTCTCTGGATCTGAGATCCACAAGACTAGTCTCTCACAAGTTGAGAATTTAATTCTCATCAGGAAGATTTTGTTCTTAAGAATCAAATTTTTTTGGGGAGAACGAGGTTGAAGAGAACAATGGAGGAAAGAACATGAAAATATATAGTGTTCATACTCCAGAAACTTATTTCTTTCGTAATCAAGAATTTAGTTATTAAAATAGTGATCATTAATGGTCAAAATGCTATTAATAGAAATTTAACTTCTCTCAAAAACTTGGACAGAGATTAAATCTCTAAAAATCATAGAGTCTAACGTGATATTCGTGTGAGCACTCAAAAGAAATAATGAGAGGAGCGCCTAGCGTGATATCTACATGAGCACACAGAAGGCCCATGAAGATAGCGCCTCACGTTCCATACACGTGAGCGTCCATAAGCAAAAACTCATCACCTCATATGCCATACACGTGAGCGTTTAAAATATGCCAGAGCCTGAGCACCTCACGTGAGCGTTGTATAAAAGTGCTTAATACTGATAGGGCAATGTCCAAGCCTGAGTGTTTCGCGTGATATCCACGTAAGCGCCAGAATCTGATCTGGATATTATATCCATGGTCTAAATGACTAAGTGCTTAACACTAATAGAGCAACGACCAAGCCCGAGCGTCTCATGTGAAATACACGCGAGTCTTATAAAATGAGTGCTTAGCACTGGGCGGGCAATAGAAAGCCCAATACTCAGTCCAAAAGGGACTAGGTTTTTCTGAAGTTAAACTTCTAAATTTCTATGACTATAGATCAAATGAGCCTATATGCTCACTGCAACCAAGCCCATATGCTTATCCATGTTGTAAGTTGATCTTAGTCTCATATGAGACTAACGTATTCTTAACCCATATGCTCGTATATTTAAGCCGATCTTAATCTAAAACAATATTAACGATCCTTAAACTCCTGAACTAATGGAACATATGATCTAAATTCAAACCCAAATTTATAATATATACGGATTTGGACTAATCCGCGCTGTACGGGCGATAACATAAACTAGTCTCCGTATACAATTTACGGGCAACCATAATAAACAATATATATAATACGACACGAAGTGACCTATTAGAGCGGGTGAAAGTTGTTATTGCAACGTGATGACATAATTAACTACAGGGGCTTGCGTCTGTAGGGAAGAGCGTCCCCACAATCAAAAAATCCTCACATATGAGGGGGAATCTAAGAAAGTTATGCTATATCGGTCGCATCTGTCCTAACATCCGATATACAGTGCCATAAATCAACTTGGTATTTTCGGAGAGGTGGACAGATATGTCCCAAATAGTATCTTCCCCCAAATTCAGGCAAGACGTCATATCCCAGTTCGTTTCTATTTTCGGCAGTAAACAATGCGTTTAATATATTCAAAGAATAGAAGACGTTGCTTGAGAAGCAGTCATGCAAGCAGATCAAGAGACCGAGGACAGACAACAAGTTAGAGTTTTGCGGTGGAGATTTCAATAATTTCTGCAAAAAACGAAGGGATGGTTCGGTATCATACCATTGCTTACACACCACAGTAGAACAGAGTCATGGAGCAGATGAACCGGACTCTTTTGGAAAAAGTGCGATGCATGTTGTCCAACGCAGGACTCGGAAAAGGAGTTTTAGGCAGAAGCGGTAAACACAACGTGTTATATTGTGAATCAGTCATCTCATACATCGCTAGGTTGTAAGACACCGGAGTAGGTATGGTTGGGAAAAAATACGCTGATTATTCAACACTTAAGGTATTTGGTTGCCCTGCTTATGCACATTGTCATGAAGGCAAATTGGATTCTCGAGTGAAGAAATGTATATTTCTCAGTTATACTGCCGACGTTAAAGGTTATAAATTGCGGTGTTCAGATCCAAAGTCTCCTAAATTTATGATTAGCAGAGATGTGACGTTTGATAAATCTGCTATGTTGAAACCGAACAAAAAGGGATCTCCAGTTGAAGACGATTCAAGGAAGGACGAGCCAGGTTGATATTGAGGTAGATGAAAGCTTGGGTTCACAGGAGATTTCTCTTTCACCATCGTTCGAAGAAGCTCATGATGAGAAGTATTTGCTCGCTCGTGACCTATAGAGAATGGATATTAGACCACCACAGAGATATGGCTATGATGACCTAATGGTATATGCGCTGTCCGTTGCAGAGATAGTTGATATGAGCGTAGCGAGACAACAAGCTATAAAGAAGCAATCTCATTCGATGAAGCTACTCGTTGGCTAGTCGCTATGAATGAAGAGATTGAGTCTCTTCACAAGAACCAGATTTGGAAGCTCGTGAAGCCCGAATGAGGAAAGAATATAGTTGGCTGCAGGTGAGTCTTCAAGAAGAAAGAAGGTGAGGATATGAGGTACAAGACACGATTGGTAGCTAAAGGCTATTCCCAGGTGCGGGGAGTTGACTTCAATAAGGTATTTTCTCTGGTTGTTAAACACGCCTCTATACGTGTCTTGCTCGGTTTGGTAGCTATATAAGATTTGAAGCTTGAGCAGCTCGATATGAAGACCGCATTATTACACGGCGATTTGGTCGAGAAAATCTATATGCAACAGCCTGAAGGTTTGGAAGATAAAGGAAAAGAAGACCGCGTTTGTTTGTTAGAGAAGTCTCTCTATAGTTTGAAGCAGTCACCTAAGCGTGGGTATAAGAAGTTCGACTCCTTCATAAAAGAAATAGGGTTTATGAGAAGTATGGGCGACAGTTATATATATTCGAAAAAACTCGCTGATGGTTCTTACATATATTTGCTGTTTTATGTTGATGATATGTTGATAGCAACGAGGTATATGGTTGGTATTCAGATTTTGAAGGAACGGTTAAAAAGTAAGTTTGAGACCAAGGATTTGGGAGCAGCTAAGAAAATACTTGGTATGAAGATCAGGCGCGATCGTAAAAGAGAAAAACTATACTTGTCTCAACAGTGATAGGTTGAGAAAGTTTTGGAGCGTTTCGGTATGGCAGACGCTAAACCTATAAGTACTCCGTTGGCAGCTCATTTTAAACTTTTAATTTGTTCATCACCGCAGAGAGAGGATAGGATTAGATATATGTCGAATGTTCTATATGCAAGTGCAGTAGGTAGCGTTATGTATGCCATGGTTTGTACACGACTCGATATTTCATACATCGTTAGTGTTGTTAGTCGCTATATGATATCTCTTGGCAAAAGCCATTGATAGGCGGTGAAATAGATATTACGATACCTTCGAGGTACGTCTGATATGGGGATGGTGTTTGGATGGAACAACGATGATTTAGTTGGATTCAGCAGCTCCAATTATGCAGGTGATCTTGACAAATGCAGATCGATCACCGGTTATGTATTCTCTTTGGAAGGATGTGTCATTAGTTGGCATGCTTCTTTGCAGCCTATGGTAGTGTTGTGTACGACGGAGACGGAATATATGACGGTTGTTGGGGCCGTTAAGGAAGCATTCTGGTTGAAATGACTATTTTCAGAACTTGGTATTCTAAAGGAACCATAATAGTCTACTGTAATAGCCAAAGCGCTATTCACTTGACGAATATCAGACGCATCATGATAGGCTGAAGCACATCGATGTACGGTACTGGTTTGTGCAGGAGATCGTTGAAAAAGAAGAGATTATAGTGAAGGTTAGCATGACGAATAATCTGGCCGACATGTTGACGAAGTCTCTTTTAGTTGTTAAATTTGAGCACTGCTTAAACTTAATTGGAGTGTGTCGCACTCATTTGAGCCTTTGAGGGGTTTTGTGGTGAAGGTGGAGCTGTTATTATTTTGATGGAGTTTGTGGAATGCGAGGCAAAGTGGAGATTTGTTAAATGTGCCTCACATCCGAACCCTTAAGATTTCCTACTCGAAAATTCGGAGTTATCACGAATTTACATGGAGATTTGATGTCATCTACAGGTCAGACGTCTGGCAGTCTCAACCTCAGACGTCTGACCATCTCTTGTTCAAACGTCTGGTTTATGCTCAGTTAGTTCGTGACTAAATACCAGACGTCTGCCGATTCCTTCAGCAGACATCTGCCGTATGTCTGGGCCGGATATTTCCTTAGTTAGGGAATTAGTTTTTTGAGGAAATTTTTTGTATGCTATATATATATGATAGCTTATTTTAGATCTAGATCTGATACACTTTTTGTTAATTTGAGAGAACTCATTGTTATTTTGAGCGAGCTAGAATTTTGAGAGGGATTTGTATTCTCCATCGATTTGTACGCCTCCGAATTTTGATAATTAATAAAGTTTCGCCTTCGCCTATTTTTTCTGTGGTTAGTATTCGTATTTCTATCTTGTCTAGGGTTTGATTTTTTTCTCGTTATCGATTTTGTGTTTGTTTTGTGATCGTATCGATCCGCAACATAATTCGACGCAACCGACGCGTTGAAATAATATCTAATTCTACAGGCATCACGCGTTGAATTAGATAAGTTTTATTCGACGCGTAGTGCCTGTCAAATTAGGCCTACAACGACGAGGTTTATCGCGACGGCGGTCTTCCGTCGCCATTTAGAATGTCCCGTCAAAATAGGGTTATTTCGAATGCATCGAAGTAGTCTTCGTATTCCTGTAGTGCCATGAAAAGTTTTGATGCAGTGACATAAAACTTAGAATGCTTAGATGAATATAGTTTAGAGGAATAAAACATACGGATGCAGAAAGTTTTGGAACATCCATGCCCTTAGGACCGATACGGATTTTTCGGGCAAGCCCCTTTGCGGTCTCCAGGATTGGTGATCATTCCTCTTCAGCTGCTGAAGAGCCCACTGTTTCTGTATCAACGCTGTTTCGAAATTTCTCTCTTTTTCTCTAATTGATTGGCCATCAGATTGCTGGCCAATCGAAGAAATTTGACTGGTAATTCTCTTCCTTAGATTTTTGTAGAAGGCCGAGACTGTATGAAGAGTGAAGCGAATATTCATTTGAGGGGCGCCAAGCTCGATTCCACTGTGGAAATTCGAGATGACCTTTTGGATCTGGTCGAAGTACTTGTTGCATTGATGATCAACCTAATAAGTTTAAAAATAAAAATGTTATATCGTCGCAAAAAAACTAGTCTTTTATATTGCATGAATTATTTTCTGGCTAAATTATCATAAGCTACCATGAACTTGTACCCTTTTCCATAACTACCTCATACTTTCTAAAATATAAGAAACTACAATAAATTATCATAAGAAACTACCTGTCCGTTCATGAAAATAGCATGTGTAGTGCGCGTGATGAGTATTGGCCATTTTGCGCGTCCTCATTTCCTCCCCTTGTCGATTGATAAATAATTAATTACAGTATTCTTTTATTGACTAAACTCATGTTTGTTTTGCTACAATCTGACTCCTAGCCTCCTAAGGGATCCAGCGTATAATTTTATCAAATCAATTTCGATTTATATATTCAAAAACTCTTAAAGTGACGTATGGAAAGTTTATCACAATCATAAATGAATGATAAACTCTCGTTTATACAGCTGCGCAAAGCTTGAAAGTTAGATTATCGCAATTCCTTTTCCAAACAAAAAAGAACTATTATTCATTAATTAAAAGTCATAAAAAAAATTGTAGACCTCAGAATAGTAAAGCGAAATATTATACTGTATGCAGTTGTGCTTCTATTTTCACTAGAGCCATCATTTCAGAAGATGCCAACAAATATATTAAGCCATGGTCGATTTCAAACCATTCTAATTCAAATAGTGGGCAAAATCTGGAATGTTCTTTAATTTCACAAAAATGACAGGCTACTTAGGTTATGCAGGGATTTACATATTTTCGATATTCAAACCATTCATCTCACTTTAAAGTGTTTCTCATATAGCCGCTTCGGATCAGAATGTTAGCTTTTCACCATGTGACTTATTCATTAATTAGTATAGCAAAATCAACTGTAAATAATTTTACATATTTTCGGCAACTAATGATACCTAGAGCAATTTTGTAAATATATACTAAAAATAGATTAAAACTTTTTAACATATGTTTCAGATATAGATGATGTCCGGAGTAGTTTTTCAAGCAAAATATTATAGTGACTAAAATTTTATATAAACAACAAAACCATATCCGACTTAGTTTGAATTCTCAGTACTCATAGTTGGACAATAATTATTGACACCGTGTACCAAGGTCCAATCTCATTATTGGCACTTGATTACTCAATTTGTGATCCGATTCGGCCATATTGGGTCAGGGTCGGCCGAGATTTCAAACCATGTCAATTATATCGCCGCTCACACACACACACACACACACAATTTCAAAGTTTGCATACCGTTTGAAGCATGGTCAAGAACTCTGACTTCTTCGTATCCATGTCGCCCCGAGACTTAACCTCTAGCGGCTCATCGGAAAACAGTATTGAATATTCTTTAGCATTTGAGCAATTGGAAGAAAAGGACATCTTTGGCTCGCTCTCAAATTCACCAATTGGGTCATCAGTAACATCAATATTTTCTATTGCATAGATTGTAATCTCATCAAGTATTTCTCGCATTGCATGAAGAAATCTCGATTCTAGCATTGCATGAGGAGAGTGAAATCCACGAACATCTTGAGTTACACCTGAGCAACTCACTTCCGAGCATTGGTCTGGCACATTAGTAAAGTTGACCAAAGACGAGCCAAGGCTAAGTGAAAGCTCGTTGCTCGGAGCAAAATAGTTGTATGCAGGATCAAAATTAACCATAGATTTATTTGCAATGAATCCAAGCTCTGAACCTCCTGTGATATGATAAGATGGGCGAACATTATTTATTGTTCTAGCCAAATTTTCATCATTTTTCGATGTTTGTAAATCAAAATCACACTGCATCGAGTCCAGAGCAGTGCAACTATCATTAGAATGTGATGTTATCATGAAATGCTCGGGGAAGCCATTTAGTGAGATATTTCCAACATGAGGCATAATTCTAGGAATTGAAATTTCTCTATTGGTCATTTCGCCAGTGTTTGTAATATACGGATTGTTCAGAGGTTCCTCCTGCAATATTTGCCGGAAGTTGATATGATCCGGAATGCCCGACTGAATAAATGAGCTCGATAGCATATGTGATGTTGTTGAATCAAGTATCATATGATTTTGATCTTGTATTGGAAACGAGGAATTAAAAATATCGGTCTCCATCTTGATAACTACTAGGCTCGAAATGCATGTAAAGGGAAATATATCACCGCTATATCATTTCAGAGCAAGTACAATGTCTTAGACTTCAAAATCGGCACAATCAGGTTGTATCCTTTGCACTCAAAGATCCATAGAGCGGAAATGGCTGAACTGAAATTTCAAGCAAAGTCATAAAGAACAGTTAGATAAAAGACAATTGTAGCTAAAGATTGAAAGGCTTCACCCAAATTATTTTTCGCTTTCACACGAGTTGCAATTCGTTAAATTACATGGAGGCGGCTTTTAGAGATCACAATATTTAACAAATGAGAATTTAGACGATTGCTTCAAAATTTAATGTTAAACTTGTCTACTCGGCACCAGCTCTTCTCTCATGCAAACTAATCTCATGTCACTGGCGCAAAATCCGTGAAAAGTTTATAGGCAGTAATTACAAGGGTAACTAGAAATATAATCAAGTGTATGACATCATTTGGCAATAACAGGTTTGTTTACCTGGTTTAACATGTGGGAGACTAATCACTAAAGTACCATAACCTTTCACATTTCATGTTAAACTACCATGAAGTTTCTTAGACTACATAGAACTCTCAGGTGACATGCGCACGATACGATCCGGTCTGAAATGCCCTCGATCTGATAGTAACGGACGGTTCAGTCAGCAGGGGCTTCATTTAATACTTAATAAGAAGGGCAAAGAGGTCAGTTTACATTGCCAAGGCAGTAGATTGCCCAGAATACTAAACACATTACTTAATTTGGAAAACCTGTAAAATTAATATAGCTCATTATTTAGTCATGGAACACTTTAATTTGTTTTGATGCATCATGACAAATTGTGATGCAACCACAATACCTATGTTTTATCTAATCAATAGGATGCAAGAAAAAGTATAATATATAACCAATCTCATATCAAGTTAAACTACAAAGTTATAAAGATAACCACATGATGTAGAGTGAACATAAAACCATGCATACTTCTAATCTATATATATATAGAGAGAGAGAGAGAGAGGAAAAAGGCAATAAAGGGAATTTCAACGGTGAAAAAGGTGTAGAATCACATGAAATTTGGCGTACCCACATCTTAGATGATAACGATGAAGATGATGGATTCCGATCGTCGGAAAATACGACGGTGACGTACTTTTTCGAGTAAATTCCCTTCTATGGCATCTTTCCTCCATTATTCTCATATATATATATATATATATATATATATATATATATAGAGAGAGAGAGAGAGAGAGAGAGAGAGAGAGAGTCAAAACAAAAATAATGCTAAAAATTTAGTTCGTAAAGTTTGCATTTTCTTCATAATACAAAACTTGGAAAAGCAATACCAAAATGCCCTCAGAAGTTTAAAGAATGCAATCAAATGATATTTCCATCTCTCTCTCACCAAGGCATAATTATTTTCTTTGATTTAAAAAAAAGGGATTGTGCACATAATAAGAAAAATGAGGATATAAACATATGAAAGAGATGATGCAAAACTCTGGGATCCTTCCAATTATAGAAACTGACCTTAGTGATGATATCCTAAACCCATGAATTTGCAGCCAATTTCTTCCCTGAGACCTGAACACAAATCAAAACAATGGAGAGCTGAGAACATAGATATCCTTTCCCTTCATCTAAAAATGGAAATTTATGCCTGCCTAAAAGAGAGAGGGAGGCTCTCTATTCATTTAGAGGAAACAAGTAAGAAAACAATGAAGGACAATTCAAATCATGCATCTATCACAATCACAAGCATATATACAAAATCTACAGACCCCAAAATGAAGCATTTCCATCCTGTTTCATAGTGATCAGAGACTTGTGTATTCATATACATGTAAAATTCTACGGTGTGCCGGCCGTGTATGGCCGGACATGAGAGGGTAAGAAATAAGAATATGGACACACCAAGCTATCCAAAGGGTGCCCGAAATTCTCCATCTCTTGCTCTCTCCTGCCCGGATGTAATACACCCGGCATACTGGAAAATTTCTCCAATATACAGAGCTAAAAATTAAAATTAAAATTAAAAAAAAACACATTGGGTCCCTAACATAGAGAGGAATCATGCATTGTACTCGTTCTAAGAACAAAGAGCCAAATGCTATGGAGCACATTAGCTTAGATTCTCTCTTTGATTGGTCATAACAAGTTGGCTCATTGCCCAACATATTAAAAAAATTCATCAAGTTTACCTCTCAATGATTGCTCAACAATTGAAAAATCCCAATAAAAAAATTTAAAACCCCATCAAAACCTATGAAAGATAAATCATGGGTTCCTCACCTTCCCTATATTGACTAGGAATAGAGCCCAAACCTCAACAGAAAACCAATCATTCCCCCCTCCTTTCTTCATAAGCACACTAAACTAAAGTTGGGGTTTTTTAATAATTTTTTTTTCAAATCTACTACCAAAACCAATAAAGTTATGATTTTTCATTGTTGGGGTTTTTCCGCTAGGCATGCAATGAAGAATAAGAATAGGCAACACCAATATTTAACGTGGTTCAACCAATGGCCTATATTCACGGGACAAACATGAGAATTTCATCATTAATGATTAAGAATACCGATACATTTTATATTCTCTCTCATCTCGCTCACATCTCAACGCTCATTCAAATGCAAAACTACTCTTCTGGTGCTCCACTTTTACCTATGGTTGACCACCTTTCGTCTCTGCCTTTGTCTTTCATACAAAAACAAAAATTACTTTTCTGGTGCTCTAACTTCACATGTGGATGATTATCCTTCGTCTTTGCTTTCGTCATCTGTTCTTTTTTCTCTTTTTCATGTTTGAGCGCTTTTCTCTGATGAGACCCTTCTCTATTTATAACACAAAATAATATAACTCCCACTCCAATTAGGATATCATCAAATCTCTAAAACAATCTCTAACAAATTTTCAAATAAACTTTCCTAATTAAGCTCTTGAAAGATCTTTTATAAATCTTTCAACAACTCTTCGAATAAATCTTCAACAAATTTTTCTAATTAATTTTCAAGATGAATCTTCACCAAAATCAAATCCTAGAAAGACTCGGACTCCGTCAACTCTGCAACGAACCGCTTCCCTCTTCATCATCGACTCTTGAATACGAATCAACTCTAACAAATCTCCATTTTGGTTTGTATTCAACGAGACATCTTCAATCTTTTCTTTTCAACAAAGTTTCACCTTGACCTGAATTTTCTCTATGCCATTTTCTGTTTACTGCCGCAGCAAACTTAAATTTCTTCCTTGGATCTTTAAACCAACACCTATGAAATTACAATCGGCGGATACAAGTGTCGTCAACCACTGTAAACTTAGATCGTAGAATCGAAAATCGTCCGGTTCCATACCTTCTGATACCAATTGTTGGGGGTTTTCAGCTAAACATGTAAGGAAGACGAGCAAGAATAAGAATATGTAACATTAGTATTTAACGTGGTTCGACCAACGACTTATATCCATGGAGTAAACATGCGGATTTATTCATTAATGATCAAGAATATCGGTACATTTTATATTCTCTCTTATCTCGATCACATCTCAACGCCCGTACAAACACAAAAACTATTTTTCTGGTGCTCCACCTTCACCTGTTGATGCCTACTATTTGTCTCTTCATAGAAATATAAAGACTACTTTTCTGATGCTCCACCTTCATCTGTGGATGACCATCCTTCGTCTTTGCCTTCGTTTTTAATGAGACCTTTCTATATTTATAGCACACAATAATAGAACTCCTACTCCAGTTAGGATCTTATCAAATCTTCAAAACAATTTTTAACAAATTTTCAAACAAATCTTTAACTAATTCTTCAAACAAATCTTTAATTAGTTCTTCAAACAAACTTCCCTAATTAAGCTCCTAAAAGATCTCTCATAAATCTTCCAACAACTCTTCAGATAAATCTCCAACGCATTCTTCTAATTAATCTTCGAAACGAACCTTCACCAAAACCAAATTCTAGAAGGACTCGAACTCCATCAACTCTGCAACGAACCGTTTCGCTCTTCATCGTTGACTCTTCTCTTGAATAGGCAACAACTCTAACATTCGCGCGCACGCGCGCGCACACACATATATATAGAGAGAATAATGGAGGAAAGATGCTATAGGAGGGAATTTCCTCCTATGTCATCTAAAAAATACACCATCCCTCTTTTTTTCCGCCGATCGGCACCCACCGTCTTCATCGTTATCATCTAAGATATAGGTACACCAAATTTCATGTGATTCTACAACCTTTTCACCGTTGATTTAGCAATGTAAAAAGTTCTATTGTCGGTAAACCGTTAATTTTGAACCCACTAAATCAACGGTGAAAAAGTTGTAGGATCATATAAAATTTGGTGTACCGACATTTTAGATGATAACGATGAAGATGGTGGGTGCCGATCATCGGAAAAAACGAAGGAGGGTGTATTTTTTCGACGGCATAGAAGTAAATTCTCTCCTATGACCTCTTTTCTCCGTTAACCTCATATATATATATATATATATATATATATATATATATAAACTTTTGAAGGAATGAGTAATTGAGACTTTTACCAGAAGAGGTACAATGACAATCAATCAAAGGCCATGCAAAAGAGAGAGGAGAAAAGAAGGTTGGAAATTTTTTTGAACAATGAGGGGGTAATGACATTATTACTCTTTGTGCAAGGTATTAAAGGGCCCTCTCCATTTCTCTCTCTGTATCTTGTTTGTCTTCATCATCATCTCCATTTGCTTCTCTCTGCAATGATCACTACAACCAAAATATCTTGGCATCTCTGTAGCAGGGCTGCCTGTTTTTTGACAGTGTACAGAGAAAGAGCTCAGACAAAAGTAAGCTGCTTTTTATCTTAAAGAAGAAATTTCTTGTAATATTGTGCATGTGTGTGTGTTTAGAGAGAGAGAGTAAAAAGAACATAAGTAGAGAGAGAAAGAGGAGGAACTGCTTTATTGACCTGGCCCAAGGACATGCAATATTGGGAAAGAAGGAGAGGACATGGTGATGTCAGCAAAATCTATGGGAAGATTTCTGACAAATTTTTTTTAATGGAAAGAGGGAGGGAGAGAGGGAGGGGTGGGGAGTGAGTGTGTGTGTGTTTTTTTGCTGACATCTTTATTGACTTGGGTTTTTCTTGGAGTGTTGTGTGGGGGAAGGGAATTATGCTTATTTTAGATTTGAAGTAAGATTTGATGATTTTATATGGATAAAATAGGGGCATATTGAAAGCTAAGAAAAATGATAAAGTAAAGATTAGATATGAGAGGAAGCTAGGAAAGTTTGTTAAGATGTGTAGATGTGTTGATTAATTACTTCCATGCTTGTACTTGCCTAACTTCTGGCTAGCTGCCCTAGAACTAGTCACATGTGACTTCTCCAACCAAGCAAACCATTGCTATTTCCCCCTTTTTAAGCAAATGTTTTTTTTTGCAATTATACTTAATTTGATATTTTGCTTTCTATCTAACTAAAAAAAAACTTCATCTTAGGCACGTAAATATTCAGTAATTGAAAGTCATGTATAAAAATAAGCATACTTTGAAATCTTGTATTTGTTTGGAAGAAGTTTAGCATACTTTAGGAGCAGTGGAGAGTTTGAAGTTTGAGTTTAATAGAACACTTACAAAAATTAGGAGTTAATGGATGAAAATAAAGGGAGACGTGATAGTTAAGAAAGAAGAAGTAACTAAAATAATGCATATTACTTGATGTGACAATATCCAACCCGACTCCCCTGATTTTGTTTTTGCCATATAAGAAATTAGAACTTCAAAGCGGTTGAGAGAAACTTTGGAGTTTGAACTCTTGATTTTACAAAGTCCATGGAAACATACAGTCGCTTACTTATCAACATCACTCCTTTCAATTCATACAAAGGCTATTTTATATTGCAGCAATTAATATATGTTAAATTGCAAGAAATACCCCTCGTCGTATACAGAAAAAGTCCTCGTTTCAAAAAAATCTGCGCTTCGCCCCTTCAAATGGTGTTATTATTTTCATCAAATCAAATAATAAGTTTTTGAAGCACCTTAGGCCTTGAATATTATTTTCCAAAAATTGTTTCATTAACCATTCGGAATTAGTTTACTTCACGAGGAAAATTTTGGGATAAAAACTAACTTCGACACAAAATATTAACCAGCGTTAAAGGAGAAGGCAAAGTATAAGTTCCCAAAAAGAAGGATATTTACTGCTGTTTAGTCTAGAAATAACTCTCTTTTTTTACTTTTAAATCTGGTTAAATCTTAGATGATGTTAAAAACGAAGAGTGGGAGATAACTGCAGCATTTTTATTTTTTTTGCCGAAAGATAACTGCAGCATTGCTGACACTGCATCGAAGGCAAGCATGTCAGTGAGATAAAGCAATGCAGGCCAAAAACCACAGAGAGAGAGAGAGAGAGAGAGAGAGAGAGTTCTTGGAAAAGTAAGAAAGAAGAAAAGATGAAGACTGCTCCTTCATCAGTGTTCACTTTTTGGTGAAATGCATGCATGTGTTTGTAAGTTGGTGCACATGCAACTGCTGCTCCACAAGAGGATGCCTTTTCTCTTCCGGATAAAAGACTGGACTTTGCACTTGTGCATGAATTCAATGAGTCTTCCCCCTCATTTTCTTTCACCGATGAATCACTCAAGTACTTAATCTGCCCACTCCTGATGAAAACCATGGGCATCGTACGATTAGATTAGATATCGGTGCTGCGAAGACAATTATTGTAGTTATACATGTATCTAGAAAACGTAATAATTATGGACGGGTTATTAAAGACCGTTTAGTTTTAAACGGCCGCAAATAATGTATCAAAGACTGTATAAATTATACGGTCTCCAATGAACGGTCTCTAATGTTTTAGAGATTGTTTAATTTTCATTAGCGATTGCACCTTAACGCCGTGAGAGAGCTTTCTCTCTCCCATTTCATCCCCAGAATTTTTCGGAGGCCACGAATTTCTTTCCCAAGGTAATTTTTGGTCCGATTCTTCCCCTAATTCGTCTCGAAAACTTCTTAATTCTCATCCAATTATTTTGGTTGTTTCTGTTGGTGTTGTTATTGGTGGTGCTCGCAATCACCTTGCTCGTTCGACATTCGGTCAAATATTAGGGTTTTTCCTCCTCCAATCATTATTTTTTTCAATTAAATCTCGCAATTGTGATGTTAGGTTATGGAAATTTTTGATTTTGATTGCAACATGTTAGGAAGAATTATATGTGGAATTGGAAATTGTGTTGATCTTGAAATAATATGAAAAATGAGGAATTGAAGATAAGTTAGGTGATGGGTTTTAGGATGATATATTGAAGAATGTGTTTGGTGTTGAGTTATAGGAATTGAAGAATGTGTAAACCCTAAAAACCCTAATAACAACTTATAAATACTAATTACAAATTATAAACCCTAATTATAGATTAAGGTATTTAAGAATCTATAAACCCAAAAAAGCCCTAATAACAAATTATAAACTCTAATTACAAGTTAAGGTATTGAAAAATCTATAAATCCTAAAAAAAACCAATGACAACTTATAAACCCTAATTAACAAATAAAGATAATCTTACAAGCACAAACTATTAAATTCGTAACTAGAGACTGGAAAAACCGAATTATAAAACTCCAATATTAACATTAATTAATATATAATATTAATTACAGTAATTAAGAAACCGTAATTAAGACTAGATATTAGTAAACCGAGACCCTAATTAAATAGGATGTTAAGGGAAAACCTAAAATTTTGATTAGAAACTTAAGTAGGGTTTTAATTTTTAATTTAATTAGAAAGTTTAAAATCGAAGGGTCTTAAACTTATTTAGGACCGACCTATAGTTTCCCATTCGACAATTAGTATATGTCAAATTTTTTTCCTGTCGAATTAATAGGATTAAAAATGTTTGTGAGAGTTGAGCGTTTTGTTCAATTTTTTCAAACGTATGTGTAGCATTCGACGAGAGAATTTGACATACAGTAATTGTTAGATTTGTCTAGCGTGGACAAGTTAAGAATGCCAAAAGACTCACATCTCACTTCCTCATGTATTTTCGTCCATTTCGAGAAGTTTCGACGGTGCTTTCCACTTGTTCCACGTGTACAAATTTATTTACGAACACGGAGAATATAGGGGAAGTGCTGTCGAAATTTTCTCGAAATGGATGAAAATATAGGAGGAAATGAGATATGGGTGTTGCATTCATAATGGGAATTAAAACCTTTAGCCCTGACAGTTATGACAGTAATTATCCGTTCCGACCTTTTGCTCTGACTTATGCCAATTTTAAATGACTTCAGATGCTTCAATACGTCCACATCCTGAAATTTAATTTAAAACTTGAAAATTTATTTAATGATGATCTTGTAATAAACTCCTAAGACATGCTAAACTCATATTATTATATGTGTGATAACAGATGAGAATTCTTCCGGATAAATCGTTTATGTATATACGGAAAAAAGATAGCTATAGTTTGAGAGACACCCGATTTAAAGATGGACTTAAAGCCTTTTTAGATTATGCAGAGATGAACCCAAAGCGTAGCCGAGACGGGCTTTTGTTCTGCCCTTGTAAGAAATATAAGAATAGAGCTCGTTTTTGACCTTAAGTGATAGAAGAACATGTGTTTGTAGACGGTTTTGAACCAAACTATATACATTGGAATTACCATGGCGAGGGAATACGTGACAAGAAAGTGAGGATGGATAATGAGACCGCAGCTTCGCAAGCTGAATTGCTGACGGGTGACAGGATAGATGACATGCATGAGATATTGGAAGATTTATTTGCTGGTGGGTAAATGAATGATATTGAAACGTCTGAAGGAACTAGTGAAGTAGAGAAATTGCAGAAAGTTCTAGAGAAAAACGAATAAGATCTGTACGAAGGCAGTACGGAATTTAGTAGGCTGTCATTTGTAATAAGGCTCATCTCTCTCAAAATGATTAGCGGGATGGCTAACGAGCACTTTGACGTGCTTCTTGATCTCTTACGCAAGGTAATTCCTGAAGGAAAAGAAAGAATTCTAGAGAATCATTACCAGCTAAAAAAGATTGTTAAGACGTTTGGTTTCTCGTATAAGAAGATCGATACATGCCTCAACGACTGTGTGATGTATCGTAAGGATTATGTGTCTCTTGATGATGTCCCACTTGCAACTTGTTCAGGTGGAAAAATGTTAAGCGAAATTCAATCGTAGAAACGTCTGACGTCAGCAAAAAGAGCAAGAAAACTGCAGCTAAATTCCTTCGTTATTTTCTCCTGGCTAAGTGGTTACAAAATTTATATATTTCAAAGGACATGGAGAATGCGATGGCATTCCGATCGTCGGATCAAAAATGGGAAGCTGAGGTACCCGGCAGATGCAGAAGCATGGAATCAATTAGACAGTGTTGATCATTTTAGGGATGAGCTGAGAAATGTACGTCCAGATTTGGCAACCGACGGTTTCATGCCTTACGGACTCATGAGCTCTAGTTGGTCCACGTGGCCGGTCTTGTTTATGCCTTACAATCTGTCTTTCGGAATGTGCATGAAGCAACCACATATGATTATTTTCTTATTAATTCCTGGAAAATATTTACCTGGCCAGAACATCGACGTCAATATAGAACATTTGATTGAAGAGCTAATAGAAGTCTGGGAACATGGAGTAGAGACATATGATGCATACGCTGAGAAGAAGTTTAGAATGCGAGCGGCTGTTATTTGGACAATCAACGATTTTCCAGCAAACGACCTATTATCTGGATGGTCAACCTACACGAAGTATGCATGTCCATCATGTGGTATTGATTACAACGCCATACAGTTTAAGACACGTGTTAAGTTTTGCTACTGGTTTCATCGTAGGTGGCTACCGAAGAATCATCCGTATAGAAAGATGGTAAATAAGTTTGATGGAACAGTAGAGAAGGGTGATGCACCAAAACAATTATCGGGGATAGAAATTTTTGAGCAGATATCAGCATGTTAATTCCAGCAAGGATATAATCGTTTTAACTCAGATGGTTTCTTGAATAAACAAAAAAAAAATGGAAGCGATCTAAAGATAATGAATAGTTGAATGTACGGAAGAAGAAAAGTATATTATGAAATCTTCTTTACTTGAACCATCTGTTGATTTGACACAATATTGATGTCATGCATATAGAGAAGAATGTGTTTGATAATATTTCTGGCACATTGTTACAGGACAATTCTAAGTCTAAGGATAAGATGAGTGCTCGTGAGTGCTTGGAAAAGGTTGGAATCCGACAGGAATTGCATCCGCTACTTCGTGATGATGGTCTTTATGAATTACCAGTTTCAAGCTACACAATATCGAAATTGACTGTGAAAAGATTTTGTGAGCTGCTAAAGAGCGTCAAAACCCCAGATGGTTATTCCTCTAACATATCAAAGTATGTGCAGGTCTAGCCACCAAAGCTCTTAAATCTTAATACTCATGATTATCATATCCTTCTGCATCAATTGCTTCCAGTAGCTTTTCGACATAATTTGCCATCCGATACCACCAAGGTTTTGATAGAGTATTGTGACTTTTTCAATAAACTTTGTTCTAAAGTGATAAATATAGCCGAATTCGAGGAGTTGTAGAAGAGTGTTGTTGAAACCCTCTGTAAATTGGAGATGATATTTTCACTATCTTTCTTCACCGTCATGGTTCATCTTATGGTACATCTAACTACAAAGACAATGATTGTTGGACCAGTCTCATATAAGTGGATGTATCCAGTAGAAAAGTAATAAATATTTTAAGTAAATTTTGATATTTAATACATTATAATATCCACATTTGTCTAAAATATTCGTTAACGTTTTAGATACTTAGGTTTATTGAAACGGAAAGTGCACAATCGAGCTCGACCGGAAGGGCCAATAACCGAGAGTTATTGTGCCAACGAATGACTCAACTTCATTTCTCATTACTTGCATGGAGTTGAAACAAGATTAAATCGTCTTTCTCGAATTAGTGAGGACCAACTATCCCATCCATAAGGGGAGGATTGATCCTACCGGAGGGAGTGGCTAGATCAAGCGTATACGTATATCCTTAAAAACCTTGAAATTACTGCCTATCATAGAAGGTATATAAATTAAAACCTATAATCGCGTCAATATTTTGTGTGTATGTGTGTGTGCGCGCGCGCCTTAATGCAAGTGCATATGTACTCCTTGCCGTGACTACTACGGCTCTGCGGAATGAAAAACTTTAAAATCTTGAGCACATACACTTAAAAACCCTAGGATATAAGCCCAAACACTAAACTAAATAATTCTAACTAGAGCTTTAGCTACTAGGTTAGAATTACAATTTTTGTAGACGGTCTTTCGGGTCTTGAAAGGTTGACTCCATAAGCTTTTTGGGTTAATGGAACGAGCTCTCGAAGTTGATCTTCCGCGTCAAAGACGATCCATCCGAGGACGTCGATTCAAGCAATAGTTTAGACAGAAGCAACTAAAGATCAAGTCTTATTAGGACAAGATCTTTAGAGTGGTGTAATTTATGAAATTAGATGCCCTTTTTTAATCCTCAAAACTTTAAAGAGAAAAATTGTGGAGGAAGAAGAAGAGGTGGCTACTTGAGAAAACTATGCCACTTGATGAAAAATGATAACCATCACAAAAATATCTTTCCTCACTCTCACTTTGTTAGTGTATATGCCCTAGGGGCCATTATTGTATCATACTGGATTGTATATTACTTAATGGAAGCTTGGGATATTCACAGTTATATATACAGTCTTGCTAAAAATGGTAGTATGCTATTTGGTTTGTGTCTACTTTAATATGTGCATATGTTTCTTGTAACGTATCACTTATATATATTAGTAGAGCCCATAGGTTCTTTGCTTGATTACCAGCGTTGTGATGGCAGTCACACTTGTGGGGGCTGGGTAGTCTATAAGCAACATCCTATACAGGTCCCTAGTCGTAGGATTATCGAGACAGGGCATCGATATTCCAGAGTAGACTAGTGTGTACGCTTCTTATCCCAGTTGGGGAGATGGTCTGTCTCATAGCCATCAGTACGTCGTACTGAAGATAGTATACAGGTGCTCGTTAGGTTATGGGTACACCGGACATGACTCGCAGGGGAACTGTTGGTTGGTATTATACCCATCGTCAGTTAACAGTTCCCAGATGACATGAGTACAGCATAGTCCGCAGACTTGACACTGCTACTTCGCCTTGAGTGTGTCCCACTGTTCTTAGATTGCTACCTTACCACGGCTCAAAGGAGTCGTGCAAACAGGTAGCAGTTGGGTGCATTCCCGAGCACTTGGAGGCAGTAGTGGTTAGACAGGATTCGTCTCTTCCGGTATTGGGAGATGATATCGCGCTGTGTCAGAGAGCCATTACGCAAAGTCCCTGGCCAGGGCAAGCGAGATATACTGGTAGGTTCCAGTAGCTTCTCAGAGTGTAATGGGCTTCGCTCCGACACGACTTATACAGCTATTAGGGGACTGACGCTTGCCGCCCCCTAGGCTTGATATGCGATGGTCTTAGACGAATAGACCGGACTGTACGGAGATTGTCACATCAGGCTCAGTAGGAGTTCGGATGAGTTTCTTCATCGGCCTTCTTATCGACATCTACCTGGGGACCGTTACGTACAGCTAGTGCCGCTTGCGGTCTGTGGTTAAACCCACTGCCAGCGTAGTGTCGAGTCTTTAGAGTCCCATACAGAGAGTTTCCCTACTCCAGGCGAAACGATATAGAGGCGTATGGATTTACGACAAGGGTTCGGACGCGTACGTGTGTTTACGCACGTACGACTTTTCGGACAGTTTTTACTAGCCGGCTTTGGTTTAAACCAGATTCTAGTATCGGGTTACTGGATTTATACAGTCTAAAGTTTTTCCGTGTTTTCACGGATTGGAGGGGCGTTCTCGTAATTTGTCGGGAAGCTTCTAGAAGAGTGGTGACTAAGGGGTTAAGGTGGCATTGCATTAAATGAGATTAGTGACTCATTTGTGTGATTCATCCAAATCATTAATGCATCATAAATGCTTAATGACTCATGGTGATGAATCACTCATAGATATTTATGAAGTATGGTTGTTAATTCTATTATTTGATTTTTGGATAAATAATAATGCTTCATATATATTATGATAAGGTTATTATCTCATTTCATTCTCATCTTCACCTTCTCTCTCCTCAAGCTCACTCTCTCTTCAAACCCTAACCCTAGCCTCTCATGTGTTGAGATCAAGGGTTAGCTAGACTAATACATCCATAACCTCACTTTATATCCTCTAGGTAGCTTAGATTAGCACTTTAAGCAACCTAGTTATCTCAAGTTTGAGATTAAGCTTGGCGTAGGAGCTTTCGGGTGGATCGTCTTTGATTCGAGGAGGCCGTTGAGGTGCCGATCTTCCAAGGAGCCTACGAGGAGTGGATAACCGCGATGAAGACCCGAAGGACTAGTATCGTGAGGTATAACTTCGTATCCGAGTAGTTAAACCTCTAGTATTTAGTTAGCAATGGTTTAGATAACGATTCATGCGCTCAAGTCCGTGTTACGAAGCTTTGATAATCGTTTTTCATATATTCCGCCTCCCCGCAAGTTCGTGGGGTGCGTGACATGGACTTACAATGGTATCAGAGCCAACTAAACCATTACTAGCTTGTTAGCAAATGATTAGAAGTTCGATCGACAGTTAAACACGAAAACAGAATTTCGAAACCCTAAGTTTCTGTTAATTTTAAAAGTGTCTTAAAAATTATTTGACATGCTTTAAAATTCACAGCAGGGTATTTTAAGAATACTGGAAAAAAACGAGTCAGTGAATCGGCAAAACGGCCGTGGATCCGCGGCAATAGAGAGCTTGTGCCGCGGATCCGCCGCCAAGTCAACGCCGAGTTGACTCGGAATTGCTCAGTAATTCCTATTTTGTTGTTTTTTGTTTTCTTGTATGTTCTGTTTCTGCCCAGGTTGCCTCTGTACTGACTTGCTTTTGGGGTAGACACGGATAAAGGTGATCGATCGATGTTCTAAGTTAATTGCTAATCGGGTTATTATCTGTAATGTTTTATGTGTTCGTAAACCTCCCCTAACTGCTAGTATGTCGGTTGGCAGGGGGTTGCACATATCTGTGATGTTATTTTTTAACTGTTTGTGTATATAAACTGTATTGGACTGTTGTGATGATGAGCCGGGTTTTGTGATGGGTTATTGTATTAATTCATTCGATATAATTGTAATAAGTTGTAATATTATTTTGCCGGGCACATCCAGGTTGCGGTTGTAGCCACCGTTGTATTATTTCTTTTTACTGTTTTTGCTCCTAGGATAGACCCAAGGTGGGGTGCACAAACTACCGGGTATTTTGAAGTGTTGAGGCAGACCGCTTCACTTCTGGTACTTGGCGGGTAGTTTGCCGTACCCGTAGGGGTCTAGGGTAGGGTAATGGCTATTCATCACAACTGTGTAATCTGTCTTTCCTTGCAGGCTCAAAAGAAACGCGGATTGCTTGCATATCCAATAAAGTTTATCTGTGATCTGGAATGCTTATTATTACGTTTGACGAATGTACTATAACTATATATAAATAGCTATTAGACGTCACTTATGTTTTACACCCGCGCTAGCTCAGCCCTCGCTCTGTCGTTAGTTAAGTAACCTAACGGGTGATGACGGGACCCTGTGGCGAATGCGGATGGCATAAGAGGACGTGGTATTTTCGTTGTTTTCTGCAATGA
Source organism: Agapanthus africanus (assembly GCA_030015575.1). Classification (NCBI taxonomy): domain Eukaryota; kingdom Viridiplantae; phylum Streptophyta; class Magnoliopsida; order Asparagales; family Amaryllidaceae; genus Agapanthus; species Agapanthus africanus. Next base: position 468,111,654 of record JASDDO010000001.1, read on the forward strand.
TAAGATTAAAAGATGGGACGCATTATTATAATGCAAAGAAAATAAACCAAAGTTTAAATCGTTGGAACAAATTTAAAAGAAACCACTCGGTTATTTTAAAAGAGCAGAATTTTTAATTGCGGAGCTTTAGCCACTCCTTTTAAAAAGTATCAGGTTCCTTCGATTATATCAAGTTCACTACGTTCACGGTTTTGCCAAAACTATTCGTAGCCCTCCGTCATTTCATTTGGGTATTCAATAGTATTCAAGCTGTGTTTGTTGGCCAAAGTCAAGGCACAGTGTTTGGTAGCTATTGAATATTCATATGCAGCATAGATAGATGCGTTGGTTTGGGACAGTTGTACTGCTTTGTTGGCCAAAGTCAAGGGTATGTACGGATAGGTTCAAATTAACTTGGACAATGACGGGTAGAACTTGACATGTGACTTATGATTTGTTGGCCAAAGTCAAGGTCATAAGAGCATGGGGCAAAAATCCATATCGGGAGTTTCAAAAGAAACTGAAATTTGCAGAGAGATGCATACCATTTTGGAGTTTGATGAATGTTGGTAGGATTCCTTCAACATTATCATACGATGATATTTTGGATCCCGATCCTACTGTGAGTACATGCTACTTATCAGGAGATTCATCACTTAACGATCAATGCTATAAACCAAGTAGGTGCCTAGAAAGGTGTCAGCGGGGCTACGCCCCCAGAGAAAAGAGGTTCTTTAATCAAGGAACTTCGCGAAAGCGTTAGAAAACCTCCCTCGAAGTATCGACACTGGCCTGGCTGAACGGTTAAGCAAGTATTGTACGGTGAGAATAGTCCTGGCTAATTGTTCTTTTATGGTTTGAGGAAGGATTCGAGAAACAGTGGGAGCCATCCTGTTTAGATAAATTAAAACCAATCTAAGCTTGTAACAGCATCATGCTAAAATAGTTTTCTTCTCTCTCTCTCTTAATTGCAGCGACCTTGTGACCACACATAGGTTACATCTAGATAATAAATTGACTGAATCTGACTTATTTGACTGGCAAAAGTCTGTCCAGATGTCCATTGCCTATGACAAGCTGGACCACCCTATTAAGGGACATTCCTATTGTTGTGGGATTGGGCATTGGCAGAATGATTGCAAGGCTTTAGAAGCCAGTAGCCAGGATACGAAGCATGTTGTGGCTTCGACTTCGGGTATGTTTATGATAGAGAACTGTATGTCAGTTAACCCTACTTCCTGGGTATTGGATACCGGATCAGGAACTCACATCTGTAATTCATTACAGGCTCTGAGAAATCGTAGGGTTATCGGGATAGGTGATATGACCCTCACAGTTGCTAACGGAATGAGCATGGACGCTGAATCCGTAGGGGAATATCATCTTGGAATGACAACTGGGCAGATATTGATTCTGCGTAACTGTTTTTATGTACCAGGTACGACTTGTAATATCATATCTGTACCCTTACTTTCTAAGGAAGGATATGATTTTGCTTTTACAAGAGATGTGGTTCACATCCACCTAAATCAAGATTTGATTGGGTTAGGTACATTAGAAAACGGAATATACATATTAAATCAAGCTCAGATTTTCAGTGTCCAGAACACACTTAAAAGAAAATCTTCGGAATTAAATCAGGCTTTCTTATGGCATTGTAGACCAGGTCACATCAATGAGAGGAGGTTGACTAAGTTACATAGAGAAGGATATTTGAATCCGTTCGAATATCAATCTTATGCTACTTGTGAATCTTGTCTTATAGGAAAGATGACAAAGACTCCGTTTACTGGACATGGAGTAAGAGAGAGCGAGCTCTTGGGACTCGTACACAGTGACGTGTGCGGTCCAATGTCTACACATGCACGAGGTGGTTATTCTTACTTCATTACTTTTACGGATAATTTCTCTAGGTATGGATATATCTTATTAATGAAAAATAAATCCGAGGCCTTCGAGAAATTCCAAGAATACAAGAATGAAGTAGAAAAACAGACCGGCAAAAGTATCAAGACACTGAGATCTGATTGAGGTGGTGAATACTTAAGTGCCGAATTCCTAGGTTACTTAAAAGAGAATGGAATTCTCTCTCAGCTTACTCCTCCATACACACCAAAACATAACGGTGTATCGGAAAGGAAGAATCGAACCCTATTGGATATGGTTCGTTCCATGATGAGTAATGCTGAGTTACCGCTATCATTCTGGGAATATGCACTAGAATCAGCTGCATATCTTTTGAACCGAGTTCCAACCAAGACTGTGCCTACCACACCATATCAGATGTGGAGTGGGAAGAAACCCAGTCTTAAGTATCTTAAGACATGGGGATGTCCAGCTTTTGTAAAGAAGCAGCATGCGGACAAGCTCGAGGCACGCTCAGTAAAATGCAAATTTGTGGGATATCCAAAGAACTCCAAGGGATATTATTTCTATTACGCAGAGGAACAAAAGGTCTTTGTTTCTCTTCATGCCTGCTTCTTGGAAACTAAATTTTTGGAAAAACAGAAGAGTGGGAGCGCAATAGAACTGGAAGAAATTCCAGAACCACAAACTGTTACTGAAAGTATGGTAGAACCAGAGGTTTCAGAAGAACCGGACATCCCGACGCCACTCCGCAGGAGTAGTAGGCAGTCTCATCCGCCCGAGAGATACTACGGTTTTCTCATAGATGGGGATCGAGAAGATTGCGTCATTGATAATGATGACCCTACTAGCTTCCAGCAAGCCATTCAGAGCGGTGACTCGGTAAAATGGCTGGATGCAATGCGGACCGAAATGGAGTCCATGTACACTAACAAAGTATGGACTTTGGACATTGCTCCAGATGGGGTAAAACCCGTAGGATGCAAATGGATCTTCAGAAAGAAGATTGGCGTAGATGGACAGGTTGAAACCAATAAAGCTAGACTTGTTGCAAAGGGTTTCCGTCAAAGACCTGATTTGGACTATGACGAAACCTTTTCTCCAGTGGCTATGCTGAAATCCATTCGGGTCCTTCTTGCTATTGTCGCCTTCCACGATTATGAGATCTGGCAGATGGACGTAAAGACGGCTTTTCTAAATGGAAATTTAGAAGAGAGCGTCTATATGGATCAGCCAGAGGGATTCATTCAGAGTGGGAGCAGCGGTAAAGTATGCAAGCCGCTTAAGTCCATTTATGGACAAAAGCAGGCATCGCGGAGTTGGAACATCTGTTTTGATGATGCTGTCAAAGAATTTGACTTTATCAAAAATCCAGATGAACTATGCATATACAGTAAGATTGTAGGGAGAATTGTAGTATTCCTCGTCTTGTACGTGGATGACATTCTCCTAATAGGAAATGATATTCCTATATTACAGTCAGTCAAAAGATTCTTGTCACATAAATTCTCCATGAAAGACCTGGGTGATGCCACCTACATTCTGGGGATGCAGATATATCGTGATAGATCAAAGAGGATGTTGGGACTTTCACAGTCCAGGTACATAGACACCATAGTAAAGAGATTCAGTATGGATGATTCTAAGCGCGGTAACCTACCAGCTTGTCACGGAATCACCCTCTCCAAAGAGATGTCTCCCAAGACTGATTTGGAAAGGGATCGCATGTCGATTATACCCTACGCTTTTGCGGTAGGCTCTATAATGTATGCGATATTATTTACTAGACCAGATGTAGCATACGCATTGAGCGTTGTAAGCCGGTATCACGCAAACCCAGGGGAGAAGCACTGGACAGCAGTAAAGAACATTCTCAAGTACCTGAGGAGGACTAAGGAGATGTTCTTGGTGTATGGCGGAAAAGACCTCCAGATGGAGGCCTTTGCCGACTCCGGCTTCTAGAGTGACAAAGATGACTCCAAGTCCATGTCGGGTTATGTCTTTACCCTCAATGGAGGGACGGTATGTTGGAAGAGTTCCAAGCAGGAGACCGTTGCTGACTCAACAATGGAAGCGGAGTATATACCTGCTTGCGATGCCGCAAAAGAAGCTGTCTGGATGAAGAAGTTCCTCACAGAACTTCACGTGGTTCCTTCCAGTGTTGGTCCAATACCTCTGTATTGTGACAACAATGGCGCTATAGCTTTAGCGAAGGAACCCAGGTCCCATCAGAAGTCCAGACACATCTTAAGGCGGTATCACCTGATCAGGGAGATCGTAGATCGCCGGGAGATCGAGGTGAAGAGAGTAGAGACGGAGAATAACATTGCTGATCCATTCACGAAGGCCATTCCTCAGACGCGGTTCAAGAGGCTATTCGAGATGATAGGTCTACGATATGCCAGCTCATGGCCCTAGTGCAAGTGGGAGATTGTTAGTGTATATGCCCTAGTTTTATTTGTGTTATTCTAGTGAATATATCCTAATACAAGTATTAATTTATTTATTTGAAATTCATGGTATTTTAATGTAACTTTTAATCTTGTAATTTTTAGGAAAAGGTGGAAACTTTATCTTATAATAAAATAGGTGTTTAATTGATAAATATACATATGTTAATACAAGGATAATTTTATATAAATATTTTATTTTCCAAAAATCTCATTTTTCTTAAATGTCGTATTTTAAACCTTTCGAGACCGAATACTCCTTGCGGAGGTCTAAATCTCGCACTACTAGCCCGAGGGTGCACGATAAACCGTACGATCCCTAACGAGTTCCCCAAAAGTGGGTTGTAGTGGCGCTTTGCAAAGGTTTAATAAATACTATTCATTTAGAAAAACGGTTTTATAAAAATAAGGTATTTATTTGTAAAAGGATGTAAATTTCCGTATTTTAGTTTCTAGGGTTTCCTACGCCAACTAGCCTATTTCTAAGGTCTAAACGACAAGTCATTAGAAGCCTCAAATCGCCTCTTCACCGCCAATTGTGGCCAGGTAAGTACAAGTGAGGAGTGAGGGATCCGCTCACGAATCGTGAGGCGGGCCTTTTAAAGTTACCCAAGCTCACTTGCCTAGCCTAGACACCACAAAGTCAGGTTTAGATAAACGATCGATGTCTATGACATATCGTATTTTCTTTTTAAAAGATTTGTTTTAAAATTGTATTCAAATTAGAACTTCTAGAAAAGGTTTATAAAGAAAATGGTATTTTAATGTAAAGTCTTGTATTTTCGTATTCTAAATTTTGATGATAACAATTAAGGTTGTATTTGCGTGTGTGTGGAGGTAGGTCATTACCTCGTGACTTATTTTAAGGTATTGTGAAGTTTAGGGGTTAAACATGATAAATTAAACATGAGGGTATTTAAGTATAAGAATACGGTATTTGTAAAAGTTATCATTTCATGTGTGAAAACTCATTCAAATTGATTTTTACAAGTTTAGTGGTCAAGATGAACATGTTTAAGAATGAGGGAATTGATTAGAAGAAGAAAAATAAACTTTATGGTATTATTGTGAAAAGAATACGATATTACAAGAAAGTTATTATTTCATGTGAGAAACTTTGTCCAAATTGATTTTTATGTGATTAATAGTCATCATGAATATGTTTAGGTGTTATGGAATTGGTGACAAGTGAAATTTTGTAGAAAAACCGAATCGGAAATCGGTTTGTTCCAATTTCCGTCGGGTTTCATAATTCCGTATTTTGAGAAGTAGAAAAGAGAGAAGAATGGGACTTACGGGTTTCAAACTCTTCTAAAGAGTATAGAGGAACAAGAGAAATGGCCGAGGTGTTGTTTCGTCGCCGGTTGCTTCAAAAAACGTCGTCGGAAATCCGTCAGCGCTTCGCCGTGAACTCGGTTTCAAAGCACACTTTGCTTGTGGAAATTTCAAGAGAGTAAATCTAAGGTTTTGGAATGAGAGGGTAGAGGGTAGGGGTCTATTTATAGGGTAGCAGGGTAGGGTAGGTGAAAGGTTTTGTTTATTAAAAAAAATTGTAAAAATTTAAAGAAAATCATTAAAATTTTGTAGTAATTAGGGTGTATTAAAAATTCTGGAACTGATATAATAAAAAGGAGTTAACAGGGGGTTATGGGAGACAAAAATCCACACTTTTCGTTTTGGGACCCCCGCCGTCCGACCAACTCCGGCCGGCGGCGCCGGCCGATTCGGCCGGCCGGCCGACCGAGTGGGCCGATCCCGGCCGGGATCGGCGACGGTTGGGTGCGGGGTTCTCTGACTAAGACTTTGGCATACTCCGTTTTTGGGGTTCGGTTCAACATTTGGGAGTTATGGCTTGTGGATTGTTGGGCTTCCAAGAATTTTTAAAGAAAAATAAACTAAAAATAATGTGGGGCATGGGATTCGAACTCTGGTGGCTTGGTTCAGCAGTGCAAGATATTACCAATGAGCTACAAGCTCCTTCTTGTAATTATTGTAGGGAAATAGATACTTAAAGTGTTATCAGCAACATTAAATACTCCATGTATACTTCAAATTTAAATCAAATTTATGTATACAAAAATTGGAGTTGTTACATACAGCTAGTGCCGCTTGCGGTCTGTGGTTAAACCCACTGCCAGCGTAGTGTCGAGTCTTTAGAGTCCCACACAGAGAGTTTCCCTGCTCCAGGCGAAACGATATAGAGGTCGTATGGATTTACGACAAGGGTTCGGACGCGTACGTGTGTTTACGCACGTATGACTTTTCGGACAGTTTTTACTAGCCGGCTTTGGTTTAAACCAGATTCTAGTATCGGGTTACTGGATTTATACAGTCTAAAGTTTTTCCGTGTTTTCACGGATTGGAGGGGCGTTCTCGTAATTTGTCGGGAAGCTTCTAGAAGAGTGGTGACTAAGGGGTTAAGGTGGCATTGCATTAAATGAGATTAGTGACTCATTTGTGTGATTCATCCAAATCATTAATGCATCATAAATGCTTAATGACTCATGGTGATGAATCACTCATAGATATTTATGAAGCATGGTTGTTAATTCTATTATTTGATTTTTGGATAAATAATAATGCTTCATATATATTATGATAAGGTCATTATCTCATTTCATTCTCATCTTCACCTTCTCTCTCTTTAAGCTCACTCTCTCTTCAAACCCTAACCCTAGCCTCTCATGTGTTGAGATCAAGGGTTAGCTAGACTAATACATCTATAACCTCACTCTATATCCTCTTGGTAGCTTAGATTAGCACTTTAAGCAACCTAGTTATTTCAAGTTTGAGATTAAGCTTGGCGTGGGAGCTTTCGGGTAGATTGTCTTTGATTCGAGGAGGCCGTTGAGGTGCCGATGTTCCAAGGACCCTACGAGGAGTGGAGGACCGCGATGAAGACCTGAAGGACTAGTATCGTGAGGTATAACTTCGTATCCGAGTAGTTAAACCTCTAGTATTTAGTTAGCAATGGTTTAGATAACGATTCATGCGCTCAAGTCCGTGTTACAAAGCTTTGATAATCGTTTTTCATATATTCCGTCTCCCCGCAAGTTCGTGGGGTGCGTGACATGGACTTACACACTTATCTCTTCAATGTAAAACAAAGGAGTGGGTGGGCTAGTGACTCACTAGGGTGAGTCACAAAGCCACACAATTCCTTATTTATCATGAAGGAAAAAGGAGAGAGAGTGTAGCCATCTTACTAGTATACATACACATACACTTATAAATATAAATGCATGTATATAAACAAGTATACTCAAACCCGTATAAATACGTATACCGAATTTCTACCAAAATACGAATACCGTATTTGTAATACGCGTATTCATATTTAGAAAGAAATGCATGTACTTGTATCAAAGCAAAAATACCCATATTTATACAAATACATGTATTCGTATAAATACCGTATTCGTGTTAAAATACAAATACCCAAAAGAGAGCAATATAATACTAGTATCAAAACTGGCTGTCATTCAAACCTTCTAGTACTATTAAACCGTCCAATTAAAGCATGTGTATAAATACACGTGTTCAATCAAACACTCGTGCGTAAAACTATACGCAAACTACACTGTTTCGCCTGAACCGGAAAACCCTCTGTGTGGGACTCTAAAGACTTACAATATGCTGACAGTGGGTTTAACCACAAGCACGTCAGTGGCACTAGCTGTACATAACGGCTATCTAGGTATCTGTCGAAGGGAAGATCAACATGATAACTCATCCGAAAACCCTACTGAGCCTATAAGTGACATTCTCTGTATAGTCCGGTCTGTTCGTTTAAGAGTATCGCATATCAGGCCTAGGGGGTGGTAAACATCAGACCCCTAATAGAGCAATAAGTTATGTTGGTATGTGGCCAGGAATCTTGTGTATTTAAAAGTAGGTCCTAGCACCTTTATTAGGGTTTTAGGAACATCAAGTATGTAATTTAAAAATTTTAGAGGGCTAAGTCTACTAAACAAGATTATACTAGAGGTTTAGGGTTTCAAAGTTAGCAAAAGAAGTTCTAAACTAAGTGAAGAGAGGTTATAACCTTTATAGTCTAGTCCTTCACTTCAAAACCTCCAAGCCGTAGTCCCTAGAACTCCTGCTAATGCTCCACTTGAAGAAAGGAACCAACTTGCTCGAAGTCCTCTTTGCCGAAAATGATCCACCTTGAGGCAACTCACACTCAAACTTACACTTTACTAATCAAAGTATTAGTGAAGATAACAATCTAAACTAAATTGCTAGAATGGTTTAGGTTGATGAAGTAGGGTTTTTGCTCCCTAAAAATCATTCCCTTTATTTTTCCTCTTGAGTGAATAGTAACACAAGAAGAGGAAGTGAAGAAGATGGGGATGAGGATGAGAATTGAGCAAGTGTGTTGAGGATAATGACTAAATATAAACTTATATCAACAAAAGAAAAAGAATAATAAGTCATGCCATCTGCAATGTTCTAAAAGAAATGACTCATCGTTTCTTTTCCTAATTTCAAATAAAAAATCTTTATCTTCTTATCCTCAACTCTATGTGATTCTCATACATCCATCTTCCATGTATCATCAACCATGACACAACAACAACAACAACAACAACTGAGCCTTTTATCCCAAGCATATGGGGTAGGCTACATGAACCAACATGAGAATCATGCCGGGTCCAGCACATTAATCCTCTGCCTCCACTCACTCCTATCGAATAATATACTTTCATTGAGTCCTTTGGTAACCATATCGTTTCGTATCACCTCCATCCATGTTTTCTTCGGTCTCCCTTTTGCCCTTTTGCCATTGCCCATATCGAGAGTATCTATTCATCGGACCGGTGCTTCTATAGGTCTGCGTCGCATATGACCAAACCATCTTAGCCGGTTTTCCCGCATCTTCTCCTCCACAGGGGCGACACCAACTTTTGTACGGATATCCTCATTTCGTACCTTATCTTTTCTAGTGTTACCGCACATCCAACGAAGCATGCGCATCTCCGCTACGTGCATCTTCTGTGTATGATGCTTCTTAGGAGCCCAGCATTCTGTACCATATAATAAGGCAGGCCGAATAGCGCTCCGATAAAACTTCCCTTTCAATTTTAACGGAAAGTTACGATCACACAAAATCCCTGTTGCACTCCTCCATTTCAACCAACCAGCTTGGATCCTTTGATTAACATCACTATCGATCTCCCCATTCTTTTGGATGATGGAACCTAGATATCTAAACTGGTCGCTCGGTGATATCTCTTGCCCTTCCAATGTTATATCAATATGGTTTTGACTTCTCCGGTTACTAAATTTGCAATGCATATATGCTGTCTTGGACCTGCTCAATCTGAATCCCCGAGATTCCAATGTTTGCCTCCATAATTCCAATTTGGCATTAACCCTTGCTTTCGTCTCATTTACTAGAACAATATCATCAGCGAATAGCATACACCAAGGTACCTCATCTTAGATAGTTCTATTAAGCTCATCCATCACGATGGTAAACAGGAATGGACTTAATGCAGATCCTTGATGTAAACCAATAGTAATCGGAAAATCACTTGTTAAGCCGCCGCAAGTTCTGACATTTGCCACTACTCCATCGTATATATCCTTAATTATGTCAATATACTTGACGGGGACCCCCTTCTTCATCATTGTCCCCCATAATATCTCTCTAGGTATCTTGTCGTACGCTTTTTCTAAATCAATAAATATCATATGCAAATCTCTTCTTTTCTCTCGAAAACGCTCGACAAGTTGACGAAGCAAGTGAATAGCCTCTGTCGTTGATCGTCCAGGCATGAACCCAAACTGGTTTTCTGTTATCTTAATATCTTTCCTTAGCCTGTGTTCAATCACTTTCTCCCAAAGTTTCATGGTGTGACACATAAGTTTTATTCCCCGGTAGTTTGAGCAACTTTGAATGTCACCACTGTTCTTGTAGATAGGTACAAGGATACTTTTTCTCCATTCATTTGGCATCTTTTTTGTCTGCCAAATCTTATTAAACAAATCTGTCAGCCATTTAAAGCCTATTTTTCCTAAGCATCTCCAAATCTCGATAGGAATCCCGTCAGGGCCAACCGCTTTTCTTAAACTCATTCTGTTCAAAGCTTCTTTAACCTCAGGTAGTCTTATTTTACGCATGAAATCACGGTTTATATCTTGAGATTGAATGACAAGTCCATCCAAATTCTTAGTAAAGCTCTCATTGAACAATTTGTCAAAATAATCTCTCCATCTTTCCTTGATATCTTCATCTCGAACAATTTGTCAAAATAATCTCTCCATCTTTCCTTGATATCTTCATCTCGAACCATGACACAAATGAATATATATATATATATATATATATATATATCAAATTATTAAATCAACACTTGATTCAATAATCCAGTTATATCACATATAACCCGGCTAATATCAATTAACGCTAGATTGTAATACGATATCATATACTCGTATTTAATTAAGCTCCCGCACATATCTCCATACATGCTCTACTTCGTTTCGCTTGAGATAGAAAACCTCTATGTGAGACTCTAAAGACTTGCCAATACGCTAGCAGTAGGTAATGATCACAACAAAGACCTACAAGCCGTCAGCGGTACTAGCTGGATGTAACAGCTACCCAGGTATTGAACGAATAGAAGACCAACAAGTAAACTTGTCCAAACTCCCATAGAGCCTATAAGCAACACTTACCATACAGTCCAGTCTCTTCGTCTGATATGTCGCATATTGAGTTTGGGGGTGGAATCGTCAAACCCCAATTACTCGATAAGTCATGCCGATGTGTGGCCTATAACAAATTGAGAAAGTATTGATAACATTTATCAGTAAATCCCATCAGCCCTGGTCAGGGACTTGCTGTTATAACCAATAGAGTATAGCACAACATCAACTCCCAATACCGGAAGAGACGAAACCATTCCTATCACTCACTACCTCCATGTGACTCGGAACTATACCCAAAAACCACTTGTTTGCATGACTCAGTAGAGCCGTGGTAGGGAGGAAATCAAAGGACAGTGAGAACCACACAAGACACTATGACGATCTCGAGTCTACAGACTAACTTGTACATGTGTCAGTAGAGAACTGCTATCTGATGATAGGTATGGTACCATCTAGGACTTCTCGGCAAGTCCGTTCGGTGTACTAATTCTCCAATGAGCACCTGTGTACAATCTATAATGTCAAACACCAATGGCTGTGGGATCAACTGTCGTCCTATACAGGGTCAAGAAATGTACACATTAGTATATTCTGGAATATCGATGCCCTGTCTCGATACTCCCTCAACTAGGAACTCTTCAAGGATGTGCTTGTGGACTACACAAGTCCCACTAGTATGATCTACATCACGGTCTTAGTAGGCAAGCAAAATATCCTAAGGGCTTTATCAACATGTATCAATGAAATAGCAAACTAAAACAAGTGCACATGTTAAGATAAAGAGCAACCAGATAGCATACTATCATGTCGAGCAAGAAAGTCATATATATATATATATATATATATATATATATATATATATATATAAGCATCCACTATAATATACAATAATGGCCTCTAAGGCATACATATTCCTAACATGGCCAACCGTGCACAGCGTGATATCAACTCCCAATACCTGGAGAGACGGATATATTCTACCGTCTCAGAATATGTCTGGATCGCTAATGGGACCGGGTGTAACAGGTTAGAATGCGATTAGAGTTAACTAAACGATATTATGCGGGTTTTTACTAAATTTAACCAATAATTGTTTTCACATATTTTATTATATTATTTTTGTACCTGCACAAACATGTGCATGTTAAGCTAGGGTTAAGTATGTATTAACCATGTTTTGTTAGCATGGCTCACTTAACCTTTTGTTTTATGTCGTGTTACATATTTGTTTTTAAGTTAAAGGTTTTTCTTTTTAAAAGAAAAGAAAGAGGAAAGAAAATGATGAGGCATGGAGTGTGGGGGGACAAAGCATGGAGAGCATTAAATGAAGTGAGAGAGAGAGAGAGAGAGAGCATGGCTCTCAAAAGCCAAGTCTCACCCTTTCACTTCTTCACACAATCCTCACTCCCTCTCATTTCCTTCTTCTTCTTATTCTTCTTCTTCTTTACAAAAGAAAATCCAAAACTTGAAAACCTTTTCCCCACAAAACTTAAGGCTAAACCAACATTAAACACCATTAAACCCTTCACAAATCATGCTTAACCCTCCTGTGGTGACTTGGAGCTTGGAAAGCTAGGGTTTTTCCCAAGTTTTGGTAAGGTAGTGATCTTTAACTCTTTGTTAGGCTCTAAGAAAGTTGTGTGTTAATTAGTTTCAGTTTAATACCTTAATGTTATAATTTAGTGTTAAATATCGTATTTTTGTATAGTTTTGAACCTCTGTTGAATATGCTATTGTTACGTAGATCCAAAAATAAATCTAACAATGCAGTAGTATAGTGAGAGAGCCCTGAAGATGCCCTAGAAACCCGGACCCACCAATCCACCATTTGACTGGCGACATTTCCCTTTTTAGCCGGCGCCGCCGGTTTTTCAGAGGCCTTGGATGTTGAATTTTTATAGGTAGCTTTCTGCGGGTTACTTGGGATATTTGGTACACTTTGTTTTTCGTATATTATCTGTAGGAAAAATCTAGGGCCGTTTAGCTAATTCTAGCGTTTCGATATCGTGCGATACGGAATTATCCGACTTCCGTTAAGTGTTTCGTGTAGCCAGCTGTTGGGGTAAAAATTTACACCCCGGTTGACCGAGTCAAAGTCAAGGTCAACCCCCAAGCTAAGTGGGCCCAAGCCCAGGTCAAGCGGGGCCATGACGAGCCCGTGGCCAGCCTCCCCATACCAACAACGAAATCATGTCATAAATAATTTTTATGTAATTTTTTATGCATGAATGTAAACAAAATGGGCATAAAGCCAAAATTCTTGTAAGCCCATGGCTTATGTGCAAAAAGAAATGGCACATGAGCCATGGGATGGGCAAAACGCCATTTTTGTAAAGCCCAAGGGGCTATATGCAAATATGTAAGCCTATATAAGGCAAAATGATGATGAATAAAAGAACAACACTTTTTCATTCTCTCAAAAACCTAAGGTTTGTATTTCTTTCCCTTTTCTGAAGGTCTCAAATCTTCTTCTTTCTTTTGAATTAAATTAAGAGTTTTACTCTTCCTTTTCAAAAACAAGATAGTTTTTCACCACCAAACCCACAAAGGAGAACTTGGATCTGTCTTTAGATCCCAAAAAGGAGAGATTTTGAGATCTCACATCTCTTGATCTTCAAGATCCAGCTAACAGAGGAGGAAGAAGAAGAACCCCTTCCATTAACCCCAAAATACACTTAGGAGTCCAACTCCACTCTGATTTCTCTTCCGAGAATCTTTTTAGGCTAAAAGCCTCTTTCCCTCGCCGGCGCTCAAGCGCAGAGCGCCCACGTGCCGACATGTGGCGTGCTTGCACTCAATTGCTCAGCGCTCAAGCGCAGAACGCCCACGTGCCGACACGTGGCACGCTCGCACAACAGCGCCCTGCGCTCGAGCGCAAAGCACCCACGTGCCGACACGTGGCGTGCTTGCGCTCAAGCGCAAGTGCTCGAGCGCAAGTCGCCCCAGTGCCAACACGTGGCGTGCTTGCGCTCAAGCGCAAGTCGCCCAAGTATTGACACGTGGCGCGCTTGCGCTCAAGTGCAAGTCGTCCCAGTATCGACATGTGGCGTGCTTGCGCTCAAGAGCACAGCGCTCTGGCCAAGTCGCCCCCGTGCCGACACGAAGCGCACTTGCGCTCAAGCGCCCAGCGCAAGTCGCCCCCGTGCCGACACGTGGCGCACTTGCGTTCGAGCGTCAGGCGCTGAAGCGCAAAGCGTCCACGTGCCGGCACGTGGCGCGCTTGTGCTACAGCGCCCTGCGCTCAAGAGCAGAGCGCCCACGTGCTGACACGTGGCACGCTAGCGCCTGAGCGCATAGCACCTGGGCACACAACGCCTAAGGCGCTGGACCCACGCATCCTTTGGATGCCTTTCCCCCTCTTTTTATGTACATACATATATATATATACATATGTATACATATTTACACACACACATACTCCACGACACTGTCCCTGTTAGAAAAAAATTTCTAACGGGGCGCTGCCCCCTTGACCCCCAGCCCGCTATCCGGATAGCGGGACCCCCGTAAAAACTCTGCGTGGCTCCCGATATACCCAAAACCCCCTTTCAAAACATATCACACGTACACTGCACATTGAGTTCTCATGACCAGTTTAACCCGTCAATCGGAGGTTCCCTCGCTCCAAAGGCGAGGGGTAATTAACGGCAGCTTAGTCCGCGGCTGCCGGAGATTCGGATCCCCACAATCATTAAACCCTGGCCTACCCTAGGCAGGGGGAATCTGTAGTACGCCTGACAAGCGTGCGCGTATTCCCATCTCAATGGGGTGACGAAAAACACCCTACAGATTCTGGCACGCCCGGTGGGACTAATCTCTCCTCCCATATTTCGGGTTAAACATTCATGCGAACTCAATCAATTTACATGTCTATATTTATACTAAAATAATGCTCTTTTATGCAGTTTTTCAAGCAATTACTTTTCAACAATGTCTCCAAAGATGAACTCAGCTCTCAGCACGGCTCCTGTCTCCTACACGATGAGGATAGACTCTAGGACGGTCCTCCCGGCCAGTCTCGGGAGACAATGGGAGGAGCCGCTGCTACCATTCGGCTCTATTATGTTCATACCAGTTGGCGCCATCCCAGCTCCTCAAGCTCCGGTAACAGACAAACCGGTCTCGAAAGGCAAGAGGCCGAATGTGGTGGTCTCGTGGGCGCCCCAACCCAAACGCAAGTTGGTGTCTGAACGACTTTCCTTAGCCCCAACTGGGGGCAAGGCCATCAACACCAACAAAGCTACAATGCGTCTTGAGCAATCTCCAGCGGCGCCTCCGACAACTGCTCGATTGGGTGTCTTCTCAAGCATCCCCATCACTCGGCCTATGGCGGCTTCCCGAAGAGCAGAAGCCTGCCAAGTGCTTAACGCAGAGAAGCTGAGGCAGAAGCGGCTCAGATATAGAGCCAACAAAAGGGATAGGGCTCTGGCCATATTAAAATTTATGAATTTCCAAAGCCCGGACCGCTCCGCGAAACTAGCTGCCAGTGATGAAAGAATGGCTGAATGTGTTATCCACATGTCTACATGGCCGGACATGAAGAAACGAACCCTCCTCTTCTTCACAACCATGGTGATGATATGGTTGACGCTACGCAGCATCGGCTCGATCTAAATGATGAAGAGCCCGCTCAGGCCGATAAGCCAGAGGAGCCCGTGGTTCCTACGGAATTGAGCTCAGGCAATAAAGATTACCCGGTTGTCATGGCCGGAACTACAGAACAAGCATTATTCCAATGGCTTCAAAGGCAATTTCAGGACAGGGATGAGAAGATGGCCGAGGTCTATTCCAAAGTCGACGAGCTGGCAAACGTTGTGGCAGATCTCGCGACCCAAGTCGCCCGATTGCAATTACAATAGAATCAAATTTTGGCTCATGAGCCAGGGATTGATACCTAGGGGCAGCCAACTGATATCCTTTTTAACCAGCGGAGCGCCTTCATGAAAAACGGCTGCAATCAGCCTCCAGTCCCTCCGATACATACGCCGGGGGGGGGGAATCGCCTCTGAAAGAGAAGCTGGAAAAGGTCTATTCCTTTAAGAGGGAAAATGTCCACAAGATATTCAGGGACGCCCTAAGAAACGGTCTACAACTGCCAGAATCAAAGAGACCACAAGAAGCGAATATGACCGACGACCCAGAATATTGCCCCTATCATAGGGTGATAGGTCATGCCATTGAGGACCGCTTCGTCTTCAAAGATTGGGTCGAAAGGCAATACAAGATGGGAGAGATAGAACTGTCTAAAGGCGTGTTAGCAAACAGTCAAGCTACGATCGCCGATTTCATGCAAATGGAGACCGAAACCTTTAGGGAACCTAATCCTCCCAGACATGTGCCTCGAGGACCAGCATCAGTAAAGGCACCTACTCCAATGGAGGGAAAGAAGAAGGTATACTCTTTCAGGAGGGATGAAGTCCACAAAATATTCATGGATGCCCTGAACAGCGGTTTGCAACTGCCTGTTCCAAAGAGGCCACAGGAAATGAACATGACCGGCAATCCCATATACTGCCCATATCATAGAGTGGCGGGTCATACCATCGAAGACTGCTATATTTTCAAAGATTGGGCAGAGGACCAATATAAGCTTGGAAAAACCTCACAATCCTCGGATGTATCGGCAAGCCACAGAGCTAGGTCATCAACACAGCTCTGCCAAGATCAAAGTTCAAAGAGCTGGGATAAGCAAAAAGGACCACCACGTCGTTAAACTGGGAACAGCTGACCACCACGCCATTAAACTGGGAACAATCGACCTCTAAGTCGTTAAACTGGGAATGTCAAAATATACATATATATATGTAAATAAACAAAAAAAAGTGTAAATAAAAGAAAAATAGAGAAAAGCCGAAATGATGGGGCAACCGCGAATAAAAGCCGAAATGATAGGGCAATCGCGATCTTCGCGATAAGAAAAGCTGAAAGGATAGAGCAATCGCGGTAAAACAAAAACAAAAACAAAAAACACAAACAAAAATCCAATTTTTCAAAATTCTTTCGGCCCTACGGCTAGTCCCCAAATTGACTGCCGTATACAATCCATGGGCTCAGATAATCCTCAGCATACCCATGCCCCACCGCAACCACCAGTTATGCGTCTGGCCTCCGCTTTTGGGATTATGCTCCATTGGGAAGACCCACTCATGTGTCCTGGCACATGTGCTTCAGTGTTAACAACGCTGATGCCGGCCCCTATTCAAAATTCCAAATCAATCCAATAGACCTCCACGTCTTTAAAACTGGAAGCAGATGACCTCTAAGTCGTTAAACTGGAAACAACAGACCTCTAAGTATTTAAATTGGAAACAGATGACCTCTAAGTCGTTAAACTGGAAACAGCAGACCTCTAAGTCTTTAAACTGGAAACAGATGACCACTATGTCGTTAAACTGGAAACAGATGACCTCTAAGTCTTTAAACTGGAAACAGTATGACCTCTAAGTCGTTAAACTGGAAACAGCAGACCTCTAAGTATTTAAACTGGAAACAAATGACCACTATGTCCTTAAACTGGAAACAGATGACCTCTAAGTCTTTAAACTGGAAACAGCAGACCTCTAAGTCGTTAAACTGGAAACGACAGACCTCTAAGTCTTTAAACTGAAAACAGATGACCGCTAAGTCATTAAACTGGAAACAGATGACCTCCACGTCTTTAAAACTGGAAATAGATGACCTCTAGTTCGTTAAACTGGAAACAGTCGACCTCTAAGTCATTAAACTGGGAACGAGAGAAATCCACTCATATGTCCTCACGATACATGAGGAGAACAAACCTTCGTGGGATCCTTACGACTCATGAAGGAAAAACACACTTGGGAGTCCTCAAGATTCCTAAGGAGAACATACACCTGCGAGATCCTTACGACTCGTAGAGAGAAAATGCTTTTATGGGACCCTCACGGCCCATAAAATTGAAAAGTCTTAGGTGACAGGGATCTAAACCTGTCTCCTGAGCCATCGCTCCCCAACCCCCAAGTGGCGAATGATGAGTCGCTCCTGGTACCATATTCCAGTGCAGCGATGCAGATGCCAACCATATTCCAAATCCCATACCCCAATGGCGAATGATGAGTCGCTCCTGGTACTATATTCCAGTGCAGCGATGCAGACGCCAACAAGGTCCTGAAATTTTTCCGGCCCTACGGTCTGGATCATACATCCTGCAAAATCGTATACAATCCACGGGCGTAAAAACAATCCCGATCTCTCCAAAAAAAAAAGGAACGGTATGTCCACAAGCAAAATGGGCACGGATGAAAACCCGAAAGGGCTCCGGGAGTAAAAACAGCAGGACTGCCGGCGAGTTTGTGAAAACCCGAAAGGGCGCAAACTCGTAAAAAAAAAAGAAAAAAAAAGAAATGAAATGCACTCGCAAAGTCCTCTCGACTTTGTGAGAAGAAAATTCCCGCGTGAGATCCCTACGACTCACAAAGGAGCAACACACTTAGGGGTCCCCACGACTCCTAAGGAGAAAATACACCTACGGGATCCTTACGACCCATAGGGAGAAAATTCTTTGTGAGACCCTTACGGCTCACAAAATGGAAAAGCCTTAGGTGACAGAGATCTAAACCTGTCGCCTAAGCCACCAATTCCCAAATCCTCTCGGGGCAAATGATGAGTTGCTCCTGGCATTATTCCAGTGCAGCAATGCAGATGCCAAACAAAAAAAACCAAATCCTCCCGGGGCAAATGATGAGTTGCTCCTGGCATTATTCCAGTGCAGCAATGCAGATGCCAAACAAAAACCAATTCCCAAATCCTCCCGGGGCAAATGATGAGTTGCTCCTGGCATTATTCCAGTGCAGCAATGCAGATGCCAAACAAAAAACCAAATCCAAATCCTCCCGGGGCAAATGATGAGTTGCTCCTGGCATTATTCCAGTGCAGCAATGCAGATGCCAAACAAAAAAAAAACAATTCCCAAATCCTCTCAAGACAGATGATGATTCGCTCCTGGTACCATATTCCAGTGTAGCGATGCTGATGTCAACCCAAATCAAATCAAACCAACAACCTCTATAGCGGAATCATGCTCCGTCCCAGAATTTACCCCGTGTCGAAATCATGCTTCGCCTCGGGATATTTACCTTCCCTGCCGGAATTATGCTCCGCCTTGGAATTAAATCAACCCGACACTCCGCGCCGGGGAAAAGTCGATCAGCGACACTCCGTGCCGGGGAAAAGTCAACCCGACACTCCGCGCCGGGGAAAAGTCGATCAGCGACGCTCCGTGCTGGGGAAAAGTCAACTTGACACTCCGCGCCGAGGAAAAGTCGATCAGCGACACTCCGTGCCGGGGAAAAGTCAACCCGCGACACTCCGCGCCGGGGAAAAGTCGATCAGCGACACTCCGTGCCGGGGAAAAGTCAACCCGACACTCTGCGCCAGGGAAAAGTCGATCAGCGACACTCCGTGCCGGGGAAAAGTCAACCCGCGACACTCCGCGCCGGGAAAAAGTCGATCAGCGACACTCCGTGCCGGGGAAAAGTCAACCCGACACTCCGCGCCGGGGAAAAGTCGATCAGCGACACTCCGTGCCGGGGAAAAGTCAACCACCGACACTCCGCGCCAGGGAAAAGTCGATCAGCGACACTCCGTGCCGGGGAAAAGTCAACCCGACACTCCGCGCAGGGGAAAAGTCGATCAGTGACACTCCGTGCTGGGGAAAAGTCAACCCGACACTCCGCGCCGGGGAAAAGTCGATCAGCGACACTCCGTGCCGAGGACACGTCAACCAGCGACACTCCAAGCCGGGGAAAAGTCGATCAGCGATACTCCGTGCTGGGGAAAAGTCAACCCGACACTCCGCGCTGGGGAAAAGTCGATCAGCGACACTCCGTGTTGGGGAAAAGTCAACCCGACACTCCGCGCCGGGGGAAAAGTCGATCAGCGACACTCCATGCCGGGGACACGTCAACCAGCGACACTCCGCGCTGGGAAAAAGTCGATCAACGACACTCCGTGCTGGGGAAAAGTCAACCCAACACTCCGCGCCGGGGAAAAGTCGATCAGCGACACTCCGTGCCGGGGACACGTCAACCAGCGACACTCTGCATCGGGGAAATGTCCAACACAGACACTCCGCATCAGGGAAACGTCCGACAGTGACACTCCGAGCCGGGGAAACGTCAAGCAGACACTCCATGCTGGGGACACGTCAACCAGCGGCACTCCGCCTCGGGGAAACGTCGACCAGTGACACTCCGTGCCGGGGACACGTCTACCAAATCGCTCCGGATCAGAGCGTCGACCGTCCACGTCGTAAAAAGGGCAGTGCAGGCTTCCCACAAATCGGGAACCAAATCGCTCCGGATCAGAGCGTCGACCGTCCGTGTCGCAAAAATGGCAGTGCAGGCTTCCTACAAAGCAGGAACCAGATCGCTCCGGGCCAGGGAAACGTCTACCACGGACACTCCGTCTCGGAGACGCGTCTAGCGTCGACCGTCCACGTCGTAAAAAGGGCAGTGCAGGCTTCCTACAAAGCAGGAACCAGATCGCTCCGGGCCAGGGAAACGTCTACCACGGACACTCCGTCTCGGAGACGCGTCAAGCGTCGACCGTCCATGTCGTAAAAAATGCAGTGCATCCCGAAAAGTGGGAATCAAAGCAAGTCGCCTCCACGCAAAAGAAGATCCATCAATTTCATGCATACGACCCACATATGCTCTGTGCATTTATTGATGGGGGGCAATTTGTTGGGGTAAAAATTTACACCCCGATTGACCGAGTCAAAGTCAAGGTCAACCCCTAAGCTAGGTGGGCCCAAGCCCAGGTCAAGCGGGCCCATGACGAGCCCGTGGCCAGCCTCCCCATGCCAACAATGAAATCATGTCATAAATAATTTTTATGTAATTTTTTTATGCATGAATGTAAACAAAATGGGCATAAAGCCAAAATTCTTGGAAGCCCATGGCTTATGTGCAAAAAGAAATGGAACATGAGCCATGGGATAGGCAAAACGCCATTTTTGTAAAGCCCAAGGGGCTATATACAAATATGTAAGCCTATATAAGGCAAAATGATGATGAATAAAAGAACAACACTTTTTCATTCTCTCAAAAACCTAGGGTTTGTATTTCTTTCCCTTTTCTGAAGGTCTCAAACCTTCTTCTTTCTTTTGAATTAAATCAAGAGTTTTACTCTTCCTTTTCAAAAACAAGATAGTTTTTCACCACCAAACCCACAAGGGGGAACTTGGATCTGTCTTTAGATCCCAAAAAAGAGAGATTTTGAGATCTCACATCTCTTGATCTTCAAGATCCAGCTAACAGAGGAGGAAGAAGAAGAACCCCTTCCATTAACCCCAAAATACACTTAGGAGTCCAACTCTACTCTGATTTCTCTTCGGAGAATCTTTTTAGTCTAAAAGCCTCTTTCCCTCGCCGGCGCTCAAGCGCAGAGTGTCCACGTGCCGACACGTGGCGCGCTTGCACTCAAGCGCTTAACGCTCAAGCGCAGAGCACCCACGTGCCGACACGTGGCGCGCTCGCACAACAGCGCCCTGCGCTCGAGCGCAAAGCGCCCACGTGCCGACACGTGGCGCGCTTGCGCTCAACTGCAAGTGCTCGAGCGCAAGTCGCCCCAGTGCCGATACGTGGCGCGCTTGCGCTCAAGCGCAAGTCGCCCCAGTATCGACACGTGGCGTTCTTGCGCTCAAGCGCACAGCGCTCTGGCGCAAGTCGCCCCCGTGCCGACATGAAGCGCACTTGCGCTCAAGCGCCCAACGCTCAAGCGCAAGTCGCCCCCGTGCCGACACGTGACGCACTTGCGCTCGAGCGTCAGGCGCTGAAGCGCAAAGCGCCCACGTGTCGGCACGTGGCGCACTTGTGCTACAGCGCCCTGCGCTCAAGCGCAGAGCGCCCACGTGCCGACACTTGGCACGCTAGCGCCTGTGCATATAGCACCTGGGCGCACAGCGCCTAAGGCGCTGGCCCCACGCATCCTTTGGATGCCTTTCCCCCCTCTTTTTATGTACATACATATATATACATATGTATACATATTTACACACACACATACTCCACGACACTGTCCTTGTTAGAAAAAAATTTCTAACGGGGCGCTGTCTTGCACCCTGCAAGGTGCTGCTAGCCCTCTTGACCCCCAGCCCGCTATCCGGGTAGCGGGACCCCCGTAAAAACTCTGCGTGGCTCCCGATATACCCAAAACCCCCTTTCAAAACACATCACACGCACACTGCACATTGAGTTCGCATGACCAGTTTAACCCGTCAATCGGAGGTTCCCTCGCTCCAAAGGCGAGGGGTAATTAACGGCAGCTTAGTCCGCGGTTGCCGGAGATTCGGATCCCCACAATCATTAAACCCTGGCCTACCCTAGGCAGGGGGAATCTATAGTACGCCTGACAAGCGTGCACGTATTCCCATCTCAATGGGGTGACGAAAAACACCCTACACCTGCAGCCATAGGTTTAGTTAGGGTGTCGTTGCACACGTTAACCCGCTAAGCTAGCACTTGGTAGCTTGTGGGAGCCGATTCGTTAGTTTGGCGATGTGTCCCTATTTTATTGAAAAGTTACTAATTTCATGAGTATTGGTTTTGTGTGATATTAGGATCACAGGCGGGGACTTCGGACGCAGCCAGGAAGGGGAAGGAGGTGATCGGATATGCCTAGCTCGAGATTGTTTAGTGAGTAGATTTAACAACTACGGGGGAATCTCCTGTATGGCGTTAAGCGCCGAAGGCTAGATTCAAATGATATAATATTGTGTGAAATGTTTATATATGTGTTATGTTTTTGCATAAGTACCATTTTGCAAACCCTATTGCCTGTTGTACTTTTACATATCATTAATAGGACACTGCACACTGACGGTTCATGTTGCACAAGCACTGATTCATATACCACACACACCGTTGGTAATTGCCATGCCACACATACTATAGAAATTGTTTTCGATAAATATATGTTATATCTCTTTCATTATTGACCGTTAGACGTTGATTTTGTACTAGTACGCATCATGATTTGCATCGTGCATACATTGCTATAGTGATATATCTCATATGATGTTTTCATGAGATTTTTGTTTCATGGATTTGGGAAACCGCAAAGTACTTTTTGAAAACTTAGAATATTTAAAAAGTGCAGTTTTCCCTTGATATGATATTTCATGTCCACAATGAGTTTTCTCGGTTCTGAGCTATGAGCTTACCCGGCTCGATGTAGGGAGGAACCGTTTGCGGGTACATGGTGGATCCGGTAAGGTACCCCGGAGCAAGAAGCTTATAGAGTTAGGCGATGAGCCCGGCGGAGGGAGCACTACCTACTGGTGATTGATGGAAATTCAACGGATATCCGGAGGATACCGTTTGGAGTTATGAGATGAGATGGATATGAGGGCCGATTAGAGTGACGGCGCCTGAGATATTGGGATTTACGGTGTCGTTGATAGACACCGGATTTCTATGATGATGATTCATTGATGAGGATTATGTTTTATTCCCACACTCAGGATTTATGATGATATGCATTGTTTTATGTAGTTGTTGTACCCTGGTAGTGTACTTGATCATGATTTTGTTGCATATCCATACTGTTATACTTATGGCATCAGATTGCATATTTCGGAGTTATCGCTTTATCGTGCATGCATGTGATCAATTGTATGATGTTATTTACTTCTTACGAGTTGGCAACTCACCCCTGTTGTGCCACAGTGTTATGCAGGGTTGACCCTCAGAGTAGTTGCGACAGGGCTCCTTATTGCATCATTTTCGGCGGATACCGCTACTGTTGGGTGTGAGACCTTTTGAGTAGGTGGGTTTTTACGAGTATCTGTATGATTCCCTTGTATATCTTATTTTGTATCTAGTACTCTCCATCCACCACTTATATGTATTTAACTTAGAGTCGAGACTAAGAGGTTCGATATTTGTATATTTTATAACTCTGGTTGTCACGCTCGTGTGAGCCGGCTTTTATTTTGTGTTGTGATGTTGTTTTACTTCCTTTTTGCCTATTTCTTCGTTATGGCGTCGTATATATATATATATATATATATATATATATATATATATATATATATATATCCTGTTGTGGTTGTGTTCCGCCTTTTGGCGTGAGTTGCTCCTATTTGGGGATGCTTTTTTTATATTCTATGATTTGTACCCGATTGGGGCTAGTTTTTACAAAGGAGATGCTGCCAAAATTTTTAAGAAAATTAACTTAAGTTTTAAATGTTTTTAACAAATGTTTTAACTGTTTTTACCACTCTATCCTTTATGGTTTAGATTTCTGGGTTTTCGGCTTACTTGAATTACGTTACAACTTTAGACGTTGCGTGATTTAAGTGCCGGTCGCGTTCCTGATTTGGATCGTGACAAAGTTGGTATCAGAGCTCTAGGTTTTACCTTTCGAAGTGTAGGATGACCCTTGGTATGATGGAGTAGGTAGCTTAAGTAGAGTGACGTAGCGTGTGTATGTTCCGCGACATACTTACGACACGATACTCCGCCTAAGCGACCTTAGGACATATTTGCTTGTAATTATTTCCTTGATTCCATGTATTCTTATGATTCGATTTCTATGTTCTGATCGAATCCTGTTTCCTTGTTCCATCCACTATGCCGCCAAAGACTACGAGGGCACAGAGAGCCGCCGCCAGAGATGAGGCCAGGGCAGGCTCGTCTGAGACTAGGACTGACCAGGGTGGTACGCCTATTCTTCAGGAGCAGGTTGATCCACCTTCTCCAGGTCGTATTACTAAGCTAGAGGCCGGTGTTCAGGACCTACGTCAGATGATTGGATCATTGGTAGAGGTCAGTCGAGCATAGAAATCAGAGGCTGATCCACCTACTATGGGGACCGTGATGGTACCTACTGCTCAGACAGTCGTACCCACCGCTACAGAGACTATAGTCGTATCTTTATCATAGTTCATGAGGCTGAAGCCTCCGGTTTTTACTGGCACTGATGCAGCTGAGGATCCACAGTCGTTCCTCTACCGGATGGCCAGGATTTGTCGTTCTTTGAGATGTTCCGATGCGAGATCGGTCGAGTTCGCTAGTTTCCATCTGGAAGGTCTTGCCAAGACTTGGTGTAAGTCAATAGAGAGGGGTCAAGCCGCATGTCTTCCTCCTATGACCTGGGTTGAGTTCGCGACGGTTTTTCTTGCTCGTTTTCTTCCGTAGAGCGTCAAGGATGCCCGAGCTCGTAGCTTTGAGTTGTTGCGCTAGACCCTTGGTATGACAGTGGTAGAGTACGATATTTAGTTTATCCAGCTATCCGTATTTGCTCCATATTTGGTGGATACTGAAGAGAAGCACATCAAGAGGTTCGTGCGAGGCCTGGATACCCAGTTGTTCCTCTACATTGGCGCCCAGCATTTTGATACGTATGCAGCCGCGATAGACGCAGCCCTACTATTAGAGGAGCGTATTGTGTGACTTCGGTTGTTCCGGGACCGAAGCGATTTCATACTGATGTATCAGCTCAGAGGAAGTTTGGTAGAGGCCGCGGCGGATTCTTTATAGGCCGTGCTGGTAGCCAAAGCGTGAAACGGGGCCAGATATATAGCTTTTTCCCATAGAGCCAGCAGTCGTCGGGATGTTTTCGGTGTGAGAGTCTGTACCACCGCATCAGAGATTGTACTGAGGTACCCCAGGACAGGGTAGAAGTTCCATATGTCACCTTACCATCTGCACCACCTCAGAGGGCCTTGCCTCCTATGCCCGTTATTTCTCCACGCCAGGCAGATGCTCAGAGATGCCATGGTCGTGGTGGTCTTATTCAGAGAGGATGGGGTGGCAGAGGAGAAGGATAGCCGGTTGCCGGTAGAGGACAGGCTCGAGTATTTGCGTTGATTCCTCAGGATGCGCAGGCGTCGAATGCAGTCGTGACAGGTACCCTTTCAGTGTGTTCTTTCGATGCGCGCGTTTTATTTGATCCGGGATCTACGCACTCATATGTGTCCACACACTTTGTACTGAGGTTAGGCAGAGACTCGTCCTTGTTAGATGAGCCACTTGTCATGATTACTCCCATTGGAGAGTCGTTTGTTGCGCGACATGTGTTTCGGTCGTGTGCTGTTCGTATTGGAGATAAAAATTTGTCCGTTGATTTGATCCTTCTCGATATGTTGGACTTTGACATTCTCCTCGGTATAGACTGGTTAGCTACTTGCTATGCATCTGTGGACTGCCATGAGAAGGCAATTAGATTCTGTTTTCCAGGAGAGTCGGTTCTTGTTGTGCAGGGGAACCGCAGTACCGCCCCTCACAGTTTGATTTCTGCCATTTGCGCTAGTCGGTTTTGAGGAAAGGATGTCGGGGATTCTGGGCCTATATTCGTGATACTGGAGCCACAGTAGATCCGTTGGACCAGGTTCTTATTGTGATAAAGTTTCCCGACGTAATTCCTTATGAGTTACCTGGATTACCGCCAGAGCGCGATATCGAGTTTTGCATCGATTTAATTCCCGGCACGGGGCATATTTCTATACTGTCTTATCGGATAGCCCCGGCGGAGCTTAAAGAACTTAAGGATCAGTTGCAAGAGTTGCTTGATAGGGGACTTATTCGTCCGAGTGTTTCGGTTTGGGAAGCTCCTGTTCTGTTCGTCAAGAAGAAGGACGGCAGTATGAGATTGTGTATTGATTATCGTCACTTGAACCGAGTTACGGTGCGGAATATCTATCCTTTACCTCGTATTGACGATTTATTCGATCAGCTCCAGGGGGCGGGACATTTTTCCAAAATTGATTTGAGGTCGGGTTATCATCAGTTGCGGGTCCGGAATGATGACATTCCGAAGACTGCTTTTCATACGCGTTGATTGATCGTCCTTCGTGTGTATTTGGAAATGTTTCACAATCAAAGAAATTTATACCGTAATCAATAATGGTGTCTATTGTAGTTTCGTTAGCGAGAGCGGATCGTCCACTGAGAAAGTGTGATTTGTTCGAAATCGTTTTATTTGAGTTGAAAAGAAAAGATAAAAGAAAATGATTCAATATTCATGAGATTTTAGTTTCAAGAATCATAAAGAAATAGATCTAAAATCAAGAATTAATAAAGATCAAGAAAATGTCCAAACCAATTGAATTATCAAAATTTGTAAACTAGTTTGTAGGAATCGATTAAATTGATAGTGATGATGAATACTAATGATTACGAGTTCTTATCAATTGAGCATTTGTTGCTAGATCGATGACGATCAACGAGGTTTAGGGATCTATTGAAGAAACCAGGGTTTCTCCATCATCATTCCTTATCCTTTCATTGATTATCATTCAAATTCTAGTATTTAGAAAATTAAATCACCGATCATTGATCTCTAATTTGGAGCGAAAACATTCAAGAAAGCGATCTCGCTCAAATTAGGTCTTCAATGATTCAATTTTCCTAAAGTTTACAAAACTCATAAGACTTAAGAATCGTTCAAGAATTTAATCATCATCATCTACCTATTCTCTCGATTCCACTACAAGCTGAGATTTCACTCACACATCATGAAAGAGGAAAGAATCAAGAATCGGTAACTTTTCATAATGCAAGAATGTAAAGACAAGCAAGATTTACAATATTCAGCTTTATTAATCGACGATTAGGTTCAATTCACTCAATTCGAGGTTACAAGATTTGAGGAGGTAACTAGATCCGCCGAAATTATCTTCACATCGATCTTCTTGAGTCGCGGATCGTCGTGGATCTCTTGCTCGGATGAAGGTTGGCGTTGCTTCAAGGGCTCGTTGAAGGCTTGCTTGATTTGGTACTTGATGAATCTTGATTTGGCTCAAAGTGTGTCACCCCACTTGATTTGAATTGATTTGGATTTTGCTAGAATTTTTACCCTAATTGATGAACAACAACTTTGTAATGAAGCCCTAGGTCCCTTTTTATAGTTTTCCCCTTTAGTTTCTCCTAGAAGCTTGGTTGTTATGAAGCTTGTATGAGAAGCTTGGTAGGTATCAAACTTGCACAAGAAGTTTGGCTGTTAGAAGGGAAGCTTCTGGAGATTTCTAGGCAATTCAAAGCATCTTGGAGAAGTTTGGCCGTTAAAAGATAACCTCTGCAAAAAGTTCCTACTGCCGACGAGTCAGAACGGCCACGGATCCGCGGCGGATCGGCCTGACTCGGCCGCGGATTCGCAGCCGTTTGGTGGATTCAGTGCTTCAAATCTTCACGGTATTTTGGTGTTGGCTTTAGGGTTGTTTCCTGATGTCTGGAATCTTATAATTCTTTCTAGTTTACTGCCAGATCTCAAGTCTTGGACTTGATGCATTTTATCAGCACTTTTGTGATTCCGGCTCTTTAAACTGGAGAATTTCCTGCACACAATCTCGAGACAAGTGTTGATATACAAAGATCATGCGTGTAGTAATAAACACACAATTTCCCTCTATAACGCCGGTTATAATGTATAACACATGTTATTTGATAATTTGTAGACGAATTGCTAATATGTGCTATATTTATACCAAACACCTTTAGATGATTAGAAAGAGTAGGGAAATTGATGTGTTAAGAATGCAATATTTTCGACTGATCAAATTCCCTAAAACTTAATTTTGGACGTCTCGAGCAAACATGTTTTATTTTAGAGAAGGAGAATATAAAGAAAAAGAAAAACTAACTAGCACACTTTCATAGGCAACACGATGGCACTGAGCACGTGCAACAAGCCTTTAAACCTCTAGGTGTTCCTAGTAGGAGGAGTGTTGTCTCCTGAGGGTTTTCAGCGGATTGCACCCACAAAATCCAATAATAAAAGGAAGGCTGTGAAAGTTACATATAAAGATAAGAATTGTAAAAGAAAGACTTTGAAAATTAGAGTTTCTAACTACACCAGTTTTTCGGTTGTCATGAGCCCTATGTTAATAGTCATGAAAAAATGTTAGAAATCACATCATCCCTCAATAAAACATCGTCCTTATTCTTCATTCCTACCTTTCTTCCAAACATCGATCATATACCCCTACGTGTGTGTACAAGACATCCCTACACTCGGAGAATTCAATTCAAGCTATCGTACTCTTGTCCATCTACCTCAGTACTTTTTAATTAATGAATATTTAGATGGAATTGCTCACACATTTTTCATGCGACCGTTAATACTTCTTGAGGTACTAACCGACCGATTACTCATGTGCTTGCTTATTAGGCGTATTAGTATTTTCCTCGTCTTGTAACACCTAAGGCTTAGCAGTGACTCCCAAACCAGTTGGTCTAAGGCACTAGGTAATGAAGCACCCTCGCTATATTTTTTTTATGCTGCCTTGGTGATAAAAAAACCAGTGTTCATTTTTCTACACCATTTTATGCTTTCTTCATTTATTATTTCCTTCATACTTTGGATTTTAGACAAGAGCATTTCAAGGTATCCTCTACTATCCCGAGTTTCAAGACGTGTGTAAGTGCGTATAGTAGAGTATCAACATTCAAATGTTTGTCTTCCAGAATAGGAACTATTTTTCAGACTTATTTTTATCCTCAGATTAGTGACTTTTTTCATCTTACTAACTCTTGGGACAACGGCTCATAACTACTTATTACTAGTTCGTTTAAGAAAACTTCTAACTTTCTAGGTTTTCTTAAATTTTTCCAATCTTTTGGATGTAATTTTTCACTATCTAATCTTTTATTATAAAATTAAATATTAAATATTTTTATCTTTTAAAATTTTTTAAATTTTTTATATGTTTTATATGTTTTGTGCTTATGCAAAGTATGATGCAAAGTGATGCGTAAATAAGCACAAACCTCCCATAAACTTGTTTACAACTGTGTCCTCACTGTTGCCATCTACTGGATCACAAAAACCTGTAAGCTTGGGAGGAAATTTATTAACGGGGGCAATAAAATATGAACATGAAATTCTCCCCCAAACTTATTCTTTTCACTCACCTCCATTCTAAAGATGATACAGTATTTTACAAGACATGGAGGTGAGATGGAGGAATTTTAATCAAGATAAAGTGGCTCCTATAAAAACAGGAGCTCCTCCGTGGGGTCAGTGGAAAAATACGGTTTTAATCTATGTCCATTTACTTTGAAAAATGTACCGTTTTCAACATTTTCAACCTCAACTGCCCCGTGCGGGTATACATACCGCACAACAAAAGGTCCTTTCCACCGAGATTTTAGCTTACCCGCATGAAGATAGAGTCGTGAATCATAAAGAAGGACTTGTTGACCAGGTGTAAAAGTTTTTCTCAAACTGTTTTTATCGTGAAATACCTTAGTCCGGTTCTTTACAATTACAGCATTATCGTAAGCTTCATCGCGGAGTTCGCTTAGCTCGTTTAATTGCAGCTTCCGAAAGTTGCAGGCTTGATTTAAGTCAAATTTAAGTTCTCTAAAGGCCCACATTGCTTTGTACTCAATTTCGACCGGAAGGTGACACGCCTTACCAAACACTAGTCTGTAAGGAGACATACCTAGATCGGTTTTATATGCAGTTCGGAACGCCCACAGAGCATCCGTCAATTTGGTTGACCAATCTTTTCGATTTTTAGAAACTTTTTTCTCCAAAATTTGTTTGATTTGTCTGTTTGAAACCTCAGCTTGCCCGCTCGTTTGGGGATGATAGGGTGTGTAAAGTTTGTGGTTGATTGCATATTTCCGCATCAAAGTCTCGAAAGACCGATTGCAGAAATGCATCCCGTTATCGCTAATGATAGCGCGAGGGTGTCTAAATCACGAAAAGATGTTTAAGGAACCTAATGACAACCTTTTTGTCATTAGTGCGACAAGGAATAGCTTCTACCCATTTCGAGACGTAATCAACCGCAAGAAATATGTACAAATTCCCAAAGGAGTTGGGAGAAGGACCCATAAAATCAATACCCCAAACGTGAAAAATTTCAACCACCAAGATGGGTTGAAGTGGCATCTCATTTCTCCGGGAAATCCTACCCGTATGTTGACACTGTGCATAGGTTTTGCAATGATCAAATGCATCTTTGAATAAAGTCGGCCAATAAAAACCGCATTGCAAAACCTTTTTCGCCGTCTTTCGAGGACCAAAGTGACCCCCACATGCCTGATCATGACAAAAAGATAGAACACTCTTGAATTCATCATTAGGGACACATCTGCGGATGATCTGGTCAGGACAATACTTAAACATATAGGGTTCATCCCAGTAAAAGTGTTTTACTTGGGATAGAAATCGATATTTGTCCTGTTTCGACCATTCGCGGGGAATAAGCCCTGGATAGAAATCGATATTTGTCCTGTTTCGACCATTCGCGGGGAATAAGTCCTGTAGCAAGATAATTCACAGTATCCCCGAACCAAGGTTCGTTGGATACATTGAAGAGTTGTTCGTCTGGAAAAGAATCATTGATCGGCAGGGTCATAGGTGAAGAAGAAATACGCGATAAATGGTCGGCTACAACATTTTCACATCCTTTCTTATCTTTAATAACAAGGTCAAATTCTTGCAATAGAAGGATCCAACGTATTAGCCTACCTTTAGCATCCTTCTTCGCCAAAAGATGTTTCAAGACGGAATGGTCAGTGTACACAACAATTGGTGAGCCAATCAAGTAAGGCCTGAATTTTTCTAATGCGAATACAACTGCCAAAAGTTCTTTTTCGGTAGTTGTATAATTAATTTAAGCATCATTCAGGGTCTTACTTGCATAATAGATCACGTGATGCATCTTTTCAATGTGTTGTCCTAAGACTGCACCAACTGCAAAATCTGATGCATCATACATAAGCTCAAACGGGTGGTTCCAATCAGGAGATGAAAGAACGGGGGCTGTAGTGAGAGAGTGTTTAAGTGAGTCAAATGCAGCCTCACAATCCGAGTCAAAGTGAAAGGTTGTGTCCTTGGCCAAGAGAAAAGTTAAAGGTCTAGCAATTTTTCTAAAATCCTTAATGAATCTCCTGTAAAAACCTGCATGGTTAAGAAAGGATCGTATATCCTTGACGCATTTGGGATGAGAAAGGTTTTGAATGACATCTATTCTAGTTTTGTCAACCTCAATGCCTTTCCGTGAAATAACATGTCCAAGCACAATTCCTTCTTGGACCATGAAATGGCATTTTTCCCAACTCAAGGTTAAATTCTTCTCCTTACAACGAGTAAGAACTGCGTCAAGATGAGATAGGCAGTCAACAAAAGAATCTCCGAATATCGAGAAATCGTCCATGAAAATCTCCAGAAAATTCTCGACCATGTCCGAGAATATCCCCATCATACACCGCTGAAATATAGCGGGAGCATTGTATAACCCAAAGGGCACGCGTCTATAAGCAAAAGTACCAAAAGGACAAGTAAATATGGTTTTATCTTGATCCTTTTCGACAATAGGGACCTGGTTATAGCCAGAGTATCTGTCCATGAAGCAATAGTATTCACGTCCAGCTAAGCGTTCTAACATCTGGTCAATGAAAAGTAGAGAAAAGTGGTCTTTCCTTGTTGCGGTATTGAGTTTTCTATAATCAATACATACACGCCACCTAGTTTGAGCGCGTGTCTGGATTAACTCATTTGCCTCATTTGTTATGACCGTAATGCCAGATTTTTTAGGGACGACATGAATTGGACTTACCCATTGTCTATCGGAGATTGGGTAAATGATACCATTGTCAAGGCATTTGACGATTTCTTTCTTCACCGCATCCTTCATGATGGAATTTAACCGTCTCTGTGGTTCTCGGGTTGGCTTGGCTTCATCCATCAGATGTATATGATATTCTACAATCAAGGGACTAAACCCTTTGATGTCAGCCATAGTCCAACCAAACGCCTGCCTATTAGATCTCAATACCGTCAAAAGCGCATTCTCTTGCTCTGAGGCTAAAAAAGCGGATATGATCACAGGTAAAGACTCATTCTCACCTAAATATGCATATTTAAGATGAGAAGGTAAAAGTTTGAGATCTAATGCTGGCGGAGAAACTATAGAAGGTGGGGTTAGCGAATGATGTTCGGAGTCACAAAGAAGCTCGTAGCCTGTACAAGATACAGACTCGGAAGGTGAAAAGTCAAGAGTGTCAGACTCAATAGTGGAAAGAGTGTCCTCACTAAGATGTGCAAGATCAAATATTGATGTGCTAGCGTCATCGAGATTTTCAAAGCAAAGTTCATCAACTTCGCAACTTTCGGGAGCAATTTCGTGGACAGAACATACATCAAGTATGTGAGCAGAGTGTTCAAACGGCTGACTTTCAATTTTATAAATGTTTAGTTCAATTATCATTTTTCCAAAAGATAGGTTCATTGAACCGTTTCGACAATTAATGACAGCATTAGAAGTGGCAAGGAATGGTCGACCCAAAATCACCGGAATTTGGTTCTGTGGGTTTGCTACAGGTTGTGTATCGAGAACAATAAAGTCTACAGGGAATATAAATTCTCCGACTTTTATCAACACATCCTTCAGTTCACCCCTAGGTTTGGTGATTGATCGGTCTGCCATTTGGAGAGTGCAATGAGCTGGTTTTAACTCTCCAATCCCTAACTGCTCGTAAACAGAATATGGAAGCAGGTTAACACTTGTGCCAAGGTCAAGTAAAGCACGGTTAATGTTTTTACCCCCAATAGAAATCGAGATTGTAGGACATCCTGGGTCCTTACGTTTCTTTGGTAACTATGGGGTAAAAGCAGTGCTAACATTATTAGTCATGAAAACCTTTTTGGGCACTTGAGTCTTCCTCTTCCTAGTGTGCAAGTCCTTAAGAATTTTCGCATAAGTGGGGACTTGTTGAATAGCATCTAGGAGAGGGATGTTGATGTTAACCTGTTTAAACATTTCCATAATTTTCTCCATATGTGGACTTGATTTGTTTCCCCTTAACCGATTAGGATAAGGAGCTTTAGCAATAAGAGCTGGGTCCAACATTGGAGAAGGTGGAGTGTGTGGAACTGATACTAGAATAGGAGTGGGGATCGTCTTTGGTGGACTAGAAGAAATATGCTGAGGGTTCGAGCCTTGAGAAAAACGAAGAATAGGCTCGTAAGAAGATGATGGGGTAGATAAAGTAGGATTAGAAGTAGAAGTGGATGTGGAAGGAAAAGTGGAAGTGGAAGCCGGGGTGTTATTGATTAATTCTTCATGATTATCAATCTCTTCCTCGACTTGATTATTCAGCACTCTTCCAGATCTCAACGTTGTGATGGCATTCATATTGTAGTGTTGTGAATGTCCAGGATTTGGTAGGTGTTGAGACGGAAGTTTCCCTTTCTCTCTAGCACTCATCTCGACTTTTAATTGAGCAATTTGTGCTTCCATCGATTTAATACTTTCACTTTAAGAGTCAGAGTTTTTCTGTATCTTATCGAGGGAAGACTTAAATTCATCCGACATTTGAATGAACTGTTTCATAAACATTTCAAAAGTCCGTTCAAGTGAAGAGGAATTATCAGTATCAGTTAACTGCAAATGATTATACGGTGCAAGTGTGTTGACCGGTTTTGAAAGTTTTGTAATTGGTTGGGTTGCTGACTTATTTGAAGTGGTTGCTGTTGTGGTGGAGGACCCCTTTGGAAATTGTTTTGATTTGGAACTGTGTTTTGAGTTTGTTGTTGGTTCCAAGCAAAGTTAGGGTGATTCCTCCAACCCTGATTATAAGTGGAAGAAAACGGATCGTTTCTAGGTCTTTGTTGGAAAAGCAACATTGGTATGCTCTTGACCTTGAAACGGAGAATTTAATGGACATTCTTCCGTAAGATGAGATGGATCAGAACAGCATCCATAGACAGTTTTGGAGAGTGCCATCTGATTTAAGGAGGCTGCTAAAAATTTATGTTCCATAGCTTCGAGTTTCTTTTCCATTGCTGCCATTTCAGCTCTAACTCTTATGGAAACATCAAGTTGATGAATGCCACCCCTAGACGATGACTGGTTTACACTCTCCCACTGTAAAATTCTTTCAGCGAAATCTTCTAAAAATCTCCAGGCTTCACCATCATCTTTATTCATGAAGGTGCCTTGACACATGGATTCAAGGGTCAGTTTTGTTGTAGGATTAATGCCCTCATATATGATTCTGCACAGATCCCATCTAGGGATTCCGCGATGAGGACATTGAACTAACAGATCCTTGAAGCGTTCAAAACACTTTGAGAATGGTGCATTTGGAGGCTGGGTAAATTGATTTATTTCACTACGGACTCGAGCTGTTTTATGATTAGGGTAGAATTTCTTTAGGAAAGCTGTTACGAATTCTTCCCAGTTCGAAATAGAATGTGCAGCTGTGTTATAAAGCCACTTCTCGGCTATATCGCACAAAGTGAATGGGAGAAGACGTAATCTCATAGCATCCACAGAAAGCTGTGAAGTACCCATCACAGCGCAAACATTTTCAAATTTGGTAATAAAGACATATGCGTCTTTAGACTCGAGACCGTGAAATTTTGGTAGAAAATTGATGTATTGTGGTTTGATTTCCAAATTGTCCCCATTGGCTGGTGGAATGGTAAGACAGGTCGAAAGAGGACCTCGCATAGGGTAACATCTCTCTTGGAGAGAGATGCGGGGCGGATTCTGCGCACCTGCGGATGGTGGCAGAGTGGTGTTAAAGAAGTTCGATAGAGAACCGTCCATCGAAGTGGGTGTGGTGGTGGGTGAAGAAAAAGTAGACGTAGAAATACCGACTTCGGAGTCGATAGGAGGAAGCGGACAAGACGGGCACTAGAATCCCATGTCCAGCCGAGCATACACTAAATGGTTTAGCATAAGTGGCAGCGTAAAGTGATAATTAAGGAAAAGATGAATTTGGTGTTTGGTTTGAAAAAATACTGATTTTTGAAGAATTCACACAAACAATGCACAAGCAACCCTAATTCTAGTGGTCACCTAGGTCAAGTCTCTAGACCGCACCTAGACTTCCAGAAGACAAGTCGCAAGATAGATCCTCTATTGCCTCTTTGCCCCTTCTGTGGCTAGGTAAGTGCCAGATAAGTGAGAGGTTCTCCACTACGTAAGTAGTGGGCCTAATTAAGTAACACTTGCCTTAGACACACTTACTTTAGACACAACAAAAGAAACGCGGATAAGCAATAGATTACCTACGACCCTCGTCTGTCCTAATTGAGCGCGACGATCCTTAGAGTTATGTCTAGATATATTTTTTTAGTTAATGAGGGTGATGCGGATGCAAGTTTGTGATTTTTGGGGCTTAGGAAGGGTAATGAAATTCCCACCTAATCTGAATTTGGTCTTTGCCCCTTAATTTCCGTATTAAAAATGCAAACAACCAAGATCAAACACGCACAATTTTCTTTTTAGCGGCGCTGCGAATTTTTGCAAAGAATCCTGCAGAAATTGGTTATTGGACAGAGCAGGGAGGAGATAAGAAAGACAGAGATTCACCTAGAAAGTTTGGTGCAGTGAAGCCTTAAGATCGCCGCGGATCCGCCGCGAGATGCTTCTAAATGCCGCGGTTCCGCCGCAAGATGACAAGATCCCTGCACAAAAAATGGTACAGATGCTTCTGTTGCCTCACCGAGCTCTCTGAGATGCTCTGAAAATTTTTCCTCTTGCTCCAGAGATTCCAGATCTCCTTGCAACAATTCACAACAAATCGTTAAGCACTTGATGCGAATTTTGATCTAAAAATTCTGATGGAATAATAAATTTTTCCAACTTAATTAACAAAAGCGAACAAATTAGCACACGATCCCCGGCAACGGCGCCATTTGATTGATTGTCCTTTGTGTGTATTTGGAAATGTTTCACAACCAAAGAAATTTATACCGCAATCAATAACGGTGTCTATTGTAGTTTCGTTAGTGAGAGCGGATCGTCCACTGAGAAAGTGTGATTTGTTCGAAATCGTTTTATTTGAGTTGAAAAGAAAAGATAAAAGAAAATGATTCAATATTCATGAGATTTTAGTTTCAAGAATCATAAAGAAATAGATCTGAAATCAAGAATTAATAAAGATCAAGAAAATGTCCAAACCAATTGAATTATCAAGATTTGTAAAGTAGCTTGTAGGAATCGATCAAATTGATAGTGATGATGAATACTAATGATTACGAATTCTTATCAATTGAGCATTTGTTGCTAGATCGATGACGATCAACGAGGTTTAAGGATCTATTGAAGAAACTAGGGTTTCTCCATCATCATCTCTTGTCCTTTCATTGATTATCATTCAAATTCTAGCCTCTAGCAAATTAAATCACCGATCGTTAATCTCTAATTTGGAGCAAAAACATTCAAGAAAGCGATCTCGTTCAAAATAGGTCTTCGATGATTCAGTTTTCCTAAAGTTTACAAAACCCATAAGACTTAAGAATCGTTCAAGAATTTAATCATCATCATCTACCTATTCTCTCGATTCCGCTACAAGTGGAGATTTCACTCACACATCATGAAAGAGGAAAGAATCAAGAATCGGTAACTTTTCATAATGCAAGAATGTAAAGAAAAGCAAGATTTACAATATTCACCTTTATTAATCGACGATTAGGTACAATTCACTCAATTCGAGGTTACAAAATTTGAGGAGGTAACTAGATCCGCCGAAATTATCTTCGCATCGAACTTCTTGAGTCGCGGATCGTCGTGGATCTCTTGCTCGGATGAAGGTCGGCGTTGCTTCAAGGGCTCGTTGAAGGCTTGCTTGATTTGGTACTCGATGAATCTTGATTTGGCTCAAAGTGTGTCACCCCACTTGATTTGAATTGATTTGGATTTTGCTAGAATTTTTACCCTAATTGATGAACAACAACCTTTGTAATGAAGCCCTAGGTCTCTTTTTATAGTTTTCCCCTTAGCTTCTCCTAGAAGCTTGGTTGTTATGAAGCTTGTATGAGAAGCTTGGTAGGTATCAAACTTGCACAAGAAGCTTGGCTGTTAGAAGGGAAGCTTCTGGAGATTTCTAGGTAATTCAAAGCGTCTTAGAGAAGTTTGGCCGTTAAAAGATAACCCCTGCAAAAAGTTCCCACCGCCGACGAGTCAGAACAGCCGCGGATCCGCGGCGGATCGGCCTGACTCGACCGCGGATCCGCGGCCGTTTGGTGGATTCGGTGCTTCAAATTTCAAGGTATTTTGGTGTTGGCTTTAGGGTTGTTTCCTGATGTCTGGAATCTTATAATTCTTTCTAGTTTACTGCCAGATCTCAAGTCTTGGACTTGATGCGTTTTATCAGCACTTTTGTGATTCCGGCTCTTTAACCCGGAGAATTTCCTGCACACAATCTCAAGACAAGTGTTGATATACAAAGATCCTGCGTGTAGTAATAAACACACAATTTCCCTCCATAATGCCGGTTATAATGTATAACACAAGTTATTTGATAATTTGCAGACGAATTGCTAATATGTGCTATATTTATACCAAACACCTTTAGATGATTTGAAAGAGTAGGGAAATTGATGCGTTAAGAATGCAATATTTTCGACTGATCACGCGCTGCGGGCATTATGAGTTCTTGGTGATGTCGTTAGGGCTCACCAATGCCTCAGCAGCGTTCATTGATTTGATGAACCGGATTTTCAGGCCGTTCCTCGACCAGTTCATTATTGTATTTATTGACGGCATTCTGGTCTATTCCAGAAGTCGAGAGGAGTATGAGCAGCACTTGCGGATTACCTTGCAGACATTGAGAGAGCACCGGCTATTTGCTAAATTCTCGAAGTGTGCATTCTGGTTTTATAGTGTTGACTTCTTGGGTCATGTAGTTTCGGGAGACGATATAGGTAGACCCGAAGAAAATTGAGGCCGTACAGCTTTGGCCCAGACCTGTATCAATGACAGAGGTCCGCAGCTTCTTGGGCTTAGCCAGTTATTATCGCCGTTTCGTACAGGATTTCTTGAGTATCGCTGCACCATCGACCGGACTGACTCGGAAGGGAGTTCATTTTCTTTGGACTGAGGCATGTGAGCAGAGTTTTCAGCAGTTAAAGACTTGGTTGACGACTGCACCAGTTCTATCTTTGCCTTCTGGATTGGGCGGCTATGTTGTTTATTGTGACGCTTCTCGAGTGGGGCTCAGTTGCGTATTGATGCAGCACTATAGAGTTATCGCTTATGCTTCTCGGCAGTTGAAGAAGCACGAGTAGAACTATCCCATTCATGATCATGAGATGGCCGCGGTGGTCTTTGCGCTCAAGATTTGAAGACACTACTTGTACGGAGAGTCGTGTTAGATTTTCATGGACTACAAGAGCTTAAAGTACACCTTCCAGCGGCGGGATCTGAATTTGAGGCAGCGCCGTTGGATGTGTTGGGTTACGCCAGTGCCCCGGCCATCAATCCGTGGCCAAATGCGGAACAAAAATTTTATAAACCGGTGCTAATGGAACCCGAATCTACAGATCAACCATTAACCCTAACCTATCAATTAACAAAGGAGTTTAGAAAGTTATATTGAATGATCCGTGTCCTTCGGTCTTTAACATTTATCCCATGCTCCTCGAAACTTTCTTGATCAAGTTTGATCTCCGGTCTCCCCCTATCGAAGATGATCCACCTAAGAGTCTTTGCATCGAGCTCCAACCTTATATCTGAGGCAACTCGAGCACCTAGTTCGCCACACTAG
Source organism: Agapanthus africanus (assembly GCA_030015575.1). Taxonomy (NCBI): domain Eukaryota; kingdom Viridiplantae; phylum Streptophyta; class Magnoliopsida; order Asparagales; family Amaryllidaceae; genus Agapanthus; species Agapanthus africanus. The sequence goes on from JASDDO010000001.1 coordinate 468,151,084, forward strand.
ATAGCCAAGATGAAGTAGAGAGTGTGTAGGATTAGTTTGTCTCAATTCACCCTAGGTTGTCAGATCGAAAGCCTCCGGAATGGTTTGATTTGATCAAAAAAGTTTCTTTTTTTCACTCCGCGCCATCCAGTGGATCTTCACCTGGCTAGGATTCTGACTCTTGAACGGGCTCAACACATGAGTCAATTAGGGTGGAGGTAGAAGAAGCCATGAGAGGATGAGAAAGTGAGGCTAAGAAAAACCAAGTGAAGAAAAGGCTTAAGTGTTTTGTGAGCTATTTGTTGTGAGCTTTAATCAAGCATGCTAGCAACTCAAGAAAACAACCCAAGAATAAATATCTCATGTCTCACAACAAATATCTCACACCAAAAACAAAAATACAAGCATGCCACCATGAGTCATGCCATGATTCACCACCATGATTTATGCTTGAATTAATACTAAATCAAATCTCATCCTCCACCCCATTAAACATTTAAACCTAAATGTTAATACAAAAAGAAATAGGCAACTTCTAGAAGCAATCTTATAAAGAATTACAAGAATACCCCTCATCCGTATATACATACCCGCATCCATATTCCGACAGAATACGAATGCAATGAGATGAAAACAATCCAACAATATAATACTAGAATCCGGCTTAAACCAAAGCCCACTAGTATTATCTGTCCGAATCATGATCCGTGCACAAGTGCACGTATATGATCGAACCCTGCTATAAAACCATACGGTCTCTACATCGTTTCGCCCGAAATAGGGAAACCCTCTGTGTGGGACTCTAAAGACTCGTTAATACGCTGGCAGTGGGTTTAACCACAAGCACGTCAGCGTCACTAGCAGTACGTAATGGCTATCCAGGTATTGAGCGAAAGGAGGCCGACGAGCAAACTCATCCTGAAATCCCTACTGATCCTGACAGTGACAATATCCGTACAGTCCGGTCTATTCGTCTATGAGTATCGCATATCGAGTCTAGGGGGTGGATAGAGTCAGACCCCTAACAACATGACATTTAGTGTCGGTATGAAACCCATCACCACTTGAGAAACTACCGATCATAGATCAGTAATTATCAATTACCTTGGCCAAGGATTTCTGGTGATGGCCACCCGTGCTTAACGCGACATCAACCCCCAATACCGGGAGAGACGAATCCCCTGACGATCTGCTCATTGCCTCCATATGGCTCAGGACTGTACCCAACTAAAACCTGTTTGCGCGACTCCTTTGAGCCATGGTAGGGTAGTAATCAAAGCATAGTGGGAACTCACTCGAAACAAATGACGATCTCAGGTCGATAGACTAACCTGTACACCTGTCACCTGGGAACTGCTATCTGACAATAGGTATAATACCAACTAGCATATTCCCGGCGAGTCCGTCCGGTGTACTCATAACCCAATGAGCACCTGTATACATCTTAGGTGAACAAACTGACACCAATAGCTTGTGAGACCGGCCACCGCCCCTCGTCAGGGTCTCGATCAGTAAACACTAGTCTACTCTGGAGTATCGATGCCCAGTCTCGAAACTCCCACGACTATGGACTTTTAAGGATGTGCTTATAGACCACCCAAATCCCATGTATATGATCGCCATCATACTGCTGGTGGTCAATCAAGAATCCTATGGGCTCTATCAACATGTAATAGTGATATGTAATGCCGCCTGAAGCATGTACATGATGACAAAGACAAACCAAATAGCATACTATCATCTTGAGTAAGACTGTTCTATCCGTATAGGTCATCCCTCAATCATTGCAATCGCGTGCCTGCGATCTAATAATTGACTTGAGGGCACTATAGCCAACAATCTCCCACTGGCACTTAAGGCTAATTATTGCGATGTCGCATACTCACAGCTCGTGTGATACCGAACACCCAACTTCTCTACTAATCAGTCTCACAAGTCTCGTCTGTGAAACTATTGCGTTCGAGAAATAGCCTCAGTGAGTGGATCCGCTCTAGTGTTTCTTTCTGTATCTCTCAATATCTCAACTTCGCGGAGAAAACTATCTCCCGAAATGAGCAATACCTGTTTTAGAATATGTCTGGATATCTGAAGGGACCCAGTTCACAAATGAACTCCAAATCCACCAGACTTCTTAGACTGTATCGTCCACCGAATTTAATCAGTATCCTGTGCCATGCCTTCCTCAATATCCGCTTGGACCACCTGTCCAAACTACTGCCCTCAAAAGAGGGAAAACTATAACTCTGACAGTCGCTCTGTCATCCAGGTCACCTTGGAAGCCTGAAATGATAACCGTCTCTCGAAGGAGGCTGCCGTTACCAAATCCCTAGAACATCCACTTATGTTCATAAACTTCTTCCTAACGTTTCTCCAGGATTGGATCAATATATAAACTTATTGCAGGTAGTGCAAAAACAACATTTGGTGTGGTACTTGATATCTCATGATTGACTCAATTGCCTAAGCAAGTGATATGCCAATCATGCAAATCCCTTTCCCCTTTAGTTTGTAAGACATCCTTTAGAGAGGGTGACTCCATCACCTGCAGGTACACCACCATGCCAGGAGTCAACCATTCTAAAACACCTTTAGAATAATGTCAAAATACCCAAATTGAGAAACTTTCCAAATCTAGATCTAAAACCATAGATCTAGTAAGCAGGATGCCTGATATTATATCCATATCCTATGTGGAGAAACAACTGTGTGACAACCACAGTATAACCGATCGTAGTATAGGAATTTCATTTCTTATAAAGTGCATGTCATCCAAATACCAGGACATCACACCTTACTACCTTCTTACCAGATCCATCTCCTGTTCTGATGAAGTCAAAGCCTATGACTGTCATATCAAAAATAGACGATCTATCTCCGCTATATTTGCTTTAGTCTATAAATAGACACAAGCTACTTGTCCACTATGCTTCCGCTGCTCCCACTGACTACAACAACCCTATGGCAGAGTCATATACACGTGCACTTCTAAAGCTAGTTTAGAACGACGCTAAACTCATCCTCATGCCGGATCTCATAGTCTAGAACAACAGTAGTGGCAAGTCTGGTAAACAAGAACCTCCCTGTCACCTTCTCTGAGAAGACCGAAGTACCTCTCGGGTGCCTGAGGTTACCCACCATATCTGCGGAGTGGCTAATGGAATGTCAATACCAATTGAATCTTTAGGTTCTATTAAATTTTCAGTAATTTTTTGTGGTTCTGGAATCACTTCCAGTTCTACTATACTCCCATTTATGTTTTCTGAAAAGAATGCATTTTACTAAAACTGTGGTGAGTCAAGAACAATATATCTATTGATCTTCCAGATGGTAGAAAATTAACCCTCGTCATAGCCTGGGATAACCCACAAATTGCCATTACTAAAACGTGCCTTGAGTTTTTCCAAAGTCTGGTTTTAAGCATAAGCCGGATAACTTCATATACCTTAACATCGTTAAGATATGAACCGTTCTATATCCAATATAGAAACAGAGGCACTAATTTAATTGGAACCAGATTCAAATCATGCAGTTGTCTCCAGTGCATGTCAACTAAGTGGAATGAAGCCAAACAATATTACTCATCTAGGAGTGCATCCACCTATGAGTAACCTGAAAGAGAAGCAAGTTCTCAAAACCATTACTATCAACGGAATACCAAACATAAGTATCTACATCTTCGATCACCTTGAAAAATTCTGATACCTGCAACATATGGTTCTCTACTTCATTCATATACCTATAAATTCTCAAAATTTAGACCTTGTATTTCAACGAAATACTTGTCTAAAACTAGAGAAGTCACAAGTAAATAGAATATAGTATGAGCACCAACCCTTTGTCCTAATGGATACTGGACAACATACAATACTTTGTATAAGTCCCCTGAGTTTAATAACTCATACCCTGTGCGTCGTGGGTTGAAAAATTGTACAATGGTTAAGAAGAATTACACCGCTGTTGAATGCTCCTTACCTAACCATCAACTGATATAGGTAGATGTCATAGACATAATTTCAAAAAGTTATATATCACTTTATAAAATAAACGTACAGATATATCAGTTTGAAATTAGTGCATAATTATGGATATTCAAAACCAAATATTTGCTGTCAGGAAAAAACCCAGGTGATTTTCTCAAATATCACCGATTACAACGAATTCCGATATAATGAGGATATAATCACTTAATTCCCAATATCTTACTCTCACTCATCATCTGTAATACCATACTGATGTGAGAATCAAATCTGGTAAATACATACTCTGGAGTAAGGATCTAATTGGGAAATCAGTTTTCAATTAACAACGCACAGTGAATACTGGAACATGAAAATGTTTCGGAGGGGTATCCGGGTATTCCTAGTAATGCATCTTCCACTATCCAGATTCATGACTGTAACCGTATATTTCCTCGTCATCTCTTCAATCCCTTTATTTGTCTTTACTTATTACCTTCTGTACACTGCACTTAGGCTAAATGGTTTTCTTCCTTCCATACCTTTTGGCACCGGCCTATGGTTCGGAAGAAGACTATCCAATAAGCGTAATAGGTGTGCTCTCATAATACAATGAGCTCACTCCACCTGAGAAGAGGTAAAGGGGAAAAGATAACCTGAATAATCCTATTCAATTTCTCCTGAATCGGAGAAATGTAAAGGTGAAGTAGGAGTGGCGATGATATACGTGGTTTGGTCATGAATGATAGCAGTCACAATTTACTTTGCCCTCTTTCTAATCCCTTTATTTTATCTTTACTTATTACATTCTGTACACCACACATAGGCTAATTGGTTTTCTTCCTTCCCTACCTTTCAGCACCTGCCTATGGTTTGGGAGAAGACTATCTAATAAGCATAATAGGTGTACTCTCCTAAATACAAGGAGCCCTCGCAACCTGAGAGAAGGTAAAAGGGCAAAGACAACTGAATAATTCTATTCTATTTCTCCAGAACCGGAACCATCCTCGAACTGGAACAAGTTCCTTCGAGTTCGTATGTAACTATACGATGGCGTATCCAATAAAAGGGGATCTTCGTAGTAATACGGAGTATTCCAGAGAAATGCAAAGGGTAATATAGGAGCGGCAATGATTTATGCGACTATGACAATCCAAAAGCCAATGCGATTTAAGAAGGTTCGGTTAACTTAGTTCATGATTTATAGTCTAGGGTCGGGCCATGGTCGCTGCCACAGAGAGAGAGAGAGAGAGAGAGAGAGAGAGAGAAAAGAAACACTCAGCGTGCACTCTAATCTAGATCAGAATGGTTAATCACTTTATCTAATCAGGATGTCTCCCACCGTTTCCTCGAATTCTCCTCCAAATCCAAAAGAAGAATTAGTCGGGATCATCTAAAATCACCCGAGGAGTAAGCTAACTCATCAGTAGGAATCGAGATCCAACTATCATCGCAAGATAACTTGATGGAAGCCACTCAAGTCACCACACTCTAGAAGGTATGCTCATACCTGGCAAGTTTCCTGTATATGTGAAACTCCCGATGTGATTTTTTACACCAAGCGGTTCATGACCTTGACAAAGGACAATAAATCATAAACCACAAGTCAAGTTCAACCCGTCATTATCCAAGATTAATCTAGACCCACCCGTACAAACCCTTGACAAAGGCCAACAAGGCTATACGACTATCCTAGATAACCGCAACACTATGCAACAGACAATCAATATCTAGCTACCGTACACTACGCCTTGACAAAGGCCAAGAAACGCAGCACGAATACTAGGTACTACTTGAAAGAAATGACGGAGGGCTATGACTGATTTTTGGCGAAAAACCCTTAACGTAATGAACTTGATATCGTTGAAGGAATCTAAGTGGTTTTACAATTATATATAGTGGCGAAAACTTTTGCTAAAGAGGACACTTCCGGTGAAAGGATCTTGGCTCTTTCCTTGTCGAATGAGATGCAGGATATTCCAAACTGAATACCACGATGCAAAGCAAAAATAATCGACAATAGTAAAGTTATTACGTTGACACAAATTTCTGCTCAAGGGGTCACTCCTGATGAAGGGATCTCGGCCCTTGCCTCGTCGAATAAGGTGCAGGATATTCCAAACTGAATACCACTGTGCAAAGCAAAAGAGAATGTCTGTAATGTCTGTTTTCAAAAAATGGTTCCAAAAACATCAAATAGGTTTGTTTTATCCTTGTATTGATCAGAATCAACGCAGTCTTATCAATTAATAACACCAGAAAAGAACGAAAAATATGATGTACGTATATGCCACCTGCATTTGCCACTGGGCCCTGTCATTACCCGTTAGGTTACTTAACTAACGATAGAGTGGGGGATGGACTAGCGCGGGTTCAAAACATATACAACATATACTAATATATATAAAAAATATATATAACAATCGTCCCAGGCATGATATAAAGTAACATCATAGAAACTCAGCCAAGCAACACAGAGTGGTGGATAATCCTGGAGTCTCGGGTTTCACTTAAGCTGCAAATGAGACCCGACGTTCTCTGTCATGTGGATAGCCTGTGCAATGAAAACCTAGACCCCTACGAGTGCGGCAAGTTACCCGCAAATTCCAGAAGTGAGGCAATCCCAATCAACAACGTGAATGGGACACCCAACACTCTACGGAATCCGGTACTTGAGCACCCCTCCTTGGGTCAACCTGTACCCCCTACGAGTGCGGCGAATAGCCCATCAATTCTAGAGTAAGGTCCCCTCCGTCTCAAAGCCATGAGATGCGGACCAGTTGCCCTCTAGAACCCGGCTATTCGTGCACTCCACCATGGGGTAATCCTAGTATATAAAAGAAAATAAGTACAAGGTTGACATCGACCTCAACCCGGACGTGCCCCAAACAAATAATATACAAGCTGGCGGAGACAGCAGTCTACATGTCAGACGCTCGCCCCGCGATATCATATGTACAAATAAAACTAAACTGTACTACCATTGCACCCAAGCTATCCACCACGATGATCCAGCTACAACAACAACACAACACAGAACATCAACATGAATGTCATGTTCGCAAACCCGTCTAAAATACATATAGCAATTAGACGAGTTGTACCGCTCTAATGACATTCACGGTCGCAGATAGTAATGCATGTACTGAAAACATTTAAACAGTGTTAGAAATATCGACTTCGAAACACCCCGAATTTGCCCCTGAACTGATGAAAACATAATATCTAAACTGGACAAAACAAACAACACCTGAGAACCAATATCCCAGAGACGAGAATACCCTAAAGTTTTCAAGTCCAAATTCAAAGACAAAACCGGCCAGGCCGGATTTCTACAAGTTTTCGCCGGGCCAATTTTGGCATTTGGTGCTCGAATTTTGAAGGTGTTCTAGTTATCACATAGGTAGTCTTTTGCAATTGTTTAAAAATTTTTTTTGAAGACTCGGAAAATATTGACAGAAACTGGAATATTTCGAGTATTGTTTCGGAGTTGTTACGGTTACGATACTTTAACATCGTCTAAAAATGCTAGCAAGGGGTTAATGGGTTGGCTCTGATACCATGTTGGGTTACGCCAGCGCCCCGACCATCAATCCGTGGCCAAATGCGGAACAAAAATTTTATAAACCAGCACTAATGGAACCCGAATCTACGGATCAACCATTAACCCTAATCTAACAATTAACAAAGGAGTTTAGAAAGTTATATCGAATGATCCATGTCCTTCGGTCTTTAACATTTATCCCAAGCTCCTCGAAGCTTCTTTGATCAAGTTTGATCTCCGGTCTCCCCTCGTCGAATATGATCCACCCGAGATTCTTTGCATCGTGCTCCAACCTCATATCTGAGGCAACTCGAGTATCTAGTTCGCCACACTAGATAGCCAAGATGAAGTAGAGAGTGTGTAGGATTAGTTTGTCTCAATTCACCCTAGATTTCTCAACACATGAGACAATTAGGGTGGAGGTAGAAGAAGCCATGAGAGGATGGGAGAGTGAGGCTAAGAAAAACCAAGTGAAGAAAAGGCTTAAGTGTTTTGTGAGCTATTTGTTGTGAGCTTTTAATCAAGCATGCTAGCAACTCAAGAAAACAACCCAAGAATAAATATCTCATGTCTCACAACAAATATCTCACACCAAAAACAAAAATCCAAGCATGCCACCATGAGTCATGCCATGACTCACCACCATGAGTCATGCTTGAATTAATGCTAAATCAAATCTCATCCTCCACCTCATTAAACATTTAAACCTAAATGTTTAATACAAAAAGAAATGGCAACTTCTAGAAGCAATCTTCTAAAGAATTATAAGAATAACCCTCATCCGTATATACATACCCGCATCCGTATTCCGACAGAATACGAATACAATGAGACGAAAACAATCCAACAATATAATACTAGGATCCGGCTTAAACCAAAACCCAATAGTATTATCCGTCTGAATCATGATCCGTGCACAAGTGCACATATATGATCGAACCCTGCCGTAAAACCATATGGCCTCTACATCGTTTCGCCCGAAGCAGGGAAACCCTCTGTGTGGGACTCTAAAGACTCGTCAATACGTTGGCAGTGGGTTTAACCACAAGCACGTCAGCGGCACTAGCTTTACGTAACGGCTACCCAGGTATTGAGCGAAAGGGAGGCCGACGAGCAAACTCATCCTAAAACTCCTACTGAGCCTGACAGTGACAATATCCATACAATCCAGTCCGTTCGTCTATGAGTATCGCATACAGAGTCTAGGGGGTGGATAGATTCAGACCCCTAACAACACGACATTTAGTGTCGGTATGAAACCCATCACTACCTGAGAAACTACTGATCCTAGATCAGTAATTCTCGATTATCTTGGCCAAGGATTTCTGGTGATGGCCACCCGTGCACAACGCGACATCAACCTCCAATACCGGGAGAGACGAATCCCCTGACGATCCGCTTCTTGCTTCCATATGGCTCGGGACTGTACCCAACTAAAACCTATTTGCACGCCTCCTTTGAGCCGTGGTAGGGTAGTAATCAAAGCACAGTGGGAACTCACAGGAGACAAATGACGATCTCAGGTCGATAGACTAACTTGTACACATATCACCTGGGAACTGCTATCTGACAATACGTATAATCCAACTACCATGTTCCCGGTGAGTCCGTCCGGTGTACTCATAACCCAATGAGCACCAATTGCTTGTGAGACCGTCCACCGCCCCTTGTCAGGGTCTCGATCAATATACACTAGTCTACTCCGAAGTATCGATGCTCAGTCTCGAAACTCCCATGACTAGGGACTTTTAAGAATGTGCTTATAGACCACCCAGCTCACACGTATATGATCGCCATCATATTGCTGGTAGTCAAGCAAGAATCCTATGGGCTCTATCAACATGTAATAGTGATCTATAATACCACCTGAACTTTATACATGATGATAAAGATAAACCAGATAGCATACTATCATCTCGAGTAAGACTGTTCTATCTGTATAGGTCATCCCTCAATCATCGCAATCGCGTGCCTGCGATCCAATAATTGACTTGAGGGCACTATTGCCAACAGGATGGAGCTTGTGAAGGATTATGATTGTGAAATCCTTTATCACCCGGGCAAGGCGAATGTTGTAGCTCTTGCTTTGAGTCGTAGGCCCGGAGGTAGCTTGTTCCATTTGAGTGCAGTTTAGAGACATTCTTCTACAGATTGAAAAATCTTGTGCGACAGTAGAGTGCAGTTCAAGTTCACTTCCACTAGAGGACAACTTTCTTATGTCCACGCTCGTCCACTTCTACTTGATCGTATCCGTGAGGCCCGATGATGCTCGTTTGTCTGAGATTTTAGAGCATGTTCGGTAGGGTAGAGATTTAGAGTTTTTGGTTGATGACCAGGGTGTGCTACGTTTTTGGACTCGTCTATGTGTACCAGATTCCTAGAGGCTGAGATGCAAGATCCTAGAGCAGGCACATAAGTCAGCTTACAGTGTTCATCTAGGTTCCACCAAGATGTATCATGACTTGAAAGATATCTACTGGTGGGAAGGGATGATGAGAGATGTTTCGGACTGCATTTCGAGGTGCCTGACTTGTCAGCAAGTCAAGGCTGAGCATCAAAGACCGACAGGAGAGTTGCAGCCTTTACCCATTCTGGAATGGGAATGGGAGCAGATCTCCATGGATTTCGTTGTGGGTCTACCTAGGTCCAGTCGAGGGTCTGACTCCATTTGGGTGATTGTTGCCCGGTTGACGAAAGCGGCTCACTTCTTTCCAGTGAAGAACACTTTCGGTTTTGTTCAGTATGCTCAGCTGTACATTGATGAGATTGTGCATTTACATGACGTTCCTACATGCATTGTATCCGACAGAGGCACCCAGTTTACCAACCGTCTTTGGCAGAAACTTCAGGAAGCTTTAGGTATCCGATTGGGTTTTGTTCCCCTCCGAACGGCGGTCAAGACGTGAGGACGTCTCGCCTGAGATTCGAGGCAGATGCTAATTGGTTTTATCCATCCACCTCTCCGAAGATGCCAAGTTGATTTATGGCACCGTGTATCGGAGGTTTGGACAGATGCGACCGATTTAGTAGACTTCGTCAGATTCCCCCTCGCTTGAGGGGTTTTTGATTGTGGGGATGCTCTTCCCTGCAGGCGCAAGCCCCTGCAGTTAATTACGCTACCGCATCGCGGTAACAACTTTCTCCTTCTCCAGAATTTCACTTCGTGTCGTGGGTGTTTGTTTTGTTTGTGGTTGCCCGTGGATTGTATACGGAGACTAAGTTATGCCGTCGCCCGTAGGACGTGGATTAGTCCAAATCCGTATTTACTTAGATTTGGGTTTGGTGTTCTGGTTTAAGGATACGTTAGCCGTATTGAGGCTAAGATCGACTTAAACTTTTGTTAAGGATACGTTAGCCTAATTTCCAGACTAAGATCAACTTAACGGGATCGTTTATATCCAACAAAAGAGCAATTGGCTCTATTGTTTAGTTTAATGACGTTGCGGTCAATTTCCAGTTTAGGGACATGGTGGTCCATCATTCCCATTTGGGGACGAGCATTAGTTTAAGGACATTTCGGTCCAACATTCCCATTTTGGGACGAATATTAGTTTAGGGACGTTTCGGTCCACGAGTTTAAGGACCCCGCAGTCCATGTTGATGTGTGGTTGTCGGGACCCATCACCTCTCTGACGTCGTTGAAGGATTACAACGATTGGAGTCAGAGGAGTTCGGAGATGTACCCTCGAACCGGATGTAAATTGATTTAAGAGAGCAGCTGTGCTCGGTCAATTTAATTTGAGGACTTACGGCCATGATTGGGCTAAGTCCAGTTGAAAAAATGTTCAACGCTTTTATTTGTCTTTGGCCTATTAGGCCTGTGCTAGGGCGTTGCCCCTTTTTAAATAATGCATTGCATTTCTTATTTTGTTTGAGCTCTGCCCATTTATAAATGCGGCAGAACATCAATTCTGTCTGGGCTCTGCATTTTATTTTGTTTGGGCTCTGCCCTTTTATAAATGATGCAGAGCATTAATTTTATTTGGGCTCTCCCCTTTTATTGCATTGCAATTTATTTTGGCCTACTAGGCCATTTGGATTTGGGCCTGGCCCTTTAGTAAACAATGCTTTGCATTTGTCAGGCGCTTTGTGCCAATCACTGAGCGCAAGCGCTTGTGGTGATGACACGTGTCACGCAAGCGCAGTGCGCTGCGCTTACGCTGCTGATACGTGGCGCGCTCTGGTGAGTTGCGCCAATTTTAGAGAGCAAGATTCTATCTTAAAAGCGCATAGCGTAAGTGGTTCAGGTGCTGACACGTGGCACTGTTTGGTGGCTTGCGCCAACCCAAGAGCGCAACAGTGCAAATTTTATAAGTGCATGGCACTGTTTAATTTCTTGATCCAATTTAGATCAGAGAAAATAAGTTTTTCTTGTTTTTTCTTGTTTTCAGAGAACCAGTGGTTCATAAAAAGTGCAAGGTACTATTATCATTTGTTTTTTTATTGAAGATCATTGATCTTGTTCTTAGATCAATGATCTATTTAGAAGAAATTCTTCTATTTTAAAGGTTTTACCTTTTTCTTGAACTTTCTTCAGAGTTCTCTCTGTTTTGAGCTTCTTAATCTCTCACCATCTTCATTCCTTTTTTGAGTTGGGGTCTAGGGGTCTTTATATAGTGCTCATAGATTTGTTAAGTTTGTTAAAGAGACATTCTCTGAGTGATTTGGGGAATTTTCCCCACCGTTGGATTTTTGATCTAAGGGCTTCTGTTTTACAGAAGACAATCTTCTTGTTTTAACAAGAACAGAAAAGATCTTACTGAATTTTAATTTTGTTTGGCGCAGATGCACCAGCGCTTGACACGTGTCACGCAGCGCACAGCGCAGCGCAATAGAGTGCAGCGCAACTGCACTGACACGTGTCGCGCAGCGCAGAGCGTAGCGCAACTGCGCTGACACGTGGCGCGCAGCGCAGAGCGTAGCGCAACTGCTCTGCGCTGCCACGTTGCGTGCAGCGCAGAGCGCAGATCATCTAAAGTGTTGCTTTATTTATTTTAATTTTAATTTTCATTTCAATTTCCAAAACAGAGCTTTACTCTGATTGGGGGAAACAGAAGCGTTGTTTCGTTTCCCGCCTTGGAATTTGAACACAGTTTTGCTCTGATTGGGGTAAACAGGTTTCAACACCACTTTCCATCCACAGACCGATGGTCAGTCAGAGCGAACTATACAGACTCTCAAGGATATGCTTCATGTGTACGTGCTTGACTTTGGTGGCAGTTGGGATCGTCACTTGCCGTTGACAGAGTTCTCCTACAATAACAGTTTCTAGGAGACGATTCAGATGGCACCTTTTGAGGCTTTGTATGTAAGAAAGTGTCGATCACCAGTCTGTTGGACCGAACTCGGTGAGAGCAGGATTTTGGGACCACAGCTAGTCTAGGAGACTACGGAAAAGATCCAGTTGATTCAGGACAGGATGAGAGCAGCCCAGTACAGGCAAAAGTCTTATGCCGACCGTCGTCGTCGCAGACTTTAGTTCGTAGTGGGTGATCATGTATTCCTACGGATTTCTCCGATGAAAGGTATGATGAGATTTAGGAAGAAAGGGAAGCTCAGTCCCAGATTTGTAGGTCCTTTTGAGATCCTTGAGCGGGTTGGTACCGTAGCCTATCGTTTGGAACTTCTGCATAGTTTTCTGGATATTCACCCTGTATTTCATGTATCGATACTTCGCAAGTACCTTCATGACCCTTCTTACATGATTCAGCACCAGACCATCCAGTTGGAGCGCGATCTTTCATTCACCGAGCAGCCAGTAGTTATATTGGATTGGCAGGTGAAGAAACTTCGGTCAAAGGTCTTGCCGTCAGTGAAGGTTCAGTGGCATGGCCCGAACAGTGAAGAGGTCACATGGGAAGCCGAGATCTAGATGCGGAAGATTTCCCTCATCTCTTTGAAGGTGCATATAGTAAGATTTTTAAATTCGGGGACCGAATTTCATTAATGGGGGAAGATTGTAACACGTTAGAATACGATTAGAGTTAACTACGCGATATTATGCTGGTTTTTACTAAATTTAACCAATAATTGTTTTCACATATTTTATTATAATTAATTAATATTTTATTATATTATTTTTGTACTTATACAAACATGTGCATGTTAATCTAGGGTTAAGTATGTGTTAACCATGTTTTGTTAGCATGGCACACTTAACCTTTTGTTTTATGTCATGTTACATATTTGTTTTTAAGTTAAAGGTTTTTCTTTTAAAAATGAGAAAAGATAGAGGAAAGAAAATGATGAGGCATGGAGTGTGGGGGGACAAAGCATGGAGAGTATTAAATGAAGTGAGAGAGAGAGCATGGTTCTCAAAAGCCAAGTCTCACCCTCTCACTTCTTCACACAATCCTCACTCTCTCTCATTTCCTTCTTCTTCTTCTTTACAAAAGAAAACTCATCACTTGAAAACCTTTTCCCCACAAAACTTAAGGCTAAACCAACATCAAACACCACTAAACCCATCACAAATCATGCTTAACCATCCTGTGGTGACTTGGAGCTTGGAAAGCTAGGGTTTCCCCCAAGTTTTGGTGAGGTAGTGATCTTTAACTCTTTGTTAGGCTCTAAGGAAGTTGTGTGTTAACTATTTTCAGTTTAATACCTTAATGCTATAGTTTAGTGTTAAATATCATATTTTTGTATAGTTTTGAACCTCTGTTGAATCTGCTATTGTTACATAGATCCACAATTAATCTAACAATGCAGTAGTATAGTGAGAGAGCTCTGAAGATACCCTAGAAACCTGGACCCACCAATCCACCATTTGACCGGCGACATTTCCCTTTCTGGCCGGCGCCGCCGGTTTTTCAAAGACCTGGGATGTTAAATTTTTATGGGTAGCTTTCTGTGGGCCACTTGGGATATTTGGTACACTTAGTTTTTCCTATATTATCCATAGGAAAAATCTAGTTCCGTTTAGCTAATTCTAGCGTTTCGATATCGTGCGATACGGAATTATCCGACTTCCGTTAAGTGTTTCGTGTAACTTGCAGCCATAGGTTTGGTTTGGGTGTGTTCATCATAGAAAACTGCATTTCAATACCGCTCATTCATTATCAATTTTATATATATCGGTACTATTAACCAGTGTCTGCTCAGTAAATACAGATTACAGGTATTCGTGACAAAATACTGGAAAACATACTCAAAATCACGGATATGATAGTTGCGAACCGACACTGCAATCTGAACAGAAAACCAATCGATATCCAAAGAGTTCTTTTGCAATAAATATGTGTATACAATTTTAGTCCAACACATTACAAGTGTGCAAATGCTCTTTGAGACTTGGACCATGGTGGGGGCCGCCTTGGCACAACTTGTGCAAGTAGGCATGTGTGAGTTGAGATGTGATAAAAGCATAAAGTTATGATGTGATATAAAACAACTAGTTTCCCTCCAAATCCACTGAGTACAAACCAGAGTTATTTAGAGAAATCAAACAATACCAGAGGGCAAGTGGACAACATACATGATCACTTCACCAATACGAGCCCCATTGCCCACAACTCGACCGGCGACATTCCCCATAAAACCGGCACCATCGGTCCCCCTTGCTCCATTTGTCCCCATTTTTCTTCTGGTCATTTATTAGGGTCACATCATCTTATTTTTGTTGTTTTTTTATTCTGGAATGAGGCCTGTAAATACCAGAACAGATTTAGAGAGAGGGGCCATATGTATATACCCATTCCAAGTCTCTAGTTTTTGGTTTAGCTTGAGAGTTGTGTGAGCTCAACTTGATTTTCTTATTCTTCTTCTCTCTTAGAGCTTTCTTTTGAGAGTTTCATTATGGAGGTTGAACAAGTAACCAATATCTTGTATCTCAACTCATTCAAGTGTTAATATATTTGTCTTTGTTTTGTTTTTTTGCTTCTTTTGTTATTTGCTTTCCATTTTATTATGATATATCTTTGGTTGTGGTGATGGTAAAGATGTGAGATGAATGGTTTTGCCTTCCTTCTCCTCTTGTTATTGTTTAATGTGCTTATATTGTGATTCTAACTTAAAAATTGCTTTATGTTTTGGTTTGATATGATATTTTGAATCCATAGTTACAAGGTAACCTCTTCATATACCATATTCACTCATTCTCTCCATTTTCCAATGTTTAAGTTAAAATCAATTTGGAGTTAAGTTTGCTAAGTTTAGATATGGTATTTTGTGATCAAGTAGCTTGAGAACCTCTTGGTTTCATATACCCTATACTATTACAAACACTTAGCAAAGTTAACACTAAAACTACTTGCTCTCACTCACTAATTTGTGTTTTTGATGTTTTCGTATGCTTGCTAACCCTTGTGCTTAGTGTTGATACCTCAAACTTGGACATACAAATGGTAAGTGAACAAGACGGATTCGTTTCGTGTTTTGCGTCGAAATCTGATAACTTGACGATTTGTGCTTCACCCACGCCTTGACAAGTCATGCTTCACGTCGGGATCGACACAAGGACAGAAAACTTATGATCAAGGGAGCGTCGAAGAAATCGCCGTGATTCAACCATCCGAGCCAAAGCCACGACCACCTTTCTTCTTTAACTTGTTTCTATATTTTCGTATTTTATATTTCGTGACAACAAACTCAATTCTTTATTTCTCGAACCTTAAGCAACAATACCTAATCTCCAATTCCCTGTGGATCGACCCGTACTTGCCGGCTCGCTACAACACGCCGTACACTTGCAGTTTATAAATTTCAAAATGAGACCGAGCTCGCGTGCGCAACTATTTCTTAAAAACAATCTCTTTTTTCAAAACATACACGTTTGCGCGTGTGGGTGATGTCCCAATAAGTTTTTGGCGCCGTTGCCGGGGACTTAGTAGTCATTAGGTATTGTTATTTCTGGTTCGTACTAACAAACTAACCATTAACTCAAATTTTTTCAAAACTAACATAACACAAAACTTCTAACTTTGTTCTCTGTCCTTAAAACCTGCTAACACCCTGTGCTTAAATTAAATAATCAAAGTATACCAGTAGAATAATAATACATTCTGGAGGAGCCTCACAAAATTCGAGCACCCAACTCTTAAAATTGGCCGGCGACATTCATCAAAAATCCGGCGCCGCCGGCCCCCTTTAAGTGTTTTGGAATTTTTTCTTCTGTGGTTTCTCCAATGCATTGTTAGTATCCTAGTGGTATTGTTTGATTTTTATAATTTTGTTTGTGCAGGAATTGGGGAAGATATATCGCTTTTGGCACTCAATATCGTATTTTCGATATTTTCAGGTTTTAACGGAATTACGAGGAGCGATCGTGCAGAGCAAGATTCAAATTCAATTGCAAGGCATTGGTGAAGTATAGTGCCAAAGATCTGGGTAGTTTGACCCGCGCAAGCGAACATTCAAATACTCGTAATCACTTCAAAGGGGGTTTCTAACCCCAAAATCACATCGGTACGTATTTTCTAACATTTTCGCTCAAATCTGACGCATTCCAATATTCTATCTTCTACAGGATTCTTCGCACCATTTGCCACCATTGAACAGAGAACTAACCCGTATTTGTTGCATCGCTTAAGCTTAAAACGAAAAGGAATTGCTTGATTACTTAAATTCTTTTATTGATTTGCGCATTTGCATCTTAATACGGATATTAAGGGCACGAAACCAAACAAGATACGGTAAAAGATTTCATCACCTTTTTCCATGGCCCACAAATTACAAAACTGCATTCTTGCATACCCACAGTAACTTTAAAATCAATTAGAACTCCGATTTTAATGACTTCGCGCTCATTAGGAGAAGTTAACTGTGTTTAGAACACCGCTTAACAGTATATCGTTCACAAGGTGTCTAGACAAGTGTTCACGGCAAAACCGCCAAAATAGAAAGGGTTATTCTAATTAAGGAACTTCGTGAAAGCGTCGGAAAACTTTCCCTTATCTCTGCACTTACCTAGCTTTGTGATCCGTATATTTTGAGCCCGTTTCTCGACACAGTTTTAGTTTGACAATCAGGTTCTTGAGCAGGTCTAGTTGACTTAGCATATCATAGACTGCTAGAGGTGTGATATTCTTTGTTTTTGTGATTTTTATGAATTCTTGTTGATATGGGTGATACACAGTTTGATTTGATTCTTCACGATCCACATTCTTTTGTTTATACTCATACCCAATTCTTTTGTTCGAATTGCCATATTTCTTTCCGCATTCATAAAAACTGTCCTTTCCTAGGGGGTGGCCAACCGTCCCAGAATTTTGATATTGTCACCCACCTAACACTCATGAAGCCAATCACATTTCAAACATAGATCAAATGATTGAAAATTTAGAGAAAGAGGTTGACAGGATGATTGCTTTAGCATCACCACCATCACAACCCCCCAACCTGAAACAACTAAGACTCCATTAGGGTATGATAGTGAGATGTATGCTAGGTTGACCGCTTTAGAGAAGGGTATTGAAGTGATGATTGCAGTCGAGAATCAAACATCTGCGAAACTAGCCCTGTTCATACAACAATCTGAGCAATTATTTCACGCTCAAGCTCAATCATTGGTTAGAATCGAACAACAAGTGAAACATTTAGCTGTGTGGATTCTAGAGAGTGAACACTGTCAATCGGAATCCAATAATGTTAATATCTGTCATCTAGCAAGTCACCTGAGTGAGATAAACGATCAAACAAATTTTGATGATTTCATAGATGATTATGCAATTGAGTTGACTGAGTGTTATTCGGACAAATAAGAAAACCCTCTATGTCAGTCCAACACTAGCCTTCAGGTACCTATTGAGCCTCTTGTCACTTGTGATCTAGATGTTGATTTAATTGATATACTACTTGAAGAAGAAATTCTTGCACCGACTGATTTTTGCACTTCAATTTTAGAGGAGGGAGCTTGTGAATTTGATGAGTATGGTTGGGATAGATTGTTAGAGGAAATCAAGGATTAGAAACCTACAATTTTTGTATCACCTATTGATATTGTTTCGAAAGAAACGTTAGTGTGGGAACCTATTTTTTTAGATGACATGAACCTACCCATATTTGAATGTGATGAGGGAAATCTAGTTTTGGGAGTTGTGAGATGTAGCAATGAGAGTAGAATTGTGGAGGATCATAGGGAGGAAGACAGCCTTGAGAAACAGTCTTTCTTGCAGAGTTTTGAGGAGATATTTGCGGATGAACTTGATATTCTTGGTGAGTTTGAGTCAGAAACAATTTGGGAATATCCTACGAACCTTTCTTTTGTTGAAATTTTTAAGGATGAACTCCAGTTTTTAAACGAACCTGACCTCGAAAATCAACACATACTTCTTGAACATTCAATTCATTCGGGCAACAATTCTTTGACCCATTCAAAACTTCATCTTTGCATTCAGTGTCTTCTGATCCCTACTTTCACACACCCATGCTCTTCACTAACTTCTAACATATACATTTTCTTTTTCTTTTTCTTTGTTATATACTTTTTATTTTACCAGCCCTGGCCATATATCGACAAATTTTTTAAATGGCTGGTATTTATTTCTGGACTAACGCAATCTCTTAACTTGTGAATACTATAGTTAGTTCTTAGATCTTTTCTTTTTTGTGAATAAATTCTCACTCTGATGTCTAAGTCTAGCTCCCGGAGATGGGGGGCAACGATGAGGACATCGTAAAACTCAAGTTTGGGGGTGAGCACTCCGTTTATTTTGCTGCATCATGTGTATATTCTGCATTACATAGATATTATAAAATCCATAAAAGTTGAAAAATTTCTTCAAAAAACATAAAAACTTTTTCATCATGTTAGCTAGCGGGAGAACTTAGACTAGAAATCTGACGGTTCGGTTGTTAAGATAGAAGCATCTAAATCCTGTTTGAGAGATTGAAAACCCGAAAGATAACCCTCCTTTGAATTTAATCGTAGCTAATATACGTCTTTTATATCACTTTACACGTGTCATGAGTTCTTGAGAATTAGATGAAATGTTTGACATGTCTCGAACCTTTTTGAAAATTTGATAAATATCTTTAGAATCAAACAGGTTTGTTCTGAATTAAGTAATATTAAGAATAGTTCGTAAAGTGAAGTAGATATGAAGGATATTATTGAGCTTTTAATAGAAGCTAAAAGTCTGAAAAATAACTCATCTGGAACCTTGTTGGAGTGATTACACACTAATCCACATGAACACGTCTTTGGGATTAAAAAGAAAAAGCTAGCAACATCTCCTTTTTCACTGCTTTCAGAATATTTTAAACGCAAAAAAAATGATTCTTTTGTTTTGTGGCCTTGGTAACTTGGGTAATTAAGTACTTGGGGTGTCTCCACACCTAATGCCCTAAAACCATCTGGTTTGGGAGTCATTGACCCAAAACTCACTAAGTTTCCAATCATCAAATAAAACAAGCTAAGCAAGTGTTCTCTCCGAGTTAAAAGTCCTCACGGTTTTTTGTGGGAGAATAATCTTTACGGAGACGAGTTTTCAATTATAAACAGTTTTTTAGCGGAGATATGAAGGTTTATGTTTATAAAGACGTTTTGCACGATCACGAAAGGTGTGTATGAACAAAAATAGGTGAAAGGCAGGAGTGAAGAATATGACTTGGCTCTCTGTTAAAAATGATATAAATTCTGACTTGAAACCTAACTGGAGAACGAAACTTGAGAAAATCTTAAGTCCTTTCAAACTCGTTTAATCCTTTAAAAGTCTATCCTAGTCCGTATTTATGACATGATGACCCTAATCAAGTTCTTAAAAACTTATCGACACTATTTGCACAACCACGAAAAGACATGTATAAGCTTATGTTAAATAAATTGTGAGGAGTGAAAAATAGGGTTTGACGTTTCTGATTAGAGTGATAGAACTTCTAGTTTTGATCCTTAAGCTTAAGATTAGAATCAACAGTTTCCGCATGACACTAACTTGACAGGATTTTGTAGGTGCAATCCGCTGAAAACCCTCAGGAGACAACACTCCTCCTACTAGGGACACCTAGAGGTTTAACGGCTTGTTGCACATGCTCAGTGCAATCGCGTTCCCTGCAAAAGTGTGGCTAGGATTTTTGTTTTGCTCGTGACGAGCAAAAGATAAGTTTGGGGGTATTTGTTCATCATAGAAAACTGCATTTTAATACCGCTCATTCATTATCAATTTTGTATATATCGGTACTATTAACCAGTGTCTGCTCAGTAAATACAGATTATAGGTATTCGTGACAAAATACTGGAATACATACTCAAAATTACAGATATGACAGTTGTGAGCCGACACTGCAATCAGAACAGAAAATTGATCGATATCCAAAGAGTTCTTTTGCAATAAATATGTGTACACAATTTTGGTCTAGCACATTACAAGTGTGCACATGCTCTTTGAGATTTAGACCACGGTGGGGGCTGCCTTGGCATAACTTGTGCAAGTGGGCATGTATGAGTTGAGGTGTGATAAATGCATAAAGTTATGATGTGATAGAAAGAAACCAGTTTTCCTCCAAATCCACTGAGTACAAACCAGAGTTATTTAGAGAAATCAAACAATACCAGTGGGCAAGTGGAGAGCATACATGATCACCTCACCAATATGAGCCCTATTGCCCACAACTCGACCGACGACATTCCTCATAAAACCGGCACCACCGGTCCCCCTTGCTCCATTTGTCCCCATTTTTCTTCCGGTCATTTATTAGGGTCCCATCATCTTATTTTTTTGTTTTTTTTATTCTGGAATGAGGCCTATAAATACCAAAACAGATTTAGAGAGAGGGGCCATATGTATATACCCATTTCAAGTCTTTAGTTTTTGGTTTAGCTTGAGATTTGTGTGAGCTCAACTTGGTTTTCTTATTCTTCTTCCCTCTTAGATCTTTCTTTTGAGAGCTTCATTATGGAGGTTGAACAAGTAACCAATATCTTCTATCTCAACTCATTCAAGTGTTAATATATTTGTCTTTGTTTTGTTTATTTGCTTCTTTTGTTATTTGCTTTCCTTTTTATTATGATGTGTAACTAATCTTTGATTGTGGTGATGGTAAGGATGTGAGATGAATGGCTTTGCCTTCCTCCTTCTCTTGTTATTGTTTAATGTGCTTATATTGTGATTCTAACTTAAAAATTGCTTTATGTTTTGGTTTGATATGGTATTTTGAATCCATGGTTACAAGGTAACCTCTTCATGTACCATATTCACTCCTTCTCTCCTTTTTCCAATGTTTAAGTTAAAATCAATTTGGTGTTAAGTTTGCTATGTTTAGATACGTTATTTTGTGATCAAGTGGCTTGAGAACCTCTTGGTTTCATATACCCCATACTATCACAAACACTTAGCAAAGTTAACACTAAAACTACTTGCTCTCACCCACTAATTTATGTTTTTGATATTGTCGTATGCTTGCTAACCCTTGTGCTTAGTGTTGATACCTCAAGCTTGGACATACAAACGGTAAGTGAACAAGACGGATTCGTTTCGTGTTTTGCGTCGAAATATGATAACTTGACGATTTGTGCTTCGCAACCGCCTTGACAAGTCATGTTCACGCCGGGATCGACACAAGGATGGACAACTTATGATCAAGGGAGCGTCAAAGAAATTGCCACGATTCAACCATCCGAGCTAAAGCCATGACCACCTTTTTTCTTTAACTTGTTTCTATATTTTCGTATTTTATGTTCCATGACAACAAAATCAATTCTTTATTTCTCGAACCTTAAGCAACAATACCTAATCTCCAATTCCCTGTGGATCGACCTGTACTTGCCGGCTTGTTACAACGCGCCGTGCACTTGCGGTTTATAAATTTTAAAACGAGACCGAGCTCGCATGAGAAACTATTTCTTAAAAACAATCTCTTTTGCAAAACATGCACATTTGCGCACGCGGGTGAAGCTTCAACAGGGTGTCGTTGCACGCGTTAACCCGCTAAGCTAGCACTTGGTAGCTTGTGGGAGCCAATTCGTTAGTTTGGCGATGTGTCCGTATTTTATTGAAAAGTTACTAATTTCATGAGTATTGGTTTTGTGTGATATTAGGATCACAAGCGAGGACTTCAAACGCAGGCAGGAAGGCAAAGGAGGTAATCAGATACACCTAGCTCGAGATCGTCCAGTAAGTAGATTTAACATCTACCGGGAAATCGCTTATATGGCGTTAAGCGCGAAGGATAAATTCAAATGATATAATATTGTGTGAAATGGTTATATATGTGTTGTGTTCGTGCATAAATACCATTTTGCAAACCCTATTGCCTGTTGTACTATCACATATCATTAATAGGACACTGCACTATTACTGTCGGTTCATGTTGCACGAGCACTGATTCATATGTCACACACATCGTTAGTAATTGCCATGCCACGCACACTATAGAAATTGCCATGGATAAATATATGTTATATCGCTTTCATTATTGACCGTTAGATGTTGATTTTATACTAGTACGCATCATGATTTGCATCGTGCATATATTGTTATAGTGATATATCTCATATGATGTTTTCATGAGATTTCTGTTTCGTAGATTTGGGAAATCGCAAAGTACCTTTTGAACTTAGAATATTTAAAAAGTGTGGTTTTCCCTTGATATGATATTTCGTGTCCACCATGAGTTTTCTCGGTTCTGAGCTATGAGCATACCTGACTCGAGGCAGGGAGGAACCGTTTGCGGGTACATGGTGGACTCGGTGAGGTACCCCAGGGCAAGAAGCTCGTAGAGTTAGGAAATGAGCCCGGCGGAGGGATCACTACCTACCGGTGATTGTATGGAAACTCAACACATATCCGGAGGATACCGTTCGGAGTTATGAGATGAGATGGATATGAGGGCCGATCAGAGTGACGGCGCCTGAGATATTTGGATTTGGGGTGTCGCTGATGGACACCGGATTTCTATAATGATGATTCATTGATGATGATTATGTTTTATTCCCACACTCAGGATTTATGATGATATGCATTGTTTCATATATTTTTTTACCCTGGTGGTGTACTTGATCATGATTTTGTTGCATATCCATACTGTTATACTTATGCCATCAGATTGCATATTTCGGAGTTATCGCTTTATCGTGCATGCATGTGATTACCTGTACGATATTATTTACTTCTTACAAGTTGGTAACTCACCACCGTTGTGCCACAGTGTTTTGCGGGGTTGACCCTCAGAGTAGTTACGGCAGGGCTTCTTATTGCATCATTTTTGGCGGATACCACTGCTGTTGGGTGTGAGACCTTTCGAGTAGGTGGGGTTTTGCGAGTATCCGTATGATTCCCTTGTATATCTTATTTTGTATTTAGTACTCTCCATCTACCACTTATATGTATTTGACTTATAGTCGAGATTGAGAGGTTTGATATTTATATATTTTATGACTCTGATTGTCGCGCTCGTGTGAGTCGGCTTTAATTTCGTGTTGTGATGTTGTTTTCCTTCCTTTTTGCCTAGTTCTTCGCTACGGTGTCGTGTGTGTGTGTGTGTGTGTGTGTGTACTGTTGTGGTTGTGTTCCGCCTTTCGGCATGGGTTGCTCTTGTTTGGGAATGCTTTTTTTTATATTCTATGTTTTGTACCCGATTGGGGCTAGTTTTTACAAAGGAGATGCTGCCGAAATTTTTAAGAAAATTAACTTAAGTTATAAATTCTTTTACCAAATGTTTTAACTGTTTTTACCACTCTATCCTTTATGGTTTAGATTTCTGGATTTTCGGCTTACTTGAATTACGTTACGCTTTTAGACGTTGCGTGATTTAAGTGCTGGCCGCATTCCTAATTTGGGTCGTGACACCGGGTTTTTTTTTGCCAAAACCACAGCTCTATTGTTATCATAGTACAAAGGTATTAGATCAACAATGGATGGAACCATACTAAGTTCAGTGATGAACTTCTTCATCCAGACAGCCTTTTTGGCAGCATCGTTAGCAGCGATATATTCGGCCACCATCGTCGAGTCTGCAATGGTATCTTGCTTGGAACTCTTCCAACATACCGCCCCTCCGTTGAGAGTGAAGACAAAACTCGAGACAGACTTGTTGTCATCCTTATCGCTCTAGAAGCTCGAATCGGTAAAGGACTCCACTTGGAGTTCTCCGTTACCATACACCAAGAACATATCTTTAGTACTTCGCAAATACTTAAGAATGTTCTTCACAGCTATCCAGTGCTTCTCTCCTGGGTCTGATTGATACCTACTTACCACACTTAGTGCGTAAGCTACATCCGGTCTTGTACATAGCATCGTGTACATGATAGATCGGACTGCAGAAGCATAGGGCATCATGTTCATGCGAGCCCTCTCCAAATCAATATTTGGAGACATCTCTTTGGAGAGGGTGATTCCTGAGCAAGCGGGTAAGTTACTACCTTTGGAATCTTCCATACTAAATCTCTTTAGTATGGTATCTATGTACATGGATTGGGACAATCCTAACATCCTTTTAGATCTATCTCTATAGATCTTTATCCCCAGGATATAGGAAGCATCACCCAGATCATTTATGGAGAACTTTTGTGATAGGAAGAGTTTGACCGAGTGCAGCATAGGAACATCATTTTCTATCAAGAGTATGTCATCTACGTACAATACGAAGAAGACAACCTTACTCTCTACTGCCTTTTTATATATACAGGGTTCATCTACATTTTTTATGAAGTCAAACTCTTTGACTGCTACATCAAAACAGATGTTCCAACTCTGCGACGCCTGCTTTAATCCCTAAATTGATTTAAACAGCTTGCACACCTTTCCGCTGCTCCTATTGTCTACGAAGTTCTCTGGCTGTGTCATATACAGGCTTTCTACTAAATCACCATTTAGAAAAGCGGTCTTGACGTCCAACTGCTAGATTTCATAGTCATGGTATGCAGCAAAGGTAAGTAGGATCCTGATGGACTTAAGCATAGCCACTGGAGAAAAGGTCTCATCATAGTCGACACCTGGTCGTTGACAAAAACCTTTAGCTATAAGTCTAGTTTTAAAGGTCTCAACCTTTCCATCTACACCAATCTTCTTCTTAAAGATCCAATTGCTCCTAATGGGTTTTACCCCTTCAGGAGGAACCTCCAAAGTCCATACTTTGTTGGTGTACATGGATTCCATTTTAGATAGCATAACATCAAGCCATTTCACAGAGTCCCTAATTGTGATGGCATGCTCGAAACTAGTCGGGTGATCATCTTTCATGATGCAATCCTCGCTCCCACCGTCTATGAGAAAACTGTGGTATCTCTAAGGTGGATGAGGAACCCTACTAGATCTGTGGAGAGGCTGAGGTTCGTCGGGGACTATTAAATCCTTTGGTTCTACTAAATCTTCAGTTGTAGTTTGTGTTTCTGGAATTTCATCCAGTTCCACTTCATTACCACTAATTTCTTTTACAAGAAATTCCTTTTCTAAAAAGGTGGCGTGTTGAGCAACAAACATCTTTTGTTCCTCAATGTGGTAGAATAGATATCCATATGAATTATTTGGATATACCACAAATTTGCAAAGAATTGATCGTGTTTCGAGTTTGTCTGGATTCTGTTTTTTAACATAGGCCGGACAACCCATATCTTAATTCGTTTAAGACATGGTCTCTTTCCGCTCTATATCTCATATGGTGTTTTAGGCATAGATTTTGATGGAACTTGATTCAATAGGTATGCAGTTGTCTCAAGTGCATAACTCCAAAAAGAAATAGGTAACTCAACATTACTCGTCATAGAGCACACCATATCTAATAGGGTGTGATTCCTCCGCTCCAATACACCATTGTGCTGCGGTGTATACGGAGGAGTAAGCTGAGAGATAATCCCATTCTCTTTTAGATAATCTTAGAATTCTGAGCTTAAGTATTCGCCTCCTCGATCAGATTGAAAGATTTTGATACCTTTTCCCGTCTGGTTCTCTACTTCCCTCTTATATTCCTTGAATTTCTCAAAAACTTCAGACTTGTATTTCAACAAGAACACATGTCCGAATATAGAGAGATCATTGGTGAATGTAATGAAGTACGACAAACCATTCTTGGCATATGTAGACATAACACTGCACACATCACTATGTATCAGTCCCAAGAGTTCAGTAGCTCTTGCTCCATGTCCCGTAAACGGAGTTTTGGTCATCTTTCTTTTAAGACATGACTGAAAAGTTTCATAAGATGTAAATTCGAACAAATTTAAATATCCATCTTTATGCAATTTAGCTAATCTGGTCGCATTCATATGACCAAGTCTACAGTGCTACAAGATGGCTTCGTTCATATCCGAACTTTTCCTTTTGCGAGTGTTTTATATATTTAGAATTGTCTTTTAATTTAGAACATATAAACCATTACACAACATACCAAACCTAATCAACACTTGATTTAAGAAAATGTTCATAACATTTTTTTTCTAATATAAAGTTATATCCATCTTTATCTAATAAAGATATAGATATTATATTACACATCTTAGGTGGTACGAAATAACAGTCGTTCAAAATCAATATATTACCAGTTGGCAATATAGGGTGATATTCATAGACAGTTTCGGCAGCAACAATTGCTCCATTCCCTACTCTGAATGACATATCACCTTTTTCCCAGTTCTTTACTTTTCTCTAACCCTTATAACATATTATAAATAGGGATCCTGATCCGGTATCCAATACCCAAGACATAGAGCAAACTGAGAAACAGTTCTCAATAACCAACACACCCGAAGAAGATACATTAGAATACTCCTTCTTCATTCGGGTTGCATGGAAATGCTTGCTTTCCTCTATCCTATGCCCTGATTCATGACAATTGTTATAAGATAGAGCGGAACTGACGTTCCCCACTAGTATAATGTTGGATATGTATGCCCTAGAGGCCATTATTGTATATGTATACATGTGGTTGCTGGGGATATGTATGTACAGGACGATCTTGCTCAGTTATATATAGTATATTATTTCAGTTGTCTTTATCAGGATATGTGTATTTGTTTTTATTGATGCTTTATCCAGCTTGCACATATTGATAAAGACTTGATATAGTAGTATACTATTATGGTTTGACTTTACCTTAACATGGCATATGTTATACACGTTATTATATATTGCAGTTACATGTTGATAAAACCCGTAGGATCTTGCTTGACTACCAGCGTTGTGATGGCGATCATACTTGTGGGAGCTGGGTAGTCTATAAGCACATCCTTAAATGTCCTAAGTCGCAGGAGTATAGAGATCGGGCATCGATACTCCAGAGTAGACTTGTGTGTACGTTTCTAGACCCCGACGAGGGGCGGTGGTTGGTCCCACAACCATTAGTGTGATCACCTAAGATTGTATACGGGTGCTCACCGGGGGTGAGTACATTAGACAGACTCGCTGAGAACCTATAGATGGTATTATACCTATCGTCAGATAGCGGTTCTCTTGTGACATGTGTAAAGGTTAGTCTTTAGACTTGAGATCGTCATTTGTCTCGTGTGAGTTTCCACTGTGCTTTGATCACTACCCTACCACGGCTCTACTGAGTCGTGCAAATAGATTTTGGTTGGATACAGTCCTGAGCCACATGGGGGCAGTGAATGATTGTCAGGGATTCGTCTCTCCAGGTATTGGGAGTTGATATCACACTGTGTTCGATTGGTCAGGACCATAAGACCTTGGCCAGGACAGCTGGGATTTACTGATAGGTTGATCAGTAGTTTCCCGGATTGGTCATGAGCCGAATCAGCATGAATTATCGGGTTATTATGGTCTGACGCTTACCACCCCCTAGATCTGGTATGTGATACTCTTAGACGAAAAGACCAGACTGTACGGAGATTGTCATGGATAGGCTCAGTAGAGATCCGGATGGGTTTGCTCGTCGGCTTTCCTTTTCGACAGGTACCCAGGTAGCCGTTACGTATAGCTAGTGCCGCTGACGTGCTTGTGGTTATGGATTTATCCAGTAACGCACTGCCGGCGTACTGTCGAGTCTTTAGAGTCCAACACAGAGGGTTTCTCTGCTTCGGGCGAAACGATGTAGAGGCCGTATGGTTTTACGGCAGGGTTCGGTCACATACATATACTTGTGCACGTATGATGTTGGGGCGGATAATACTAGTGGGCTTTAGTTTAAGCCGGATCCTAGTAATGTATTGTTGGATTATTTTCGTATCTTTTGTATTCGTATTTTTCGGAATATAGATACGAGTATGTATATACGGTGAGGGGTATTCTTGTAATTTGTCTCAAGAGTGCTTCTAGAAGAAGACACCTCATTATTTGTTTTAACCATTTAGTTAAATGGTTAATGAGGTGGAGGGTGAGGTGTTATCATTCATTGAATGAAGCATGGCTGCTTGGTGACTCACTTAGTGAGTCATGGATTACTATTGAGGCAAGGTGGCATCTAGATATTTTGTGGAAAATATCTAGATATTTTGCGGTGAAGATAATTTTTTATTATTATTTTAGGATGCTTGCTTTATTAGTCACAAGACTTAGCTATTCTTCAATCTATTCTTATTATGCTCACTACAACACTCTCATCTCCTCCAAGATTTCTTCTTCTACCTCAAACCCTAAATGTCTCATGTGTTGAGAAACCTAAGATATCTTGCGACTAATTAATCCACCACCACTCTCTACATCCTCTAGGCTACTTAGATTAGCATACTAAGTAACCTAATTACCTTAGTTTAAAGGTAGGAGCTCAAAGTAGACACTCTCGGGTGGATCATCTTTGATGTGAGGAAGTCGTCGATCAAGCTCGATCATGGAGGACACTTGGAGCATGCTAAAGAAGAGGAGTGAAGGCCCGAAGGACTTGAGCCTCTTGGTATAAACTATTTTCATAGTAGATAGCTTCTTTAGTTGCTCGTTAGGTTTATGGTAGATCCGGTTTAGGGTTATTCTAGCGCCAAGTTTACATCTTTAGAAAAAAATTTGTTCCGCAATCAGCAACGGATGATGGCCAGGGCGTTAGCATAACCTTTCAAGGTATCAAAGCCAGCCCATAAACCCTATACTAGTAGATTTAAACGATGTTAAAGTAACGAAACCGAAATAACTCCGAAACATCGAAACCCAAACATCAAGTTTCTGTTGAATTTTTAAAGTCTTCGAATTTTTTTTAAACAATTGCAGAAGACTACTTATGTAACAACTAGAACACCAGAGAAAAACGAGGTAATATCTTTCAAATATGGCCGACAAGAATTGGGATTTGGCCGGCCTGGCCGGTTCTTTAATGGTGAAAAATTCTCGTTTTTGTTTAGTGCTCTGTATCACTTGGATTTAAGGTTTCAGGATATGTTTGTTTTTGTCCAAGTTGGATATTTTGTTATCTTTGTGTTTGGGGCAATACGGAGTATTTCGAAGTCGTTATTTTTAACACTGTTTAATAGTTTTCAGTGCATACACTTTTATCTATGACCGTGAATGTCATTTGAGTGGTATAGCTCGTTTAACTGCTATATGTTCTTTTAGACGGGTTTGCGAACATGACATTCACGTTGATATTATGTTTTTGTGATGTGGTTGTGGTTGGATAGTCGTAGTGGATAGCTTGTGGTGCAATGCCAGTTGTACAGTTGAGATTCATTTGTACATTTGTTATTGCGGGGCGAGTATCCGACATGTGGACAGCCGTTACTGGCTGTTGTATATTATTTGATTGGGGCACGACCGGGTTGAGATCGATGTCACCATTGTACATGTTATTTTTCTTTTATGTACTAGGTTTACTCCAAGGTGGAGTGCACGAATAGCCGGGTTCTAGAGGGCAACAAGCTCGCATCTCATGGTATTGAGATGGATGGGGCTTCATTCTAGAATTGGCGGGCTATTCGCTGCACTCGTATGGGGTATAGGATGACCCACGGAGGGGCGCTTAAGTTACTGGATCCCATGGAGTGCTGGGTGGCCCATTCACTTTGTTGATTGGGGTTGCCTCACTTCTGGGATTGGCGGGTAACTTGCCGCACTCGTAGGGGTCCAGGTTTCATTGCACGGCTATCTACACGACCGGGAACGTCGGGTTTTATTTGCGGCTCAAATGAAACCCGAGACTCCAAGATTATCCACCATTTTGTGTTGCTTGCTGAGATTTTGTGATGTTGCTTATTATCATGCCTGGGACGAATGTTATATATATTTATATATATACTAGTAGATATTGTATATGTTTTGCACCTGCGCTAGTCCAGCCCCCACTCTGTCGTTAGTTAAGTAACCTAACGGGTGATGACGGGGCCTAGTGGCGAATACGGATGGCATATACGTACATTGTATTTTCATTCTTTTCTGGTGTGATAGGTTAATTGATGGGACCACATTAATTTTGATTAATGCAAAAAAAGAAACCTAAAAAGATATTGTTGGAATAAATTTTGAAGAACTATAGTTATATTCTTTCGCTTTGCATAGTGGTATTCGGTTGTGAATATCCAGCACCTCATTCCACGAGGCAAGAGCCGAGATCCTTTCGCAGGGAGTGACCTCTTGAGCAAAAGTTTATACTGTAGATTACTCGGTTTTTCTTCAAAATCAGAAGTTTTCAAAAGCGGAGCTTAAACTACTCCTTTTCAAAACTGCTCACGTTTCTTCAACGATATCAAGTTCATTACGTTAAAGGGCTTTTCGCCAAAAACCCAGCCGTAGCCCTCCATCATTTCTTTCAAGTGTTGCTTAGTATTCGTGCTGCGTATGTTGATTGTGTCAAGGCGTAGTGTACGGTAGCTGAGAAATATTTATTTTTGGCATATTATGCGATTGGTTAGGACAGTCATATGATCATTTTGACTGTGTCAAGGGTCATGCGGGTGGGTCTAATGCATCCAGGACAATGACGGGTTGAACTTGACTAGCGAATTATGACATGTTGACCGTGTCAAGGTCATAAGTTGTTGGGTTATGGCAGCGTCCTGGCCGATTGCGGAACAAAAATTTTCAAAACTGGCGCTAACACAACCCGCTACCCGGATCTACCATGAACCCTAAACTAGCAAACTAAAAAAAATAGGAGTTACTAATGGTTATACTGAATTGATCTGTGTCCTTCGGTCTTCAACCACCCTCCCAAGATCCTAGAGGCCACCATGATCTAGCTTTATCTCTGGTTTCCCTCCATCGAAGATGATCCACCTGAGGATTTGTATTCCGAGCTCCTACCTCAATAGCCGAGATAACTACGGTACTAAGATCGCTAAATTAGATAGCCTAGAGGATGTAGAGTGTGGTGATGGATTAAGTTGTCTCCAAACATCCTAGGTTTCTCAATATATGAAACTTAAAGGGTGGAGATAGAAGAAAAAGCTTGAGGATGAGAGTGAGAGGTAACTCAAGAAAAATGGCTAAGTCTTGTGTGAGTTGTGTGTTGTTGTGAGTAATAATGAAGCCCCTCATAAATATCTTAAGTTTCCAAAATTGTAACGCCTTAGATTTAGATTAGTGTTAGTTTGACGGTAATGCGGGTTATTTTTGGTAAAATGTTTACCAATTTGGGTTCCTCACATTTTATAACATTTAATTAATAATTTATTATTAT
The DNA here is from genome assembly GCA_030015575.1 of Agapanthus africanus. Classification (NCBI taxonomy): domain Eukaryota; kingdom Viridiplantae; phylum Streptophyta; class Magnoliopsida; order Asparagales; family Amaryllidaceae; genus Agapanthus; species Agapanthus africanus. The sequence continues at coordinate 468,182,992 of JASDDO010000001.1, forward strand.
TTGTTATGGCATGCACACACATGTGCATATTTATGTGAGGGTGTGTTTGTGTAATCTAGTTTAGTGACTATGACAACTTAACCATAATCCTAATCCTTTGTTTTAATCCTAATCCCTTGCTTTGCCTTAACCTTAAATCCTAGATATTTGTTGTGGGAGATATTTGTTTTGTTTTGGATTTGGGAAGAGGTGGCATGGTGACTCACTTGAGAGCATGGCTTGCTTTAATGGTGAGTTATTGCATGGTGCACTCACCTTAACCTCACCTCTCTCTTTTTTCTTCTCACCTCACTCATTTCTCTCTCACTTTATCCCTTATCATTTTCTTTCATCTTTCCTTCATCTCAACTGAACACTTGAACTATCCTTCATCAAAACCTACACTAATCTTCACAAAATCTCACAAAAATCACATCTTTAGACTTGTTTTGCCTCTTCGATGCCTTGGAGCTTAGAAAGCTAGGATCTTTGAGCTTGTGGGTGTAGGTAATGATCTCTATCTGTTCTTTATGATGTTATAGTGTTGTGTAGTCTTTTAGTTTCAGTTTAAAACGCTTAAGGTATCGTTTCGTGCAAATATCGTATTTTTAGTGTCATTTGTGATATCTGTGATCTGCTGTGACCCCGAGAGTATACTAGAAAATCAAACAATGTAGTTGTGTTGTACCAGAGACCCTAAGCCTTCACCTGAAGCATGAACCCCAGGGGCTCGGTTTTGGCCGGCGACCTCGGATTTTGTGTGGGGTTTTGGGTTGGGTTTTTCAGGGTAGCTGTATGCTTTGGTTTAGGTGTGTTTGGTCCTGTTTGATTTTTGGGTTTTCTCTGTATACAAAATGTGGGATCACATAACTAGTTTCTTGTGTTACGATTACGTGTGTTACGTTATACGACACGGTTCGTGCACTTTGTGTGGTTTTTCTTTTGGGTTGGTTTCGTAGTGTCGCTGCGCACGTTAGCCGCAATACGGACACTTGAGAGTATGTTTTGAGTTGGTGCGTCGGTCAAGCATAGTTTGTACGTATTTTGGGTCGATTGCTAATATATACTTACTTTGTTGTTTTGTGATTTTAGGATCGCAGGCGGGGACTTCGGACGCTGCACAGAAGGGGAAGCGAGTGGTTGGCTTTACTTAGCAAGGATCGTTATGAGTAGATTTAACATCTACAGGGTAATCGCCCGCATGACGTTATGCGTCTGGGCTAGATTAAATGACATGACTATTAGTTAGAAGTATACGGATATTGATTGTGCATGTGAACCTTTGTTGCATACTTCATTTACCTATTGTGTAGGGACTTAGTGCTAATGAGACACAACACCATTATTGACGGTTCATGTTTCACGAGCACTAATTGTATGCTACACACACACCGTCAATAATTGCCATGACACGCACAACACCTATACATATGTGATATTGTATTGTTTAGGGATATTAAGACATGATCCTTATTTTCCTTCGTGTATATAATATATAGCATACCTGTATACCTACATGCTTACACATATGCCTTGACATACTTACATGCTAGTTACCCATATACCTATATAGTACTGTACCATTAGTGATAGGTATATACACATATGAGACATAGCTACATGTACATATTGCATACATACTTACACTTATACCTGGAGGGTATTACATCATTACTGATAGGTAGATACATATACCTTGCTATACCTACATGTTTACACATATATCTGGCTATAGCTACATGTTCACCTTTATTTGATATTATATGGACTTGGAGAAATTAGGAACCGCATGATATATATATTAACTTGTTGCAGTTAAACAGCGGTTTTTCCTTTATATGCTTACATTACAGTTTTATGTTGCATATATTATATTCATGGATTTTCGCATAGAGATATGGATTTTTCATGATGTTTTCTGGATTTGAAGACCGTGGTAGTTTCATGAAATTATGCATTATTTGAAAAATCCAGTTTCTCTTGATATGATATTTCAGCAGCCACCATGAGTTTTATCGGTTCGGATATATATACCCCATGCGAGGAGGTGTTGTGGGCCGTGTGCGGGTACATGGTGGGGCCCGGAAGTATCCCGGGGCAAGAAAGGTATGTCGATGGACCACGCCGATGATCCTGACTGGGGAATCATACCTACCGGTGACAATATTTTAGACTCGGCGGTTATCGTGGGGATACCGGGCGGAGTTATGTACGTATGGATACGTCGAAAGGCGAGGGTCGAAGCCGGGCACTCGGGTTTTCGAGACAGCGTATGATACGTACCTATCAGGGCTAGTCATAATGACAGCACCCGATAGATCAGTATTTATGTGTCGATGCTAGACACTTGTTTTCATGATATTTTTACTCCTAAGTATATATAACAGTAGAATGGGACGCTGTTATATATGCATATATGTATATATTAGTGGTATGGAACGTTAATATATATGTATACATATCTAAATTATATACATCATCATAATGATTCATGCAAATATAGTTATTCATTTCATGAGACTTGCTCGATATTGGATATAGGATATATGCGATTTACTTGATATTAGATACAGGATATATGAGATTTACTTGATATTGGATACAGGATATATGAGATTTACTTGATATTGGATACAAGATATATGAGATTTACTTGATATTGGATACAGGATATATGAGATTTACTTGATATTGGATACAGGATATATGAGATTTACTTGATATTGAACGCTCAGGATATATGAGACTTATAGGATATGAGAACCAATTTGGGGGCTGATTTGAGGAAATTGGGATTTGGATTGTCTTGATGGACTTTGGTCCTGCCACGAGATCAGGATTCCGTGAGGATGACATGTTTTATCCCATACTCTGCATTTATTTTATATGCATTGCTTCATGTATTAGTAGTACCTGATAGAGTACCTTTCATGTCTGTTGCATATACATATTGCCATATTATTGCTTCATGTATTAGTTGTACCTGATAGAGTACCTTTCATGACTGTTGCATATACATATTACCATATTATTGCTTCATGCATTAATTGTACCTGCTAGAGTACCTTTCATGACTGTTGGATACATATTGCCATTTATTGCTATCTGCTTGCATATGTTAGATTCGCGCTGTACGTGCATACTTGCGATTGTTAGTGTATATGCCCTAGAGGCCATTACTGTATCATACTAGCTTGTATATTACTTAATGGAAGCTTGGGATATTCACAGTTGTATATACAATCTTGCTCGAAATGGTAGTATGCTACTTGGTTTGTCTCTGCTTTAATATGTGCATGTGTTTCTTTTAGCATATTGCTGGTATACATATTAGTAGAGCCCTTAGGATCTTTGCTTGATTACCAGCGTTGTGATGGCGCTCGCACTCGTGGGAGCTGGGTAATCTATAAGCACATCCTTATACAGGTCCCTGGTCGTTGGAATATCGAGACAGGGCATCGATACTCCGGAGTAGACTAGCGTATGCGCTTCTCATCCCAGTGTGGGAGACGGTCTGTCCCACAGCCGTTAGTACGTCGTACTTGGGATAGTATGCGGGTGCTCGTTAGGTTACGAGTACACTGGACAGGACTCGTCGGGAACTGTTGGTTGGTAATATACCTATCGTCAGTTATCAGTTCCCAGGTGACATGAGTACAGCTTAGTCCGCTGACTTGACACTGTCACTTCGCCTCGAGTGTGTTCCCACTGCACTTTGATTACTACCCTACCACGGCTCAAAGGAGCTGTGCAAACAGGTAGTTTTTGGGTGCAGTCCCGAAGCACTTGGAGGCAGTGACGGTTAGACAGGATTCGTCTCTCCCGGTATTGGGGGTTGACATCGCGCTGTGTCTAGGAGAGCCATTACACGAGTAGTCCCTGGCCAGGGCAAGCGAGATATACTGGTAGGTTTCCAGTGTTATCTCAGGGTGTTCTGGGCTACACTCCGACACGACTTGTACCGCTATTAGGGGACTGACGTTCACCGCCCCCCTAGGCCCGCCATGCGATGTATCAGACGAACAGACCGGACTGTACGGAGACTGTCACATACAGGCTCAGTAGGAGTGCAGATGGGGTTCACCTCGTCAGTCTTCTTATCGACATCTACCTGGGGACCGTTACGTACAGCTAGTACCGCTTGCGGTCTGTGGTTAAACCCACTGCCAGCGTAGTGTCGAGTCTTTAGAGTCCCACACAGAGAGCTATTCGCCTTTAGGCAAAACGAGTAGAGGTCGCATGGTTTTGCGACAGGGTTCGTTCGCATCCGCGCACTTGTGCACGTTTGCTGTCCGGACAGTTTATACTAGCGGGCTTTGGTTTAAGCCGGATCCTAGTATATGATTTGAGATTGGTTTTTCTCATTGTGTTCGTGTTCCTCGGATCACGAATGCGGGTGCGTATGCACAGTTGCTTGAGATTGGGGGAGAGGACCTTGTTTAGGGTTAATGGCTTTTGTCATTTTATTAACCCTATTGATTTTGTGTGGATTATTGTTAATTGATAATTAGCTTAATTATTGTGCATGGTTGTTGTTGACAATTTGACTTCATTGACTTGTTGACCATGTTGACAACTTGACCATAATCATTTCATTTGGAAGATGCTCTTTGATCTTTGCAAAAATTGAAATGATAATGGTCAAGTCATGATTTATCATGACAATTTTCAAGCTAATTATCTAATTAAAATTATCCTCACATATTAGTGAGAATGGCTCACTAATATTCTCATTCTCTCATTTCATTTCTCTCTCAAGCGCTCATCCTCTCCCTCAAGCTCTCTCCCTCTCATGTGTTGAGAAACAAAAAGCTTGAGAAAAACCCTCTCTTGATCTTCTCTTCTCACTTCTAGGGTTCAAGTCTTAGCATTTCTTGCACTCTAGTTACTCCTAGTTTGGAGTTGAAGCTAAAGGTGGTGGCTTTCAAGTGGATCCTTCTTTGACGGGAGAAGACAAGCAAGGTGAACTCTTTCTACCATACCTAGGAGCAAGGAGAGAAGGACTAAAGACCAAAGGTATAACCTTTCATCACTTAGCTACTTTGTAGTTAGGGTTAGCTAGTTTTCGTTTAGCAAAGATCCTCACAAGCATAGTCCATGTTGCCTAAGTCATTAAAAATCCGATTTTTATTATGTTTTCCGCCTCCCCGTAAGCACCGGGGTGGGCAACACGGACTTACAGTGGTATCAGAGCCTAACTAAACCTAAACTAGTTAAGTAGTTAAGTGTAACGAAGTTCGGAACCGGAAAAATCACAAAACCAAACTTTTACAAAATCCAAGTTTCTGTTAAAATTTTTCCTGCTCTAAATGAAAAAATTTATACATGTAAAATCGTCTCAGGGTTTTGTGAATACACCCAAGAAAAACGATACCCTAATTCCCTCAAGTCGCCGCCCTTCCGCCGCATTAAGTAGGTATATGCGGCGGAACCGCCGCGGATTGTCGTGATCGGCGCATCGTTTTTCGTGCAGAGTGTGTTGTTGTTGGTTTTGGGATTTTTAGGATATATTATATGTACCCAGATTTTACAGAAAAGAAATTTCCTTTTGGGGTCCTATAATTCCGTATTTTTCCGAACTTCACTGCACTTTAACTATATCGGTTATATCTGTAATGCTTGCATGTATTGAACGTCGGCTAATCGCTATAAGACGATTAGTCGGGGTTATACATGATCTGTGATTGTTATTGGTTTGTGGATATGAATGGATTGGATTGTCGCGGGTGAATAGCCGGGTTGGATGTGAGGAGCGTTTTTTTTTTCTTTCATTCATTTGTAACATGTAAATTGATGTAATAATATTCTTTGTATGGCCGCACAACCGGGTCGGGGTTGTAGCCGTCATTGTATAATTCTTTTTACTGTTTTTTCTCCTAGGATAGACCCATGGAGGGGGTGCACAAACTACCGGGTATCTCGAAGTGCCGAGTGGCCTACTCACGGTGGTGAGGGAGGTTGCTTCGCTTCGGGTGCTTGGCGGGTAGTTTGCCGCACCCGTAGGGGTCTTGGGTGGGGTTTTGGCTATTCACCGCGACCGTGTAATCCGCTTTGCGTTGCAGGCTCGAACGCATTGCGGATTCCTAGTATATCCAATGTATTCATCTGTGATCTGTAATGTCTATCATTGCTATATATTTATATATAATAACTATTTAGGCGTTGCTTATGTTTTACAGCCGCGCTAGCCCAGCCCCCGCTCTGTCGTTAGTTAAGTAACCTAACGGGTGATGACGGGGCCCCGTGGCGAATGCGAATGGCATAAGCGTACGTCATATTTTGGTTGTTTTCTGCAATGGTAGGATTAAATGATGGGACGCATTAAAAGAACTAATGCAAGAAATAAACCAAGTAAAAGTCGATTGGAACACTTTGAAAACCACTCGGTTCTTTTTCAAAAACTAAACTTTTAAACGCGGAGCTTGAACCACTCCTTTTAAAAGCTATCTCGTTCCATCGATTATATCAAGTTCACTACGTTCACGGTTTCGCCAAAACCATCCGTAGCCCTCCGTCGTTTCATATGAATAATCAACGGTATTCAAGCTGTGTTTGTTGGCCTTAGTCAAGGCACAGTGTTTGGTAGCTGGTGGGTATTCATATGTTGCATAGATAGAATGCGTTGGTTTGAGACAGTCGTATTGCCTTGTTGGCCATAGTCAAGGGTGGATACGGGTGGGTTCAAATTAACCTGGATAACGACGGGTAGAACTTGACATGTGACTTATGATTTGTTGGCCTTAGTCAAGGTCATAAGAGCATGGGGCAAAAATCCACATCGGGAGTTTCATAAGTACTGAAACTTGCTAGCGTTGCATACCATTTGGAGTGTGATGATTCTGGTAGGATTCCTTCGGTTTTATCACGCGATGATATTTGGATCCCGATCCTACTGTGAGTATATGCTACTCCTCGGGAAAACTCTCACTTAACGATCAATGCTATAAACCTAGTAGGTGCCTAGAAAGGTGTTAGCGGGGCTACGCCCACAGGGAAAAGAGGTTACTTAATTAAGGAACTTCGCGAAAGCGTTGGAAAACCTCCCTCGAAGTACCGACACTGGCCTGGCTGAACGGTTAAGCAAGTATTGTACGGTGAGAATGATCCCGGCTAATCCTTTTCTTTATGGTTTGAGAAGGGATTCGAGAGACAGTGGGAGCCATCCAGTTTAGACAAACTAAAAACCACTCTAAACTTGCAAGAGCATCATGCTAAAGTGTTTCTTTTCTCTCTCCTAATTGCAGCGACCATTCAACATGACCGGACTTAAGTTACTGTTAGATAAAAATATATTGACAGGGCCAAACTACAAAGATTGGCTCAGGAATGTCAAGATGGCTATCACTTATGACAAGCTGGGGTATATACTTACCACCAAAGCTCCCCCCGTCCCAGGTCCCACCTCCAGCGTCGCGGATGTAGAAATCCGTAAGACATGGGAGATAGATTGCGCGAGGGCCAAATGCCTCGTACTAGCCTCGATGGACAACGACTATCAGAGGAGGCACGAGAATATGGACCTAGAGTCCATATTTCTCCATACAAAAGAACTGTATGGAGAGCAGTCTCGTATCGCAAGATACGAAGTGTCGAAGAAGCTCTTTTCGGCAAGGTTGGCCGTCGGATCATCGGTAGCGGACCACGTGCTTAAGATGATCGGCTACATAGAGGAGCTCGCGGACCTTGGGACCACGTTGGAGAATGAACTCTATACTGATCTGATTCTCCAGTCCCTTCCTTCCACTTACGCCCAGTTCATTCTTAACTTCAACATGCAAGGAAAGGAGGTTGAACTTGCCGAGCTTCTGAACATGTTGAGGACTGCTGAGGGCACCCTACAGAAGGGTAGGGAGACATCCACTTTGTTTGTAGGAGGATCTTCCTCTTCTAGGTCCAGGGCGAAAGCCAAGGGCAAGAAGAAGAAAGCCCCCGCCAAACCAAGAGGCGGTGTCGGTAAAGTGGATACGAAGGGAAAGGGTAAAGCAACAAAGGTAGCGGGGAAGCTGGTGGGGAAGGAAGAATGCTTCTATTGTCACAAAAGTGGCCACTGGAAACAAGATTGCAAGGCTTGGAAAGCCAGAACACAGGATTTGAAGCGAGTTGCAGCTTCAGCTTCAGGTGTGTATGTTATTGAAAACTGTCTATCAATAAACTCTACATCCTGGGTATTGGATACCGGATCAGGATCTCATATCTGTAATTCTTTGCAGGCGTTGAGAAAGCGTAGAGTTTTGAAGGCAGGTGACATGACCCTCAGAGTTGCGAACGGTGCTAGCATGGATGCAGAGGCCGTGGGGGACTATCACCTGGGATTATCAGATGGACACTTTTTGGTTTTGCGTAGTTGTTATTATGTACCAAATGCAACCTGTAATATCATTTCTGTATCTTTATTATCTAAAGAAGGTTATGAATTTGCATTTGTAAGTAATGTAGTGAACATTCACCTTAATCAAGTTTTGATTGGGTCAGGTACATTAAACAACGGTATTTACGTTTTAAACCAACCACAGGTTTTCAATATCCAGAATACACATAAAAGAAAGTCTCCAGATATTAATCAGGCTTTCTTGTGGCATTGTAGACTAGGTCACATCAATGAGACACGGTTGACTAAGTTACATAAAGAAGGATACTTGGATCCGTTCGAGTATCAGTCTTATGCCACTTGTGAATCTTGTCTCATGGGAAAGATGACAAAGGCTCCGTTCACTGGACACGGAGAAAGAGCGAGCGAGCTCTTGGGACTCGTACACAGTGACGTGTGCGGTCCAATGTCTACACATGCGCGAAGCGGTTACTCTTACTTCATTACTTTTACGGATGATTTTTCAAGGTACGGTTATGTCTTCTTAATGAAACATAAGTCCGAGGCCTTTGAAAAGTTCCAGGAATATAAGAGTGAAGTGGAGAAACAAACCGGCAAAAGTATCAAGATCCTAAGATCGGATCGAGGAGGAGAATACTTAAGTGGCGAATTCCTGAATTACTTAAAAGAGAATGGAATTCTCTCTCAGCTTACTCCTCCATACACTCCGCAACACAACGGTGTATCGGAGAGACGGAACCGAACCCTATTGGATATGGTACGGTCCATGATGAGTAAGGCTGAGTTACCGCGATCTTTCTGGGGTTATGCACTGGAAACAGCTGCACATCTCTTGAACCAAGTTCCTACTAAAACAGTGCCTACCACACCATATCAGATGTGGAGTGGGAAGAGACCCTGTCTTAAATCCTTTAAGACATGGGGATGTCCAGCTTTTGTAAAAAAGCAGCATGCGGACAAGCTCGAGGCACGCTCAGTACAGTGCAAGTTTGTGGGATACCCAAAGAACTCCAAGGGGTATCTCTTCTATTACGCAGAGGAGCAAAAAGTCCTTGTTTCTCGTCATGCCCGCTTCTTGGAAACTGAGTTTTTAGAAAATCAGATAAGCGGGAGCGCAGTAGAACTGGAAGAAATTCCAGAACCACAAACCATTACTGAAAGCTTAGAGGAACCAGAAGGTTCGAAAGAACAGGACATTCCTATGCCACTCCGCAGGAGTAGTAGGCAGTCTCATCCGCCCGAGAGGTACTACGGTTTCCTCATTGACGGGGATAGAGAGGACTGCATCCTAGACTGTGATGAGCCTACTAGCTTCCAGCAAGCCATTCAGAGCGTCGACTCGGTAAAATGGCTGGATGCAATGCGGACCGAGATGGAGTCCATGTACACCAACAAAGTATGGACGTTGGACATTGCTCCAGACGGGGTAAAACCCGTAGGATGCAAGTGGATCTTCAAAAGGAAGATTGGTGTAGATGGACAGGTTGAGACCTATAAAGCTAGACTGGTAGCAAAGGGTTTTCGTCAGCGACCTGGTTTGGACTATGACGAAACCTTTTCTCCAGTAGCTATGCTGAAATCCATTCGGATCCTTCTTGCCATCGCTGCTTTCCACGATTATGAGATTTGGCAGATGGACGTAAAGACAGCTTTTCTAAATGGTCATTTAGAGGAGTGTGTCTATATGGACCAGCCAGAGGGTTTCATTCAGGGTGGGAGCAGCGGAAAGGTGTGCAAGTTGCTCAAGTCCATTTATGGATTCAAGCAGGCATCGCGGAGTTGGAACATCTGTTTTGATGAGACGGTCAAAGGATTTGGCTTTATCAAAAATCCAGATGAACCATGCATCTATTGTAGATTTGTAGCGAGAACTGTAGTATTCCTCGTTTTATACATGGATGACATTCTCTTAATAGGAAATGACATTCCTATGCTACAATCTGTCAAGGGGTTCTTGTCACACAGGTTCTCCATGAAAGACCTGGGTGATGCCTCATACATTCTGGGTATCCGGATCTACCGTGACAGATCCAAGAGGATATTAGGACTCTCGCAGTCCAGGTACATCGACACCATACTGAAGAGATTCGGTATGGAAGATTCCAAGCGCGGTAATCTACCGGCTTGTCACGGGATCACCCTCTCCAAAGAGATGTCTCCCAAGACTGATTTGGAGAGGGATCGCATGTCTATTATACCCTACGCTTCTGCGGTAGGCTCTATAATGTATGCGATATTGTGTACCAGACCGGATGTGGCTTATGCACTGAGTGTGGTAAGCAGGTATCAGTCAAACCCTGGGGAGAAACATTGGATAGCAGTAAAGAACATTCTCAAGTACCTGAGAAGGACTAAGGAGATGTTCTTGGTGTATGGCGGAAAAGACCTGCAGATTGAGGCCTTTGCTGACTCCAGCTTCCAGAGTGACAAGGATGATTCCAAGTCCATGTCGGGTTTTGTCTTTACCCTCAATGGAGGGGCGGTGTGTTGGAAGAGCTCCAAACAGGAAACCGTTGCTGACTCGACTATGGAAGCGGAATACATCGCTGCATCTGATGCCGCAAAAGAAGCTGTCTGGATGAGGAAGTTCTTGAAAGAACTTCAGGTGGTTCCGTCCATTGTTGACCCAATACCTCTGTATTGCGACAACAACGGGGCTATAGCTTTAGCGAAGGAACCCAGGTCCCATCAGAAATCCAGACACATCTTAAGGCGGTATCACCTGATCAGGGAGATCGTGGATCGCCAGGAGATCGAGGTCCGGAGAGTTGCATCAGAGGATAACACAGCAGATCCATTCACCAAGGCCTTGCCCCAGACTCAGTTCGAGCGGCTGATCGAGATGATAGGTCTTCGATACGCCAGTACATGGCCTTAGTGCAAGTGGGAGATTGTTAGTGTATATGCCCTAGAGGCCATTACTGTATCATACTAGCTTGTATATTACTTAATGGAAGCTTGGGATATTCACAGTTATATATACAATCTTGCTCGAAATGGTAGTATGCTACTTGGTTTGTCTCTGCTTTAATATGTGCATGTGTTTCTTTTAGCATATTGCTGGTATACATATTAGTAGAGCCCTTAGGATCTTTGCTTGATTACCAGCGTTGTGATGGCGCTCGCACTCGTGGGAGCTGGGTAATCTATAAGCACATCCTTATACAGGTCCCTGGTCGTTGGACTATCGAGACAGGGCATCGATACTCCGGAGTAGACTAGCGTATGCGCTTCTCATCCCAGTGTGGGAGACGGTCTGTCCCACAGCCGTTAGTACGTCGTACTTGGGATAGTATGCGGGTGCTCGTTAGGTTACGAGTACACTGGACAGGACTCGTCGGGAACTGTTGGTTGGTAATATACCTATCGTCAGTTATCAGTTCCCAGGTGACATGAGTACAGCTTAGTCCGCTGACTTGACACTGTCACTTCGCCTCGAGTGTGTTCCCACTGCACTTTGATTACTACCCTACCACGGCTCAAAGGAGCTGTGCAAACAGGTAGTTTTTGGGTGCAGTCCCGAAGCACTTGGAGGCAGTGACGGTTAGACAGGATTCGTCTCTCCCGGTATTGGGGGTTGACATCGCGCTGTGTCTAGGAGAGCCATTACACGAGTAGTCCCTGGCCAGGGCAAGCGAGATATACTGGTAGGTTTCCAGTGTTATCTCAGGGTGTTCTGGGCTACACTCCGACACGACTTGTACCGCTATTAGGGGACTGACGTTCACCGCCCCCCTAGGCCCGCCATGCGATGTATCAGACGAACAGACCGGACTGTACGGAGACTGTCACATACAGGCTCAGTAGGAGTGCAGATGGGGTTCACCTCGTCAGTCTTCTTATCGACATCTACCTGGGGACCGTTACGTACAGCTAGTACCGCTTGCGGTCTGTGGTTAAACCCACTGCCAGCGTAGTGTCGAGTCTTTAGAGTCCCACACAGAGATCTATTCGCCTTTAGGCAAAACGAGTAGAGGTCGCATGGTTTTGCGACAGGGTTCGTTCGCATCCGCGCACTTGTGCACGTTTGCTGTCCGGACAGTTTATACTAGCGGGCTTTGGTTTAAGCCGGATCCTAGTATATGATTTGAGATTGGTTTTTCTCATTGTGTTCGTGTTCCTCGGATCACGAATGCGGGTGCGTATGCACAGTTGCTTGAGATTGGGGGAGAGGACCTTGTTTAGGGTTAATGGCTTTTGTCATTTTATTAACCCTATTGATTTTGTGTGGATTATTGTTAATTGATAATTAGCTTAATTATTGTGCATGGTTGTTGTTGACAATTTGACTTCATTGACTTGTTGACCATGTTGACAACTTGACCATAATCATTTCATTTGGAAGATGCTCTTTGATCTTTGCAAAAATTGAAATGATAATGGTCAAGTCATGATTTATCATGACAATTTTCAAGCTAATTATCTAATTAAAATTATCCTCACATATTAGTGAGAATGGCTCACTAATATTCTCATTCTCTCATTTCATTTCTCTCTCTTGCTCATCCTCTCCCTCAAGCTCTCTCCCTCTCATGTGTTGAGAAACAAAAAGCTTGAGAAAAACCCTCTCTTGATCTTCTCTTCTCACTTCTAGGGTTCAAGTCTTAGCATTTCTTGCACTCTAGTTACTCCTAGTTTGGAGTTGAAGCTAAAGGTGGTGGCTTTCAAGTGGATCCTTCTTTGACGGGAGAAGACAAGCAAGGTGAACTCTTTCTACCATACCTAGGAGCAAGGAGAGAAGGACTAAAGACCAAAGGTATAACCTTTCATCACTTAGCTACTTTGTAGTTAGGGTTAGCTAGTTTTCGTTTAGCAAAGATCCTCACAAGCATAGTCCATGTTGCCTAAGTCATTAAAAATCCGATTTTTATTATGTTTTCCGCCTCCCCGTAAGCACCGGGGTGGGCAACACGGACTTACAGCGATTACCTGCATATGTTATTTACTATTCACGAGTTGGCAACTCACCCCCGTTGTGCCACAGTGTTTTGCAGATTGTTCCTCAGAGTAGTCGAGACAGGGCTTTTCATCTATCATATCATTTTTTGCTGCGGATACCGCTACGGCTGACTGTGTACAGTTTTGCTATAGGTGGGTTTTGCGGTTGTTGGATATACTGCTCTCTAAGTCAATTATTGGATCGCAGGTACGTGATTGCAATGATTGAGAAGGACCTATACCAGTAGGACAGTCTTACTCGAGATGATAGTATGCTATCTGGTTTGTCTTTATTAGTCGTGTACAGGTTCTGGTGACTGATCACTGTTACATGTTGGTAGAGCCCTTAGGATCTTGCTTGACTACCAACAGTATGAGGGCGATCATATACGTGAGAGTTGGGTAGTCTATAAGCACTTTCTTAAAAGTTGTCCCTAATCGTGGGAGTTTCGAGACAGGGCATCGATACTCCGGAGTAGACTAGTGTATACAGTCGAGACCCCGACGAGGGGCGGTGGCCGGTCTCAAAAGCCACTGGTGTCATTTGGATCACCTAAGATGTATACAGGTGCTCATTGGGTTATGAGTACACCGGACAGGACTCGTTGGGAACCTGCTAGTTGGTATTATACCTATCGTCAGAGAGCTGTTCCCAGGTGACATGTGTACAGGTTAGTTCATCGACCTGAGGTTGTCAGTTGTCTCGTGTGAGTTCCCACTGTGCTTTGATTTCTACCCTACCACGGCTCAAAGGAGTCGTGCAAACAGGTATTTTTTGGGTATAGTCCCGAGCCACATGGAGGCAGGTGAGCGGATCGGCAGGTGATTCGTCTCTCCCGGTATTGGGGGTGAGATCGCGTTGTGTCTAGGAAAGCCATTACACCAAGTCCTTGGCCAAGACAGGTGAGATTTACTGGTAGGTACTCCAGTAGTATCTCAGGGTGTTCAGGGCTTGTCTCCGACACGACTTATACCGCTTTTGGGGGTTTGACGTTACCAGCCCCCTAGGCCCGATATGCGATACTCATAGACGAACGGACCGGACTGTATGTATATTGTCACTGTTAGGCTCAGTAGGGTTTCAGGATGAGTTCGCTCATCGGCTACCCTTGAGGTCAGTACATGGGCAGCCGTTACGCACAGCTAGTGCCACTGACGGCTTGTGGTTAAATCCACTGCCAGGGTACTGATGAGTCATTAGAGTCCCCCACATATAGTTTCCCAAGTTCGGGCGAAACGTTTTAGAGGCCGTATGGTTTTATGGCAGGGTTCGGAAAATGCACGTGCGTTTACGCACGTGTCATATTTCGGGCAGATAATACTGGTGGGCTTTGGTTTAAGCCGGATCCGAGTATTATACTGTGTAGATATAATATCTTTGTCTCAGTTGCATTTGTATTCGGTCGTAATACAAATGCGGGTATGTTTATACTGTTACGGGGTTATCCTGAAATTCGTTTCGGGATCGCTTTTGGAAGTTGCCAGTTTTCTATCACCCGTATTAAACATTCGGTTAAATGCGGATTTACCTTTTCTTCACTTGGGTGAGTCATGAGGTGAATCATAGTTCTAGAAGCTTCTAGATTGGTGACTAGGTTCATGAATCTTTGGTTGCATTAATTGGGTGGTGACTAGGTTTAGATGAGTCATTCATTGCATTAATGCATTTTGTTTGTGCTAAGATATTTCTTCATGATACATTATTGCTTAAGGTTACCTTCCTTGTTCCTATACTCACCCCCACCTCTACAAAATGTGGCCGGCCATTCCTGTGAGAGATAGATGGTTGTTGATTAAAAAGTTTATGTGATTTGGTGTATGGAAATTTCATAACTCATTTCTCATTTCATATCATTGCAAAAGGCAACTTCATTAACCGTTCGTCCATGGCTTTGGACGAAGTGAGACAAATTGTTCTACTCATTCTCTACATCAATCTTGGTCATCTCTTTTAGCAAACTTGATGACCGAGTTGCCTCGGGTCAGAGACGGGAGCCCGTTTAAAGATCTGTTGACGTGATGCCACCTGGACGAGGAGATCAGAGATCGACGAAATCGGAGCAGCCGCAACGGAGCGTGGGATGATGGTTAAAGAATGAAGGACTCGGATCATTCGGTATAACCCTTCTACCCTCTTTGTAGTTTGTTAGTTTAGCTTTAATGGTAGATCCGGGTTATAGTATGCGATAGCGCCAGTTATAAAAGTTTTTGTTCCGTATTTGGCGTCAGATTGACGGCCGGGGCACTACCGTAGACTTACATGGTATCAGAGCCTGACCATTAAGCTTTACTAACTTGTGCTAACGCGTTTAAAATATCGATCGAACGGATTTTCGAAAACCGCAAATTCCATGTCTAAAGTTTCTGTTGATTTTAAATCTGATCTAAAAATCATTTTGAGTATACCAGAAAATTGAGCAGGCTTTTTAAAGGACACTGGAGAAATACGATCGCCTGATCCGACCGTACGGCCGCAGATCCGCCGCCAAAGCCATGCTTTGGCTGCGGAAACGCGGCCGTCTTGGTGAATCAGAGGGTAGTTTTTCTTCTGGTGATTCAACTTGGGAAATTGTGGTTTCTGGAATTTTTCTTTTGGGCCCAGTTTTTGTTACTGTACAGCAGATGTATGTGGGGCCCACTTCGGGAAATTTAGTCGATCGAAATTTAAACGTGTTAGTTTACAGTACTTACATTATATCTCCGACCGTGAATGTCATTTGAGCGGTAAACCGCGTCTGATTGCTATAGTTCTTTTAGACGGATTTGCGAACGTGACATTCGCGTTGATGTTCTGTGTTGTGCTGTAATGTTGCGGATTTGTCGTGGTGGATAGCAGTGTGCAATGTTAGTGCAGTTTGCATTTATTTGTACATTTGATATTGCGGGGCGAGCGTCCAATATGTGGATTGCCGTCACTGCCTGTTTGTATAATATTTTTTTTGGGGCACGACCGGGCTGAGGTCGATGTACCCGTTGTACATATTTTTCATTTCTGTACTAGGTTTTACCCCGCGATGGAGTGCACGGATAGCCGGTTTTGGAGGGCAACGGGTCCGCATCTCATGGCTTTGAGAGGCAGAGGGGCCTCACTCTAGAATTGGCAGACTATTCGCTGCACTCGTAGGGGGTACAGGTTAACCCAAGGAGGGGTGCTCAAGTTACCGGATTCCGTGAAGTGCAGGGTGGTCCATTCACTTTGCTGTAGGGGGTTGCCTTGCTTCAGGTTTTGGCAGGTAACTTGCCGCACCAGTAGAGGTCTAGGTTTCATTACACAGGCTATCCACATGACCAGGGGAACGTCGGGTTTCAGCAGCGGCTCTATGAAATCCGGGGATCCCAGATTATCTGTGTTGTTCTGTGATGCTTATTACTTTTCTGTAATGTTGCATATTATCACGCCTGGAGCGATTATTGTATATTGGTATATATACTAGTAGATGTTGTATATGTTTTACACCCGCGCTGGTTCCGTCCCCGCTCTGTCGTTAGTTAAGTAACCTAACGGGTAATGACGGGACCCAGTGACGAATGCGGATGGCATATACGTACATTTTATTTTTCGTTCTTTTCTGGTGTGATTAATTGATGGGACTGTGTTGATTCTGATCAATGCAAAGGAAAACAAACCTGTTTGGATGTTGTTAGAACAGTTTTAAAAGGTGTTATTACAAAGACGTTTTCTTTTGTTTTGCACAGTGATATTCGGTTGGAATATCCTGCACCTCATTCGACGAGGCAAGGGCCGAGATCACTTCAATGGGAGTGACCCCTTGGCTAGAAGTTTACATCAGGGTAATAACTTCACTATAGTCGATTATATGTTTCTTTGCATCACGGTATTCAGTTGGAATATCATGTACCTCATTCCACGAGGAAAGAGCCGAGATCCCTTCACCGGGAGTGACCTCTTTAGCAAAGGTTTTCGCCACTATATTTTTATAAAAAGCTATCAGGTTCCTTCAGCGATATCAAGTTCATTACGTTAAAGGTTTTTCGCCAAAAACCAGCCGTAGCCCTCCGTCATTTCATATGAATGATCAGTAGTATTCAAGCTATGTTGGTCTGGCCCTTAGCCAGGACATAGTGATTGGTAGCTGCTGGGGTATTCACATATTGCATAGATAGATGCGTTGGTTTGGGACAGTCGTACAGCCTTGTTGGCCCTTAGTCATGGGCGAGTATGGGTGGGTTCAAATTGACAAAATAATGATGGGAAGAACTTGACATGTGATTTATGATGGGTTGGCCCTTAGTCACGATCATAAGAGCATGGGGTAAAAATCATATTGGGAGTTTCTAAAAAAACTGAAACTTGTCAGGCATGCGCATACCTTCTGGAGTGTGATAACGTGAGTGGATTCCGTCACGTATTATGCGATGAGAGTTGGATCCCGATTCCCACTGATGAGTTGGTTTACTCTTCGGGTGATCCCGATTGATTCTTCTTTCAGGTTTGGAGGAGAATTTGACAGTACAGTGGGAGGTTTCCTGATTAGATAAAGTGATAACCATTTTGATCTAGATTAGAGTGCACGCAGAGTGTTTCTTTTCTCTCTCTCTTTGGCAGCGACCTTTGAGCGACCCTAGACTATGACTCAGTGACCAAGTTGACCGAACCTTCTTAAAATACTGGCTTTTGCATTGTCTGAATTGCATAAGTCATTGCCACTCCTTCTTTTACCCTTTGCATTTCTTAGAACATCTCGTATCAATACGAGTATCCACTTCCATTGGATAGATCCATCGTATGGTTATATATGAACTCGAAGGGACTTCTTCGAGGATGGATCCAGGTTCAGGAGAAATAGAATTGGTTTATTCAGTTGTCTTTTATTATCACCTTCTCTCAGGTTGCGAGGGCTCCTTGGTTTAGGAGAGTACACCTATTACGCTTATTGGATAGTCTTTTTCCAAACCATAGACAGGTGCCGAAAGGTAGGGAATGAAGAAAACCAATTAGCCTAAGTAGGGTGTACAAAAGGTAATATGTAAAAACAAAATAAAGGGATTAGAAAGAGGGCAAAGTAAATTGCGACTGCTATCATTCACGACCAAACGAGTGCTTCATCGCCACTCCTATTTCACCTTTGCTTTTTTCCCCAGTTCGGGAGAAATAGAATAAGGTATTATTCAGTTGTCTTTTATCATCACCTTTTCTCAGGTTGCGAGGGCTCCTTAGTTTAGGAGAGTACACCTATTATGTTTACTGGATAGTCTTCTTCCAAACCATAGGCTGGTGCCGAACGGTAGGGAAGGAAGAAAACCACTTAGCCTAAAGGGGTGTACATAAGATAACGACTAAAGACAAATAAAGGGATTTGGAGAGATGGCAAAGAATTATACGGTTACAATCATGAATTGGATTATGGAAGAGGCATTACTAGGAATAGCAGGATACCTCTACGAAACATTTTCATGTTTTAGTGCATTGTTAAAGGAAAACTGTTTTCCCGATTAGATACTTACTCCAGGGTATGTATTTACCAGGTATGATTCTCACATCTGTATGGTTTTACAGATGATGAGTGGGAGGAAGTTATTGGGAATAAGGTGATCATCCTCATTATATCGGAATTCGTTGTAATTGGTGATATTTGAGGAAGTCGCCTGGGTTTTTACCGGACGACATGTATTTGGTTTTGAGTATCCGTTATTGTGCACCAATTTCAAAATGATATATCTGTATGTTTATTTTTATAAAGTGAGATATAACTTTTTGATATTATGTCGATGACATTTACCTACATCAGTTGACGATTGGGTAAGGAGCATTGAACAGCGGAGTAGTTCTTAACCATAAGTACAGTTTTCAACCTACGATGCACAGGTTTTGAGTTATTCAACTCAGCGGACTTATACAAAGTATTGTATGTTGTCCAGTGTCCATCAGGATAAAGGGGTTGGTCCTCGTACCATGTTCTGTTTACTTATGACTTCTCTAGTTTTTAGACAAGTGTTTCGTAGAAATACAAGGTCTAAGTTTTGAGAAGTTGTGGGTATAGGAATAAAGTAGAGAACCAGATATCGCAAGTATCGGGATTCTTCAAAGAGATCGAAGATGTAGATTCTTGTGATTGGTATTCAAGTAATGGTCTTGAGAAACTTGTTTCTCTTTCAGGTTACTCATAATTGGATGTATTCCTAAGTTGAGTAATGCTGATTAGCCTCTTTCCATTAAGTTGATATGCACTGGAGACAGCTGCATGATTTGAATCTGGTTCCAATTAAATAAGTGCCAAAGTTTCTATATTGGATATAGAATGGTTCATATCTTAACGATGTTAAGGTACGGGGAGTTGTCCGGCTTATGCTTAAAACCAGACTCTGGATAACTCTAGGCACGTTTCTGTAATGGCAGTTTGGGGTTGGCTCGGGCTATGTCGAGGGTTGATTTTCTACCATCTGGAAGATCGATAGTGATATTGTTCTTGACTCGCCACAGTTTTAGTAAAATGGATTTTTTCAGAAAACAGTAGTGGGAGTATGGTAGAACTGGAAGTGATTCCAGAACCGCAAACGATTACGGAAAATTTAATAGGACCTAAAGATTCAATCAAGATTGACATTCCAATAGCCACTCCGCAGATATGGTGGGTAACCTCAGACACCCGAGAGGTACTCCGGTAGCCTCAAGGACAGTGACAGGGAGGTTCTTATCTACCCAGACTTGACACTACTGTTGTTCCAGGCTATGAGACCCGGTAGGAGGATAAGTATAGCGTCGTTCTAAACTAGCTTTAGAAGTGCACGTATATATTATTCTGCCAGAGGGTAGTTGTGGTCAGTGGGAGCAACGGGAGCATAGTGGGCAAGTAGCTTATGTCTATTTATAGACTAGAGCAGTTATAGCGGAGATAGATCATCTAATTTTGATGTGACAGTCATGGGTTTGACTTCATCAGAATAGGGGATGGATCTGTTGAGAAGGTAGTAGGGTGTGTGATGTCCTGGTATTTAGATGACATACACAGAGTAGGAAGTAAAATTCCTATACTACGATCGGTTGTACTGTGGTCGTCACACAGTTGTTTCTCCAGACAAGATATGGATATAATATCTGACATTCTGGTTTTTAGATCTATGGTTTTAGATCTGGATTTGGGTAGTTTCCCAATGTGGGTACTTTGACAGTATTCTAATGGTTTTTAGAATAAATGACTCCTGGCATGGTGGTGTACCTGCAGGTGATGGAGTCACCCTCTCTAAAGGTGTCTTACAGACTAAAGGGGAGAGGGATGTGCATGATTGGCAGATCACATGCTTAGACAATTGAGTCAATCGTGAGATGCCAAGTACCACACCAGATGTTGTTTTTGCACTAGATGCGATAAGTTTATATTAATCCAATCCTGGAGAAACATAAGGAAGCAGTTTTAGAACATAAGTGCATGTTCTACGGATTTGATGACAGCAGCCTCCTTCGGGAGACGGTTATCATTCCAGGCTTCAAAGGTGACATGGATGACAGAGTGATTGTCAGAGTTATAGTTTTCCCTCTGACGAAGGGGGCAGTATTATGGACAGGTGGTCCAAGAGCATACTGTGGGAGGCATGGTGCAGGATACTGATTAGGTTCAGTTGACAATACAGTCTAAGAAGTTTGGATTTGGAGTTCATTTATGAACTAGGTCCCATCAGATATCCAGACATATTCTAAGACATGTATTACTCGATTCGGGAGATGGCTTTCTCCGCGAACTTGAGATTAAGAGAGACATAGAAAGAAACATCAGGGCGGATCCACTCACTGAGGCTATTTCTCGAACACAAGAGTTTTACAAACGGGCTTTGTGAAACTGATTAGTAGAGGAGTTGGGTGTTCGGTATCACACGGGCTGTGAGTATGCAATATCGCAATAATTAGCCTTAAGTGCAAGTGGGAGATTGTTGGATATAGTGCCCTCTAAGTCAATTATTGGATCGCAGGTACGTGATTGCAATGATTGAGGAGGACCTATACCGGTAGGACAGTCTTGCTCGAGATAATAGTATGCTATCTGGTTTGTCTTTATTAGTCGTGTACAGGTTCAGGTGACTGATCACTGTTACACGTTGGTAGAGCCCTTAGGATCTTACTTGACTACCAACAGTATGAGGGCGATCATATACGTGAGAGTTGGGTAGTCTATAAGCACTTTCTTAAAAGTTGTCCCTAGTCGTGGGAGTTTCGAGACAGGGCATCGATACTCCGGAGTAGACTAGTGTATAAAGTCGAGACCCCGACGAGGGGCGGTGGCCGTTCTCACAAGCCACTGGTGTCAGTTGGATCACCTAAGATGTATACAGGTGCTCATTGGGTTATGAGTACACCGGAAAGGACTCGCCGGGAATCTGCTAGTTGGTATTATACCTATCGTCAGATAGCAGTTTCCAGCTGACATGTGTACAGGTTAGTTCATCGACCTGAGATCATCAGTTGTCTCGTGTGAGTTCCTACTGTGCTTTGATTTCTACCCTACCACGGCTCAAAAGAATTGTACAAACAGGTATTTTTTGGGTACAGTCCCGAGCCACATGGAGGCAGGTGAGCGGATCGGCAGGGGATTCGTCTCTCCCGGTATTGGGGGTGAGATCGCGTTGTGTCTAGGAGAGCCATTACACCAAGTCCTTGGCCAAGGCAGGTGAGATTTACTGGTCGGTACTCCAGTAGTATCTCAGGATGTTCTGGGCTTGTCTCCGACACGACTTATACCGCTTTTGGGGGTTTGACGTTACCAGCCCCCTAGGCCCGATATGCGATACTCATAGACAAACGGACCGGACTGTATGTATATTGTCACTGTTAGGCTTAGTAGGGTTTCAGGATGAGTTCGCTCATCGGCTACCCTTGAGGTCAGTACATGGGCAGCCGTTACGCACAACTAGTGCCGCTGACGGCTTGTGGTTAAACCCACTGCCAGGGTACTGATGAGTCATTAGAGTCCCCCACATATAGTTTTCCAAGTTCGGGCGAAACGTTGTAGAGGCCGTATGGTTTTATGGCAGGGTTCGGAAAATGCACGTGCGTTTACGCACGTGTTATATTTCGGGCAGATAATACTAGTGGGCTTTGGTTTAAGCCGGATCCGAGTATTATACTGTGTAGATATAATATCTTTGTCTTAGTTGCATTTGTATTCGGTCGTAATACAAATGCGGGTATTTTTATACTGTTACGGGGTTATCCTGAAATTCGTTTCGGGATCGCTTTTGGAAGTTGCCAGTTTTCTATCACCCATGTTAAACATTCGGTTAAATTCGGATTTATCTTTTCTTCACTTGGGTGAGTCATGAGGTGAGTCGTGGTTCTAGAAGCTTCTAGATTGGTGACTAGGTTCATGAATCTTTGGTTGCATTAATTGGGTAGTGACTAGGTTTAGATGAGTCATTCATTGCATTAATGCATTTTGTTTGTGCTAAGATATTTCTTCATGATACATTATTGCTTAAGGTTACCTTCCTTGTTCCTATACTCACCCCCACCTCTACAAAATGTGGCCGGCCATTCTTGTGAGAGATAGATGGTTGTTGATTAAAAAGTTTATGTGATTTGGTGTATGGAAATTTCATAGCTCATTTCTCATTTCATATCATTCCAAAAGGCAACTTCATTAACCGTTCGTCCATGGTTTTGGACGAAGTGAGACAAAGTATTCTACTCATTCTCTACATCAATCTTGGTCATCTCTTTTAGCAAACTTGATGACCGAGTTGCCTCGGGTCAGAGGCGGGAGCCCGTTTAAAGATCCGTTGACGTGGTGCCACCTGGACGAGGAGATCGGAGATCGACGAGATCGGAGCAGCCGCAACGGAGCGTGGGATGATGGTTAAAGAACGAAGGACTCAGATCGTTCGGTATAACCCTTCCACCCTCTTTGTGGTTTGTTAGTTTAGCTTTAATGGCAGATCCGGGTTATAGTATGCGATAGCGCCAGTTATAAAATTTTTGTTCCGCATTTGGCGTCAGATTGACGGCCGGGGCGCTACCGTAGATTTACAGCGGTTATCCGATATTGATCATTGTATATTTGTTGTATCCTATACTCTCCATCTACCATTATCATGTATTGATTTAGAGACTTGATGTGAGGACGATATTGTATATTATTTTGTGACTTGGAGGTCTTTTATGCAGTTTTATTTATATCATCTTTTATTTCTTCGCTACGGCGTCGTATATCTGTTGTGGTGGTTGTTTTCCACCTTTGGGTGTGTATTTGCTCCCGTTTGGGGATGCTTTATTTATATCTTTGTTGTACCCCTTTTTGGGGCTGGTTTTTACAAAGGAGGTGCTGCCAAAATTTTAAAGGAAATAAAGTTGGGCTTTAAAGAATTTGGGTTGAGATTTCAAAAGTTTTAAAATTGTTATTATCACTTACTACTTTTGATAGTTTAGATTGCTGGGTTTTCGGCTTACTTAAATTGCGTTACGCCTGTAGACGTTGCGTAGTTTAAGGGCCGTCACGTGCCAATTTCGGGTCGTGACAAAGTTGGTATCAGAGCGCTAGGTTTTACCTTTCGGAGTGTGGCCTGACCTTGATATGATGGAGTAGGTAGCTTAAGCAAAGTAACGTAGTGTGTGTATGTCCGCGGCATACATACGACACGGCACTCCGCCTAAAGTGACATAAGTACTAATTGCTTGAAATTCCTTCCTTGATGATACATATCCTTGTGATTCGATTTCCGTGTTTTTGTCGAATCCTTTTTCCATTTATAGCCTTTGCCGCCGATGACTATGAGGACTCAAAGAGGTGCAGCGAGGGCCGAGGTCAGAGTTGACTCGTTTGGGACGAGGATTCACCAGGATGGTACGCTCGCTGTACAGGAGCAGATGGATCCGCCTTCGATAGATCGTATCGCTAGGTTTGAGGTAGAGATGCAGGACTTGCGCCAGACGATGAGGTCGTTGGTTAAGGCCAGTCGAGCGCAGCGACAGGAGGTTGCCACCCTTGTTACCCAGTTGTTCCTTGCGATCAGCGCACAACATAGTGTTACGTATACGGCACCAGTGGACGCAGCCCTATTCGATGAGGAGCGTCTTTCCGAGACATTGGGAGTTCGAGGACAGAGGTGGGCTCGTGCAGGTGTACCAGCCCAGAGATAGAGGTTCGGTCGCCGTAACAAGTTTCGTGCACGTGTGAGAGTAGCAGAGGCTTTGGACGAGGACAGTTGTTTAGCTCTCATCCCCAGGAGGGTCAGCAGCCATGAAGTGGATGTTTTCGATGCGGGAGCCTTCATCACTTCATCAGAAATTGTTCCTTAGCACCGCGTCAGGCTTGTGTTCAGAGAGGTCGCGGTCGCGGAAGGTTCGCTCAGAGGGGACAGGTTGGCAGAGGAGGAGTTCAGCCTGTTGCGGGTAGGGGGCAGACACGAGAGTTTCCTTCTACTCATTGGGACGCACGGGCGTCCAATGCAGAGTTTTCAGGTATTCTTAATTCGTATGTTCTTTTGATGAGCTTGTTTGTTTTACACACTTTGTGCCGTGGTTGGGCCGAGAGTCGTGTTATCTAGATCAGCCGTTTATTGTGTTAACTTCTGTCAGCGATTCTTTTGTTGCGCGACACGTGTTTCGGTCGTGTGCCAATCGGATAGGAGATAGAGATTCGTCCATCGTTTTGATCCTTTTAGAGATGTTGGACTTTGACGTTCTCCTGGGCATGGACTGGTTAGCTACGTGCTAGGCGTCTGTGGACTGCCGCGAGAAAACAGTCAGGTGTTGTTTTCCCGGCAAGTCAGTTCTTATTGTGCAGGGGGACAGTGGTGCCGCCTCTCACAGCTTGAATTCAGCCTTTTTCGCTAGTCGGATTTTGAGGAGAAAATGTTGAGGATTCTTGGCTTTTATTTAGGATACGGAGCCACAGTGGGTTCGTTGGACCGGGTTCTTATCGTGCGAGAGTTTTCCGACGTTGTTCCAGATGAGTCGGCGGAGCTTAGGGAGCTTAAGGATCAGCTACAGAGTTGCTAGTAGGGGGGCTTGTGCGTCTAAGTGTTTCGCTTTGGGGAGCTCCTATTCTGTTCGCCAGGAGAAGGTCGGCAGTTGAGGTTGTGTATTGATGGATCGTCAATTGAATCGAGTTACGGTGCGGATAGGTATCCTTTACCTCGCATTGACGATTTCTTTGATCAGCTCCAGGGTGCGAGACATTTTCTAAGTTTGTTTGGGATCAGGTCATCATTGGTTGCGGGTTCGGAGTGATGACATTCCGAAGACTGTTTTTATGCGCGCTACGGGCAGTATGAGTGTTGGTGGTGTCGTTGGACTCACCAATGCCCTAGCAGCATTCGTGGATATGATGAACCAGATTTTTTCAGGCCGTTCCTCGACCAGTTTTTTGTTGTGTCATTGATGACATTCTGGTCTTTTCCAAGAGTCGTGGGGAATGCGAGCAGCACTTGAGGATTTGTTTTGTAGACATTGGGAGAGCACCAGCTGTTTGCTAAATTCTCGGAGTGTTCCTTCAGGCTTGATTGTGTTGACTCCTAGGTCTTGTACTTACGGGAGACGGCTTTTGTATGGACCCGAGGAAGATCGAGACCGTACAGCTTTGGCCCAAACTTGTGTACGGGATGGAGGTCCGCAGATTTTTGGGCTTAGTAGGTTTTTACCGCCGTTTCGTGCAGGATTGCTAGTGTATCGCTGCACCGTTGACTGAACTGACCGGAAAGGAGGTTCCTTTTCTTTGGACTGAGGCATGCGTGCGGAGTTTTCAGCAGTTGAAAACTCGATTGACAACTGCACCAGTTCTTTCTTTACTTTCTGGTTCGGGCGACTTTGTTGTTTGCTATGGTGTTTCGCGAGTGGGGTTCGATTGTGTACTGATGTGACACTATAGAGTTATCGCTTTTGCTTCCTGACAGTTGGGGGAAGTATGAGCAGGATATCTATTTCATGATCTGTAGATGGCCGCGGTGGTCGTGCGTTGAAGATTTGGAGACACTACTTGTGTGGAGAGTCATGTCAGATTTTCACGGACCACCAGAGCTTAATGTACATCTTCCTACAACGGGTTTTG
Source organism: Agapanthus africanus (assembly GCA_030015575.1). Taxonomy (NCBI): domain Eukaryota; kingdom Viridiplantae; phylum Streptophyta; class Magnoliopsida; order Asparagales; family Amaryllidaceae; genus Agapanthus; species Agapanthus africanus. Next base: position 468,209,233 of record JASDDO010000001.1, read on the forward strand.
ATTGTTGAGACAGCGCCGTCGGATGTGGCTTGTGAAGGATTGTGTTTGTGAGATCCTCATTACCCGTGGTAAGGCGATTGTGGTAGCTGATGCTGGAGTCGTAGGCCCGGGGTTAGCTTGTCCCAGTTGTGCGCAGTTCTATGACAGTCTTCTGCAGATTTACAGTTCTTATGCGATCGTTGACTACAGCTTAAGTTCGCCTCTACTGAGGGGACAGCTTGCTCATGTCTGCGCCCGTGCTTTTTTCCTTAATCGTTTTCGTGAGGTACAGCTCGCCGATGCTCATTTGTCAGAGATTCTTGAGCATACTCGGCTGGGTAAAGATTCGGAGTCCTTGATTTATGACCAGGGCGTGCTACGTTTAGGGACGCGTTGTGTGTACCTGTTACTGATGGGTAGAGATGCGAAATCCTAGAGCAGGCACATCAGTCAGCTTTATGTGTTCATTCTAGTTCCACCAATATGTGACGTGACTTGTGAGATAGTTACGGGTGGGTAGGGATGAAGAGTGAAGTTTCGGATTTCGTTTCAAGGTGTCTATCTTATTGTGAGCTAAGGTTGAGCATTTGAGACTAGCTGGAGAGTTGCAACCTTTAACCGTTTCGGAGTGGGAATGGGAGCAGATCTCCATAAACTTCGTTGTGGTGTCTACCCAGTCTAGGCAGGGTGTGACTCCATTTGGGTGTTTGTTGTTCGGTTATGCTCAGTTTGCTCAGTTGTTCTTCGTTAAGTTTGTGCGTTGCACGGAGTTCCTTCATGTGTTGTATCCAATAGAGGCACCATGTTCGCTTGCCGTCTTTGGCAGAAGCTTCAGGAAGCCTTGGGTACTGGTTGAGCTTTAGCTCCGCTTTTCCATCCGCAGGACGATGGTTTGTGAGAGCGGGCTATACAAACTCTGGAGGATATGCTTATGCGTGCGTACTAATTATTGTTGGCAATTGGGATCGTCACTTGCCATTGTTAGGGTTCTCCTTCGATAGCTGTTATCAGGAGACATTCCAATTGGCAACCTTTAGGCCTTATTTGGTAGGTGGTGTCGATCGCCGTTCTGTTTTTCTGACTCCGCGAGAGTAGGATTTTTGGACCCCGGCTAGTCGAGACGCTTCAGAGATGATCCAGTTGATTCAGGTCAGGATGAGAGCAGCCCAGTGCAGACAGAGGTCTTATGCCGACCGTGGTGGTCGCAGACTTGAGTTCGCAGTGGGAGATCATGTATTCCTACTGATTTTCCGATGAATGACGTGTTGAGTTTTGGGAAGTTTATCCCAGGATTGTAGGTCCTTTTGAGATCCTCAAGCGAGTTAGTTCTGTTGCCTATAATTTTGCACTTCCGCCCAGATTATTGAGTATTCACCTCGTTTCCTTGTGTCAATACTTCACAATTACCTTCATGACCTTTCTCACATGATTCAGCACCAGACCATATAATCTTGACCGCGATCTTTCGTTCACCGACAGCCGATAGTGTTAGTGGATCGGAAGGTGGAGAAACTTTGGTCAAGGGTCTTGCCATCTGTGGAGGGTTTTCTTTGGCGTAACCGTATAGTAAGGTGATCACTTGGAAGGCTGCGAGCGAGATTTGGAAGTTTTGTACTCATCTCCTTGAAAGTACGCATAGTGAGAATTTTAAATTCGGGGATGAATTTTCTTTAAGGGGGAGATTGTAACGCCTTAGATTTAGATTAGTGTTAGTTTGACGGTAATGCGGGTTTTTTTGGTAAAAAGTTTACCAATTTGGGTTCCTCACATTTTATAACATTTAATTAATAATTTATTATTATTTGTTATGGCATGCACACACATGTGCATGTTTATGTGAGGGTGTGTTTGTGTAATCTAGTTTAGTGACCATGACAACTTAACCCTAATCCTAATCCTTTGCTTTAATCCTAATCCCTTGCTTTGCCTTAACCTTAAATCCTAGATATTTGTTGTGGGAGATATTTGTTTTGTTTTGGATTTGGGAAGAGGTGGCATGGTGACTCACTTGATAGCATGGCTTGCTTTAATGGTGAGTTATTGCATGGTGCATTCACCTTAACCTCGCCTCTCTCTCTCTTTTCTTCTCACCTCACTCATTTCTCTCTCACTTTATCCCTTATCATTTTCTTTCATCTTTCCTTCATCTCAACTGAACACTTGAACTATCCTTCATCAAAACCTACACTAATCTTCACAAAATCTCACAAAAATCACATCTTTAGACTTATTTTGCATCTTGGATGCCTTGGAGCTTGGAAAGCTAGGATCTTTGAGCTTGTGGGTGTAGGTAATGATCTCTGTCTGTTTTTTATGATGTTATAGTGTTGTGTAGTCTTTTAGTTTTAGTTTAGAACGCTTAAGGTATTGTTTCGTGCAAATATCGTATTTTTAGTGTCATTTGTGATATCTGTGATCTGTTGTGACCCCGAGAGTATACTAGAAAATAAAACAATGTAGTTGTGTTGTACTATAGGCCCTAAGCCTTCACCTGAAGCACGAACCCCAGGGGCTCGGTTTTGGCCGGCGACTTTCCTTGAAAATCCGGCGACCTCGGATTTTGTGTGGGGTTTTGGGTTGGGTTTTTCAGGGTAGCTGTATGCTTTGGTTTAGGTGTGTTTGGTCCTGTTTGATTTTTGGGTTTTCTCTGTATACAAAATCTGGGATCACATAACTAGTTTCTTGTGTTACGATTACATGTGTTACGTTATACGACACGGTTCGTGCACTTTGCGTGGTTTTTCTCTTGGGTTGGTTTCGTAGTGTCGCTGTGCACGTTAGCCACAATACGAACACTTGAGAGTATGTTTTGCGTTGGTGCGTCGGTCAAGCATAGTTTGTACGTATTTTGGGTCGATTGCTAATATATACTTACTTTGTTGTTTTGTGATTTTAGGATCGCAGGCGGGGACTTCGGACGCTGCACAGAAAGGGAAGCGAGTGGTTGGCTTTACTTAGCAAGGATCGTTGTGAGTAGATTTAACATCTACAGAGGAATCGCCCGCATGACGTTATGCGTCTGGGCTAGATTAAATGACATGACTATTAGTTAGAAGTATTCGGATATTTATTGTGCATGTGTACCTTTATTGCATACCTCATTTAACTATTGTGTAGGGACTTAGTACTAATGAGATACAACACCATTATTGACGGTTCATGTTTCACGAGCACTAATTGTATGCTACACACACACCGTCAATAATTACCATGACACGCACAACACCTATACATATGTGATATTGTATTGTTTAGGGATATTGAGACATGATCCTTATTTTCCTTCGTGCATATGACATATAGCATACCTGTATACCTACATGCTTACACATATGTCTTGACATGCTTATATGCTAGTTACCCATATACCTATATGGTACTGTACCATTAGTGATAGGTATATACACATGTGAGACATAGCTACATGTACATCTTGCATACATACTTACAATTATACCTGGAGGGTATTACATCATTACTGATAGGTAGATACATATACCTTGCTATACCTACATGTTTACACATATATCTGGCTATAGCTACATGTTCACCTTTATTTGATGTTATATGGACTTGGAGAATTTAGGAACCATATGATATATATATTAATTTATTGCAGTTAAATAGCGGCTTTTCCTTTATATGCTTACATTACAGTTTTATGTTGCATATATTTGAAAAACCCGTTTTCTCTTGATATGATATTCCAGCAGCCACTATGAGTTTTATCGGTTCTGATATATATACCCCATACGAGGAGGTGTCGTGGGCCATGTGCGGGTACATGGTGGGGCCGGAGGTACCCCGGGGCAAGAAAGGTATGTCGACGGACCACGCCGATGAGCCTGACAGGGAAATCATACCTATCGGTGACAGTATTTTAGACTCGGCGGTTATCATGGGGATATCGACCGGAGTTATATACGTATGGATACGTCGAAAGGCGAGGGTCGAAGCTGGGCACTCGGGTTTTCGAGATAGCGTATGATACGTACCTATCAGAGCCAGTCGTGGTGACAGCACCTGATAGATCGGTATTTATGTGCCGATACTAGACACTTGTTTTCAAGATATTTTTACTCCTAAGTATATATAACCGTGGAATGGGACGCTGTTATATATGCATATATGTATATATTAGTGGTATGGGACGCTAATATATATGTATACATATCTAAATTATATACATCATCATAATGATTCATGCAAATATAGTTATTCATTTCATGAAACTTGCTCGATATTGGATATAGGATATATGAGATTTACTTGATATTGGATACAGGATATATGAGATTTACTTGATATTGGATACAGGATATATGAGATTTACTTGATATTGGATACGGGATATATGCGATTTATTTGATATTGAACACTCAGGATATATGAGACTTACAGGATATGAGAGCCAATTTGGGGGCTGATTTGAGAAAATTGGGATTTGGATTGTCTTGATGGACTTTGGTCCTGCCACGAGGTTAGGATTCCGTGAGGATGACATGTTTTATCCCATACTCCGCATTTATTTTATATGCATTGCTTCATGTATTAGTAGTACCTGATAGAGTATTTTTCATGACTGTTGCATATACATATTGCCATATTATTGCTTCATGTATTAGTTGTACCTGATAGAGTACCTTTCATGACTGTTGCATATACATATTGCCATATTATTGCTTCATGTATTAATTGTACCTGCTAGAGTACCTTTCATGACTGTTGCATACATATTGCCATTTATTGCTATCTGCTTGCATATGTTAGATTCGCGCTGTACGTGCATACTTGTGATTACCTGCATATGTTATTTACTATTCACGAGTTGGCAACTCACCCCCGTTGTGCCATAGTGTTTTGCAGGTTGTTCCTCAGAGTAGTCGAGGCAGGACTTTTCATCTATCGTATCATCTTTTGCTGCGGATACCGCTACGGCTGACTGTGTACAGTTTAGCTATAGGTGATTTTTGCGGTTATCCGATGTTGATAATTATATATTCGTTGTATCCTGTACTCTCCATCTACCATTATCATGTATTGACTTAAAGACTTGATGTGAGGACGATATTGTATATTATTTTATGACTTGAAAGTCTTTTATGCAGTTTTATTTATATTATCTTTTATTTCTTCGCTACGGCGTCGTATATCTGTTGTGGTGGTTATTTTCAGCCTTTGGACGTGTATTTGCTCCCGTTTGGGGATGCTTTACTTATATCTTTGTTGTACCCCTTTTTGGGGCTGGTTTTTACAAAGGAGGTGCTACCAAAATTTTAAAGGAAATAATGTTGGGCTTTAAAAAATTTGGGTTGAGATTTCAAAAGTTTTAAAATTGTTATTATCACTTACTACTTTTGATGGTTTAGATTGCTGGGTTTTCGTATTACTTAAATTGCGTTACGCCTGTAGACGTTACGTAGTTTAAGGGCCGTCACGTGCCAATTTCAAGTCGTGCCAAAAATATTTTAAGTCAACCCAAAATATCTCAAGTCAATAAAATATCTTACAACAAAATAAAAAAACAAGCATGCTTGAATAGTAACAATAAGTCACTATAAAGCCATGCCACAAAAAATTCAATAAACACCTCATTCTCTCCACCTCATTAACCATTTAATCTTAAATGGTTAAAACTAAATAAGGTGGTATCTTCTAGAAGCACCTTGTAATAAATTAAAAAAATACCTCTCATCCGTATATACATACTAGTATCCGTATTCCGAAAAATACGAATACAATGAGACGAAAATAATCCAACAATATAATACTAGAATCCGGCTTAAACCAAAGCCACCAGTATTATCCGTCTGAATCCTGATACGTGCACAAATGCACGTATATGATCGAACCTTGCCGTAAAACCATACGGCCTCTACATCGTTTCGCCCGAAGCAGAGAAACCCTCTGTGTAGGACTCTAAAGACTCGTTAATATGCTGGAAGTGGGTTTAACAGTAAGCACATCAGCGACACTAGCTGTACGTAACGTCTACCCAGGTATTGAGCGAAAGGGAGCTCGACGAGCAAACTCATCCGAACCCCTACTGAGCCTGTCCGTGACAATATCCGTACAGTCTGGTCTGTTCGTCTAAGAATATCGCATAACGAGTCTAGGGGGTGGATAAAGTCAGACCCCTAATAAGGCGACATTTCGTGTCGGTATGAAGCCCATCACCCAGTGAGAAACTACTGATCCAAATCAGTAATTCTCGATTACCTTGGCTAAGATTTTCTGGAGATGGCCACCCGTGCACTGCGTGACATCAACCCCCAATACCGGGAGAGACGAATCCCCGACGATCCGCTCACTGCCTCCATGTGGCTCGGGACTGTACCCAACTAAAACCTGTTTGCACGACTCCTTTGGCCGTGGTAGGGTAGTAATCAAAGCACATTGGGATCTTATACGAGACAAATGACGATCTCAGGTCGATAGACTAACCTGCACACATGACATCTGGGAACTGCTATCTGACAATAGGTATACTACCAACTAGCAGGTTCCCGGTGAGTCCGTCCAGTGTACTCGTAACCTAATGAGCACCTGTATACTATCTTAGGTGAATAAACTAACACCAATGGCTTGTGAGACCTGACCACCGCCCCTCGTCGGGGTCTGGATCAGTATACACTAGTCTACTCTGGAGTATTGATGCCCAGTCTCGAAAATCCCACGACTAGGGACATTTAAGGATGTGCTTATAGACCACCCAGCTCCCACGTATATGATCGCCATCATAATGCTGGTAGTCAAGCAAGAATCCTATGGGCTCTATCAACATGTAATAGTGATCTGTAATACCACATAAAGCATGTATATGATGATAAAGAAAAACCAAATAGCATACTATCATTATGAGTAAGACTGTTCTATCCGTTTAGGTCCTCCCTCAATCATCTCAATCGCGTGCTTGCGATTCAATAATTGACTTGAGGGCACTTTAGCCAACAATCTCCCACTTGCACTTAAGGCTAATTATTGTGGTGTCGCATACTCATAGCTCGTGTGATACTGAACACCCAACTTCTCTACTAATCAGTTTCGCAAAGCTATGAAACTATTGTGTTCGAGAAATAGCCTCAGTGAGTGGATCCTCTCCAATGTTTCTTTCTATATCTCTCTTTATCTCGACTTCGCGGAGAAGGATCATCTCCCGAAATGAGCAATACTTGTCTTAGAATTTGTCTGGATATCTGATGGGACCCAGTTCATAAATGAACTCCAAATCCAACAAACTTCTCAGACTGTATCATCCACTGAATATAATCAGTATCCTGTACCGTGCCTTCCACAGTAGCCACTTGGACCACCTATCCAACAAACTATCCCTCAAAAGAGGGCAAACTATAACTCAGACAACCACTCTGTCATCCTGGTCATCTTGGAAGCCTGAAATGATAACCGTCTCCCAAAGGAGGCTGCCGTTACCATATCCCAAGAACATCCACTTATGTTCATAACTACTTCCCAACGTTTCTCCAGGATTGGATTAATATATATGCTTATTGCAGCCAGTGCAAAAGCAATATCTGGTGTGGTACCTGACATCTCATGATTGACTCAATTGCCTAACCAAGTGATATACCTATCATGCAACTCCCTCTTCCCATCAGTCTGTAAGACATCTCTTTAGAGAGGGTGACTCCATCATCTGTGGGTAAACTACCACGCCAGGAGTCGTCCATTCTAAAACACTTTTAGGATAATGTTAAAGTACCCAAATTGGGACACTTCCCAAATTTAGATCTAAAACCATAGATCTAGTGACCAGAATTCCTGATATTTTATCCATATCCCATGTGGAGAAACACCTTGTGACAACCACGGTATATAACCGATCGTAGTATAAGAAGAGCTATCCCTATCAAGTGCATGTCATCCAAATACCTGGACATCACTCTTTATTACCTTCTTACCAGATCCATCTCTTATTCTGATGAAGTCAAAACCTATGACTGTCACATCAAAAATAGATGATCTATTTCCGATATACCTGCTTTAGTCTACAAATAGACATAAGCTAATTGCCCACTATGCTTCCGCTGCTCCCACTGACTACAACAACCTTCTAGCAGAGTCATATACACATGCACATTCTAAAACTAATTTAGAACGATGTCATACTTATCCTCCTGCCAGATTGTTGGTTATAGTACCCTCAAGTCATTTATTGAATCGGAGGCACGCGATTGTGATGATTGAAGGATGACCTATACGGGTAGAACAGTCTTACTCGAGATGATAGTATGCTATCTAGTTTGTCTTTATTATCATGTACATGCATTAGGTGGCATTACAGATCACTATTACATGTTGATAGAGCCCATAGGATTCTTGCTTGACTACCAGCATTATGATGGCGATATAAGCACATCCTTAAATGTCCCTAGTCGTGGGAGTATCGAGACTGAGCATCGATACTTCGGAGAAGACTAGTGTATACGTAAAGAGACCCCGACGAGGGGCGGTAGCCAGTCTCACAAGCCATTGGTGTCAGTTAGTCACCTAAGATAGTATACAGATGCTCATTGGATTATGAGTACACTGGACGGACTCGCTGGAAACATGTTAGTTAGTATTATACCTATTGTCAGATAGCAGTTCCCAGGTGATAAGAGTACAGGTTTGTCTGTCGACCTGAGATCGTCATTTGTCTCGTGTGAGTTCCCACAGTGATTTGATTATTACCCTATCACGGCTCAAAGGAGTCGTGCAAACAGGTTTTAGTTGGGTACAGTCCCGAGCCACATGGAGGAAGTGAGCGGATCGTCGGGGATTTTTTTCTCCCGGTATTGGGGGTTGATGTCGTGTTGTGCACGAGTGGCCATCACCAGAAATCCTCGGCCGAGGTGGACGAGAATTACCGATTTGGATCAGTAGTTTCTAGTGGGTGATGGGCTTCATACCGACATGAAATTTCGCATTATTAAGGGTCTCACTTTATCCACCTCCTAGACTCGATATGTGATACTCATAGACGAACAGACCGGACTGTATGGAGATTGTCATAGACAGGCTCAGTAGGGGTTCGGATGAGTTTGCTCGTCGCCCTTCCTTTCGCTCAATACCTGGGTAGCCATTACGTACAGCTAGTGCCGCTGACGTGCTTGTGGTTAAACCCACTGCCAGCGTATTGACGAGTCTTTAGAGTCCCATATAGAGGGTTTCCCTGGTTCTGGTGAAACAATGTAGTGGCCGTATTGGATACGTGCAGGGTTCTTATTGATTGATTGTACTATGTATCCGGACTTTCGATCGGACAGTTGATAATACTAGCCGACTCGGGTTTGAGCCAGATTATTAAATCAAGTATTGATTTAATAATTTACATATATATATTTCCATATGTATATTCTAGTATTATGTTCTTTGTGTTATTCTATCTCTTCGGGTATTCGTGTTTCGGTACGAATACAGGTATGTATATACTGTAGAATGTAATCCGTATTTGTCCAGAAAACATTCTAGAATATGGACACCTCATATTGGTTTGACCGTTTATATTAAATGGATTATGAGGTGGCAAAGACTTTATGGGAGTATGGTGAGGACCATGCAAGCATAGTGTGCACAAATGAATTATTAATTCATTTGTGCATACTATTCAAGTATGGGTACATTTTAAAAATGGAAAATATCTTTGGTAAAACCTATTCTTGTGTGTGTTTTTCCACACTTGATTGACTTGCTCATTGTTGGAAAATAGAAGAGAGATGGTTCATTCTTGAGAGCTCTCTTTTCCTCACCATTTCCTTCACTCCTCTTGAGTTTCTTGAGCTCCCTCCACCTTCATCTTCCTCCTTCTCTCAACGCTCTCATGTGTTGAGAATCATGAGAGGAGGTGAGCTGAGATAGATAAACACTTAGTTCACTCACTACATCCTACGAATTCTAGACTAGCATCCTAGAATCCCTAGTTACTTCACTTGCATTCATTATGTGGAGCTAGAGCCATGACTACATCCCTCGGGTGGATCATCTTCGACGGAGGAAGACCGGCGGCCAAGTTCGTTCGAGCATGCCTCAAGGAGCTTAGGAAGGTGATGGAAGACCGAAAGACTTAGTTCTTTTGGTATAATCACTTTAACCCTTTAGCTAGACTCTTTATTAGTTGCTAGTATAGGTTTATGGTTTCGATCTTGGGGCGGGTTTTCTTTGCGCCAAAATTTTTAAACGCCAGTTTTTGTTCCGCATCGGCCACGGTAGATGGCCAGGGCGCCGGCGAAACCCAACGTGGTATCAGAGCCACCCATAAACCAATACTAACTAGTTTGCGCAAGGTTAGAATATCGATCGACCAATTTTTCCGAATCAAAATTCCATTTTCTCATGCCCGCTATCGATTTTAAAATGTGTTCAAAAAATCTTTCAGAAGATCTTAGAAATCTGTGCAGGCATTTGTAGGGGACCACAAGAAATTTGGGCAACTGAACCATCAAATTGGCCGCGGAAGCGCCGCATTAGATGCCTATTTGCGGCAGTTCCGCGACCGTCTTATGGCGAAATTGCACCAAATTTCTCGTGGCACTCTCTGACATGGAAATTTGATTTTTGGGATATTTTGTTTTGGCCCAGATTTGTTTGAGTGTTGGTTTTGCATTTGGGGCCAGTTTGGGAAAGTTTAGCCGATCAAAATTTTAAGTGTGTGTTTATCAGTGCATGTGATGATATCTGCGTCCTGAATATTATTAAGCGGTATAACCCGACTAGTTGCTATATGTTCAATTGGATGGGTTTGCGAACATAATATTCACGTTGATATTCTGTGTTGTGCTGATATTGTGGTTGGATTGTCGTGGTGGATAGCCTGTAGTGCAATGGTAGCAGTATAGTTCAGATTTATTTCTATATTCGATATTGCGGGACGAGTGTCCGACATGTGGACCGCCGTCTCTGCCAGATTGTATATTCTTTTATTGAGGTACGACCGGGTTGAGATCGATATAACCGTTGTATATACTTTTCTTTTCTGTACTAGGATTACCCCACGGTGGAGTGCACGAATAGTCGGGTTCTAGAAGGCAACAAGCCCGCATCTCATGGCGTTGTGACGGAGGGGGCTTCACTCTAGAATTAGCAGGCCATTCGCCGCAATCGTAGGGGGTATAGGTGACCCATGGAGGGGCGCTTAAGTTACCGGATTCTGTGAAGTGTTGGGTGGTCCATTCACTTTTTTGATTGGGGTTGCCTCACTTCTGGGATTGGCGTGTAACTTGCCGCGCTTATAGAGGTCCAGGTTTTCATTGCACAGGCTATCCACACGACCGGGAACGTCGGGACTCATTTGCGGCTCAAATGAAACCCGAGGCTCCAAGATTATCCACCATTCTGTATTACTTGCTGAGATTCTGTGATGTTGCTTATATCATGCCTGGGATGAATGTTATATATATTTATATATACTAGTAGATGTTGTATATGTTTTGCATCCGTGCTAGTCCAGCCCCCGCTTTGCCGTTAGTTAAGTAACCTAACGGTGTATAACGGGGTCCAGTGGCGAATGCGGATCGCATATGCATACATTTTATTTTCGTTCCTTTTCTGTGGTGTGATATGTTCTAATTGATGGGACTTGATTGGTAGAGTTTTTTTGTATTTAAATTTACCGCAATCAAGACGGTGTCGCTTTGTCGGGACCCGGTTCTTGTTCACGGAGCAAAGTGCCACACGGAACAAAGTGCCACGCCAAGTGTCGTGTTAAGTGGGCGGGTGCCACCTCTTGAATCCGTGGGGGCCACCTCTTGAGTCCGTGGGACCCACTGTAGAACAATGGGGACTCTTTGGAATACATTCCGAAAGAGGGCAGATCTGTATTATAAATGGAATGATACCACTCTTCAATACAGAGACGCCTTTTAAGTGAACCGGAACTACATGAGCTTGAGAACTCCGTAGTTAAGCGTGCTCGGGCCAGGGAAGTCTTGGGATGGGTGACCTCCTGGGAAGTGGCCCCTGGTCGGGTCCGGTTCGCTCTAAAGGGAAAAACCGTGCGGCTTCGTCCAAAGCGGACAATACTCTCTGTATTGGGGGTAGGGCGTGACAGAATGGTATCAGAGCTGGTCCCTCAATAGTAGGTCCGTGGTTCGAGGACGAACCATTGTTCAAAGGTGGGGAGAATGTCGGGACCCGGTTCTTGTTCACGGAGCAAAGTGCCACGCCAAGTGTCGTGTTAAGTGGGCGGGGGCCACCTCTTGAATCCGTAGGGGCCACCTCTTGAGTCCGTAGGACCCACTGTAGAACAATGGGGACTCTTTGGAATACATTCCGAAAGAGGGAAGATCTGTACTATAAATGGAATGATACCACTCTTCAATACAGAGGCTCCTTTTAAGTGAACCGGAACTACAGGAGCTTGAGAACTCCGTAGTTAAGCGTGCTCGGGCCAGGGAAGTCTTGGGATGGGTGACCTCCTGGGAAGTGGCCCCTGGTCGGGTCCGGTTCGCTCTAAAGGGAAAAACCGTGCGGCTTCATCCAAAGCGGACAATACTCTCTGTATTGGGGGTAGGGCGTGACACGCTTGGTAGGTAGCCGGTTGAGTACTGGTCGATCCACGTGGAGAAGGAATTCTTTTCTTTATGTTCTAACGAGTTAAGTCCAATTAAGTTGGGTTTGGTTTTAAGATCTAAGAATGAGAATAAGTTGATATAAAGGCTTGCTAGGGTTAGGATTAGGTCCGGTTCGCTCTAAAGGGAAAAACCGTGCGGCTTCATCCAAAGCGGACAATACTCTCTGTATTGGGGGTGGGGCGTGACACGCTTGGTAGGTAGCCGGTTGAGTACGGGTCGATCCACGTGGAGAAGGAATTCTTTTCTTTATGTTCTAACGAGTTAAGTCCAATTAAGTTGGGTTTGGTTTTAAGATCTAAGAATGAGAATAAGTTGATATAAAGGCTTGCTAGGGTTAGGATTAGGTTAGTTCGAAATAAGGATCTTTTCACTTCTTTCAATGCCTTAGTAAAGAATATAGGTGTTAGGGTAATAGTCAACAACGGGGATTAGCACGAATAGGAAGAAACTTAGTTTCTTCCTTTTGGTCCTTGTCCGTCCGTTCTTGGCTCTTTGCCCTAACCTCCGGTTAAGTCAACCACAACCGGTCTAACTAGAGAATCACCGCTATCATGTAGGATAGGGTGCCGTAGTGAGCAGATTATGGTTGATTTAAAGGGAGTCCGTATTTTAAAATTATTTGGGCAAAGAAAGAAGTGAGAGAGATTTCCTTCTCTCAAACCTTCCCTTTCCTACCCGAACAAGTGAGGAATTACTCACTCATTAGGAAGATGAAAACAAAATTCATTTTTTATATTTTATTGATAACCTACTTGCAGGTAATAAAAGAACAGATAAAAAATTGCAGGTAATAAATTGCAGATAAAAAAGAATGCGAGATAGAATGAAAAAAACTTACTTTATTGATGACCTCTCAACGATTCATTACAAAGGGAAATTAAAATTTTAGATCTAGAAATTAAAAAGAGGCATTCCTAATTTGGCTTTGAACCCTCCTATTTATAGATAGGAAAAGCCCTAGGTTACATTCTGATCCACACATGAATTTACAAAACTACCCTAAGAAAACCGGGTCAAAGCACCGACACCCCACCGACATGTTGTTGGATATATGTATGCCCTAGAGGCTATTATATGATAGTGGATGTATTTGTACATGTATATATATTCAGTATACATTCTTGCTCGACATGATAGTATGCTATCTGGTTCTTCTTTATCTGACATGTTGATTTGATCATGCTTTTATTCATTCATACATGCTGATAAAGCCCTGAGGATATCGGCTTGACTACTCTGATTATGATGGAGATCATACTAGTGGGACATCTGTAGTCTATAAGCATATCCTGGAAAGTCCCTAGTCATAGGTATATCGAGACGGGGCATTGATATACCAGAGTAGACTAGCGTATATGATACTAGACCCATACGATGGGCGATGAATGTTCCCACATTCATCGATGTTTGACATCAAGATCATATACGGGTGCTTAGTGGTGACTGGGTACACTGGACGGACTCACCGAGAACTCCTATATGGAATTATATCTATCGTCGGATAGCAGTTCTCAGGTGACACTGGTACAGGTTAATCTGTAGACCCGAGATCGTCATAGAGTCTTGTGTGTTCTCCCACTGTACTTTGATTGCCACCCTACCACGGCTCTACTGAGTCGTGCAAACAGGTGGCCGTTGGGTACAGTCCCGAAACACACGAAGGCGATGAGCGATAGGAGGGGTTTCGTCTCTCCCGGTATTGGGAGTTGATGCTGTGCTGTGCCCGACTGGTTATATCAGTAAGTCCCTGACCAGGGCTGCTGAGATTTGCTGATAAGTGTTATCAGTAGTTTCTCGATCTGCTATAGACCATTCACCGGCACGACTTATTGAGTTATTGGGGTCGACGTGACCATCCCTAGGCTCGATATGCAGCATATCTGACGAAGAGACCGTACTGTACGGTAGTGTTGCCGGTTGGCTCGACGGGAGTTGTAGCAGGTTCGCTTGTTTTCTTCTGATCGCTCAATACCCGGATGGCCGTTACGTTTAGCTGACCGCTTGCGGCTTGGGGGTGCTTGATATGATCATCACCCACTCCCGGCGTATTGACGAGTCTTAGAGTCCTACAAAGGAGTTACCTAGTCTAGGCGAAACGTTGTGGTGCGCGTATGCGATATGCGCATGGACCCGATTAAAATGCGTGTATAGGATACCGTATATTGATCGGGCGGCTTGCTTTTGGTAGGGTCATATGTGATATGGCCGGATTAATAAATCAAGTGTTGATTTATCATTTAACCATTAGTTTTCTCATTTGAAATCATTTCTTGTACATGATGGATGTATGCATGCATGTATGTTTTCTTTCTTTTAGTTTCATGCACATATGGATGTGCATACATACATACATACATACATACATCATCTATCATGGTTGCTTATATAAAGAAAATGGTGGCAATATAAGACTCACACCATGAGTTTTTAATATGGATTATTATTGTATTTATACTAAAACAAAAAGGAAAGAAGAAGGGTTAATTATTGGATTGTTTCTACACTCTTCTTCATCTTACCATGCTCATCCACTATTTAACCCTTGGTTATTTTTCCTTAGGTGTTTTAAACTATGATACAATAATATCTTTATATTCTAACCATGGTTTGAGATGAGAAGAAATAAATAGATATAGATATATTTTCATTTCTTTCATAAGTTAATCTTTTCTCTTCATTTAAAAGAAAAGCCATCATCTTCTTCCTCCTTCTTCCTTTGCTCTCTAGTTTTTTATAGTGAGCAAAACACACATCAAGAAAGGTTTTTGAAGTGAGAATTAGAACCACAACATCATTCTACACAAGTCTAGACCACTTGTTTAGAGTGTTATCTTCTTTTCTTCTCTTGGAAAGTGAAGTCGATAGCTTGGACGAAGGAGCTTCGGGTGGATCGTCGTGGACACTAGAAGACTTCAAGGGAACCTTCCTCCAACACCCAAGAGGCCAAAGAGTCTAGCGAAGGGAGCTACAAAGGTTGTACTCTCGAAACCCTACTCTTTGTTTCCTTTAATATTTAGAAACCCTAATTTTCTAGGATCGATCCTTTGTATGCTTGCTTAGCACCATAAAAATTTGAACTTTGTGACATGTGATGCTTCCAAACTCTACATAGGGTGCTAGGTAAACCTAACATTGGTATCAGAGCTGACCTAGAACATTAGGCGACACTTTTACGAAGTAAAAATCCCGATCGGATCAAAATACGACGTTTCGAGACCTTCTCTGGACAATTTTTAAAATCTGACATTTTTCAGAATTAAAAATACTTAAAAAATACAGCTGGAAAAACTAAGAAACCTCGTGAATTACGAAGCCATGATTCCTAAAAACCGCCGCGGAACCGCGGCAAATCCTTGCTTAGGCCGCGGCTCCGCGGCCGTACAGAGGCTTCATTGCCTCCTATTTACACAGTAATTCTTATAACTGCTTGTATGTTGTTTTAGGTATGTTTAATCTGAATTTAGTACTGTAAATTCTGGAGATGGTTTTGGACTCGACGATTCGATCGGAATTTTCATTTCGTTTCTCTTCCGGGTAAACTAGAAAGTATTGAAGTGTTCGAACGAGTATCATTTGCTCACTTTTCACGGGGTTTAATCTTTTGGAGATACGTGCAAGTTTTGTGGAGGGCCCTCTAGAAGACAACAAACCTTAACTCGATTATGTGACCATCTTGAACTGCCCTTTGAAGCTTAGGGTTTGGGGCAGTATGGCGTGCCACATGTGAGGCGTTGGCTTGACCCTTCTACGGCTGGACCGCTACTACTGTGTCACACTCCGGGTTTTTGAACTCTGCTCAAGTGTTGATCTTTAGTGAATCTTGGGTATTTAATCGTTCGTTCGAAAACTTTAATACTGTCTGTTTATCTGGAATGTGATACAATATGTGGAATTCATATAGTTTAGGCATGAAATACGAAGTATGTGATATTTCGTATTTATGATGTCTAAAGAGAATGTGGATTCCAAATATTGTAGTTTTACACTTTCTTTTCTGTGACCGTAAGTGTAGTATGTTCGATATCGCCGGTTTCGTTGCTATACATCAACGACAATCGGGGTACGCATACTTACTTACGTTGATGATATATGATATTATGTGTTGCTGAGATATGATGTGCAGGATTGTCACGATCGAATAGCCGGGGGGTTTTATGTGAGATGAGAGTTTTATATTTTCATTCATGTAAATTCAAATGTAATGTAATATTCTTTTATTTGGGGCACTTCCGGGTTGAGGTTGCTGCCACCAGTGTTGTATATTATTTACTTTTCCGCATTAGGATGGACCCAAGGAGGAGAGCACAGGTGACCGGGTTCTGGGGTTCAGTGGGAGGCCATCTCGAGGAGTCGAGACCGGGTCTCCTAAACTCCAGAATTGGTAGGGTCGCTTGCTGCTCTCGTAGGGGTCCAGGGTGTGGGCTTGGCTATTCATCGCGACTGTGGAATCCGTATTTTCTATTCTGGCTAAATACTAAATACGGACGTCCTAGTATATCCCGCATTATATCTATGTTTCTGCTGCCTGTGTTCTGTGATATCTGAGACGAATGACATATTATATATATGATATATAGTAGACGTTGCTTATGTTTTACACCCGTGCTAGTCCCGTCCCGGTATGTCGTTAGTTAAGTAACCTAACGGTGCATAACGGAACATTGCGGCGAATGCGGATGGCATAAGCGTACGTGTTATTTTCGTTTCTTTTCTGTGATTGACTTTAGGACTTAAATGATGGGATTACATTAATGTGATTAATGTAAAGAAAATAAACCTAAAAAGATGTTGTAGAATCGGATTTGAAAACCACTCGGCTATTTATGAAAAAGCTATATTTCAAAACTGCGGAGCTTAAGCCACTCCTTTTGAAAACCTTTTGATTCTACAGCGATATCAAGTTCAAAGCGTTAAAGATTTTCTTAAAAATCATTCGCAACCCTCCGTCATTTTAGGAAGTAGAGCACTTAGTATTCGTGCTACGTTTGTTGACTTTAGTTAAGGCGTAGTGTACGGTAGCTAAGAGAACACTGCATATGATGCAGATTAATTGGGACATTCATACGACTTTGTTGACCATAGTTAAGGGTCATATGGGTGGGTCTAATTGATCAAGAAATGACAGGTAGAACTTGACTGGTACTTATGATTTGTTGACCTTAGTTAAGGTCATAAGTACTAGGGGTAAAAATCATATCGGGAATTTCAAGTGTTGAGATTTGCAATGAGATTGCATACCTTCCATATGATGGTTGGATCCTGATCCCACTGTGGGCAATAGTTGCTCCTAGGAGAGTTTTACAGTTTACAATTAGCTAACTCATTAGGTGTCTAGAAAGGTGTTAACGGGGCTCCGCCTCTGGGAAAACGAGGTTTACTTTAATTAGGTCGGTGCGAAAGCACGGGGAACCTCCCTCAAGTACCAACACTAGCCTGGCTGAACGGTTAGCGGAGTTGTAGACTGTAATTAATCCTGGCTAGTTTTCTTTTTAAGGTTTGAAAGAAAAACATGATTAAAGCAGTGGGAGATATCGATTAGATAAGATAATAACCAATCTGATCTATGCAAGAGCTTTCGCTGAGTGTAATCTTTTCTCTCTCTTAATGGCAGATACCCATGACTGGACTCAAGCTTCTACTAGATAAAAACAAACTGAATGGGACCAATTATAAAGACTGGCTGAGGAATCTGAAAATAGCCTTGACTTATGATAAAGTATCATATGTCCTCACGGCTTCAGCCCCGCCCGTCCCAGGTCCAAAATCCTCAGTTGCGGACATTGAAGTCCGCAAGACATGGGACGCTGACTGTGTCACGGCCAAATGCCTCGCGCTTGCATTGATGGATAACACACATCAAAAGCAGCACGAGAATATGGACATTCAAACCATATTGCTCTATACAAAGGAGTTGTATGGAGAGCAATCACGCGTATTGCGATACGAAGCATCAAAAAAATTGTTTCAGATGCGAATGACCCCTGGCACACCAGTAGAAGACCATGTTCTGAAGATGATAGCTCTTAATGAAGAGCTTGAGGACCTTGGGTGGACTATGGACAATGAACAATATATAGATATTATTCTGCAGTCCCTCCCCTCCACCTTTGCTCAATTCATAGTTAACTTCAACATGCATGGCATGGAGAAGGAGCTACCTGAACTCCTTAATATGTTAAGGAGTGCAGAGAGCACTATGAAGTCGGTAAAAACTCCCGTTATGACTGTTGGACAGTCTTCCTCTTCTCGCCCGAAAGCTAAGGCCAAGGGAAAGAAAAAGAAGCAGCCCACCAATCCTAAGGGTGGAGTTAAAAATGTGAAGGGAAAGGAAAAGTCCAAAGCTGGAGACTCGGGGAAAGGTGAATGTTTTCATTGCCACAATACATGATATTGGAAGCGCAACTGTACGGAGTACTTGAACCTCAAGAAGAAGCATGGGGATGCTTCCGCTTCAGGTGTGTTTGTGACAGAAAACTGTTTTTCAATAAACTCTGCTTCCTGGGTATTAGATACCGGTTCAGGTTCTCACATTTGCAATTCTATGCAGGGGCTGAGAAATAGCAAAGTTTTGAAGACAGGTGACCATACTCTCCGCGTTGGAAATGGTTCCAATATACATACAGTCGCAGTAGGGGAGTATCACTTGGGGTTGCCATCTGGGTGTATATTGGTTTTGAACCCATGTTATTTTGTACCAAGTATGCTATGTAATATAATATCTGTTTCTTTGTTAGACAATGAAGGATATAATTTTGTATTGCAGAACAATATTATGAACATTCACCTAAATCAAATGTTGGTAGGGTATGGTACACTTAATAACGGGATATACGTCCTAAATCAACACACAGTTTTCAGTATACAACACACTAATAAAAGAAAACTTTCAGAATTAAATGAACCTTTTCTTTGGCACTGTAGACTTGGTCATATTAACGAAACAAGACTAAACAAGTTACACAAAAATGGATATTTAAACCCTTTTGAATATAAATATTATGCGACTTGCCAGTCTTGTATCAAGGGTAAAATGACCAAAACTCCGTTTACCGGACACGGAGAAAGAGCTACCGAGCTCCTAGGACTCATACATAGTGATGTATGTGGTCCGATGTCTACACAAGCTAGAGGCGGTTTTTCTTACTTCATTACTTTCACTGACAATTTCTCAAGATTCGGTCATGTATTTTTATTAAAGCACAAGTCCGAAGCTTTCGAGAAATTCATTGAATATAAACAAGAAGTAGAAAAACAAACCGGCTTGAGTATCAAGATGCTTCGATCAGATCGAGGTGGGGAATACCTTAGTACAGAATTTGCAAACTTCCTAAAAGAGAATGGGATTCTCTCTCAGCTCACTCCTCCTTACACACCACAGCACAACGGTGTGTCAGAACGACGGAATCGGACCCTATTAGATATGGTCCGTTCCATGATGAGTGATGCTGAGTTGCCCGTCTCATTTTGGGGGTATGCATTGGAGACTGCAGCGTTTCTACTGAACAGGGTTCCAACCAAAACCGTGTCTACCACGCCATATGAGATATGGCATGGGAAGAGACCATCTCTTAAGAGAATTAAGGTTTGGGGTTGCCCGGCCTATGTTAAAAAGCAGAATCCGGACAAACTCGAGACACGGTCAGTCATGTGTAATTTTGTGGGGTATCCAAAGAATTCTTATGGATATCTATTCTACCACAAAGAGGAACAAAAGGTGTTTGTTTCTCAGTATGCCACATTCTTGGAAAAAGATTTTTTCACAGATAAAGATGATGGCAAGGTGGTGGATCTAGAAGAGGTTCTAGAGACACAAACTACAAATGACGATTTGGTTGAACCGGCTGTTGCAATAGAAACTGGAGAACCTCGGCCACTCCGAAGGTCTGGTAGGACTTCTCGCCCACCGGAGAGGTACTACGGTTTCATCATTGATGGTGACAGAGAAGACTGCATCATGGATGATGATGATCCTACCAGTTTTCAGCAAGTTATCACGAGTGGAGACTCTGTAAAGTGGCTGGATGCCATGAGAACCGAAATGGAGCCTATGTACACCAACAAAGTATGGACTTTGGACATTGTACCCCCTGGGGTAAAACCTGTGGGATGCAAATGGATCTTTAAAAGAAAGATTGGTGTAGATGGGCAGGTAGAGACCTATAAGGCAAGAATTGTGGCGAAGGGTTTTCGTCAAAGACCGGGTTTGGACTATGACGAAACTTTTTCGCCCGTAGCCATGCTTAAATCCATTCGGATCCTACTTGCTATTGCTGCTCACTACGACTATGAAATCTGGCAGATGGACGTTAAAACAGCATTTCTAAATGGAGATTTAGAAGAATGCGTTTATATGGATCAGCCAGAGGGCTTCATTGACAGTGGGAGCAGCGGGAAAGCATGTAGATTGCTTAAATCCATATATGGGTTAAAGCAGGCATCTCGGAGTTGGAACATCTATTTTGATGATGTTATCAAAGAGTTTGATTTCATCAAAAATCCAGATGAACCTTGTGTTTATAAGAAGGCTGTAGGAAGAGCTGTCACATTCCTCGTATTGTACGTGGATGACATTCTTCTGATAGGAAATGATATTCCTATGCTACAGTCGGTCAAATCTTTCTTATCACTAAGGTTCTCCATGAAGGACCTGGGTGATGCCACATTCATTCTGGGCATAAGGATCTATAGAGATAGATCCAAAAGGTTATTGGGATTGTCCTAAACCAGGTACATTAACACCATCCTAAAAAGGTTTAGTATGGAAGACTCCAAGCGGGGTGCCTTACCCGCTTGCCATGGGGCCACTCTCTCCAAAGATTCTTGCCCAAAGACCGATGAAGAGAGAGCTCGCATGAGTGTTATACCCTATGCTTCGGCAGTAGGATCTATAATGTATGCGATGTTATGTACACGTCCAGATGTAGCTTATGCACTTAGTGTTGTAAGCAGGTATCAATCCAACCCAGGGGAGAATCACTGGACAGCTGTGAAGAACATTCTTAAGTACTTACGAAGGACTAAAGAATTGTTCTTGGTGTATGGTAATGGAGATCTCCAAATGGAGGCCTTTACCGATTTGAGCTTCCAGAGCGATAAGGACGACAGCAAATCTATCTCTGGGTTTGTATTTACCCTCAATGGAGGGGCGGTGAGTTGGAAGAGTTCCAAACAAGATACCGTTGCAGACTCTACGATGGAAGCTGAGTACATTGCTGCGAATGATACCGCCAAGGAAGCCGTCTGGATGAAGAAGTTCGTCTCGGCGCTAGGAGTAGTTCCAACCATTATTGATCCAATACCTTTGTATTGTGATACTAATGGGGCTATGGCGTTAGCCAAGGAGCCCAGATCCCATCAGCGGTCTAGACACATCCTGATGCGTTTTTATTTGATCCGGGAGATTGTAGATCGCCGCGAGATCGAGATTAGGAGAGTAGACACAAAGAATAACGCCGCGGATCCATTCATCAAGGCCCTCCCTCAGCCGTAGCATGAGCGACTTTTTGAGATGTTGGGTATGAGATACGCCAATAACTGGCCTTAGTGCAAGTGGGAGATTGTTGGATATATGTATGCCCTAGAGGCCATTATATGATAGTGGATGTATTTGTACATGTATATATATTCAGTATACATTCTTGCTCGACATGATAGTATGCTATCTGGTTCTTCTTTATCTGACATGTTGATTTGATCATGCTTTTATTCATTCATACATGCTGATAAAGCCCTGAGGATATCGGCTTGACTACTCTGATTATGATGGAGATCATACTAGTGGGACATCTGTAGTCTATAAGCATATCCTGGAAAGTCCCTAGTCGTAGGTATATCGAGACGGGGCATTGATATACCAGAGTAGACTAGCGTATATGATACTAGACCCATACGATGGGCAATGAATGTTCCCACATTCATCGATGTTTGACATCAAGATCATATACGGGTGCTCAGTGGTGACTGGGTACACTGGAAGGACTCACCGAGAACTCCTATATGGAATTATATCTATCGTCGGATAGCAGTTCTCAGGTGACACTGGTACAGGTTAGTCTGTAGACCCGAGATCGTCATAGAGTCTTGTGTGTTCTCCCACTGTACTTTGATTGCCACCCTACCACGGCTCTACTGAGTCGTGCAAACAGGTGGCCGTTGGGTACAGTCCCGAAACACACGAAGGTGATGAGCGATAGAAGGGGTTTCGTCTCTCCCGGTATTGGGAGTTGATGCTGTGCTGTGCCCGACTGGTTATATCAGTAAGTCCCTGGCCAGGGCTACCGAGATTTGCTGATAAGTGTTATCAGTAGTTTCTTGATCTGCTATAGACCATTCACTGGCACGACTTATTGAGTTATTGGGGTCGACGTGACCATCCCTAGGCTCGATATGCAGCATATCTGACGAAGAGACCGGACTGTACGGTAGTGTTGCCGGTTGGCTCGACGGGAGTTGTAGCAGGTTCGCTTGTTTTCTTCTGATCGCTCAATGCCCGGGTGGCCATTACGTTTAGCTGACCGCTTGCGGCTTGGGGGTGCTTGATATGATCATCACCCACTGCCGGCGTATTGACGAGTCTTAGAGTCCCACAAAGGAGTTACCTAGTCCAGGCGAAACGTTGTGGTGCGCGTATGCGATATGCGCATGGTCCCGATTAAAATGTGCGTATAGGATACCGTATATTGATCGGGCGGCTTGCTTTTGGTAGGGTCATATGTGATATGGCTGGATTGATAAATCAAGTGTTGATTTATCATTTAACCATTAGTTTTCTCACTTGAAATCCTTTCTTGTACATGATTGATGTATGCATGCATGTATGTTTTCTTTCTTTTAGTTTCATGCACATATGGATGTGCATACATACATACATACATACATCATCTATCATGGTTGCTTATACAAAGAAAATGGTGGCAATATAAGACTCACACCATGAGTTTTTAATATGGATTATTATTGTATTTATACTAAAACAAAAAGGAAAGAAAAAGGGTTAATTATTGGATTGTTTCTACACTCTTCTTCATCTTACCATGCTCACCCACTATTTAACCCTTGGTTATTTTTCCTTAGGTGTTTTAAACTATGATATAATAATATCTTTATATTCTAACCATGGTTTGAGATGAGAAGAAATAAATATATATAGATATATTTTCATTTCTTTTCATAAGTTAATCTTTTCTCTTCATCTAAAAGAAAAGCCATCATCTTCTTCCTCCTTCTTCCTTTGCTCTCTAGTTTTTTATAGTGAGCAAAACACACATCAAGAAAGGTTTTTGAAGTGAGAATTAGAACCACAACATCATTCTACACAAGTCTAGCCCACTTGTTTAGAGTGTTATCTTCTTTTCTTCTCTTGGAAAGTGAAGTCGATAGCTTGGACGAAAGAGTTTCGGGTGGATCGTCGTGGACACTAGAAGACTTCAAGGGAACCTTCCACCAACACCCAAGAGGCCAAAGAGTCTAGCGAAGGGAGCTACAAAGGTTGTACTCTCGAAACCCTACTCTTTGTTGCCTTTAATATTTAGAAACCCTAATTTTCTAGGATCGATCCTTTGTATGCTTGCTTAGCACCATAAAAATTTGAACTTTGTGACATGTGATGCTTCCAAACTCTACATAGGGTGTTAGGTAAACCTAACACATGTGCACCATACGGCCGCGGTTCCGCGGCAGAATAGCCTATTTAGTCGCGGTTCCGCGGCCAATTGGTGGGTTCTTGGGCCCATCTCTTCAAGGTTTCTCCATGTTGCTTTTATCTTCTGTTTTCTTCACTTGGTTTCTCAGAATCTCTTCTATTTCCTTCCAGATTTCCAACAGTGCAGAATGATGTGGACTTTTGCCTTGAGCTTCGCGTTGAAATCTTGAATCTTGTGCTGCCCTTGTGCTTTGTGCATTAAACTGTCTAATGATTTTCCATTTGTTTCTTGAACTGGTAGGCGGCATCATACGGATTCATCTGTTGTTGGTCGTAGTCTCACATTTGTAGCGACTTTTCATGAATTTCATTGTAACGAGCTGAGAACCTGTAACCTGCAACTATTTAGCAGACATGGATCAAAAGTACCTACTTATATGCAATGTGATTAAGAATGGGCGATATAAAAATGCAAAAATCTGATATGAACAAGTATCCCCAAACTTATCTTTTGCTCGTCCCGAGCAAAGCCAATTTTATTCTCGAAAAAAAACCAAGCCTCACTTTCGCAAGGAACGCGATTGCACTGAGCTCGTGCAACAAGCCGTTAAACCCATAGGTGTCCCTAGTAGGAGGAGTGTTGTCTCCTGAGGGTTTTCAGCGGATACTACCCACAAAATCCAATCAATTTGGCCGTTGACTCTAATTCTTCAATTCAGTATTCTAGCAAGAAATTCTATTATCTTCAACTTAGAAATCATCAACCCGTATTTTTCACACTTCCTTTTCATTTATCTTAAGATCATATATGTTTTGCCAATTTATAAAGCTTTTAGCATCTCCTAAGTTTTCCTTCTAAGGTGCAATCTTAACTCAGGAATTTTTATCATCTCTACTGAAGATATAAGCCCTATCTTTTATTCCTATCTCTCTTCCAAACTCCAATTATATACCCCTACGTGTGTGTAATTATCACCCCTACACTTGGAAATTCAATTCAAACTATCATACTCTTGTCCAGCTTCCAAAATACTTTTAGTTGGTGAATTTTAGTTGAAATTGCTCACACATCCTTCATGCGACCGTTAATACTTCTTGAGGTACTAAACGACCAATTACAAAATGTTCTTGAGCATTTAGGCATAATTCCTTGTCTTGCAATACCTAAGGCTTAGCAGTGACTCCCAAACCAATTGGTCTAAGGCACTAGGTGATAAAGCACCCTCGCTATATTTTTTATTTATGCTGCCTTAAGTAATAACAAAACCAGTGTTCATTTTTTTATTTATCTCTTTATTCACCACTTATACTTTTATTTTATTTTCCTTCATACTAAGGATTTTAGACAAGAGCATTTCAAGGTATCCTTTATTATCCCAAGTTTCAAGATGTGTGTGAGTGCATAACGTAGGGTATATACTTTCAGAATTTGGACTTAAGATTCAGAATTATTTTTCAGACTTATACTTCAATTAGAGCTTTCAATACCCTTCCCTTATTTCAATTTAGCCCAAGAACTGAACTCAAAATTTGACTATTTCTAAATAAACTATAAGGACATATATTTTCTACAGTTAAACTTTAAGAAAGGTTATTTTTAGGGTTTTTAATTTACTAAGTTTAGGATCTAGGTTTTCCTAACTAGTCAACCTTCATGTTGAACTTAAGCCAAATATGGCCAAAATTGAACTTTTCAATTTTTATTTTTTTAATTTTTGATTTTTACGGGTTTTAAAATAAGTATGCAAATGCAAAAATATACATATGAATGCGAAAGAAGAAAGCTTACCGAGCACACCCCCAAACTTAAACTTGACAGTGCTCTCACTGTCAGGCTACACTAAGAGGGTCAAAATTGTCGGTACTCCCCTGTTTGTTTATTTATTATTAATTTATTTATTTAATTTTTTTTATTAACAGAAAAAGAAAACAAAATATATATACACAAAAAGGCCCCCCCCCCCAAAACTTAAGTGAAACAGTGTTTCCACTGTTGCCATCTGTTAAATCTCATAAACCTGTAAACTTGGGAGAAAAAATTTATTAACGGGGACATGAAATATGATTGTGAAAATCTCCCCCAAACTTATTTTTGGCTCACCACTTTGAGTAAAAAAAAAAAATTTATTTTCAAGAGCCAAATTATACCCTCCCCCAAAACTTGAGTTAAACAATGTTAAACTTTTTAAAGAGGGGGTTCAAAGTTATTGGTCAATACCAAACTTTGCAAGGACCAAAAGTTAACACCAACCATCCGAAGAATTTATCAGTGAAGCGCACCGGTTGGTTGAAGAACATGTTGTATAGAGTCTGGAAGAAATAGGGTACAGATAAGTAGTGTAATGGAAAAGATTTACGTCTCGATTTGTAGAGACGATATAATAATGGTGAACGGAAACGAGAATGTGGATGATTAGGAATGGGAAGAATGGTCACATTCTCGTATGGGATAAGAAGAAATGGTGGTGGTTCGACTTCTTCAGGTGGAGATTGATTAATCACAAAATCCGTGTCGTTTAGGAATGCAAGTTCGTCGACGAAAATATCTTCGAAACTTTCATCGATGGTCCGATTGAACGTTTTAATGTCAATAAGTGTCGCGCAAGAATTCAACACACTTGATTTTTTAAAAATTACGGAGGTAGGAGACTCGTAAGGCTCATCTACCTTATTCTCAAAAGAGTCTAAATCAAGTTGTTTTTCTAGAATTATCGAACTTAAAATATCGGATGGTGATTCATTAACACTCGCTATCATTAAAGGACGATTATAAGAAGAACCAGAGAAAATGGAAGAAAGAAGTGGAATACGAACTTGAGGGTGGAGATGGAGTGTATAAATTAGCACAATTTGTAATGACCGATGTGTAAAAAGCGATTGTGCTAATCTATCAACCCACTGAGAAATGAGGTCAAATCTCTCAGGATTCATGAGAAAACATGGGTACGTCGAACTTGGTAAACTAGACATTGAAAATGAAAGTGTAACGGTTTCTTGCAAGGTCAGAGCGAGAATGGAGGGAATTGATTGAGGAAGGGTATCGGTTAAAGATTTAGGAGGGTGTGCGCAGTCAATGAAAGGGATATAATGAATTGGAAAATCTGACTCCTCAAGTAAAACTGCTTCATCCTCAATAATTTCCTCAATACTCTCCTCAAAATTTAGCTTATCCATGCAATTCTCATCAAAATCAAGACACATATGAAGTTCGGGAGAAACATTTAATGACTCGGGATGACGAATTGGAGAGAAAAATTCAGTCAAATCTGCGGGTTCATCATCCAAAATATTCCCAGCGTCAATGTCCTTAATCAAGTGAAAATTAATTTTCTCAGACACCTCAACAAATGTATGTATATCAATCAATTTAGGTTCTAGAGTGGAGGTGTAGAGGTCAAAAGGATTGGTGACGGTTTCACTCGAAAGAGACCCTTCACAATCAGGTAAATCAAACACTATAAAGTCGCACAACTCATTAAACGTTTTATCTTCAACTGGTGAATCATTTGGAACACTTGATAGAAATTCAAAACCGGAGTTGTGGGATTCAATTGCGGATGGGTAGGTTTGATTTGGAAAGGTGTACAGCTCACTCTCAAAACTCAAATTCTCAATCTGTCCAACCGCCTCATCATAAATTGGGAAATGTGGAGCTTGTTGGAAACTAGCTACCGGGTCACTAGGTTGTATGAGGGCGGCCATGAACGCATTCAAATCAATCATCTGTTGGCATGACGCTACCCTAAAGTCCTCCAACGCCTGTTCCAAACTAGACATGGGTTGTGAAGGAGTTTCAGTAAAATATTCAAAGTTGTTTGGATACTGAAAACTCCTAAATGGCTGTGTAGAAGCAATGTCCAGGGAATGTGTAAAAGTTGGGTAGGATGGATAGGAATAGAATGGTTGGACAAGGGTAGGATCAACATACGGATAAGAAGGTGAATGGAATTGTTGATCCAAAGAATTCGCAGTGG
This sequence comes from Agapanthus africanus, assembly GCA_030015575.1. NCBI lineage: Eukaryota > Viridiplantae > Streptophyta > Magnoliopsida > Asparagales > Amaryllidaceae > Agapanthus > Agapanthus africanus. The sequence continues at coordinate 468,237,396 of JASDDO010000001.1, forward strand.
TGAAAGGAGTGAAAGATCGGTTACGAGATTGTTCAATATGTTCAGTAATAGACATGGGTTTCGGAGTTACAACAGGACTCCAAAAAGGAGTATCAACGTAAGAAGGTGGTGAAGGTTGAAATGGTTGATACAAGGTGGATTGCGGAGTCCAATTGGTTGTCCTAGATGCGTTTATCCGATCTTTCAAAGAAATTTTAGGCATGGAAGGGTCGTTCGAAATTCGACCAAAACAAGAACCGTAGGAAGTAATGTCTGGTTGTGGGTACCAAAGTTTTGCGAGGTGGGGTACCCATGATGTGATGAGAGAAAGTAGAAGAAAAAGATTTTTTTTTTAATTTTTTGTTTTTGTAAAAAAAAAATTGTTTTTTTTCAAGTTTATAAATTTTTGAAAGAGTTTTGCAAGAATGTATACGGACTTACTTCAAACAATCACAGTTAAAATATGCACAATCAAACCTAGAGCTATGGTCTTCTAAGTCCACTAGACTGCTCTTAACTGTTCCAAAGTGACAAGTTGTGAGATATCCCTCAAATCGCCTCTTCATCGCCAATTGTGGCCAGGTAAGCACAAATGAAGAAAGGAGGGTTCCACTCACGAATCACCGTGAGACGGGCCTTTTAAAATTACATTTCTCGCTTATCTAGCCTAGGTACCACAAAGTCAGGTTTAGATAAACGAATGAATGCGCACAACCTTCCTCTGACTTAATGAGCACGACAGTCCTTAATTGGCTGAGTCTAGATATTTTTTTAATTAACTCAAGGGTGATGCATATGCTTTTTAGTGATTTTTGGGGTCTTAGGAAGGGTAATGAAATCCCTACCCAATCTTAATTGGTGTTATAGCCCCTTAGATTCCGTATTAATTATGCAAAAATGTAACACACCAAAAATCTAAAACACTTGAATTTTTTTTATTTGGCAGCGCAAAGAATCCTGCACAAAAATAATTTATTGGATAGGAGAAAGAGAATCTGTGCAAAGAAACCTATAGGAAATTTTTTTCAGTGGAGTGCAGAGGAAAGGAGATGAGAAATGAGATACTCACAGAGATTTTTGGTTGCTGACGTCACCCATTGACCGCGGTTTCACGGTCAAACCCTTACTTCTGCCGCGGTTCCGCGGCCGAACAGAAGGTTGACTGCATCAAATTTTATCTCTGTGCTGAGTTGGCTTTCCTCTACCTGTTTAGATCTCCTGAATATTGATTTGTTTACTGAATTTGCTCCAGATCTGAAACAGAGTTTGCTCCAAGCCTGCACACTTGCACAAAAACCTTTCAAAAATAACAAGATGAGTTTTTTTTTGTTTTTTTATTATTTATTTATTTATTTATTTATTTTTTGGTTTTTCAATTTTTCAATTTTCAAATTTTAATTTTTTTAACCCGAAATTACACAAAGAAAATAACTACCGTCTCTCCGGCAACGGCGCCATTTGATTGGTAGAGTTTTTCTGTGTTTAAATTTACCGCAATCAAGACGGTGTCGCTTGTTAGCTAACCGGTTGAGTACGGGTCGATCCACAGGGAGAAGGAATTCTTTTCTTTATGTTCTAATGAGTTAAGTCCAATTAAGTTGGGTTTGGTTTTAAGATCTAAGAATGAGAATAAGTTGATATAAAGGCTTGCTAGGGTTAGGATTAGGTTAGTTCGAAATAAGGATTTTTTCACTTATTTCAATGCCTTAGTAAAGAATATAGGCGTTAGGGTAATAGTCAACAACGAGGATTAGCACGACTAGGAAGAAACTTAGCTTCTTCTTTTTGGTCCTTGTCCGTCCGTTCTTGGCTCTTAGCCCTAACCTCCGGTTAATTCAACCACAACCGGTCTAACTAGGGAATCACCGCTATCATGTAGGATAGGGTGCCGTAGTGAGCGGATTATGGTTGATTTAAAGGGAGTCCGTATTTTAAAATTATTTGGGCAAAGAAAGGAGTGAGAGAGATTTCCTTCTCTCAAACCTTCCCTTTCCTACCCTAACAAGTGAGGAATTACTCACTCATTAGGAAGATAACAACAAAATTCATTTTTTTTATATCTTATTGATAACCCAATTGCAGATAATAAAAGAATAGATAAAAAATTGCAGGTAATAAATTGCAGATAAAAAAGAATGCGAGATAGAATGAAAAAAACTTACTTTATCCGAGGAACAGGGGGATACAAAAAAGTTATTGATGACCTCTCAACGATTCATTACAAAGGGAAATTAAAATTTTAGATCTAGAAATTAAAAAGAGGCATTCCTAATTTGGCTTTGAACCCTCCTATTTATAGATAGGAAAAACCCTAGGTTACATTCTGATCCACACATGAATTTACAAAACTACCCTAAGAAAACCGAGTCAAAGCACCGACACCCCACCGACACGTGCACCACACGGCCGCGGTTCCGCGGCAGAATAGCCTATTTGGCCGCGGTTCCGTAGCCAATTGGTGGATTCTTGGGCCCATCTCTTCAGGATTTCTCTGTGTTGCTTTTATCTTCTGTTTTCTTCACTTGGTTTCTCAGAATCTCTTCTATTTCCTTCCAGATTTCCAACAGTGCAGAATGATGTGGACTTTTGCCTTGAGTTTCGTGTTGAAGTCTTGAATCTTGTGCTGCCCTTGTGCTTTATGCATTAAACTGTCTAATGATTTTCCATTTGTTTCTTGAACTGGTAGGCGGCATCATACGGATTCATCTGTTGTTGGTCGTAGTCTCACATTTATAGCGACTTTTCATGAATTTCACTGTAACGAGCTGAGAACCTGTAACCTGCAACTATTTAGCAGACATGGATCAAAAGTACCTACTTATATGCAATGTGATTATGAATGGGCGATATAAAAATGCAAAAATCTGATATGAACTGGACTGCATTAATTCTGATTAATGCAAGGAAATATGATGTTGTTGGAACCAATTTTTTTTTAAAAACGGACATTACAGATCTTTTCTTTTTTGCTTTGCACAGTGGTATTCGGTTATGAATATCCAGCACCTCATTGGACGAGGCAAGAGCCGAGATCCCTTCATCGGGAGTGAACACTTGAGCAATAGTTTGCGTCATCGTAATAACTTCATTATAGTCGATTCTTTTGCTTTGCATCGTGATATTCAGTTTGGAATATCCTGCACCTCATTCGATGAGGAAAGAGCCGAGATCCCTTCATCGAGAGTGACCTCTTGAACAAAAGTTTGCATCATCGTAATAAATTCATTATAGTCGATTCTTCTGCTTTCCATCGTGATATTCAGTTTGGAATATTCTGCACCTCATTCGATGAGGAAAGAGCTAAGATCCCTTCATAGGGAGTGACCTCTTTAGCAAAAGTTTTCGCCACTATATATGTGCAAAACCACTTTGATTCCTTCAACGATATCAAGTTCATTACGTTAAAGGTTTTTCGCCAAAAACCAGCCGTAGCCCTCCGTCATTTCAGATTAGTATTGCTTAGTATTCGTGCTATGTTTGTCGTTGCTATTCACCGAGACGTAGTGTGCGGTAGCTCTGTAATACTTTTCTGTTGCATAGGTAATGTGATTGGTTAGGACGGTCGTGTGACTTTGTTGATTATTCGTCAAGGGTCATGTGGATGGGTCTAATGCAATCTTGGATAATGACAGGTTGAACTTGACTAGGACCTTTTGATTTGTTGATTATTCGTCAAGGTCACTTGGGTCCTAGGGGTAAAAACCACATCGGGAGTTTTAAATATACAGGAAACTTGCCAGGCATGCGCATACCTTCTGGAGTATGGTGACTTGAGTGGCTTCCATCAAGTTATCATGCGATGATAGTTGGATCCTTATTCCTACTGATGAGTAGGTGTTACTCCTTGGGTGATTTCAGATGATCCCGACTAATTCTCCTTTTAGGGTTTGGAGGAGAATTCGAGGAAACAGTGGGAGACATCCTGATTAGGTAAAGTGATTAACCAATCTAATCTTGGTTAGAGTGCACACTGAGTGTTTCTTTTCTCTCTATCTTTGGCAGCGACCATGACCCGACTCTAAACTAAAACTCATGAACCAAGTTAACCGAATCTTCTTAAAACATTTTGACTTTTGGATTGTCATAGTCACATATATCCCTACCGCTCCTACTTTCCCTTTTCTTTTCTTCAGAATATTCCGTATCACTACGAAGATCCACATTTTTTTGGATATTCCATCGTATAGTTACATACGAACTCGAAAGAACTTGTTCCAGTTCGAGGATGGATTTTGGTTCTAGAGAAATAGAATAGGATTATTCAGTTGTCTTTTTTCTTTACCTTCTCTCAGGTTGCAAGAGCTCCTGGTATTAGGAGAGTACACCTATTGCGCTTATTGGATAGCCTTCTTCCAAACCATAGGCAGGTGTCGAAAGGTGGGGAAGGAAGAAAATCAATCAGCCTAAGTGTGGTGTACAGAAGATAATAAGTACAGACATATAAACGGATTAAAGTAAGGGAAAAGGAAATCGCGACTGCTATTATTCAAGACAAAACCGAAAATACCCCGACCACTCCTACATCCCCTTTGCATTTCTCCAGAACACCCCGTATCACTATGAAGATCCACATTTATTGGATATGCTATCGTATAGTTACATACGAACTCGAAGAAACTTGTTTCTGATCGAGGATGGATTCTGGTTCAAGAGAAATAAAATAAGGATTATTCAGTTGTCTTTTCTCTTTACCTTCTCTCAGGTTGCGAAGGCTCCTGGTATTAGGAGAGTACACCTATTACGCTTATTGGATAATCTTCTTCCAAATCTTAGGCTGGTGCCGAAAGATAAGGAAGGAAAAAAACCAATTAGCCTAAGTGAGGTATACAGAAGGTAATAAGTAAATACATATAAAGGGATTGGAGTGAGGGCAAGATAGTATACGGTTACTGTCATGAATTTGGATAGTGGAAGCGGCATTACTAGGAATACCCGGATATCCCTTCTAAACATTTTCTTGTTTCAGTTTTACCGTGCAGTGTTAATTGAAAACTTTTTTCCTAATTAGATTCTAACTCCAGGGTATGTATTTACCAGATTTGATTCTCACATCTGTATGGCGTTACGGATGCTGAATGAGAGTGGAATATTGGGAATTGGATGATTAGATCCTCAATGTATATCAGAATTCTTTGTAATTGGTGATATTTGAAAAAATCACCTGGGTTTTGCCTGACGAAAAATATTTGGTTTTGAATATCCGTTGTTATGCACTAATTTTCGGTTGAAACAGCAGCGTCAACTTCCACCATTGGAGCTGGTGGGGTGAGTCCGGAGGGGGAGTTTCCCCCAGCTCTTCTCACTCGGTGCCAGTGGCGACGTCGAATGTGCCTTGCAGATAGGAAAACCCCAGTTGTGGAAGCAGCTCCGTCGTGCCCACTGCTTTGGTGAGGGGCTGCTGCTGGTGCCAGCCTGTTGAAAACTGACGTCCTTTGAGAGAGAATGGCCAATCTTTCGAAGGCCAACTTTCTGGTAGGAGAAGCACTTTTGATGGCTTCGCCTGCCGGAGGAGTTGGGAGGACTATCCGTTTTGGAATAGCCCCTTCGGGTATTGTGAGCCTCTTTGCGGGCCCACTTGAGCTTCGGCTTAGCCTGTTGAAGACTGAGTTGGCAGACTTGGACGACCGATGGAGAGGGGTCGTGGTGGTTGCAAGTCGATCGAATACCGACTTCTTGGGAGCTTCATGTAGTGGCACTGGGGTGCTGAAGCTTGCTGGCGGGAGCATGGTCCCGAAGAACAATCCAGTGGTGGCTTAAGTCACCAGCTCCACCGGGATTGAAAGGATGGGGGCCGCATTAGGCCCGTAAGTCACTCCTTCAGTTAGGGCGGAGCGGGAGTTGCTGTTTGTGCGACTAGAAGCCATTGATTTTCACTTCTTCTTCTGCACAGGAACAAGACACCAAATATTAGTACCTCGATTCTAAGGGCAACCATATCAAACCGCGATTTTGTTCGTGAGACACGACACACGAAGTGTGGAGTAGAAAGAGGAAAAGGTCCCACCAGGTGTGCCAGAATCTATTCACCGCCGAAAGACGCGTCCGAGATGTTTGGACGTCTAGCCTGAATTTTGGGAGCAGATGCTATTTAGATTTATCCGTCCACCTCTCCGAAGATGCCAAGTTGATTTATAGCACCGTATATCAGGGGTTTGGACGGATGCGGCCATTGTAACAGACTTCTTCAGATTCCCCCTCATTTGCGAGGGGTTTTTTGATTGTGGGGATGCTCTTCCCTGCAGGCGCAACCCCCTACAGTTAATTACGTTATCGCATTGCGATAACCACTTTCTCCTGCTCTGGAAGTTCACTTCGTGTCGTGTGTATTTTTGTTTGTTTGGGTTTTGATTGGCTATAGATTGTATACAGAGACTAATTTATGTCGTCGCCCATAAGGCGCGGATTAGTCCAAATCCGTATATTTTAGATTTGGGCTTGTGTTGATTTAAGGATCGTTAATCTGGTTTGAGATTAAGATCAACTTAAACATATGAGTATTTGGAGCTCGATTGGTTTTTTGGTTAAGGATACGTTAGTCCAATTTGAGACTAAGATCTACTTAACAAGGTCTTAAGATCATTTTTTGCTTCAGATCCAACAAAAGAGCATTTGGGCTCTGTTGTTTTAGTTTGAGGACATCTCGGTTTGTTATCCATCTTGCGTGCACATGTATTTGTTACGTGAAGGGATGAACAATGATGATTTACGATGCACCCAGTTTGGGGTGCGGTCTGATTTGAAGTGTGCACATCAGTTTGGAAGTACACCAAAAAGGCGTTGGTTGTTGGGACCCGCCACCTCTCTGAAGATGTTGAGGAATTACAACGACGTGGATCAGAGGTGTGAAGAGATGTACCCTTGAACCAATTCCCGTATTTGAGGGAAAAAGGTGTTAATGGTAAACCCAGAAATCATTTGTCATATTTTGAGACTAAGATTTCCTCGGGAGGATGTGGGATGAGTATCGTTATGGATATCATCAGTTGGAAGATCAATAGTCGTATTTGGGACTAAGATCAGTTTGGGAAATCATGAACACATGGGCTCAGTTGATCTGAATCAGGGAGATTTTATCCTTAGGGGACCTAGCCAATTTGGGCTTGGTCCATTCAGTTTTTTTTATTGAAAAGTGTCAAACACTTGTTTGGGCTCTGTTTGATCAGTCCCCTTTTTGTAAAAGGGCTGGGCACTTATATAAGTTCTGATTCTCATGTATAACCATGTGGGATTGCCCAATAAGTGTTAAACACTTTACCCTTTTTTTGTCTTTGTATGGAGTGCTAGGCACTCTTTATGGCGCCCACGTGCAAAGCACGTGAGGCGTCAGGCGCTACCTAGTGTGTGCTGAGCATTCTTCCATTCTGTGGCGCCCACGTGAGGGGCACGTGAGGCGCTGGGTGCTAAACGCCGCGCATTGAATGCTAGGAATTTTCCTCTGTGGTGCCCACATGAGGAATACGTGAGGCGCTGAGCGCCGCTCATTGAGTGGTAGGCACTTTCCTCTGTGACGCTCACATGAGGAACACGTGAGGCGCTGGGTTCTTTCTTTTATGAGGACCAGATTTCTCTTAGGAACAAGTTCCTCCCGATGAGAATTAAATTCTCAACTTGTGGAAGACTTGACTTGTGGATCTCAGATCCATAGAAAGAATTAAGTTCTTTTTTTTAAACGATTAAACCCTTAGATATGTAAACGAGATGATCTTTGTTCTTCTTATTTACCTAGAGCTTTTTTAGGAGGGTGATCTTCTCAGTTTCTTTTTGAAGCTCTCTTCTTTTTTTAGAAGCTTATGGGGGGCTTCCTCTCTCCAAACTTGAAGTTTTTCGTCCTTTATATAGTAGAGGCAGTTTGTTAATTAGTTTTGAGAAAATCTCTCATTAAAAGATCCCAATCAATTTGGGGAATTTTACCCACCATTGGATCTTTTGATCCAAGGATTTCTGTTTTACAGAATATATTTTTTTGTTTCTAACAAGATTGGGGAAATATTTTCCATATGCAGAGTTTTATTCTGTGAAATAGTGATTTTTAATCCCCATTGGATTTTTAATCCAAGGGTTCTATGCTTTACAGAGGGCATAGAATTTTATTCTATGATCCCACCAATGGTAAATTTCTTGTGTTAGAAAGATTTGAGGAATATTTTCTCTCAACAGAATTTTAATTCTGAGTCTTGATAATTTATCATCTCCGTTGGATCTTTGATCCAACGGCTCTGTTTAACAGAGAGTATAATTTAATAATACCTGGGCGCCGGCGCTCACGTGCTGTGCACGTGGGCTTTAATTAAGATTTTAATTCCTTTATGTGCTTTGCACATTGGCGCCCACGTGAGGAGCACGTGCGGCGCCAATATAAGAGTTTTTAACTCTGGCGCTGGCGCCCTCGTGGAAGGCACGTGAGGCGTTGCCTCTTAAATTTTGAACAGAGCTTTGTTCTTTTATTGGGGGAAACAACAACAGCGACAACGATCGCAACCTGATCGTGTCCCGAAAAATAATAATATATCAATCGGTGACTACGGCCATATGTGAACCGCTACATCCCGAAACAAAAAATATACATTAAGTGGAAATGAAGTCCACATGCTGGAGCTCGTCCCAAACAAATGAATATACAATATGGCTACAAGCATGAATGGAAATAATGAAAGGTTACGCTAGTGCCCCGGCCAACTACCGTGGCCAAATGCGGAACAAATTTTTTTCTAACGATTAGAACATGGCACTAAGATAACCTTTAACCCGGATCTTTCTATAAACTTATCTAGACACCTACTTGGTTTATAGCATTGACTGTTAAGTGTGATAATCTCCCGAGAGTAATCCTACTCATCAGTGAGATCGGGATCCAACCATCATTATGTGATGCACTAGATGGAATCCATTCTAATCACCACACTCCATAAGGTATGCTAAATCTGCAAGTTTCCTGTATGTTTGAAACTCCCGATGTGGTTTTTGCCCCTAACGGTTTATGACCTTGACTAGGTCAACAAACTATAAACCGCTAGTCAAGTTCTACCCGTCAATTTCTTGATTGCATTAAACCCACCCGTACGTGCCCTTGACTAGGTCAACAAGGCCGCCCGACTGTCCTAACCAATCGCATTTACAATGCACAGAAAAATACCACCTAGCTGTCGTACACTACGCCTTGACTAAGTCAACAAACGCAGCACGAATACTAAATATTACTATTATGAAATGACGGAGGGCTACGGCTGGGTTTCTGGCGAAAAACCCATTAACGTAATGAACTTGATATCGTTGAGTGAACCTGAGTAGTTTTGAAAAAGAATGGTTTAGGCTCCGCTTTTGAAAACTTGTGGTTTTGGAAAAACCGAGTAATCTACATTACAGACTTTTGCTCAAGAGGTCACTCCCTGCGAAAGGATCTCGGCTCTTGCCTCGTGGAATGAGGTGCAGGATATTCATGACCGAATACCATTATGCAAAGCGAAAGAACATAACTGTAGTTTTTCGAAATTTGTTACAACAACATCTTTTAGGTTTCTTTTCTTGCATTAATCAAAATTAATGCGGTCCCATTAGTTTAATCGTATCACACTAGAAATGAACGAAAATACGATGTACGTATATACCATCCGCATTCACCACGGGGTTCCTTCATCACTCGTTAGGTTACTTACCTAACGACAGAGCGGGGGCTGGACTAGCGCGGGTGCAAAACATATACAACATCTACTAGTATATATATAAGTATATATAACATTCGTCATAGGCATGATAATAAGCAACATCATAGAATCTCAGCCAACAATACAGAAAGGTGGATAATCTTGGAGCCCCGGGTTTTCTTTGAGCCGCAAATAAATTCCAACGTTCCCGGTCGTGTGGATAGCCTGTGCAATGAAAACCTGGACCCCAACGAGCGCGGCAAGTTAATCGCCAATCCCAGAAGTGAGGCAACCCCCTCCAACAAAGTGAATGTGCCACCCACCACTTCACGGAATCCGGTAACTTGGGCGCCCTTCCGTGGGTCATCCTATACCACCTACAAGTGCGGCGAATAGCCCACCAATTCTAGAATGAAGCCCCCTGCGTCTCAACGCCATAAGATGCGGGCTTTTTGCCTTCTAGAACCCGACTATTCGTGCACTCCACCATGGGGTAATCCTAGTACAGAAAATGAAAATAATATGTACAAATGGTGATATCGACCTCAACCCGGTCGTGCCCCAAACAAATAATATACAATCCGGCAAAGACGGCAGTCCACATGTCGGACGCTCGCCCCGCAATAATAAATGTGCAAATGAATACAATCTGTACTAAATCATTGCACCACCGGCCATCCACCATGACAATCCAACCACAATATCAGCATAATTATAGAACATCAACATAAATGTTATGTTCGCAAACTCGTCTAAAGGACATATAGCAGATAGACGGGTTTACCGATCAAATGACATTCACGGTCACAGATAGTAATCTAAGTACTGATAACAATTAAACAGTTGTTAAAATATAAGGACTTCGAAACACTCCGAATTGCCCCAAACTGAAAAACAACAGAACATCAAACTTGGGCAAAAACAAAAAAAACACTTGAAACCCAAACTCCACGCGATAAGAACCCAGAACAAAACTCGACCCAATTCTCCACTAGAAAACCGGTGAGGCCGGAATATTTGAAGGTGTGGCCGGCCAAAACTTGGTGGAATTGATTCGTTTTTGTTCAGGGTTCATCTCACAGTCAAAGGATCACTCTGCACTTGCTTAAAAAAATTTTTGAAGTCTCTGAAAAATCGACAGAAACTTGAAGTTTGGTTTCAATGTTACGGAGTCGTTTCGGTTTCGTTGTTTTAACATTGTTCAAATTTGCTAGTGTAGGGTTTATGGGCTGGCTCTGATACCATGAAAGGTTACGCTAGTGCCCCGGCCAACTACCGTGGCCAAATGCGGAACAAATTTTTTTCTAACGATTAGAACATGGCACTAGGATAACCTTTAACCCGGATCTTTATAATGAAAGAAGTCTTACCAAATGATCCAAGTCCTTCAGTCTTCTTTCCTCTTCGTTAGCTCCAAGTGGCCACCTTGAACATGCTTGGTTTTCTTTTCCCGCTCTATCGGTTCTCCAGGATCGAGCTTGTTCTCCGGTCCTCCTTTGTCGTAGATGATCCACCTGAGGGATATGATCCATGGCTCTAGCTCCTCACAATATGTCAAGTGGAGTAACTAGAGAACTTGGGTTGCTAAACCAAGTAGTTTAGGATGTAGTGTGATGATCTAAATGTTTGCTATCTCTTTCTTGCCTCTTTACTTGTTTCTCAACTCATGAGAAGGGTAGTGAAGAGGAAGATGATGAAGGTGGAGGAAACTCAAGAGGAGGGAGGAGATGAAGAAAAATGGGAGCTCAAGAAATTATGAAGCATTCATGAGAGAGAAAATCAACACCAAGGTTTTGTGTATGAATTCTCATGAATAAACAAGTGTAGTCATGCTTCAATAGTAACCAAAAATGAATAAAAAAATTCATTTGTGAACTATTAAATCCATGCCACTCACCATGCCTCCCTCTCCTTAATTTCCACCCCATTTCCATTTATCAATAAATGGAAAATTCTATGATGAGCTGTCCACCTTCTAGAAGGTAATCTGTAATAAAATATGGATTACAGTCTGTTGTATATTGTTCATATCAGAATATTGAGTTATTATATCGCCCATTCTTAATCATATTACAAATAAATAGGTGCTTTTGATCCATGTCTGCTAAATAGTTGCAGGATACAGGTTCTCAGAACAATACAGTGAAATTCAGGAAAAGACGCTATAAATGCGAGACTACGACCAACAAATAGTTGAATCTGTATGATGCTGCCTACAGTTTAAGGAACAAACGAAGATCAGCGAACAATTCAATGCACAAAGTACAAGGGCAGCACAAGATTCAAGACTTCAACGCGAAGCTTACGGCGAAAAGTCCACAACATTCTGCACTGTGGAAATCTGGAAGAAAATAGAAGATATTCTGAGGAACCAAGTGAAGAAAACAGAAGTAAACAGCAACATGAAGCAAACCTGGAAAGTTGAGACAGAGAACCCCCAAGATGGCCATGGATCCACGGCCAAACATGGCATTCAACCGCGGTTCCGCGGCCGTGCAGTGCACGTGTCGGTGCACGTGTCGGTGGGTGTCGGTGCTTTGACCCGGCTTTCTTAGGGTAGTCTTGTAATTTCAAATGTGGATCAGATGTAAACCCTAGGCTTTCTCCTATCTATAAATAGGAAAGCCTACAGTATCTTTTAGGGGCGGCCTCTTTTTAATTTCTTAGTCTAAAATTTTTATTCCTTTGTAATCGTCAAGAGTGCATCAATAGAGTAAGTCTTTTTATCTGAATTTAATTCTTGCATTTTTATCTGTTCTTTTAATATCTGCTATTTTATTTTGTCTTTTATTATTTGCAACTTAGATAGTTTTTAAAATAAAATATAAAAATGAATTCCATTGTTAATACCCTAATGAGTGAGTAATTCCTCACTTGTTAGGGTTAGGATAGGAAAGGCTTGAGAGATGGAAATCTCTCTCATTCTTTTTATTGCTCGTATAAATGAATTGATTAGGACTCTATGTAAATCAACCACACACCGCTCACTACGGCATCCTATCCTTCGAGATAGCAGTGATTCCCTAGTTAGACCGGTTGTGATTGATTTACATAAAGGTTAGGGCTAAGAGCCAAGAAAGGACATACAAGGACCAAAAGGAAGAAACTACGTTTCTTCCTAGTCATGCTAATCCCCTTTGTTGACTATTACCCTAACACCTATGTTCTTAACTAAGGCAAAGAAAGCAGTGAGTAGAATTCTTTTTCCAAACTAACCTAATCCTAACCCTAGCAAGAATTTAAATCAAATTAATTTCAATCTTAGATTTTTAAATCAAAACCTACCAAAAATAGGACTTAACTCGTAAGAACTTAAAGAGATAACATGATTTCCCTGTGGACCGACCCGTACTCAACCGGCTAGCTACCAAGCGAAACCATTATTGATTGCGGTATTCTTAATTTTAATTTTAAAACGCACGTACGCAAAAGACAACCAATCATATATATATACCTGCATTCGGATAAAAACACGAATGCCCAAAGAGATATAATAACACGAAGAACGTAACACTAGAATATACATATCGAAATACATATATGTACACTATTAAATCAATACCTGATTTAATAATCTGGCTCAAACCCGAGCCGGCCAGTATTACCAACTGTCCGATCGAAATTCCGAGTACAAAATACATCAATCGATCGAGACCCTGCACGTATCCAATACGGCTACTACATCATTTCACCTAAACCAGATAAACCCTCTGTGTGGGACTCTAAAGACTCGACAGTACGCCGACTGTGAGTTACTGGATAAATCCATAACCACAAGCACGTCAGCGGCACTAGCTGTACGTAACGGCTACCCGGGTACCTGTCGAAATGGAAGGCCGACGAGCAAACTCTTCTGGATCCCTACTGAGCCTATCTGTGACAATCTCCATACAGTCTGGTCTCATCGTCTGAGAGTATCGCATACCGGGTCCAGGGGGTGGTAAACGTCAGACCCTAATAACCTGGTAATTCGTGTTGATGCGGCTCGGGACCAATCCGGGAAACTACTGATCGGCCTATCAGTAAATCCCAACTGCCTTGGCCAAGGTCTTATGGTCCTGACCAATCAAACACGGTGTGATATCGATTCCCAATACCGAGAGAGACGAATCCCTGACAATCGCTCACTGCCTCCATGTGGTTCGAGACTGTACCCAACCAAAACCTGTTTGCACGACTCAGTAGAGTCGTGGTAGGGTAGTGATCAAAGCACGGTTGGAACTCACACGAGACAAATGATGATCTCAGGTCTAAAGACTAACATGTACTCATGTCACCTGAGAACTTCCATTTGACGATAGGTATAGTACCATCTGGAAGACCTCGGCGAGTCCGTCCGGTGTACTCACCCCCAGTGAGCACCTGTATACGATCTTAGGTCTAAAGACCAATGGTTGTAGGACCAAACCATCTCCCCTCGTCGGGGTCTATAAATGTATACACTAGTCTACTCCAGAATATCAATGCTCAGTCTCGATACTCCCACGACTAGAGACCATTTAAGGATGTGTGTCCCGACTACCCAGCTCCCACAAGTATGATCGCCATCACAACATAGGAAGTCTAGCAAGGATACTATGGGCTTTATCAACACGTATAAAAGATATATAATAGCAAGTAAAATATGCACATGTTAAGATAAAAACAAACCAGATAGCATACTATCATATCGTGCAAGACAGTCCTGTACATATATATGTCCAAACATCCATATGTATACATATACAATAATGGCCTCTAGGGCATACATATCCAACAAATAACACTTATCGCAGCATCACACTTCTGCACGGGGGCTATTCATTTCATGACAATCCAACGCATTCCAATGAACCAATATCTTAGACTCACTTGTGCAACCTTGTCGAATTGAACACATCAATTCGTTGGCGTTAAACACCGCGTATCTTATACGCCGACGGGTTATATCAATTAAATACTTTAATCTATTTAACTCAGCGCCCATAGCCAACAAATCACAGAAACATCGAGGCAAAACTGTCTGATGACCAGAAGGAGGCGATGGAATCCAAACATTCACCAGCACCAACCTTTCCCCAACGTTGATTAAACACTTGAAAAAACATTATTCACCCCGACATAGAAAAATCGTTAATTCACACGTATTAAATATGTCGACGATACAAATATATTAAACACTTTAATCTATTTTATACCATCGCAAATGGCTAGCGAATCAAACAACTTTCTAAGTCGAAGTGAAGATTTCGAAAATTGAAAACATTATTCATCTCGACACTAAATTGGCACTTTTTTTGACTTGGAAACATGTCGAAATGGACTCGAAACGCACCTAAAATTCGTGTGGGCCCTGGGGAAATAATTAACGTCACATGAAAGGAGCATATAGGGGTGGCCCGATCCTAGGGGTGGACTAGGGTCCTACCAGACCTGAGAGCACCCATAGGGTGCTCTCGGATCACCAACCTCCCTCGAGTGCATACTTTGGTGCTCCCGAGTGGGGTTGGTCCCCTACTACCCCCTTCCCATCGTCATAACACCATATAGAACAATTCTAAGAAGCCTGACCACGAAAAATTTAGCCAAAAAGAATTATTTTAGTTCATATTTGAAAACAAGTGAACACTTCACATTGATTCAATGTTTTTGATTTCAAATTGGCCAAAAACAAGTTGTAGTTTTTTGGTATGGCTCTGATACTACTGTTGGGTCAGTTAGCGCAGCAGAAACTGGCCGTGGCGTACATAGGTCCCTCGGCAGCAACTTTCTATGCATGTCCTCTCACGAGGACTACAACCCACCGGTCCAACTGGTCACGGGAGACTCTAGGGGTAAGAGCCTGCACTTCGCCACACTGTCACACAGTGAGAACCTCCATGGGTCGGCATCCAATACCTAGTAGCTCTGATACCACTATTAGGATTCTATGCTCACCTGGAATAGTTTGAAAACGCGGCGGAAGCGGTAATATAAAAAATCTATAGAGCAAAAGCAACCCCAGCCTAAGAATCAAACCAAAACACTCAACTTGATATAAACAAGTAAGCTAAATTGAAAAGGTTGGCGAACTACACCCTTTGTAGCGCGTTAACCACCTCTCCTTGGACTCCGGCTAGTCTCCACGAAACCTGGAACAAGCTTACTCGATGATCTCATCGCCGAAGATGATCCATCTTGAGATAACTCCAATACAAGATTTAGCTTCAAATTGATCTCATCAAAATGAAGTAACCCACTAATTAAACTTGCTAAGGATGATTAGTAGAAGATGTAGAATAATTAGCTCACTAATTTATTCTCTTTTCTTTTCTTTCCTAACTTGAGAAAAACTCAAGAAATGAAGAAGCCATGGTGATGAGATGAGAGTTGATGAGATTTTAAGATGAGAACAAAACAAAAAATGAGGCATAACAAATGAGTCATCAAAGAAAAAACACCTCATGAATTCTACAACCATCCAATATACATGACCCATTCTCTTTTTAAAAGAATAAAAATATTCTCATCTTCCATATAAGTCTTATACTCCTATCTCTAATGTATCAACATATATTACACAATATTTATATCAAATATAAATATTAATAAAGAGAAGAAAATAATAAAGTGAGCATGATATTAGTTAATATATAAATATATCAATATTAAATATACATTTAATTATTAAATCAACACTTGATTTAATAATCCAGTTATATCATATATATATAACGACTAATATCAATAAACACTCGATTAAAGTACGTGTATCACATACACATGTTTAATCGAACTCTTGCACGTATCCCATATGTGCCCTATATCGTTTTGCCTGTACTGGGAAACCTTTGTGTAGGACTCTAGAAACTCGACAATATGTTGGCAATAAGTTAGGATCATAACCATAGCCCATAAGCATGTCAGCGGTACTAGCTGCACGTAACGGCTACCCAGGTATTGATCGAAACAAGGTCAACAAGCAAGCTCATCTAAACCCTGCAAAGTATATCAGTGACATTTACCATACAGTCTGGTCTCTTCGTCTATGAGTATCGTGTAGGGTTCCTAGGCACTCTCAAGAGGTCTCACAAGGCATCAACCATGCCAATTTCAAAATTTTACGGTGCCGAGAAACCCTAATACGGATCGTTGGCTAGAAGTTTAGGCGACAAAGCAACTAGTTAACTACTTTAACTAAGAGTACGGAAATACAACCTTTGTAGATCCGGTCCTCCACCTCCACGGCTCCGTGATGAAGTCCTCTCCGCTGTCCAAATGAAATCCCGGGCTCTAGCGTCGGCTTCATCGGAGAAATGGGCGGGCAAGGTCGTCGGCTTCGTGCCGAAGATGATCTACGTCGAGGCATCACAAGATCAAGCTCCCACTTCACCAAGTCATGAAACTTGTGAAGAAAACACACTCTACTACTTGGCAAGAGGTAGAGGATAAAGAAATAGAAAGTGGGTAGACTTTAGAATTGGATTTCTCACTCATTTCATCAATCCACCATTGATGAAGTCAAGCTTCTTCAAGTGAAGTAGTAGAAGAAGAAGATGATAGAATTATGATAAGTTTTTTCTAAAATGAAAAGAATAATGAATTCTTATCATAATAGAACCATGGTTAGGTGTAGAGAATTAATTAGGGTTAAGTGGAATGGTTAGGGTTAAGGATGAGACAAAGTGGTCACAAAGTCAAAGTATTCATGAAGCTTCATGAAAGAACAAAGAATGCCACCATTTTATCATTTCCTTTTCTTTTCCCAAAAGAATAAATAAATGAATAAAATGAAAAAGCAAATAATAAACCCTAACCATTTCATTAACCAAGGTTTAATTCTTTATACTTAACCAATTTTACATGCACCATCAAACATGATACAAGCATGTGCACAAAATCATATCACATATATAATGCGCACATCCGAGCGAGAAAATCCATTTAAATTGAACCGATACTAGTTAATGCAAAGTAATATATCAAATATATAATTATACATTAAATCATTAAATCAACACTTGATTTAACGATCCGGTCATATCGCATATAACCGACTAGTATCAAATGTATCGGCTTATCGAATCAATCTTCGATTCGATAACCAGGTTATATTACATACAACCATTCGACACATTGTTCGCGAGAATGAAATACGGTATCACATACACGCATTATTCTCGGTCCCGCACATATCTCATATGCGCTCCTATTTCGTTTCGCTTGAGCCAGGAAACCTCTGTGTAGGACTATAAAGACTCGTCAATACGCCGGCAGCAGATGATGATCATATCAAACATCCACAAGCCGCAAGCGGTCTGCTAAACGTAACGGCCACCCGGGTATTGAGCGATCAGAAGATCGACGAGCAAGCCCGCTCACACTCCAGTGAATCCAACCAGTAACGCTACCGTACAGTCCGGTCTGATCGTTTGATATGTCGCATATCTCGCCTAGGGGTGGTAAACGTCAGACCCCAATAGCTCGATAAGTCGTGTCGATATTAGGTCTATAACAATTCGAGAAACTACTGGTAACACTTACCAGTAAATCTCAGCAACCCTGGCCAGGGATTTCCTGTTATAGCCAATCGAACACAGCGCAACATCAACTCCCTATTCCGGGAGAGACGAATCCCCTCCTATCGCTCATTGCTTCTATGTGACTCGGGACTGTACCTAAAAACCACCGTTTTGCACGCCCTCTTGGACGTGGTAAGATGGAAATCAAAGCACAGTGGGAGCCACACAAGACTCTATGACGATCTCGGGTCAACAGACTACTCTGTACCAGTGTCACCAGAGAACTGCCATCTGACGTAAGGTATAATACCATCTGGGAGTTCTCGGCGAGTCCGTCCAGTGTACCCAGTCTCCACTGAGCACCCGTATATCATCTCTGATGTCAAACACCAATGGATATGGGATCATCCATCGCCCATCTGTATGGGTCGAGAAGGTATACGCTAGTCTACTCTGGTATATCGATGCCCCGTCTCGATACACCCACGACTAGGGACTTTGAAGGATGTACTTATGGACTACCATGTCCCCACTAGTATGATCCGTATCATAGTCCAGGTAGTCAAGTACACATCCTAAGGGCTTTATCAACATGTAACAGAGAGACAATCAGTGTACACGTTAAGGTAAAGAGTAACCAGATAGCATACTATCATGTCGAGCGAGAAAGTCCTCCCTATATATGTCCAAGCATCCACTACAATATACATCCAATGTACAGTAATGGCCTCTAGGGCATATATATAACTAACAATCTCCCACTTGCACTAGGTCCATCTGTAGCAGTGGTTGCAGTATCTCATACTCAACCATCCCATAAAAGTCTCTCTCTGGGAAAAGGCCTTTGTGAGTGGATCCGCCGTGTTGTCCTCTGAGTCTACTCTCCTAACCTCGATCTCCTTGGAGATCAACCATCTCCATGATCAGGTGATACTGCCTTAGAATAAATCTGGATCATTGTTGGGACGGACGTTCCTTGGCATATGCCATAACTCCATTGTCACACAATGGGAGGAACAAAGTTCATCTTATGAACCTCTATACACCCAGACTTGCTCTTTGGTAGTATCTTTAGTAGCGATGTATCCTGCCTTTATCGTCTAGTTAGCCACGGTATCTAGCTTGGAACTCTTCCAACATACCGTCCCTTTACTGAGGGTAAAGACAATGCCTGCGACTGACATTCAGTCGTCTTTATCACCCTGGAACCCTTCCAGTGATTCTCCCCAGGATCGGTCGATACCATCTCACTACAACTAGTGAGAATTCTAACATCCAATTAGATTTATCTCATAGATCCAAAACCAGGATTTAGGAGGTATCACTTTGATCCTATATGGAGAATCATTGTGATGAGCGGAGATTGACCGAGCGTAGCATAGGAAACTCCTTTCTTATCAAGAGTATGTCACCCACGTACTCTACGAGGATCATCACCATACTCCCTACTACCTTTTTGTTTATACAAGGTTCATCTACCATTTTGATGATATCAAACTCTTTGACTGACACATCAAAACAGATGTTCCAACTCCGCGATGCCTGCTTTATCCTATAAAGCATCTTGTACACGTTTCCGCTGCTCTAACTGTCTACGAAGCCCTATGGCTGTGTACTTGTAGACTTTCTCTTCTAAAACATCATTTAGAAAAGCAGTCATGGCACCCAACTGCCAGATATCGTAGTCATGGTATGTAGCCGTGGAAAGTAGGATCTGGATGGACTTAAGCATAGCCACTGGAAAAGGTTTCATCATTATCCACGCCTGGTCGATGACGAAAACCTTTAACAAGTCTATCTTTGAAAGTCTCAACTTTTCCATCTACACCAAGTAATCTTCTCAAGATATACTTGCTCCTGATGGGGATTTAACCCTTCAGATATAGCAACCAAAGTCCATACTTTGTTGGTGTACATGGATTCCATCTCAGATCGCTAAGCATCCAGCCATTCTTACAGAGTCTCTAGTCTCGATGGCCTGCTCGAAACTAGTTGGGTCATCATCTCATGATGCAATCTTCGCTCCCACTGTCATAGAGAAACCGAAGTATCTCTCAGGTGGGTGAGAAAACCTACTAGATCGGCGGAGAGGCTGAGGTTCGTTGGTAACTATTGAATCCTTTGGTTCTTTCAAATCATCAGCTGTAGTTTGTATAGCTGGAACATTTCCAGTTCTACATAACAGACCTTGCCTCGAGCTTGTCCGGATTATGCTTTTCAGACATAGGCTGGACAACCCCAAATCTTAACTAACTTAAGAGATGGGCTCTTCCCTTATCATATCATATATGAAGTGGTAGGCAACTGATTTGATTTGAACCCTATTCAATAGGTATGCAGCTTCTCAAGTGCATAACTCCCAAAAGGAAATAGGTAACTCAGTAGTACTCATCATAGAGCACACCTTATCATATAGGGTGTGATTGCTCCGCCCCGATATACCATCGTGCTATGGTGTATACGGAGGAGTAATGCTGAGAGAGAATCTCATTCTCCTTTAGAATAGTCCAAGAATTCCGTGCACAAGTATTCTCCTCTCTTGATCTCATCAAAGGACATAATACTTATACCTGTATTGGTTCTCTACTTCTAAATCATATTCTGTGAATATCTCAAAAGGTTCGGACTTGTGTTTCAATAGGAACATATGTCTGAATCTTGAGAGATTATCAGAGAATGTAACGAAGTACAAAGAACCAGTCCTGGCATGTGTAGACAGGGGACCTTACATACATCAACATGTATCATCCCAAGAGTTCACTAACTCTTTCTCTGTTTCCAGTAAACGGAGCTATGGTCATCTTATCTCTGTGACATGACTGGAAAGTTTCATAAGATGTAAATTCAAACTAATTTAAATATGCATCTACATGTAACTTCAGCTAGTCGGGTCGCATTGATATGACTTAGTCTACAATGCCTTAAGAAGGATTCGTTCATTTCTGAACTCTTCCTCTTGTGTGTGTTCCGTATACTAAGAACTGTAGTTTGATTTAGAACATCAATGCTTTTAGATAACGTGCCTGATCCGATCAACTTTTGATATAGGAAATGTTCAAAACATTATCCAACTATACAAAATTTTATCATTTCTTTACTAATAAAGAGATTGATATGATTTTGTATATCAGGTTCGGTATCTAATAACATTCGTTCAGAATCAATGTATTGGTAATACAGGGTGACAGTGACCAACAGACTTGGCTGCAACACTTGCCCCGTTTTCTGCCTCATGAAACTTATCACCCGTTCTCAGTTCTTTACCTATCTGTAGCCCATGTAACAAATTACATATGCGGGATCCTGATCTGGTATCACATACCCAGGACGTAAAGAATACTGAGAAACAGTTCTGTATAATGAACACACCCGAAGATGATGCATCAGCATGCACTCTCTTCGTTTGGGCGGCACGGGAATTCTGGTAATCCCTAATTTCCTGCTCTGTCTTATAACAATTATAAGTTGGAGAGGGACCAACGTTCCCCAGCTCAGTATAACAAGCGGGTTCGGTCAAATATCCCGTATTATTATCTTGATTAAGGCGTGATATGGTCTCTATCTGGAGAGAGAGAGAAGAAAACACTCAGCGTGCGCTCTTGCAAGAATAGATTGGTTATTATTTTATCTAATCAGGATGGCTCCCACTGCTTTTTATCAAATCTTCCTTCAAACCCTAAAAGGAAAGACTAGCTGGGATTAATTACACACTACAAGTTCGCCAATCTTTCAGCCAGGCCAGTGTCGGTACTTTGAGGGAGGTCTCCCGTGCTTTCGCACGAACCTAATTAATGTAAACCTCGTTTTCCCAGAGGCGTAACCCCGTTGACACCTTTCTAGACACCTACTTGATCGGCTAATTGTAATGTATAAAACTCTCCCAGGAGTAACAATTACTCGCAGCGGGTATCGGGATCCAACTATCTCATAGAAGGTATGCAATCTCATTGCAAATTTCAACACTTGAAATTCCCGATAATATTTTGCCCCTAGCGTCCTATGACCTTGACGGAGGCCAAACAACCCATAGTCCGCTAGTCAAGTTCAACCCGTCATTTCCTGATTGAATTAAACCCACCCGCACGACCCTTGACGGAGGCCAAACAACGCCGTACGAATACCCTAATCCAATCGCATCATATGCTAGCAGATAAGCACTAGTTAGCTACCGTACACTACGCCTTGACGGAGGCTAAACAACCGCAGCACGAATACTAACTAGTACTTATCTGAAATGACGAAGGGCTACGACAGGTTTTTCTGAAAACCTATTGCGTAATGAACTTGATATCGTTGTAGAATCAAATGATTTTAAAATGGAGTGTTTTTGATGCTTTTCTAGTTTTGCTAAAGGAGTCACTCCCGGTGAAGGGATCGTCGGTCCTTTCCTCGTCGAATGAGGTGCGGGATATATCATATATATCACTATGCAAAGCAAAAACTCTTAAAAGCAATCAAAAGTCAAACCGAGTGTGTAGCATCTGCCAGTTATTGCTAAAGGAGTCACTCCCGGTGAAGGGATCTCGGTCCTTTCCTCATCGAATAAGGTGCAGGATATATCATATATACCGCTGTGCAAAGCAAGAACTGTAGCTACCTGTTTTATTTTTGAAATTCGATTCTACAACATCTTAGGTTTCTTTTCCTTTCATTAATCATATTAATGAAGTCCCATCATTTAAATCACCTAAACATCACAGATAAATACGACGTACACTTATGCCATCCGCATTCGCCTCGATGTCCCCTCGTGCACCGTTAGGTTGGGTAACTAACGGCAGAGCGGGGCAGGGCTAGCGCGGGTGCAAAACATAAGTAACGTCTATATAATATATCATATATACTATATACTGTATCTATCACAGAACATCACATGATCACATCACAGATATCGCAGCAGAAGAATCATATGAAATGTTGGATATACTAGGACGTCCGTGTTTTCAATACGAGCCAGTATAAAACACGGATTCCACGGTCGTGATGAATAGCCAAACCCACACCCCTAGACCCCTACGAGAGCGGCAAGCAACCCTACCAATTCTAGAGTTAGGAGACCGGGACTCGACTCCTCGAGTTGGTCTCCCACTGGACTCCAGAACCCGGTTACTTGTGCTCCCCTCCTTGGGTCTATCCTAGTGCGGAAAAGTAAATAATATACAAAGGGTGACATCTTCCGCAACCTGGAAGTGCCCCAATAAAAGAATATTACATACAAGTTTTTACATGAATGAAAATGAAAAACACTCATCTCACATAAAAAAAACCCGGCTATTCAAACACGACGATCCAATATAACATATCCAGCAACACATAACATCACATGTCATCAACGTAAGTAAATATGCGCTTCCCAATTGTCGTTGACATATAGCAACGAAACCGGCGATATCACATATTACACTTACGGTCACAGAAAAGAAAGTGTAAAAGTACAACAGTTGGAATCCGCAACCACCTCACACATCGCATGCCTGACCAAATGAATTCTTTAGACATCGCATGCCTAACAATTATAAACCCCGCATTTTAGTCTCAAAATCGAAAACTCTTTTTAATATCAAGTCGGGCAATTCAACAAGATTCCCGACATCCTGATCGAATGCTCGTCGCAAACTTTAGTAGACGGCCGCACCCCCGACGCCGTCGACGAAGTGCACCAAGGCGGAACACCGCTACCGCGAGCACCCGAACGGATGCTTTCGGCGACGGGGTTCTCCTACAGTCACTTGGTCGGGGCTATGGAGCGAGGCTGTCTATTAAGTTTACCCGGCGAGTATCCGCGTACGCTACGTGATTGCGACAGACTTTTGATCACATCAAAATTCCGTGGCAACCGATCAAGTAAGACTAAACTGCTATGTTTATAACATTCATTCAGTTATCTCATAACTTTTGTGAATTCCAATCATTGTATCCCATTCCGGATAAATAGAAAATGTCAAACTTTCCGATCGAACAATCGAACACCCAAGTTTTCCCGATACAGATCAACACATGAAATAAGTCTAACAACATTCAGTTCGTGCCTCAGTACCAACGGTCCAGCCGTAGAAGGGTCAAGCCAACGCCTCACATGTGGCACGCCGTACTGCCCCAAACCCGAAGGTTCAAAGGGCAGTTCAAGACGGTCACATAATCGAGTTAAGGTTTGTTGTCTTCTAGAGGGACCATCGCGTTACTTGCACTACTTAGAACGTCGTTAAACTACGGAAAGATCCAACACTTGGAAATTTCCCGACAGGGGAAAAGTTGGGTATTTATATCCGGTCGAACTTTTTAACATATTCTAAAATTATCCGGAAAGCCACACAGATAAAATTTGATAATCCGATCGAACATTCGAATCCCCAAAACAACCCCAGAAAATTCAACTCTTGAATAAATTTTAAAAATACCCAGAGAACTCTGCACTATTAAATAGGAATTACAGTACAAAATGTTAGGGCTGACGTCATAATTTTGCCGCGGAACCGCCGCATAAGCTAGGCTTATGCCGCGGTTCCGCCGCCGATAGCACTGTTCATGAAATAAATTTTGCGCCGTAATTCTTATAATTCCCTGCTGAGTTTTCTGAATATTTTTAATTTGGAAAAAACCCAGTTTTTTAAAAATGTACAGAGAGCCGTTTTGGAAATGGGTTTCGGGTTCGTTCGGATTTCAAACGTCGTCTGGACTTCGCCTAAGGCTCTAACCTGGCTCTGATACCACTGTAGGATTCCTAGACACTCTCAAGAGGTCTCACAAGGCATCAACCATGCCAATTTCAAAATTTTACGGTGCCGAGAAACCCTAATACGGATCGTTGGCTAGAAGTTTAGGCGACAAAGAAACTAGTTAACTACTTTAACTAAGAGTACGGAAATACAACCTTTGTAGATCCGGTCCTCCACCTCCACGGTTCCGTGATGAAGTCCTCTCCGCTGTCCAAATGAAATCCCGGGCTCTAGCGTCGGCTTCATCGGAGAAATGGGCGGGCAAGGTCGTCGGCTTCGTGCCGAAGATGATCTACGTCGAGGCATCACAAGATCAAGCTTCCACTTCACCAAGTCATGAAACTTGTGAAGAAAACACACTCTACTACTTGGCAAGAGGTAGAGGATAAAGAAATAGGAAGTGGGTAGACTTTAGAATTGGATTTCTCACTCATTTCATCAATCCACCATTGATGAAGTCAAGCTTCTTCAAGTGAAGTAGAAGAAGAAGAAGATGATAGAATTATGATAAGTTTTTCTAAAATGAAAAGAATAATGAATTCTTATCATAATAGAACCATGGTTAGGTGTAGAGAATTAATTAGGGTTAAGTGGAATGGTTAGGGTTAAGAATGAGACAAAGTGGTCACAAAGTCAAAGTATTCATGAAGCTTCATGAAAGAACAAAGAATGCCACCATTTTATCATTTCCTTTTCTTTTTCCAAAAGAATAAATAAATGAATAAAATGAAAAAGCAAATAATAAACCCTAACCATTTCATTAACCAAGGTTTAATTCTTTATACTTAACCAATTTTACATGCACCATCAAACATGATACAAGCATGTGCACAAAATCATATCACATATATAATGCGCACATCCGAGCGAGAAAATCCATTTAAAGTGAACCGATACTAGTTAATGCAAAGTAATATATCAAATATATAATTATACATTAAATCATTAAATCAACACTTGATTTAACGATCCGGTCATATCGCATATAACCAACTAGTATCAAATGTATCGGCTTATCGAATCAATCTTCGATTCGATAACCAGGTTATATCGCATACAACCATTCGACATATTGTTCGCGAGAATGAAATACGGTATCACATACACGCATTATTCTCGGTCCCGTACATATCTCATATGCGCTCCTATTTCGTTTCGCTTGAGCCAGGAAATCTCTGTGTAGGACTCTAAAGACTCGTCAATACGCCGGCAGCAGATGATGATCATATCAAACATCCACAAGCCGCAAGCGGTCTGCTAAACGTAACGGCCACCCGGGTATTGAGCGATCAGAAGATCGACGAGCAAGCCCGCTCACACTCCAGTGAATCCAACCAGTAACACTACCGTACAGTCCGGTCTGATCGTCTGATATGTCGCATATCTCGCCTAGGGGTGGTAAACGTCAGACCCCAATAGCTCGATAAGTCGTGTCGATATTAGGTCTATAACAATTCGAGAAACTACTGGTAACACTTACCAGTAAATCTCAGCAACCCTGGCCAGGGATTTCCTGTTATAGCCAATCGAACACAGCGCAACATCAACTCCCTATACCGGGAGAGACGAATCCCCTTCTATCGCTCATTGCCTCCATGTGACTCGGGACTGTACCCAAAAACCACCATTTTGCACGCCCTCTTGGACGTGGTAAGATGGAAATCAAAGCACAGTGGGAACCACACAAGACTCTATGACGATCTCGGGTCAACAGACTACTCTGTACCAGTGTCACCAGAGAACTGCCATCTGACGTAAGGTATAATACCATCTGGGAGTTCTCGGCGAGTCCGTCCAGTGTACCCAGTCTCCACTGAGCACCCGTATATCATCTCTGATGTCAAACACCAATGGATATGGGATCATCCATCGCCCATCTGTATGGGTCGAGAAGGTATACGCTAGTCTACTCTGGTATATCGATGCCCCGTCTCGATACACCCACGACTAGGGACTTTGAAGGATATACTTATGGACTACCATGTCCCCATTAGTATGATCCGCATCATAGTCCAGGTAGTCAAGTACACATCCTAAGGGCTTTACCAACATGTAACAGAGAGACAATCAGTGTACACGTTAAGGTAAAGAGTAACCAGATAGCATACTATCATGTCGAGTGAGAAAGTCCTCCCTATATATGTCCAAGCATCCACTACAATATACATCCAATGTACAGTAATGGCCTCTAGGGCATACATATAACTAACATATCGTATATCGGGCATAGGGTTTGGAATCCGTCAGACCCTAATAACTCGATAAGTCATGCGATAGAGGACTCATAACCTATCAGAGATACAGCTGATAACACTTATCAGTTTATCTCCAGTGCAGTGGCCACCGACTTGTGGTTGTAGTCATGTCCTGCACAGCACGACATCAACTCCCTATACCAGGATAGACAAATCCTCTCGACCGCTCACTGCCTCCACGTACTTCAGGTCTATACCCAACAAAAACTTGTTTGCACGACTCCTTTGAGCCGTAGTAGGGTAGAAGTCTTAGTATAGCGAGAACACACATGAGACACTATGGAGATCTCAAGTCCTAGGGACTACCATGTACTCATGTCGCCAGAGAACTGCTATCTAACATTTGTATATAACCAACTAGGAGTTCTCGGTGAGTCCATCGAGTGTAACTCATGTAGGGTTCCTAGGCACACTATAGAGGTCTCACAAGGCATCAACCATGCCAATATAAAATTTTATGGGTGCCGAGAAACCCTAATACGGATCGTCGGCTAGAATTCTAGGCGAAATACGAATCTAGTTAACACTTTAACTAAAGGAGAGAGGCTACAACCTTTGTAGATCCGGTTCTCTACTTCCTTAGCTCCACGTGGGTGTCCTCTCGCTGTCCATCATGAATCCCGAACTCATTCGTCGGCTTCATCGGAGAAACGGGAGAGCTAGGTCGTCGGCTTCGTGTCAAAGACGATCTACGTCGAGGCATCACAAGTTCAAGCTCCGACTTCACAAAGTTGTGAAACTTGTGAAGAAAACACCCAAAACAACTTGGCAAGAGGTAGAGGGTGAAGAAATAGGAGGTGGGTTCACTTTAGAATTGGATTTCTCTCACTAGAACTCAAGTTGCCATTGATGGCATCAAGGTTTCTATCTTGAAGAAGAAGGAGAAGATGAAGCTAGTTTTATGATAAGTTCTTTTAAAATGAAAAGAAAATTCATACTTATCATAATCTAACAAGGGTTAAGTGTAGAGAATAAACCATGGTAAGTGGATGGGTTAGGGTTAAGCATGAAGACAAAATGGTCTCTTTGGTCAAAGCTTCATGAAGCTTCAACAAGCTTCATGACAAAAACAAACCATTTTATTTTCATTTATCCAATAAAATAAATAAATAAATGAATAAATAAATGATAAGGCAAAACCCTAATTATCATTTAACCATGGTTTAATTCTGCACACTTAACCAAATGATCAAGTATCATCAAACATGATACAAATATGTGCACAAAAGTATATCACATATACAACTTGCACATCAAGTGAGAAAATCCGTATAAAGTGAACCAATACTAGTTAATGCAAAGTAATATATCAAATATATAATTATACATTAAATCATTAAATCAACATTTGATTCAATGATCCGGTCATGTCGCACATAACCGACTAGTATTCAATGTATCGATTTATCGAATCAATAATTCGATAACTAGGTCATATCGAATATAACCAATCGAAACATTTATCGCGAGAATGAAATGCGGTATCACATACACGCATTATTCTCGCTCCCGCACATATCTCATATGCGCTCCTATTTCGTTTCGCTTGAGCCAGGAAACCTCTGTGTAGGACTCTAAAGACTCGTCAATACGCCGGTAGCAGATGATGATCATATCAAGCACCCACAAGCCGCAAGCGGTCTGCTAAACGTAACGGCCATCCGGGTATTGAGCGATCAGAAGATCGACGAGCTAGCCCGCTCACACTCCTGTGAATCCAACCAGTAACACTTACCGTACAGTCCGGTCTGTTCGTCTGATATGTCGCATATCAACTCTAGGGGTGGTATACGTCAGACCCCAATAACCTATAAGTCGTGCCGATGTGAGGCTCATAACGGGTCGAGAAACTACTGGTAACACTTACCAGCAAATCTCTGATCAGCCCTGGCCAGGGACTTCCCTGTTACGGCCAATCGAGCACTGCGCAACATCAACCCCCAATACCGGGAGAGACGAAACCCCTCTTATCGCTCATTGCCTCCATGTGACTCGGGACTGTACCCAAAGACCACCGTTTTGCACGCCCTCATGGACGTGGTAAGGTGGAGATCAAAGCACAGTGGGAATCATACAAGACTCTATGACGATCTCGGGTCTACAGACTAACCTGCTCAAGTGTCACCTGAGAACTGCCATCTGACGTGAGGTATAATACCATCTGGGAGTTCTCGGCGAGTCCGTCCAGTGTACCCAGTCTCCACTGAGCACCCGTATACCATCTCTGATGTCAAACACCAATGGATATGGGATCATCCATCGCCCATCTCATGGGTCGAGAAGCGTATACGCTAGTCTACACTGGTATATCGATGCCCTGTCTCGATACACCCACGACTAGGGACCTTGAAGGATGTACTTATGGACTACCATGTCCCCACTAGTATGATCTGCATCACAGTCCAGGTAGTCAAGTACATATCCTAAGGGCTTTACCAACATGTAACTATAAGACAGTATAAAGAGACAAGTGTACATGTTAAAATAAAGAGCAACCAGATAGCATACTATCATATCGAGCAAGAAAGTCATCACTATATATGTCCAAGCATCCAATATAATATACATCATCTGTACAATACTGGCTTCTAGGGCATACATACAACTAACAATCTCCCACTTGCACTAGGGCCAGCTGCTGTAGTATCGCATACCGAGCATCCCGAAGAGTCTCTCAAACTGTATCTGGGGAATGGCCTTCGTGAGTGGATCCGCTGTGTTGTTCTTCGTGTCAACCCTCCTGACCTCGATCTCCCGGCGATCAACTATCTCCCGGATCAGGTGATACCGCCTCAGAATATGCCTGGATCGCTGATGGGACCTGGGTTCCTTGGCCAAAGCCACCGCTCTATTGTTATCGCAATACAAAGGTATTGGATGCTCAATGGATGGAACCACTCCAAGTTCAGTAATGAACTTCTTGACCCAGACAGCCTCTTTGGCAGCATCGTTGGCAGCGATGTATTCAGCCTCCATCGTCGAGTCTGCCACGGTTTCCTGCTTGGAACTCTTCCAGCTAACCGCCCCTCCGTAAAGGGTAAAGACAAAGCCCGACTGCGACTTAGAGTCGTCCTTATCACTCTGGAAGCTCGAATCGGTAAAGGACTCCACTTGGAGTTCCCCGTTACCATACACCAAGAGCATCTCTTTAGTCCTTCGTAAGTACTTGAGAATGCTCTTCACAGCTGTCCAGTGACTCTCTCCAGGATCAGCTTGATACCTGCTCACTACACTTAGTGAGTATGCTATATCGGGTCTGGTACATAGCATCGCATACATGATAGAGCCTACAGCCGAAGCATAGGGTATCCCTTGCATGCGAGCTCTCTCCAAATCAGTCTTGGGAGACATCTCTTTGGAGAGAGTGACTCCAGAGATTGTGGGCAAGTTCCCACGCTTGGATTCTTCCATACTAAACCTCTTTAGTATGGTGTCTATGTACCTGGATTGGGACAATCCCAATATCCGTTTGGATCTATCTCTATAGATCCTGATTCCCAATATGCAGGAGGCATCACTAAGATCTTTCATTGAGAATCTTTGTGATAAGAAGAGCTTGACCGATTGCAGCATAGGAATATCATTTCCTATCAAGAGTATGTCGTCCACGTACAATACGAGGAAGACAATCTTACTCCCTGCCACCTTCTTGTAAATACAAGGTTCATCTGGGTTTTTGACGAAATCAAACTCTTTGATAACGACGTCAAAGCAGATGTTCCAACTCCGCGATGCTTGCTTTAATCCATAAATGGATTTAAGCAGCTTGCACACCTTGCCGCTGCTCCCACTGTCTACGAAGCCCTCTGGCTGAGTCATGTACACGCACTCTTCTAAATCACCATTTAGAAAGGCGGTCTTAACATCCATTTGCCAGATTTCGTAATCATGATATGCAGCGATGGCAAGCATGATCCGGATGGATTTAAGCATAGCCACTGGAGAAAAGGTCTCGTCATATTCCACACCTGGTCTTTGACGAAAACCCTTTGCTACAAGTCTAGCTTTGAAAGTCTCCACTTTCCCATCTACACCAAGTTTCTTCTTGAAGATCCACTTGCTCCCAATGGGTTTTACCCCTTCAGGAGCAACGTCCAAAGTCCATACTTTGTTGGTGTACATGGATTCCATCTCGGACCGCATAGCATCCAGCCATTTCACTGAGTCCCTATTCGTGATGGCCTGCTCGAAGCTAGTTAGGTCATCATCCTCCATGATGCAATCCTCGCTCCCTCCATCCATGAGAAAACCGTAGTATCTTTCGGGCTGGCGAGGAACCCTACTAGATCGGCGGAGAGGCTGAGGTTCATTGGGAGCTACTGAATCTTCTGGTTCCACTAAATCTTCAGTTACGATTTGTGTATCTGGAACTTCTTCCAGCTCTACCACTTTGCCACTAATTTCTTTTTCAAGGAATTCCTTTTCTAAAAAGGTGGCATATTGAGAAACAAACACCTTTTGTTCTTCAGCATGGTAGAAAAAATATCCTTGTGAATTCTTAGGATATCCCACAAACTTGCAGAGAACTGACCGTGCCTCGAGTTTGTCTGGATTTTGCCTTTTGACATAGGCCGGACAACCCCATATCTTAACTCGTTTAAAATATGGTCTCTTCCCACTCCATATCTCATATGGTGTGGTAGGTACAGATTTAGATGGAACTTGATTCAATAGGTATGCAGCCGTCTCCAGCGCATATCCCCAGAAGGAAATAGGTAACTCAGCTGTGCTCATCATAGAGCGCACCATATCTAATAGGGTGCGGTTCCTCCGTTCTGATACACCATTGTGCTGTGGTGTATATGGGAGTCAGCTGAGAGAGAATCCCATTCTCTTTTAGGAAATCCAGGAATTCATTGCTCAAGTATTCACCTCCTCGATCAGATCGAAGGATTTTAATACTTTTTCCGGTTTGGTTCTCAACTTCTTTTTTATATTCTCTAAATTTCTCAAAAGCTTCTGATTTGTGTTTCATCAAGAACACATACCCGAGCCTAGAGAGATCGTCAGTGAATGTAATGAAGTATGAAGAACCATCCCTGGCATGTGTAGACATGGGACCGCATACATCACTATGTATTAGTCCCAAGAGTTCGGTAACTCTTTCTCCGTGTCCCGTAAACGGAGTTTTGGTCATCTTGCCTTTGAGACATGACTGGCAAGTGTCATAAGATGAAAATTCGAATGGTTTCAAATACCCATCCTTATGCAACTTAGCCAGTCGTGTCGCATTGATGTGACCCAGTCTACAATGCCACAAGAAAGATTCGTTCAGTTCTGAACTCTTCCTCTTGTGTGTGTTTGTTATACTCAGAACTGTTGATTGATTTAGAACATAAATGCCATTGCACAACGTGCCTGATCCAACCAACTTTTGGTTACGGAAAATGTTCATAACATTGTCCTGTAATACAAAATTATATCCCTCTTTACTTAACGAAGAAACCGATATAATATTGCATATCAGGTTCGGCATGTAATAGCATTCGTTCAGAACCAATGTATTACCAGTTGGTAATGCAAGGTGATATTCCCCGATAGTCTTAGCTGCAACAATTGCACCATTTCCAACTCTAATGTCTTTATCACCTTCTCCAAGTTCTCTACCTTTTCTAAGCCCATGTAACTGATTACATATATGGGATCCTGATCCGGTATCTAATACCCAGGACGTAGAGCAAATGGAGAAACAGTTCTCAGTAACGAACACACCCGAAGAAAATGCATCAACATGTACTTTCTTCAATCGGGTGGTATGGGAATCCTGGTATTCCCCTATATCCTGTTCATTCCTATAACTCTTATAAGAATGAACGGAACCAACGTTCCCCAGCACAGTATAACATGCGGGTTCGGTCAATACATCCATATTATTATCTTTATTAGGGCATGAAATGGTCGCTACCTGGAGAGAGAGAGAAGAAAACACTTTAGCGTATGCTCGTGCAAGATCAGATTGATTATTATCTTATCTAATCAGGATGGCTCCCACTGCTTTTTATCAAATCTTCCTTCAAACCTTAAAAGGAAAGACTAGCCGGGATTAATTACACCCTACAACTTCGTCGATCTTTCAGCCAGGCCAGTGTCGGTACTTTGAGGGAGGTTCCTCGTGCTTTCGCACGGACCTAATTAATGTAAACCTCGTTTTCCCAGAGGCGTAACCTCGTTAACACCTTTCTAGACACCTACTTGATCAGCTAATTGTAATGTGTAAAACTCTCCCAGGAGTAACTCTTACTCGCAGTGGGTATCGGGATCCAACTATCTCATAGAAGGTATGCAATCTCATTGCAAATTTCAACACTTGAAATTCCCGATAATATTTTGCCCCTAGCAGCTATATGACCTTAACATAGTCAACAAATCATAAGTGCTAGTCAAGTTCAACCCGTCATTTCCCGATTGAATTACACCCACCCGCACGACCCTTAACATAGTCAACAAAGTCGCACGACTACCCTAATCCAATCGCATCATATGCTTATACAGATAAGCACTAATTAGCTACCGCACACTACGCCTTAACATAGTCAACAAACGTAGCACGAATACTAACTAGTACTTATCTGAAATGACGGAGGGCTACGTCAGGTTTTTCTGAAAACCTATTGCGTAATGAACTTGATATCGTTGTAGAATCAAATGAAGTTTTTGAAATGGAATGATTTTGAGGCTTTTCTAGTTTTGCTAAAGGGGTCACTCCCGGTGAAGGGATCGTCGGCCCTTTCCTCGTCGAATGAGGTGCGGGATATATCATATATATCACTGTGCAAAGCAAAAAACTCTTAAAAGCAATCAAAGCCAAACCGAGTGTGTAGCATCTGCCAGTTACTGCTAAAGGAGTCACTCCCGGTGAAGGGATCTCGGTCCTTTCCTCATCGAATAAGGTGCAGGGTATATCATATATACCGCTATGCAAAGCAAGAACTGTAGCTACCTGTTTTGTTTAAAATTTGATTCTACAACATCTTAGGTTTATTTTCTTTCATTAATCTCATTAATGAAGTCCCATCATTTAAATACCTAAACATCACAGATAAATACGACGTACACTTATGCCATCCGCATTCGCCTCGATGTCCCCTCGTGCACCGTTAGGTTAGGTAACTAACGACAGAGCAGGGCAGGGCTAGCGCGGGTGTAAAACATAAGTAACGTCTATATAATATATCATATATACTATATACTGTATCTATCACAGAACATCACATGATCACATCACAGATAAAGCAGCAGAAGTAACATATGAAATATTGGATATACTAGGACGTCCGTGTTTTCAATACGAGCCAGTATAAAACACGGATTCCATGGTCGTGATGAATAGCCAATCCCACACCCCTAGACCCCTACGAGAGCGGCAAGCAACCCTACCAATTCTAGGGTTAGGAGACCCGGACTCGACTCCTCGAGATGGTCTCCCACTGGACCCTAGAACCCGGTTACTTGTGCTCCCCTCCTTCGGTCTATCCTAGTGCAGAAAAGTAAATAATATACAAAGGGTGACAACTTCCGCAACCTGGAATTGCCCCAAATTAAAAGAATATTACATACAAGTTTTTACATGAATGAAAATGAAAAACACTCATCTCACATAAAAAAACCCGGCTATTCAAACACGACAATCCAATATAACATATCCAGCAACACATAACATCACATGTCATCAACGTAAGTAAATATGTCCATCCCAATTGTCGTTGACATATAGCAACGTAACCGGCGATATCACATATTACATTTACGGTCACAGAAAAGAATGTGTAAAACTACAACAGTTGGAATCCACAATCTCTTTAGACATCACATGCCTAATCAAATGAAATACTTAGACATCACATGCCTAACTATTACAAACCCCGCATTTTAGTCCCATTATCGAAAACTCTTTTCAATATCAAATGAGACTAAACCGCTAGATTTATAACATTCATTCAGTTATCTCATAACTGTTTGTGAATTCCAATTATTGTATCCCATTCCAGATAAACAGAAAATGTTAAACTTTCCGATCGAACAGTCGAATACCCAAGTTTTCCCGATACAGCTCAACTCATGAAATAAATCTAACAACATTCAGTTCGTGCCTCAGTACCAACGGTCCAGCCGTAGAAGGGTCAAGCCAACGCCTCACATGTGGCACGCCGTACTGCCCCAAACCCGAAGGTTCAAAGGGCAGTTCAAGACGGTCACATAATCGAGTTAAGGTTTGTTGTCTTCTAGAGGGTCCATCGCGTTACTTGCACTACTTAGAACGTCGTTAAACTATGGAAAAATCCAACACTTGGAAATATTCCAGCAGGGGAAAAGTTGGGTATTTTCATCCGGTCGAACTTTTTAACATATTCTTAAAATATCCGGAAAAACACATAGACGAAATTTGATAATCCGATCGAACTATCGAAGCTCCAAAACAACCCCAGAAAATGCAACTCTTGAATAAATTTTTAAAAATTCCCAGGAAAACCAGCACTGGAAAATAAGAATTACTGTGCAGAATTCATTGTTTAATGTGGCCGTACGGCCACGGAACCGCCGCATGAGCCATGCTCATGCCGCGGAACCGCGGCGACTTGGTGGATTTGGGCTGTCGAATTTCACAGTAACTCTTAGAATCACCTGCTGATTTTTCTGCATATTTTTAATTTGGAAAAATCCCAGATTTTAGAAAATGTACAGAGAGCATTTTGTGAGTTAGGGTTTCGGTTCGTTCGGACTTCAAACTCCGTCTAGACTTCGCCTAAGGCTCTAGCTAGGCTCTGATACCACTGTAGGGTTCCTAGGCACACTATAGAGGTCTCACAAGGCATCAACCATGCCAATATAAAATTTTATGGGTGCCGAGAAACCCTAATACGGATCGTCGGCTAGAATTCTAGGCGAAATACGAATCTAGTTAACACTTTAACTAAAGGAGAGAGGCTACAACCTTTGTAGATCCAGTTCTCCACTTCCTTAGCTCCACGTGGGTGTCCTCTCGCTGTCCATCATGAATCCCGAACTCATTCGTCGGCTTCATCGGAGAAACGGACGAGCTAGGTCGTCGGCTTCGTGTCAAAGACGATCTACGTCGAGGCATCACAAGTTCAAGCTCCGACTTCACAAAGTTGTGAAACTTGTGAAGAAAACACCCAAAACAACTTGGCAAGAGGTAGAGGGTGAAGAAATAGGAGGTGGGTTCACTTTAGAATTGGATTTCTCTCACTAGAACTCAAGTTGCCATTGATGGCATCAAGGTTTCTATCTTGAAGAAGAAGGAGAAGATGAAGCTAGTTTTATGATAAGTTCTTTTAAAATGAAAAGAAAATTCATACTTATCATAATCTAACAAGGGTTAAGTGTAGAGAATAAACCATGGTAAGTGGATGGGTTAGGGTTAAGCATGAAGACAAAATGGTCTCTTTGGTCAAAGTTTCATGAAGCTTCAACAAGCTTCATGACAAAAACAAACCATTTTATTTTCATTTATCCAATAAAATAAATAAAGAAATGAATAAATAAATGATAAGGAAAAACCCTAATTATCATTTAACCATGGTTTAATTCTTCACACTTAACCAAATGATCAAGTATCATCAAACATAATACAAATATGTGCACAAAAGTATATCGCATATACAACTTGCACATCAAGTGAGAAAATCCGTATAAAGTGAACCAATACTAGTTAATGCAAAGTAATATATCAAATATATAATTATACATTAAATCATTAAATCAACATTTGATTCAATGATCCGGTCATGTCGCACATAACCGACTAGTATTCAATGTATCGATTTATCGAATCAATGATTCGATAACTAGGTCATATCGAATATAACCAATCGAAACATTTATCGCGAGAATGAAATGCGGTATCACATACACGCATTATTCTCGCTCCCGCACATATCTCATATGCGCTCCTATTTCGTTTCTCTTGAGCCAGGAAACCTCTGTGTAGGACTCTAAAGACTCGTCAATACGCCGGTAGCAGATGATGATCATATCAAGCACCCACAAGCCGCAAGCAGTCTGCTAAACGTAATGGCCATCCGGGTATTGAGCGATCAGAAGATCGACGAGCTAGCCCGCTCACACTCCTGTGAATCCAACCAGTAACACTTACCGTACAGTCCGGTCTGTTCGTCTGATATGTCGCATATCAAGTCTAGGGGTGGTATACGTCAGACCCCAATAACCTATAAGTCGTGCCGATGTGTGGCTCATAACTGGTCGAGAAACTACTGGTAACACTTACCAGCAAATCTCTGATCAGCCCTGGCCAGGGACTTCCCTGTTACGGCCAATCGAGCACTGCGCAACATCAACCCCCAATACCGGGAGAGACGAAACCCCTCCTATCGCTCATTGCCTCCATGTGACTCGGGACTGTACCCAAAGACCACCGTTTTGCACGCCCTCATGGACGTGGTAAGGTGGAGATCAAAGCACAGTGGGAATCACACAAGACTCTATGACGATCTCGGGTCTACAGACTAACCTGCTCAAGTGTCACCTGAGAACTGCCATCTGACATGAGGTATAATACCATCTGGGAGTTCTCGGCGAGTCCGTCCAGTGTACCCAGTCTCCACTGAGCACCCGTATACCATCTCTGATGTCAAACACCAATGGATATGGGATCATCCATCGCCCATCTCATGGGTCGAGAAGCGTATACGCTAGTCTACACTGGTATATCGATGCCCTGTCTCGATACACCCACGACTAGGGACCTTGAAGGATGTACTTATGGACTACCATGTCCCCACTAGTATGATCTGCATCACAGTCCAGGTAGTCAAGTACATATCCTAAGGGCTTTACCAACATGTAACTATAAGACAGTATAAAGAGACAAGTGTACATGTTAAGATAAAGAGCAACCAGATAGCATACTATCATATCGAGCAAGAAAGTCATCACTATATATGTCCAAGCATCTAATATAATATACATCATCTGTACAATACTGGCTTCTAGGGCATACATACAACTAACAACTCATCTAATGAGCACCTGTATACAATCATTGACATCAAACACCAATACCTGCAAGATCAGCTGTCGCCCTCTAACCGGGTCAAAAAATATACACACTAGTCTAAACTGGAGTACCGATGCCCAATCTCGATACTCCTACGACTAAGGACATTTAAGGATGTACTTATCGACTACCCAGGCCCTACTAGTATGATCTCCATCATCGTCCTGGTAGTCAAGCAAAATCCTAGAGCTTTATCTCATATCTAAACGATATTGATAATGAATAAAATGCATCATATGAAAGATAAAGACAAACCAGATAGCATACTATCATCTCGAGTAAGATAGCATACTATCATCTCGAGTAAGATAGTTCTCTCGTATAGATCCTCCTTCAATTACAGTAATTGCCTTGAGGGCACCTATATCGAACAAAAAGAACACACTAAAAACAACACACAAGATTTACCCAGGTTTGATACAACTTTCACCTAATCCTGCAACCGCGATGAAAACTTCCACTATGAGAATGAATTACAAGATATTACACCGACTTCTCACTCTCCTTTATAAAGAAATACCCCCTCTTACAAAATATCTCTCTATCCACGACTGCATTTGGCCGCCTCTCCCATTGTCACGACCTGGAAATAGCACATGACCGGCACTTGAATTACGTGAAGTCTATAGAACTCCACTGTAACCCAAATAAGCCGAAAAACCAGGAATCTAAACCTTTATAAGTAAAATAGTAGAGGTGAAGTTTTGAAAAAGAGTATAAATGAAATCACGTTCTTTCTTTTAAAGTATAAATAAGGTTCAATTGAAATTCAAGTAGATTATATAGTATAATTTGAAAACATTTTCGTCATTTAAAATTTGGACAACACCTCATTTATAAATTTTGATCAAAACAAGAACGTAATCAATAATAATATAGGCATTCCCAAGTAGGAGCTAGCACTTCGCCAAATTGGCGGAACACAACCACACAAAATGAATATACGGCGTCCAAGGAGAAGATCAATCACAAAAAGAAAGTAAAGAAAACTAAAACATCATTAGATCAACTATATCCAAATAATATACAAGCCATGACTCTAAGTCCGAAAGAATATACAACTGGTCTCTAAGTCTACCAAATATATATAGTCTAGTTAATGGAGCTTTTAACTAGATTACAACTGAATAAATAATATACAAGCGGTGGTCACGATCCGAAATGTAACCCACCTACTAAGCAAACCACCTAAAAGAAGCAATGTGCCAGCAAGCCGCTACTAATCCGAGCGGTCAATCCTGTAAGAAAACTATGGTACAACGAAGGTGAGTTGCCAACTCGTGAGTAGAAAACATCATCAAGTAGAAGTTGAATGTATGACGATCTCCTAGGTCATACAGTAATATAATAATATCATATCGTATAGTATTGAAGGTAGTCGTGTACACACACACACACACACACACATATATAAATATATTATCGTGCCTGTGTCATTATATGATACCATATCATCTATATCATGTATATATACATATAATCCAAGGAGTGTCTATCAACGACACTCGAAATCATAAAAAAATCTTAAGTGCCCAGTATCGACACTCGAAATTATCATAAATCCTGTATCTAGTATCGACACGTAAATCTTCATATCTCAGGCGCCGTCCCATCGGATCGGCCCTCATATCTCAGGTACCGTCTCATCAGATTGGTCCTCATATCCATCTGTCTCATATCAATCTGGTCGGTATCTTCCAGATATCCGTCGAGTCCAATACTGTCATCGGTAGGTAGTGTTCCCCTACCAGGCTCAACGCGTTTCTATACGATCTTCTTGCCCCGAGGTACCGTACTGGGTCCACCATGTATCCGTAATCGGTTCCTTCCCTGTCTCGATTCGGATAATCATCATAGCTCAGCACCGAGAATCTCATGGTGAACGTAAAAATATCTTATCATAAGAAATCGCGTTTTTAAAACAATCATAAGTTTTTAAATAATATCTGCGGTTTCTCAAATTTAGAAATCTCATGAAAACAGAATTTTATAAAGCATGGCAGTAATGAAATAATATGTATAGACACAGAACAATACTGTAATGCACAGAAAGAGTATTTATATAAGCGTGTCGTGTAGCAGGGCAAAAAAAGTACAATATCTAAAATAATATGTGGTATTGGGTACTAAACAATAACTAGAATGCTAATTGGTTATAAGGTGATACGGTAACATAGCGAGTTCTAATGTGTACATGGCTTAGCAATTACCGATGATGTGTATGTGAGCCGGCAAGTATGTGTACATGCAACATGTGCATCATCGGTAATGGTGCGTGTGTCCTAACAAACGAAGTCACGTAAAAATAAGGGTATGAAACGTAGCGTATATATTGTAAATGAAGGAAATGCGAGCGTATGCAGAAATAAGAAATCGTACCACGAGCGTAAATAGAATAAAGAACTCGTAAATGCGAACGGTATAAAAATAATATGCAACTACGTATGAGCCATACAATTATAGTTTGAAATAGTATGAATCGTTGTTAAGGAAAATTGGGAGCTACGATGTTTTTTTGAAAAATAAATCATTTGAAAAATTGTAGCATCCCTTGAAATTATCATTTAAAAGTGCGTAACGATTCGTTAGTTTTGAAAATAGGTATGGCTCTAAATATATCATAATATCTACTATATAAATTTAAAAAAGTTTTTCTTAAGTCGATATATAAGTCAGCGATCCATCCTCAACATACCACGTACGGAATATCCATCATACGATATCATCAAATCAATAGTACGGATCTATAGTCACGTACATCATCTCATCTCATATCATCATATATCATCTCATGTCCTCATATATCATATCATATAACATCGCCTCATATCATCATATCGACTCGTATCATCATATCAGATCATATCGTAAATATCCTCATGTGTGTGTGTGTGTGTGGACACACACACATATACATAAGTAGATATAGTTCATAAGTTAAGGAATAGTACTAGGGGTATAATTTCTATAAGTCTACTATTATGGTATGGTATTCTAGGAAACTTATTGGCTAAGTATACATACTTAATATGTGTGTATGTGCGTATAAAACTACATATCTAATATCCTAGTACTACGGTTGCAGCGGTGCTATACGCCATCCACCTGACTTCCCCCATAGATATACATCTACTCACCTAACTTCACTTCGCCCTAGTCGATTCCGACGGATGCCTTGCCCTCCTTCGTTTTCCCGGAAGTCCACGCGCTTGTACCTACAAATCAAAGCATATCGTATCGCATAAAAATCTAATTCGAAAACCGATACAATGAGCGAAGCGTACATAGGTTAGAACCTGTAGTCAATGCGTGCTAAAACAACAAAACAACCCCCGCGTCGACGTACGAACGTCAAACGACCGAGTCACATCAAGAAAATAAAAAATCCAAGTTTCAAATATCGGAAAAATATTGACAGAAATCAAGTAAAACGACTCCAGATTTTTCTTAAAGTGATTTTAGAATTTTAGCGTATAGGGCAGTCTTAGTTATCTAAATAGTGAGATATAAACCGAGTTTTAGAGCCTAATTCAAAAATTGACCCGCAAATTGCGGCCATATCGAATTTATTTGCAGCC
Source organism: Agapanthus africanus (assembly GCA_030015575.1). NCBI lineage: Eukaryota > Viridiplantae > Streptophyta > Magnoliopsida > Asparagales > Amaryllidaceae > Agapanthus > Agapanthus africanus. The sequence continues at coordinate 468,279,080 of JASDDO010000001.1, forward strand.
AGAAGATGGGCGTTTGGGCTCGGGCTTCTAGTGTTGCTTCCTATTGGTCTGCATATCTCACAATATACTCTATTAAATTTTCAGAGTACCCAAGTAGCTCCATATTCCATTTGATCCTCAAAAACTCCACAAAACCGACATCGGAAAATTCTAAACTCATTCTAACTAAGGTTACAAGCATTCACATGCCCTTATCTATCACTTAAAGAGGTTTTAGTCACTAACTAAGTTTCTATTATACCACTACTACTCATATCATCCAACAAAGATCACCCTAGAATTTTCCAAGTTCATTAAACATAACTTTTGGGCTCTAAACTAATTGTGAGGTTAGAAAATTTAAAATCTCAATGAAAGGTGAGTGTTTTACCTCATAGGAACAACTCAAGAAAATTCCTTGATGGCCAAAACCCCCCAAAACGAAATCTTGATCATGCCATATTTCTTAGACTGAGCTTAGGAACATTTTTTGTGAAGGTTTAGTGATGTTTTGAGGTAGTTTTGAAGGTGGTGCATGATGGTAGAGGGTGGTGGAGGAGTTGAAGAAGAAGGAAGAGATGGAGATAATGAAGAAGAGAAGGCTATACAAGTGAATGGGGGGTAACCGTGGCTCCGCTGTCTCTTTCTCTCTCTCATTCTCACTCTCTCTCTCATCCATACCCCTCATAACTCCTTGTCCCCTCCATGTCCCCTCTCCTTTTCTTTTCTTTTTATCTTTCCTATTTCATTTTCTTTTATCTTTTTAAAACAAAAATGAAAGTGCTAACATGCACTCAACATGTCATGCACACAAAACATGCTTTAACAAAATGAAGCTAGATTTAGTGCACAATTAGTAAAATACTAATCAAGTTTAATATAAACTTGTATGTAAATAATTGTATATAAATTTATAAAGGCCCAAATCAATTTAAATGCTTTCATAAATAATAATTTATTTTAATTCCCAATTATTTTCCAAAATATAGGTATATAATCATACCAATCTACGAGCTCAAATCTATATTCGTATAATGTCCGTGAAATTTATTATTTTATTATTTAAATTCCAAAAATATTATTTTCTATTTTCTGGAATGTAACAGTCTTCCCCCCTTAAAAAAATTCGGTTCCCTAATTTAAATTTAAACCCTTAAATCTTAAAATATTTCGGTAAATCAAATCAAATCCATGGGGCTTCAAAGTCACGGATAAGCTAAAAATATCACAGCACAACATGTGCGCATGAAAACGAGTGCAAAACTCAATAATCAAAACTCCGTCAGTGTCATGCAAATCATACAAGTTATTATGAATATGCAAGTTTCGAAATCAACGGTCTAAATCAAGTATAATATAATCAAGACTATAATACGTATATAGTACGCATCCTTATAAAATCGTTTAAGTAACTGGAAATGCATGCCTGAAAATCCATTTTCAAATTGCCGTGTGATGCGTATATTACGGCACAAGTAGCGGACGTTCATTTGTAAAGAAATACACACACACGTTTTGCTTAAGATATACGTCCCGCCTCTTTGAAAACAATTTAGAAGGGTTTTCTTTTTGTGAAATCTTGTGTCGCTTACTGACACGTAGGGAAATAGTAAGTTTATAGCTCTTTTGAAAGGCTCTTTAGCAAATACCGATGCATGCAAAAAAACACTCAGGTACTGTTCTCTGACCAGTCCTGCTCGGCTACTATATAATATAGCGTATATCATAAAATGCGATGCCCAAAAAGAACCAATCCCAATAGGCGTACATGAAAATACCACGTGCGTATGGTGCGCACAAAAATCAAAGTCAAATCCAAGTGTCATGAATGTGCACGAAAACGAAAACTGAGTGCAACGGGTGTGAACGAAAGCATCTGTCAAGCGCATCGGGTATACACGACAACAATATCAAGTGCATCTAGAGTGGATGAAAAATATCAATCAAGTGTATCAAATGTGCATAAAACCACATCAAGTGCGTCGAGTGTGCGTGGAAATCTAAATCAAGTGCATCAGGTCTGCACAAAAACAATCTAGTGCTATAGGATGCACGAAAATCAAAATCAATGCGTCGAAAGAGCATGAATCAAAATCAGGTGCATACAACGTGCACAAAAACAAAATTGAGTGTATCGAAATACATGAAATCATAAATATGTGCAACTGGGTGCACAAAACAATATCGAGTGCAATAGATATGCACAAAAACACAAATCAAGTGTAACTGGTGTATAAAAACATAAATCAAGTACAACTGCTATGCACAAGGGAAAGTATCCGTCAAATGCAGTTACGGTGCACGAAAATCTCAATCATGAATCCCAATCATTAAAACACAAGAATCAAAACGACGAAAACGTGATACTCGAATCACCAAAACACAAATCACAAATAAATGATATTGAGATACACCTCCTTCAATGTCGAAAGGTGTCTGTGCATCCGGAGCTAGCAGAGCAAAAATTTCTACTCGCTTTCTGCCCACGTTCTGGCATCCTCTGTCTCTAGGTCCTTTTTCTCTTTGCGGATCACCAATTCTATGACCTCACGGCTCGACAACCCAGTTAGGAGTAGCGACGGAACAGTCCTGCTATGACGCCTCTCTGAACATCTCCTGGCCAAGTAACCTGGCTACTCGCAACATAGCATGTCACGCCGGCGGCCTCTGACCTACTGAATATGTGAGATACAACCGATCTTGGGTCCAAATATTTATCGCCATAGTACCCTGGAAAGAAGCTTCCACGGTCTCTTCCGATATCATCCCTGCTAAACTGCCATGAAGTTGAGATTCTTTAATTAATCCGTTTCTGTTCCGGGACAACTGCAATCTTATCACGACTTTCCCCTCGAAATGTGGTCGTATCCAACACCTTTGCGTACATATCAAATCTCTGGCATCAACGAAGAGGAACAACAACTCATTGAGATCTCGCACGGACCTTTTGATCCATTTCTCTTCGATATCGACCAATTCGGAGTCATATCTTGAAAGCTGCATAATCTGAAATTTATATTCTACTATGGTCATATTCGGAGTCTCTCGCAAAGACTCAAACCTACAAACTCGGGCATCTCCAACACTCTGGGGAAGAAATCTGGCGAAATTCACCTTCGAGAACTCGTCCATTCCATTGAAAGAATATGCACTGCTCATCCTCTCTTGATCGATTCACGTCAGGTCTGAGCAAGACCTTTCAACTGAAGCTAACCAACTCACTGATCTCTCATCGAAGCATCCAAACGAATGAAATATCCTAGTCACTTATCCAAAAATGACTAGGGATCCTCTGTCACATTGCTGCCTATCGTTCATGTAACTTCAGCTTCATGAAATCTGGAAGCGATATCTCGTCAATCTCAGCAACAGCTGGTTCATCTGTCTGTATGGTAGACAACACCACTGTTTCCCCAAATCAGAGAGCAAAGCTCTATTTGAAATTTCAAATTTTGAAATTTAAAATGAGGCAACGCCTCATAAGAGCACTAGCGCCAAAATCGCTAGCACTAGCGGTCAAAAACTCTGAGGCAGCGCTCACGTGCAAAGCACGAGAGCGCTCGCAATGCCAGCGCTAAGAGTTAAAGACTCTGAGGCAGCGCTCACATGAAAAGCATGAGAGCGCTCGAGCCAAGAGCGCCAGCGCTAGAAATCAAAGACTCTGATACAGCACTCATGTGCAAAGCACGAGAGCGCTAGTGCTAAGTGCGCTAGCGCTAGGAGTCAAAGACTCTGATGCAGCGCTCACGTGCAAAGCATGAGAGCGCTAGCGTTGGGACTAAATGTTCCCCACCCTTGGATCAAAGATCCGACAAAGATGATTAAAAATCCTTAAATTACCAGAAAGAAAATTCTGTTGAAGAAATACTCCTCAAATCTTTCCAAACAGGAAAGATTGTACTCTGAAAATCAGAGCACCGTTGGATCAAAAATCCAATGGTGATTAAAAATTACCAAGATACAGAATAAGTTCTGTATGGGAAAATATTTTCCCAATCTTGTTAAAAATAAGAAGATTGCCTTCTTTAAAACAGAAGCCCTTGAATCAAAGATCCAACGGTGGGAAACATCCCCAAATCAATCAGAGGAAAGATTTCCTTAACTGATTCAACAAATCAGCTTCCCCTATATAAAGGACCCAAGACTTCAAGTCTTAAAGGAAGGACCCCCCATAAGTTTCAAGTTCTCAGAAAAGAAAAAAAAAGCAAGCTCTGAAAAGAAGAATTTCTTCAAGGTAAATAAAACAAAGAGATCAATGCATCTCATCAAAAAAGAAGAACTTAGTTCTTTTTCTAGATCATAGATCTACAAAGACAGAAGTCTTTCATAAGAGTAGAAGAGATTGGAGCGTCTCATCATAAAAAAAGGAGGGAGAAGAACTTAGTTCTCTTTAGATCACAGATCTATAAGACAAAAAAAAGCCTTTCACAAAAACAGAAGAGATCATAGCATCTCCTATTAAAATAAGAACTTAGTTATTGGACCCACGAGACAAAGTCTCTTAATTCTCCAAACACAGAATTGATCAAGAGCGCTTTGCACTCATTGGCTAGCGCTCAGCGCCAAGCGCGCCATGTGCTCCTTACGTGGGCGCAACTTAATAAAGAGCGCCATGCACTCATTGGCTGGCGCTCAGCGCCAAGCACGCCACGTGCTCCTCACGTGTGCGCTATTTCATAAGAAGCGCTTTAGCGCTCCAGGTCTGGCACTCAGCGCTAAGCGCGCAGTTCCCGCCAAAAATTTCTGCGCAAATGAGTCCAAGGTATCAAATGGCAGCGATACGCTTAAGAAAATGCGAACCAATATCTTTCGGCCTGTATTTTGATAAACTCCCGAAGGAGAAACTATTAAATTCTAATGGTATTGGAAGCATCTCGAAAAACCCTTCGATTTGACATATTATGGGCTTCATAATTCATCCGGGATCAAAAGTTATGAGCAAATATGCTATGCACTGTTTCCTGATTAAAACATCAGGAATTACTTCAATGAGGTATCACGTGCTCACACGTGATCAATGGTCACGTGTTGACACGTGATAGTTAAAACATGAATAAAAACAGACAGCTGAAGAAGGACCCAATTGGGGGTCACGCGCTCACACGTGACCAATGGTCACGTATTGACACGTGACAATCGAAACAGAAATGAAATAACAAACGGCTGAAGGAAATACCTCAATGAGGTGTCACGTGCTCACACGTGACCAATGGTCACGTGTTGACACGTGATGGTTAAAACTGAACCGTAAGTAAATGCTGAGAAAAGCACACATGACCAAGGGTCACGTGCTCACACGTGATCAAGGGTCACGTGCCAGCACGTGCCAGGCTTTGAAAGCCTTACATATTAATAGAATTAAAATTCTAAAATTTTCTACATCTTTCCAAACACAAAAGGTCTATGGAGGACCGTTGGATTAAAGATCCAAGGGTGATTAAAAATCACCAATTTATGGAAAAATCCTAGACAAGGAAAGATTTCCCCTAAATCTCACCGGAAATAAAAAACAGAATATCTTTGGATTTAAAATCCAACGGTGAATAAAATTCATTGTGTGATCTAAAGGATCATATTAATTATGAAATCAATTAAAATCTTTCAATGAAAAATTCACAAAACAAATTGATTCTTTTCTTTCTCCTATAAATAGGAGACAAGAAGAGAAAAGAGGGATCTACTTTTTGGGAGAGAAGAACAGAGAGAGGAGAATTTAATTCTCAAGAGGGAAGAAAAGAAAGGAGAATTTAATTCTCAAGAAAGAAAACCCTAGGTGAGAAAAAGAAAGGGGATCAAAACTTCAGAAAAAGAGAATTTAATTCACAAAAATCCAAGAGTTTAACTCTTTTGCAAAGAACTTAGTTCTTCTTGATCTGCACAGAGCGCATCTCCCCATAAGTTGAGAATTTAATTCTCATCGGGTCGAGATCTTGCCATGCAGATCCTAAACTTAGAAGGGGAATTGAGTTTTGAGAATTGAATTCTCCCAAACTAATTGGAATTTAATTCCTACAGAATCATAATTGGGGTTTAACCCTACTTAAGAATTTAATTCTTTCACAATAGGAATTTAATTCCTCCAAAACAAAATTAGGGTTTAACCCTACAGAGAATTTAATTCTTAAAAAAGAGACTCGAAAGATCTCCATGCATGCAAAAGAACCAAGGTCACGTATCCCCACGTGACCCCTGAAAAGATCCCCAAAAAAACAAGAAGGAAAAGGCTTTGAGGCAATGCCTCACGTGCTCTCACGTGACCTCCAAGACAAAAGGAATAAAAGCAAGGGAAATCTAAGTTTTGGGCGCTCTCACGTGTTACCACGTGACCCCTTAGCAAACATTTTAACAGTCAGCGCATGAATCCCCATCATGTGTCAACACTTGATGCTCAAAATAAAAATGAAAAGTGTTTAACACTTATTCGCAGATTTGAGGATAAAAGAAAGGAGATCTGGCTCCACATTTAGGGCGCTCTCACGTGTCCCCACATGACCCCTAACAAATCCCTTTAATATCCAATGGATGGATGCCTATCACGTGCCCACACGTGATGGCCAGAAAATGAAAAGTGTTTGACACTTAATTGCAGAACGAAGAAAAGGGATCTGGTCCCACCTTTGGGCGCTCTCACGTGTCCACACGTGACCCCTCTTTCTTTAGTGTTTAACACTAATTCGGGGATTATATTTCCAGTGTTTAACACTGATTATTTCTTGTGTTCAACACTAAATTGAAGATTATATTTCCAGTGTTTAACACTGATTGTCTTTTAGTGTTTAACACTAATTTGAGAGTTCTATCTCCAGTGTTTAACACTGTTGTTCTCTAAGTGTTTAACACTACTTTTAGCCAAATTGGCAAATTTTCCAGAGGCAAACGTCCCTCCTCCAAATGAATCTCAAAATTGAGAAAATCAAAGACAAAATGTTGTCAGAGCCCCCAAATCTCTGTTTGGCACTGCTGAATGATGAGGGGCTGAACCCAGATAAATGTCTAATGGCCCAAAGGGCCAATATTTCAAACATAATTGGACTTAGCCCAAATTGGCCATAAGTCCTCAAATCATCTAGAACTGAGCACATCTGCTCTTTCAACCAACTCATTGGTTCAAGGGTACATCTCTGAACTCCTCTGATATTTGTCGTTGTAATCCTTCAACGTCTTCAGAGAGGTGATGGGTCCCGACGGCCATACATGCAATGGACCACTATGTCCTTAAACTGGTATTGGACCACCATGTCCTTAAACTGGCAATGGACCACCATGTCCCTAAACTAGCAATGGACCACTATGTCCCTAAACTGGAACAATAGAGCCCCCCAAATGCTCTTTTGTCGGATCTAAACGATCCCGTTTAAGTTGATATTAGCCTCAAATATAGCTAACGTATCCTTAAACCCTCAAACAGACTTTAGTCCCAAATTGGACTATAGATCCCCCCAATCAACTTTGGTTCAAGGGTACATCTCTGAACTCCTCTGACACCTGTCGTTGTAATCCTTCAACGACGTCAGAGAGATGACGGGTCCCGACGGCCATACATTAAACATGGACCACCACGTCCCTAAACTGGAACATGGACCCCCATGTCCCTAAACTGGAACATGGACCACTATGTCCCTAAACTGGAACAATAGAGCCCAAATGCTCTTTTGTCGGATCTAAACGATCCAGTTAAGTTGATCTTAGTCTCAAATTGGACTAACGTATCCTTAACAAACGTTTAAGTTGATCTTAGCTTCAAATATGGCTAACGTATCCTTAAACCTAAACCCCCAAACCCAAATCTAAGATAATACGGATTTGGACTAGTCCACGCCCTACGGGCGACGACATAACTCAGTCTCTGTATACAATCCATGGGCAACCAAACATAAAACAAACACACACGACACGAAGTGACCATCTGGAGAAGGAGAAAGTTGTTACCGCAATGCGGTAGCGTAATTAACTGCAGGGGCTTGCGCCTGCAGGGAAGAGCATCCCCACAATCAAAAACCCCTCAAGCGAGGGGGAATCTGACGAAGTCTGCTATATCGGACGCATCCGTTTAAACCTTTGATACATGGTGCCATAAATCAACTTGGCATTTTCGGAGAGGTGGACGGATACCACCAATTAGCATCTGCCCCGAATTTCAGGCAAGACGTCCGTCGCGCCGTCATTCGGAGGGGAACAGATTCTGGCACGCCCGGTGGGACCTGGTTCCTCTTTCCACTCCACACTTCGTGTGTCGTGTTTTTCCCGTGATCAGATAATCGCGGTGTGTATGTTTGTGGTTGCCCTTAGGGGAGTGGATATTGAAGTCAGCGCTTCGTCTTTATAAAGAATGGCGTTTGTTCCGACCTTAGCAATACAGGCTCTGTCATATCTGGTGGAGTCAAGTACGGGCTATTTGCAGGCTCAAATCTCTGCAATCCGTCTCTTCAAGAAATCGGGCTTCTCTTTGGGTCGATGCTCCCACCTCCCACCCTCGGTGCCTCAACGCCGATGGAGGAAGCCCAGAGGATGTCTGTCGTCCACAGGCGGGCTCCCCAAGCAGCAGCTTTGCCGACGGAATCGGTCCTCAAACAACTGGCACATGCCAAAGACCAAGGTCGACGCAGGGGGCAGAATATTCAAGCTCCTCAAGAAATCAATGGCTTCAAACTGCATTAACTGCAACAGCAACTCTCGCTCTGTCCCATCTGGAGGAGTAACCTACGGGCCCCAAGCGGCCTCCCTTTTCACTGTGCCAGTGGAGCAGGTAACTCAAGCCACCATTGAGCTATTCTTCGGGACCATGCTCCCGCCAACGAGCTTCAGCGCTCCTGTACCATCGCAAGAAGCTCCCGAAAAGTCGTTTTTCAGCGCTCCTGTGCTTATTTACGCCTTACTTTGCATTATACTATATATAAGCATCCACAAAAAAAATTGTGATAATAAAAGAGTAGAAAGTGAAAAATTATATTTAAAAGATAGGAATAGTTTAAGAAAAACAAGAAAGTTAGATGTTTTCTTAAATGAAACTAGTAATAAGTAGTTATGAGTTGTTGTCCCAAGGGTTAGTAAGATGAAGGAAATTACTAATCTTAGGATAAAAATAAGCCTGAAAAATAGTTCCTATTCTGGAAGCCAAACATTTGAACGTTGATACCCTACTATACGCACTTAAACACATCTTGAAACTCAGGATAGTAGAGGATACCTTGAAATGCTCTTGTCTAAAAGCCGAAGTATGAAGAAAATAAAAGTGGAGAATAAAAGATAAAATGGCGAAAAGAAAAATGAACACTGGTTTTGTTATCACCGAGGCAGCAATAAAAAAATATAGCGAGGGTGCTTTATCACCTAGTGCCTTAGACCAACTGGTTTGGGAGCCACTGCTAAGCCTTAGGTGTTGCAAGACGAGGAAAAACACCTAATTAGCAAGCACATGAGTAATCGGTCGGTTAGTACCTCAAGAAGTATTAACGGACGTATGAAGAATGTGTGAGCAAATTCCATCTAAATATCTATTAAAAAGTACTAAGGTAGATGGACAGGAGTATGATTGCTTGAATTGAATTCTCTGAGTGTAGGGATGTCCAGTTCACACACGAAGGGGTATATGATCAATGTTTGGAAGAAAGGTAGGAATGAAAGCTAAAGGCGATGTTTTATTGAGGGATATGTGATTTCTAACATTTTTTCATGACCATTAAGATAGGGCTCATAGCAACTGAAAAGCTGATATAGTTGAAAACTCTTATTTTCAAGTTCTTTCTTTTATAGTTCTTATCTTCATATAACTTTCACCATCTCTCTTTTATTATAGGATTTTGTGGGTGTAATCCACTGAAAACCCTCAGGAGACAACACTCCTCCTACTTGGGATATACCACTGGCGCCGAGTAAGGAAGGTTGGGGGCAACTCTCCTTCTGGATTGACTCCGCCGGCTCCAACGGTGGAAATTGATGCTGTTGTTCCAACTGGGAACAGTTTTGAACCACTTAGGAAGGTACGCAAGAACTCTTCGACGGCCGTGCTAAAAAGATCTCCTCCACCTATAGAGAGCGCTACAAGGGTGAAGCCGGAACAGCCCCCTCAACGGCTGTTCTCTAAAATCTACAAGGTCTGGCGTCAAGTCCAAGACTCGGTAATTGATCAAGATTATCTCCGCCGATAGAAAAATGTGAAAGTTCAGCGGGAAGAGGCCCGTCCTGTCAAGCCACAAAAGGCGACGGCTATTTGGGTGCCCACTGCAACGCCCCCCTCAACTTCGACCGCTCACAAGAAAAGAAGGCCGGAGAAAATCCCTGAGTCTGTGACGAATCGCAGAGACACTGAATCTAAACGCCCCAAATCTGGGGGCATAGTGGTGCACACTGTCTATATGGCATCCGGGAAAGAGTAAAGCCGCGCTGCGACGGGTCACCGACCGCTCACCCGATTCGTGACCAAAGCCCATGAGCAACAACAGAAGCTTCAGGAAATGATGACTGCAATGGCCGCACTTACTGGACCAAAGAGTCGAGGAATTCCCACCAGATCAAAGTATATTCTCCGCAAATGAAAGCAGGATCAAGACAAGGAAACGATTCGCCAAAGCCATATCGATGGGGATGAGGCTGCCCTCTTTCGGAGAAAATTCTCCTGGTGGTATACATCTTGATGAAGCGGACGTGCATCCTAACTTCTGCTTATATCATCAGAAGATCGCACATCCTACTGAAGACTGCGACTCCTTTAAGTATTGGTGGCAAGGGTATGTCGCTCATAGACAACACGTCAACAGAATAAAGCGGGAAGCTCGTAGATAGCGAAAAAACACGACAGATGAGCATAAAAGAGTTGCCGGCAATTGTCATAGGGACGAGCCCGGGGGATCACGAGTTCTAACCTTTGGAAGCGACCCCGACGAAAAAATAGCCTTCAACCCTCTCTTCAAGGAATCCATTTCTGAAGAATTGAAGAATTATGAGAACATTCATCCGTGCAAGGGCATACTACCCAGAAAGAATTCCGAACCCGCAAACAACGGAGCGAACAAAAAGGATAAAGGAAAGGAAAAAACGCCCTTCGGCGCCAACACTCAACAACAATCGAGTGGCTTTAGACCGGTTGTTCGCCAAAACAACAAGCGGCAACCCCTCTGTGAGATGTTGAAACGTCCTTACTCATTTCCTCAGAATAAAACAAGGAGACTGTTCGAGCCGGCAGTGCGTAGATTCATCAATCTGCTGAGTCCAAAACGTCCATTGCAGCCAGGCGATGTCAACGATCCCAATTATTGCCCTTACCACCAAACGGTAAGTCACCCGATCGAGGATTGCTTCGTCTTCAAAAACTGGGTTGAAGATCAATACCGACAGGGCACTTTCGCGCTATCTGAAAACTGGAAGGTGAGCCCGCCACAACCACATGCTCCAAGAAAGATGGATATGCCGGGGGAATCATGCTCAAAGCCCCATAGACCGAAAAGTCAGTAAACTAGAGATTCGCCTCAGATACGGTGACGGCGGACCGAAACGTCCTTAAACTAACGATGGAACGCAATGTCCTAAAACTTGCAAACGACCGAAACGTCTTTAAACTACTGCCGCAGCATCCTCAGGCTGACAATACAAAAAAAATATAAAAAAAATATAAAAAAAAGAAGACGGTATGTCCATAAGCAAAATGGGCACGGATGAAAACCCGAAAGGGCTCCGTGAGTAAAAACAGCAGGGCTACCGGCGAGTGTCTGTGAAAACCTGAAAGGGCGCAATCTCGTCAAAAAAAAATAAAAATAAAAATAAAAAAATAAAAACGGTATGTCCATAAGCAAAATGGACACGGATGAAAACTTGAAAGGGCTCCGTGAGTAAAAACAGCAGGGCTACTGGCGAGTGTTTGTGTAACAAGTCCCACTCGTGACTGGGGATATGTCCATACGGTGAACAACCCTTGTAAGTCCTCTCGACTTATAAGGAGAAAACTCTTTTGTAAGATCCTTACGACTTACAGAGGAACATACACTTAGAAATCCTCACGATCCCTATGGAGAAAAAGCACCTACGAGATCCTCACGACTCGTAGGGAGAAACACCTTTATGAGACCCTTACGGCTCATGAAGTCAAAAGCCTTAGTCGATGGGATCCTAACCCTGTTTGCTAAGCCACCTTTGTTTGACATCGACAGAGGCAAATGATGATTCACTCCTGGCAATATCCCAGTTGTAGCGATGCTGATGCCTAAATCAGTATCAAATTCCAAGTCCTTTCATGGCAAATGATGATTCGCTCCTGGTAATATTCCAGTCGTAGCGATGCTGATACTAAGATTGGTATCAGATCCTAAATCCCCTACTCACGAGAAAAAATCAGCGAGCCAAAAAAAATGCATATGAAATAGCCGAAATGATGGGGCAACTTGCAAACAAAATCAGCAAGTAAAAATGTGTGCATGCCAAAACAGCCGAAATGATTGGGAAACTCGCAATAAAAAGCAGCGAGTAAAATAAAAAAACAGCCGAAATGATTGGGCAACTCACAATAAAAAGCAGCGAGTAAAAAGAAAAATAGCCGAAATGATTGGGCACCGCGAAAAATAGCCGAAATGATTGGGCAATCGCGATCTTCGCGATATAAAAAGCTGAAATGATAGAGCGTCACGGAAAGAATAAAAAAAATAAAATAAAAAATGAATGATGAAAGAATGAAATTTTTGCCCTACAGGTGAGATCACACAGATCCCTGTATACAATCCAGGGGCACAAACAGAGAGAGAACCATACCTTCCCAACAGGCTCCACCAGAAAGCGAAGCCAAGTCTCGACGGTTCATAGACAAGCTAGAGACAATCTCGACATTTGTCGCAATATTGCAGACACAATGTCAACAAACGAAGCAAAAGAAGATCCCTAGCTTCAGGGTCTCGACGTCGATATCGACAACTTAGAGATCACCAACGGTGTTTCCCCTCGCTTCAACCAGATGCAGATGTGACGTCAACAACCGACCTCAGAGTCGCAACGAAACGGAGCCATGGCAAAGTCCCTAGTTCCAAATCTCAAAGGCCATATCTACAGCCTGGAGACCAACGACGGTGGGCCTCCTCATTCCAGCATGACACAGATGTTACACCATCAAACGGAACCACGGCATAGTCCCTAGTTCCAAATCTTAACGGCAATATCTATAGCCTAAGAATCAGCAACGGCGTTCCTTTGCAGTCCAGCAGGATGCAGATGCAACGTCAACAAGAGACCCCATGGTCGAAACAATGCGGAGTGATGGCAAAATCCCAACTCCACCTCAGCATTCATCTCATTACAGCAGATGCAATGTCAACAACGGCGATCCTTCGCAGTCCAGCAGGATGTACATGCGAAGTTAACAAAAGACCCCATGGTCGAAACAAAGCGGAGTGACGGAAAAATCCCAGCTCCACCTCAGCATTCGTCTCGATACAGCAGACGCAGTGCGAGCAAATGAAGCGAAGGCCAAATTCCAAGTTTCAGGGTCTTGACGGCAAGTCATATAAAGCCTGAAAGACAATCGGAGGTCATCCTACACCAGCGCAGAGTGGTCACCACAACGACATTCGTCTCGATAGAGCAGATGAAATGTCACTCCAGCGTTCTTCCCCCAGCAGGATTCGGACGCGCCAACGCAAATGAAGCAAAGGCCAAATTTCTAGCTTCAGGGTCTTAACGGCAAGTCATATAAAGCCTGAAAGACAATCGGAGATTATCTCGCACCAGTGCGGAGTGGTCACCACCTCGACGATCATCTCGATACAGCAGATGAAATGTCTCCCCAGCGTTCTTCCCCCAGCAGGATTCGGACGCGCCAAAGCAAATGAAGCAAAAGGCCAAATTCCTAACTTCAGGGTCTTGACGGCAAGTCATATAAAGCCTGAAAGACAATCGGAGATCATCTCGCACCAGCGCGGAGTGGTCACCACCTCGACGATCATCTCTATACAGCAGATGAAATGTCACCCCAGTGTTCTTCCCCCAGCAGGATTCGGACACGCCAAAGCAAATGAAGCGAAGGCCAAATTCCTAGCTTCAACGTCTTGACGGTAACTCATATAAAACCGGAATGACAATCAGAGATCATCTCACACCAGCATGAAGTGATCACCGTCTCGACGTTCGTCTCGATACACCAGACGAGATGTCACTACAGCGTTCTTCCTCCAACAGGGTTCAGACGCGACAATTAAACGAAGGAGCCACGGCAAAATCCCTAGTTCCAAATCTCGACGGTTCACCAGCAACCTAGAGACAACCACGACATTCGTCTCAATACAGTAGACGCAATGCAAGCAAACGAAGCAAAGGCTAAATTCCTAGCTTCAGGGTCTTAACGGCAAGTCATATAAAGCCTGAAAGACAATCGGAGATTATCTCGCACCAGTGCGGAGTGGTCACCACTTCGACGTTCGTCTCGACACAGCAGATGCAACATCACCAAAAGGAGTCACGGCAAAATCCCTGGTTCCAAACCTCGACGGTTCACCAGCGACCTAGAGACAATCACGACATTCGTCTCGATACAGCAGACGCGATGCCAGCACATGAAGCAAAGACCAAATTCCTAGCTTCAGGGTCTTAATGGCAAGTCATATACAGCCTGAAAGACTATCGGAGATCATCCCACACCAGCGCGGAATGGTTATGACTCATCGGGGCTCTCCAAAATGAGCCCAACCTCAAGTAACAAGCAGCATGGCAAAATTCCTAACGCTTGCTCTTCCGATGGTCAAACTGCCAAGGAGGATTGCTTGAAGACATCTTGTCCAGCCCTCGAAGGGATCCGAGACACGGCAGTCGCAGGGCTACTCGAACAGCACGATTGCCTATCGAGGAATATATCAGCTGATGCGACGGTACGACGGCCAAAACCCTAAGTACCACAGACCCTAACGGACTTCTGTCGTAAAGAGCAGAGGTTAACTGTGACGTTAGGATATTCTTGCGAGAAATGCTCGATTCGTCTCGACTCGTGAGGAAATTGATGTCTTCGCGAGAACTGCTCGATTCGTCTCGACTCGTGAGGAAAAGTCTTAGGCAGTAGGGATTGAGAAACCTGTTTCCTTAGCACTGGGACCCTGCAAGTCGGCCCAAAACGGTCTCTTGCATACTATCCACGGGACTCACTCCCCAAAGTCGAATCTTGACAAGGAGGGAAACAACCGCTTGCAGGTCCTCTCGACTCGTAAGAGGGAAAATTCTCTTGTGAGATCCTTACGACTCTCAAGAGAAAACACACTTAGGAATCATCACGACTCCTAAGGAGAAAAGACACCTACGAGATCCTCATGACACGTAGGGAGAAAAGTCTTTATGAGACCCTCACGGCTCGTAAAGTTGAAAAGTCTTAGGTGGCAGATCCTACCCCTGTCTCCTAAGCTATCACTGCCCTGCAAAGAGGTCAAGATGGACCATCTATGAGCCATACTTGCCAAAACTACATGCTACTGAAATGGAGAACTTACTCATGAGCGTATAAAACTACTTCATACCAGAGTAAGACATAAAGAAATGGAAGGGTGCGGCTCATGGGGATGAGGGTTTGGAACTATATCCCTTAAGAGTTGAGATTTGAGTCAATGATAAATGACGACGCTTGTGTCCGCTCGTTATCTTCTCAGATCAAGATTCTGAAAGTTATATACCAACCCGAAACAGGTTATACGCTATGCATTACTCTGCACTACTTCACCAACGTATATACTTACGTGGGCAAACTAGTGGGGGGCATTTGTTCCCGCCAAAAATTTCTGCGCAAATGAGTCCAAGGTATCAAATGGCAGCGATACGCTTAAGGAAATGCGAACCAATATCTTTCGGCCTGTATTTTGATAAACTCCTGAAGGAGGAACTATTAAATTCTGATGGTATTGGAAGCATCTCGAAAAACCCTTCGAATTGATATATTATGGGCTTCATAATTCATCCGAGATCAAAAGTTATGAGCAAATATGCTATGCACTGTTTCCTGATTAAAAAATCAGGAATTACCTCAATGAGGTATCACGTGCTCACACGTGATCAATGGTCACGTATTGACACGTGATAGTTAAAACATGAATAAAAACAGACAGCTGAAGAAGGACCCAATTGGGGGTCGCGCGCTCACACGTGACCAATGGTCACGTATTGACACGTGACAATCGAAACAGAAATGAAATAACAAACGGCTGAAGGAAATACCTCAATGAGGTGTCACGTGCTCACACGTGACCAATGGTCACATGTTGACACGTGATGGTTAAAACTGAACCGTAAGTAAATGCTGAGAAAAGCACACGTGACCAAGGGTCACGTGCCAACACGTGCCAGGCTTTGAAAGCTTTACAGATTAATAGAATTAAAATTCTAAAATTTTCTACATCTTTCCAAACACAAAAGGTCTATGGAGGACCGTTGGATTAAAGATCCAAGGGTGATTAAAAATCACCAATTTATGGAAAAATCCTAGACAAGGAAAGATTTCCCCTAAATCTCATCGGAAATAACAAACAGAATATCTTTGGATTTAAAATCCAACGGTGAATAAAATTCATTGTGTGATCCAAAGGATCATATTAATTATGAAATCAATTAAAATCTTTCAATGAAAAATTCACAAAACAAATTGATTCTTTTCTTTCTCCTATAAATAGGAGACAAGAAGAGAAAAGAGGGATCTACTTTTTGGGAGAGAAGAACAGAGAGAGGAGAATTTAATTCTCAAGAGGGAAGAAAAGAAAGGAGAATTTAATTCTCAAGAAAGAAAACCCTAGGTGAGAAAAAGAAAGGGGATCAAAACTTCAGAAAAAGAGAATTTAATTCTCAAAAATCTAAGTGTTTAACTCTTTTGCAAAGAACTTAGTTCTTTTTGATCTGCACAGAGCATATCTCCCCATAAGTTGAGAATTTAATTCTCATCGGGTCGAGATCTTGCCATGCAGATCCTAAACTTAGAAGGGGAATTGAGTTTTGAGAATTTAATTCTCCCAAACTAATTGGAATTTAATTCCTACAGAATCATAATTGGGGTTTAACCCTACTTAAGAATTTAATTCTTTCACAATAGGAATTTAATTCCTCCAAAACAAAATTAGGGTTTAACCCTACAGAGAATTTAATTCTTAAAAAAGAGACTCGAAAGATCTCCATGCATGCAAAAGAACCAAGGTCACGTGTCCCCACGTGACCCCTGAAAAGATCCCCAAAAAAACAAGAAGGTAAAGGCTTTGAGGCAATGCCTCACGTGCTCTCACGTGACCTCCAAGACAAAAGGAATAAAAGCAAGGGAAATCTAAGCTTTGGGCGCTCTCACGTGTTACCACGTGACCCCTTAGCAAACATTTTAACAGTCAGCGCATGAATCCCCATCACGTGTCAACACTTGATGTTCAAAATAAAAATGAAAAGTGTTTAACACTTATTCGCAGATTTGAGGATAAAAGAAAGGAGATCTGGCTCCACATTTAGGGCGCTCTCACGTGTCCCCACATGACCCCTAACAAATCCCTTTAATATCCAATGGATGGATGCCTATCACGTGCCCACACGTGATGGCCAGGAAATGAAAAGTGTTTAACACTTAATTGCAGAACGAAGAAAAGGGATCTGGTCCCACCTTTGGGCGCTCTCACGTGTCCACACGTGACCCCTCTTTCTTTAGTGTTTAACACTAATTCGGGGATTATATTTCCAATGTTTAACACTGATTATTTCTTGTGTTCAACACTAAATTGAAGATTATATTTCCAGTGTTTAACACTGATTGTCTTTTAGTGTTTAACACAAATTTGAGAGTTCTATCTCCAGTGTTTAACACTGTTGTTCTCTAAGTGTTTAACACTACTTTTAGCCAAATTGGCTAATTTTCCAGAGGCAAAAGTCCCTCCTCCAAATGAATCTCAAAATTGAGGAAATCAAAGACAAAATGTTGTCAGAGCCCCCAAATCTCTGTTTGGCACTGCTGAATGATGAGGGGCTGAACCCAGACAAATGTCTAATGGCCCAAAGGGCCAATATTTCAAACATAATTGGACTTAGCACAAATTGGCCATAAGTCCTCAAATCATCTAGAATTGAGCACATCTGCTCTTTCAACCAACTCATTGGTTCAAGGGTACATCTCTGAACTCCTCTGATATTTGTCGTTGTAATCCTTCAACGTCTTCAGAGAGGTGATGGGTCCCGACGGCCATACATGCAATGGACCACTATGTCCTTAAACTGGTATTGGACCACCATGTCCTTAAACTGGCAATGGACCACCATGTCCCTAAACTGGAAATGGACCACTATGTCCCTAAACTGGAACAATAGAGCCCCCCAAATGCTCTTTTGTCGGATCTAAACGATCCCGTTTAAGTTGATCTTAGCCTCAAATATGGCTAACGCATGCTTAAACCCTCAAACAGACTTTAGTCCCAAATTGGACTATAGATCCCCCCAATCAACTTTGGTTCAAGGGTACATCTCTGAACTTCTCTGACACCTGTCGTTGTAATCCTTCAACGATGTCAGAGAGGTGACGGGTCCCGACGGCCATACATTAAACATGGACCACCACGTCCCTAAACTGGAACATGTACCCCCATGTCCCTAAACTGGAACATGGACCACTATGTCCCTAAACTGGAACAATAGAGCCCAAATGCTCTTTTGTCGGATCTAAACGATCCAGTTAAGTTGATCTTAGTCTCAAATTGGACTAACGTATCCTTAACAAACATTTAAGTTTATCTTAGCCTCAAATATAGCTAACGTATCTTTAAACCCAAACCCCCAAACCCAAATCTAAGATAATACGGATTTGGACTAGTCCACGCCCTACGGGCGACGACATAACTCAGTCTCCGTATACAATCCACGGGTAACCAAATATAAAACAAACACACACGACACGAAGTGACCATCTGGAGAAGGAGAAAGTTGTTACCGCAATGCGGTAGCGTAATTAACTGCAGGAGCTTGCGCTTGCAGGGAAGAGCGTCCCCACAATCAAAAACCCCTCAAGCGAGGGGGAATCTGACGAAGTCTGCTACATCGGACGCATCCGTTTAAACTTTCGATATATGGTGCCATAAATCAACTTGGCATCTTCGGAGAGGTGGACGGATAGCACCAATTAGCATCTGCCCCAAATTTCAGGCAAGATGTCCGTCGCGCCGTCATTCGGAGGGGAACACGCGCCACATGCTCCTCACGTGTGCGCTATTTCATAAGAAGCGCCTCAGCTCTCCAGGTCTGGTGCTCAGCACCAAGTGCTCTTTATATAAAGGCTCTGTACATAAAGCGCTCTGCGCTATAAAGAGTGTTCAACACTCAATAAAAGACAAAAGAAAAAGGGGTGTCAGAACCCAAATTAATGCTCAGTATTATTGAACAAAAGAGTCTAAGCCCAAACAAATGTTTAACACCCAAACAAATGTTCAACATCAAAATAAATGTTTAAGAGTTTAATCGGGACTGAATGGGCTGAGCCCAAGTTGGCCACAAGTCCCTAGCTCACACCAGCTGAGCCTATATGCTAACAATTGGTCTTGGTCCCAAGTCTGGCTACAGATCTCCCAACCAATCTTGGTTCAAGGGTACATCTCTTCATTCCTCTGATATGTGTCGTTTTAATTCTTCAATGTCTTCAGAGAGGTGACGGGTCCCGACAACCAGACACTCCATGGACTATGATGTCCTTAAACTTATGGACCGCAACTTCCCTAAACTAAACTCTATAGACTATGCCGTCTTTAAACTATGGACTATGATGTCCTTAAACTCTACGGACTATGATGTCCTTAAACTTATGGACCGCAATGTCCCTAAACTAAAACGATAGAGCCCAAATGCCCTGTCATCGGATCTAAATGATTCCAAACCCTCGTTGAGTAGATCTTAGTCTATAATTAGACTAGCATATCCTTAACAAACGTTTAAGTTGATCTTAATCTCAATGAGATTAACGATCCTTAAACCCAACCCAAACCGAAATCTAAGAAAATACGGATTTGGACTAATCCACGCCCTACGGGCGACAACATAAATTAGTCTCCGTATACAATCCACGGGCAACCAAAAATAAAATAAACACACACGAAACGAAGTGACCATCTGGAGAAGGTGAAAGTTGTTACTACGATGCGGTAGCGTAATTAACTGCAGGGACTTGCGCCTGCACGGAAGAGCGTCCCCACAATCAAAAACCCCTCAAATGAGGGGGAATGTGACGAAGTCTGCTACAACGGCCGCATCCGTCTAAACCTCCGATACACGGTGCCATAAATCAACTTGGCATCTTCGGAGAGGTGGACGGATAAAACCAAATAGCATTTGTCCCCAAATTCAGGAAAGACGAACCTATGCGGTTCCGTCTTTGTATTCGGTGGCGAACAGATTCTGGCATGCCCGGTGGGACCTTTTCCTCTTTCCACTCTACACTTCATGTGTCGTGTTTCGCGAACAAATCGCGGTCTGCTATGATTGCCTGTGGATTCGAGGTACTAAGATTTGGTGTCTTGCTCCGTGTAGAAGAGAAAATGGGTTCCAACTGCACCAGCTGCAACAACAACTCCCACTCCGTCCTCGCCGGAGGAGTGACCTATGGGCCCCAAACGGCCTCCATTTTCGCAATGCCAGTGGAACAGGTGACTCAGGCCACCATTGGACTATTCTTTAGGACCATGCTCCCACCAAGAAGCTTCAGCGCCCCAATGCCATCGCAAGAAGCTCCGAAGAAGTTGGTCTTTGATCGGCTTGCAACTACCGCGGCCCCTCTCAACGGGTCGCCCAAATCCAACGCCTCAGTCTTTAACAGACTGGGCCAAGACTCCAATAGGCTCGTGAAGAAGCCCGCGATACCCGAGGGGGTTATCCCGAAATGGATAGCCATCCCTGTTCCAGTAAATGAAATCAACGGAGAGGCTTCTCCTGCTAAGGGGTCGGTCTTCACAAGACTGGCCGTGCCAACTCCCACTGCAAGCGAAGTCACCAAAACCGCTACCCCTGCTCGAAAGTCTGCCTTCGACAGGTTGACCATCCCCTCTCAACGGATGTCAGTCTTTGACAGGCTGACACCAACAGCGGTCTCTCATCAAAGCATGAAGTACGATGCAGCAACCCCAACAGCAGAGGTGGTCCCAGCCGCTCGACATGCTCGACGTCGCCACTGGCGCCGAGTGAGGAAAGCTTGGGGCAGTTCCCCTTCTGGACTTACCCCACCAGCTCCAACGATGGAAGTTGATGCTGCTGTTCCAACGGGGAACAACTTTGAACCACTTAACAGGGTGCGCAGGAATTCGCCAACTACCGTGCTGAAAAAGTCTCCTCCGCCTGCTGAAAAGATCATAAAGGCGAAGCCGGAGGAGCCCCCTCAGCGTCTGTTCTCTAAAATCCATAGGGTCTGGCGAAGGGTCCAAGACTCTGTGATTAACCAAGACTATTCCCGCCAACCAAAGAAAATGAAGGTTCGGCAAGGGAAGGACCACCCTGTCGTACCACAGAAGGTGTCATCTACTCGGGTGCCCGCTGCAACGGCCCCCTCAACTTCGACCGCCCATAAAAGAAGAAGGCCGGAGAAAGTCCCCGTGTCCACGACAAAGCTCAAAGGCACTGAATCAAAACGCCCTAAGTCTGGGGGCATGGTGGTGCACACCATTTACATGGCTTCCGGAAAGAAGGATAGTCGTATCTCCACGGGCCATCGACCACTCACCCGATCAATAACAAAGGCTTAGGAGCAGCAATAGCAAAAGCTCCAGGAGATGCTAACGAAGATGGCCGCGCTCACTGGAAAAAAAGAAAGCCCGGAGATGTCGTCGGAGCAGCGTTAGGAACAAGAAACCGATGCCGAGTTCCTCCGCAGAATCCTCGAGAAGAAAGACAAAGAGGCCGTGGAACAAGCGGCTAACATAAAACAAATGACGCTTTTATTCCAAACTATGGTCGGAATGATGATACAGCCGGATCCTCCAGCTGAAGACCCTCCGATTGTCCTTGAAGACGACAGAGGAGAGACATCAAACCCTCTTCCTGCTTGTTCAGCAGCCAAGGAGGAGACCATCTCCAAAGCCGCCCTTGACGACTATATAGCTCAACAGATACGAGCTCATCGGGCGAGCGAAGCGGCTGGTCAAATCGTCGATATTGGACGACCCTATCCGGGTTGGTACGACCAAATAAAGTACCCGCCGGGATACACGATTCCTATGTTCTACATGTATCAAGGGACGGGTAATTCACACTAGCACGTTGCTCAATTCAGAGCCCTGTGCAGTAATACTGGGGGTGACGACAAACTGCTGCTTCGCCAGTTTGTTGGCAGCTTGTCGGAGACGGCGTTTGAATGGTACTCTGAGCTCCCAAATGACTCCGTTAAGACATTTGCAGAAATGGAGCTACTGTTTACACAAAGGTTCGCAAGCGCCAGCGAATGCACCCCAATCACGGCGTTGATCAGTGCCAGGGTGAAGCCGGGAGAAACATGGGTTCAGTATGCAATCCGGTGTTGGAACCTATGGTCGAAATGCGAACAACGCATCGAAGAAGCTCCTGCAGTAGGCATGTTCGTAGGTACCCTCGATCCACAAGAGAACATATCCCAGTTCATGATGTTTTTCAAGCCGACTAACTTCCAGGACTTGATTGACAAGCTGACCCAAATGGATCAAATGGGCCATAGACCGTCTTCCTCAAAAATGGAGCCTCGAAACAAATAGGGGAAAGGGAAAGTGTCCTTCGTCGCCAATGCTCAACAGCAGCCCAGCGGCCCAAAACCAGCCGATCGCCAAAACGATAGACAGCGATTCTTCAACGAGAAGCTAAAACGCCCTTATTCGTTTCCCCGAGATAAAACGAGGATACTGTTCGAGCTGGCGGTGCGCAACAGGCTCATCAATCTGCCAGATCCAAGACATCCACTGCAGCCCGTCGACGCCAACAATCCTAATTACTGCCCCTACCACCAAGCAGTAGGCCATCCAATCGAAGATTGCTTTGTCTTCAAAGGCTGGATTGAGGACCAATACCAACAGGGTAAATTCGCGCTGTCTGAGAATTGGAAGGTAAGCCCGCCTCAGCCACACGCTCCTAAAAGGTGGACACACCGGGGGCATCGTGCTCTTTTATAGAAGAAGCTCCATGTGAGGTCGCTCTTTCAGCCAAAACGAAAAGAATGCTGAAAGATCTCTAAGCATGTCCGGCGATTAGGTGGAAGAGCCCGCTGAAACCCGAGATTATTGAGGGGATGCTGAAGCCGTGCCCAACGCTGAATGTTGGTGAAGGTGGACAAAACGTTCAGGCCAAGCCTCCAAAGTCTTTAAAGAAAAAGAAGAAGGCCAAGAAGCCCGTCCAACCCGAAGACAGACGTACAGGTCTGCAAAAATATATCGATGCACTGGAAGAATATAACCAGAAGGCTCGGACCCCAATCACGTTGGATGAATTCTTTAAGCATGTTCTTGAGAATGAAGCCGATGACGCTGAAGAAGGAGACAATTCTTCAGAAGAGCCTGGGGATTACGTGGAAAGCTGCCACATGATCTCTTACTCATCAATAAAGGGCAAAGAAGCTCCCGATGCAAAGAAACTGGGGGCAGATCCAGAACTGGAACCAAAATCCCTAGAGCCATCGGACGAATTGATTGACAGCCTGCTGAGCGAAGCTCTTCAGAAAAGAAAATTTGACCAAGAGTGTGAAACGACCATATATGAAAGGACCAAACGTTGGCATCGCGTTGAAGAAGCTCCGGTATTAAGAAGTCATAGAGTACTCCAACCGGATAGAACTACTTCTGCCACCAGCAAAAGCAGGTTTAAGACAAGGAAGCAGTTCGCCAAAGCCCTGTCGATGGGAATGAAGTTGCCACCTTTCAAAGAAGACACTTCAGAAAATACGTTCCCTGACGAACTAGATGCACATCCAAACTACTGCTTATACCATCGAAGGATCACACACCCTACTGAGGAATGCGTGGCCTTTAAAAATTGGTGGCAGGGATACGTTGCTCATCGACAGCATTTCAAACGGATGAAGCACAAAACTCATCGAGAGCAGAGAAGCACGACAGAGGAGCGCAGAAGAACTGCCAGCGACTGTTACATGGTTAATTCCAGGGAATCGCAAGTCCGCACCTTCGGGAGCGATTCTGATGAAGAATAGCCCTTGGCCCTCTCTTCAAGGAATCCATCTCCGAAACAGAAGAGGTGAAGACCTGTGAGAACATTCAGCTGCGTAATCGCACATTACCTGAAAAGAATCTCGGACCCATAAGCAAGGGAGCGAACAAAAAAGATAAGGGGAAAGAAAAAGTCCCTGAACATATCGCCCTCAATGACCGAGTCGTCGAAGAGCTGGCAGCCAAGAACTCGCCAAAGAAAAATAAGGTGGATTACAACGTTCTGGAACACCTGAGGAAGATACCTTCGCGGCTAAGCATTCTCGATTCCCTTCTGCTATCTAAAGAGGTGAGAGATTTGTTGATCAAGGCATTACAAGAGCCCGAGCAGTTTCAAGCCTTCCTTGCCGAAGAAAAGATGAAGGACAAGCTAGAAGAAGTGCACATAGCTGATATCGCTTTTGGCGATGAAGATCTCCTCCTCGGAACTTGCGAGCACAACCGTCCCTTGTATGTCACCGGATACTTCCATGACATCAAGATAGGGAAGATCTTAGTTGACAACGGGTCCTCTGTCAACCTCCTAAATATGAGAGTGCTAAAAGAAATCTACATGAGCGTTCAACACCTCGCTCGGGATAAAATCACTATCTCCGAGTTCGACTGCCAGTCATCACGGACGCTCGGGTCTGTGATACTGACATTATGCTTTGGGCTGCTCGTCACTGACATCAAATTTCATATCATTGACGCCAAGACTTGCTACAACGCTTTACTCGGCAGGCCTTGGTTACACGAGTACAACATCATCCCTTCTACACAACATCAGTGTATGAAGTACTTCAAAGATGGTCTCGAATATACCGTGACGGGGGAACTGAACCCATTCTCCGTAAATGAAGTCCGCAAGTATGAAGACGCAAAATACTTTCTGCCAGACTTTGAAGACACGGAAAGATGCCATAAACCAGAGAATAAGCAAAAAGCTATCATCACTATTCCGGTCTTTGGGAGCGATACTGAGGAGGAGGAAAAGATAGTCTATTCAAGGCCGCTCCAATACAACAAGCCCGGACCGTCTACCCCTATGTTGATCTTCGACAGCAACTCTGAGGATGAGGTCAACGCAGTATTTTCTGTTCGGCCATCAATACAGGCCCTCATTGGAGATGATCAGAGTTTGAAAATTGTCATGGTTCCGCAAAAGCATTACAAAGAGATCGACGCGCTTGATACTTATAGTGTGCAAGAACTGCAGACGTTTTACGTCCCTCCCAGGCGAAAAGATGAAAAGGCGATCCTCTTTTATCGATCCGCGGAAACCAAAGTGGAGAAAGAAATCTGGCACGGTGCCGATTCTACGCTTGACAGGCTCCAGCCCATCCGTCTGCCCAGATACTACACAGAAGGATTAAAAAGGCTATTGAGGCACCAGGGCGTACCCTTCAAACAGACTGCTCGACAATCTCAGTTCTACAACAGGATCTGGAACGTCCCCGGAACTCAGCGAAAATTGCACAACGGGAGAATGGAAACGATCGGGCTTGGATATGTTCAATCCAAGAAACAGGAGCGATTCCATGGTTGCTACATTATACATGATTTCGATAAAGAAGGAGATGCTCTGTTAGAAGACACTGCAATTGAACCAAAACGAGATCCCGCTGTAAAAATGCCAAGTCTGTCGTTTGAAGAACAGATGGACAAGCTAATAAGGGAAGCGGGTCAAAAGGCCCGGGATGACCACAACCCTGAAATGGCCATTTATGAGAAAGCCAGGACACAGCGCCTCCTTCAGCAGGCTACGGAGAATGAAGATACCCTTCGTCGCCAGCCCGTCGTACAGGAGACCCGACGCGGAGGCAAAAAAAACTAAAGAATGGAAAAAACGTTCGACGGCTGCAATGCGGGTGCAAGAAGCCACGCGATCGAGAATTGAGCAGCTGGGATCTGTCTCTTATAAAGAAGATGGGTCGAGCATATTCTTTTCCCCAAGACAAGACAAGGAAGATATTCGATCTTGTTATAAAACATCAAATGATTACGCTCTCAGAATCCAAACACCCCGAACAAGCAGACCAGGTCTCTCATCCGGATTATTTCTCCTATCACCGAGCGATAGGACATCCTCTCGAAGACTACTTCACATTCAAAAACTGGGTTGAAGACCAATATCAGCAATGCAGGTTCGCTCTATCCAGCAGTCGGAGGGTAACCCCACTACAGAAGCATGTTCCAAAAGTAACGTACACAGCGAGGGTAGAACCAGATCAATATCGGTCTTGGAAACGATCTCGTACCTGTCACGCGATAACGCTGTCAGAAGAAGGAGTACGCGAGGATATGGATGACATCTCCTGGTTCTTCGAAAATGAGGATAAAGATGACTTGATCTCAGAACTTCCACTGGCGCCAAAAGTGCTGGAAGATGGGATACATACTACTGCGGACAACCTAAGGAAAATCGACTTGGGGACGGCAAACGACCCGATGCCTACGTTCGTCAGTGAGTTGCTATTCGAAGAACAGGTAGCTACGCTAAGAGACGTGCTTATGCAGTATAAAGACTGCTTCGTATGGAACTACTCTGAGATGCCGGGGCTAGATCCAGAGATAGCTGTGCATAAATTAGCGATATCTCCGGACGTCAAGCCAGTCAAGCAAGCACCAAGAAGAATGCGGCTCGAACTTGAAATGAGCATCAACGCCGAAGTCAAGAAGCTAATCGACTCCGGCTTCATCCAAGAAGTTCAATACCCTGACTGGATCGCTAACATTGTCCTAGTGATGAAGAAAAATAGGACGGTGCGCATCTGCGTGGACTTTCGGGACCTCAACAAAGTATGTCCGAAGGATGACTTTCCCGTACCGGTTACCGAGCTGATGATAGACAAAATGTCCACTCATGAAGCCTTCTCCTTCATGGACGGCTCATCAGGATTCAATCAAATAAAGATGCATCATGAAAACCAGAAGCATACCGCTTTCCGGACTCCCCTGGGAATATTCTGCTACAAAGTGATGCCTTTCGGCTTGAAGAATGCAGGCGCTACCCATCAGAGGGCCATGACAAAGATTTTCGATAACTTTATACATGAAATCGTCGAATGCTATATCGATGACCTCGTGGTGAAAAGCAAGTCGTACGAGGAGCATTGGGATCATCTAAAGATCATGTTTCAGCGCCTTCGGAAATACAACCTGAAGATGAACCCTTTGAAATGCGCGTTCGGAGTTTCCTCGGGCAAGTTCCTATGATTCATCGTACGACACCGGGGCATCGAGATAGACCCGTCGAAGATCAAGACGATCATGGAAATGCCTCCACCAAGAACTCTCAAGCAACTGCGGTCTCTCCAAGGAAAGCTCGCATATATCCGACGGTTCATAGCCAACCTCTCCGGCAAATGCCGCCCCTACAGTCATGTAATGAAGAAGGGGACCCCTTTCGTCTGGGATCGTAAATGCCAGAGCGCACTAGATGAAATCAAGCAATACCTGCAGAATCCTCCGGTGCTGACCGCTTCAGTCAAGAGAAAACCTCTTATCCTGTACACAACCGCCCTTGAAGGTTCCTTAGGCGCACTATGGGCACTGGAAAATGACCAAGGGAAAGAGAGAGCTCTCTACTATTTGAGTCGAGTTCTCCTGGGGGAAGAAAATAACTACTCCCCCATCGAAAAACACTGCCTGGCGCTAATTTTCGCGATAACGAAGCTTCGGCACTATGCATTGGCGCATGAGGTCCATCTCATATCAAAAGTGGACCCTCTCAAATATTTGATGTCAAGAGCCATACTAACAGGACGGCTCGCTAAATGGGCCCTCCTCCTGATGGATCCTCCTGATGGATTTCTCGATAACATACCGATCCCTCAAAGCAGTGAAAGGCCAGGCCATCGCCGACTTCCTCACTGAGCATCTGATACCTGCCGATTCACCCCTAAATTGTGAATTGCCGGACGAGCACGTGTTTGACACGATCGACAGGGAGAAAAAAGAGAGTGACACCCGATGGGAACTTTACTTCGATGGGGCATATTCCACGAAGAAGTGAAAGCACAGCTCCCCTATAATCAAATCTGGGGTAGGCCTTATCTTCGTGACTCCATAAGGAGGGATAGTGTGCTTTGCCTTTTCCCTAACAGTGCCGAGGACAAATAATGAAGCCGAATATGAAGCTTTGATAGCAGGTCTTGAGATCGTTGTCGACATGGGAATAGAAAACCTCCTCATATACGGAGACTCCCTGCTGGTCATTAGTCAAGTAAACGGCGACTACCAAACGTGCAAGCCCGAGTTGGTAAAGTACGGCGAGAGAGTACAACAATTGCTGACTCAAATTCCTTCCTACGTTCTGGAAAGTATATCACGTACGGAAAATAGAAAAGTGGAAGCGTTAGCCAAACTCGCTAAAGAACTGGCTGACAAAAACCTCGATGACGTAAGGATCGTTGTGCAAAGCCGTCGGGTTCTTGCACCAGCGGAAATATCTCCGAAATCGTCTGAAGAAAAGGAAGCGACCGAGCAAACAGCCCTACAAATAGAGGACCAGGAGAAGGCCAAAGATTGGAGAGAAGTCTTTATAGACTACTTCAAATCCCGTCAAACACCTGAAGATGCATCCTCGAGATATCAGCTCATGAAACGAGCTCTGTCTTTTGCCATCGTCAATGACGCGCTGTATAAGAGATCGTTTGACTCTCTATGG
The DNA here is from genome assembly GCA_030015575.1 of Agapanthus africanus. Classification (NCBI taxonomy): domain Eukaryota; kingdom Viridiplantae; phylum Streptophyta; class Magnoliopsida; order Asparagales; family Amaryllidaceae; genus Agapanthus; species Agapanthus africanus. The sequence continues at coordinate 468,307,835 of JASDDO010000001.1, forward strand.
CTGAGATTCCTGGGACCAGAAGAAGCAAGGAGAGTTGTCCAAGAGACTCATGACGGACTTTGCGGTTCTCATCAAGCCGGACCAAAAATGAAACTGAAGATCAAAAGGATGGGCTACTATTGGCCCACGATGATTCAGGAATGCCTTGAATATGCGAAGCAATGCCATTAGTGCCAGATTCATGGAGACTTCATCCACCAGCATCCAAACCCGCTACACCCAACAGTAGCTAGCTGGCCGTTTGAAATGTGGGGAACCGACATAATTGGGCCCATAGAACCAACATTGTCCAGAGGACATCGATTCATATTGGCGACAACCGATTACTTCTCTAAGTGGCCAGAAGCAGTACCGCTAAGAGAAGTGAAGATAGAGAATATCCTCCATTTCTTCAAGACACACGTCATTTATCGGTTCGGCGCTCCGCGGCGGATTATCTCCGATAACGGGCCAGCCTACAGAAGTCACAAAATCAGCCGCTTCGCACAGCAGTTGATTGATAGAATTTTAGTTACCGCAATCAAGACGGTGTCGCTTTGCAGCTAGCCGCGATGAGCACGGGTCGTCCGTAGGGAGACGGAGCATTTATAGTTCTTGTTCTTACGAGTTAATGTGTGTGGGCGGAATTGTTCATATCTAACTTATGTGTTATATGTAAGTATAAAGCTTGTTAGGAAACGATAGGATAGTGTAAGTTAAGGAAATCTGCACTAAAAACCTTTGAGCCGAACTTAACAAATGAAGCTAGAGCAATCGGCAACAACGTGGATTAGGGTACTTAAGCACGGTATTAGAAATCCGGCTTATTGACCCTTGTCCGTCCGTTCTTGTCTCTTGCTTTTCGCCTCCGGCCAAACCGAACGCAACCGGTCGCGGTTAGGAATCACCATTACCTTGGTAAGGTAGGGTGCCTAACGGAGCGCTTGCGTACCGTTTGGACGGAGTTCAATGAAAAATACGGGAAAAGGAAATGAGTAAAGAAACCTTAACTTACAAAATCGTTATCTATTTCTAACAACACATATTCACAAACATCATATTAACAACACCATATTAACAAACCATCACAAAAAGAAAAAGCAAAGAAAAGAACAAAGAAAAGAAAAGACATTATAAGAAAGAAAGTGCATGGAATTTAAAGTGCAAGTAAGTAAAGGGCATGAATTAAAATTGCAAGAAAGTAAAGCATGAATATAAATGAGCAAGGTAAGAATAAAGAGAGAGAGACTAAGAACCCAAGAGTGCAAAATGATATCTTTATTATGTCCAAGATACAACCTTGAGATCAAAAGCCAAATCTTAAACTTGCAGGCTCACTAAAGAGGTTTCAAGATCAAGAGAAGGCCATGAACTCAAGGGAAAGCGAAGCAATGTACAAGAGAACCAAAAAGAAAACAAAAGAGTATACAAAATATTGGATAAAGAATGAGAAAACTTGGACCCCCTCTCCTATGCCCACTGCCTGCTTTATATAGGCACAAAAGTAAAGAAAACAAACAATAAAAATAGGATGAGGTGGCAGCATGGAAGGTACTGAGAGAGACTGGGGTCCACTGGGCACTGTTTGGCCGGCCAAGGGGGTGTGGTGCTTGGCCCAATTCCGAGCTCTCTGCCTCGTTTTTGGTGTGTGGTCATGTGTTGTCCCCGGTATCACTTTGGTACAGTTTGATTTGTCTATTTGAATTCGGTTTGCACCCAGTGCTTGGAGGCAAACTTGGATCTTAAAGTCAACACACAATCTTTTGCATTCAATGCACATCACTTCTTATGCCCACTTGTACCACCATTGGGCATCCCCCCTCTAGGTCCATGCCAAAAAGTCTTGTGTACACACTTGTATGTGTTGGACCATTTAGATAAAAAAAGTGTGTACACAAACTTGTTGCAAAAAGAAACTCATGAAGTATCGGTCGGTTTGCTGTTCTGGTTGGAGTGTCGGCTCTTCAATGATATATCCGTAATTTTAAGTGTATTTCCAATATTTTGTCACGGATACATGTAATCTGTATTACTGAGCAGACACTGGTTAATACCGATATATAACAAAACAGATAAAGAATGAGCGGTATTAAACAGCAGTTTTCTGATATGAACAAATAACCCCAAACTTATCTTTTGCTCGTCCTGAGCAAAACAAAATCCTAGCCTCACTTTCTCAGGGAACGCGATTGCACTGAGAACGTGCAACAAGCCGTTGAACCTCTAGGGTCCCTAGTAGGAGGAGTGTTGTCTCCTGAGGGTTTTCAGCGGATACTACCCACAAAATCCCGTCAAGCTAGTTTCATAAGTTAACATCGATTCTACTCTTACAGTTTAGTATCTAGGTTAGAAATTCTATTATCCTAAATTAGAAATAACCAACCCTTATGTTTCACACCTCCTATCTATTTAACCTCAGATCCTATACATTCCAAAAAAAAGTTTAGAAAGATGTTTTATCTCCTGAATTTTCTATCTAAAAGTGCTGTCTTAAATCAGGGATTTTTATCAACTTTATAGAAAACATAAGTCTTATTCTTTATTTCTATCTTTCATCCAAACATCGATTGTATACCCCTACGTGTATGTAAATTATTCACCCCTACACTCAAGAATTCAATTCAAGCTATAGTACCCTTGCCCTAATACCTAATACTATTTCTTTTCATTAATGATGGACGGTTTTGCTCACACATCGTTCATGTGATTATTAATGCTTCTTGAGGCACTAACAGCCGATTACTGAATGTGTGGGCTTAAAGCGTAAATATCAGTTTACAGGTCTTGACTTTATTTATTTTTTCTTCTTTTCTTTATTTTTTTCTTTTTCAAGACCGGATATATTTTTCAATGATGCTCTTTTTGGTGTTTAGCTTTAAATACCATTTTTTCTTTCATACTAGGCTTTCAGGCAAGAGTATTTCTAGGTATCCTCTAGTATCCAAAGTTTCAAGGTGCGTGTATGTACAGTTTGTAGGATATATACTTTCTGAATTTGGACTCAAGAATAAAAACTATTTTTCAGACATATCCTTCAGTAAAACTTCAATACACTCCCTTCATCTTGACTTAACTAAAGAACTGAACTCAAGATTACCTATTTCTCAAAAAAAAACTGTAAGGACGTATATTTACAAAGTTTAAACAGAAGGAGGGTTATTTCTAGGGTTTTCAATTCCTAAGCCTAGGGTTTAGTTATTTCTACGTATCAACTAAACTTTCGGAATAAAATCTAAGTTACCCTATTAGCTAACTTGACGACAAAGTTTTTATATTTTCGAGATTTTTTTTGATTTTTGTGGGTTTTTTATAAGTATGCAAATGCAAAATATACAAATGAATGCGAAGGAAGAAAGCTTACCGAGCACACCCCCAAACATAAACTTGATAGTGCCCACACTGTCAGGCTACACCCAGAAGGTCAAAATTGTCGGCGCTCCCCAAAAAAAAAATTTTAAACAAAAAAAAAGCAAACCAGAAATATATATACACAAAAAGGTTCCCCCCCTCAAACTTAAGTGAAACAGTGGTTCCACTGTTTAAGCTGTGAAGTTCAAGATTAGGGGGGAAAGAGAACAATATCAAGCTATACAAGGCCTTACACAGGCCAAAAGTTAACACCAACCATTCAAAAAATTTATCGCTATAATGTGCAGGTTGAGGAAAGAATACGGTGAGGAAAGAAATGGAGAATACACGAAACCGAATGGAGATAAAAGCGGAATACGGTCTCGGTATATGAGAAGAAGAATGGCGGAAGGGAAAAAGAAATGGTGTACGAACTTGTGGGTGAAATGGAGTGAATAAATTAGCACAATTTATAATGACCGATGTGTAAAAAGTGATTGTGCTAATCTATCTACCCGTCGAGAGATGGGGTCAGAATCCTCAAGATTCATGAGAAAACATGGGTATGCCGAACTTGGTAAACCAGACACAAGAAATGAAAGTGATACAGTGTCTTGCAAGGTTAGAATGATGGAGAGGATGGAGGGAAGTGGTTGAGGAAGGTTATCGGTTAAAGGTTCCGAGGGTATACACAGTCAATGAAAGGGATATGATGAATTGGAAAATCCGACTCATCAAGCAAAACTGGTTCATCCTCAAAAATATCCTTAAAATTTTCCTCAAAGTTAAGCTCATCCATGCATTTATCATCAAAATCTAGACGTATATGGAGTTCGGGAAAAACATTTAATGACTCAGGATGATGAATTGGAGAGAAAAACTCATCCAAAACTGCGGGTTCATCATGCGTCAATATCCTCAATCAAGTGAAAATCAAATTTCTCAGACACTTACTCAAAAGAATGGGTATTAATCAATTCAGGTTCTAGGATGGAGGTGTAGAGGTCAAAAGGATTGGGATTGGTTTCACTCGAAAGGGACCCTTCACAATCGGGCAAATCAAACACTACAAAATCGCACAACTCATTAAATGTTCTATCTTCAACTGGTGAATCATTTGGAACACATGATAGATATTCGAAACCAGAGTTGTGGGATTCAATTGGGGATGGGTAGGTTTGATTTAAAAGGGTGTATAGCTCACTCTCACCACTCAAATTCTCAGCCTGTCCTACCGCCTCATCATACATTGGAAAATTTGGAGCTAGTTGGAAACTAGCTACTGGGTCACTCGGTTGTATGAGGGCGGCCATGGACGCAATAAAATCCATCATCTGTTGGTATGATGCTACCTAAAAGTCTTCCAATGACTGTTCCAGATTAGACATGGGTTTTGATGGGGTTTCAGTAAAAGATTCAAAGTTGTTTGGATACTGGAAACTCCTAAAAGGCTGTTCATAAGCAATGTCTAGGGAAGGTGTAAAAGTCGGGTAGGATTGGTAGGAATTGAATGGTTGGACAGGAGTAGGATCAACATTTAGATACGAAGGTGAATGGAATTGTTGATCAAAAGAATTGGCAGTGGTAAAAGGAGTGAAAGATCGGCTACGGGATTGTTCAATACGTTCAGCAATAGACATAAGTTTTGGAGTTACAACAGGACTCTCAAAAGGGGTATCAACGTAAGAAGGTGGGGTAGGTTGAAATGGTTGATACAAAGTGGATTGCGGAGTCTAATTGTTTGTCCTAAACGCGTCTATCCGATCTTTCAAAGAAATTTTTGGTATGGATGGATCGTTCGAAGGTTGACCAAAGCAAGAACCATAAGAAGTAATGTTTAGTTGTGGGTACCAAAGTTCTGCAAGAGTTTTTCGAGGTGGGGTACCCATGATATGAAGAGAAGAAGAAGAAGAAGAAAAGGAGGGAAAAAGAATGTGAATTATTTTTTTTATTTTATTTTTTTAGTTAGTTATTAACAAATGAATGAAATATACACACAAAAAGAATCTGGACAAAAACAATCACGACACAAAAATAACATGCACCTAATCGGTCTAGGGCTCACATAGGTTAACTAGCCCTGCTCAAGAACTTAATTGTCGAAGTAAAACTGTGTCGAGAAACGGGCTCAAGATATACTGATCACGAGGCCAGGTAAGTGCAGAGATGAGGGGAGGTTTTCCGACGCTTTCTCGAAGTTCCTTAATTAAATAACCCTTTCTCTTTTGGCGGTTTCGCCGTGAACACTTTCCTAGACACCCCGTGAACGATATACCGTTAAGCGGTGTTCTAAACACAGTTAACTTCTCTTAGTGAGCGCGAAGTCCTTAAGGCTTAAAGTCTAATTTCTTTTAAAGTTTGTGCGGGTAAACGTTATGCTCATTTTCGTGATTTGTGGGCCACGGAAAAGGTGATGAAATTCTTTACCGTATGTTGTGGTGTTCGCTTGCCCTTAAGTCCGTATTAATTGATGCAATGCGCAAATCAATGAAAAAATTTGTTCAAAATTTCAAACAATCTCTTTTTACGTTTAAGCTCGGCACTGCAACAAATACGGGTTAGTCAATTATTGGCATTTGAAAGCGAACTTGCAAAGAATCCTGCAAAGATATTATATTGGATGTATCGGATTTAAGAAAGAAGGTGTTAATGAAGTACGTACCGATAAATTTTCGGGTTAAGAAACCCCGTTGAAGTTAAATCTGAATAGCTTGGAAAGTTCGCTTGCGCGGGTCAAACTATCCGGATCTTTGGCACTGTACTTTGTAATCCCCTTAACTTTGAATGTACACTTTGCTCCCACGATCGCAGTTCGCAAATACGTAAAAATCTACAAAAGTCGGAAAAAACGGATATTAGTGCGAAAAAGCGATACGGATGCCCAAATACCTGCACACCAAAAATTATAAAAAAAACAAGAAATAAAAATGTGACACAAACAGAACACTGGAGCACAGAGGAAAAATTTGAGGCAGAAGGAGGAGATACGGCCGGCGAGCTCGGATATGAACGTATTGTCGCTGGTTGAACTTTGAAGATTGGGCTCCAAACTTCTTCTGTGATCACAATATTCAAGTAATATCTCACTAATATTGTTTGAGTTTTCAATATAGTTCCAGAGTGTGAGCAGGTATAAAATCCAGAGAGCAAAAAAGGTTAAGAAAGTTAGTTTTTGTTTTGGTTTTGGTTTTTTGAAATTTTTAGTTTGTTTTAAAAATAGGGTTAGTTGTATAAATGAGATGTACAAAGATTAACCCGAAATAAAAAGAATTAAAACGTTACCATCTCCCCGGCAACGGCGCCATTTGATCGCACGCTTTTGGCGTGTCGAGTTTTAAGAGTTCTAAAGTTTAACTGAGATCAGGACGGTGTCGCTTTGCAGCTAGTCGCGATGATCACGGGTCGATCCACAGGGAGACGGTGCATTTTAGGTTCTTGTTCTTACGAGTTAATGCACGTGGCGGAAAGTTCGTTATCTAACCTATGTGTTATATGCAAGTATAAATCTAGTTAGGAAACGATAGGATAGTGTAAGTTAAGCAAATCCGCACTAAAAACCTTTGAGCCGAACTTAACAAATGAAGCTAGAGCAATCGGCAACAACGTGGATTAGGGTACTTAAGCACGGTATTAGAAATCCTTCTTATTGACCCTTGTTCGTCCGTTCTTTTCTCTTGCCTTTCCCCTCCGGCCAAACCGAACGCAACCGGTCGCGGTTAGGAATCACCGTTACCGTGGTAGGACAGGGTGCCTAACGGAGCGCTTGCGTACCTTTTGGACGGAGTTCAATGGAAAATACGGGAAAAGGAAATGAGCAAAGAAACCTTAACTTACAAAATCGTTATCTATTCTTAACAACACATATTCACAAATATCATATTAACAACACCATATTAAGAAACCATCACAAAAAGAAAAAGCAAAGAAAAGAACAAAGAAAAGAAAAGACATTATAAGAAAGAAAGAGCATGGAATTTAAAGTGCAAGTAAGTAAAGGGCATGAATTAAAATTGCAAGAAAGTAAAGCATGAATATAAATGAGCAAGGTAAGAATAAAGAGAGAGAGAGACTAAGAACCCAAGAATGCAAAATGATATCTTTATTATGTCCAAGATAAAACCTTGAGATCAATAGCCAAATTTTAAACTTGCAAGCTCACTAAAGAAGTTGCAAGATCAAGAGAAGGCCATGAACTCAAGAGAAAGGTAAGCTATGTACAAGAGAACCAAAAAGAAAACAAAAGAGTATACAAAATATTGGATAAAGAATGAGAAAACTTGGACCCCCTCTCCTTTGCCCACTGCCTGCTTTATATACGCACAAAAGAAAAGAAAACAAACAATAAAAATATAATGAAGTAGCAGCATGGAAGGTACTGTGAGAGACTGGGGCCCACTGGGCACTGTTTGGCCAGCCAGGGGGGTGTGGTGCTCGGCCCAATTCCGAGTTCTCTGCCTCGTTTTTGGTGTGTGGTCATGTGTTGTCCCCAGTATCACTTTGGTCCAGTTTGATTTGTTTATTTGAATTCGGTTTGCACCCAGTGCTTGGAGGGAAACTTGGATCTTAAAGTCAACACACGATCTTTTGCATTCAAGGCACATTAATGCACATCACTTCTCATGCCCAATTGTTCCACCATTGGGCAGCCCCCCTCTAGGTCCATGCCAAAAAGTCTTGTGTACACACTTGTATGTGTTGGACCATTTAGATAAAAAAAAAGTGTGTACGCAAACTTGTTGCAAAAAGAAACTCATGAAGTATCGGTCAGTTTGCGGTTCTGATTGCAGTGTCGGCTCTCAAATGATATATTCGTGATTTTAAGTGTATTTCCAGTATTTTGTCACGGATACCTGTAATCTGTATTACTGAGCAGACACTGGTTAATAATACCGATATATAACAAAACAGATAAAGAATGAGCGGTATTAAACAGCAGTTTTCTGATATGAACAAATACCCGCAAACTTATCTTTTGCTCGTCCCGAGCAAAACAAAATCCCAGCCTCACTTTCTCAGGGAACGCGATTGCACTGAGCACGTGCAACAAGCCGTTGAGCCTCTAGGGTCCCTAGTAGGAGGAGTGTTGTCTCCTGAGGGTTTTCAGCGGATACTACCCACAAAATCCCGTCAAGCTAGTTTCATACGTTAACATCGATTCTACTCTTACAGTTTAGTATCTAGGTTAGAAATTCTATTATCCTAAATTAGAAATATCCAACCCTTATGTTTCACACCTCCTATCTATTTAACCTCAGATCCTATACATTCCAATAAAAAGTTTAGAAAGATGTTTTATCTCCTGAGTTTTCCATCTAAAAGTGCAGTCTTAAATCAGGGATTTTTATCAACTTTATAAAAAACATAAGTCTTATTCTTTATTTCTATCTTTCATCCAAACATCGATTGTATACCCCTACGTGTGTGTAAATTATTCACCCCTACACTCAAGAATTCAATTCAAGCTATAGTACCCTTTCTTTAATACCTAATACTACTTCTTTTCATTAATGATGGATGGTTTTGCTCACACATCGTTCATGCGATTATTAATGCTTCTTGAGGCACTAACAGCCGATTACTGAATGCGTGGGCTTAAAGCGTAAATAGCAGTTTCCAGGTCTTGACTTTTTTTATTTTTTCTTCTTTTCTTTTTTTTTCTTTTTCAAGACCGGATATATTTTTCAATGATGCTCTTTTTGGTGTTAGCTTTAAATACTGTTTTTTCTTTCATACTAAGCTTTCAGGCAAGAGTATTTCTAAGTATCCTCTGCTATCCCAAGTTTCAAGGTGCGTGTATGTGCAGTTTGTAGGGTATATACTTTCTGAATTTGGACTCAAGAATATAAACTATTTTTCAGACTTATCCTGCAGTATAGCTTCAATACCCTCCCTTCATCTTGACTTAACTAAAGAACTGAACTCAAGATTACCTATTTCTCAAAAAAAACTGTAAGGACGTATATTTACCAAGTTTAAACAGAAGGAGGGTTATTTTTAGGGTTTTCAATTCCTAAGCCTAGTATTTAGTTATTTCTACGTATCAACTAAACTTTCAGAATAAAATCTAAGTTACCCTATTAGCTAACTTGACGACAAAGTTTTTATGTTTTTGAGAAATTTTTTGATTTTTGTGGGTTTTTTATAAGTATGCAAATGCAAAATATACAAATGAATGCGAAGGAAGAAATCTTACCGAGCACACCCCCAAACTTAAACTTGACAGTGCCCTCACTATTAGGCTACACCAAGAAGGTCAAAATTGTCGGCGCTCCCCAAAAAATTTTTTTTTATACAAAACAAAAGGCAAACCAAAAATATCTATACATAAAAAGGTTCCCCCCCAAACTTAAGTGAAACAGTGATTCCACTGTTTAAGCGGTGAATTTCAGGATTATGGGGGAAAGAGAACAATATCAAGCTATACAAGGTCTTACACAGGCCAAAAGTTAATACCAACCATTCAAAATTTTTATCGCTATAATGTGCATGTTGAGGAAAGAATACGGTGAGGAAAGAAATGGAGAATACACGAGACCGTATGGAGATAAAAGCGGAATACAGTCTCGGTATATGAGAAGAAGAATGGTGGAAGGGAAAAAGAAATGGTGACGAACTTGAGGATGAAAATGGAGTGAATAAATTAGCACAATTTGTAATGACCGATGTGTAAAATGTGATTGTGCTAATCTATCAACTCGTCGAGAGATGGGGTCAGAACCCTCAAGGTTCGTGAGAAAACATGGGTACGCCGAACTTGGTAAACCAGACACAAAAAATGAAAGTGATACGGTGTCTTGCAAGGTTGGAACGATGGAGAGGATGGAGGGAAGTGGTTGAGGAGGTTATCGGTTAAAGGTTCCGAGGGTGTACACAGTCAATGAAAGGGATATGATGAATTGGAAAATCCGACTCATCAAGCAAAACTGGTTCATCCTCAAAAATATCCTCAAAAGTTTTTCAAAGTTAAGCTCATCCATGCATTTATCATCAAAATATAGACGCATATGGAGTTCAGGAAAAACAGTTAATGACTCGGGATGATGAATTAGGGAGAAAAACTCATCCAAAACTGCGGGTTCATGATCCAAAATATTCCCAGCGTCAGTATCCTCAATCAAGTGAAAATCAAATTTCTCAGACACTTCCTCAAAAGCATGGGTATTAATCAATTCAGGTTCTAGGATGGAGGTGTAGAGGTCAAAAGGGTTGGGATTGGTTTCACTCGAAAGGGACCCTTCACAATCAGGCAAATCAAACACTACAAAGTCGCACAACTCATTAAACGTTCTATCTTCAACTGGTGAATCATTTGGAACACTTGATAGACATTCGAAACCAGAGATGTGGGATTCAATTGGGGATGGGTAGGTTTGATTTAGAAGGGTGTATAGCTCACTCTCACCACTCAAATTCTCAGCCTGTCCTACCGCCTCAACATACATTGGAAAATTTAGAGCTTGTTGGAAACTAGCTACCGGGTCACTCGGTTGTATGAGGGCGGCCATGGACGCATTCAAATCCATCATTTGTTGGTATGATGCTACCCGAAAGTCTTCCAATGACTGTTCCAGACTAGACATGGGTTTTGAAGGAGTTTCAGTAAAAGATTCAAAGTTGTTTGGATACTGGAAACTCCCAAAAGGCTGTTCATATGCAATGTCTAGGGAAGGTGTAAAAGTCGGGTAGGATTGGTAGGAATTGAATGGTTGGACAAGAGTTGGATCAACATTTGGATACAAAGGTGAATGGAATTTTTGATCAAAAGAATTGGCAGTGGTGAAAGGAGTGAAAGATCGACTACGGGATTGTTCAATATGTTCAGCAATAGACATAGGTCTTGGAGTTATAACAGGACTCTCAAAAGGGGTATCAACGTAAGAAGGTGGGGTAGGTTGAAATGGTTGATACAAAGTGGATTGCGGAGTCCAATTGTTTGTCCTAGACGCGTCTATTCGATCTTTCAAAGAAATTTTTGGCATGGATGGATCGTTCGATGTTTGACCAAAGCAAGAACCGTAAGAAGTAATGTTTGGTTGTGCATACCAAAGTTCGGCAAGAGTTTTTCAAGGTGGGGTACCCATGATATGAAGAGAAGAAGAAGAAGAAAAGGAGGGAAAAAGAATATGAAATATTTTTTTATTTTATTTTATTTAGTTAGTTATTAACAAAAGAATGAAATATACACACAAAAAGAATCTGGACAAAAACAATCACGGCATAAAATACCATGCACCTAATCGGTCTAGGGTCACCTAGGTCAACTAGACCTGCTCAAAAACTTGATTGTCGAAGTAAAACTGTGTCGAGAAACGGGCTCAAGATATACTGATCACGAGGTCAGGTAAGTGCAGAGATATGGGGAGGTTTTCCGACGCTTTCGCGAAGGTCCTTAATTAAATAACCCATTCTATTTTGGCGGTTTCGCCGTGAACACTTTTGTAGACACCCCGTGAACGATATATCGTTTAGCGGTGTTCTAAACACAGTTAACTTCTCTTAGTGAGCACGAAGTCCTTAAGGCTTAAAGTCTAATTTCTTTTAAAGTTTGTGCGGGTAAACGTTATGCTCATTTTCATGATTTGTGGGCCACGGAAAAGGTGATGAAATCCTTTACCGTATGTTGTGGGGTTCGCTTGCCCTTAAGTCCGTATTAATTGATGCAATGCGCAAATCAATGAAAAAAATTTGTTCAAAATTTCAAACAATCTTTTTTACGTTTAAGCTCGGCACTGCAACAAATACGGGTTAGTCAATTATTGGCGTTTGAAAGCGAACTTGCAAAGAATCCTGTAAAGATATTATATTGGATGTATCGGATTTGAGAAAGAAGGTGTTAACGAAGAACGTACCGATAAATTTTCGGGTTAAGAAACCCCGTTGAAGTTAAATCTGAATAGCTTGGAAAGTTCGCTTGCGCGGGTCAAACTACCCGGATCTTTGGCACTGTACTTTGTAATCACCTTAACTTTGAATGTACACTTTTCTCCCACGATCGCAGTTCGCAAATCCGTAAAAATCTACAAATGTCAGAGAAAAATGGATATTAGTGCAAAAAAGCGATACGGATGCCCAAATACCTGCACACCAAAAATTATAAAAAAAACAAGCAATAAAAATGTGACACAAACAGAACACTGGAGCACAGAGGAAAAATTGGACGCAGAAGGAGGAGATAGGGCCGGCGTGCTCGGATATGAAGGTATTGTCGCCGGTTGAACTTTGAAGATTGGGCTCCAAACTTCTTCCGTGATCACAATATTCAAGTAATATCTCACTAGTATTGTTTGAGTTTTCAATATAGTTCCAGAGTGTGAGAAGGTATAAAATCCAGAGAGCAAAATAGGTTAAGAAAGTTAGTTTTTGTTTTGGTTTTGGTTTTTTGAAATTTTTAGTTTTTTTTGAAGATAGGGTTAGTTGTATAAATGAGATGTACAAAGATTAACCCGAAATAACAAGAATTAAAATTTTGCCATCTCCCCGGCAACGGCGCCATTTGATCGCACGCTTTTGGCGTGTCGAGTTTTAAGAGTTCTAAAGTTTAACCACGATCAGGACGGTGTCGCTTTGCAGCTAGCCGCGATGAGCACGGGTCGATCCACAGAGAGACGGTGCATTTCAGGTTCTTGTTCTTACGAGTTAATGTGCGTGGCGGAAAGTTCGTTATCTAACCTATGTGTTATATGCAAGTATAAAGCTTGTTAGGAAACGATAGGATAGTGTAAGTTAAGGAAATCCGCACTAAAAACCTTTGAGCCGAACTTAACAAATGAAGCTAGAGCAATCGGCAACAACGTGGATTAGGGTACTTAAGCACGGTATTAGAAATTCGGCTTATTGTCCCTTGTCCGTCCGTTCTTGTCTCTTGCTTTTCGCTTCCGGCCAAACCGAACGCAACCGATCGTGATTAGGAATCACCGTTACCTTGGTAGGGTAGGGTGCCTAACGGAGCGCTTGCGTACCGTTTGGACGGAGTTCAATGGAAAATACGGGAAAAAGAAATGAGCAAAGAAACCTTAACTTACAAAATCGTTATCTATTCCTAACAACACATATTCACAAGCATCATATTAACAACACCATATTAACAAACCATCACAAAAAGAAAAAGCAAAGAAAAGGAAAGACATTATAAGAAAGAAAGTGCATGGAATTTAAAGTGCACGTAAGTAAAGGGCATGAATTAAAATTGCAAGAAAGTGAAGCATGAATATAAATGAGCAATGTAAGAATAAAGAGAGAGAGACTAAGAACCCAAGAGTGCAAAATGATATCTTTATTATGTCCAAGATACAACTTTGAGATCAATAGCCAAATCTTAAACTTGCAAGCTCACTACAGAGGTTGCAAGATCAAGAGAAGGCCATGAACTCAAGGGAAAGCTAAGCTTTATACAAGAGAACCAAAAAGAAAACAAATGAGTATACAAAATATTGGATAAAGAATGAGAAAACTTGGACCCCCTCTCCTTTGCCCAATTCCTGCTTTATATAGGCACAAAAGAAAAGAAAACAAACAATAAAAATAGGATGAGGTGGCAGCATGGAAGGTACTGTGAGAGACTGGGGCCCACTGGGCACTGTTTGGCCGGCCAAGGGGGTGTGGTGCTCGGCCCAATTCCGAGCTCTCTGCCTCATTTTTGGTGTGTGGTTATGTGTTGTCCCCAGTATTACTTTGGTCCAGTTTGATTTGTCTATTTGAATTCGGTTTGCACCCAGTGCTTGGGGGGAAACTTGGATCTTAAAGTTAACATACAATCTTTGGCATTCAATGCACATTAATGCACATCACATCTCATGCCCACTTGTGCCACCTTTAGGCAACCCCCCTCTAGGTCCATGCCAAAAAAGTCTTATGTACACACTTGTATGTGTTGGACCATTTAGATAAAAAAAGGTGTGTACACAAACTTGTTGCAAAAAGAAACTCATGAAGTATCGGTCGGTTTGCGGTTATGGTTGCAGTGTCAGCTCTCAAATGATATATCCGTGATTTTAAGTGTATTTCCAGTATTTTGTCACGGATACCTTTAATTTGTATTACTGAGGAGACACTGGTTAATAGTACCGATATATAACAAAACAGATAAAGAATGAGCGGTATTAAACTGCAGTTTTCTGATATAAACAGCAGCATAATATATACTGGAGATACTCTTCGGTCTATAATCCCCGAGCTAACGGTCTAGCTGAGGCTTTCAACAAGACCTTGATGAAGATCATAAAGAAGACGGTGTCCAAAAATAAAAAGGACTGGCACGAGAGACTTCATGAAGCTCTCTGGGCTTATCGGACCACGTTCAAAACGGCCACGAATACATCGCCATATGCATTGGTATTCGGCACTGAAGAAGTACTCCCCTTGGAGATAGATCTACCCTCCCTACGAGAGGCAATTCATTATGAGCTGACAGACGAAGAGAATGCTCATCTCTGGCTTAAGGAGCTCGATGCCCTCAATGAAACTCGTCTCATGGCGCAACAAAGCCTAGAAGCTTACAAAGCAAAGATGATGCGCTCATACGAAAGATTGACTAGACCGAGAACATTTCGCCAAGGCGAACTCGTGCTGGTGGTCAAGAGACCTATGATCCCCAATCGTGCCAAATGGGGGAAGTTCGAGCCGAATTATGAGGGCCCGTACATCATAGACAAGGTCTACCAAGGTGGGCTTACTTGCTCATGAATATGAATGGAGAAAGATCCTTCCGACCAATAAACGACCGATTCCTTAAGAAGTACTACGCTTGACGAGTCACGAAGCAGGTTAATGATAGATGATGACGCCTATGTCCGCTCACTATCTTCTTGAGTCCAGACTCTAAAAATAGTATCCAACGATACCTCGTCCCAAACACGGAGAACTATGGACCGAGACGTCCCTAAACTAATAGCGGACCAAGATGTCTTAAAACTAACAAAGGACGAAATGTCCTAAAACTAACTACTGACCGAAACGTCTTTAAACTACTACAAACTCGCAGCATCCTTGGGCTGACGCGTAAAAAAACGGTACGTCCATAAGCAAAATTGGCACGAATGAAAATCCGAAAGGGCTCCGCGAGTAAAAACGGTAGGGCTACCGGCGAGTTTGTGAAAACCCAAAAGGGCGCAGACTCGAAAAAAAAAGGGTACGTCCATAAGCAAAATGGGCACGGATGAAAACCCGAAAGGGCTCCGTGAGTAAAAACAGCAGGGCTACCGGCAAGTTTGTGAAAACCCGAAAGGACGCAATCTCGTTAAAAGACACTTGCAAGGTCCTCTCGACCTTGTAAGGAGAAAACTACCTGCGTGAGATCCTTACGACTCACAAAGGAGCAACACACTTAGGGATCCCCACGATTCCTAAGGAGAAATTACAATTACGAGATCCTCACGACTCGTAAAGAGAACCCTCTTATGAAACCCTCATGACTCATAAGATTCAAAAGCCTTAAGCTACAGGGATCTGAATCTGTTCTTAAGCCATCACCTTTCCCAGATTGCCCTACAAGCGGTTCAATACTGACCCCTGTATACAATCCATGGGCACAAATAATCATTTCCTTACCGAGTCCCACCAACGACGAGGAATGCCCTCATTTGATGAACAAACACTTGTAGGTCCACTCGATTTACAAGAAAAAAACACTCTTGCAAGATCCTTACGACTTATAAGAGAACATACACTTAGGAATCCTCATGATTCCTAAGGAGAAAAGACACCTACGAGATCCTCACGACTCGTAAGGAGAAACACCTTTATGAGACTCTTACGGCTCATGAAGTCAAAAGCCTTAGTCGACATGATCTTAACCCTGTTTGCTAAACCACCTTTGTTCGAACCGACAAAGGCAGATAATGATTCGCTCCTGGCAATATCCCAGTTGTAGCGATGCTGATGCCTAAATCGGTATCAAATTCCAAGTCCTTTCATGGAAAATGATGATTCTCTCCTGGCAACATTCCAGTCGCAGCGATACTGATGCAAGATTGGTATCAGGCCATGAGTTCCATACTCGAAAAAAATGCATATGAAATAACCGAAATGTTTGGGCAACTCACAATAAAAATCAACGAGTAAAATATATGCATACAAAAATAGCCGAAATGATTGGGCAACTCGCAATAAAAAACAGCGAGTAAAAAGAAAAAAAAACAGCCAAAATGATTGGGCACCGCGAAAAATAGCTGAAATGATTGGGCAATCGCGACTTTCGCGATATAAAAAGCTGAAATGATAAAGCATCGCGGAAAGAAATAAAAAAAATTAAAAAAAAAATGAAATGAAACTTTTTGCCCTACAGGCGAGTCCATACTGACCCCTGTATACAATCCATGTGCTTAAATGAAAAGTGAACCACATGTCCCAACGAACTCTATCAAAGGGAGAGTTAGGTCTCAGCGGCAATATCTGCATCCCAGAAGAACAACGACGACGTTCCTCTCATGCCAGCAGGGCACGGACGCGACACCACCAGGCGGAGCCACGGCAAAGTCCCCAGTTCCAGGACTCTACGGTTCACAAATAACCTAGAGTCAACCCCATGTCAACTCTTGACCTCTCTGTCATCAAGCAACGCTTCAACTCGGATACATGTCAACCCATGACCTCCTTATCGTCAAGCAACACTTCGACACGGGTACATGTCAACTCCTGACCTCCTTGTCATAAAGCAACGCTTCGACACGGATACATGTCAACTCCTAACCTCCCTGTCGTAAAGAAACGCTTCGACTCGGATACATGTCAACTCCTGACCTCCCTATCGTCAAGCAACGCTTCGACACGGATACATGTCAACCCCTGACCTCCCTTTCGTCAAGCAACGCTTCGACTCGGATACATGTCAACTCCTGACCTCCCTGTCGTCAAGCAACGCTTCGACACAGATACATGTCAACCCCTAACCTCCCTGTCGTCAAGCAACGCTTCGACTCGGATACATGTCAACCCCTGACCTCCCTGTCGTAAAGCAACGTTTCGACTCGGATACATGTCAACTCCTGACCTCCTTGTCGTAAAGCAACGCTTCGACACGGATACATGTCAACCCCTGACCTCCCTGTCGTCAAGCAACGCTTCGACTCAGATTCATGTCAACTCCTGACCTCCTTGTCGTAAAGCAACGCTTCGACACGGATACATGTCAATTCCTGACCTCCTTGTCATAAAGAAACGCTTCGACTCGGATACATGTCAACTCCTGACCTCCCTGTTGTGAAGCAACTTTTCGACACGAATACATGTCAACCCCTGACTTCCCTGTCGTCAAGCAACGCTTCAATTCGAATACATGTCAACTCCTGACCTCCTGTCGTCAAGCAACGCTTCGACACGGATACATGTCAACTCCTGACCTCTCTGTCGTCAAGCAACGCTTCGACACGGATACATGTCAACCCCTGACCTCCCTGTCGTCAAGAAACGCTTCGACTCAGATTCATGTCAACTCCTGACCTCTTTGTCGTAAAGCAATGCTTCAACACGGATACATGTCAATTCCTGACCTCCTTGTCATAAAGCAACGCTTCGACTCGGATACATGTCAACTCCTGACCTCCCTGTCGTCAAGAAACGCTTCGATACGAATACATGTCAACCCCTGACCTCCCTGTCGTCAAGCAACGCTTCGACTCGGATACATATCAACTCCTGACCTCCCTATCGTCAAGCAACACTTCGACACGGATACATGTCAACCTCTGACATCACTGTCGTCAAGCAACGCTTCGACTCGGATACATGTCAACCCCTGACCTCCCTGTCGTAAAGCAACGCTTCGACACAGATACATGTTAACTCCTGACCTCCCTGTCGTCAAGCAACGCTTAGACTCGGATACATGTCAACCCCTAACCTCCCTGTCGTCAAGCAACGCTTCGACTCGGATACATGTCAACCCCTGACCTTCCTGTCATCAAGCAACGCTTCGACTCGGATACATGTCAACCCCTGACCTCTCTGTCATCAAGAAACGCTTCAACTCGGATACATGTCAACCCATAATCTTCCTGTCGTAAAGCAATGCTTCGACTCGGGAACCAGTCAACTCATCAGCCACTTACGAGTCCTCTCGACTTGTAAGGGAGAAAATTCTTTTGAGAGATCATTACGACTCTCAAGAGAAAGCACACTTAGGAATCCTCACGAGTCCTAAGGAGAAAATACACCTGTGAGATCCTCACGACTCGTAGGGAGAAAAAGTCTTTATGAGACCTTCACGGCTCATAAAGTTCGAAAGTCTTAGGAAGCAGACCCGAACCTGTTTCCTAAGCCATCGCTACCCTACAAAGAGTCCAAG
Organism: Agapanthus africanus; assembly: GCA_030015575.1. Lineage (NCBI taxonomy): Eukaryota > Viridiplantae > Streptophyta > Magnoliopsida > Asparagales > Amaryllidaceae > Agapanthus > Agapanthus africanus. The sequence continues at coordinate 468,326,442 of JASDDO010000001.1, forward strand.
ACGAACTGTTACTTATTATCTACAAGCCACACCTGCCAAAATTACATACTGTCGAAATCGAGGTGCTGCTCAAGAGTACGTAAACTGCTCTGTGCCAAGTCAAAACAAAAAGGCATAACCCACGGACGTCAATCATATATTATGCAAGGCAATAAGGAGAACATTTGATTTACATCCAATTGAGCGTCCGACGCGTACCCACTCATGTATGTGCGAAAAGGATAAAATAAACACATGGAAAGGAAAATTTTGTTATTCATATCTCAGAAAGTTCTTACATTGATGAAAATAGTAAACAAAAGCATCATTAAAATGTTTACAATGGCAAAACATTGAATCCAGGACATGGATTAAGAAATTCAAAAGTGAGGCCGTCTAAAGTGTTTCTGGCCTTTCTGACCATTCTTGTGTGCATCATCTCATGATCACAAGCGTCAGGATCTTCGCTGATATCCTCCACCCTCTGATAAGCAGCGATTATCGTCGTCTGTAGGAAAGTTTGATGCAAGATATCAATGAGATTATCTCACCGCTTCTTCGAGATCAGACCCGTCAGATACACTAAGTGCACATTATCTTCAGCGTCATCCAGTGCATTAAGCAGCATGGCTTCATAAAATCCAGGAAGTGCTTCCGAAATTGCTCTCACTATAATTTTCAAGAGAGCGGAGCGACGAGAAAGTAGTCGACCGTTGTGTGCATTGAAACGATTCATAATTTCAGCGCGTTGGGCATTTGTAAACTCCTGGTTTTGACAACGGCCTTGTGCGCGAATGTCATCATAAGAAATGATTTCGTCAAGACAGTACAGATGAGCAGCCATAGCGCCTAAAAATGAAAATCAGCGAGAGTTTAGAGGACGGACTAATCAAGAAAATGCTTATTGAAACAGACATGGGGATTTAAACAACTCTTGATATCCGCATGAAGAAAAAAAGTGCTAATTAAGAAACCCAAAAAATTCAAATTTGTGCAATTAAGGAGGGAATCCTAAAAGGATTCTCAATTAATGAGAGACTCCTCGAGAGCAACGCTCTGCAGATAGGAGTGACATCTGTCAACTCTAATTATGAGGGAATAAAAATTCCCCCAAAAATTCTAAAGAGCCATGCTCTACAAAGAGGATGGAACAATCCATCAAAAACCCTAAAAGCAAAGCTTTTTACAGAAGTTAAAAACTTCAGGATCTTTAAAGATCTGTAAACTCTAAGAATTCTTCGTTAATGGGTTAAAGGAACCCTAAAAAGGATTTCTTTTTCTGATCCATGATCTAGAAAGAGCAAAGCTCTGGTTTTTAATTAACGGGTCGAGAAACCCTACAAATCTTTAAGATCTGTGATCTAAGTAGAGCAAAACTCTGTCAATGGGTTCAAATCTTACCAAAATATTTGACAGAGCCTTAACTCTAAAGGAGTTTTCTGAGGCAGAGAGCTTGGCTCTGAAGGAGAATTAATTCTCAAGAGAAAACAAGAAGATGAACAAGTAGTCATCTCAAGGGCCAAAGGCCCAATTTATAGGCGCTGGAAGTCGGTTCAACTTCTAAGTTGATCCAATGGTAGTGATGCTGCCACCGCTGCACTCACGTATGAGCCACGTGAGCGCAATAGTAGGGGGTATTTGTTTCCCCCAATCAGAGAGCAAAGATCTATTTGAAATTTCAAAATTTGAAATTTAAAATGAGGCAGCGCCTCATAAGAGCGCCAGCGCCAAAAGCGCCAGCATTAGGAGTCAAAAACTTTGAGGCAGTACTCACGTGCAAAGTACGAGAGCGCTAGCAGCGCCAATGCTAAGAGTCAAAGACTCTGAGGCAGTGCTCATGTGCAAAGAACGAGAGCGCTAGCGCTAAGTGCGCTAGCGCTAGGAGTCAAAGACTCTGATGCAGTGCTCACGTATAAAGAACGAGAGCGCTAGCGCTAAGTGCGCTAGCGCTAAGTGCGCTAGCACCAAGAGTCAAAGACTCTGATGCAGCGCTCACGTGCAAAGCACGAGAGTGCTAGCGTTGGAACTAAATGTTCCCCACTCTTGGATCAAAGATCCAACAAAGATGATTAAAAATCATCAAATTACCAGAAAGAAAGTTCTGTTGAGGAAATACTCCTCAAATTTTTCCAAACAGGAAAGATTGTCCTCTGAAAATCAGAGCACCGTTGGATTAAAGATCCAATGGTGATTAAAAATCACCAAGATACAGAATAAGTTCTATATGGGAAATATTTTCCCAATCTTGTTAAGAACAAGAAGATTGCCTTCTGTAAAACAGAAGCCCTTGGATTAAAGATCCAACGGTGGGAAACATCCCCAAATCAATCAGAGGAAAGATTTCCTTAACTGATTTAACAAATCAGCTTCCCCTATATAAAGGACCCAAGACTTTAAGTCTTAAAGGAAGGACCCCCCCATAAGTTTCAAGTTCTCAGAAAAGAAAAAAAAAGAGCAAGATCTGAAAAGAAGAATTTCTTCAAGGTAAATAAAACAGAGAGATCAAAGCATCTCATCAAAAAAGAAGAACTTAGTTCTTTTTCTAGATCATAGATCTACAAAGACAGAAGTCTTTCATAAGAGTAGAAGAGATTGGAGCGTCTCATCATAAAAAAGGAGGGAGAAAAACTTAGTTCTCTTTAGATCACAAATCTATAAGACAAAGACAAAGTCTTTCAAAAAAACAGAAGCGATCATAGCATCTCCTATTAAAATAAGAACTTAGTTCTTGGATCCATGAGACAAAGTCTCTTAATTCTCCGAGCACAGAATTGATCAAGAGCGCTTTGCACTCATTGGCTAGCACTCAGTGCCAAGCGCGCCACGTGCTCCTTACGTGGACGCTACTTAATAAATTGCGCTTTGCACTCATTGGCTAGCGCTCAGCGCCAAGCGCGCCACGTGCTCCTTACGTGGGCGCTACTTAATAAAGAGTGCTCTGCACTCATTGGCTGGCGCTCAGCGCCAAGCGCTCCACGTGCTCCTCACGTGTGCGCTATTTCATAAGAAGCGTCTAAGGGCTCCAGGTCTGGCGCTCAGCGCCAAGTGCGCCACGTGCTCCTCATGTGTGCGCTATTTCATAAGAAGCGCTTCAGCGCTCCAGGTCTGGCGCTCAGCGCCAAGTGCTCTGTACATAAAGGCTCTGTACATAAAGCGCTCTGCGCTACAAAGAGTGTTCAACACTCAATAAAAGAAAAAAGAAAAGGGGTGTTAGAACCTAAATTAATGCTCAGCATTATTGAACAAAAGAGGCTAAGCCCAAACAAATGTTTAACACCCAAAAAATGTTCAACATCAAAATAAATGTTCAACAGTTTAATCAGGACTGAATGGGCTGAGCCCAAGTTGGCCACAAGTCCCTAGCTCAGACCAGCTGAGCCCATATGCTCACAATTGGTCTTGGTCCCAAGTCTGGCTACAGATCTCCCAACCAACCTTGGTTCAAGGGTAAATCTCTTCATTCCTCTAATATGTGTCATTGTAATTCTTCAACGTCTTCAGAGAGGTGACGGGTCCCGACAACCAAACACTCCATGGACTATGATGTCCTTAAACTTATAGACCGCAACGTCCCTAAACTAAACTCTATAGACTATGACGTCTTTAAACTATGACTATGATGTCCTTAAACTCTACGGACTATGATGTCCTTAAACTTATGGACCGCAACGTCCCTAAACTAAAACGATAGAGCCCAAATGCCCTGTCATCGGATCTAAATTATTCCGAACCCTCGTTGAGTAGATCTTAGTCTAAAATTAGACCAACGTATCCTTAACAAACGTTTAAGTTGATCATAATCTCAATGAGATTAACGATCCTTAAACCCAACCCAAACCGAAATCTAAGAAAATACGGATTTGGACTAATCCACGCCCTACGGGTGACAACATAAATTAGTCTCCGTATACAATCCACGGGCAACCAAAAATAAAATAAATACACACGACACGAAGTGACCATCTGGAGAAGGAGAAAGTTGTTACTGCGATGCGGTAGCGTAATTAACTGTAAGCGCTTGCGCCTGCAGGGAAGAGCGTCCCCACAATCAAAAACCCCTTAAATGAGAGGGAATCTGACGAAGTCTGCTACAACGGCCGCATCCGTCTAAACCTCCGATACACGGTGCCATAAATCAACTTGGCATCTTCGGAGAGGTGGACGGATAAAACCAAATAGCATCTGTCCCCAAATTCAGGCAAGACGAACCTACGCGGTTCCGTCTCTGTATTCGGCGGCGAACAACCACGATTGCTGGAGTAGGCTGTACATCAACAGCCCTCTCAATCTGACTGGACTCACGCAATGGCCTGATCATCCGGTGTAGATTCCGAACGCTCATCTCAAATAAGAAATCCTAACATAAAAGGATAAACAATCTATTCTTATGCCACTGAAATAACACCCTGGTCAGTCCTCATCCCTGACGAGCTTGCTCTGACCCTCATCTCTAACCGTGGCTCTCTCAGCTCGCGTACCTATGGTGATAGGAACCGCAAACAAATATCGATGAGGATAGATCATAAGAACGAATAGAAATACGGATCTCAAGATATGTACATTCTAAGGTTACTTAAGCGGAGCCGCGTATCGTAAGCATTTCACGGAACATACACACGGTACATTACTCTACTTGAGTTACCTACTCCATCAACCAAGGTCAACCTACGTAACGAAAGTTCAGGTCTAATACCTCCTCAGTAAAGTCTAAGTTCCGTAAGGTCAAGCCTAGGTTATGAAATATATACGCTCTAGACTCTGTATAGTCAAATCTAGACTCGAACAAAAGTTAAACCTAACGCTCTGATACCAACTTTGTCACAACCTGAAAATGGCACATGACCGGCACTTGCATTACGTGAAGTCTATAGAACTCCACTGTAACCCAAGTAAGCCGAAAAACCAGGAATCTAAATCCTTTTAAGTAAAATAGTAGAGGTGAAGTTTTGAAAAAGAGTATAAATGAAATCACGTTCTTTCTTTTAAAGTATAAATATGGTTCGTTTGAAATTCAAGTGGATTATATACTATAATTTGAAAACATTTTCATCATTTGAAATTTGGGCAGCTCCTCCTTTGTAAATTTTGATCAAAAAAAGAACATAATCAATAATAATATAGACATCCCCAAGCGGGAGCGAGCTTTTCGCCAAATCGGCGGAACATAACCACACAAGATGAATATACGACGCCTAAGGAGAAGATCAATTACAAAAAGAAAGTAAAGAAAACCAAAATATTATTAGATTAACTATATCTAAATAATATACAAGCCATGACTCTAAGTCCGAAAGAATATACAACTGGTCTCTAAGTCTACCAAATATACATAGTCTAATTGATGGAGTTTTTAACTAGATTACAACTGAATAAATAATATACAAGCGGTGGTCACGATCCGAAGTGTAACTCACATACCAAGCAAACCACTCAAAAGAACCAATATACCAGCAAGCCGCTGCTGATCTGAACGGTCGATCCTGTAAGAAAACTATGACACAACTGGAGTGAGTTGCCAATTCGTGAGTAGAAAACATAATTAGGTAGAAGTCGAATGTATGACGATCTCCTAGGTCATACAGTAATATAATAATATCATACCGTATGGTATCGAAGGTAGCCATGTGTGTGTGTATTATCGTGCCTGTGTCATTATATGATACCATATCATCCATATCATGTATATATACATATCATCTAAGGAGTGGCTATCAACGACACTCGAAATCATAAAAAATTCCTGAGTGCCCAGTATCAACACTTGAAATCATCATAAATCTTGTATCCAGTATCGACACGTAAATCCTCATATCTCAGACGCCATCTCATCGGATCGGCCCTCATATCTCAGGCATCGTCTCATCAGATCGGTCCTCATATCCATCTGTCTCATATCACTCAGGTCGGTATCCTCCGGATATCCGCCGAGTCCAATACTTTCACCGGTAGGTAGTGTTCTCCTGCTAGGCTCACGCATTTCTATACGATCTTCTTGCCCCGGGTAGCTTACCGGGTCGATCATGTATCTGCAATGAGTTTCTCCTTGCTTCGTGAAACTCTAAGGCTCCCTCGATTCGGATAATCATCATAGCTCAGCACCGAGAAATCTCATGGTGGACGTCGAAATATCATATTAAGAGAAACCGCATTCTTAAAACAATCATAAGTTTTTAAATAATATCCGCGGTTTCTCAAATCCAGAAATCTCATAAAAACATAATCTCATAAAGCATGGTAGTAATAAAATAATATGTACAGGTACAGAACAATACTGTAATGCACAGCAAGAGTGTTCATATGAGCGTGTCGTGTAGCAGAGTAAAGAAAGTGCAATACCAGAAATAACTATGACAAATAAAGTTCATATGCATTAATTGGGTAAATGGTTGGATTTGGGACCATAAAAATTAAATGGGTCTGGGATTACAATATCGTAAACCTGATCCAAACCAACCTATTTACAGGCCTATTTACTGCCATTGATGCTTATAGCCCTCACCTTATAAATCCACTAAAATATTCTTCTCTTTTTTTTCTCTCTATGCCACTTGATGAGGCTCGATATCGGTGACTCTCCAGATGCTGACACGTTGCAGATGACGTGTCCCAGAATCTACAAGAAAGGATCAAGAACTTCAGTTGGGATCACACCCGGCCCGAGGAGTCTCCCGACCTTCGGTGGCCTTCCAGACCACCCCCCCCGGCTCGCCTCCGAGCTATCACAGAACCAAGATGCCTCGGCATCCCGCTCATTCCCGAGCCTCCTGTCGAGCATTTCTTCCTCGGTCTCACTGACCGACCCGCACTGCTGATTACAGGCGCCTCCGCCATGGCTCCGTGAATCTCGCCATGCACAAAATATCCGCCGCCCATGATCCTGCGTTCCACGTCATCACGATCCCCCATTAACGAGCCTGTCTCGTCATTAATGCAGGATCCCGTTTATCATGCGGGCGTGACGCTAGGGGCGTAACTCCAGGGGCATAACGGCCGGCGTAAATCTTGCGCCCGCCTGACCATTGCTGCCGCTATATAAACCCCTCTCTCAGACTATTCAGGTAAGACATTTTCACTCCAATAGGACGTTACTCTGCCAAAATACCTCGTCTAACTTGATCGTCGGAGGGTCCTCGGTGGCACAACCACCCTGGGATTTCTTTGCAGGTAGCTCGGCCTCAACCACACAAACCAATTGAGATCCACACGCTCTAGGAGGAAACCCTCCAACTCAATCTTAGCCGTCCATCAGCGCTTGTAGTAGATCAACGGAAGATGACATCTGAAGGAGATCCAGAGCTCCATCAGTTGGCGCCGTCTGTGGGAATCTAGTTCCACTCAAACAAAAGTTCATCTTCTGATCTCGACTACATGGTAAGCGGTCACCGCGACGATCCAAGCACCAGCCGTCGACCTCCTCACAGTGGAGACGAGGGAGAATCCCTTCCTCCACCGAACGCCATTCATGCCCTATCCGCTCGGATAGATCGACTCACGTCCGTCGTGGATGCGCTCGTCCGTGTCCAAGCGGCCGGGCAAGCTCCCCAGGTCGCCGCTCCCCCTCCGTAGGACCGGGACCCCTACAAATAAAAAGAAGACTGCCCATGTTGGCACGACCGACCACCGCCTCGCTGTCTCCAGTGGCCGCAGATCCCCCGGGCCGACATATTCAATGACCCGGTAGGCGCCGCATAGTTTAACTCTAAGGTCTTACGCCAGAGAGCCTCTCCCCGAGCCCCATCGTGCTCCTGTCCCTCTCAAGGAGGTGTCGGTCAGCTCGCCTGCGCCCAGGCATGACCGGCACCCCCTCCATCGAAGGGGTCGCGTGCATGGGATTTGCCATGCCAGCTCAAAAACGACCTCGCCCAGGGACCTGAAGAATGTCATCAAACGGAATCGGGGCTGTGGCTAGGCGAAGGTCTCCGGCGGCAGAGGCCAAAAATCAGAGTATGCCGACTCATTGGGATACCACGGCCGACTCGACGCCCTCGAAAAGAAGATCGAAGGTATGCATCGGGAAGGTCGTCATTCGAGTGATGGGGCTAAATACGCCGCTGACTCGCTCACGAAGCCCTTCACCGAAGAGCTACTCGCCGTCCATGTCTCCTCCCAGAACAAGCCCCCGAAAGTCTCGCTCTTCGACGGGAAGTCTGACCCGAATGACCATTTGTACACGTTCACAGCCGGGATGAGTTTCCAGGACTGTTCCGATGCCGCCCAATGCCGCGCTTTCCCGGCCACTCTTATCCGCTCTGGACGAGACTAGTTCCGAGGACTTGCACCACGCTAAATCTCAACCTTCGATGAGCTGGCCACCCAATTGCTTAGCCACTTCGTCGGGAACAAGACGGCAGAAGCAAACTGTCGAACATCTCTTCACAATAAAGAGCGGGGACAAAGAAACCTTCAAAGGGTACATCACCTGCTTGTACAACACCCTCCTCGAAGTCCCAGAACACCGGGACGAGACGGTCATTACGGCACTTAGGTCGAGTCTTAGGCACAAGGAGTTGTTACGCTCCTTTGCATTAGCGCAACCTAAGACTAAGGCCGAGGTAAAGGCCTGGACCGAACGTGAGATGCAGCTTGAATCCGAGGTGAACGCCAATCTTCCCCGGATAGAACAAATTGATCACAAGAAAAGGGCCCGGGAAGAGAAAAAGAAGATTGAGCGGCCGAAGCCCTACTCCCCGAAGTTTCAGGAGTACACCACGCTCAACGTCTCCCAGATGGTACTGCTGAAGAAGGATAAGGGCAAGAGGTTCTTCAAACTCCCCCAGTCTCGAACAGGGTGGCAGAGCGCACCCAGGGCCCCTACTGTGGCTTCCACAGGTCATAGGGCCACTCCACGGAGAACTGCAAGCAGCTCCGAGACTACATCGAGGAGCTAATCCGCTCGGGGCACCTGGAAACATACTTATGGGACAAGCGGCAAGCTGACCGTGAGCAAGAACAACGTCCCCCTCCCGACGAATTGAAAATCGGCCAAATCATGGCCATATAAGCGGGGGGTACGGCGAATACCGTCGAGGCTCAGCACCCCTCACCGATCGAGAGGACTGACAGCCACCCAAGGAAGAAAGCCAAGGCAGCCGAGTCGATCGTTTTTAATGACGAGAACCTCCACGGTATATCCCTTCCCCACAATGACCTGTTGGTGATCACGGCTCGGGTCCATCGCTACGAGGTGCAGAAGATACTGGTTGACTCAGGAAGCTCGGCAGACATTGTATTTTATGACAGCTTCCTGCGTATGGGACTCACCCCGTCGGACCTAAGGCCGACCATCCACGTCTTGTCAGGGTTCACTAACCACTCCATCCCGGCGGAAGGGGTAATCACTCTTCAATTTAACATCGGGAGGCTGGCCGTTCGCGCACCGTGCCTGTGGAATTCATCGCCGTGAGGATCCCATCGGCCTACAACATTCTCCTCGGTCGCCCGACGTTGAACTCCCCCAGGGCCCGGATATCGACTTACCACCTGACGATGAAATTCCCGCTCGACCAAGACGGGATAGGTCAGGCCTACGGAGACCAACGGACTGCAAAGGTTTGCTTCACCGCAACATCCTCATCTGAGCGGCCAAACAATGATGTTGAGGGCGAGGGTGACATCAGGGGTTCTCTGGACACTCGAGACGAGCAAAAAAAGGTCCGAGGAACCCGGTGGAGCCACTGACAAAGGTCCCCCTCGTAGAAGGGGACGACGAACGAACCGTTCAGATCGGGTCGCTTCTGACAGGGACTTAGCGAGACGACCTGGTTCACTTCCTCAGAAACAACTCTGACGTATTCTCCTGGGCACCTGCCGACATGCCAGGGATCGACCCCAAAATCATATTTCACAAGCTTGGGGTAGACCCTGCAGCCCGACCCGTCCAGCAGAAAAAGCGGAGCTTCGCCCCGATCAAACAGAAGGTGGTCGAGGATGAGGTAGACAGGCTCCTTTCCGCCAACTTCATTCGGAATGTGCCTTACTCCGAATGGTTGGCAAACATGGTCATGGTAAAAAAGACGAGCGGAAAGTGGTGCATGTGCGTCGACTTCACTGACCTCAAAAAGGCCTGCACGAAAGACAACTATCCCCTCCCTCGGATAGATCAGCTCGTCGACAGCTCGGCAGGCCACTAGCTACTTAGCTTCATGGATGCTTTTTCTGGCTACAACTAGATCCGTATGAATCTGGCAGACGAGGATCTCACCGCAGTCACAACAGACTGGGGGTATACTGCTACAAGGTGATGCCTTTCGACCTCAAAAACGCCGGAGCTACATACCAAGCTTGGTCAATCGCATGTTCAAACCGTAGATCGGCAGGAACATGGAAGTTTATGTCGACGACATGCTCGTCAAGTCGGTCCCATCGGTCGACCACACCAAGGATCTGGGAGAGGCCTTCGACGTCCTCTGCAAGTTCAGGATGAAACTGAACCCCGCCAAGTGCGCATTCGGGGTCACCGGGGGAAAGTTCCTTGGTTTCATGGTCACTCACCGTGGGATCGAAGCTAACCCGGAGAAAATCAATGCCATACTCAACATGGTCGCATCCAGGACTAACGTTGAAATCATGCGGCTGACAGGGCGGGTAGCCGCTCTGAGCCGTTTCATGTCGAGGTCCAGGAGAAGTGCCTCCCGTTCTTCAAGGCTCTAAGGAAGATTCCAAGGTTCGAGTGGTCGGAGGAGTGCCAGACCGCCTTTGACCAATTAAAGAGGCACCTTGCGACTCCACCGTTGCTCACCCGACCAGTTGAAGGGGACGAGCTTTCGCTATATCTTGCAATATCCGACCAAGCTGCAGGCTCGATGCTCGTCCAAGAGATCGACGGAGTCCAGAAGCCGATATAATATATGAGCCATGTCTTCAAGGATGCAGAAACGAGGTACCCAGCCATAGAGAAGATCGTCTTGGCACTCATCATGGACTCAAGGATGCTATGGCACTATTTCCAGGCGCACACCATCCTCGTTCTTACCGAGCGCCCTTTGGGGGCTATCCTCGCCTCACCCGAGTCCTCTGTCCACTTGGAGAAGTGGACGTGGGAGTTGTCCCAGTTCGACATAAAATACCGCCTGAGGCAGGCCATCAAAGCACAAACCCTGGTCGATTTTGTCGTCGAGTGCACCATCCCCAGCAAGGATCTAGAGTCAACGCCGGCCCCAACAGCTAAACCCTTGGTTGATGGGAAGCCCGACTCCGTCCCTGATTGGATCCTTTACGTCGACGGGTCCTCAACCGAGGAAGGCTGTGGTGCCGGCCTCATCATTCGGGGCCCGAACGAGGCAGAAATGGAGTATTCTCTGAAGCTCGGGATCAAGGCCTCAAATAACGCTGCGGAATACGAGGCCTTGCTGGCCGGACTGCGCATAGCCTTCGGACTGGGGCTGAAATTGATTCGGATCCTAAGCGACTCCGCCCTAGTCGTTGGCCAAGTGACCGGCCGATTCGAGGCACAGGGGCCTCTGATGGTGAGGTATCTGACCGAGGTAAGAAGACTGCTAAAGGACTTCGACGAAGTCCATGTAGAGCAGATCCCCAGACAGCTCAACGCCCAAGCCGATGCCTTGAGCAAGCTGGCTTCATCTTTTACGGCCAACAACAAGAGGAGCATTCTCTTCGAGGTCTTGCCACGGCCCAGCGTAGAAGACGGGGCAACAATACTTCAAGTGTATACAGCCCGGGAAGAAGACCGGGACTGGAGAAAGCCCTTCATGGAATTCCTGAGGGAAGGTACACTTCCAGAAGATCGGGGAGAAGCCCGCCGTCTCCGAGCCAAAGCTCGCCATTTCGTCTGGAGCAATAGGAACCACTACAAGAAGTCCTTCACTCAGCCCCTGCTCTGGTGCGTCGACTCCTACGAAGCCGACTATATCCTCCGTGAGATCCACGAAGGGGTCGGCGGCGCGCACCAAGGGGCCCGCACCTTAATCCAGAAGGCGCTGCTCCAGGGGTACTACTGGCCGAAAATTCATCAGGACACCCAGAAGCTCGTCAGGAGATGCAAAAGTTGCCAACTCCATGGAAGCATACCTCGCCTTCCTGCTACCGAGCTAACCGCCCTAACCTCCCCATGGCTATTTGCCCAGTGGGGAATGGACATGATAGGCCAGTTCTCTACCGGTACGGGCGGGCACAAGTACGTCCTTGTCACGGTGGACTACTTCATGAAGTGGATCGAGGCTATTCCTATCAGGAAACCGGATGCCACCATGACTATTAAGTTCCTGCAGAACAACATGATACTCCGGTTCGGCATCCCGAGGGGTATCATCACCGACCATGGCATAAATTTCGAAAATGAAAGAGTTAAGGAATTTTGCAGCGAATATCGTATCCTCATGAAGTTTGTCGCGGTCGCACATCCCCAATTCAACGGGCAAGCCGAAGTCGCTAATCGGGACATTCTCCGAGGTCTTCGGACGCGCTTAGAAAGACGCCAAGGCAGTTGGGTCAAGAAATTACCCCGGGTCTTATGGGTCCTACGCACATCGAAAAAAAGCCCATCGGGCAAACCCCTTTCAGTCTTTGCTACGGAACCGGGAAAATGGTCCCAGCGGAGATCGGGCTCCCCAGTTACCGGGTCGAGCATTTCGATGACGAAGTGAACACCTCATCCCTCCGAACTAACCTGGATATCTTGTTAGAAAAACGAGATCGGGCTCAGATCAGAGCTGCCTCCTATCAGCAGCAAACCACCCGCTACTACAATGCGCGAGTCACACGTCGCTTCTTCAAGACCGGAGATCTAGTCCTACGGCGGAACGAGTTCTTTGATCAAGGCAAGCTGTATAAGTTTTCCCTAAAATGAGACGGTCCTTTCCTCGTCTCCGAGGTCCTGCCCGGCAGAGCTTACCGCTTACAAGACGAGGATGGTCATAAATTTCCACGGCCTTACAACGCTGAGAAGCTCAAGCTGTACCTCTGAAGAGAATAGCTATGCATGTATATTTCTTCTTTCACGAAGGCGATGTAAACCTTTTTAAAGTTCTTTCTATTCAAATAATAAAAGGGGAACAACAGAGCGTTGCAAAATGGAAGAATTTTATTCAGTCAAAGGTATTAAGGGATCACCAGCCTTACAGAAAAGAAAAAGGGAAATTTACAACATAAATGGAACGGGATCGAGGAAGTACTCCTGATGATACTCAGAGCAGATTTCTGCTAGCCGGGCCCTAGCCTCTGCAGCCTGTTCCTGTCGATGCTGAGCGCGAACCCGGGACGCCACGGAAACACCCGATGCTCCGCCCTCTACACCTTGGCTCACGATGTACCTCATTTTGAAGCACTCCAGAATGAGGGCCAAGGATCGGTCATGCCTGGCCTTCGAGATGAGGCCAAGCAGGAAGATCGAGCGCACTTTGTCGAAAGCCTCGTCCAGAAGCTCCTCGGTGAAGGGGTTTTCCAACCCCCGGGACCTCCTCCAAATCTCGTACATCAGCAACTGAAGCAGGGACGACCGCCGAGGGAGAAGCCGGACGACGTGACCCTCGAGGCGCTGACCCACTCCCCGGTACCCATCCTCAGCCAGGGATTGATCATACAAGGAGACATCGTTAAAGGTGATGATCTCCTCGATCGAATACATTCGCCCAGTCGTCTCAAAAGAAAACGGTGCCGAAGGGGTTGCCATCTCCTTCTTTATTTATAACCTAAAAGAGAATCCTAAAGGACCCGGATTCGCGCGCAAATCCTGGGATCCGCCAAGATTCCTCCAATACCGCGCCGCCATGTGGCTAAAATGACGCGGCTCCCCAAAACGTTATGCCTCCCCCAAGAATTTCTGGCATGTGCCGCCTGCGACGGTCGCCCCTCCCAATGTTCACAAACCAGGGGAGGTCGGGCAGAACCTTCGGATCCATCGAGCAGCTACCCTGCTCGGTCCATCCTTCGCAGGCCGCTACTTGGATTCTTCAACAAAGCAATGTAAATTCTTCTAAGTTCTTTTTATTTAAACAAACATGTAGGACAAAGCAGTCGAGCATTGCAGAAAAGAAGAATTTTATTGATTAAAAAAGGTATTGTAGGCTCCTCAGCCTTATATTACATAAAAAAAAATGGATTACAGCAGCGGGGCAAGGGGGTGCAGAAAACATTGCTCGTGGTACTCCGAGGATATTTCCGCCAGCCGAGCCCTCTCCGCCTCGGACCTCTGCCTCTGATGTCGTCCGCGAACATCGGCGAGATGCCTCAATTGGTAACACTCGAGGACGAGTGCCACCGAGCGATCCCGTCGGCTCGTCGAGATCAGGTCGAAGCGGCACAAAGACCTCATCTTACCAACCGCCTCGTCCTTCAGCTGCTCGGACAAGGGGTTGTGCAACCCCGGTGATGCCCTCCAGATTGAGTACATTAACAGCTGAAGCAGGGGTAAGCGCCGGGGAAGCAGTCGGCCGAAATGATCCTCAACACAGCCGATCATCGTCTGCCGTGTATCCTCGAAACACAGCTGGTCATACAAATACGCGTCCTCGAAGGAGATCATCTCGGGGATGGTGAAAGGGAAAGTGTCCATTCTTAAGTTTTGGGGATGAAAAAGGAGGGATCAACACGCCCTCCTTTTTATAGCCCCACGGCACCCCTAAGAGTCCAACGGTCGCTCGTTTCTCCCACTACTGCACCACCACGCGGCGGACATCCCGCCTTTCTCAGCGAAATCGGAACGATGCTGCTCTTACGCTTCGCCTCCCCCACCCGTTCACAACGCGTGTCATCCGCGACGGTCCCTCTTCCTGATGTTCACACCATGGATGGTCAGACAAAACCTCATGAATCAACCGAGCAGCTACCCTGCTCGGTCCATCCTTGGCTGGTAATTTCTTACCCCACGACGCCAAGGATCAAAGCACTCACTAAGAGGCCACCGAGCAGCGACCCTGCTCGGTCCATCCTTAGCTGGTAATTTCTTACCCCACGATGCCAAGGATCAAAGCCCTCTTCAAGAGGCCAATCCTTAGCAAGCCTCTCAATGCCCTCCTGCGCTAAGGATCAAAGCCCTCATCAAGAGGCCACCGAGCAGCAACCCTGCTCAGTCCATCCTTAGCAGGCCTCCTAATGCCCTCCCGCGCTAAGGATCAAAGCCCTCACTAAGAGGCAACCGGGCGGTAACCCTGCTCGGTCCATCATTGGCTGGTAATTTCTTACCTACCGACGCTAAGGATCAAAGCCCTCACCAAGAGGCCATCTAGCAGCTAACCTGCTCGGTCCATCTTTGGCTAGTAATTACCCACCGACGCCAAGGATCAAATCCCTCACCAAGAGGCAACCATTCAGCTACCCTGCTTGGTCCATCCTTGGCTGGTAATTTCTTACCCCACAACGCCAAGGATGAAAGCAATCACCAAGAGGCCACCAAGCAGCTACCCTGCTCGGTCCATCCACGTCTAAGTGATCTCCCCTCGATTTCGGGGCCATGGAGATACCGACCTTTCACCGGACTTTGCACACTTAGCAAATGGTCGACTTCAACTCTCAACTCGATGGGCAATCGCTAGACGAAAAACCGACCTAAAGATGAAAGCAATACTGCGCAAATATAAGTGTTTACCACAAACAAAGGGAAAATACGCACACAAAGACTACTGCAAAAAGACTTTTTTATTCACAAAAAATCAGAAGTCTCTACAGAGGTATTATGGGCTCCTCAGCCTTACAAAAACGCCCAAAGGCTTACAAAATTTTAATGCAAGGAAAATAAGGAGGCGGGGAAGTTTAGGCCTCAGGGCCGGGGAGAACCCCAAAGAGCTGCGCGTCCACTATGACAACCAGGGCTGCATCTTGAAGGTCGGCGTCCATCGCAGGAGCCTTAGCACCGGGAGCCGGAGGGACCGACTTCTCCCCAACGCTCCAACCGGGGGCCTCTTCCCCTGCAGCGTTCCCAGGGACATTCCCCTGCGTGTCATCCTCGAGAGGGTACTCCTCCCGGAGCTTGCCGTCAGGAAACACCGGCATCTGGGCCTTGACGGCGTCGAGGGCGTCGTGCCAAACGACAGCGGCAGCTCCAGCGAGGTCGGTGTAGAACCGGTCCAACTTCTTGTAGCTCTCAACCGCCTTCGATGCCAGAAGCTCAGCCTTCGACGCCCGAAGCTTGGCACGCCTCATCCCCTCCTTTGCCGCCTCATTCTCCCTTCGGAGGGTGTTTACCGTTTTCTTCAAGGTGGCGACGAGCACCTGGGAGTCTTCCAACTGGGCCTCGGCGGCTCGGGCGGCCTCTTGGCACCTGGCGATCTCCCGATTCCCGGCCGCCACCCGGTCTTCAAGGGCGGCGACCCTCTCCATCGCCGCCTCCAGCTCCATCCTTGAGCTCTCCTCTCGCGAGGAGAACTCGTCCGCGGCCCGCATCGTCGGGGCTATCTCCTCGTCCTCCATGTTGACGACGAGGGCGACGTGCTGGAGGACCTAAAGAAAAGAAAGAGGGTTAAAAACGAAAGGGAGGCACCCAATCACGCGAACAAAAATGCTGAATGAAGAACCAAGTGGGGTGTGAACACTAACATGCACGGCCTTTTAGGCTATGGCCGCCATTTGGGCCCGGAGGGTCCCCCGAGGGATTCTGCCCCCGGCCGACATTTCTATCTCCGAGAGTAAGCTTTCGGCAATAGAAAGCCCCGAGGGCACCTCGAAGCGAAACTCCCCATCATCCACGAGGATCGGAGAGGCCGGGGAGTGGAGCGCCGTCCTATGAAACCTTTTGAGGAGCGACGCGAGAGAACCAGTCTCGCCTCCCACCTCGGGAGCCTGGGGCTCCTGCTCTCAAGCACACTTTCGGCTCGGCGCACGGCTGGACTCTAGGGCCCGGGGCATGCTTGGGCGCCTGGATGGAGCGGCCGCCGGTAGAGCCGGAGCCGACGCCTGGCGAGAAGAGCCGGCGCCTCCGGCCTTTTTCTCCTTCCTCGTGTCGACCAGGGCTACCCGAAACTTGCCTAGGTCCATGGGTCTTACATAAGACAAAAATACAATGAGTCAGCAATGCCAGGAAAAATGAAAGAATGCACAAATCTGAACAAGTCACCTGGAAGCTCCTAACTTACCCACGTAATAGGCGGGGCTGAGCCCGGCCCAACTGAGGGCCGGCTCAGACAGCAGCACATCAGCCCGAGGGAGGGGCTCCCACTTCGACACTGCCACAGCATCGGGATCATTCAATCGACTCACCCGCGGACAGCTGGCCCCTTGCCACTGAGTGGGCACAGGCTAATCCTCACCCTCATGCGGTGCAACAAACAAAAACTTCTTCTTCCATTCATGAATGGAAGAAGGTACTACGACGATCCCCGACCCGACAGCGTCCCCCCGTTGTTTCCTAAAAGAGATGTATACCCAGCTCGGCTCGCCCCTATGAGCGCCAGGGTGGTTTTTATAGAAAAGAGAAGAAACGAGAAGGCTCAGACTGAAAGGGATCAGACTCAATCTCATCCGGACCAGGAACCCAAGGAGGATCCTCCAAGAGTTCGGCACTAGCTAGCCCGGGGCTAACCCAAAACAATTCAACGCCGCACTCATCTCGGGAGAGAAGGGCAGATGCATCCCGGCCCAAAAGGCTTCCAGGTACAAGGCGATCTCCTTGCCCCGTACTTGGTTTGCCCTCTCCCCCTCCTCGGCCAGACGAAGCGAATAACCGGGAGGAATGACGAAACTAGTCCGGATGTTGGCGAACTCATCCGCATGCCTCGGCGTGGATCGCACACCAAGAACACCTACGACCTGCTCTCTGAGGACCGCCCCCGTCGCACGACCCTGGAGAGCATTACTAACCCTAACTCCCTGGGGGGACTCCGACTCAGAGGAGGAAGAGGAAGAAGTAGAAGAGGAAGCTTCAGAAGACTCCCTAGACTCTACCCGGACTATATCTACAGACTCCTCGGAAGAAGACATCTAACCTGATCAATGGGAGGAGTCCTCGGGAGATCAAACGCAAGGAATCTGACCTGAGGAGAAGAGCGCCGAGCTAACACGACTAGGGACGAGGAAATTATGAAGAGGTATGAGCCCTGATGGGGATCCCATCTCTATTTATAGCTGCTGGCGTACGCATCCTACGGCTCCGATCGCCTCCCGCCAAAACAGCGTTTCGCAACCAACGGCCGACAACATTCCACCTGTCGCACTCATATTGGGCACGTCCCTTCGAGCGCGGGAACTCCTGCGACACGTCTCGCCAGCCAATCAGCGCCAGACACGTAGGCTGTTCGCTTCGACGAACGTACATACGATCCGGTGCTTCCCTTTTAATGCGAGATCTCCCCCTGATCCGCTGACATCATCTTGAAAATACTACTGTCACGACCCACCTCCAAACACAGATGGTATTGTCCGCTCTGACCGAAACCGCACGGTTTGGTCCCTTTGAATGAACCCGGGGCTACTTCCCAGTAGGTCACCCATCCCAGAATTTCTCCGGCTCAAGCAAACTTAACTACGGAGTTTTTCAAACTCCGGAGTTCGGATTTATCCAAAAGGCGTCTCTGTGTTATAAGAGTGGTATCATTCCATTTATAGTTTAGATCGTACCCTCTTTCGGAATGGAATTCGATACTCCCCATTGTTCTGGTGGGTCCCCGTATGCATCCGTATCGGTTACATCTCCACCTCGTTACTGGATAACACCTCACTTCTCACGGGGTAGGTGGTATTTAGCCCCAACTCCGCCTGGGGTATTATATTCCCCTCCCCCTACTTAGAACAATGGTTTGCCCTCGAACCACAAACCTACTTTTGAGGGACCGGCTCCGATACCATATTTGTCACGATCCACCCCCAAACACAAATGGTATTGTCTTCTCTGACCGAAACCGCACGGTTTTGTCCTTTTGAATGAACCCGAGGCTACTTCCTAGTAGGTCACCCATCCCAGAATTTCTCTGGCTCAAGCACGCTTAACTACGGAGTTTTTCAAACTCTGGAGTTCCGATTCATCCAAAAGGCGCCTCTTTGTTATAAGAGTGGTATCATTCCATTTATAGTTTAGATCGTGCCCTCTTACGGAATGGAATTCGATACTCCCCATTGTTCTGGTGGGTCCCCGTGTGCATCCGTATCGGTTACATCCCCACCTCGATACCGGATAACACCTCACTTCTCACGGGGTAGGTGGTATTCATCCCCAACTCCACCTGGGGTACCCATAATTTAGCACGTGATCCGCACTTAAATTACGCAATGTCTAAAGGTGTGACGTAAATCAAGTAAGCCGAAACCCAGAAAATCTAAAACTTTTTGCGGAAAATAGTAGGGGTGCAGTTTTGAAATAAAGGTATAATGAATCAAGTTTTGTCTTTAAAGATTTGGGCAGCACCTCCCTTATATATTTTGATCCAAAAACATATACACAATAATATATAGGCATCCCCAAGCGAAAGCTAGCTCTTCGCCAACTGGCGGAATCACAACCACGCAATAACATATATACGACGCCTAACGGCGAAGAATCAACCCAGAAAGAACAATATATGAGCAAGACATCAAAACTCAAGAAGCGAACAAAACCCATCTCTATAAGTCTCGCACAAAACCTAAGTCTGACTAGGTCTACCAATATACAATTATAGTCCTGATCTGATGTGATGTGATGGAGTTTTATCTAGATACAATAGAATATAATCAGTACGAGAGTGGGCACGATCTAACATGTGTCCCACCTACCAAAGCAAAGCATCCTGGAAGAAGCTGTGTGCCAGCAATACCGCAACCGATCCCACGCGGTCAAACCTGCAAGAACCGTGGCACAACGGGGGTGAGTTGCCCACTCGTGAGTAGAAAACATCAGCAAGTAGAAATCGAATAAAATAACGATTTCCTAGGTCACTATATCCTGAAGGTAATACTATGATATCTAGGGTGACCAAGTATGCATATATGTCAACAATCGAGTCAATGCAATGACATGTATAAAAAACCATCCGACATCATATGCCTGTAATATATATGGATATCATCCACGTGTCCATCAATGACACAACAATATCATGGGATCTGAGTGTCCAACACCGACACTCAAAACATCATGAAAACATGTATCTAATATATATGAGGATATCACCCACGTGTGTCCATCAACGACACATCAAATCATGGAACCTGAGTGTCCAACACCAACACTCAAAACATCATGAAAACCCGTGTCCAGCATCGACACGTAAATCCTCATATCTCTGTCCCTCGGACTCCATCAGTCCGGATCGACCTACGGCTCTCTCAGTCCGGATCGGCCCATATCATCTCACGACTCCGGTCGGTATCCTCCAGATATCCGCCGAGCCCAAAACTATCACCGGTAGGTAGTGCTCCCCTGCCAGGCTCATCGTCTACATCTCAAGCTTCTTACCCCGGGGTACCACACCGGGTCTACTATGTACCCGCAAACGGCCTCATCCAGCTCCTCGAATCGGGTATCACATAACTCATAACTGAGAAAACACATGGTGGACGTCTCGAAATATCATATCAAAAGAAACCGCGTTTTTAAAACAATACACAATTTCCTTTGAAATTAAACCGCGGTTCTCAAATCCAGAGATCTCATAAAAACAACATCTCAATGCATATAACCATAAAGTACAATGTATGCAACATAGAGTAGTAATATGAGCATATCGGGTATATCATGCAAGTATATAACCATAAGGTACGATGTATGCAACATAAAGTAGTAATATGAGCATATCGGGTATATCATGCAAGCATGTCAAGTGATAGTACTGAACAATGAGTGTACTTTTACTTTTAAGATTAATATCATAATAGGGCTGTTCTCCTGTATAAATGGCCTGACAATTATACTGTATAAGTGACATGGCAATTCTACTGTATAAGTGACATGGCAATTCTACCGTGTAAGTGACATGGCAGTTACCGATGAAGAATGTGTGTGAGCCGGCAAATTTGTGTATGTGTAACACGCGCATCAACGGTAATTGTGCAGGTGTACTAGCAATAATATCATATAGCATTAAATACCAGCACGTGGTATGTACATCACTAGGGTAATATCCTACACAGCATGAAAAATAAATGGGTACATCTATCTACACACGAATCATACGGTCACTTTTAAAAATAGGTATGGTTCAGGTGGCAATCTCTATATCGGCGATCCCGCCTCATAACATCCGATATATCAATAATTATCGATCATCATTCTCAAATCACTAGCGCGGATCAATCATCCGATACATCTCAACTCGTACGGTAATCCATCGTATGGGGTCATTAAACAGAATAGGGAATCTATCGACCTATACAATAATGAGGGTACGGATCTAATGTCTCGTACGGCATATTACTCATTATACTCATAAATATACACACATATATCTCAAATCACATTTGTATAAACGTCATATCTTATTAATTCCGCCACACCTATATCTCAATCTCGTGTCGTGTTTATCGATCTCGAACTCACCTCATACCATTATCAACTCATACTTGTTCTCTTTCAATTCGTACCTATCATGATTCACTTCTCATTTCATATTCTCATATGTCAATATATTCATTAGTGTCAACTTCTATCATATTATCGTTACTAAATCCTATAATCATATAGCATATCCTTTATCAAAATATAATAATCAAACGATCTTCCATATCAATGTTTGCGGGAGTGTTATACGTTATCCACCCGACTTCCCCCGTAGATATAAATCTACTCACCTTTAAACTCCTCGCTTAGCCGAAGTCGACGTGCTTCGTCGTCTCGGAAGTCCACGCGAAGTACCTACAATACAACACACATCGAAATGCAAACATAAATCAATATCCGAAAACCGATACGGCACACGTATTCGATCGTAGGTTAAAAGCTACAGCTTCGCATGCAATTTCAACCAAATAACCCTCGTCCGTTGACGTATAAACGTCCAATGACGGAATCCAAACTCAAATCTAAAAACCACGTTTTAGAAATCGGAAAACGAAGTTCAACAACTAAGGAAATCCATCCCAGATTTTGACTCAGGTAAAATTAGCCAATTTTGCATATCAGGTTGCTCTAGATATAGGATAACGAAGCTACAGAACAAAAATCACATGATTCCACTCCGATGTGGCCGCAAATTGCGGCCACAATGAATTAATTTGCGGCCAGAACTAAAGGGAATTGGCTCAGGTTTCTAGGATAGCTTCCATGTTGCCTGCACGTCTCTCTGTGTTCGCTAAATAAATCTCAGGTCCTCCGGGTTAGAGCAGATCTCAGAATACCATCACAAATCTCACAAAATACGATATCGGCCAAATTCTAACTTCGTGTTTTGGGTTCTAAACTCGATTCCAGGCCATGAAATCAATCCCTAATGTCTTGTAAACACTCACTACACCTCAATTGGCCACTTGACAGCAAACTTTCAATTTTCCAAGATCAAATTTCCTAATTAACTAAATTTCTAAACTAAAATACGATATTTAAACATAAACACTAATTCTAAAGTGTATAGATTACCTCATAAGCAACTAAAGAAATTTCTTGAGTTGCCCAAGTCATCAAAATCCATACTTGAATGGGTCAAGGGGTTTAGAATGGATGTGTGTATGTTTTTGATGAAAGTTGCATAGGGTTTTGGCAAGGAATTGTAGATGGTGTATTGGGGTAGTGAAAAAATGAAGGAGATGAAGAATTGAGAAGAAAACAATGGAGGAGGAAGGATTTGGGACAGCCAAGTTAAAGCCTCTCTCCCCCTCTTAGCCTCACTCTCTTCACAAATATCATTCCCTACACTCACTCTCTCATAAATATATCATTTGTTTTACCCTCATATTCTTTTCACGCTCAAACCCTTTTCTCTCTTGCTTTTACTTTTCTTTTCCTTTATCTCTTTCTCATTTAAACCTCACAAGTCACATACAAACTCACAAAAAAAAATAACAAACACAACATGCACATGATATTGTGCACATGTCACGGAAAAATGTAAAAACACGGATTTTGCTAAAAATCTGATAAATATCATTAAAATAAATAAATCATTTAATTTCCGATAAATTTCCAAATATTGGTATATATTTATACCATTTTACGAAAAATCTCTATACGCAAATCGAATAGTTTTCGCGAAATATATTATTTTAATATTAAAATTTCCAAAAATAATATTTTATATTTCTGAAATGTTACACTACTCTTTGCCCGGGAATGCGTGCCAACGATATCTTCAAGTGAGAGCTTACCCCGGTGATCGGTCAGACCACTCTCGATCCGACCCAGGAACGGATCGAGACGAGAGTGGGGGGCTAATGATGAGGCTCGATATCGGTGACTCTCCAGATGCTGACACGTTACAGATGACGTGTCCCAAAACCTACAAGAAAGGATCAAGAACTTCAGTTGGGATCACACCCGGCCCGAGGAGTCTCCCGACCTTCGGTGGCCTTCCAGACCACCCCCGGCTCGCCTCCGAGCTATCACAGAATCATGATGCCTCGGTCTCCCGCTCATGCCCGAGCCTCCCGCCAAGCTCTTCTTCCTCAGTCTCACTGACCGACCCGCAGCGCTGATCACAGACGCCTCCGCCACGGCTCCGCAAATCTCGCCATGCGCGAAATATCCGCCGTCCATAATCCCGTGTTCCACGCCATCACGATCCCCCATTAACAAGCGTGTCTCGTCATTAATGCGGGATCCCGCCTATCACGCGGGCGTGACGCTAGGGACGTAACGGCCGGTGTAAATCTCGTGTCCGCCTGCCCATTGTTGCCGCTATATAAACCCCTCTCAAACGATTCAGGTAAGCCATTTTCACTCCAATAGGCCGTTACTCTGTCAAAATACCCCGTCTAACTTGATCGTCGGAGGGTCCTCGGTGGCACAACCATCCCGGAACTTCTTTGCAGGTAGTTCGGCCTCAACCACACAAACCCATTGAGATCCACACGCTTCAGGAGGCAACCCTCCAACTCAATCTTAGCCGTCCATCAGCGCTCGCAGCAGATCAACGGAAGATAACATTTGAAGGAGATCCAGAGCTCCATCACCACTTAATTTTGTAGTCGCGATTTTCTTCTCATTACTTGCCGTCACCTTTTGTTGTCCTTAAAAGGAGTACTGTAGGCTCAATTTATAGGCAAAAAGGGGATGGCATTTTAATATTGGTAGGGAGGCTTTTTACAACTGCCTTCACAAATTTGTTTATCTTCTCTGCTGATCATCTATGTATCAACACATCTTTTCGGATCTTCTTCCCTTCATATTGTGACGTACGCCTCAACTTTATTTGTCACAGACATACTTTTTTATGTAAGTGCGTCCAAATTATAGATAAACTAATTTTTATCATGCACTCATATATTCATGAAGATGTCATGCACATCGGGTCATTTCAAGATGCTAATAATTTTATGTTTAACAAATCTCCTAGACAGCATTAGAGGCCAAATATTGGGTGATCTCATAAGGTTTCTATCACACCACATAAGTTAATTTGGAGTTTTGTGGATACAATGCAACATCTTGACACCTAACTATTATTAATGTTACATTGTTTAGAATAATTAAGAGGTTCAAAGGGTACTATAGCCTTTGGATGACTTGTGATGCGAAGGGATTTCATGAAACAGGATATTGGATGCTATATGGCGGAGGTGGACCCCACCGAATGATACTAACTCCAAGGCAGCCCATCCTCCCTGTATGTTGACCATAGCCAATTAGCTGTGGTCGGCCGCAGCTACACCAAAAAGGCATTGGAAGATGATTTTAAACTAGAAATTTTTACATCCTATCAAGCATCAAGAAATCTGGAGAATTTAAAATGTCATGTACCCTCAAGTAAATATAAAAGGGTTAGCCATCATTTTTCCAGCATTACATAGATTACTGATAGAGAGGCATTCATATTCTAGACAACTTATTTGTGTTATGAATACAACTAGTACAAAGAGGTTTGCCATTCTTTTGGTAGGAAAAAAACTTTAAATCCGTGAAGCTTTAGATCGTAAACTCAACTAGATCACGTATATTTGATGAATCATCAATATAACGAATATAAGACTTAATATCAAGTAGTATAACAATTTTTATTTTATGTCCAATATAATTAAATCTTCTTCTAATCTAAATGTTAATATTACATATTGATAAATATATTTCAATTAACACATTACTTACTAACTATATATATTTACTAGTATATCGACTTTAGTTTTACAAGATAACAGCTTAAGCTTTTGGGTTGATTGGGTCTTAACATGGTACCAAAGCTTGGGTGTTTGTTTGTCCACACTGCACATGAGGTTTGAGCCCTCATTGCACGTAAAGTCCCCGTTGTACATGAGTTGCACGTGAAGGGAAGTGTTGAGAATGTGGATAACATTTAGTCCCACAGTGGGAAAATTGTGGGATGCATATTGGTATAAGATATAAGACGGGTTAAATCTCTATAAGGCTTGAGTTATTTGGATGCACTCATACTATATTAAAAGCCCGTATGTGGCCCCAAACCGGTTTTCAAATATATATTTACAGCATAAAACTAACAAAAAGTTACTTTAGCTCAAATGATAACACATTTTGCTTCCGAACACCCATACAATCACTTTTATATTTAACTATCATGATTTTTTTTTGGCTTCCTTGTGAAGTAGAAGTTCTTTCTACATTTTGGATTAAATTAATTTAAAATTTTATTACCGTTTTGACAATTTTATATAATATTTAGGTTTAAATTTTTAACGGAATGTTGCTATATTTGATATACCATCCATCGAAAATTCCTGGGCCCACTCTTATTTACGACTGCTCAAAACATTCCCAATTGTTGATTTTTGTTACCATATTCACATCCTACATATTCACATCCCTACGATAGATAGAGATTTGCCGCAGACCAAACAGTAGTGTGTCTAATCATAATAAAGAAAAGAACATTGTGCTCGTCTCTATCCCTCTCTTCCTCATCAATGAATCGCACCACAAACATAAAATAATTAATTCCCAGAAAGAGAATGATGTGCCAAAACATAAACCAAATGTCCAAGCACAGAAATAATGGCAAGTTGATTAAAGTATAAAAGGCCCACTTCTGGCTACTTCTTTTGCTGCAAGTCGTGCCTCAGAACAAAGGCTGGCATCATCCACTTCTGCCTTTTCTTCAAGATAAGTTCTTACAAAAGCAAAAATGCAGCTGTGAAGTTCATGGCCAAAGCCAATATACATATTGGTGCTGAACTTCACTAATATTTTTTTGGATGGGTTTGTGAAATATCTCATCCGCTGAACAAAAACATTTCACTTGGTATCAAAGCAACCCATGTTCGATTCCACTGGGCACGTATTAAATACGGTTTTTTAAAAATTAAAATACCACCGCACAAAAGCCAAGGTTTCAGCTCAAAAAACCTTCGACCTGCACGGACATGTTTGAATATAAAATATCCTCTCTCGGCCCTCATCGTAATTTCAGGGTTTTGGTGCAGTGTAAAATACATTTCACAGAGCCCCGTTTTTAAAGTTGAAATGTGATCCAAAACAGTAAAATATGAGCGAAGTTCACGACCAATCGCATTAACCTATTTACAAATATAGGAATATCCAAGCGACGAGAGAAAAAAAATAACATGCTGAAACCTCATTATAAATTGCATTATGAGACTTCTTCTAGACTTTAACAATATGAAATGAAAAAATAAAAAAATATATCTCAAACATGTAAAGATAAAAACATATCAGCAGATTTCAAGTGTTAAAAAACATCCAGTCATCAGCACTTTCATAATGGAAGAGCTAAAAGAGTGTGATAATTGATGCACGGTGCAAGTGGTTATTACAACTGTTTGGAATCCCTGTATACAAACAGTAGAGGTTCATAATTATGGGAACATTTTCAGCTGTTCATTAATAATAATCTGAAAATTCTTCCTGCAATGAATAGACAATACAATTGAAGAAACCCTGAAGCATTCTTGAGATTCATAAGTTAATAAATACCCCTCAAATTTGTCCAATTAGCAGGAACTAAAGGGTAAATAGCAAGAAACACGCTCTTTCCCAGTTAGCAGAATAATATACCATGAGTTATATATATCTACACTTTGCCCCAGTTTCAAAATACGTGGCTTTTTCCCTTTTTTGTAAAATATTATTCCAAAAATACCCCTCAAAAGATTTATTAATTATGAACAATATTTTCAGTATCTTAGGATACGTGATACATATCTTACGATACGATACGATATGATTCATAGAACAGCTGTGTATCGGATCCTTTATGCATCGTATGATGCAACTATTGTATCGTACGATACATACGTCGATACGAGATATGGTCTAATATATTGATATAGCTTCTACTGGATTTTAACCGTGGTTAA
The DNA here is from genome assembly GCA_030015575.1 of Agapanthus africanus. Classification (NCBI taxonomy): domain Eukaryota; kingdom Viridiplantae; phylum Streptophyta; class Magnoliopsida; order Asparagales; family Amaryllidaceae; genus Agapanthus; species Agapanthus africanus. The sequence goes on from JASDDO010000001.1 coordinate 468,353,715, forward strand.
TGCATTTGCTTATTTATGAACACGCTATCCTATGCATGAATTACTTCTTTTTCTCGATCCTAGGGTAAAATTTCCAAAAATTTCACCGTCTTTTATATTTCAATCATGGCTTGTGGTGACTTGAAAAAGCTTTACTAGAAAAGCTCCATTTCCTACATCGCTCGGTCACCAACTAGCTTCGGCAAAAATTAAGATACTGATTTATTCAAACATAAATGATTGAAAATTCATTATTTTTAGTATTTTTTTTAAATTAGGAGAGACGCTTTATATACTTGATTGAATGATTTATTCATGAAAATTACGAAGTTCCTGTTTATGTCATATTGTCATATTTTTTGGTATCATTTTGATTATTCTTTACTTGAATTAGCAAAATTTATATTTTTATATATGCAAAGTTACAACTTTTAAATTGGTTTTGGTTGCATAATGCGTTACATGGGCGAACCCACATGAAGGCGAGAGGGGGCAAGTGTTCCCTCTCAAATTTCGGGGAAAAGGACCGAGTATTGGTTGCAATTGAAGTCGGGTGTTTTTTTTTTTGATATATGGTATATTTATTTATTTCTTCTAAATTAATGTAATACATTTGATTCCGAGATCATGGGTTCAAATCCGACGATATTTCATTGTTAATTTTGATTTTGTTTAGTTTTTTTGAATAAGGGAAACTTAGTCTCACATTAAAGAATTGGAGAACTAGAGAACTAGTAGCTTTTAAATAAAACCTTATGGTCTAAGTTATGAAACCTAGATATACTATAAAAATTATTATTCTCATATTAATTTAACATTTTTTTAATTATCAAATTGTGATGGCGTAAATGTACAATGTAGTTGGGTATCTTAAATTTTTTTTATTATGCATGGTTGCCGATGTGCCCCCTCTGACCAAAATTCCTGGGTCTGCCCATGATGTTTTATATCGTTGATTTTATCATTTTTAATGATATTCATAGTTGTATACTTAATTCCTTAATTATTTGCACAAAAGAAAGAATATCTTACGATACACCACTCGATACACGATATGATACGCTATACAATACTTAGTAAAACGATACACGATACGTATCACGATTTACAACTTTATTTATGAACAGTTAATGAAACAATGACAGAAGGATGATAGAAGTTCAGAGGTATTTTGGAAACGATATACGGAAATAACAACGCCGTTGCAGCCAGATGGGTAATGGGTAGGTCATCGAACCTAAGGGTAATTTCCTGCTAATCAGGCAAAAGTCAGGCAAAAGTGAAAGGGGGTTGCTTGCTATTTAGCCTATACTATTGCATGGCACAATAATTCTCACATATGACCTAATATGCTGTACAACCAAACACATGTTTTGCTCACATGCAATTGGCTCTGGCACCAATTTGGATTCTCTGTACACACATACTATACATTCATAATTATGGAAATCTTTTCACCGATCCACCAATAATAACCTGAAAACTCTTTCTGCAATGAATAGATTCCACTGTTCAGGGGAAACCCTGAAACTTTACGCAATACTTGTACCAGATCCTTTGAAAAGTTCATTACTCGTGTGAACTAAAGAATTCTTCTCATTTTCTAGTAAAAGCTCAATTTAAACCATAATATAGGGGGCCGAGAAAATTTTAGTAGCCACCATATTGTTTGTTTTAATAATACATGGTAGGTCTCAAATATACATATGCTCTACTGTCAACTACAAAAGCAAGTTCTACCACACTATACAATCAAGCATATAATTATTTATCAGCTCTGTAGGGAAAATTGATTGCTCTCTGGGCCAAAAAATAACCCAAAACAATGGAAAGTAACAGAATGGGGAGAATGAACTGTACAAATTGAGAATTGAATCACCCCATATAAGAATTTTGAATGAAGCCTTGAGTAATCTTATTGTATTATATAGATTGGGGTTAGTACACATGGGCAATTATCCAGAGTGGAGAGACGAAGGATGGCTACCTCTTTCTTCGGCGACTACTACATGGACTGGAGTTTCGTCTCGTGATGGTACCTTAAGCCACGATTTCATAGTATCGTAAACTGTAAACCCAATTGCAACTGATGGAACGACCTGGGCAAGTTCAATTCATTCATTAAATGATGATATTTCAGATTTAATAAGAATAAGGATATACCCTTTGTGATACAAAAGTAAAATTCTTCCTGTTATGACCTCTTAGAATATAAAAATCTCTATCAACCCTAAGAACAACTTCAAGTTTTGGTGCAGTGGAAGCGACATTAAGATGGTATCAAAACAACCCAAATACAAAGCCAACTTGGTGCGTATTTAATTAAAAAAATACCCCTGTGCAAAATCTCATTAAAAAGGGCGTTCAACCTGTGAGTGTTGGGATATATAAATGCATCTTCATAACTGAGTTATAATGTAGTGGCAGAGACATTAAAGATGCCCGATGGTCCAATCAATAGATTTTATTTTGTTATAGATGAGCACACAAAAAATCATATATAAATGCTTGTTCACGTCTTTTGTGATGTGGAATCTACAAATATCACATTCTGTCCATTTAAGAGGTAAGACAAATCTTAGGGGCATAATGTTTATTCTAAATATTTGACAATTAAGTTTGACATAATCGACCCAATGACTTTTAATGTTCCGGGGAGCTTCTTTTGGCCCCTATTCAAGAAATCGGTTTTCACATCATTACAACTTATAAGTGCAACATTAATTTTAGTTTAGCAATGATAATTGAAAACTCAAAGATAGAAATGAATTTTGGACGAGTGGGAAATCCCCTTGATTTCTTTGTTTTCTTCTCCATATTGAATCTCGCTAGGAGAAGATGATTACTGTGTTGGACAATGTCTTCCTTCTTCCTTCTCTTTTTCTCACCATTCTAGATTAAACATTTGCAAACAATTCATGTACCCAGGGCACTCTAGAATTCCTTTTTCCTAGAAATTATTCCCAAGCTTCTAAAGATTATCAATTTTGAGAAAGATTTGAAACCTTGTTGGCTAGACTTATGCATGATAAAAGTATAACACAATTCCAAGCAAGCGCGGATGCTCATATTTATCCCAAAGCAAAAGCTTGAGAGCTCAAATAGTATGAAAAAGCACCATGAAAAGAAAAACATACTATAAATTGATCTATACACGGATGCCGTTTTCATGTATGTCAGAAGCAACATATCATGCTCACCTTCAAATAATTGATGCTTAACCCCGAAAAAAGCTGTTTCCACCCTTGATTTCGAAAGATCAATACGAGGCTTTCAAATGTTCCCTTTGCCACATCCGAGTTAGAACTTGAGAGTGCTTGTACCTGAAGAATTTTTTTCCTGTCATTCCTCGCTCCATTATTTAAAAATATTAAATACGAGTTACATAAAAACATAAATATTAGAAGAGCATTTACCTGCATTTGTCGCCTAACGACATCAAGGGGATAAGTAATAGTCTGGCCTAACAAACCAGCAACTGACCCACATGCAAGCTTCATGGTTACATCGTTCTTGTGCTCCTCAGGGACATGGGTCTTCATCTCCTCATAAAAGTAAAATTTTAGACCAGAATACGGGAAGATCCCATATAATGTTGGACCTGATCATATTGTCAAAGGAAGCATAAGAAATAACCATGACAAGGGCGGGAAATGTCCAAACAATGTTCTAAAAATCTTCTTGGATGTTGTCCTTGGTGTCTTTGCCACTGCACCAAAGATCTGAAGTTACAGTGATGATTTTGAGGGGGGGGGGGGGGATATTCATACTCTCCACACTCCCCCATAGGTTGAGCAACCTTTTAGGGAGCGGAAACTTGGGGGTTTTTTTTTGCACATAAATTATTTTTATTAATCTAAATTATGTATGCTCGGTGGGATTTGAACCTAGCTGGCTCTAACATCTTAATGTCCCTGCCACGCAATAAAACTCTAAGGTTGTGGTGAGGGTTGAGGGAAATAGTTTCATATATCATAACCGCTTTTTGTACATAAAGAATCTCAGCCGGTGATATTTATGGTGGATACCTTCTTATTAGCTTGAATTTCAATTTATTCGTATCCCTATCTTGTCCACAGTTCTTTGTATAGGAATTTGAATTTGGTATGTGCTGCTCTAGACATTGAAGTTAGATTGACATCCAGTTGTAAATTCGACCAATAATGGAGCTTTTAGCTCCACAATGGTTTATAATACTTGCCATGATGGCATAAGGAATATCTTTATTTAATACGTCGGCTTTTAATATATGAAGTGTTCCAGGAGAGATGAAGATGATAAAAATTTATATGATACACTGCACATAACATTAGTAAGAATCTGAGAAAAAATAACGCATGCACTTTTTAGGGAGTTGACATCCATTATGTGGCAATTTTATGTGTTGGACCGGTAGTTCCAGCTGGACGCCATCAAGAATTCTTAGATATTGCATGGGAACAGATTCAATTTAGAAGTATCCTTTACAATATTTTTCTATACGAGCTTCTCACATTCCTCTGACCGGCATAATGACGTGAATCGGGCTTTAGAGAAAAAAACAAAAGAGATACGAGGATACATACCAACACCCCGATAGAGGCCTCTGAAGCCATTCCTTTTATAGATTTTTGATATACAATCTGAAATCCCTTCATAAACTTGCTCGGGGTGAGCAAGTCCACTAAGCTTCAACTTAGATGACCCAACAACCTGTAAGGCAAGTTTGCATTAGCTTATCTGTTGAAGTCTAATTCTAGTTTGGGAACTAAACAGGAAAAAAGCTGAATATGACACTTTGGAACAACTTCGAATAGATGGTGAAACTGCGTTTATGAAGTGAATTGGTTTAATGTTTCCAAAATCATACCAAAACGAAATTTACAAAGAGGATAAATAAAAGTTGTAAGAGTTCAAAAATCCTGACCTGATAAGCTAATTTGGTTCGAACCAAATCAAGAGGATAGGTGCAAATGACTGCAGTTCCTCCAGCAATCGATCCAGCCACTAGATCAAGAACAGGGCCTCTTCCAACACCAGGGAAACCAAGAATAATATAGCGACGGTATTGCTCATATGCCATATAATGCAAAGCTGCATAAGGTACTATTCGAGCAACACTAGCTCCATTTCCCCTAAAAAGAAATGACCAATCAACACTCTAGAAAACTTTAAAGACTAGATTAAAAAAGGGTTGATTGCACAAACCCCCCAGCATTTATACCCCCGCAACTGATTTACTAGAGCAAACACTCCCCCTTTTCATTGTCCGAACTCCTCAAAACACTCAAATTTCACTATAAACAACCCACAAGTTCTAGAGTTAAATTAGACAATTATTTAAGTTGTTTACAGTCAAATTAGAGTGTTTTTAAGAGTTTCAGTCAATGAGTAGAATGGTACAAGTGCTGTACAGAGTAAACCACCGAAGAGGTTTATACAAATAATCCAAAAATAGGGGCTGGATTAGAAAGAGGTCATACCTGTAAAATCCCAACAAACCTTCGGTCTGGACAATCTTTCTAAAAGATCCAAATAACCCAATACTCTGAAATTCCGCTTTTCTGGTCTGTAAATGGACAATCAAAGAAATTCATCAAGGTACTAAACAAATAATTTCATAAGAAAATGGAACAAGATCTACAAATTATGTTCATGATAGGAATACACAAGTCTCATTCTGTGTGAGTTATAATTGAAATTTTTTAACTACACCTCGAAGTTTTTGATAATTTGAACATCATCCACCAACAAAATGTTGGATCTAATATTTAGATGATTAGTTGGATGTATTTTTTTTGCATACATGCCATGCAATTACATAAATTACTTAGCACAAATTTCTAGATATTCCAATTCATATTTCAGCAACTCTCTCTCTCTCTCTCTCTCTCTCTCTCTCATGGATATCAGGCATGCTTAACTTGGGCATGATCATCTAAAATTTGGATTGTGAAAACATTTGTCAGATGGAAGTCTACTATAGAAGAATCCTGATACACATTACCTCCAACCCGGTGTATGTCATAATTAATAACGGCTCTTGTCAAATGGAAACTATTCTATAGAAGAGTCCTGGCACACCAACTCCTATGCGGTGTCTGTCATAATCAACTAAGATTTTTTTTTTTTCCCTTGGCTCAAGATCCAAAATAGCAGAAACACATTATTAGTCATATATGAATACATAACTTCTTCATTGAATAGTGAAATGCTTCTTTCTCCCTCAAGGGATTGAGTTCATGCTACCTCCTACAGCAATAAATGAACAGTAACCAGAAGAATTCTCTAGTTGCTTGATCTTTTGAATTCCTCAGACACATCTGAGTCAAAAGAGACCACTCCAAACAACAGCTATTTACTGCATAAAGATTGTCTGCAAACAGAATGTGCACTCCAAAAAAAATAAAAAAATCAGCGGTTCAAATGACTGTGACTAGTATGAGATGATAACGGCGCTTTAGAGGTGTCAGCTTCAAGTAAGAAAGTTCCAATTTGCAGAAATTTTAATGTTTCTAGGACTTCTGTAGTAATTTTGATCTTGCAGGAATATTGATGTTGAAGGCACTCTATAAGAAATTGTGTTTCTTCTTTATACTAGATCAGGGCCAACTTTAAGGCTTCATGGATGGGAAGATGGCCAGCTCCAACCTGTAGAGTTAGATATTTGGACTCTATGAGTTTTCCTTCAAGAATTTCAAAGTTCATTTGTATCATTTCTAAAGTTCCTTCTCCTAGAAGAACTAGGGTTTATGTTGGCACTGAAAAAAATGAGAGATTTTTTTTAGGGATTTGACGATTATGAGGTTGTTTAAACAATTTCTAGAGCCCATCATGTATATCTCCATCTAGTGGTTATCACTCAACGGGTTATTAGCACATAACACCAAAAGGGCTAGTCTCAAATGACTTAAAAGAGGAAGTTTGTATGGAATGTTGCCCAACTCCGTGCAGGGGGGGGGTGGGGGTGTGAACAAGCTAATGAACCATTTGAGGGGTAAAAAATGCTAGATGAAGTAAAGATGAGGGGTGTAAAATGCAATTAAAACTTTAATCTTTTAGATGGGGATTTGACTAAGAAAATTTAAGAAGAACTATAAGGATAGGAATGAGAGGGGCTGAGAGTCCGGAAAGGATCCAAAATAAAAAATAAAAGAAGACTTGAATTAACGTTCCTAATCTACGATATTTTAACTGCATTTTTCTTCATTTTCTCGATGCCCCCAATGGGTTGTTGATTGCTTGGATCATGATCTCATATAATAACTATGATCAAGGTTTTAAATTTCCGATGTCGGGTCTATATCGGTTTAGCTTATATCGGATAGATATATCAAAAAGATACAAGTCTATAACGAATGTCCATATACTTCATGCATACATATATTTCTAACCTTGGGCAGTTGTAATGTAGAGATGGAATTTATGACATGAAAATATTACAAGTAACATGAGAAGATATTCAAAGACAATATATATTTACACCATGCAACAAATAGCAGACAATTAATTAACTAATATAGAATGAAAATTGTACTTGTCAGTAGTCACTTACTTGATTTTGGTTCTCAAACATCCACAAGATGCAAACAAATAATAAAGTTTACTTTTAGTTAATATAATCATTTAGTACATATATTACTTAGTTCAATATAATTATTTCCTTAGCAAATTGTTCATAATTACTATCATTGTTTGTCTGTAGAAGGCCTCAAATCCCAAATTGTTCATAATTACCACTTTACATATAACATGAGTACAAGTTAAGCCGCAAATGAGCCAATTAATAGCCACGAGCATGACATAATAAGCCATCGGCCAAGTAGCCAATACATCAAAACGAAGTAACCACTAATACGTTGCTGCTCGAAATATCAACGCAGGATTCGCACTGGACACTGCTCCGTTGGACGATGTGATCGCCTTTTGTGTGGATAAGAGTATTGGGTAGTTCTTCAATGATCGCAGGGATTGCTTGTCAGCAACGGATTAGCACTCTACTGGCAACATGCCCTCGGGGTTACGTACTCGACAAGGGATTCACGCTCTATGCCGGCAGAGCCCTGATGACAACAAGCTACTAATTACCACTAAAATAAAATATACGTGTGTGGATTGTAGAGATAAATTTGATTGATTAATTGAAGGTCCTTCCTCTCCATTGCATTTAGGCTCTATGTTACTAACTGGAGAGGAACCGCTCCACGTTCCCGTGCTCCATGATTTGGTGGTTGATGATACCATCAATTGCAACCTCCCTTCTTAGTATAAACCCATACTTGCACCATATTTCATGTACCTACATATCTTTGCACATATTTCTTTATGCATGTATGTTGCAACCTGATATGCTCAATAACGGTAATTCCTTATATCATGACACGTGGCGGATAACGTGTCACATGCGTAAGCCAGTTAGCCCCCTGAGGGCCACGGAGGGGGAACCAGCGTGCGACAGTGGGGGCTTCCCTCAAACCCTGTCTCGGAGGTTGCACCCCACTCCTTGCCTCCGAGCACTTCAGCAGCCAAGCCAACTGTCCCTTTCCTCTACTCCGAGCTATCGCAGGCCCGAGGTTCCTCGACCATCCGGCTCGCCTCTGAGCCTTCCTTCGGGCTGAGATTCCTCGTTCTCCCGGCTCGCCTCCGAGCTATCACAGTACTAAGATGCCTCGGCCTCCCGCTCATCCCCGAGCCCCCGACGATCGTATCTTCCTCGGTCCCATCGACCGACCAACGGCACCGACCGCAGGCGCATCCGCCTCATCTCCACGAATTTCGCCATGCGCTAGATATCCGTCGGCCACGTCCCGCGTTCCACGCCATCACGATCCCCCATTAACGAGCCTGTCTCTCCATTAATGCGGGATCCCGCCTATCACGCGGGCGTGACGTCGGGAGCGTAACGGCCGGTGTGATTCTCTTGCCCGCCTGCTGCCACCACCATATAAACCCCTCCTTCAGACGGTTCAAATAAGTCTTTTTCTCTCCACTAAGCCGTTACTCTGCTCGGATATCCGGTCTAACTTGATCGTCGGAGGGTCCTCGGTGGTACAACCACCCCGGGACATCCTTGCAGGTAGCTCAGCAACAACAACGTCAAACCCATTGAGATCCACACGCTTCAGGAGCCAGCCCCCAACTCTAATCTCAGCCGTCCATCGTCGCTCTCAGAGGATCTACGGAAGGTAACATCTTGACGTGATCCGACATCCGTCAGCTGGCGCCATCTGTGGGAACTCCTTGATTCCACTAAAACAAAAGTTCGCCTTCCGATCCAACTCTATGGCGAGCGACCACCACGACGATCCAAGCACTAGCCGCCGCCTCCCCTTAACGGAGGCGCGGACGAACCACCTCCCCCGAACGCCATCAACGCCCTAACCGACCGAATAGATCGATTCGCGTCCGTTGTGGAGGCACTCATCCGCGTTCAAACGGCAAGGCAAGATCCCCAGATCGCTGCTCCCCCACCTCGGGACCAGGGCCCATACAGAGCGAGAGAAGACTCTGCTCGCGTCGGCACCGCCGACCACCGCCTTGCTGCCTCCCACGGCCGTAGATCTCCAGGGCCAGTGTATTCCATGACCCGCTGGACGCCCAACAGTTCACCACCGAGGTCCATCGCCAGAGCGCCTCGCTCTGAGCCCCTTCACGCTCATGTCCCTCCCGAGGAGATGTTGGTCAGCTCGCCTGCTTCCAGGCATGACCAACACTTCCTCCCTTGACGGGGCCATGCGGACGGGACTCGTCACGGCAGCTCGAAGACTATCTCGCCAGGGGACCTGAGGGACCTCATCGAAAGAAACCGGGGCCGCGGCCAGGCACAAGCCTCCAACAGCAGAGGCTAAACATCAGAATGTGCCGAAGTCTCCAACTACCTCGCCCTTTGTTTTACACACAACTGTACTGCCACGCGGCATACATCGAGCCTTTCTCGGCGAAATCGAAACGACACGGCTACGGCGCTTCACCTCCCCCATGCATTCATGATCACCCGCGGCTGTCCCTCTTCCCGATGCTCACACCGGGAAGGTCGGACAAAACCTCACGAATCAACCGAGCAGCTACCCTGCTCGTACCATCCTTAGCAGGCCTCGCACGACCCCTCCCGCGCTAAGGATCGAAGCCCTCACCAAGAGGCAGCCGAGCAGCTACCCTACTCGGCTATCCCTGGCTGGTAGTTCCATACCCCGCAACGCCAGGGATCGAAACCCTCACCAAGAAGCAGCCGAGCGGCTACCCTGCTCGGCTATCCCTGGCTGTAGTTCACTACCCTACGAAGCCAGGGATCGAAGCCTTCGCCAAGAGGCAGCCCAGTAGCTACCCTGCTCGGCTATCCCTGGCTGGTAGTTCCATACCCCGCAACGCCAAGGATCGAAGCCCTCACCAAGAGGCAGCCGAGCGGCTACCCTGCTCGGCTATCCCTGGCTGGTAGTTCACTACCCCACGACGTCAGGGATCGAAGCCCTCGCCAAGAGGCAACCGGACTCGCCCTTGCTCGGTTATTCCTGGCTGGTAGTTCCATACCCCCACAACGCCAGGGATCGAAGCCCTCACCAAGAGGAGCCCAGCAGCTACCCTGCTCGGCTATCCCTGAATGGTAGTTCCCTACCCCCACGACGCCAGGGATCTAAGCCCTCACCAAGAGGCAGCCGAGCAGCTACCCTGCTCGGCTATCCCTGGCTGGTAGTACCCCACGACGCCAGGGATCGAAGCCCTCGCCAAGAGGCAGCCCAGCAGCTACCCTGCTCGGCTATCCCTGGCTGGTAGTTCCATACCCCGCAACGCCAGGGATCGAAGCCATCACCAAGAGGCAGCCGAGCAGCTACCCTACTCAGCTATCCCTCGCTGGTAGTTCACTACCCCACGACGTCAGGGATCGAAGCCCTCGTCAAAAGGCAACCAGGCCCGCCCTTGCTCGGTTATTCCTTGCTGGTAGTTCCATACCCTGCAACGCCAGGGATCGAACCCCTCACCAAGAGGCAGCCGCGCGGCTACCCTGCTCGGCTATCCCTGGCTGGTAGTTCACTACCCCACGACGCCAGGGATCGAAACCCTCGCTAAGAGGCAACTGGACCCGCCCTTGCTCGGTTATCTCTGGCTAGTAGTTCACTACCCCACAACGCCACGGATCGAAGCCCTTGCCAAGAGGCAGCCCAGCAGCTACCCTGCTCGGCTATCCCTGGCCGGTAGTTCACTACCCCACGACGTCAGGGATCGAAGCCCTCGCCAAGAAGCAACCGGGCCTGCCCTTGCTCGGTTATCCCTGACTGGTAGTTCACTACCCCACAACGCCAGGGATCTAAGCCCTCACCAAGAGACACCGGACAGCAACCCTGCTCTTCTTAAGGATCAAAACCCTCGCCAAAAGGCACCGGGCAGCAACCCTGCTCGGCATGTCCTTAGTAAGCCTCTTACGGCCCCTCCCGCGCTAAGGATCAAAAGTCCTCGCTAAGAGGCAACCGGGCCCGCCGTTGCTCGGTTATCCCTGGCCGGTAGCTCCCTACCCCACAACGCCAGGGATCTAAGCCCTCTCCAAGAGGCACCGAGCAGCAACCATGCTCGGCCCGTCCTTAAGGATCAAAGCCCTCGCCAAGAGGCACCGAGCAGCAACCCTGCTCGGGCCGTCTTTAATAGGCCTCTTACGGCCCCTCCCGCGCTAAGGATCTAAGCCCTCACCAAGAGGCAACCGGAGTCGCCCTTACTCGGTTATCCCTGGCTGGTAGTTCACTACCCCACGACGCCAGAGATCGAAACCCTCACCAAGAGGCAACCGAGCAGCTACCATGCTCGGTCATCCTTAGCGGGTAACGTCTTATCCACCGACGCTGAGGATCGAAGCCCTCACCAAGAGGCAACCGAGCACCTACCCTGCTCGGCCATCCTTAGCGGGTAACGTCTTACCCACCGACGCTGAGGATCCGAAGCCCTCCTCACGAGGCCACCGAGTTTCTTCCCGCTCGGCGCATCCCCAGCGGGCATCCTCTTACCACCGACACTGAGGATCCGAAACCCTCCTCACGAGGCCGCCGAGTATATTTCCGCTCGGCGCATCCCCAGCGAGAATCCTCCTGCCCATCAGACGCTGAGGATCTGAAGCCCTCATCGCGAGGCCGCCGATTTTCTTCCTGCTCGACGCATCCCCAGCGAGCAGCCTCTTGTCCATCAGACGCTGAGGATCTTAAGCCCTCATCGCTAGGCCGCCGAGTTTCTTCCTGCTCGGCACATCCCCAGCGGGCAGCCTCCTGTCTATCAGACGCTGAAGACCTGAAGCCCTCATCGCAAGGTCGCTGAGTAGCTTCCTGCTTGGCGCATCCAGAGCGGGCAGCTTTCTACCCTACAAAGACACGGATCTAAGACCCGCCGAATAAACTCATACTCGATGCGCGATCAGCGCCTCAACTCCGGCAAAGGGAGGCTATCGACCTTCCCGCACTCGTCCTTCATTCGACTCATACTCGATGCGCGACAACAAGCATGAGGAATTACCAACGCCAAGCCACACAGAAAGAACCAAGCAGTCCACTCTCGACACGACCTACAAATAGATCGCTACGAGAGTGGGGGGCTAGTGATGATGCTCAATAATGGTAATTCCTTATATCATGATACGTGGCGGATAACGTGTCACATGCGTAAGCCAGTTAGGCCTCTGAGGGCCACGAAAGGGGAACCAGCGTGCGACAGTAGGGGCTTCCCTCAAACCCTGTCTCGGAGGTTGCACCTCACTCCACACTCCGAGCACTTCAGCAGCCAAGCCAACTGTCCCTTTTACTCTACTCCGAGCTATCGCAGGCCCGAGCTTCCTCGGCCATCCGGATCGCCTCCGAGCCTTTCTTCAGGCTGAGCTTCCTCGCCCTCCTGGCTCGCCTCCGAGCTATCACAGTACTAAGATGCCTCAGCCTCCCGCTCGTCTCCGAGCCCCCGCCGAGCTTATCTTCCTCGGTCCCATCGACCGACCGACGGCACCGACCGCAGGCGCATCCGCCTCACCTCCACGAATCTCGCCATGCGCGAGATATCCGCCGGCCACGTCCCGCGTTCCACGCCATCACGATCCCCCATTAACGAGCCTGCCTCGCCATTAATGCGGGATCCCGCCTATCACGCGGACGTGACGTCGGGAGCGTAACGGCCGGCGTGATTCTCGTGCCTGCCCGCCTGCTACCGCCACTATATAAACCCCTCCTTCAGACGGTTCAAGTAAGTCGTTTTCTCTCCACTAAGCCGTTACTCTACTCGGATATCCGGTCTAACTTGATCGCCGGAGGGTCCTCGGTGGTACAACCACTCCGGGACTTCCTTGCAGGTAGCTCGGCAACAACAATCTCAAACCCATTGAGATCCACACGCTTCAGGAGCCAGCCTCCAACTCTAATCTCAGCCGTTCATCGTCGCTCCCAGAGGATCTACGGAAGGTAACATCTTGACATGATCCGACATTCGTCACAACCTCATTCCAACTCACCCTCGGATGCACCATGACTTCTGTCACATTCTCATGCACTAGTCCACTTCCAACAATGTGTGCACTCTCAGCCAATCCTTAGAGCCTACACTCTGCAACTTTCATCAACGACATGCTAATGAGCCTGTTTTAATGGCCAAGATTTCTACACAACTACCAAGACTTGCGGCTATGTTCGACCAGCTTAGTTTCTTTAATTGCTTCATAACAACCGATTATAAATCATTAAACCAAGTAATTATAACCCAAGATGACATTTCCACTGGCTTTAACACCAAGACACAGTACAAGAGCAATATTGCACTTGATGAACTAGAGAACAAGGTTTCAAAGGAGACTAATCGAAGCCCTCTCCTTTCTTTAAGTTCCCGGACATCACATTAACTAGCACCAAGGTCAGCTATCGGTATCCCGTTTCTTATCCAAGAAAAATGTGCTAAATTTTTGTGCAAACAATAACAAATTGACACACAAAATTGGTTTCTTGAAAGGAGAAAACCATTAGCTCCAATCAATTCCAACACAAGATATATAACAGTACTGTAACAAATTAAATCCCAAAATTCAAGTGATCCCAAAATCAAATTCTAAGCAAGACCCAGATAGCAAAATCTAAGCTTTAGACCAAAAACGGTACCTGGAAGAGGATCTTGACCCTCTCGAGCGGAGCAACGGCGGTCTTGGCGACTCCTCCGGCCACTCCGCCGGCGATGAGCTCCTTGACGACTGTGGGCACCGAGCTCTCGATCCCATCGATCACCCCTCTACTCCTCTTCTCATCAGCCATCGTTGATGAGAAGAAGAAGAGTGAGAGAGAAGAGAGGTCATAAGAATTGAAAAGGAATGGAAGCAGCAAAATGGAAGATGGGTTCCAAAGTAAGAATTTGGTAGCTGAACTTGGAAGACCAAGAGAGGAGAGAGAGAGAGAAGAAAATGAGAGTACGCAAGCACTGAGGAGAGAGAAAACGAGGGATGTTTTCTTGTTGAGAGAGAGAGAAGATTCTTTGGTTCCAATGCAAAAAAGATTTGTTACAACCTCTCAATTCATTGTATTAAGCTCCATTAACAATTTGTATTAATAGACAACATGGCTAAGATACAGAGTGGGCCTGCTTCAAACTTGTACAAAAACCTTACGCTTTTTGCTCTTGTTAAAAAAACCCGGGCCAAACTTGTTAAAAAAACTTGTTAAAAAACCACAGGCCCAATTAAACACCCTTTATACTAGTTGTTTATATTTTAAAAATTACATGTAATACTTAAGCACTTGAAGGGAATAAAAGCCTAAATGAAATGCGGCCTAGGGTTTTCTCATAACGATTTTTGAAAAGTAGGCCCTTCCCAACAATTTTGAAAATATTAGGGGTTTTTAAACAACTCCCGAGTGGGCCGGGGGCTTTTTGACAATTTACTCATTTTTTTATTTTTAGGTTTTGGTTGTTGGGCGCGTAGCGGAGGCAACACCAATCTTGATAGATCTAAACTAAAATCTTCTTTAACAGATAACAATTAAAACAAACACAAAATCAAATAGCACATAAGAGATTCGGGGAAAAAAGGAGAACACTTTATTTGAACTTTAAAGAAAAAGGAAAAACCTTGCAGAAGGTTGCAAAAACCCTCTCCTTATAAATCTCCCGTGAGATCTTCCTTCTTCTCTCTCAAAGCTCTCCTTAACGGCGCATTGATCCATTATGGAGCCGCCGTTTCGACTCCCTTGAACCTTATGATCAAGATTGCACAGTATAAACTTTAACCCTAGCATCCTATTTATAGCCTATTACAAATCTGATATAAAATAGGATTCTTAATTACGAAACAGCCATTCAGAACATGAAATTTTTGAGATAAACTCGAAACAGGATTTGCGCTTATCTCTACGACAGACGTCTGATTCTGTATGGGGAAGATGCTTGTGCCTTCCTCTTTCAATGCAGAACGTCGCTGGACGTCTGACCTTGCATAGGTTTGACGTCTGACACCTTCAATGTGTCTAGCTAGAGAGCTGCAAAACGTTCGAAGCTCAATAGCTCAGACGCCTGGCTGCTCTATAGAAATCTTGAACTTTATCGCCAGACATCTGAAGCTCATCGCTCATACGTCTGACACTTCTCTGGATGTATGGTTAGTCTCGTGATATACAAAACATCCTTCACAACATTGGTTAGTCGAATAGTGTGCCATTGACATTTCCTTTTCATGCTTGTGATTTATTAATCGTCAATGATGGTTTCCATCCACAAATATGAGAGTAAACACGATTGGCATCATAATATCAGAGGATATATATATATATCATACTAACAGTTGATTAAGATATGAAATAAATATAGAAGACACAATCTGGTACGACAAAAGACCTTGTTAGGACTAGTTTGTCATCTGCAAAGTGATATCAGTGTGCCAATAACTTGATGGTGTTGATGTTCGGCACGAATATTTGCATATTATACTTTCCAATCCCATCTGTTTTTTATACGAATAAGTGCTACTGAGGTATTGTGTTGCAATTGTGCAGCTTACAGGATCCAACGGTTATTGGATAAAGACGATGATGAAGCACGGATTTTGGCAACTTAATTTCTTCACGTGCAAAACACGTGCTCCAAGTACAAACAGTAAAGAAGTCTTATTTTGCACAAAAGTCAATTGTAGCCGCATTCTTTGACTAAAAACCTTGAAAGCAATACTTGAAGAATTATGACAAATCCTCTGCATTTTGGAGACCCTATGGAGCACACATGTCTACTTGCCGAGCCCAAAGCACAACTCCAATAAAATGCCGTCCCCGACGATGATATGGCTGTACCCGACAGTTTGGTGAAGTCCAAATGGGCTCGTCTTCTTTACGGCCCCTTGCCACATATGATCGGTCCACATGGTATTAAAGAAACATTTTAATAAGGAGGGGTGTGGGGTTTTTTGGGTTAGAATTCTGCTTGATTTTTCTTCTTCTTCTTCTCTTTTGAAGCTCTCTATTGATGAGATTCAATAAGAAGGTTCAAGTTTGTCACAATCCGAAAATGGCACGTGACCGATACTTGAATCACGTGAAGTCTATAGGACTCCATCATAACCCAAGTAAGCCGAAAAACCAGGAATCTAAACATTTAAGAAAATAGTGGAGGTGAAGTTTTGAAAAGGGGCATAAATGAAATCTAGTTTATAGAAATACAAGTAGATTGTATACCGATATTTAAAAACATTTTCGTCATTTGAAATTTGAGCAGCACCACTTTTGTAAATTTTGATCAAACAGTACATAAACAATAATAATACTGGCATCCCCAAACGGGAGCTAGCTCTTGTTGGATATGTATGCCCTAGAGGCCTTATTGTATAAGATGCTAGGGATATATATGTACAGGATAATCTTACTCAGTTGTATATAGTATATTATTTGAGTTATCTTTATCTTAATATGTGTATTTCTTTCTTTTATTGCTTTGTATTGCTTACACATATTGATAAAGACTCGATATATTAGTATACTATTATGGTTTGACTTTGTCTTAACATGTGCATATGTTATACTCGATATCATATATGGTGGATACATGTTGATAAAGCTCGTAGAATTTTGCTTGACTACCAGTGTTATGATAGCGATCATATTTATGGGAGCTGGGTAGTCTATAAGCACATCCTTAAAGGTCCCAAGTAGCAGGAGTATCGAGACCGGGTATCGATACTCCAGAGTAGACTTGTGTATACGTTTCTAGACCCCGACGAGGGACGGTGGTTGATCCCACAGCCATTGGTGTGATCACCTAAGATTGTATACATGTGCTCACTGGAGGTGAGTACACTGTACGGACTCGCTGAGAACCTCTAGATGGTATTATACCTATCGTCGGATAGTGGTTCTCAGGTGACATAAGTACAGATTAGTCTTTGGATCTGAGATCATCATTTATCTCGTGTGAGTTCCCACTGTGCTTTGATCACTACCCTACCACGGCTCTACTGAGTCGTGCAAACAGATTTTGGTTGGGTACAGTCCCGAGCCACATGGAGGTAGTGAGCGATTGTCAGGGATTCGTCTCTCTCGGTATTGGGAGTCGATATCGCATTGTGTCTAATTGGCCAGAACCATAAGAGCTTGGCCAAGGCAGTTGAGATTTACTGATGGTTAGATCAATAGTGTAACAACCCTAAACTTCCTGTACAACTTTCTGTACAAATTTTTCAAAAAATACAGAAAAGGGTATTTTTGCCTGAGCATAAGTTATAAGTTTGTTTTGCTTTTTAATAGCAAGAAGGAGCTTGTAGCTCATTGGTAAGACTTTTCACTGCTGAACCAAAGCACCAGACTTCAAGTCCCATCACCCACATTATTTTTTAATATTGTTTTTTTAAATTTTTAGAAGTCCAAGGGTCTACACGTGCATAACTCGTAAAAACCCCAAGCCACATATAAAACAAACTGGACCAGGAGATAGACCATGAGACACTAGACACGTGGCAGCAGGGAGGCGCCGACTCGGCCTGACTCGGCCGGCGGACCGACCGACTCGGCAGCCGCCGCCGGCCGATTCAGCTTGGATCGGGTCAGTTTCTTCTGAGAAGTTATGCCTTTTTGGCTTCTTAACTCCCCTGTATACTTTAAAAATCCTGCACATTAACAAAGCCTTTTAAAATCTTAATAAATCCAATTTTTAATACAATTTAATACATTTTTTCTTCACACCCTTTCACTTACCCTAACCCTAGTTTTACCCTGTAAATACCACCCCTAAACACACACCCCTCACTTACAATTCTGTCCAAACTCTCAAGAAAACTCCCTAGAATTTTTGTGTACAAGTGGAGTTAGCAAAGGGCGAAACTCCGGCGATCTTCCGACGACGACTCTAGGAGCTTCCGGCGACGAAACGACGCACTGGCAACCCCTACTTCCTCCTCTTCCTCATCCCTAACCTCTAAACCCGTAAGTCCCACCTCTCTCTTCTCTAATCTATTCTTAAAACTTCTTTTAATAAAATCCGACGGAAACAGAGTTAAATCCGACTTCCGATTCGGTTTTCGTTGTAAAGTTCAATTTTTCTTAATACAACATATCAAACTCTTGCATCTTGACTATTAATCATTAACAAAACATGTTGAACAGGTTTCATAGCAAAATATTTCATTTTGTAACTTTTACCGCTCTTTTTCAGTAAAATACCATGTAGTATAGTTTCGACTTTAGAACATCATTAATCTTGCTATACCTTTAAGTAGATCACGAGGTAATGACCTACCTCCTCACAACACTCATATGCAACATAGCACAATATCTTTTGGGAAATATAAATTCGGGAAATACCGTTTTACACAAAACTACCTTTTACTATTAAAACCGTTTTCTACAAGATTATGTATTTTTACAAATCTTTGCAAAGCGCCGCTACAACCCATTTGGGGAACCCGTTCCGGATGGTACGGATTATCACACATCCTTAGGCTTAGTATTGCGAGATACAGACCTCCGCAAGGAGTATTCAATCTCGAGAGATTTAAAATACAAATATCTTAAGAAAATGAGATTTCAAGAAAATAATAAATTAAAATTATTTTTATAAATATATAAATATATATGTATTATCAAAATATCTATTTTTGTTATAATATCAATAATCCAACTTTTTTAAGTCAAAAGAATCACTTTACATGAAAATACCATGAAATTCTATACAAGTTCAATATTACAATTAAATACCCTATATTATGAAATTAGGCTATTTTCACTAGAAATGTCACATATATAAAATCTACATCTAAGAAAACTCTAAAGACGATAATTAAATACTTGGAGTGTATTTTGAAAAGTATACAAAATTATTTTTATATAAAACCGCCTCAAGTTTTATAAATTACAATAAGGACCCTAGTAAATATAGATTTAAGCAGGATCAGTCTCTTGAGCCTCAGGGAGCCGGAGATGTGTGTGCTTGCCTATTTAAGGTAGACAACTTAACAAAATGTGTTATCAACACGGTAATCGTTTTTGAAAAAGACACAAATCCTGCCGCCCATGTGCAGCGATTACCGATAACATCAAAACCTAATTCAGGACTTCAATTTCTTTTCTAATTGTTCTGACTCAGACCGAGTCTCATTATAATAATCTGACTTGAATATGATTCAAGTACAATCTACAATACTACAATTCAACATGAATCCATGAATCCATATAATCAATCTGTTCAATATATTCAATCTATATTGACCGAACCGAACCATGGATATACTTCCATTTACATGATTCTCCAGTTAAATCCATGATTCTCCAGTTACATCCATTTACTGATATCATGGTTTTGGCAAGCCATCCAATTATACAATCTATATTACAAGGCAATACAAGTCTTCCATTTACATTTACAAACCAGTACAAACAACACATTTACAATTCAAACAATACAACAATACAAACAAGATATCGCGGGGTTTAAGGGGTATATTGGTACGGAAGGTGTTAGAAGTGGCACGAGACTGCAAGACTTAAGACACATAACCTGTATTTCCGTTGCTGTTGTACCGTGGCATAAACGGTTCCTTGTATTACACTTGCCTCTAGTATCTGGCATATAGAGACTTCTCTCGTATACACCGGCATTCTTCTGTACCAAGATACAAACAACAGCGTTAACATTAAATACAACAATACACAATATAATACTGTTGGCTATAGTGCCCTCAAGGCAATTATCGTAGTCGCAAGCACGATGATTATGATGATTGAGGGAGGACCTATACCGATAAAACAGTTTTACTCGAGATGATAGTATGCTATCTGGTTTTTTTTATCATCATGTATATGTTGATAGAGCCCATAAGATTCTTGCTTGACTACCAGCATTGTGATGGCGATCACATACGTGGGAGCTGGGGGTCTATAAGCACATCCTTAAATGTCCCTAGTCGTGGGAGTATCGAGATTGGGCATCGATACTCCAGTATAGACTGGTGTATACTTATCTAGACCCTGACGAGGGGCGGTGGCCGGTCTCACAAGCCATTGGTGTCAGTTGTTCACCTAAGATAGTATACAGGTGCTCATTGGGTTATGAGTACACTGGACGGACTCGCCGGGAACATGCTAGTTGGTATTATACCTATAGTCAGATAGCAGTGACATGTGTACAGGTTAGTCTGTCGACCTGAGATCGTCATTTATCTCGTGTGAGTTCCCACTGTGCTTTGATTACTACCTTACCACGGCTCAAAGGAGTCGTGCAAACAGGTTTTAGTTGGGTACAGTCCCGAGCCACATGGAAGCAGTGAGCGGATCGTCGGGGATTCGTCTCTCCCAGTATTAGGGGTTGATGTCGCGCAGTGCACGGGTGGCCATCACTAGAAATCCTCGGCGGGGGTATGTGAGAATTACCGATCCAGGATCGATAGTTTCTCAGGTAGTGATGGGTTTCATACCGACACGAATTATCGCGTTGTTAGGAGTCTGACTTTATCCACCCCCCTAGACTCGATATGCGATACTCTTAAACGAACAGACCGGACTGTACGGATATTGTCACTGACATACTCAGTAGGGGTTTGGATGAGTTTGCTCTTCGGTCTTCCTTTCGCTCAATACCTGGGTAGCCGTTACGTACAGTTAGTGCCGCTGACGTGCTTGTAGTTAACTCACTGCCTGCGTATTGACGAGTCTTTAGAGTCCCACACAGAGGGTTTTCACGGTTCAGGCGATATGGTGTAGTTGATGTATGTTGATACATACAGGTGTCCGATTAAATAAGTGCACGGACTGCACAGACTTTAATCGGACGGTTGATAATACTAGCGGCTTAGGACTAAGCCAGATTGTTAAATCAAGTTTTGATTTAATAATTTACATATGTATTTATATATATGTATTCTAGTATTATTGCTCACTATTTATTTTTTCTCTCTTTGGCTATTCGTATTTTCGTACGAATACGCGTATGTGTATTCCTATACATATACCTGGAAGCATTCCGTATTCATACGGAATGGCTTCTAGAAGATGACACCTCATTATTGATTTTCTTTTGAAAATCATTTTGTTTATAATGAGGTGGAAATGGTGACATGGCATAGGCATGGGTCTTGGTCAAAGCATGGTATTTTACATGTAGTGATTGGTATGGTTGTTATTTCTTTATTTGCTTTAATTGGATAAGTTTTTTGGGTGCATGATTGGGGGAGGAGAGAAGGAGCCGGCCATTTCTTGGTGTGGGGTTTCTTCTTGCTCATTTGGATTGATTCACTTGAGGCTCTCTCTCTAGCTCACTCTCATTACTCATACACCCAAAACACTTAACCAATTTCTAAGCTCATGCCTTCCATGTTTTCATCACCTCCAAATCTTCCATGGTAGCTCAATGAGCATTAGTTTTTGAGAGAAAAAATTATGGTGAGAGTATTCTACACCCCCCACTCTCCACTACTAGCGATCTTGGAGGGTCGGTTGGTCCGTTCAACGAATCTGGAACTTGTGCCGTTTCCCTCGGGTGGATCATCGGAGATGAAGGAAGATCGGTGACCAAAGTCGATCCGCATCACTAGGAGCTTGGAGATGGTTGAAGACCCGAAGGACTCGGATCATTAGGTATAACCATTTATATCTCCTTTTGTTAGCTTGCTAGTTTTACGGTTAATGGTTTCGATCTTGTTAATCGGGTAATGGTAGCGCCGGGTTTTAAAAAATTTTGTTCCGCATTTGGCCACGGTTAGATGGTCGGGGCGCTCCCATAACCCTTCAATGCAATTTTAAAAGCTACTCTCTCTTACTCTCTGTCTATTCTACTTCTCCTTTATCTTTGGGACTTACCGAGCGATTTGTTCGCTGACGACATTCTCTTTCTTCTTCTTTGAATGTCGTCAGGTGATTCGGACCTTCTAGAGATCGAGCCTAGCACTGAAGACTTGGACCGGTTTATTGAAGATCCCGAGCTGTAGTTACACTTGTACACATTTCATTTCAGTACTTTCCTTTTCTGTTATGCCATTGTTTAGGTATTGCTTTCATTCAGATGTATTTACTTTTCCATGCATTGTACAAAAGAATGTTAATAAATAAAGTTGTTGTTCTATTATCTTTTATCTCTTGTGTATTTTTCTTTTATATTGCTTAGTTACGCTTAGCGTATTTACTTCCGAGTAAATACGTAGCGGCCTCGTCGCGTCCTCTGCCCGTACACCGGGAAGCGGGGCGTGACAAGTAGTTTCTCGGATTGGTCTTGAGTTAAATCGACACGACTTATCGGGTCAGTAGGGGTCTGACGTTTACCACCCCTAGACCCGGTATGCGATACTTTTAGACGAAGAGACCGGACTGTACTAAAATTGTCATAGATAGGCTCAGTAGGGGTCCGGATGAGCTTACTCGTCAGCCTTCCTTTTCCACAGATACCTGCGTAGCCGTTACGTACAGCTAGTGCCACTGACGTGCTTGTGGTTAAACCCACTGCCAGTATACTGTCGAGTCTTTAGAGTCCTACACAGAGGGTTTCTCTAGTTCAGGCGAAACGATGTGGTGGCCGTATGTTTATACGTGCATGCTTTTGATCGAATGATAATACTAGCCGTCTTAGAATTAAGCCAAATTATTAAATTAGGTATTGATTTAATAATTTACATATACACATTTCGATATGTATATTCCAGTGTCATCCAGATTTTCGATCGAGTAGGGTTCAGATCGAACGATAATACCAGCCGGTTTAGGATTAAGCCGGATTATTAAATCAGGTATTGATTTAATAATTTACACATATATATTTCGATATGTATATTCTAGTGTTATCCAGGTTTTCGATCGGACGGTTGATAATACTAATGGGCTTAGGATTAAGCCAGTTTATTAAATCAGATATTGATTTAATACTAGTATTATATTAGTAGCATTATTCTATCTCTTGGTTATTCGTATTTTGGTACGAATATGGGTATGTATATAGGATAGAAAGTATTTTGTATTTATACAAAATACCTTCTAGAAGATGACACCTCATCATGCATTTTTCTATTTTGATGAAAATAGAAAATGAGGTGGAAAAGAATGAGATGACATGAAGCATGGATGAAGCATGACTTTGTATTTATTGTAATTACTATTGGAGTATGGTTGTGATTTTAAAAGAAAAGGAAATAAGCCATTCTTCATTTTTAGCCATTCTTCATGTGATGGTTTCTTCACTTGCTCTCTTCTCTTCATCTTCTTGAGTTCATTCTCTTGCAAATCCTTATCATTCTCATGTATTGAGAACCAAAGGATTTGAGATAGAAAACCACTACTAAAAACTCACTACATCTCCTTAGCAATCTAGATTACTAAGTTGCTTCATTAGTGAAGCTAAACTTAGATTATAAACTCTCGGGTGGATCATTTAGGATCAAGAAAGCCATCAAGCAAGCTTGATCTAGGAGACCTCGAGAAGCTTAATAAGAGGAGTGAAGAGCCGATGGACACGTATCTATCGATATAACCTTCTCTTATAGTAGATGATCTTTTGTAGCTTGCTAGTTAGTGTTATGATTTGATCACCTGGTTTAAGTTGGTTGTGCTTGCTTAAAAATTTAATTTTTGTGCATTCCGCCTCTCTACTTCGATATAAAGTGAGCACAACTCACCAACATGGTATCAGAGCCACTCCATAAACCTTAACTAGACTACTTTGCATTAATTTAGAGTCTCGATCGACGGAATTTTCCGAATCGCGTTTCCATATTTTTGCTTGCTGTTTGAATTTTAAAGTTGTTTAAAAAATATTACTGGTTGCATTAAAATTATGTGCAGGCAAACTTAGAGCTAAGAAAAAAATTTGGGCACCTAAACCCAAAATTCGACCGCAGAACAGAAGCCAAATGCACCATTTGGCTGCTGAACCGCGGTCCAATTTTGGCTACACTGCCCCAAATTTTTTTCTACGGATCTAATACATAGAAATATGATTTTTGGAATATTTGGTTTTGGTCGAGATGTGTTTGTGTACTGGATTGTACTTGGGGCTAATGCGGAAAGTTTTAATCGATCGAAATTTTAAATTTGTATCTTTCTGAGCTTTTGATTTTGCAACCGTGAATATCATAGCGCGGTATAATCCGACTGGTTGCTATATGCAGAATTAGATGGGTTTACGAACATGATATTCGCGTTGATGTTCTGTGTTGTAATGATGTTATGGATGGATTGTCGTGGTGGATAGCCTATAGTGCAATGGTGGATGTATAGTATTGATTCATTTGTATATTCAGAATTGCGGGGCGAGCGTCTGACATGTGGATTGCCTTTTCTGCCAGTTTGTATATTCTTTTATTGGGGCACGGCCGGGTTGAGGTCGATATCACCGTTTGTATATATATTTTTCTTTTCTGTACTAGAATTATCTCGCGGAGGAGTGCTCGAATAGCCGGGTTCTAGAGGGCAACGGGCCCGCATTTCATGTTGGAGATAGTGCCCTCAGAGTCAATTATTGGATCATAGGCACGTGATTGCAATGATTGAGGGAGGACCTGTCCCAGTAGGACAGTCTTACTCAAGATGATAGTATGCTATCTGGTTTATCTTTATCATCGTGTACTGCTTTAGGTGACCTTACGAGTCGCTATTACACGTTGATAGAGCCCCTAAGATTCTTGGTTAATTGCCAGCAGTATGAGGGCGATCATATACGTGGGAGCTGGTAGTCTATAAGCACATCCTTAAATGGTCCCTAGTCGTAGGAGTTTCGAGACTGGGCATCGATACTCCATTAGTAGACTAGTGTATACAGTCGAGACCCCGACGAGGGGCGGTGGCCGGTCTCACAAGCCACTGGTTTCAGTTGGTTCACCTAAGATGTATACAGGTGCTCATTGGGTTATGAGTACACCGGACAGGACTCGCCGGGAACCTGCTAGTTGGGATTATACCAGACGTCAGATAGCAGTTCCCTGGTGACATGTGTACAGGTTAGTTCATCGACCTGAGATCGTCATTTATCTCGTGTGAGTTCCCACTGTACTTTGATTACTACCCTACCATGGCTCAAAGGAATCGTGCAAACAGGTTTTAGTTGGGTACAGTCCCGAGCCACATGGAGGCAGTGAGCGGATCTGCAGGGGTTCGTCTCTCCCGGTATTGGGGGTGAGGTCGCGCTGTGTCTAGGAGAGCCATTACACAAAGCCCTCGGCCGAAGCAGGAGATTTACTGGTAGGTATTCCAGTAGTATCTCAGGGTGTTCTGGGCTTCACTCCGACGCGACTTGTACCGTTTTGGGGGTCTGACTTTTACCAACCCCCTATGCCCGCCATGCGATACTCATAGAGGAACGGACCGGACTGTACGGATATTGTCACCGACAGGCTTAGTAGGGTGTCAGGATGAGTTCGCTCATCGACATCCCTTTTGGTCAATAGCTGGTAGCCCGTTACGTATGGCTAATACCTCTGACGTGCTAGTGGTTAAATCCACAGCCATAGTATTGACGAGTCTTTAGAGTCCACCACACACAGTTACTCAAGTTTTGGGCGAAACGCTGTAGAGGCCGTATGGAGATATGGCAGGGTTCGATCAGATACGTGCGGTATTGCACGGATCGTGATCGGACGGATTTTACTAGCCAGCTTTGGTTTAAGCCGGATCCTAGTATTAGACAGTGTAGATTTTGTCTCTTTGCTTTTGTATTCAGTGGGAATACAAATGCGGGCATGTATATGCAGTCGCGGGGTTTTCCTGTAATTTATTACGGGATCAGTTTTTCTGGAGTTGCCAGTTTGCATTCCGTTCCGGCCGGTTTTCCTTTGTTCCTTTGCGGCCGGACTTTCTGGTGGAGGGGGTTATTTGCAAGTTTGCAAATAACTCTTTGTGGAGGTGTTATTTGTGAAATGGGAGATTATGAAAGCATCTTTTGATACCATTCTTTTCTATCATCATTTCTTGCTTTATTGTGATTAGAATTTGATTTGATATGGTTATCATTTCCTTTGGTTGTGGTCACCCTCTACTTTTCCTACCATCACCTCCCTTCTTGTTTGGTTGATTCCTCCACCATTTGATCAAGGGGGGCCGGCCACTTCATGGGAGGGAGAGAGATTTCATTTTTGGTGAGAGTGGAAAATTATTCTCATTCTCATGTTGCATCAAAATTTCATAGCTCATTTCTCTTCTCCTCCACATCCATGGCAACTTCACTACCCCAAATGAGACAACCATTCTACACTAGCCTACAGCACTTCTTGGACGCGTCGGTTAGCCAACTTCGCGCCCGAGTTGCCTCGGTCCAGAGGTGGGAGCCCCTAAAAGAACTCGGCTACGTGGTGCCTTTCCGACGAGGTCGTGACGGACGGAGATTCCGCGGGAGATCGGAGTGGAGATGAAGACCGAAGGACACAGATCGCTTGGTATAGTTTCTATCCCTTCTCTTGTTAGCTAGGATTAGGTTAATGGTCACGATCCGGGTATATTGTCCGCGGTAGCGCTGGTTAAAGTTAAGAAAAAAAAATTTGATTCCGCATTTTGGCCTCGAGTAGTAGGCCGGGGTGCTGCCGTGGCGCAACATGGTATCAGAGACATGCCATTAACCTAGTCTAGCTTGGTCTAGTGTGTTTAAAACTTCGATCGAACATTTATCCCAAAACCGCATTTTCATTCCATGTGTTTTCTGTCGAAATTTTTTTAGCTCCAAAAATTTTTCAGGTTGTTTCAGAATGATGTACATGGAATTTCAAGAACACTGTGAAAATTTGGTAGTGTGATCTCTCCATACGACCGCGGAACCGCGGCCATAACCCCTATTTGGCCGCGGTTCCGCCGCAGTATTGAGTCTTCACTTCACCAATTTTTTGCAGTGGGCTTTTGGGCTGAAAATAGGGGTTTTGGTATATTCTTTTTGGGCCCAGAATTTCTTTATGTGCTACAGTAATGCTTGGCGCCCACTTGGTAAAATTTGATCGATCGGATATTTTAAACACATTAGTTCACAGTATTTACATTATATCTGCGACCGTGAATGTCATTTGATCGGTAAATCCAGTCTATCTGCTATAGCCCTTTTAGACGGATTTACGAACGTGACATTCACGTTGATGTTCTGTGTTGTGCTGTGATGTTGCGGATCGGTCATGGGGATAGCCTGGTTGCAGTGGTAGTACAGTTTTGTTTATATATGTACATTTGATATTGCGGGACGAGCGTCCGACATGTGGACTGCCGTCACTGCCTGTTTGTATTATTCTTTTGGGGCACGACCAGGTCGAGGTCGATGTACCCGTTGTATGTATATTTTTACTTTCTGTACTAGGATTACCCCGCGGAGGGGTGCACGGGTAGCCGGGTTCTAGAGGGCAACAAGCCCGCATCTCATGGCGTTGAGACGGAGGGGGCTTCACTCTAGAATTGACGGGCTATTCGCCGCACTCGTAGGGGGTATAGGTTGACCCAGGAGGGGTGCCCAAGTTACCGGATTCCGTGAAGTGCTGGATGGTCCATTCACATTGCTGAAGGGGGCTGCCTCGCTTCAGGTTTTGGCAGGTAACTTGCCGCGCCCGTAGGGGTCTAGGATTTCATTGCACCAGCTATCCACATGACCAGGGGAACGTCGGGTTTCAGCAGCGGCTCTGTGAAACCCCGGGCTTCCAGATATCTGTATTGTTCTCTGATGCTGTACATTTCTGTGATGTTGCATTTTATCACGTCTTGAGCGAAAATTATATATTATATATATACTAGTAGATGTTGTATATGTTTTGCATCCGTGCTAGTCCAGTCCCCGCTCTGTCGTTAGTTAAGTAACCTAACGGGTGATGACGGGACCCAGTGGCGAATGCGGATGGCATATACGTACATCATTATTTTCGTTCTTTATTGGTGTGATCAATTGATGGGACTGCGTTGATTCGGATCAATGCAAGATAAAAAAACCTATTCTGATGTTGTTGGAACACTTTTTCAAAAAGCTGTTATTGCAAGGGCGTTCTCTTTTGTTTTGCACAGTGGTATTCGGTTATGAATATCCAGCTCCTCAGTCGACGAGGCAAGGGCCGAGATCCCTTCACCGGGAGTGACCCCTTGGACAAAAGTTTGCGTCAGGGCAATAACTTCACTATAGCCGATTACTTTTGCTTTGCATCGTGGTATTCAGTTGGAATATCCTGCACCTCATTCTACGGGGAAAGAGCCGAGATCCCTTCACCGGGAGTGACCTCTTTAGCAATGGTTTTCGTCACTATATTTTTATAAAAAAACTATGCAGTTCCTTCAACGATATCAAGTTCATTACGGTAAAAGGTTTTTCGCCAAAAACCATCCGTAGCCCTCCGTCATTTCGGATTAGTATTGCTTAGTATTCGCGCTACGTTTGTCGTTGCTATTCGCCGAGGCGTAGTGTGCGGTAGCTCTGTAATGCTTTCTGTCGCATGGATATGTGGATTGGTTAGGACAGTCGTACGACTTTGTTGATTATTCGTCAAGGGTCGTGCGGGTGGGTTTAACGCAATCAAGATAATGACGGGTTGAACTTGACTAGGACCTTTTGATTTGTTGATTATTCGTCAAGGTCACTTGGGTCCTAGGGGTAAAAATCACATCGGGAGTTTCTAAAGAAACTGAAACTTGCCAGGCATGCGCATACCTTCTGGAGTGTGGTGACTTGAGTGGATTCCGTCACGTTATCATGCGATGATAGTTGGATCCCGATTCCCACTGATGAGTTGGTTTACTCCTCGGGTCATCCCGACTAATTCTTCTTTCAGGTTTGGGGAAGAATTTGACGTTACAGTGGGAGGTTTCCAGATTAGATAAAGTGATAACCATTCTGATCTAGGTTAGAGTGCACGCTGAGTGTTTTCTTTTCTCTCTCTTTCTTTGGCAGCGACCATTGACCCGACCCTAGACTATGACTTAGTGACCAAGTTGACCGAACCTTTTTAACACTGGCTTTTGTATTGTCAGAGTTGCAACCTCATTGCCACTCCTACTTTTACCCTTTTCTCCAGGACACCCCGTATTACTACGAACGTCCACTTCCATTGGACAAAACCATCGTATGGTTATATACGGACTCGAAGGAATTCGAGGATGGTTTCCGGTTCTGGAGAAAATGAGTATGACTATTCAGTTGTCTGTTCCTTTTACCTTCTCTCTCAGATTGCGAGTACTTCTTGGCTTAGGAGATAGTACACCTATTACGAAAATTGGATAGTCTTCTTCCAAACCTTAGGCTGGTGCCGAACGGTAGGGAATGAAGAAAACCAATTAGCATAACAATGGTGTGCAGAAGGTATTAAGTTAAGACAAAGAAAGGGATTAGTAAGAGGGCAAAGTAAATTGCGACTGCTATTCACGACCAAACCAAGTATTTCTTCGCCAATCCTAAATCACCTTTGTATTTCTCCAGGACACTCCGTATCACTACGAAGATCCACAGTTTATTTGGATATTCCATCGTATGGTTATATACGAACTCGAAAGGAACTTATTCCAGTTCGGGGATGGATTCTGGTTCAGGAGAAATAGGAATAAGGTTTATTCGGTTGTCTTTTATCTTTACCTTCTCTCGCATTGCGAGTGCTCCTAGGATTAGGACAGTATACCTATTATGCTTATTGGATAGTCTTCTTCCAAACCATAGGCTGGTGCCGAACGGTAGAGAAGGAAGAAAACCATTTGGCCTAAAGGGGTGTACAGAAGGTAATGACTAAAGACATATAAAGGGATTTGGAGAGGTGGCAAAGAATTATACGGTTATAGCTGTGAATCTGGATAATGGAAGAGGCATTACTAGGAATACCGGAATACCCCATTGAAACATTTCAATGTTTCAGTTTCACTGTGTACTGTTAAAAGAAAACTGATTTCCCGATTAGATACTTGCTCCAGGGTATGTATTTACCAGGTATGATTCTCACATCTGTATGGTTTTACAGATGATGAGTGGGAGTAAGTTATTGGGAATTAGGTGACCATCCTCATTATATCAGGATTCGTTGTAATTGGTGATATTTGAGGAAGTCACCTGGGTTATTTGCCGGACGGCAAATATTTAGTTTTGAATATCCGTTGTTATGCACCAATTTCAAATTGATATATCTGTACGGCTATTTTTATAGAGTGAGATGTACCTTTTGAAATTATGTCTATGACATTTTCCTGTATCAGTGGATGGTTAGGTAAGGAGCATTGAACAACGGTGTAATTCTTCTTAACCATAAGTACAGTTTTCAACCTACGATACACAGTGAATGAGTCACTAGACTCAGAGGACTTGTACAGAGTATTGTATATTGTCCAGTGTCCATTAGGACAAAGGGGTTGGTCCTCATACTATATTCTGTTTACATATGACTTCTCTGGTTCTTAGACAAGTGTTTCGTAGAAACACAGGGTCTAAGTTTTGAGAAGTTATAGGTATAAGAGTAGAGTAGAGAACCAGGTGTTGCAAGTATCGGGATTCTTCAAGGTGATCGAAAATGTAGATACTTATGTATGGTATTCAGTTGATAGTAATGATTAAGAGAACTTGCTTCTCTTTCAGGTTACTTATAATTGGAAGTATTCCTAAGTTGAGTAACGCTGATCGGCCTCTCTCCATTTACTTGACATGCACTGGAGACAGCTGCATGATTTGAATCTGGTTCCAATTAAATCAGTGCCTCTATTTCTATATTGGATATAGAACAGTTCATATCTTGACATTGTTAAGGTACGGGGAGTTGTCCGGCTTATGCTTAAAACCAGACACTGGACAACTCAAGGCACGTTTCTGTAATGGCTGTTTGTGGGTTGACCCAGGCTATGACGAGGGTTGACTTTCTACCATCTGGAAGATCAATAGTGATATTGTTCTTAACTCGCCACAGTTTTAATTAAAAATGGATTTTTTTAGAAAACAGTAGTGGGAGTATGGTAGAACTGGAAGTGATTCCAGAACCGCAAACGATTACTGAAGATTTGATTAGAACCTAAAGATTCAATCTGGTTTGACATTCCATTGGCCACTCCGCAGATATGGTGGGTAACCTCAGGCACCCGAGAGGTACTTCGGTATGCTCAAGGACGGTGGCAGGGAGGTTATTGTTTACCCAGACTTGCCATTGCTGTTGTTCCAGAGTATGAGACCCGGCAGGAGGATGAGTATAGCGTCGTTCTAAACTAGCTTTAGAAGTGTACGTCTATATGACTCTGCCAGAGGGTTGTCGTAGTCAGTGGGAGCAGCGGAAGCATTGGTGGACATGTGGCTTATGTCTATTTATAGACTAAAGCAGATACAGCGGAGATAGATCATCTATTTCTGATGTGACAGTCATAGGTTTGACTTCATCAGAATAGGGGATGGATCTGTTAAGAAGGTAGTAGGGTGTGATGTCCTGGTATTTGGATGACATACACAGAGTAGGAAGTGATATTCCTAT
Source organism: Agapanthus africanus (assembly GCA_030015575.1). Taxonomy (NCBI): domain Eukaryota; kingdom Viridiplantae; phylum Streptophyta; class Magnoliopsida; order Asparagales; family Amaryllidaceae; genus Agapanthus; species Agapanthus africanus. The sequence goes on from JASDDO010000001.1 coordinate 468,385,498, forward strand.
ACTACGATCGGTTATACTTTGGTTGTCACACAGTAGTTTCTCCACATAGGACTTGGATATTATATCAGACATTCTGGTTGCTAGATCTATGGTTTTAGATCTAGATTTGGGTGGTTTCCCAATCAGGGTACTTAGACAGCATTCTATGAGTATTTAGAATGGACGACTCCTGGCATGGTGGTGTACCTGCAGGTAATGGAGTTACCCTCTCTAAAGGTGTCTTACAGACTAAAAGGGAGAGGGATGTGCATGATTGGCAGATCACTTGCTTAGGCAATTGAGTCAATCATGAGATGTCAAGTACCACACCAGATGTTGTTCTTGCAATAGGTGCAATAAGTTGATATTCATCCAATCGTGGAGAAACAATCGGAAGCAGTTTTAGAACATAAGTTGATATTCTAGGGAATTGATAACGGCATCCTCCTTTAGGAGACGGTTATCATTCCAGGCTTCCAAGGTGACCTGGATGACAGAGTGACTGTCAGAGTTATAGTTTTCCCTCTGACGGGGGGCAGTATTATGGACAGGTAGTCCAGGTGGATACTGAGGGAAGGCATGGCGCAGGACACTAATTAAGTTCAGTTGACGATACAGTCTAAGAAGTTTGGATTTGGAGTTCATTTTTGAGCTAGGTCCCATCAGATATCCAGACATATTCTAAGACAGGTATTGCTCATTTCGGGAGATGGCTTTCTCCGCGAACTTGAGATAAAGAGAGACATAGAAAGAAACACCACAGCGGATCCACTCACTGAGGCTATTCCTCGAACGCAATAGTTTCGCAAATGAGCTTTGTGAGACTGACTGGTAGAGGAGTTGGGTGTTCGGTATCACACGGGCTGTGAGTATGCGACATCGCAATAATTAGCCTTGAGTGCAAGTGGGAGATTGTTGGAGATAATGCCCTCAGAGTCAATTATTGGATCACAGGCACGTGATTGCAATGATTGAGGGAGGACCTGTCCCAGTAGGACAGTCTTACTCAAGATGATAGTATGCTATCTGGTTTATCTTTATCATCGTATACTGCTTTAGGTGACCTTACGAGTTGCTATTACACGTTGATAGAGCCCCTAAGATTCTTGCTTAATTGCCAGCAGTATGAGGGCGATCATATACGTGGGAGCTGGTAGTCTATAAGCACATCCTTAAATGGTCCCTAGTCGTGGGAGTTTCGAGACTGGGCATCGATACTCCATTAGTAGACTAGTGTATACAGTCGAGACCCCGACGAGGGGCGGTGGCCGGTCTCACAAGCCACTGGTGTCAGTTGGTTCACCTAAGATGTATACAAGTGCTCATTGGGTTATGAGTACACCGGACAGGACTCGCCGGGAACCTGCTAGTTGGGATTATACCAGACGTCAGATAGCAGTTCCCTGGTGACATGTGTACAGGTTAGTTCATCGACATGAGATCGTCATTTGTCTCATGTGAGTTCCCACTGTACTTTGATTACTACCCTACCATGGCTCAAAGGAGTCGTGCAAACAGGTTTTAGTTGGGTACAGTCCCGAGCCACATGGAGGCAGTGAGCGGATCTGCAGGGGTTCGTCTCTCCCGGTATTGGGGGTGAGGTCGCGCTGTGTCTAGGAGAGCCATTACACAAAGCCCTCGGCCGAGGCAGGAGATTTACTGGTAGGTATTCCAGTAGTATCTCAGGGTGTTCTGGGCTTCACTCCGACACGACTTGTACCGATTTTGGGGGTCTGACTTTTACCAACCCCCTAGGCCCGCCATGCGATACTCATAGACGAACGGACCGGACTGTACGGATATTGTCACTGACAGGCTTAATAAGGTGTCAGGATGAGTTCGCTCATCGACGTCCCTTTTGGTCAATAGCTGGTAGCCCGTTACGTATGGCTAATACCTCTGACGTGCTAGTGGTTAAATCCACAGCCATAGTATTGACGAGTCTTTAGAGTCCACCACACACAGTTACTCAAGTTTCGGGCGAAACACTGTAGAGGCCGTATGGAGATATGGCAGGGTTCGATCAGATACGTGCGGTATTGCACGGATCGTGATCGGACGGATTTTACTAGACAGCTTTGGTTTAAGCCGGATCCTAGTATTAGACAGTGTAGATTTTGTCTCTTTACTTTTGTATTCAGTGGGAATACAAATGCGGGCATGTATATGCAGTCGCGGGGTTTTCCTGTAATTTATTACAGGATCAGTTTTTCTGGAGTTGCCAGTTTGCATTCCGTTCCGGCCGGTTTTCCTTTGTTCCTTTGCGGCCGGACTTTCTGGTGGAGGGGGTTATTTGCAAGTTTGCAAATAACTCTTTATGGAGGTGTTATTTGTGAAATGGGAGATTATGAAAGCATCTTTTGATACCATTCTTTTCTATCACCATTTCTTGCTTTATTGTGATTAGAATTTGATTTGATATGGTTATTATTTCCTTTGGTTGTGGTCACCCTATACTTTTCCTACCATCACCTCCCTTCTTGTTTGGTTAATTCCTCCACCATTTGATCAAGGGGGGCCGGACACTTCATGGGAGGGAGAGAGATTTCATTTTTGGTGAGGGTGGAAAATTATTCTCATTCTCATGTTGCATCAAAATTTCATAGCTCATTTCTCTTCTCCTCCACATCCATGGCAACTTCACTACCCCAAATGAGATAACCATTCTACACTAGCCTACAACACTTCTTGGACGCGTCGGCTAGCCAACTTCGCGCCCGAGTTGTCTCGGTCCAGAGGTGGGAGCCCGTAAAAGAACTCAACTACGTGGTGCCTTTCCGACGAGGACGTGACGGACGGAGATTCCGCGGGAGATCGGAGTGGATACGAAGACCGAAGGACACGGATCGCTTGGTATAGTTTCTATCCCTTCTCTTGTTAGCTAGGATTAGGTTAATGGTCACGATCCGGGTATATTGTCCGCGGTAGCGCCGGTTAAAGTTAAGAAAAAAAATTTTGATTCCGCATTTTGGCCTCGAGTAGTAGGCCGGGGCGCTGCCGTGGCGCAATATTTCATGGCGTTGAGACGGAAGGGGCCTTACTCTAAAATTGGTAGGCTATTCACCGTACTAATAGGGGGTTTAGGATAACCCATGAAGGGGTGCTCAAGTTACCAGATTCCGTGAAGTGCTGGATGGCCCATTCTCTTTGTTGATTGGGGTTGCTTTACTTCCGAAATTGTCGGGTAACTTGCCGCACTTATAGGGGTCTAGGTTTTTCATTACACAGGCTATCCACACGACCGGGGAACGTCAAGTTTCATTTGCGGCTCAAATGAAACCGGGGCTCTTATATTATCCGCTATTTCATGTTGCTTATTGATGTTCTGTGAGGTTGCTTATATTATACTTGGGACGAATGGTTATTTTATATATATTAGTAGATGTTGTATATATTTTGCATCCGCGCTAGTCCTGGCCCCGCTCTGCCGTTAGTTATGTAACCTAACTGTCACGACCCGGAATTGGCATGTGACCGGCACTTGAATCACGTGAAGTCTATAGAACTCCACCGTAATCCAAGTAAGCCGAAAGCCCAGAAATCTAAATCTTTTTAGGAAAATAGTGGAGGTGCAGTTTTGAAATAACGGTATAAGTAATGTTATATGAAAATACAAGTGAGTTGTATACTATAGTTGAAAACACTTTCGTCATTTGAAATTTGGGCAGTACCTCCTTTGTAAATTTCGATCAAAAACCAATATATAGCAATAATAATAGACATCCCTAAGTGGGAGCTAGCTCTTCGCCAATTGGCGGAAACAACCACACGAATACAAATATACGACGCCCAAGGCGAAGATCAAACACAAAAAAGAAAGTAAAGAAACCAAAACATTATCAAGGAAACCAAAATTAAAGAATAAATACATATCCGTGACTGTAGGTCCGAAAGAATATACAATCTGTGATTTCTAAGTCTACTAAATACACATAGTCTGGTTGATAGAGCTTTAACTAGATACAATTAAAAAATATATAAATACAAATGGTGGTCACGATCTAAGTATACCCCACCTATCAAAGAAAATCACCCAGAAGAAGGCGATGTGCCAATAAGCCGCTACTGAATCCATGTGGTCGATCCTGTAAGAAAAATGTGGCACAACGGGGGTGAGTTGCCAAATCATGAGTAGAAGACATTATCAGATAGAAATCGAATGTATGACGATCTCCTAGGTCATACGGTAATATAATAATATAATAGTGCTGGGTGGTAATGCGGGTGATCGTATATACATAAGTATGATAATAATAATATAATCATGCCCGTGTCAAAATATGGTACCACGTCATCTGTATTATATATATGTGTATATGTGTGTAACATCCCACGTGTATCCATCAGCGACACATCAAATCATCATAAAAACCTGAGTGCCCAACATCGATACTCGAAACATCATAAAACCCGTGTCCAGTATTGACACGTAAATCCTCATATCTCAGGTGTCGTCTTATCAGATCGGCCTTCATATCCATCTGTCTCAATCGCTCCGGTCGGTATCCTCTGGATATTCGTCGAGTCCAATACCATCACCAGTAGGTAGTATTCCCCATGCCGGGCTCAATGTCTCTCTATACAATCTTCTTGCCCCGGGATACCGTACCAGGTCTACCATGTACCCGCAGACGATACCTCCTAACTCCTTGAATCGGGTAATATCATAGCTCAGAACCGAGAAATCTTATGGTGGACATCGAAATATCATATCAAGATAAACTGCATTTTAAAATAATCATAAAACTTTAAAAATGTATCTGCGGTTCTCAAATCCAGAAATCGCATGAAAACAGAATCGCATATGCATATAACCACGATGGAACAGTAAGTACACGCACAAAACATTACTGTAAAGTATAACTGGTGTTTTCATATAAGCATGTGCGATAATGAATACCAAACAAATAACTGTAATTCTACAATTTAGGGAACAATACAGAGATATAACGATTTCTAATGTGTACGTGGCATGGAAATTACCGATGATGAGTGTGTGAGCCGACGAGTATGTGTATGTGCAACATGTGCATCATCGGTAATGGTGCGTGTGTCCTAACAGACGATATCATACAAGATAAGGAAAATAACGTATATGTATACCCTAAGATGAGAATAATATGACCATAACAGGAAAAGGAAATTGTAAACGCAACAGTATATAGTACATAATGACGTATGAACCATACAGTTGTAATTTAGAATAGTACGAATCGTTGTTTTTAGAAAAATAGGGGCTACTGTGTTTTTGTGAAAAAGATATCGTTTGAAAATCCGTAGCGTCCCTTGAGATTATCATTTAAAATGCATAACGATTCGTTTGTTTTGAAAATAGGTATGGCTTTAAAGATATCCTAATATTTACTTAAGTGATTAGAAAACAATAATTTTCCGAGTCAATACATCCATAAGTTGGCGATCCAGCCTCATAGTATCACATATGGTATAATCCATTGTAAGTCATCCTTGATTCAAGAGTGCGGATCAATCATCCGGTATATCATATCATGTACGGTATAATTCATCTTACGGTATCTTCAAAATAGAAGTACGGATCTATGGTCACGTACATCATATCATATCATATCATCTAGTCACATATCGTCACATGTTATATCATCCCGTGTCGTAACATGAATATATATATATATATATCACCTAATTTTCATATAATATATCATATCATGTTATGCCATTTCATATCATATCGTATAACTTAGATCGTGACATCATGTCCGATTACATTGACTCGTATCATAGCAACAAGTCATATCCTCATCTCGTGATGTTATATCGAAATTATCCTCAACTTACATGTACACCCCCTATATATATATACATCTGTGTGTGTAACGTCATATATACCAAAGGCTCAAGGCTAAGAGGATAAGAACTAAGGGTATTTCTTCCTACGAGTAAGCTTACTATAGCCTATAGTCTCCTAAAACCCTATTAGCTAAGTATGCATACCTAATATTTGTATATAAAGCTGTATAATTAGTACCCTAATACTACGGTTGCGGGGATGCTGTATGCCATCCATCCGACTTCCCCCGAAGATATACATTTACTCACCTACTACCCTTGCTCTAGCCGAAGTCGATGAACGCCTTGCGCTCCTTCATCGTCCCGGAGGTCTACGCGAAGATACTTACAATTCAATGCATATCATAATGGAATCAAAACCGAATCTGAAAACCGGTATGGCACGCGAAGCGCACATAGGTTAGAACCTATGGTCCACGTATGCAAGAATAACCAAACAACTCCCGACGTTGATGTACAAATGTCAAACGACTGAGTCAAAACCTAAATATCAAAAACTTAGTTTTCAAAAGTCGCAAAACGAAATCAGCAATTTAGTAAAATACTCCCAGATTTTACCTCAGATGAAATTAGAATATTTCTCATATAAGGTAGGCCTAGATATCAAATGTTTGAGCTATGGACCAAAAACCAAACCCAAATTCCTTGATCAAGCTGCAATTTGCGGCCATTTGGATTATTTTAGCGGCCAAGTTTGGGAGTTGGGGGCTCAAGTTTCTAGGGTATATTCCTAACAGTCTGCACATCTTTTTGTATATGCAAAATATTTTTCAGAGTCCTCGAGTCAGAGCAGATCTATTTGATCATCACAATTCAACAAAAACCCGATATCGGAAAATTCCAAGTTCTTTTTGAAACTTCTAAACTCAAGTTGGTCAAGGATTCTATCATTAATAGGGTTATGGTCACTAACTAAGCCTTAATTATATCACCACAAGTCATAACATCCAGCAAAGATCATCCTAGAACTTTCCAAGTTCACAAAATTTAAACCTCTTAACTCTAAACTAACACTTGATCTTAGGAAACTTTAAAACTTGGTGAAAGGTGAAGATTTTACCTTAAGGAGTAACTCTAGAAAATTCTAAGATGGCCAAAGTGCTCAAATCTCCAACTTGCTTCCACCATGGGGTGTAGAATGAGATTGTGGACATTTTTTGTGAAGGTTTAAAGGGGTTTTGGGTTGATTTGGGAGGTGTTTGTGGCGTGGTAGTGAGGGTGGTGGAGGAAGAGGAGAAAGAAGAAGATGAATGAGATGAAGAAACAAGAAGAGAATGATGCAAAGCAATAGTTAATACAACCATATCTCTCCATCTCTCTCACTCTCTCTCATCACTATACCCTTATGTCCCCCATCATTATAATATCTTTTCTTTTTTCCCTTTTCTCATTTTTTCTTTTCTTTTCTTTTTTCTTTTTATATAAAAACATAAACCAAATGTCACAAATGAATGGTTACAATTCATGACACATAAAGATGATTTTTATCAAAATAAATTGGTTTAATGAGTAATTAATAACCTACTAATCAAGTTTAATATAAACTTGTATATAAGTAATTGTTTACTACTTTATAAAATGCCCAAATCAAATAAATGTCTTCGTAATTAATAATTCATATTAATTTCCAAATATTTTCCAAAATATAGGTATATAATTATACCGTCCTACGAAAACTCAAATCCATACTCGTATAATTTTCGTGAAATTCATTATTTTATTATTTAAATTCCAAAAATATTATTTTATATTTTCTGAAATATTAAAATTTTCCCCTCTTAAATAAATTCAGTCCCCAAATTTAAATTTGAACCCCTAAATATTAAAACATTTCAGTAAATCAGATCAACCAACGAGGCTCCGAAATCATAGAATACCAAGAAACAACACAGCGCAACGCGTGCGCATGAATACGGGTGCAAAACTCAAAAATCGAAACTCTGTTAAGCGTCATGCTAATCATAGAAGCTATGATGCATATGCAAGTTTCAAAATCTACTGTTTAAATAGAGTATCATATACTTAAGATTATAATACGTATATAGTACGCATCCTTGTAAAACCGTCTAAAAAGCTGAATAAAAATACATGCAAAAATCCTTTTCAAATCGCCGTGCGTGCGTATATCACGGTACAAGTAGCGGATGCTCATTTTGTAAAGAAATAGATATATGTCTTATATATGTTTTGCTCAAGACATATGTCCCGCCTTTTGAAAAATATCTCAGGAGGTTTTCCTTGTAAAATTTCGTGTCACTCATGGACACGTAGGAAAATAGTGAGACTATAGTTCCTTTTGAAAACCTCTTCGGTAAATTCCGATGCATGCAAAAATACTCAGGTACTATTCTCATATCAGTTCTGCTCGGCTACTATATAATATAGTATGTATATCATAGAAGCATGATGCTCGAAAGAAGAAATCCATCTTAATAGGCGCATATGGAAATACCACGTGCATCTGGTGCTCACGGAAATCAAAGCAAATCCAAGTTCCACGAATGTGCATGAAAGCAAAAACCGCGTGCAACAGGTGTGCACGAAAGTATCTGTCAAGTGCAACGGGTGTGTATGTCACGACCCGTAATTTAGCACGTGACCGGCACTTAAATTACGCAACGTCTAAAGGCGTAACGTAATTCAAGTAAGCCGAAATCCTGAAAATCTAAACCTTTTTACGGAAAATAGTGGGGGTGTAGTTTTTGAAATAAAGGTATAATGAAATAAAATTTATTTATAAATGCATAACTAAAGATATAAAGAAATGCAAGTAGAATGTACTAAAGTTGAGAATATTTTTTTCGTCTTTAAAATTTTGGGCAACACCTCCCTTGTATATTTTGAACCAAAACCACATATACATAACAATATAAAAGGCATCCCCAAGTGGGAGCTAGCTCTTCACCAAATGGTGGAATCACAACCACGCAAGCAATGTATACGACGCCCAACGGCGAAGATCAACACAAATGAATAATGTGAATAAAGCAAGACATCAAATCCACCAATAGCGAACATATACCCCATCGCTCTAAGTCTCGCAAACACAAGTCTTTCTAAGTCTTACTAAATATACAAATAGTAGTTTCTGATTGATGGAGTTTATCTAGATACAATAGGAAATAATAAATACAAGAGTGGGCATGATCCAATGTGTCCCACCTACCATAGCAAAACCCCGAATGCAAGCTGTGTGCCAGCGATACCACTACTGATCCCAAGCGGTCAAACCTGCAAGAACTATGGCACAACGGGGGTGAGTTGCCAACCCGTGAGTAGAAAACATCAGCAGGTAGAAATCGAATAAAACAACAATTTCCTAGGTCACTATATCAAGAAGGTAATACTTTGATATCTAGGGTGACCATGTATGCATATATGTCAACAATGTAATCAATGCCGATGACATATACAAATAAACATCTGAATCGTATGCCTATATGTAGGTGGATATCATCCACGTGTCCACCAATGACACAATCAACATCATGAAATTTGAGTGTCCAACATCGACACTCGCAACATCATGAAAGCATATGCATGTATGTATGAGGATATTAACCAACGTGTGTCCATCAACGACACATCAAAATCATAGAACCTGAGTGCCCAACACGGACACTCGAAACATCATGAAACCCATGTCCAGTATCGACACGTAAATCCTCATATCTCGGGCTCCGTCAGTCCGGATCGGCCCATGGGCTCCATCAGTCCAGATCGGCCATTCCATCTCACAACTTCGGTCGGTATTCTCTGGATAACCGCCGGGTCCAAACTATCACCGGTAGGTAGTAGTCTCTCTGCCGGGCTCATCGTCTACTGCACAACATACCTTTCTTGCCCCGGGGTACCATACCGGGTCCACCATGTACCCGCAAACGGATCGTCCATCTCCTTGAATTAGGTTTTTAAAACCAATCTCAGAACCGAGAAAACTCATGGTGGACGTCTCGAAATATCATATCAAGAGAAACCGGGTTTTTAAAACAATATATAACTTCATTTGAAATATAACCACGGTTCTCAAATCCAGAATCTCATGAAAACAGCATCTCAATGTGTATAATCATAAAGCATGATGTATGCAAACATAGAACAGAAATGTGAGCATAGCAAGTATATCATGCAACATAGTATAGTGATGTGAGCATAGCTAGTATATCATGCCAACAAGTCATGTGACAGTACTGGACAATTAAGAGTAATAGCATGATATAGAACTTTACTGTATAAGTGACATAGCAATTACCGACGATGAAAGTGTGTAAGCCGACAAATTTGTGTAAGTGTAACATACGCATCATCGATAATTGTGCAAGTGTATTAGCACAGGTATATGTAATGCAATAAGAATATCATAAACGTAGCAGAAGGTAAATCGTAAGCGCAATGTTATAAGGTATACGTACCTAATCTAATATTTACATAAAGGCTAAACTAAGCAGTGTAGACAGGGATTTACAATATCTATAACATATCCTAGTCGATGAATCTATCAATCGGCAATCCAGACTCATAGCATCATGTACGGTATAATCTATCGTACGGTATCCTCGAGTCAAGGGTATGAACCAACATCCGGTAAAACTCATCGCGTACAGTAATCCATCGTACAGCGGCATTAAACAAATAGGGATTCTATCGACCTATACAACAATGAGAGCACGGATCTAAAGTCTCGTACGACATATCACTCATTATTCTCATAAATATATTTATATACATATCTCTCAAGTCACATCCGTATCAATCTCATATCATGTCTTGGCAAAAGTATCTATATTCTTATATCACCTCGCATCTGTATATCGACATAACAAGCCAAGTCATCTTATTTCATCACATTCTCTTTTCATCACATCAATATCTCACATCAAGTAATCTTATATATATTTATCTTGTTTTACCGATCTCATAACACATCTATCTCAACATCATCATATTCATCGATCTCATGTCATATCTTGGTATATGTATTCAATCATTCATATCATCTCCAACTAACATTTTGATCATATCCATAGTTTCCTAGTATAGGTTTCTCCGACTATATTCTATATATATCGGTTTTCATTTTATAATTGCGGGGGTGCTATATGCCATCCACCCGACTTCCCCCGTAGATATAAATCTACTCACCTGAAAAACACCTCGCTAAGCCGAAGTCGATGTGCTTCGTCGTCTCGGAAGTCCACGCGAGATACCTACAATCAATACACAATCGCGATTCTATTATAACCAATATCCGAAAATCGATAAGGCACACGGATTGCTCATAGGTTAGAACCAATAGCTTACGCATGTAAGAACTACCAAACAATCTTCGTTGTTGATGTACAAACGTTTAACAACCAAATCAAATTCAAATCTCAAAACCAGGAATTCAAATATCGGAAAACTTTGCCAAAACACTCACAAACAGCTCCCAGATTTTATCTCAGGTTAATTGGGAGTAAACAAGAAAGTACAGGGGATATGTTATAAGGAAATTGAGCTACAGGCAAAACCCAAACACCATAGCAAGAAGGGGATCCGGCGAGATGGCCTAAAAATCCGGCGTCACCGGCCATACAGAGGAGATTTGGGTTCATATTTTTGTGGTGGTCTTCTAGTGGTTAATCTAGGTTAATGTAGTTGTTTGTTTTTCTTATACACATCTCAGGTTGCTCCAGATTCCCTGTAGGCCAACAAAATTTCACAAAACCGACACGGGGTAAATCTTAAGTTCGTGTATCGGGTTCTGATCTCTGTTCTTGGCTAGTAAAACATCACTAAGGGTTTGCAAACACTCACTACACCTCAATTTACCAATTACAAGTCAAGTTTCCCACTAAATCTCAACTTGGAAATTTCTAAGATCACAAATCCACACTTAATCAAATTCTAAACTAAACTAGAAATCTAAGAAACTAATTACAAGGTGGGAAGTGGAGTTATACCTCATGGACGCAACTTAAGAAAAACCCTAGATGCCCAAAGTCTCCAAAATCCAAACTTGGTTGGTCTATAGGGTTTAGGAAGAGGTGGGGATCATTTTTAATGAAGACGGTGTGATGTTTTGGTGATGATTTAGGGTGGTTGCCATAGGATAGAGGAGGTGGAGGAAGAGATAAAGAAGGAGATGATGAAGGAAAATAATAGATGAAGGAAAATGAATGAGGGAGAAAAGGTCAAGTGTAGGAGCCATGTTGCTGCTGCTCTCTCTCTCCCCCCCTCTCTCATGCCCATGCTTATTATTCTATTTTCCCATACTTTCTCTTTTCTATTTTATTTTCTCTTTTAATACCAAATATCAACAAAAAAATAAAACAATATGTAACCAAATTGCAACATGACATGGTGCACTTGCCATGGTTAATTAAAAATACGGATTTGGCATAATCGTGATTAGTAGTGCACTAATCGAGTTTAATTTAAACTTGCATATAATTAATTATAAAAATGCCTAAATCCGATAAATATATTTTTAAATGAATAAATCATTTTAATCTCCAATTATTTCCAAAATATTGGTATATATTTATACCATTTTACGAAAACCCCAAATTCGTAAATCGAATAGTTCTCGCGAAATATATTATTTTAATATTAAATTCCAAAAATAATATTTTATATTTCTGAAATGTTACAATCTTCCCCCCTTAAATAAATTCGGTCCCCGAATTTAAATTTACACCCGCAATTACTAAAACATTTCAATAATCTTGTTCAAATCAACGGGGCTCCGAAATCACGGAATATACAGAAATACCACAGCGCATCAGGTGCGCACGAAAACGAGTGTGAAACTCAAAATCAAACTCTTTCAAGCGTAACGCAATCACTGGAGTTATAAAGGAGATGCAAATCTCGAAATCTAATGCCATTCTCAAATATGCTGTACTCCAAAATCATAATACGTAAATAGTATGCATCGTGCTAAAACCCTTCTAAAAACTGAGTAAATCACATGCAAAATCTTTTCTGAAGTGCCATGCGATGCGCAGCTCACGGCACAAGTGGCGGACGATCATTTGTAAAGTAGTAAATATATACTTATATATGTTTTGCTCGAATTATACATCCCGCCTTTTTGAAATATCCCAGAAGGTTCTCTTTGTAAAATTTCGTGTCATTCACGGACACGTAGGAAATAGCGAGACTATAGCTCATTTTTGAAAACGTCTTAGTTGTAAGTCGATGTACAACACCCCAATACTTGTGGGGAGGCGGAATTTTCAAAAACGAACTTGTTTAGTGAACAAACATCGACTAACCGCTTGAATCGAAGCTAAACGATAACTAACCAAACACATAGTTGTTCTAAACTACTATGCTTAGGGATTATACCTATCGAACCAAGTCCTTCGGCTTTACGATCTCTTCGTCCTCCTCGGCCTTCTCGATGTAGTAGATGATCCACCCGAGAGCAAAACTCCAAGCTTAGCCTCTAAACTTAAGGCAACTAACCTTCTTGGATTGCTAATCAAAGAAGATAGATGAGATAGAGTGAGGGTTATGGATTGTTTAGTCTAACTAATCCTTGTTCTCAACACATGAGAGGTGAGGATTAGGGTTTGAAGAGAGTGAGCTTGAGGAGAGAGAATGTGAATGATATTATCAAGTGAGAATAGTAAGTTATCATAATATATATGAAACTTTAAAATTCATCAATAAAAGAAAAACAAATGATGAATAATCAAGTTTCATAAATATCTAATGGTGATTCATAACCATGACTCATTAATCATTTATTGTGCATTAATGATGTGGATGAATCACTCTCATGACTCACTAAACTCATTCAATGCAAATGACACCTAAACCTCCTTAGTCACCATCTTCTAGAAGCTTCTCGCACAATTACGAGAACGTCCCTCCAATCCGCAAAAATACGGAAAAACTTTAGACTGTATAAATCCAATAACCGGATACCAGTAACTGGCTTAAACCAAAGCCGACTGGTAAAAACTGTCCGAAAGTCGTACGTGCGTAAACACACGTATGCGTCCGAACCCTTTGTCGTAAAACCATACGACCTCTATATCGTTTCGTCTGGAGTAGGAAACTCTCTGTGTGGGACTCTAGAGACTCGACTACTACGCTGGCAGTGGGTTTAACCACAGACCGCAAGCGGCATTAGCTGTACGTAACGGTTCCCAGGTAGTTGTCGATAAGAAGGCCGATGAGGAAACCCATCCGAACTCCTACTGAGCCTGCTGTGACAATCTCCATACAGTCCGGTCCGTTCGTCTTAGACTATCGCATATCGGGCCTAGGGGGCGGCAAGCGTCAGTCCCCTAATAGCGGTATAAGTCGTGTCGGAGCGAAGCCCATTACACCCTGAGAAACTACTGGAACCTACCAGCAAATCTCGCTTGCCCTGGCCAGGGACTTTGCGTAATGGCTCTCTGACACAGCGCGATATCAACTCCCAATACCGGGAGAGACGAATCCTGTCTAACCGCCACTGCCTCCAAGTGCTCGGGACTGCACCCAACTGCTACCTGTTTGCACGACTCCTTTGAGCCGTAGTAGGGTAGCAATCTAAGAACAGTGGGACACACTCGAGGCGAAGTAGCAGTGTCAAGTCTGCGGACTATGCTGTACTCATGTCACTTGGGAACTGTTCACTGACGACTGGTATAAAACCAACCAACAGTTCCCTGTGAGTCCTGTCCGGTGTAGCCGTAACCTAACGAGCACCTGCATACTATCTCCAGTACGACGTACTGACGGCTGTGGGACAGACCATCTCCCCAACTGGGATGAGAAGCGTACACGCTAGTCTACTCCGGAGTATCGATGCTCTGTCTCGATAATCCAACGACCAGGGACCTGAATAAGGATGTGCTTGTAGACTACCCAGCCCCCACTAGTGTGACTGCCATCACAACGCTGGTAGACAAGCAAGATCCTAAGAGCTCTATCAATACGTACACTCACATATTAAGATAGAAAAACCAAGTAGCATACTACCATGTTTAGCAAGACTGTTATATACATGTGAATATCCCAAGCTTCCATTAAGTAATATACAAACTAGTATGATACAGTAATGGCCTTCTAGGGCATAAACACTAACAATCTCCCACTTGCACTAGGGCCATATACTGGCATATCGTAGACCGATGATCTCGAGTAGCCTCTCGAACTGAATCTGAGGTAGGGCCTTCGTGAATGGATCAGCAATGTTCTCTTCAGAAGCAACTCTCCGAACCTCGATCTCCTGACGATCAATGATCTCCCTGATCAGGTGATACCGCCTTAAGATGTGTCTGGACTTCTGATGGGACCTTGGTTCCTTCGCTAAAGCTATAGCTCCGTTGTTGTCGCAATACAGAGGTATTGGATCAACAATGGTAGGAACCACCTGAAGTTCTGTTAGGAACTTCTTCATCCAGACTGCTTCTTTTGCGGCATCGCAAGCAGCTATATACTCCGCTTCCATCGTTGAGTCAGCAACGGTGTCCTGCTTGGAGCTCTTCCAGCACACCGCCCCTCCATTGAGGGTAAAGACATAACCCGACATGGACTTGGAATCGTCCTTATCACTCTGAAAGCCGGAATCAGCAAAGGCCTCCAACCTGAGGTCTTTTCCGCCGTAAACCAAGAACATCTCCTTAGTCCTTCTCAGGTACTTGAGAATGTTCTTTACTGCTATCCAGTGCTTCTCCCCTGGGTCTGACTGATACCGGCTTACCACGCTCAGTGCGTAAGCTACATCTGGTCTGGTGCATAACATCGCATACATTATAGAGCCTACCACAGAAGCGTAGGGTATAATAGACATGCGTTCCCTTTCCAAATCAGTCTTGAGAGACATCTCTTTGGAGAGGGTGATTCCGTGACAAGCCGGTAGATTACCGCGCTTAGAATCTTCCATACTGAATCTTTTCAGTACAGTGTCAATATACCTGGACTGCGAAAGTCCCAACATCCTCTTGGATCTATCACGATAGATCCGGATCCCCAGAATGTAAGAGGCATCACCCAGGTCTTTCATGGAGAACCTGTGTGACAAGAATCCTTTGACAGATTGTAGCATAGGAATGTCATTTCCTATCAATAGAATGTCATCCACGTACAAGACGAGGAATACGACACTTCTGGCTACAACTTTACTATATATGCACGGTTCATCTGGATTTTTGATAAAGTCATATTCTTTGACTGTCTCATCAAAACAGATGTTCCAACTCCGCGATGCCTGCTTTAGTCCATAAATGGACTTAAGCAGCTTGCATACTTTCCCGCTGCTCCCACTCTGATTGAAACCCTCTGGCTGATCCATATAGACGCTCTCTTCTAAATTTCCATTCAGAAAAGCCGTCTTTACGTCCATCTGCCAGATTTCATAATCATGGAAGGCAGCAATAGCAAGAAGGACCCGAATGGATTTGAGCATAGCCACTGGAGAAAAAGTTTCGTCATAGTCCAAACCAGGTCTTTGACGAAAACCCTTTGCAACAAGTCTAGCCTTATAGGTTTTCACCTGTCCATCTACACCAATCTTTTTCTTGAAGATCCATTTGCATCCTATGGGTTTTACCCCATCTGGAGCAAAGTCCAAAGTCCATACTTTGTTGGTGTACATGGACTCCATTTCGGTCCGCATTGCATCTAGCCATCGTACCGAGTCGCCGCTCTGGATGGCCTGCTGGAAGTCAGTAGGTTCATCATCATCTATGATGCAATCCTCTCTATCCCCATCTATGAGAAAACCGTAGTATCTCTCAGGCGGATGAGACGGCCTACTACTCCTGCGGAGGGGTGCGGGAATGTCCTGTTCTTCTTGAACTCCTGGTTCTACCAAACTTTCAGTAGCAGTTTGTGGTTCTGGAATTTCTTCCAGTTCTATTTCGCTCCCACTTATTTTCTTTTCTAAAAACTGATTTTCCAGAAAATGGGCATTACGAGAAACAAAAACCTTTTGTTCCTCTGCGTAATAGAAATAATATCCCTTGGAGTTCTTTGGATATCCCACAAACATACATTTTACTGATCGTGCTTCGAGCTTGTCCACATGCTGCTTTTTAACAAAAGCTGGACATCCCCAAATCTTCATATGTTGAAGATGGGGTTTCTTCCCAGTCCACATCTGATATGGAGTGGTAGGCACAGTCTTGGTAGGAGCCCTGTTCAAAAGATATGCCGCTGATTCTAGCGCATAACCCCAGAAAGATCGCGGTAACTCAGCATTACTCATCATGGATCGTACCATATCCAATAGGGTTCGATTCCGTCTCTCCGATACACCGTTGTGCTGTGGAGTGTATGGAGGAGTAAGCTGAGAGAGAATTCCTTTCTCTTTTAGGTAACCTAGGAACTCGGCACTTAAGTATTCTCCACCTCGATCAGATCTTAGTGTCTTAATACTTTTGCCGGTTTGGTTTTCTACTTCATTCTTATACTCTTGGAATTTCTCAAAAGCCTCGGATTTATGTTTCATCAGATAAATGAATCCGTATCTTGAGTAATCATCCGTGAAAGTAATGAAATAGGAAAAACCACCTCTTGCATGTGTAGACATCGGACCGCATACATCGCTGTGTATGAGTCCTAAGAGCTCGCTCGCTCTTACTCCTTGTCCAGTAAATGGAGTCTTTGTCATCTTTCCTTTGAGACAGGATTGACAAGTGTCATAAGTTTGATATTCGAACGAGTCCAAATATCCTTCTCTATGCAACTTAGTCAACCTTCTCTCATTGATGTGACCCAGTTTACAATGCCATAAGAAAGCTTTATTTAAATCTGGAGACTTTCTTTTTAGTGTGTTCTGGACATTGAAAATTTGGAGTTGGTTTAAAACATATATACCGTTATTTAGAGTACCGGACCCAATCAAACCATGATTAAGGTGGATGTTAACAACATCTCTTACAAACGTGAAATCATAACCTTTATTTGATAACAAGGAAACTGATATGATATTACACGTTAAGCTTGGTACAAAATAACAGTTATGTAAAACCAAAATGTGTCCACTCGTCAATCCTAGGTGATAATCCCCGACGGACGCAGCTCCCACGCTAGCTCCGTTAGCAACCTTTAGGGTCATATCACCTTCCTTCAGCACTCTACGGTTTCTCAGTGCCTGCAATGAATTGCAAATATGAGATCCTGATCCGGTATCCAATACCCAGGAAGTAGAGTTGATCGACAGACAATTCTCAATTACAAACACACCTGAAGTCGAAGCCACAGCTTGCTTCGGTTCCTGGTTCTTGGCGTTCCACGCCTTGCAATCCTTCTTCCAGTGCCCTTTCCTGTGACAATGGAAGCATTCATCCTGGCCCACTACCGGTACCGCAAACTTTTTCTTTCCCTTCCCTCCCACCTTACTAACACCTCCTCTAGGTCTGGGGACGGCCTTCTTCTTCCTTCCTTTGGCCCTAGCCTTGGACCCGGAAGAAGATGCACCGCCAACAAACATAGTGGGTGTTTCCCTTGCTTTCTGCAAGGTGCCCTCTGCACTCCTTAACATATTCAGGAGTTCCGCAAGTTCAACTTCTTTTCCTTGAAGGTTGAAGTTCAGGATAAACTGGGCGTAGGTGGGAGAAAGGGACTGGAGAATAAGGTCTGTATAGAGCTCATTATCCAAAGTCGTCCTAAGGTCTGCGAGCTCTTCAATATAGCCGATCATCTTTAGGACATGTTCTCCTACTGATGACCCGACAGCCAACCTCGCTCGAAACAAGTTCTTAGAGGTCTCGTATCTTGCTATACGAGATTGCTCTCCATAAAGTTCCTTTGTATGGAGAAATATGCCATCTAGGGTCATATCCTCGTGCCTCCTCTGATGTTCATTGTTCATTGAGGCAAGCACGATGCACTTGGCTTTCGCGCAATCTAAATCCCAGGTTTTGCGGATTTCCTTATCCGCATTGCTGGATTTGGGACCAGGGACAGCAGGTGCCGTAGCGGTGAGGATGTACCCCAATTTGTCATAGGTCAAAGTCATTTTGACATTCCGCAGCCAATCTTTATAGTTTGGCCCTGTCAGTATATTTTTCTCTAAAAGTAACTTAAGTCCAGTCATTTTCAGGGTCGCTGCAATTAGGAGAGAGAGAAGAAAACTCTTTAGCATGATGCTCTTGCAAGTTTAGAGTGGTTTTTAGTTTATCTAAACTGGATGGCTCCTACTGTTTCTCGAATCCTTCCTCAAACCATAAAAGAAGAATTAGCCAGGACTATTCTCACTGTACAATACTTGCTTAACCGTTCAGCCAGGCTGGTGTCGGTACTTCGAGGGAGGTTTTCCAACGCTTTCGCGAAGTTCCTTAATTAAATAACCTCTTTTCTCTGGGGGCGTAACCCCGCTGACACTTTTCTGGACACCTACTTGGTTTATAGCATTGATCGTTAAGTGACGAATATCCTGATAAGTAGCATATACTCACAGTAGGATCGGGATCCAAATATCATCGTATGATAATGTTGAAGGAGTGCTACCAACATTCATCAAACTCCAAATGGTATGCATCTCTTTGCAAATTTCAGTTTCTTTAGAAATTCCCGATATAAGTTTTTGCCCCATGCTCTTATGACCTTGGCTTTGGTCAAAATGTCATAAGTCACATGTCAAGTTCTACCCGTCATTATCTTGTCAATTTGAACCCATCCGTATATACCCCTGACTTTGGTCAAATGGTAATACGACTGTCCCAAACCAACTCATCTATCTTATGCAACAAATGAAAACCCAGTAGCTACCAAACACTATGCCTTGACTTAGGCCAAAATGCATAGCTTGAATACTACTGAATACCCAAATGAAATGACGGAGGGCTACGAATGGTTTTGGCGAAACCGTGAACGTAGTGAACTTGATATAACCGAAGGAACCTGATAGCTTTTAAAAGGAGTGGTTAAGTCTCCGCATTTAAAAATATCTGTTTTAAAATTAACCGAGTGGTTTCTTTTAAATTGTTCCAACGATTTAAACTTTTGGTTTGTTTTTCTTTGCATTATAGATAATGCGTCCCATCATTAACCTATCATTGCAGAAAACAACGAAAATACAACGTCCTCTTATGCCATCCGCATTCGCCGCGGGGTCCCGTCATCACCCGTTAGGTTACTTAACTAACGACAGAGCGGGGGCTGGGCTAGCGCGGGTGTAAAACATAAGTGGCGTCTAAATAGCTATCATATATAGATATTGTACATTCGTCAGACGCAATAATAGGCATTCCAGATCACAGATGAACTTTATTGGATTTGCAAGTAATCCGTGTTTGTTTCGAGCCTGCAACAAAAGATGGATTACACAGTTGTGATGAATAGCCATTACCCCACCCACGACCCCTACGGGTACGGCAAACTACCCGCCCGGCAGTTTGTGCACCCCACCTTGGGTCTGTCCTAGGAGCAAAAACAGTAAAATGAAATAATACAACGGTGGCTACAACCGCAACCTGGATGTGCCCCGCAAAATAATATTACAACAAATTACATTTACATCAAATGAATTAAATAATAACCCATCACATAACCCCGGCTATACATCACAACAGTCCAACACAGTTCATATCCACAAACAGATAAAATCCATTTCAGAAATGTGCAACCCCCAGCCAACTGACATACTAGCAGTTAGGGGAGGTTTACGAACACATTATACAATCACAGATATAATCCAACAAGCAAATACTGTATAATTTCGATCGATTAAACATTTTTAATATTGCTCCAATACTGCTCTGTAAACTTGAAACCTGAGCAAAATTAAAATATTCCAGAAAATCCCAAATATTACAGAGAACCAACACAAGAAAAATGGGTCCCTGGATCGTCAAAACGGCGGCGGAAGCGCGGCGGGTTCTGTGTTAGCCGCCGCGGATCCGCGGCGCCGTAGGCGATTCAGGGGACCAAATTTTTTGTGTGTTCTATTACTGTTATTTTAAGCTTTCTGAACATCCCTGAAAAATTTTTGGACTTCATTTATAAATCGACAAAAACATGATATTTTAGGGTTTTCCGGTTTCGTTTTTTCCGTTCGAAATTCATACAAATTTGCAAAAAAGTTATTTATTGTTTAACGAGGCTCTGATACCACTGTAAGTCGATGTACAACACCCCAATACTTGTGGGGAGGCGGAATTTTCAAAAACGAACTTGTTTAGTGAACAAACATCGACTAACCGCTTGAATCGAAGCTAAACGATAACTAACCAAACACATAGTTGTTCTAAACTACTATGCTTAGGGATTATACCTATCGAACCAAGTCCTTCGGCTTTACGATCTCCTCGTCCTCCTCGGCCTTCTCGATGTAGTAGATGATCCACCCGAGAGCAAAACTCCAAGCTTAGCCTCTAAACTTGAGGCAACTAACCTTCTTGGATTGCTAATCAAAAAAGATAGATGAGATAGAGTGAGGGTTATGGATTGTTTAGTCTAACTAATCCTTGTTCTCAACACATGAGAGGTGAGGATTAGGGTTTGAAGAGAGTGAGCTTGAGGAGAGAGAATGTGAATGATATTATCAAGTGAGAATAGTAAGTTATCATAATATATATGAAACTTTAAAATTCATCAATAAAAGAAAAACAAATGATGAATAATCAAGTTTCATAAATATCTAATGGTGATTCATAACCATGACTCATTAATCATTTATTGTGCATTAATGATATGGATGAATCACTCTCATGACTCACTAAACTCATTCAATGCAAATGACATCTAAACCTCCTTAGTCACCATCTTCTAGAAGCTTCTCGCACAATTACGAGAACGCCCCTCCAATCCGCAAAAATACGGAAAAACTTTAGACTGTATAAATCCAATAACCGGATATCAGTAACTGGCTTAAACCAAAGCCGACTGGTAAAAACTGTCCGAAAGTCGTACGTGCATAAACACACGTATGCGTCCGAACCCTTTGTCGTAAAACCATACGACCTCTATATCGTTTCGTCTGGAGTAGGAAACTCTCTGTGTGGGACTCTAGAGACTCGACTACTATGCTGGCAGTGGGTTTAACCACAGACCGCAAGCGGCACTAGCTGTACGTAACGGTCCCCAGGTAGTTGTCGATAAGAAGGCCGATGAGGAAACCCATCCGAACTCCTACTGAGCCTGCTGTGACAATCTCCATACAGTCCGGTCCGTTCGTCTTAGACTATCGCATATCGGGCCTAGGGGGGCGGCAAGCGTCAGTCCCCTAATAGCGGTATAAGTCGTGTCGGAGCGAAGCCCATTACACCCTGAGAAACTACTGGAACCTACCAGCAAATCTCGCTTGCCCTGGCCAGGGACTTTGCGTAATGGCTCTCTGACACAGCGCGATATCAACTCCCAATACCGGGAGAGACGAATCCTGTCTAACCGCCACTGCCTCCAAGTGCTCAGGACTGCACCCAACTGCTACCTGTTTGCACGACTCCTTTGAGCCGTAGTAGGGTAGCAATCTAAGAACAGTGGGACACACTCGAGGCGAAGTAGCAGTGTCAAGTCTGCGGATATGCTGTACTCATGTCACCTGGGAACTGTTCACTGACGACTGGTATAAAACCAACCAACAGTTCCCTGTGAGTCCTGTCCGGTGTACCCGTAACCTAACGAGCACCTGCATACTATCTCCAGTACGACGTACTGACGGCTGTGGGACAGACCATCTCCCCAACTGGGATGAGAAGCGTACACGCTAGTCTACTCCGGAGTATCGATGCTCTGTCTCGATAATCCAACGACCAGGGACCTGAATAAGGATGTGCTTGTAGACTACCCAGCCCCCACTAGTGTGACTGCCATCACAACGCTGGTAGACAAGCAAGATCCTAAGAGCTCTATCAATACGTACACTCACATATTAAGATAGAAAAACCAAGTAGCATACTACCATGTTTAGCAAGACTGTTATATACATATGAATATCCCAAGCTTCCATTAAGTAATATACAAACTAGTATGATACAGTAATGGCCTTCTAGGGCATAAACACTAACATTAGTAAACTTTTGATGCATGCAAAAGTACTCAGGCACTGTTCCCAGATCAGTCCTGTTCGGTTACTATATATATAGTACTCAACATCAAAATATAATGCTCAAGAGCAAAAAATCAGCCTCAAAAGGCGTATCCAATCATCACGTACGGCTGGTGCGTATGGAAATCAAGGCCCAATAGAAGTGCCACGAATATGCACAAAAGCCAAACTAGGTGCAACGGGTGTGCACGAGAGCATCTGTCAAATGCAACTGGTGTGCATGACAACAACATCAAGTGCATCTAGAGTGCACGAAAATCTCAACCCAGTGCAACTAACCTGCACGAATGAAAATCTCAATCAAGTGCAATAAAATCTAGATCAAGTGCATCCAACATGCATGAATAAAATCTTGATCAAGTGCATCCAACATGCACGAATAAAATCTAGATCAAGTGCATCCAACATGCACAAATAAAATCTAAATCAAGCGGGTCAGGTCCGTATAAAATATCTAGTGCAGTAGCATGCACGATAACGAACGTCAAGTGTAAACGCGCACAAAAAACATAAATCTGATGAAACAAATGCTCAAAGATATAAATCGGGTGCAACAAATGTACGGAGTATAATCTAGTGCAACCAATCTACGAAATACCAATCTGGTGTAACAAATGCACGAAATACCATCAATATCTCAAATGCTCACAAAAACAACACCGAGTGTACCAAGGCGTATAAAATCATAAACGTGTGCAACCGCGTGCACAAAACATGTATCAATGCACTGCAAGCACATGTGAGCTATACCGAGTGCAAAAATCAAATAGAGTGCGTACCACATGCACAAAATCTCGTCGACAGTATCGAAATCCACGGAATCATAAATACGTGTAGTCAAGGCACAAAATCAATATCAAGTGAAACTGATATGCACAAATCACAAACGAAATGTAGAGGTGTATAAACATAAATCAAGTGCAATAACCGTGCACAAAATGAAATCTCCAGTAGGTGCAACTATGGTGCACAAAAAAAATATCATGAAACTCAACCATCGAAACTCAATTCCAAGAGATAAAAGTGTGATACTCGAATCACAAAACACAAATCGCAATTAATGACATTGAGGTACATCTCCTTCAATGTCGAAAGATGCCGGTGCGCCCAAAGTTGGCAGAGCAAGATCATCTACTTGCCTCCTGCTCACGGTCTGGCGTCCTCGGTCTCTGGGTCCTCGTTTACTCTCTGAATTACCAATCTCGAAATCCTTCTGCTCGTTGGCCCGTGTAATAACGGAACAGTTCCGTTCTGGCACTCCGTTGATCCCTTCTTGGCCAATTAACGCGACCATTCGCAAAACAGCACCTTACTGACGGTGGCATCTGGCCCTCTGAATATGCGCGAAACGACTGACTCTAAGTGCAAATCTTTATCGCTGCAGTGTCCTGAAAAGAACCTGCTCATGGTTTCTTCTGATCTCACCTATGCCAAACTATACGGAGGTTTGCACTCTTGCTTAACTCTTTTCTCATAACCGGACAGCTGTGTCCTCGGCACAGCTTTCATTTGAAATTTGGCTATATCTAACGCCTCTGTACACATATCAATCCTCTGGCATCAACGGAGCGTAACAACCACTCGCTAATATCTCGCACGAACCTTTTGTCCACTCGCCTTTATTATCGTCCGCATCGACGTCACGTCTCGCTGTTTGCATACTGCAATTCGTCCTCGGCTACAGTCAATCCGGAGTCTCTCATACGAACTCAAAATTATGAACTCGGTAACTTCACCACTCTGTAGAAGATATCTAGCCGAACACGTCCTCGGGAACCCATCCAAATCATTGGAGGAATACTCTTTATTCATCCGTTCTCGATCAACTCACAACACATCTGGGTGAGGTCCTTCTATCTGAAGCTGATCAACTTACCGATTCCACATAGGAGTATCCAACGAACACGTCCTCTATGGATCGATCTACTTTAGATCTGAGTAAGATTCTCCACACTAGAAATCTTCAACTCAACTGAGCCTGCGTCGGCGCATCAAATCAGACAAATCATCTCAATCGATCAACTCGTGATAGACTAGCTATCTCCTGTCATATCTCTGCCTGAAAGCTCCAGCGGTTTCAGCTCATAAACTATGAAAGCGACATCCCATCAATCTCAGTAACAGCTGGGTCGTCTGTCTGCACGGTAGACAACATCACGACCTCCGGGTAGGCTGTACATCAACAGTCCTCCTAATCTGCCAGCCTCTATCAATGGACCGATCATCCGGTGCAAAACCGAACACTCGCCCCAACGAGAGGTCACAACACAACACTAAACCGATACATTCCTATGTCACCAGAAACCACGATGGTCAGTCCTCGTCCATGACGAGCTTGCCCTGACCGCATCACTAGCAGCAGCTTAATCTGTGCTCAAACTATTTGACAGGAACCTCAAGCATGTATCGATGAAGATAGATCAAAGGAACGAAATGAACCAACAGATCCAAAATGGATACATGATCATAAGGAGGAACGGAATCAATGAGAGTATGATCATTGGAACGAATAGAAGCACAGATCTCAAGAATATACATCCTAAGGTCATTTAAGCGGAGTATCATATCGTAAGTATGCCGCGGAACATACGCACGGTACGTTACTCTACTTGAGTTACCTACTCCATCAATCAGGGTCAACCTAAGTAACGAAAGTTCAGGTCTAATACCCCCGTCAAGTCTAAGTTCCGTAAGGTCAAGCCTAGGTCCCGAAATATATACGCCCTAAACTCCGCATAGTCAAACCCAGAATCAAACCAAGGTTAAACCTAACGCTCTGATACCAACTTTCTCACGACCCATAATTTAGCACGTGACTGGCACTTAAATCATGTAAAGTCTAAAGGCGTAACGTAATTCAAGTAAGCCGAAACCCAGAAAATCTAAACCTTTTTACGGAAAATAGTGGGGGTGCAGTTTTTGAAATAAAGGTATAATGAAATAAAGTTTATCTATAAATGCATAACTAAAGATATAAAGAAATGCAAGTAGAATGTACTAAAGTTGAGAACATTTTTTTCGTCTTTAAAATTTTGGGCAGCACCTCCCTTGTATATTTTGAACCAAAACCACATATACATAACAATATAAAAGACATCCCTAAGTGGGAGCTAGCTCTTCGCCAAATGGCGGAATCACAACCACGCAAGCAATGTATACGACGCCCAACGACGAATATCAACACAAATGAATAATGTGAATAAAGCAAGACATCAAATCCACCAATAGCGAACATATACCCCATCGCTCTAAGTCTCGCAAACACAAGTCTTTCTAAGTCTTACTAAATATACAAATAGTAGTTTCTGATTGATGGAGTTTATCTAGATACAATAGGAAATAATAAATACAAGAGTGGGCACGATCCAATGTGTCCCACCTACCATAGCAAAACACTCGAATGTAAGCTGTGTGCAAGCGATACCGCTACTGATCCCAAACGGTCAAACCTGCAAGAACTGTGGTACAACGGGGGTGAGTTGCCAACTCGTGAGTAGAAAACATCAGCAGGTAGAAATGGAATAAAACAACGATTTCCTAGGTCACTATATCAAGAAGGTAATACTATGATATCTAGGGTGACCATGTATGCATATATGTCAACAATGTAATCAATGCTAATGACATATACAAATAAACATCTGAATCGTATGCCTATATGCAGGTGGATATCATCCACGTGTCTACCAATGACACAATCAACATCATGGAAGCTGAGTGTCCAACATCGACACTCGCAACATCATGAAAGCATATGCATGTATGTACGAGGATATCAACCAACGTGTGTCCATTAACGACATATAAAAATTATAGAACCTGAGTGCCCAACACCGACACTCGAAACATCAGGAAACCCATGTCCAGCATCGACACGTAAATCCTCATATCTCGGGCTCCGTCAGCCTGGATCGGCCCATGGGCTCCATCTCCGGATCGGCCCATATCCATCTCACAACTCCGGTCGGTATCCTCCGGATAACCGCCGGATCCAAACTATCACCGGTAGGTAGTAGTCCCTCTGCCGGGATCATCGTCTACTGCACAATATACCTTTCTTGCCCCGGGGTACCATACCGGGAAACGGATCGTCCATCTCCTCGAATCGGGTTTCTAAAACCAATCTCAGAACCGAGAAAACTCATGGTGGACATCTCGAAATATCATATCAAGAGAAACCGGGTTTTTAAAACAATATATAACTTCATTTGAAATATAACCACGGTTCTCAAATCCAGAATCTCATGAAAACAGCATCTCAATGCGTATAATCATAAAACATGATGTATGCAAACATAGAACAGAAATGTGAGCATATCAAGTATATCATGCAACATAGTATAGTGATGTGAGCATAGCAAGTATATCACGCCAACAAGTCATGTGACAGTACTGGACAATTAAGAGTAATAATATGATATAGAACTTTACTGTGTAAGTGACATAGCAATTACCGATGATGAAAGTGTGTGAGCCGACAAATCTGTGTAAGTGTAACATACGCATCATCGATAATTGTGCAAGTGTACTAGCACAGGTATATGTAATGCAATGAGAATATCATAAACGTAGCAGAAGGTAAATCGTAAGCGCAATGTTATAAGGTATACGTACCTAATCTAATATTTACATAAAGGCTAAACTAAGAAGTGTAGACAGGGATTTACAATATCTATAACATATCCGAATCGATGAATCTATCAATCGGCAATCCAGCCTCATAGCATCACGTATGGTATAATCCATCGTACGACATCCTCGAGTCAAGGGTATGAACCAACATCCGGTAAAACTCATCGCGTACAGTAATCCATCGTACAACGGCATTAAACAAATAGGGATTCTATCGACCTATACAACAATAAGGGCACGGATCTAAAGTCTCGTACGGCATATCACTCATTATTCTCATAAATATATATATACACACACACACACACACACACACATATCTCTCAAGTCACATCCGTATCAATCCCATATCATGTCTTGGCAAAAGTATCTATATTCTCATATCACCTCGCATCCGTATATTGACATAACAAGCCAAGTCATCTTATTTTATCACATTCTCTTTTCATCACATCAATATCTCACATCAAATAATCTTATATATATTTATCTTGTTTTACCGATCTCATAACACATCTATCTCAACGTTATCATATTCATCGATCTCATGTTATATCCTGGTATATGTATTCAATCATTCATATCATCTCCAACTAACATTTTTGATCATATCCATAGTTTCCTAGTATAGGTTTCTCTGACTATATTCTATATATATATCGGTTTCCATTTTATAATTGCGGGGGTGCTATACGCCATCCACCCGACTTCCCCCGTAGATATAAATTTACTCACCTGAAAAACACCTCGCTAAGCCGAAGTCGATGTGCTTCGTCGTCTCGGAAGTCCACACGAGATACCTACAATCAATACACAATCGCAATTCTATTAAAACCAATATCTGAAAACTGATACGGCATACGAATTGCTCATAGGTTAGAACATATAGCTTACGCATGCAAGAACCACCAAACAATCCTCGTTGTTGACGTACAAACGTCTAACAACCAAATCAAATCTCAAAACCAGGAATTCAAATATCGAAAAACTTTGCTAAAACACTCATAAACAGCTCCCAGATTTTATCTCAGGTTAATTGGGACTAAACAAGAAAGTACAAGGGATAGGTTATAAGGAAATTGAGCTACAGTCAAAACCCAAACACCATAGCAAGAAGGGGATCCGGTGAGATGGCCTAAAATTCCGGCGTCGCCGGCCATACAGAGGAGATTTGGGTTGGTATTTTTATGGTGGTCTTCTAGTAGTTAATCTAGGTTAATGTAGTTGTTTGTTTTTCTTATACACATCCCAGGTTGCTCCAGATTCCCTATAGGCCAACAAAATTTCACAAAACTGACACGGGGTAAATCCTAAGTTCGTGTATCGGGTTCTAATCTTTGTTTTTGGCCAGTAAAACATCACTAAGGGTTTGGACACTCACTACACCTCAATTTACCAATTACAAGTCAAGTTTCCCACTAAACCTTAACTTGGAAATTTCTATGATCACAAATCCACATTTAATCAAACTCTAAACTAAACTAGAAATCTAAGAAACTAATTACAAGGTAGGAAGTGGAGTTATACCTCATGGATGCAACTCAAGAAAAACCTTAGATGCCCAAAGTCTCCAAAATCTAAACTTGGTTGGTCCATAGGGTTTAGGAAGAGGTGGGGATCATTTTTAATGAAGGTGGTGTGATGTTTTGGTGATGATTTAGGGTGGTTGCCATGGGGTAGAGGAGGTGGAGGAAGAGATGAAGAAGGAGATGATGAAGGAAAATAATGGATGAAGGAAAATGAATGAGGGAGAAAAGGTCAAGTGTAGAAGCCATGTTGCTCTCTCTCTCTCTCCCTCTCTCTCATGCCCATGCTTATTATTCTATTCTCCCATGCTTTCTCTTTTCTATTTTCTTTTCTCTTTTAAAACCAAATATCAACAAACACAATAAAAATACATGTAACCAAATTGCAATATGACATGGTGCACTAGCCATAGTTAATTAAAAATACGGATTTGGTATAATCGTGATTAGTAGTGCGCTAATCGAGTTTAATTTAAACTTGCATATAATTAATTATAAAAATGCCGAAATCCGATAAATATATTTTTAAATGAATAAATCATTTTAATCTTCAATTATTTCTCAAATATCGGTATATATTTATACCATTTTACGAAAACCCCAAATCCGTAAATCGAATAGTTTTCGCGAAATATATTATTTTAATATTAAATTCCAAAAATAATATTTTATATTTTTGAAATGTTACAGTGTACGACAACAATATCGAGTGCATCTAAAGTGCACAAAAATCTCAACCAAGTGCAACTAATATGCACGAAAAATCTCGATTAAGTGCATCTGGTGTGCACAAAATAGTATCAAGCGCGCCTAATTTGCGCGCGAAATCTAAATCAAGTACGTCAGGTCCACACAAAAGAATCTAGTGCAATGGGGTGCAAGAAAACAATATCAGTTGCACTAGGTGCACGAAAACTCATCAATACATCGAAAGCGCACAAAAACAATATCGAGTGCATAAGTCAAAGTCAAGTACATCCAACATGCACGAAGTCAAAATCGACTGTGTCGGAATACACAGAATCATAAATACGTGCAATAAGTGCACAAAATCGATATCAAGTGCAATGGACATAAACAAAACGTAAATCAAATGTAATGGTGCATAAAACATAAATCAAGTGCAACTACAGTGCATGAAAATATTGTTGCCTATAGTGCCCTCAAGGCAATTATCGTAGTCGTAGGCAGGTGATTATGATGGGATGACCTATACCGGTAGAACAGTCTTATTCGAGATGATAGTATGCTATCTGGTTTGTCTTTATCATTACTATTACATGTTGATAGAGCCCATAGGGTTCTTGCTTGACTACCAGTATTATGATGGAGATCATATATGTGGGAGCTGGGGGTCTATAAGCAAATTCTTAAATGTCCCTAGTCATGAGAGTTTCGAGACTGGGCATCGATACTCTAGTGTAGACTAGTGTATACTGATCGAGATCCCGATGAGGGGCGGTGGTCAGGTCTCACAAGCCATTGGTGTTAGTTTGTTCACCTAAGATAGTATACACGTGCTCATTGGGTTATGAGTATATTGGACGGACTCGCCGGGAATCTGCTAGTTGGTATTATACCTATTGTCAGATAGCAATTCCTATGTGACATGTGTACAGGTTAGTCTGTCGACCTGAGATCGTCATTTGTCTTGTGTGAGTTCCCACTGTGCTTTGATTACTACCCTACCACAGCTCAAAGGAGTCGTGTAAATAGGTTTTAGTTGGGTACAGTCCCGAGCCATATGGAGGCAGTGAGTGGATTGTCAGGGATTCGCCTCTCCCGGTATTGGGGGTTGATGTCACGTTGTGAACGGGTGGCCATCACCAGAAATCCTCGGCCGGGGTAGACGAGAATTACCGATTCAGGATCGATAGTTTCTCAGGTGGTGATGGGTTACATATCGACACGAATTATCGGGTCAGTAGGGGTCCGACTTTATCCACCCTCCAGACTCGTTATGCCATGCTCTTAGACGAACAGACCAGACTGTACGGATATTGTCACTGTCAGGCTCAGTAGGGGTTTGGATGAGTTTGCTCGTCGGCCTTCCTTTCGCTCAATACCTGGGTAGCCGTTACGTACAGCTAGTGCCGCTGACGTGCTTGTGGTTAAACCCACTGCCAGTGTATTGCCTTGTCTTTAGAGTTTCATACAGAGGGTTTTCACGGTTCAGGCGATATGGTGTAGATGACGTATGTTGGTACATACAGGTGTCTGATTAAATATGTGTACAGGTTGCACAGACATTAATCGGACGATTGATAATACTAGCGGCTTAGGATTAAGCCGCATTATTAAATCAGGTTTTGATTTAATAATTTATATATATGTATTTATATATATGTATTCTAGTTTTATTGTTCACTATTCTTTTTCTCTCTTGGCTATTCATATTTTTGATACGAATACGCGTATATGTATTTCGATACGTGTACTGGATAGTATTCCGTATTTACACGGAATTGTTTCTAGAAGATTGGACACCTCATTTGTATGATTTCCTTTTTTAGAAAATCATTTGATTTTGCAAATGAGGTGGAGGGGGTGACATGGCATGAACAATGCTAGGCATGTAGAGAGGTATGGTTTGCATTTGTTTTTTGAAAAATTGAGATGAGATTTTTTTTGGTGTGTGCATGATTGAAAGAGAGAGGGGGGCTGCCATCATTTTTTCATGGCTTGCTCATTTTGATTTTCCTCACTTGCTTCATTACTTGCTCATTCTACTCTCACTTGGAGACTTAGCCATTTTTCTTTAGTTGCTCATGCCACATGTTTCCTCACCTCCTTTTCATCTTCTTGAGTTGCTCTTGGAGCATTTGTGATGAGAGAAAAATTATAGTGACACATTCTTACACTCCACTCTCCATTGCTAGCAACGTTGGAGCGTCGGTTGCCTCGCTTGGCGAGGCTAAAACTTGCGCTGTTTCCCTCAGGTGGATCATCGTAGATGGAGGAAGACCGGCAACCAAATTCGATCTGCGACCACTAGGAGCTTGGGATGAAGGTTGAAGACCGAAGGACACGGATCAAATCGGTATAACCATTCCTAAATTCCTATATATTGCTTGCTAGCATAGGGTTTAGGGTAGATACGGGCATCGGGTCATGGTAGCGTCAGTTTAGAAAATTTTTGTTCTGTATTTGGCCACGGTTTGATGGCCGGGGCGCTGCCGTAACCCAACATGGTATCAGAGCCAAATCGTAAGCCCCTTACTAGCAGTTTTAGACAATTTTAAAGTATAGAAACCGAAACAACTCCAACACTCCGATGTATTCCAGTTTTTGTCGATTTTTCAGAGTCTTTAAATTTTTTTTAAGCAACTGCAGAAGACTACTTTGTGTAAGTCCACGGTAGTGCCCCGGCCGTCAATCCGAGGCCAAACACGGAACAAAAACTTTTATGAACTGGTACTGACGCAGACTTTCACCCGGATCGTGCCATTAACACTAAACTAGCAAACTACAAAATGATAGTATGGCTATACCGATCGATCCGTATCTTTCGGTCTTTAGCCATCATCCCATGCTCCTCGTGGCATCTCCGATCTCGCTCGATCTCCGGTCTCCTCGTCGAGGTGGCACAACGTCAACGAATCTTTATATGGGCTCCCGCCTCTATACCGAGGCAACTCGGACATGAAGTTTGCTAGCCGACATGTCCAAGATTGAAGTAGAGAGAGTGTAGAATATTTTGTCTTAAGGCACCCAATGAATTGAGTGAAGGTAAATGAAGTTGCCATTTTGGAGTTGCGATGAAATGAGCTAAAGGATTTTGCAAAGGAAATTTTCCTCACCCAAAAATTGGGCTCGGCCAACAACCTGCACACCTAGTGCTCGGCCACTAATCAATCAAGAAGGAAAAGAGGGGGTGAGCCAAAGGATTCAAGTGGTGACCATATCCAAAAAATATCAAAACAAATATCCTTAGCAAATATCTTTAAGTTGACAAGAAACATTAAAGCTAAAGATGAGTCACAATATTAACCCATGCCCATCTAGAAGTATTCCAATGACTCACCCAATTGCAACAAAATGCCCACTGCCCATCATGGTTCGAAATTTGCAAGAAAAGGAAATGAATGAAATTTGGCCACAAAAGATACACATACATTAATCATTAATTAAACATTAAAACTAATGTTTAATCAAGTGAAGAAAAACTGGTAACTTCAAAAGTAATCCCGTAAGGAATTACAGGATTACCCCACAACTGTATATACATATCCGCATTTGTATTCCCACTGAATACGAATGCAATGAGACAAAAATATTCCAACACAATATAATACTAGGATCCGGCTTAAACCAAAGCAACTAATATTATCCGTCCGAAACATGACACGTGCAAAAGTGCACATGTATGTTCGAACCCTACCATAAAACCATACGGCCTCTACAACGTTTCGCCCGAACTTGGGAAACTCTCTGTGGGGGACTCTAAAGACTCGTCAATACTCTGGCAGTGGGTTTAACCACAAGCACGTCAGTGGTACTAGCTGTACGTAACGGCTGCCCATGTATTGAGTAAAAGGGAGGCTGATGAGCGAACTCATCCTGGAACCATACTGATCCTATCAGTGACAATATCCGTACAGTCCGGTCCGTTTGTTTATGAGCATCGCATATTGGGCCTAGGGGGCTGGTAACGTCAGACACCAAAAACGGTATAAGTCGTGTCGGAGTGTAGCCCAGAACACCCTGAGATACTACTGGAATGCCTACCAGTAAATCTCCTGCCTCGGCCGAGGACTTTGTGTAATGGCTCTTTTAGACACAGCACGATCTCACCCCCAATACTGGGAGAGACGAAACCCCTGCTGATCCGCTCACTGCCTCTATGTGGCTCGGGACTGTCCCCAACTAAAATCTGTTTGCACGACTCCTTTGAGCCGTGGTAGGGTAATAATCAAAGCACAGTGGGAACTCACACGAGACAAATGACGATCTCAGGTCGATGAACTAACCTGTACACATGTCACCAGGGAACTGCTATCTGATGCTAGGTACAATACCAACTAGCAGGTTCCTGGCGAGTCCTGTCCGGTGCACTCATAACCCAATGAGCACCTGTATACATCGTAGGTGAACTAACTGACACCAATGGCTTGTGAGACCGGCCACCGCCCTTCGTCGGGGTCTCGACTGTATACACTAGTCTAGTAATGGAGTATCGATGCCCAGTCTCGAAACTCCCACGACTAGGGGCCATTTTTAAGGATGTGCTTATGGACTACCCAACTCTCACGTATATGATCGCCATCATACTGCTGGTAGTCAAGCAAGAATCCTAAGGTCTCTATCAACGTGTAATAGTGATCTGTAATGTCACCTGAAGCTGTACACGATGATAAAGAAAAACCAGATAGCATACTATCATCTTGAGTAAGACTGTCCTACCAGTATAGGTCCTCCTTAATCATTGCAATCACGTGCCTGCGATCCAATAATTGACTTTAAGGGCACTATACCCAACACTTTGATGACCACTAGAACACATTACAAAAACGAGCCCAAACCGTTGGTTTTGACCCGGCGAGACTTGAGAAAAAACGGGTATGGCCGGTCCAAATTTGGAGTTTGGGCTTGGGTTTTTTGGTGTGCTCTAGTCTCTGGAATATTGGTTTAGTGGTATTGCTTGTTTTCCCTATTTTGAAAATTTTGTTATCTATTATTCAGAGGCAATTCAGGGTGTTTCGAAGTCGATAATTTAACAATGTTTAAATGTTTATCAGTACATGCATTACTATCTGCGACCGTGAATGTCATTCAAGCGGTACAACTCATCTAATTGCTATATGTCCTTTTAGATGAGTTTGCGAACGTGACATTCACGTTGGTGTTCTGTGTTGTGCTGTGATTGTGGTTGGATCGTCGTGGTGGATAGCTTTGGTGCAATGGTAGTACAGTTTAGACTCATTTGTACATTTGATATTGCGGGACGAGCGTCCGACATGAGGACTGCCGTCACTGCCCGTTTGTATATTATTTGTTTGGGGCACGACCGGGTTGAGGTCGATGTCAACCTTGTACATATTATTTTCTTTTCTGTACTAGGATTACCCGCGGTGGAGTGCACGAATAGCCGGGTTCTAGAGGGCAACGGGTCCGCATCTTATGGCGTTGAGACAGAGGGGACCTTACTCTAGAATTGGCAGGCTATTCACCGCACTCGTAGGGGGTATAGGTTAACCCACAGAGGGGTGCCCAAGTTACCGGATTCCATGAAGTGCTGGGTAGCCCATTCATGTTGTTGATTAGGGTTGCCTCGCTTCTAGAATTGGCGGGTAACTTGCCACACTCGTAGGGGTCTAGGTTTTCATTACACAGGCTATCCACACGAAAGGGAACGTCGGGTCTCATTTGCGGCTCAAATGAAATCCGGGTTCCAAGATTATCCACCATTCTGTGTTGCTTCTGTGATGTTGCTTTATATCATACATGGGAAGATTGTTATATATATTTATATATATACTGGTAGATGTTGTATATGTTTTGCACCCGCACTAGTCCAGTCCCCGCTCTGTCGTTAGTTAAGTAACCTAACGGGTGATGACGGTACCCAGTGGCGAATGCGGATGGTATATACGTACATCATATATTTTCGTTCTTTTCTGGTGTGATTAATTGATGGGACTGCGTTGATTCTGATCAATGCAAGGAAAACAAACCTATTTGATGTTGTTGGAACCAAGTTTTTTAAAACTGACATTATAGACGTTTTCTTTTACTTTGCAAAGTGGTATTCGGTTATGAATATCCAGCACTTCATTCGACGAGGCAATGGCCGAGATCCCTTCATCGGGAGTGATCCCTTGGGCAAAAGTTTGCGTCAACGTAATAACTTTACTATAATCGATTCTTTTGCTTTCCATCGTGGTATTCAGTTTGGAATATCCTGCACTTCATTTGATAAGGAAAGAGCCGAGATCCCTTCATCGGGAGTGACCTCTTTAGCAAAGGTTTTCGCAACTATATATTTATAAAACCACTTGGATTCCTTCAGCGATATCGAGTTCATTACGTTAAAGGTTTTTCACCAAAAATCAGCCGTAGCCCCCCTTCATTTCAGATGGGTAGCGCTTAATATTCATACTATGTTTGTTGGCCTTCGTCAAGGCATAGTGTATGGTAGCTATGTGTTACTTTTCTGTTGCATGGATTTGTATTAATCTAGGATAGTCGTACAACTTTGTTTGTCTTCGTCAAGGGCGAGTACGGGTGGGTTTAGATTAATCTGGACAATGATGGGTAGAACTTGACATGCGACTTATGATTTGTTGGCCTTCGTCAAGGTCATAAGAGCATGGGGCAAAAATCCACATCGGGAGTTTCTAAAGAAGTTGAAACTTGCCAGGAATGCGCATACCTCCTGGAGTGTGATAACTTGAGTGGCTTCCATCAAGTTATCATACGATGATAGTTGGATCTCGATTCCCACTGATGAGTAGGATTACTCCTCGGGTGATTTTAGAAGATCCCAACTAATTCTCCTTTTGGTTTGGAGGAGAATTCGAGGAAACAGTGGGAGCCATCCTGATTAGATAAAGTGATTAACCATTCTGATCTAGGTTAGAGTGCACGCCGAGTGTTTCTTTTCTCTCTCTCTGGCAGCGACCATGGTCCGACCCTTGACTAAAACTTATGAACCAAGTTAACCGAATCTTCTTAAAACACTTTGACTTTTGGATTGTCATTTAGTCGCATAACTCATTGCCGCTCCTTCTTTCCCTTTGCATTTCTCCAGAACACTCCATATTAGTACGAAGATCTACATTTATTGGATATATCCATCGTATAGTTACATACGAACTCGAAAGAATTGTTCCAAATTTGAGGATGGATTCTGGTTCTGGAGGGATTGAATAGGATTATTTGGTTGTCTTTTCTCTTTACCTTCTCTTAGGTTGCGAGGGCTCCTGGTATTAGGAGAGTACACCTATTACGCTTATTGGATAGTATTCTTCCAAAACATAGGCAGGTGCCGAACGGTAGGGAAGGAAGAAAACCAATTAGCCTAAGTGTGGTGTACAGAACGTAATAAGTAAAGACAAATAAAGGGATTATAAAGAGGGCAAAGGAAATTACGACTGCTGTCATTTACGACGAAACCACATATAACCCTGCCACTCCTACATCCACTTTGCATTTCTCCGGAACACTCCCTATCACTACGAAGATCCACATTTATTGGATATGCCATTGTATAGTTACATACGAACTTGAAGGAACTTGTTCCAGTTAGAGAATGGTTTCTAATTCAGGAGAAATAGAATAAGGATTTTTCAGTTGTCTTTACCCTTTACCTTCTCTCAGGTTGTGAGGGCTCCTGGTATAAGGAGAGTATACCCAGTACTCTTATTGGATTGTCTTCTTCCAAACCTTAGGCTGGTGCCGAAGGTAAGGAAGGAAGAAAATCAATTAGCCTGAGTGTAGTGTACAGAAGGTAATGAGTAAAGACAAATAAAGGGATTGGAGAGATGGCAGGGAAATATACGGGTACTGTCATGAATCTGGATAGTGGAAGAGGCATTACTAGGAATACTCGGATACCCCTTCGAAACATTTTTCATGTTTCAGTTTTACTATGCAGTGTTAATTGAAAACTATTTTCCCAATTAGATTCTGACTCCAGGGTATGTATTTACCAGATTTGATTCTCGCATCTGTATGGAGTTACAGATTCTGAGTGGGAGTAAGATATTGGGAATTAGGTGATTATATTCTCATTATATCGGAATTCGTTGTAATTGTTGATATTTGAGGAAATCACCTGGGTTTTTGCCGGACGTACGGCAAATATTTGGTTTTGAATATCCGTTGTTATGCACCAATTTCAAACTGATATATTTGTACGTTTATTTTATAAAGTGAGATATAACTTTTGAAATTATGTCTATGACATTTACCTATATCAGTTGATGGTTAGGTAATGTGCATTCAACAGCGGTATAATTCTTCTTAACCATAGTACAGTTTTCAACCTAGGACGCACAGGGTTTGTGTTATTGAACTTAGGGGACTTATACAAAGTGTTGTATGTTGTCCAATGTCCATTGGGACAAAGGGGTTGGTAATCGTACTATATTCTGTTTACTCATGACTTCTCCAGTTCATTGAAATGCAAGGTACAGATATTGAGAAGTTATATGTATAAGAATAAAGTAGAGAACTATTTGTTAGAAGTATCAGGATTCTTCGAGGTAGTCGAAGATGTAGATACTTGTGTTTGGTATTCCGTTGATAGTAATGGTTTTTGAGAACTTGCTTCTCTTTCAGGTTACTCATATATGGAGCACTCCTTGATGAGTAATACTGATATGCCTCATTCCATTTGTTTCATATGCACTGGAGAAAACTGCATGATTTTGAATTTGGTTCCAAATAAATTAGTGCTTTTGTTTCTATATTGGATATATATAGAATTAATTTATATCTTAATGATGTTAAGGTATAGGGAGTTGTCCAGCTGATACATAAAACCAGAATCCGGATAAACTCGAGGCACGTTTCAGTAATGGCAGTTTGTGTGTTATCCCGGACTTTGACGAGGGTTAACTTTCTACCATCAGGAAGATCAATAGTGATATTGTTCTTAACTCACCACAGTTTTAGTAAAATGGATTTTTTCAGAAAACAGAAGTGGGTGTATGGTAGAACTGGAAGTGATTCCAAAACCACAAACGATCACTGAAGATTTAATAGAACCTGAGGATTAAATTGGGGACATTCCAAAAGCCACTCCGCAGATTTGGTGGGTAACCTCAGGCACCCGAGAGGTACTTCAGTCTTCTCAGACACGGTGACATGGAGGTTCTTGTTTACCCAGAATTGCCATTGATACTGTTCTAGACTATAAGACTCGGCAGGAGGATGAGTATAGTGTCGTTCTAAACTAACTTTAGAAGTGCATGTGTATATGAATCTGCCAGAGGGTTGTTGTAGTCAGTGGGAGCAGCGGAAGCATAATGGGCAAGTAGCTTATGTCTATTTATAGACTAAAGCAGGTATAGCGGAAATAGATCATCTATTTTTGATGTGACAGTCATAGGCTTTGACTTCATCAGAATAGGAGATGGATATGGTAAGAAGGTAGTAGGGTGTGATGTTCTGGTATTTGGGATGACATGCACTTTATAGGAAGTGAAATTCCTATACTACGATCGGTTATACTGTGGTTGTCACACAATTGTTTCTCCACATAAGACATGGATATAATATCAGGATTTCTGGTTACTAGATCTATGGTTTTAGATTTAGATTTGGGAAGTGTCCCAATTTGGGTACTTGACACTTTCTAAAGTGTTTTAGAATGTATTACTCCTGGCATGGTGGTGTACCTGCAGGTGATGGAGTCACCCTCTCTAAAGGTGTCTTACAGACTAAAGGGGAGAGCGATATGCATGATTAGCATATCACTTACTTATGCAATTGTGTTAATCATGAAATGTCAAGTACCACACCAGATGTTGTTTTTGCACTAGCTGCAATAAAAGTTATTAATCCAATCCTGGAGAAATGTACGGAAGCAGTTTATGAACATAAATGGATGTTCTAGGGATATGGTAATGACAGCCTCCTTCAGGAGACGGTTATCATTTCAGGTTTCTAAGATAACCTGGATGACAGAGTGGCTGTCTGAGTTATAGTTTTCCCTCTTCTGAAGGACAGTATGTTGGATAGGTGGTCCAAGCGGATACTGAGGAAGGCATGGCGCATGTTACTGATTAAATTCAGTGGATGATACAGCCTAAGAAGTTTGCTGGATTTGGAGTACATTTGTGAACTGGGTTCCATCAGATATCCAGAAAAATTCTAAGACAAGGTATTGCTCATTTCGGGAGATGGTTATTCTCCACGAAGATTGGACACCTCATTTGCATGATTTACTTTTTTAGAAAATTATTTGTTTTTGCAAATGAGGTGGAGGGGGTGACATGGCATGAACAATGCAAGGCATGTAGAGAGGTATGGTTTGCATTTGTTTATCGGAAAATTGAGATGAGATTTTTTTTGGTATGTGCATGATTGAGAGAGAGAGGGGGGCTGCCATCATTTTTTCAAAGCTTGCTCATTTTGATTTTCCTCACTTGCTTCATTACTTGCTCATTCTACTCTCACTTGGAGACTTAGTCATTTTTCTTTAGTTGCTCATGCCACATGTTTCCTCACCTCCTCTTCATCTTCTTGAGTTGCTCTTGGAGCATTTGTGATGAGAGAGAAATTATAGTGACACATGCCTACACCTTCACTCTCCATTTCTAGCAACCTTGGAGGGTCGGTTGCCTCGCTTGGCGAGGCTGAAGCTTGCACCGTTTCCCTCAGGTGGATCATCGTAGATGGAGGAAGACCGGCAACCAAATTCGATTCGCGACCACTAGGAGCTTGGGATGAAGGTTGAAGACCGAAGGACACGGATCAACTTGGTATAACCATTCAGAACTTCCTTTATATTGCTTGCTAGCATAGGGTTTAGGGTAGATCCGGGCATCGGGTCATGGTAGCGTCAGTTTAGAAAATTTTTGTTCCGCATTTGGCCATGGTTTGATGGCTGGGGCGCTGCCGTAACCCAACAAATATCAATCATGAAACTAATCATCAAAACTCAAAGGTCTAAAATGATATGAGCGTGATACTCGGATCACTAAACAAAAATCAAAATAAATGACTTAGATAAACACCTCTTTCTATATCGAAAGGTGCCGGTGCACCAAAGCTGGCAGAGCAAGAATATCTACTTGCCTCCTGCCTATGGTCTGGCGTCCTCTTTCGCTGGGTTCTCTTTTTATATATGGATCACTAATTCCACAATCTCTCAGCTCGATGGTCCGGTTAGGAACAACGACAGAAACAATCCCACTTTGACGCCTCTATGAACATCTCCTGGCCAATTTACATGGCCACTCGTAATGTGGCACGTCAATGATGCAGCCTCTGGCCCTCTGAATATGTGCCATACCACCGATCCTGAGTCCAAATCTTTGTCGCTACGTCCTGAAAAGAACCAGCTATGGTCTCTTCCGATCTCACCTTGGCCGAACTGCCCAAAAGTTGGCATTCTTTACATTAATCTGTTTTTTTGTTCCAGGGCAGCTGCATTCTTATCATGAATTTCCTCTGGAAATATGATCGTATCCAACGCCTACGTATCAAGCTTCTGGTATCAACGGAGAAGAACGACTCATTAAGAGTTCACACGAATCCCTTATCCACTTTCCTTCAATATCGACCAAGTCGGAATCATATCTTGGTAGCTGCGTAGACCGGAATCCATATTTGGCTATAGTCATATCCAGAGTCTCTCGTAAGGACTCGAAACTACGAATTTGGTATTTTCAACACTCTGTGGAAGACAGCTGGACAATTATATCCTCTGGAACTCGTCCAAGTCATTGGAGGAATACGCTTTGCTTGTCCTCTCTTGATCGACTTACACCAGGTCCAAGCAAGACCCTTCGAACCAAAGCTGGCCAACTCGACTGATCTTGCATCGGGGTATTCAATGAACGAAATATCCTAATCACTTTATCCAAGATGGACTAGCGATCTTCTGTCACATCCCTCTATGTAAACTCATGTGGCTTCAGTTTTATAAACTCCGGAGGCGACATCACATCTATCTCAGCAACGGCTGGGTCATCTGTCTGCATAGTAGACAACACATCGATTTTCGGAGTAGGCTGTACATCAACAGTCCTCTCAATCTGGTTGGCCTCAAGCGATGGCCCGATCATCCAGTGCAGATTCCGAACGCTCGTGTCAAACGGGAAATCCTAGTAAAAACAATAAATCAATACTTTCCTACGCCACTGCAATAACGCCCCGGTCAGCACTCATCTCAGATGAGCTCACTCTGACCACATCTCTAGCCGCAGCTCTCTCTGCTCTCGTAGCCATGGTGACAGGATCCGTAAACAAACATCGATGAGGATAGATCATAGGAATGAATAGAATAACGGATCTCAAGAAATGTACATCCTAAGGTCACTTAAGCGGAGCAGCGTATCGTAAGTATGCCGCAGAATATACACACGGTATGTCACTCTACTTGAGTTACCTACTCTATCAACCAAGGTTAACCTACGTAACGAAAGTTCGGGTCTAATACCCCCTCAGTCAAGTCTAAGTTCTGTAAGGTCAAGCCTAGGTTTCGAAATATATATACGCCTTAGACTCTGCATAGTCAAACCTAGACTCGAACCAAGGTTAAACCTAACGCTCTGATACCAAATTTGTCATGACCCGGAATTGGCACGTGACCGGCACTTGAATCACGTGAAGTCTATAGAACCCCACCGTAATCCAAGTAAGCTAAAATCCTAGAAATCTAAACCTTTTTAGGAAAATAGTGGAGGTGCAGTTTTGAAATAATGGTATAAGTAATGTTATATGAAAATATAAGTGAGTTGTATATAATGGTTGAAAACACTTTCGTCATTTGAAATTTGGGCAGCACCTCCTTTGTAAATTTTGATCTAAAACCAATATATAGCAATAATAATAAGCATCCCCAAGCGGGAGCTAACTCATCGCCAATTGGCGGAAACAACCACACGAATACAAATATACGACGCTCAAGGCGAAGATCAAACACAGAAAAAAGTAAAGAAACCAAAACATCATCAAGGAAACCAAAAATAAAGAATAAATACATATTCATGACTCTAGGTCCGAAAGAATATACAATCTGTGATTTCTAAGTCTACCAAATACACATAGTCTAGTTGATGGAGCTTTTAACTAGATACAACTAAAAAATTATACAAATACAAATGGTGGTCATGATCCAAGTGTACCCCACCTACTAAAGCAAATCACCCAGAAGAAGGCGGTGTGCCAACAAGCCGCTACTGAATCCATACGGTCGATCCTGCAAGAAAATTGTGGCACAACGGGATGAGTTGCCAACTTGTGAGTAGAAGACATCATCAGGTAGAAATCGAATGTATGACGATCTCCAAGATCATACAGTAATATAACAATATAATAGTGCTGGGTGGTAATGCGGGTGATCGTATATAAATAAGTATGATAATAATAATATAATCATGCCCACGTCAAA
Organism: Agapanthus africanus; assembly: GCA_030015575.1. NCBI lineage: Eukaryota > Viridiplantae > Streptophyta > Magnoliopsida > Asparagales > Amaryllidaceae > Agapanthus > Agapanthus africanus. The sequence continues at coordinate 468,428,504 of JASDDO010000001.1, forward strand.
ATATGGTACCACGTCATCTGTATCATATATATGTGTATATGTGTGTAACATCCCACATGTGTCCATCATTGACACATCAAATCATCATAAAAACCTGAGTGTCCAGCATCGACACTTGATTGTAGCAGAAACTCGCGTTCCGCTTGTTCTATTTGTTCTACTTACCGTAATCAAGACAGTGTCGCTTTGCAGCTACCCTGTTGAGCACGGGTCGATCCGTAGGAAGATGGTTGCAAAAGTTGACCTTAGCACCACCATAAGGTTCTAGAGGCATCAAGCATACCAAATTCAAATTTTTATTAGGTGCTAAGTTAGACTAACAAGATCATTACTAGATTATTTTGGGTTTGCCTTTGTGATGTGATTAACTCAAGAGAAGAAAAGAGCATACAACCTTTGTAGTTTGAGTCCTTCTCTTCAATAGCTCCAGGTTGAAGTCCACGTGACTCTACTAGGCACCGCTTCGTGTTGAGCGAACCTTCTTCATGATCTTCGCGCCAAAGAAGATCCACCCGAAATCTACAAGCTCAACCTAACCCTTCACTAATCTCATTAGTGAAGGCAACACTCCACATCAAATTGCTAATCTAATGTGTGATGGTGAAGTAGGGGTTTAATTTGCTCACTAGGGTTTTCACAAGTTCAATGATTCACATCACATGTGAGGGTTTGAACTTAGAAGTGAGGTGAAGAAAATTGTAGAGAGCAAGAGGAAGCAAGAGCTCTAGAAATGGTTAAGGCATGAAGAATGAAAATGATGAGAGTAAACTCAAATGGCTCTCTCTCTTTCCTCACCCATTCAAGCATGGAATAAAATTGCAATTCTAAATTGCAACTATACTTGAATAGTGAGTCAAGACTAATATACAAATAATAAAACCCATGCCTTGCCCATTCCACAAATATCTCCATAATTTACACCTCATTTTCCCATTTTCTAAAAATAGAAAAACATGCCATGCTTCATATAATAATATATATTTATATATATTAAATATACATTAATATATATATATATATATATATATATAAAGCAATTAGTGAGCTAATGATATTAGTTAAGATATAATTATATTACATATAATATTTATCACATTATTAAATCAACACTTGATCTAATAATCCGGTTATATCACATATAAACGACTAATATCATTAATCCGAATATCACATTATCAAACCAACACTTGATTCGATAATCCGGTTATATCACATATAACCTGACCGACATCAGATAACTGCCAGATTATAATACAGTATCACATACTCATATTTAATTAGGCCCAAGCACATATCAACATATGTGCCCTACTTCGTTTCACTCGAACCAGGAAACTTCTGTGTGGGACTCTAAAGTCTCGTCAACACGCCAACAGTAGGTGATGATCACATCAATCACCTATAAGCCGTCAGCGGTACTAGCTGGACGTAACGGCTACCCGGGTATTGAGCGATATGAAGATCAACAAGCAAGCTCATCCATACTCTCCATGAAGCCTATTAGTAACACTACCGTACAGTCCGGTCTCTTCGTCTGATATGTCGCATATTATGTCTAGAGGTGGTAAACGTCAGGCCCCAGTAACGTAATAAGTCATGCCGATGTCTGGCCTATAACGGTTTTAGAAACTACTGATAACTCTTATCAGTAAATCTCAGTAGCAGCCCTGGCCAGGGACTTCCAGTTATAGCCAATCGAGTATAGCACAACATCAACCCCCAATACCGGGAGAGACGAAACCCCTCCTATCGCTCATTGCCTCCATGTGACTCGGGACTGTACCCAAAATCTACATATTTGCATGACTCCTTTGAGCCGTGGTAGGGAGGAAATCAAAGCATAGTGGGATCCACACAAGACTCTATGACGATCTCGGGTCTACAGACTAACTTGTACCAGTGTCACTAAAGGACTGCTATCTGACGATAGGAATACTACCATATAGAAGTCCTCGGCAAGTCCCGTTCTGTATACCCATTCTCCAATGAGCACCTGTGTACAATCTTTGATGTCATACACCAATGGTTGTGGGATCAACCATCGCCCTCTAAGGGACAAGAAACGTACCACCAGTCTACACTGGAATATCGATGCCCTGGTCTCGATATTTCCATGACTAGGAACTGATTAAAGGATGTACCCGTGGACCACCCTGGCTCCACTAGTATGATCTCATCATAATCCTGGTAGTCAAGTACATATCCTAAGGGCTTTATCTTCATGTGAGAGCAAGACAGTAAAGAATACCAGTCAACATGTTAAGATAAAAAGTAACCAGAAAACATATTATCATGTCGAGTAAGAAAGTCCTCTATATATATGTCCAAGTATCCACTATAATATACATCATTTGTACAATAATGGCCTTTAGGGCATACATATTCCTAACAATCTCTCACTTGTACTAAGGCCATGTGTTGTAGTATCTCATACCCAACATCCTAAAAAGTATCTCAAACTGTATTTAGGGGAGGGCCTTCGTGAGTGGATCCGCTACGTTATCCTTAATGTCAACTCTCCTGACTTCGATCTCCTGGCGATCTATTATCTCCCTGATCAGGTGATATCGCCTCAGAATATGTCTGGATCTCTGATGGGACCTGGGTTCCTTGGCCAAACCCACAGCTCCATTGTTATCACAATACACAGGTATTGGATGCTCAATGGATGGAACTACACCAAGCTCAGCAATGAACTTCTTCAACCAGACTGCTTTTTTGGCAGCATCGTTGGCAGCGATGTATTCAACCTCCATCGTCGAGTCTGCTACGGTGTTTTGCTTGGAACTTTTCCAACACACCGCCCCTCCGTTGAGGGTAAATACAAAACCCAAGACCGACTTAATGTCGTCCTTATCACTCTGGAAGCTCGAATCGGTAAAGTACTCCACCTGGAGTTCACCATTACCATACACCAAGAACATTTCTTTAGTCCTTCTCAAGTACTTGTTCTTCACAGTTGTCCAGTGGTTTTCTCCCGGATCTGATTGATACCTGCTTACTACACCTAGTGAGTAAGTTACATCCGGTCTGGTGCATAACATCGCATACATGATAGAGCCTACTGTCGAAGCATAGGGTATCTCTTGCATGCGAGCCCTCTCCAAATCAGTCTTGGGAGACATCTCTTTGGAGAGAGTGATTCCTGGACAAGCGGGGTACATTACCATGCTTGGAATCTTCCATACTAAACCTCTTTAGTATGGTGTCTATGTACCTGGATTGGGACAATCCCAAAATCCGTTTAGATCTATCTCTATAGAGCTTTATCCCTAGAATGTAGGAGGCATCACCAAGATCTTTCGTGGAGAACTTGAGTGATAAGAAGAGCTTGATCGAGTGTAGCATAGGAACATCATTTCCTATTAAGAGTATGTCATCCACGTACAATACGGGGAATACCACCTTACTCTCTACAGCCTTCTTATATATACAAGGTTCATCTATATTTTTGATGAAGTCAAACTCTTTGATAACTTCATCAAAACAGATGTTCCAACTCCGCGATGCTTGCTTTAATCCGTAGATGGATTTAAGCAGCTTGCACACATTTCCGTTGCTCCCACTATCTACGAAGCCCTTTGGCTATGTCATGTACACTCTCTCTTCTAAATCACCATTTAGAAAAGCGGTCTTGACGTCCATCTGCCAGATTTCTTAGTCATGGTATGCAGCAATTGCAAGTAGGATTCTGATGGACTTAAGCATAGCGACAGGAGAAAAGGTTTCATCATAGTCGACGCCAGGTCGTTGACGAAAACCTTTTGCTATAAGTCTAGCTTTGAAAGTCTCAACTTTTCCATCTACACTTATCTTCTTTTTGAAGATCCACTTGCTCCCAATGGGTTTTACCCCTTCAGGAGCAACTTCAAAAATCCATACTTGGTTGGTGTACATGGATTCCATCTCGGATCGCATATCATCCAGCCATTTCACAGAGTCTCCACTTGTGATGGCCTGCTCGAAACTAGTAGGGTCATCATCTTCCATGATGCAATCCTCGCTCCCACCGTCTATGAGAAAACCATAGTATCTCTCAGGTGGATGAAGAACCTTACTAGATCTGCGGAGTGGCTGGGGTTCGTTGGGTACTATTGGATCCTCTGGTTCCACCAAATCGTCAGTTGTGGTTTGTACTCCTGGAACTTCTTCCAATTCTACCTCATTGCCACTAATTTCTTTTACAAGAAATTCCTTTTCTAAAAAGGTGGCATGTCAAGAAACAAACACCTTTTGTTCCTCGCTGTGGTAGAATAGATATCCATGTGAATTCTTTGGATATTCTACAAACTTACAAAGAACTGATCGTGCCTCGAGCTTGTCCGGATTTTGCTTTTTGACATAGGCCGAACAACCCCATATCTTAACTCGTTTAAGATACGGCCTCTTTCCACTCCATATCTCATATAGTGTTTTAGGCACAGATTTTGATGGAACTTGATTCAATAGGTATGCGGCCATCTCAAGTGCATAACCGCAAAAAGAAATAGGCAACCCAGCAGTACTCATCATAGAGCGCACCATATCTAATAGGGTGCGATTTCTCCGCTCCGATACATCGTTGTGCTGTGGTGTATATGGAGGAGTAAGCTGAGAGAGAATCCCATTCTCTTTTAGATAATCTCGGAATTCCCCGCTCAAGTATTCACCTCCCAGATCAGATAGTAGGATTTTAATACTTTTGCCCGTATGGTTTTCGGCTTCGCACTTATATTCCTTGAATTTCTCAAATGTTTCAGACTTGTGTTTCAATAAGAACACATGTCCGAACCTTGAGAGATCATCGGTGAATGTAATAAAGTATGAAAAACTATTCTTGGCATGTGTAGACAGAGGACCGCATACATCACTATGTATCAGTCCCAAGAGCTCACTAGCTCTTTCTCCGTGTCCAGTAAATGGAGTTTTGGTCATCTTGCCTTTGAGACATGACTGGCAAGTTTCATCAGATGAAAATTCGAACGGATTCAAATATCCATCTTTATGCAACTTAGCCAGTCTTGTCACATTGATATGACCTAGTCTACAGTGCTACAAGAAGGCTTCGTTCATTTCTGAAATTTTCCTCTTGTTTGTGTTCTGTATGTTAAAAACTGTTCTTTGATTAAGAACGTATATACCATTACATAACGTACCAGATCCAATCAACCCTTGATTCTGGAAAATGTTCATAACATTATCCTTTAATGTGAGGTTATATCCTTCTTTAGTAGCAAAGAAACCGATATAATGTTGCACATTATGTTTGGTACGTAGTAACCGTCGTTCAGAATCAATGTATTACCAGTTGGTAATACAAGGTGATAATCGCCAACTGCCCTGGCTGCAACAATTGCACCATTTCCTACTGTTAGGGATTTATCACCCTTTCCCAGTTCTCTACCTTTCTTTAGCCCATGTAACAAATTACATACATGGGATCCTGATCCGGTATCCAATACCCAGGACGTAGAAAAAACTGAGAAACAGTTCTCTGTAACGAACACACTCGAAGAAAATTCATCAACATGCAGTTTCTTCACACGGGTGGCATGGGAATCCTGATATTCCCCTATCCCTTGCTCAGACTTATGACAGTCATAAGATAGAGTGCGACCAACGTTCCCTAGCCCTGTATAAAAGGAGGGTTCGGTCAATACATCCATATTATTATCTTGATTAAGACGTGACATTGGTTGCTTCCTGAAGAGAGAGAGAGAAGGAAACGCGTTAGCGTGCGCTCTTTGCAAGATTAGATTGGTTATTATCTTATCTAATCAGGATGGCTCCCACTGTTTTTATCAAATCTTGCTTCAAACCCTAAAAGGTAAGATTAGCCGGGATAAATTACACCCTACAGGTTCGCCAATCGTTCGGCCAATCAGGTATCGATACTCCGAGGGAGGTTCCCTGTGCTTTCGCATGGACTTAATTAGAATAAATCTCATTTTCCTAGAGGCATAACCCCGTTGACACCTTTCTAGACACCTACTTGATCGACTAATTGTAAAGTGCAAAACTCTCCCAAGAGTAACTCCTACTCGCAGTGGGTATCGGGATCCAACTATCATATAGAAGGTATGCAATCTCATTGCAAATTTCAACACTTAAAATTCCCGATAATATTTTGCCCCTAACGTCTTATGACCTTGACAAAGGCCAACAAATCATAAGGCGCGAGTCAAGTTCAACCTGTCATTTCCTGATTGAATTAAACTCACCCGCACGACCCTTGATAAAGGCCAACAAAGTCGTATAGTACCCTAATCCAATCACATCATATGGTTACAGATAAGCACTAATCAGCTACCGCACACAACGCCTTGACAAAGGCCAACAAATGCAGTACGAATACTAAATAACACTTATCTGAAATGACAGGGGCTACGCATGTATTTAAGAAAACCATGTGCGTAATGGACTTGATATCGTTGTAGAATCTAATGATTTTGAAAAGGAGTGTTTTTGAGGCTTTTGCTAGTCTCGCTAAAGAGGTCACTCTCGGTGAAGGGATCTCGGCTCTTTCCTCATCGAATGAGGTGCAGGATATTCAGGAATACCTCTATGCAAAGCAAGAACTAGAGAAGCTATCAAAAACAAAACCGAGTTGGTTGTAGCATTTTCTAGTTTCTCTAAAGAGGTCACTCCCGGTGAAGGGATCTCGGCTCTTTCCTCATCTAATGAGGTGATGGATATTCATCAAGGAATACCACTATGCAAAGCAATAACTAGACCTACCCTTTTTGAAAATTTGATTCTACAACATCTTTTGGTTTATTTCTTTTTATTAATCGCATTAATAAAGTCCCATCAATTAATGTTTCCTAAACATCACAGAAAAATAAAACGAAAATAGAACGTACGCTTATGCCATCCGCATTCGCCACTGGGCCCCGTCATGCACCGTTAGGTTACTTAACTACCGACAGAGCGGGGGCTGGACTAGCATGGGTGCAAAATATAAGCAACGTTTATTATATATCATATATATAATATAACATTCGTCTCACGCAGTTATATGATCAACATCACAGAATCAAGCAGCAGAAGCTGTAAGCCAATGTTGCGCACCTCGCGGTTTGTGGGGAGGAGAAAATTTCAAAAACGGTAATCTTTTGACTACGCAACACCGGCTATTACAACATGATCTTACTAAAGCCTTAACTTGCTAGACTAACTTGAGGATTTATCTACCATGGTAGATTCTTATACCTAGTAGATCAAGTCCTTCGGGTCTTCTAGTGGTCCTCTCCAAGGCTCCTCGGTGATCGGATCAAGCTTGCTCCATCGGTCTTTTCTTGTCAAAAATGATCCACAGTGAAGGTCTGTGCTCCAAGCTTCAACCTCCAAGTGAGGTAACTAGGGTAGAAGGTTTGCTAAGCCAACTAGCCTACGAGATGTAGAATGTGTTAATGGATTGTTTGTCTCACTAAACCCTTGGCTCACAATACATGTGGATGCTAGGGTTTAGTATTAAGGAAGAAGATGATGGAGGAAACCTAGAGAGCTCAAAAAAGGAGAGCAACTCAAGAAATCTCAAGTGAAGAAAATGAAGCATCAAGAGGCAAGTGTAGAGAATGGCTCCCATATATAAATCCCTCATCTCACTTATTGAGCCATGGCTAGAAAAATTATAAAATATACGTGCCATGCCTCAATAGTGAATTCAAACACATATTTTAATCCATGAGCCATCCATCCACCATGCCAAGCATGTTTCCTCCATTTCCACATCATTAATCCATTTAAAAAAATGGATAAATCCAATAATGATGTGGCACCTTCTAGAAGCATACCTTGACAAATTACAAGAATTCCCCTCATACCGTATATACATACCTATATCCGCATTTCGAAAAATACGGATACCCTGAAACGATAACAATCCAATAATACAATACTAGGATCCGGCTTAAACCAAAGCCCACTAGTACTGTCTGCCTGATCATTAGTGTACTAGTACACGTACGTGATCGAATCCCAGGTCGTAACACCATACGACGTCTACATCAATTGCCTGAAGTAGAGAAACCCTCTATGTGGAACTCTAAAGACTCGACACTACGCTGGCAGTGGGTTTAACCACAGGCCACAAGCGGTACTAGCTGTACGTAATGGTCCCCAGGTAGATGTCGATAAGAAGACCGATGAGCAAACTCACCCGGACTCCTACTGAGCCTGAATGTGACAATCTCCGTACAGTCCGGTCTGCTCGTCTAAGAGTATTGCATATCGGGCCTAGGGGCGGTAAACGTCAGACCCCTAATAGCGGTATAAGTCGTGTCGGAGTGTAGCCCAGAACACCCTGAGAAACTACTAGAATACCTACCAGTAAATCTCATTTGCCCTGGCCAGGGACTTTGTGTAATGGCTCTCCAAACACAGCGCGATATCAACCCCCAATACCGGGAGAGACGAATCCTTTCTAACCACCATTGCCTCCAAGTGCTTCGGGACTGCACCCAACTACTACCTGTTTGCATGACTCCTTTGAGCCATGGTAGAGTAGTAGTCAAAGTACAGTGGGAACACACTCGAGGCGGAGTAGCAGTGTCAAGTCGACGGACTAAGCTGTAATCATGTCACTTGGGAACTGCTACCCGACGATAGGTATAATACCCACCAGCAGTTCCCGACGAGTCTTGTCCGGTGTACTCATAACCTAACGAGCACCTGCATACTATCTCCAGTACGACATACTAATGGCTGTAGGATAGACCATCTCCCCTGCTGGGATGAGAAGCGTATACACTAGTCTACTCCGGAGTATCGATGCCCCGTCTCGATAATCCTACGACTAGGGACCTGTATAAGGATGTGCTTGTAGATTATCCAGCCCCTACTATTGTGACTGCCATCACAACGCTGATATTCAAGCAAAAATCCTAAGGGCTCTTCTAATATGTATAAGCAACATGTTAAAAGAAACACATGCATATATTGAAGTAGAAACAAACCAAGTAGCATACTACCATTTTGAGCAAGACTGTCAATACAACTGTGAATATCCCAAGCTTCCATTAAGTAATATACAAACCGGTATGATACAATAATGGCCTCTAGGGCATATACACCAACAATCTCCCACTTGCACTAGGGCCATGTACTGGCGTATCGTAGACCTATCATCTCGATCAGCCGCTCGAACTGTGTCTAAGGGATGGCCTTCGTGAGTGGATCTGCAGTGTTTTCCTCAGTAGCAACTCTCCGAACCTCGATCTCTCGGCGATCCACGATCTCCCTGATCAGGTGATACTGCCTCAAGATGTGTCTGGACTTCTGATGGGACCTGGGTTCCTTTGCTAAAGGTATAGCCCCTTTGTTGTCACAATACAGAGGTATTGGATCAATAATGGATGGAACCACCTGAAGTTCTGTTAAGAACTTCTTCATCCAGACTGCTTCTTTCGCGGCATCGCAAGCAGCTATGTACTCCGCTTCCATTGTCGAGTCAGCAATGGTGTCCTGCTTAGAGCTCTTCCAGCAGACCGCCCCTCCATTGAGGGTAAAGACATAACCCGATATGGACTTGGAGTCTTCCTTGTCACTCTGGAAGCTAGAGTCAGCAAAGGCCTAAATCTGGAGGTCTTTTCGGCCATACACCAACAACATCTCCTTAGTCCTTTCAGGGACTTGAGAATGTTCTTTACCGCTATCCAGTGCTTTTCCCCTGGGTTCGACTGATACCGGCTTACAACACTCAATGCGTATGCTACATCTGGTCTGGTACATAACATTGCATATATTATAGAGCCTACCGCAGATGCATAGGGTATAGATGACATGCAAGCCCTTTCCAAATCAGTCTTGGGAGAGATCTCTTTGGAGAGTGCGATTCCGTGACAAGCCAATAGGTTACAGCGCTTAGAATCTTCCATACTGAATCTTTTCAGTATGGTGTCGATGTACCTTAACTGTGAAAGTCCCACTATTCGTTTAGATCTATCACGATAGATCTAGATCCTCAGAATGCAGGAGGTATCATCCAGGTCCTTCATGGAGAACCTCTACGATAAGAATCCTTTGACTGACTGTAGTGTAGGAATGTCATTTCCTATCAAGAGAATGTCATCCACGTACAAGACGAGGAATACCACAGTTCTCCCTATAATCTTACTGTAAATGCATGGTTCATCTGGATTTTTGATAAAGTCGAATTGTTTGACTGTCTCATCAAAACAGATGTTCCAACTCCACGATGCCTGCTTTAGTCCATAAATAGACTTAAGCAACTTGCACACTTTACCGCTGCTCCCGCTCTGAATGAAACCCTCTGGCTGATCCATATAGATGCACTCATCCAAATTTCTATTTAGAAAAGCCGTCTTTACGTCCATCTGCCAGATCTCATAATCGTGGAAGGCAGCAATGGCAAGAAGGATCCGAATGGATTTGAGCATAGCTACTGGAGAAAAGGTTTCATCATAGTCCAAACCAGGTCTTTGACAAAAGCTTTTTGCAAAAAGTCTAGCCTTATAGGTTTCAACCTGTCCATCTACACCAATCTTCTTTCTGAAGATCCGTTTGCAGCCTACGGGTTTTACCCCTTCTGGAGTAATGTCCAAAGTCCATACTTTGTTGGTGTACATGGACTCCATCTCGGTCCGCATTGCATCCAGCCATTTTACCGAGTCGCCGCTCTGAATAGCTTGCTGGAAGCTAGTAGGCTCATCATTGTCAATGATGCAATCCTCTCGATCCCCGTCTATGAGAAAACCGTAGTATCTCTTGGGCGGATGTGATTGCCTACTACTTCTGCGGAGTGGCACTGGAATGTCCGGTTCGTCTGAAACTTCTGGTTCTACCAAGCTTTCAGTAATAGCTTGAGATTCTGGAATTTCTTCCAGTTCTATTGCGCTCCCACTTTTCTGATTTTCTAAAAATTCAGATTCCAAGAAACGTACATGACGAGAAACAAAGATCTTTTGTTCCTCTGCGCGATAGAAATAATACCCTCTGGAGTTCTTTGGGTATCCCATAAACTTACACAGTACTGAGCATGCCTCGAGCTTCTCCGCATGCTGCTTTTTAACAAAAGCTGGAAATCCCCATGTCTTAAGGTATTTAAGATAGGGTTTCTTCCCACTCCACATCTGATATGGTGTGGTAGGCATAGTCTTGGTAGGAACCTTATTTAAAAGATATGCAGCTGATTCTAGTGCATAACCCCAGAAGGATCGCGGCAACTCAGCGTTACTCATCATGGAACGAACCATATCCAATAGGGTTCGATTCTGCTTTTCCGATACACCGTTGTGTTGTGGTGTGTATGGAGGAGTAAGCTGAGAGAGAATTCCATTCTCTTTTAAATAATCCAGGAACTCGACACTCAAGTATTCACCACCTCGATCAGATCTCAGTGTCTTGATACTTTTGCCTGTTTGTTTTTCTACTTCATTCTTTTATTCCCGGAATTTCTCAAAGTCCTCGGATTTATGCTTCATCAAGAAGATATGTCCATACCTAGAGAAATTATCTGTAAAAGTAATGAAGTATGAATAACCACTTCGCGCATGTGTAGACATTGGACCACACACATCACTGTGTATGAGTCCCAAGAGCTCGCTCGCTCTTACTCCGTGTCCAGTGAATGGAGTCTTTGTCATCTTTCCCATGAGACAAGATTGACAAGTTTCATAAGACTAATATTCGAACGGATCCAAATATCCCTCTCTATGTAGCTTCATCAACCGTATTTCATTGATGTGACCCAGTTTACAATGCCATAAGAAAGCCTGATTTAATTTCGGAGACTTTCTTTTAAGTGTGTTCTGGACACTACAAACCTGAGCTTGATTTAATACGTATATTCCATTATCTAATGTACCTGACCTAATCAAAGCTTGATTTAGGTGGATGTGGACCACATCGCTTACAAATGTAAAATCATATCCTTCCTTAGAAAGTAAGGATACAGATATGATATTACAAGCTAGACTAGGTACATACAAACAGTTACGTAGAATCAATATCTGCCCACTTGTCAATCCAAGGTGATATTCCCCTACGGATTCAGCGTCCACGCTTATTCCGTTAGCAACCCTGAGAGTCATATTACCTAACCTGATAACTCTACGGTTTCTTAAAGCCTGTAATGAGTTACAGATATGAGATCCTGATCCGGTAACTAGTACCCAGGAAGTAGAGTTAATTAACATTCAGTTTTCTATTACAAACACACCCGAAATCGAAGCCACAACATGCTTCGGATCCTGGATTCTAGCTTTCAAAGCCCTGTAATCCCTCTGCCAATGCCCCTTCCCGTGACATTAGGAATATCCCTAATTCGCTACTGTTAGCCCAGAAACTTTTGCCCTTCTCTGTCCTTCTACCTTACTGACACCGCATATCAGCTTTGTGGATGTCTTCTTCTTCTTCTCACCCTTTGCTTTCGCTTTGGATGCAGAAGTGGAAGATTCCCCAATAAGCTGAGTGGGTGTCACCCTGGTTTCCTTCAAGGTGCCCTCAACTGGAAGTATAACTTTCCTTCCCTGGGAAAAAGTAGATTGTAAGGATTTTAGAAACAAGTCAGCATATGACCTGTTTCCCAACGCGGTCTCTAGGTCCGTGAGCTCATCAATATAGCTAGTCATCGTAAGGATGTTGTCCCCTACAGATGACTCGATAGCCAACCTCGCTTGAAGCAATTCCTTCGAGGTCTCATATCTTGCGATACGAGATTGCTCTCCATATAAATCTTTGTTATAGAGGAAGATGGAAGCTAAGTCCATCTTCTCGTGCTGCCTCTGGTTTATACCATCTATTGAGGCCAACACAAGGCACTTGGCATTCACACAGTCTTTTTTCGATGTCTTACGGATATCAACATCCGCGACGGTGGAAACTGGACCTGAGACGACGGGGTTTTGAGTAGTAAAGAGGTATCCCAGCTTGTCACGGGTAATGGACATCTGGACAGATCTTTGCCAGTCATTATAGTCAGATTCAGTCATTTTATTATCTAGATGTAACATCTGTCTGGTCACGGGGTCGCTGCAGGAGAGAGAGAGAGAAGAAAACACTTAGCATGATACTCTTGCAAGTTTAGATTGGTTTTTAATTTATTTAAACAGGATGGCTCCCACTATTTCTCGAATCCTTCCTCAAACCATAAAAGAAGAATTAGTCAGGATTAATCTCACCATACAATTCTTGCTTAACCGTTCAGCCAGGCTAGTGTCGGTACTTCGAGGGAGGTTGTACGACGCTTTTGCGAAGTTCCTTAATTAAATAACCTCTTTTCCCTGAAGGCGTAGCCCCGCTAACACTGTTCTAGACACCTACTTGGTTTATAGCATTGATCGTTAAGTGAAGAATGTCCCGAGAAGTGGCGGATACTCACAGTAGGATTGGGATCCAAATATCATTGTGTGATAACCCTGAAGGAATCCTACCAACATTATCACACTCCAAATGGTATGCAGTACTAGCCAGTTTGAGTTTCTTTAGAAACTCCTGATGTGGGATTTTTCCCCATGCTCTTATGACCTTGACGAAGGCCAACAAATCATAAGACACATGTCAAGTTCTACCCATCATTGTCCAGGTTAATTTGAACCCCACCCGTATATACCCTTGACGAAGGCCAACAAGGTAATACGACTGTCCCAAACCAACACATCTATCTATGCTACATATGAACACCCGGCAGCTACCAATCACTATGCCTTGACGAAGGCTAACAAACATAGCTTGAATACTACTGACTATTCATATGAAATGACGGAGGGCTACGAATGGTTTTGGCGAAACCGTGAACGTAGTGAATTTGTTATAATCGAAGGAACCTGATAGCTTTTAAAAGGAGTGGTTTAAGCTCCGCTTTTGAAAGTCTGCTGTTTTAAAATAACCGAGTGGTTTTAAAATTTGTTCCAACGATTCAGCTTTGGTTTGTTTGCTTTGCATTAATGTAATGCAGTCCCATCAATTAATCCTACCATTGCAGAAAACAATGAAAATACAACGTACGCTTATGCCATCCGCATTCGCCACGGGGCCCCGTCATCACCCGTTAGGTTACTTAACAAACGAAAGAGCGGGGGCTGGAATAGCGCGGATGCAAAACATAAGCAACGTCATTATATAATACATATATAATAATATCCATTCGTCAGACGCAATGATAGGCATTCCAGATCACAGATGAACACATTGGATATACTAGGAATTTCCCGTTTCGTTTGAGCCTGTAATGAAAGACGGATTTCACGGTTGTGATGAATAGCCAAACCCCATCCTAGACCCCTACGGGTGTGGCAAACTACCCGCAAAATACCCGAAGTGAAGCAACCTCCCTCAACAAAGTGAGTAGGCCACTCGACACTTCAAACTACCCGGTAGTTTGTGCACCCCACCTTGGGTCTATCCTAGGAGCAAAAAAAGTAAAAGAAATAATAAAACGGTGGCTACAACCTCAACCCGGATGTGCCCCGGAAAAATAATATTACATCACTTTACAAATTTACATCGAATGAAAGAATGAAAACCCTCATCTCACATCCCCGGTTATTCATCCACGACGATCCAACAAGTTCATATACACAAACCATCACAATAGCATCACAGATATGTGCAACCCCGACTAATCGACGTATAGCAATTATTCGATGTTTCCAAACACATATATCAAACACAGATGATCCGATTTGCTCAAGTACTTAGAATTTCGATCGAGTACCACATTTGAATCTGCCCCAAGTACAACACAGTACACAAAAGATTCTGGGTAGAAACAAAGTATCATAAAAATAAAAAAACACCAAGATAGACAGACTGCAGGAAAAACGAGTTGACTCGGAATCGACTCGGAAACGGATCCGTGGAGAAACACATGGTTTCGCCGCGTTTCCGCGGCGGTCTAACCGAGTTACGATCTCGTTTTTCTTGGGTGTCCTACAAAAAGCTTGCACGTATTTTTAAGGTCTCTGAAAACATTTTTGGACAAGTTTTGAAAATCGACAGAAACTGTGCAACTTCGACATGATTTTGCGATTTTTCCGACAATCGAATTTCTAACACTTTGCTAACTAGTTAGTTAAGGTTTTATAGGATCCGATATCACTGTAAGCCAATGTTACGCACCCCGCTGTTCGCGGGGAGGCGGAAATTTCAAAAACGGTAATCTTTTGACTACGCAACAGCGGCTATTACACCATGATTTTACTAAAGCCTTAACTTGCTAGACTAACTTGAGGATTTATCTACTATGGTAGATTCTTATACCTAGTAGATCAAGTCCTTCGGGTCTTATAGTAGTCCTCTCCAAGGCTCCTCGGTCATCGGATCAAGCTTGCTCCATCTGTCTTCTCTTGTCAAAGATGATTCACCGCGAAGGTTTGTGCTCCAAGCTTCAACCTCCAAGTGAGGTAACTAGGGTAGAAGGTTTGCTAAGCCAACTAGCTTACGAGATGTAGAATGTGTTAATGGATTGTTTGTCTCACTAAACCCTTGGCTCACAACACATGTGAATGTTAGGGTTTAGTATTGAAGAAGAAGATGATGGAGGAAACCTAGAGAGCTCAAGAGATGAGAGCAACTCAAGAAATCTCAAGTGAAGAAAATGAAGCATCAAGAGGCAAGTGTAGAGAATGGCTCCTATATATAAATCCCTCATCTCACTTATTGAGCCATGGCTAGAAAAACTATAAAATATATGTGCTATGCCTCAATAGTGAATCCAAACACATATTTTAATCCATGAGCCATCCCTCCACCATGCCAAACATGTTTCCTCCATTTCCACATCATTAATCCATTTAACAAAATGGATAAATCTAATAATGATGTGGCACCTTCGAGAAGCATACCTTGACAAATTACAAGAATGACCCTCATATCGTATATACATACCTGTATCCGCATTTCGAAAAATACGGATACCCTAAGACGATAACAATCCAATAATACAATACTGGGATCCGGCTTAAACCAAAGCACACTAGTATTGTCTGCCTGATCATCAGTGTACTAGTACACGTACGTGATCGAAGCCCAGGTCGTAAAACCATACGACGTCTATATCAATTGCCTGAAGTAGGGAAACTCTGTGTGTGGGACTCTAAAGACTCGACACTACGCTGACAGTGGGTTTAACCATAGGCCGTAAGTGGTACTAGCTGTACGTATCGGTCCCCAGGTAGATGTCGATAAGAAGACTGATGAGCAAGCTCACCCGGACTCCTACTAAGCCTGAATGTGAAAATCTCCGTACAGTCCGGTCTGTTCGTCTAAGAGTATCGCATATCGGGCCTAGGGGCGGTAAACGTTAGACCCCTAATAGCGGTATAAGTCATGTCGGAGTGTAGCCCAGAACACCCTGAGAAACTACTGGAATACCTACCAGTAAATCTCACTTGCCTTGGCCAGAGACTTTGTGTAATGGCTCTCCAAACACAGCGCGATATCAACCCCCAATACCGGGAGAGACGAATCCTTTCTAACCGCCACCGCCTCCAAGTGCTTCGGGACTGCACCCAACTACTACCTGTTTGCATGACTCCTTTGAGCCGTGGTAGGGTAGTAGTCAAAGTACAGTGGGAACACACTCGAGGTGGAGTAGCAGTGTCAGGTCGACGGACTAAGCTGTACTCATGTCACCTGGGAACTGCTACCCAAAGATAGGTATAATACCCACCAGCAGTTCCCGACGAGTCCTGTCCGGTGTACTCGTAACCCAATGAGCACCTGCATACTATCTCCAGTACGACGTACTAATGGCTGTGGGACAGACCATCTCCCATGTTGGGATGAGAAGCGTATACACTAGTCTACTCCGGAGTATCGATGCCCCGTCTCGATAATCCTATGACTAGGGACCTGTATAAGTATGTGCTTGTAGATTATCCAGCTCCCACTAGTGTGACTGCCATCACAACGCTGATAATCAAGCAAAGATCCTAAGGGCTCTACTAATATGTATAGCGATATGTTAAAAGAAACACATGCACATATTGAAGTAGAAACAAACCAAGTAGCATACTACCATTTTGAGCAAGACTGTCAATACAACTGTGAATATCCCAAGCTTTCATTAAGTAATATACAAATCAGTACGATACAATAATGGCCTCTAGGGCATATACACTAACAGAAGCAACATATGAAATATTGGATATACTAGGATGTCCGTGTTTTAAATTTAGCCAATAATGTAAAACACGGATTCCACAGTCATGATGAATAGCCAAACCCACATCCCTAGACCCCTACGAGAGCGGCAAGTAACCCTGCCAATTCTAGAGTTAGGAGACCTGGTCTGAACACCTTGAGATGGTCTCCCACTGGACTCTAGAACCCAGTTATTTGTGCTCCTGCCTTCGGTCAATCGTAATGCGGAAAAGTAAATAATATACAACTGTGGTGACATCATCCTCAACCCGGAAGTGCCCCAATAAAATAATATTACATACAGATTTTACATGAATGAAAATAAAAACTCTCATCTCATATAGAACCCCCCGGCTATTCTTTCACGACGATCAAATAAATCATATCAACAGCAACACATGATATCACATGTCATCAACGTAAGCAAATATGCGTATCTCTAAAACTCGTTGACATATAGCAACGAGATTGGGATAGCCCACATATTACACTTACGGTCGCGGAAAAAGAAACAAAAAACTACAATAATTAGAATCCGCAATATCCTTAGACATCATAAACCCGGAATATCTCATATTCCGGATTTCATGCCTAACTTATAAAACTTGCATTTTAGTCTCAAATTGAAAACTCTTTTCAATTGGTTGTCGGATAATTCAACAAGATTCCCAGCTTAGTGATCGCGTACAATACGCAATTGCGACGGAGTTTTGATCCGAATCAAAACTTCGTGGTAATCGATCAATTGAGACTAAACGGCTAGCTTTACAATATACTAACTAGTTTTCATAAAACTAATTAATCCAGATTCTAATAATTGTATCACACACATCACAAATCTTGTAAAGTAACCGCGACATTAGAATTCCGCAAGCAATTTGCAAACTTAACCAATTTTTCCAAAACACGAAAAATCCAGTGAGCCAAAGTTCCAAAACCGATCATTTTAAGAAAATCCGGGAGTCGAAACGAACTCGAAATCCGCCCGAATCTTCGCGGGGGCGAAGATCACAAAATTAAGTATCGAATGGGGGGCTTAGAGGCAGTACCCCACCCTTGAGTCCACCACGAGGTGGCCAGGGGGTGAGACGGACCCGAAACTGCCTAAGGTGGGGCAATTTCGGGTCCCTACCGCCAAGACCACCTTGTGGTGGTCTTGGAAAGTGGGCCCAGCCATTCGGTCCCCCCTGTGTGTCTCTGGGGTGCGCACGCTCCACCCCTCGGCTTCTCGGTTCAAACCGTGAGCCCACGGGGTTTGCAAACAACTCAAAATATTATTTTGGAAAACTGTTTTTATCGGCCGTTTTGCGCGACAAAAACGGCGGATTTCTAACATCGCTACAAGTTACCCTAATGTTCTAGCTTGGCTCTGATACCATGTAGGTCAGGCAGCCATCCCATCCAATGGGGTCGCCGTGGCACCTACGGGTCCTTCAGCAGCTACTTTTTACGTATGTCCCCTCGCGAGGACTACAACCCGCCGGAACACCTTCCGGTCTCGGGACACCCTGGGGGTAAGAGCCTATGCTTCGCCACACTGTCATAGAGTGAGAACCCCCCATAGGTCGACATCTAATGCCTAGTAGCTCTGATACCCGGTTAAGTCGACCTTAGCACCACCATGAGATTCTAGAGGCATCAAGCATGCCAAATTCAAATTTTTATTAGGTGCTAAGTTAGACTAACAAGTTCTTTACTAGATTATTTAGGGTTTGCCTTTGTGATGTGATTAACTCAAGAGAAGAAAAGAGCATACAACCTTTGTAGTTCGAGTCCTTCTCTTCAATAGCTCCGGGTTGAAGTCTACGCGACTCTATTAGGCACCTCTTCGAGTTGAACGAAGCTCCTTCGTGATCTTCGCGCCAAAGACGATCCACCCGAAGTCCACAAGCAAAAGCTAACCCTTCACTAATCTCATTAGTGAAGGCAACACTCCACATCAAATTTCTAATCTAATGTGTGATGGTGAAGTAGGGGTTTAATTTGCTCATTAGGGTTTTCACAATTTCAATAATTCACATCATATGTGAGGGTTTGAACTTAAAAGTGAGGTGAAGAAAATTGTAGAGAGCAAGAGGAAGCAAGAGCTCTAGAAATGGCTAAGGCATAAAGAATAAAAATGATGAGAGTAAACTCAAATGGCTCTCTCTCTCCTCACCCATTCAAGCATGGAATAAAATTGCAATTCTAAATTGCAACCATGCTTGAATAGCGAGTCAAGACTAATATACAAATAATAAAACCCATGCCTTGTCCATTCCACAAATATCTCCACAATTTACACCTCATTTTTCCATTTTATAAAAATAGAAAAACATGCCATGCTTCATAATATATATATATTTATATATATCAAATATACATTAATATATATATATATATATATATATATATATAAAGCAATTAGTGAGCTAATGATATTAGTTAAGATATAATTATATCACATATAATATATATCACATTATTAAATCAACACTTGATCTAATAATCCGGTTATATCACATATAACCGACTAATATCATTAATCTGAATATCACATTATCAAACCAACACTTGATTCGATAATCCGGTTATATCACATATAACCTGAACGACATCAGATAACTGCCAGATTATAATACGATATCACATATTCATATTTAATCAGGCCCACACACATATCAATATATGTGCCCTACATCGTTTCTCTCGAACCAGGAAACTTATATGTGGGACTCTAAAGACTCGTCAATACGCCAGTAGTAGGTGATGATCAAATAAATCACCTACAAGCCGTCAGTGGTACTAGATGGATGTAACGGCTACCCGGGTATTGAGCGATATGAAGATCAACAAGCAAGCTCATCCATACTCTCCATGAAGCCTATCAGTAACACTACCGTACAGTTCAGTCTCTTCGTCTGATATGTCACATATCATGTCTAGGGGTGGTAAACGTCAGACCCCAGTAACGTGATAAGTCATGCTGATGTCTGGCCTATAACGGTTTGAGAAACTACTGATAACTCTTATCAGTAAATATCAGCAGCAGCCCTGGCCAGGGACTTCCAGTTATAGCCAATCGAGCATAGCGCAACATCAACCCCCAATACCGGGAGAGACGAAACCCCTCCTATCGCTCATTGCCTCCATGTGACTCGGGACTGTACCCAAAATCCACCTGTTTGCACGACTCCTTTGAGACGTGGGAGGGAGGAAATCAAAGCACAGTGGGAGCCACACAAGACTCTATGATGATCTCGGGTCTACAGACTAACATGTACCAGTGTCACCCGAGGACTTCTATCTGACGATATGTATACTACCACATAGGAGTCCTCGGCGAGTCCTGTTTGGTGTACCCATTCTCCAATGAGCACCTGTATACAATCTTTGATGTCACACACCAATGGTTGTGGGATCAACCATCACCCTCTAAGGGACAATGAACGTACACACTAATCTACACTGGAATATCGATGCCCTGGTCTCGATATTCCTACGATTAGGAACTGATTAAAGGATGTACTTGTGGACCACCCTGGTCCCACCAGTATGATCTCATCATAATCCTGGTAGTCAAGTACATATCCTAAGGGCTTTATCAACATGTGTGAGCAAGACAGTAAAAAATACCAGTCAACATGTTAAGATAAAGAGTAACCATATAGCATACTATCATGTCGAGCAAGAAAGTCCTCTATATATGTGTCCAAGCATCCACTATAATATACATCACATGTACAATAATGGCCTTTAGGGCATACATATTCCTAACATGTCTGTTCTTGTCTTAGACGAGTCAATTCAAGAATGTATATGTGTATGTTCAAATCTATCCTAAGTGTTCGTATTTATGTTCAAGTAAACTTGTTAGGGTTAAGGTTGGTTAGCAGAGTTAGGATTAGTCTTGTACTTTTCTTTTGCCATTCTTAAAATGATGTTGGGATAAAAGAAAGTAGCGGGAATTAGGAGGACATAGGAATGTGATTTGCGAGTTTAAGCAAGTTTTCCAACGCTAAATTCATTCCTAGTGCCCCTTGTCCTTCTGCTACGTGCGCTTATTTCCAACCCTAGGCCAAACACCCATAACCATGTATCCAATTAAGTCACAACTACATGTCACGTTGTAGTGTGCCCAAAGGAATTATCGACTTAGGTCACGGTTATATGTCACGTATAGCGCGCCTAAGTGAGGGGGTTATGTTTGTTTGGTCTAGGTTCGTTTTAGGATGTTTGGCGAAGAGAAGCACAAGTGATTTTTCCGTCCCTCATACTAACTTTCCTTAGCCTCTAACAAGTGTGGAATTATTCACACATTGAAAAGGAAAAAAAACAAGAAAGAAGAAAAGAAAGAAAGGAAAATACAATTTTACAAATGGTAGTAAGCTAACTACTTAGGCCCTCACCTAAACAAAGGACTCCATAGAGTATCATGACTTGAAAATACAGATAAGAAGAAAAGAAAAAGAACAAGAAATAACAACAAGTATTTAACAACAATAAATAAAGTTACACTAAGAATTAAAATTGCAATACAAGAAATAAAGATACAAGTTAAAATTAAACCCCTCATCTTCATTGATTTTCCACTCAAGAGCTCTCACTACACTTTCATGGAGAATAGATGAAGAAGAAGAAGAAGCTACAAACTAATTTACACTAAAATCTAACAAAGAAGAAGACATCCTTATTGGGCCCAAAACTGGAGTATTTATAGGCAGAGAGCTGGAACCTTAGGGTCAAATTCTGATCCCCAATACAATTACCAAACAACCCTCAAAACATGATCTGACGACGAGTTGACTCGGCCGCGGAACCGCCGCAAAAATGGTCTATTGGCCGTGGTTCCGCGGCGGTTTGGAGGAGTTGGTTTGTCGTTTTTTCTGGGGTTCCTTGTGTTGCTTTCTTCTTTTATTTTAAAGGTCCCAAATTGCAAAATGGTTCCAATATATCTTCATATTTCCAACAGTCCAAAATGGCTTCAATTTTAATTCATTTGACCTTTATCTCTTTCAAGCTCCGCGCATCCATAGAATTTTGTGCTGCCCCTCTCGTGCTTTGTGCTTGACCGAGACATGAATAACCACTGTTATTTGTCTTGTCTCTTGAACTGGTAAGCGGCACTGGACGGATGCGGATGATCGGAACCCGGATTTTATCTATCTGTGGCAGATGTTCTGGATTTTGGCATAACCGTGGAGATTTTGTATGATTTGCATTATTTTGGACTAGAAACCTGTAACCTGTAAATATGTAGCAAACACAGATTAAAAGTACCTGCCTATAAACAAACGAGCAGAAGGATGGGCGATAATAAATGCAATATTCTGGGGTGAACAAATACCCCCAAACTTAACTTTTGATCGTCCCGAGCAAAACCAATTATTTTCAAAAAGTCCTAGGCTCACTTTCGTAGGTATCATGGTTGCACTTAACATGTGCAACAAGCCGTTAAACCTCTAGGTGTCCCAATTAGGAGGAGTGTTATCTCCTGAGGGTTTTCAGCGGTTAATACCCATAAAATCCTGTCATGCTCGTTTCATAAGTTAACGTCGATTCTACTCTTACAGTTTAGTATCTAAGTTAGAAACTCTATTATCCTAAGTTAGAAATATCCATCTCTTATTTTTCACACCGCCTATTTATTCAACCCAAGATCCTATACGTTTTGACAGTTTAGAAAGATCTCGGTTTCTCCTGAGTTTTCCTTCTAAAGTGCAGTCTCTAATCTGGAATATTTATCAGCTTTACGGAAAACATAAGCCTTATTCTTTATCCCTATCTTTGCTCCAAACATCGATCGTATACCCCTACGTGTGTGTAAATTTTCACCCTTACATTTAAGAATTCAATTCAAGATTTAATACTCTTGCCCTAATACCTAATACTACTTCTTTTCATTAATGATGGACGGTTTGCTCACACATCTTTCATGCGACTATTAATGCTTCTTGAGGCACTAATCAGCCGATTATTGAATGTGTGAGTTTAAAGCGTAAATAGCAGTTTACAGGTCTTGTAATTTTTTTTTCTTTTCCTTTCAAGACCGGATATATTTTTTTTCAATGATGCTCTTTTAGTGGTTAGCTTTAAATACCATTTTTTTTCATACTAGGTTTTCAGGAAAGAGTATTTCTAGGTATCCTCTATTACCCCAAGTTTCAAGGTGCGTGTAAGTGCAGTTTGTAAGATATATACTTTCTAAATTTGGACTTAAGAATATGAACTATTTTTCAGACTTCTCCTTCAATAAAGCTTTCAATACTTTTCCTTCATCTCGACTTAACTCAAGAACTAAACTTAAGATTACCTACTTCTAAAAAAAATTTGAAAGGACGTATATTTACCAAGGTTAAACAGAAGGAGGGCTATTTTTAGGGTTTTCAATTGCTAAGCCTAAGAATTAGTTATTTCTAACGTATCAACTAAATTTTCGGAATAAAAATCTAAGTTCCCATATTAGCTAACTTCACGACAAAGTTTTTATGTTTTTGTAAAAATTTTCGATTTTTGTGGGACTTAAATAAATATGCAAATGCAAAATATACACATGAATGCGAAGGTAGAAAGGTTACCGAGCACACCCCCAAACTTAAACTTGACAGTGCCCTCACTTTAATGATACACCAAAAGGGTCAAAATTGTCGGCGCTCCCCTGTATTTTTTTTCTTTTTTCTTTTTTTATATAAAAGAAAAAGCAAACAAAATATATATACACAAAAAGATCCCCCCAAACTTAAGTAAAACAGTGTTGCCACTGTTTAAGCGTTAAGGTCAGAGTTGGGGGGGGGGGGAAGAGAACAGTATTAATCTATACAAGGCCTTACAAAGGCCAAAAGTTAACACAAATCATTCAAAAATTTTATCGTGATAAAGCCCGCGTTGGTGAAAAAATGTGTAGAGAAAAGAAATGGAGAATACACGAGACTGTGTGTGGATTGAAGCGGGATACAGTCTCAGTAGAGGAATGAATGGTGGAGGGGAAAAAGAAACGGAACACGATCTTGAGGGTGGAAATAGAGTGAATAAATTAGTACAATTTGTAATGATTGAAGTGAAAAAATGGATTGTACTAATCCATCAACATGTCGAGAAATGGGGTCAAATCTCTCAAGATTCGTGAGAAAACATGGGCCGACCGGATTTAGTAAACCAGACATAGGAAATGAAGGTGATACGGTGGCTTGCGAAGTGGGAATGATGGAAAGGATGGAGGGAAGTGATTGAGGAATAGTATCGGTAAAAGGTTCAGGAGGGTGTGCACAGTCAATGGAAGGGTCATGATAAATTGGAAAATCTGACTCATCAAGTAAAACTGTTTCATCCTCAATGCTATCCTCAAAATTCTCCTCAAAATTCAGCTCATCCAAGCATTCATCATCAACAATTTCCAGACGCATATGGAGTTCGGGAAAAATAGTTAATGGTTTGGGATGATGTCCACACGGAAGTGAAAGGACATGATGAATTGGTGAGAAAAACTCATCCAGAATTGTGGATTCATCATCTAAATTATTCCCAGCGTCGATATCCTCAATCAAGTGAAAGTCATATTTCTCTAACACCTCATCAAAAGAATGGATTTCAATCAATTATGGTTCTAAAGTGGAACTGTAGAGATCAACGGTATTGGCTTTGGTTTCACTTGAAATGGATCCTTCACAATAAGGCAAATCAAACACTACAAAGTCGCACAACTCATCAAATGTTCTATCTTCAATTGGTGAATCATTTGGGATACTTGATAGACTTTCGAAACCGGAGTTGTTGAATTCAATTTGGAACGGGTAGGTTTGATTTGGAAGGGTGTACTACTCACTCTCACGACTCAAATCCTCAAATTGTCCTATCGCTTCATCATACATTGGAAAATTCGGAGCTAGTTGGAAACTAGCTTCCGGTTCGTTAGGTTATATGAGGGAAGCCATATACGCATTCAAATCCATCATCTGTTGGCACGACGCTACCCGAAATTCTTCCAAAGTTTGTTCAAGACTAGATATGAGTTGTGAAGGGGGTTCAGTAAAAGATTCAAAGTTGTTTGGATACGTGAAACTCCCAAATGGCTGTTCATAAGAAATGTCTAGAGAATGTGTAAAAGTCGGATAGGATTGATAGAAATCGAATGGTTGGACAGAATTATGCTCAAAGTTATGATAAGAAGGTGATTGGAATCGTTGATCAAAAGAATTCGACGGGGTGAAAGGAGTGAAAGATCGGCTACGGGATTGTTCAATTCGGTCGGCAATAGACATGGGTTTCGGAGTCGCAACATGATTTTTAGAAAGGGTATCAACGTAAGAATGTGGGGGAGGTTGAAACGGTTTATATGAAGTGGATTGCGGAGTCCAATTGTTTGTCCTAGACACGTCTATCCGATCTCTCAATGAAATTTTGGGCATGAATGGATCGTTCGAAGTTCGGCCAAAACAAGAACCGTATGAAGAAATGTCTGGTTGTGGGTACTAAAGTTCAGCAAGAGTTGGTCGTTTTGGGGTACCCATGTTATGAAAAGAGTGTAGGGTAGAGAGGGTGGAGTTTTTATAAATTTTTGATTTTTTGATTTTTTATTGTTTTTGGAGTTTTTGAAAGAATACGGAATTATGGGACTAAACTTTATATAAGCACAATCACAATCACAATATGCACAAACAACACCTAGAGTTACGGTCTTCAAAGTCCAACTAGACCGCTCCTAGACTTTGAAGCGACAAGTTGCAAGATAACTCTCGAATCGCCTATTCACTGCCAATTGTGGCCATGTAAGCACAAGTGAGGTAAGGAGGGTTCCGCACACGAATTACCGTGAGACGGGCCTTTTAAAATTACCTCCTCACTTGTCTAGCCTAGGCACCACAAACTCAAGTTTAGATAAACGACTGATTCCCC
This sequence comes from Agapanthus africanus, assembly GCA_030015575.1. NCBI lineage: Eukaryota > Viridiplantae > Streptophyta > Magnoliopsida > Asparagales > Amaryllidaceae > Agapanthus > Agapanthus africanus. Next base: position 468,454,460 of record JASDDO010000001.1, read on the forward strand.
GCAACCTTCACTTGTCCTAAATGAGTACGACAAGTCCTTATAAGTTTGATCTAGATATTTTTTATTAACTCAAGGTGATGCGTATGCTATTTATGATTTGTAAGGTCTTAAGAAGGGTGATGAAATCCTCACCCAATCTTAATTGGTGTTCAAGCCCCTTAATGTCCGCATTATTATATGCAAAGTGTTTAAACAAACAAAATCTAAAACAACAAAAAATTTATCTGGCGGCGGCGCAATCTGTGCAAAGAAACTTGCAGAAAATACAATTCAGTAGAGTTCAGAGGAAAAGTTTAAAGCATACAGAAGCCAGAAAATTTTTAGGGGCACAATGACTATGTTCGGCCACGGTTCTGCCACATTAACCACCTTCTAGCCGCGGTTCCGCGGTGGACTTGAAGTGTTAGAGCTCCAAACTTGTTCTGCACGCTTTCCCTGTTATGTTCTTCTGTATTAAAGCCTCTGTTTCTTGACTAGATCACTGTACTTGCTCCAGATTTGCCTGCACACTTGCACAAAAAATATCAAAATAACAAAATGGTTTTTATTATATTTATTTATTTATTTATATATATATTTATATATATACAAAAAGAATATTAACCTGAATGACAAGAAAGAAAATACGTTACCGTATCCCTGGCAACGACACCATTTGATTGTAGCAGAAACTCGCGTTCCACTTGTTCTATTTGTTCAACTTACCGCAATCAAGACGATGTCGCTTTGCAGCTAGCCGGTTGAGCACGGGTCGATCCGCAGGGAGATGGTTGTATGTCCGTTCTTATCTTAGACGAGTCAATTCAAGAATGTATATGTGTATATTCAAATCTATCCTAAGTGTTCGTATTTATTTTCAAGTAAACTTGTCAGGGTTAAGGTTGGTTAGTAGAGTTAGGATTAGTCTTGTGCTTTTCTTTTACCATTCTTAAAATGATGTTGGGATAAAAGAAAGTAGCGGGGATTAGGAGACATAGGAATGGGATTTGCGAGTTTAAGCAAGATTTCCAACGCTAAATCCATTCCTAGTGCCCCTTGTCCTTCCGCTACGTACGCTTATTTCAAACCCTAGGCCAAACAGCCACAACCATGTATCCAATTAAGTCACAACTACATGTCACATTGTAGTATGTCCAAAGGACTTCTCGAGTTAGGTCGTGACTATATGTCACGTATAGTGCGTCTAAGTGAGGGGGTTGTGTTTGTTTGGTCTAGGTTCGTTTTAAGATGTTTGGCGAAGAAAAGCACAAAGGATTTTTCCGTACCTCATACTAACCTTCTTTAGCCTCTAACAAGTGTGGAATTATTCACACATTTAAAAGGAAAAGAAAAACAAGAAAGAAGAAAAGAAAGGAAGGAAAATACAGTTTTACAAATGGTAGTAATCTAACTACTTGGGCCCTCACCTAAGCAAAGGACTCCATAGAGTATCAAGGCATGAAAATGAAGGGTTACCTAGCACGACAGTAAGGTTTCGGGAGGCATCGTCCATGCCATTTAAAAAAATTTGCCATGCTACATAACCCTAACCCTAGAATCTTAACTTGAGAATTAGACAATACAACATGTAAACAACTTTACATCTAAGTGAATACAACCTTTGTAGACCGGTCCTTCACTTCAATATCTCCGTGTAGTAGTCCCTTCGCTCCAAGTAATGATCTTCCGGACTCTAGAATGGCTCTATAAGATGAAAGGAACAAGCTTGCACGAAGTCATCGAGATCGAAGATGATCTACATCGAGAAGATACCAACCCAAGCTACCTCTTCACTAATTAGGGATTAGTGAAGCTAACACCCTAAACTAAATGACTAATCTAGTAGAGGATGATGAAGTAGGAATTTTTCTCACTTTAGAAATATTTTCTCACTAATTTTCTGCACCTCTCAAAAACCTAGAGAGCTTTATCTCTTGATGAAGAAGAAGATGAAGAGATAATGTTGTGAATGAATGAATCATGAGAGAGAGGCAACCATGGGTGAGAAATATCTCATATAACTCTTGTAGAGACTTAACCATGGCTAATGAGAATTGTTGGGTTAATAAATATCTCAAGTAAAATAAAATTAGTGGACTAAGTCAATTGATCCACAAGCTTCCACAAGCTTCATGCCATGTGACTAATTTCCAACTAATTTGGATTTACTTTAAATAATAAAACCCACAATTATTAGAAGCATGGTGTGAGTCTCATACACCCATGTAGCATGTGGCATCAAACATGACACAAAAAGAAACGCAATTAATATATATCACAAATTTATTAAGTGTGCACATGTGAGAAAAAGAAATGCACAAGTGAGCTAATATTAGTTAATGTAAATCGGTATATCAAATATACAATTATACATTAAATTATCAAATCAACACTTGATTTAATAATCCGGCTATATCACATATAACCGACTAATATCTTATGTATCTTCTTATCGAATCAACACTTGATTCGATAACCCGGCTATATCACATATAACCGACTGATACCAATATCGCGAGAATAGAATACGGTATCACATACTCGTATTAATCTCGGTCCCGCACATATTACATATGTGCTCCTACTTTGTTTCGCCTGAGCCACGAAACCTCTATGTAGGACTCTAAAGACTCGTCAATACGTCGATAGTAGGTGATGATCATATCAGTTACGCATAAGCCGTCAGCGGTACTAGATGGACGTAGCGGCTACCAGGGTATTGAGCGATCAGAAGATCAACAAGCAAACTTGCTCATACTCCTGTAAAGCCTGTCAGTAACACTACCATACAGTCCAGTCCTTTTGTTTGATATGTCGCGTATCTTGTCTAGGGGTGGTAAACGTCAGACCCCAGTAACTGATAAGTCGTGCCGATCTGAAGCTCATAACGGGTCAAGAAACTACTGATAACACTTACCAGTAAATCTCCGTATCAGCCCTGGCCAGGGACTTCCTGTTATAGCCAATTGAGCACAGCGCAACATCAACCCCCAATACCGGGAGAGACGAATCCCATCCTATCGCTCATTGCTTCCATGTGACTCAGGACTGTACCCAAAAGCCACCGTTTTGCACGTTCTTTTGAACGTGTTAAGGTGGAAATCAAAGCACAGTTGGAATCACACAAGACTCTATGATAATCTCGGGTCTACAGACTAACCTGTACCAGTGTCACCAGAGAACTGCTATCTGACACTAGGTATAATACCATCTAGGAGTTCTCGGCGAGTCCGTTTAGTGTACCCAGTCTCCACTGAGCACCCGTATACCATTTTTGATGTCAAACACCAATGGATGTGGGATCATCCATCGCCCATCATATGGGTCAAGAAGCGTATACGCTAGTCTACTCTGGAATATCGATGCCCTGTCTCGATACACCCTCGATTAGGAACAATTAAAGGATGTACTTGTGGACTACACTGGCCCCACTAGTATGATTTCCATCATAATCCTGGTAGTCAAGTAAACATCCTAAGGGCTTTATCAACACGTGAGAGCAAGACAATATCACAATACAAGTCTACGTGTTTAGACAAAGAGCAACCAGATAGCATACTATCATGTCGAGAAAGACAGTCCTCTCTATATATGTCCAAGCATCCACTATAATATACATCATATGTACAATAATGGCCTCTAGGGCATACATATAACTAACAATCTTCCACTTGCAGTAAGGCCAGTTGTTGTAGTATCTCATAACCAGCATCCCAAATAGTCTCTCAAATTGTATCTGGGGGTATGGCCTTTGTGAGTGGATCCGCCGTGTTGTTCTTCGTGTCAACTCTCCCGACCTCGATCTCCCGGCGATCAACTATCTCCCGGATTAGGCGATACCGCCTCAGAATATGCCTAGATCGCTGATGGGACCTGGGTTCCTTGGCCAAAGCCACTGCTCCATTGTTATCACAATACAAAGGTATTGGATGCTCGATGGACGGAACCACTCCAAGTTCAGTTATGAACTTCTTCATCCAGACAGCCTCTTTGGCAGTATCGTTGGCAGCGATGTATTCAGCTTCCATCGTCGAGTCTGCTATGGTTTCCTGCTTGGAACTCTTCCAACAAACCGCCCCTCTATTGAGGGTGAAGACAAATCCCGAGATCGACTTAGAGTCGTCCTTATCACTCTGGAAGCTTAAATCGGTAAAGGACTCCACTTGGAGTTCACCGTTACCATACACCAAGAACATCTCTTTAGTCCTTCTCAAGTACTTGAGAATGTTTTTCACAGCTGTCCAGTGATTCTCTCTTGGATCTGCTTGATACCTACTTACTACACTTAGTGAGTATGCTACATCGGGTCTGGTACATAACATCGCGTACATGATAGAGCCTACTGCCGAAGCATAGGGTATCTCTTGCATGCGAGCTCTCTCCAAATAAGTCTTAGGGGACATCTATTTGGAGAGAGTGAGTCATGATATCGTGGGTAAATTCCCATGCTTGAAATCTTCCATACTAAACCTCTTTTGTATGGTGTCTATGTACCTGGATTGGAACAATCCCAGTATCCGTTTAGATCTATCTCTATAGATCTTAATCCCCAAGATGTAATAGGCATCACCTAGATCTTTATTGAGAATCTTTGTGATAAGAAAAGCTTGATCGAGTGCAGCATAGGAACATCATTTCCTATCAAGAGTATGTCATCCACGTACAATATGAGGAAGACAACCTTACTCTCTGCCACCTTATTATACATACAAGGTTCATCTACATTTTTGATGAAGTTAAACTCTTTGACTACCACATCAAAACAGATGTTCCAACTCCGCGATGCCTGTTTTAATCTGTAGATGGATTTAAGTAGCTTGCACACCTTACCACTGCTTCCACTGTCTATGAAGCCCTCTGGCTGAGTTATGTACATGCACTCTTTTAAATCACCATTTAGAAAGGCAGTTTTAACATCCATCTTCCAGATTTCGTAGTCATGGTATGTAGCAATGGCAAGTAGGATCCGGATGGACTTAAGCATAGCCACTGGAGAAAATGTTTCATCATAATCCACACCTGGTCGTTGACGAAAACCTTTTGCAACAAGTCTAGTTTTGAAACTCTCAACTTTTCTATCTACACCAAGTTTCTTCTTAAAGATCCATTTGCTCCTAATGGGTTTTACCCTTTCGGGAGTAACTTCCAAAGTCCATACTTTGTTGGTGTACATGGATTCCATCTCAGATTGCATTGCATCCAGCCATTTCACAGAGTCCCCACTAGTGATGGCCTGCTTGAAGCTAGTTAGGTCATCATCTTCCATGATGCAATCACCGCTCCCACCATCAATGAGAAAATCACAGTATCTCTCAGGTGGATAAGGAACCCTACTAGATCGGCGGAGAGGCTGAGGTTCGTTGGGAACTATCGAATCCTCTGGTTCCACTAAATCTTCAGTTGTAGTCTGTGTAGCTGGAACTTCTTCCAGCTCTATCTTTTTGCCACTAATTTCTTTCACAAGAAATTTCTTTTCTAAAAAGGTGGCATGCTGAGCAACAAACACCTTTTGTTCCTCATAGTGGTAGAAGATATGCCCTCGCGAATGCTTGGGATATCCTACAAACTTGCACAGAACGGACCTTACCTCGAGCTTGTCCGGATTTTTCCTTTTGACATAAGCCGGACAACCTCATATCTTAACTCGTTTAAGATATGGTCTCTTCCCACTCCATATCTTATATGGTATGGTGGGTACAGATTTAGATGGGACTTGATTCAATAGGTATGCTGCTGTCCCAAGCTAACCCTAAAAGGAAATAGGTAACTCAGCGGTGCTCATCATAGAGCGCACCATATCTAATAGAGTGCGGTTCCTCCGCTCCGATATACCATTGTGCTGTGGTGTATACGGAGGAGTAAGCTGAGAGAGAATCCCATTCTCTTTTAAATAGTCCAGGAACTCATTGCTCAAGTATTCTCCTCCCCGATCAGATCGAATGATTTTAATACTTTTACCCGTCTGGTTCTCGACTTCATGCTTATATTCTTTGAATTTCTCAAAAGCTTCAGACTTGTGTTTCAACAGGAACACATGTCCGTATCTTGAGAGATCGTCAGTGAATGTAATGAAGTATGAGGAACCATTCTTGGCATATGTAGACATAGGACCGCATACATCACTATGTATTAGTCCCAAGAGCTCTGTAACTTTTTCTCCGTGTCCAGTAAACAGAGTTTTGGTCATCTTTCCTTTGAGACATGATTGGTAAGTTTCATAAGATGATAATTCGAACGGATTCAAATATTTATCCTTATGCAACTTAGCTAGTCATGTCGTATTGATATGACCTAGTCTACAATGCCACAAGAAGGATTCGTTCATTTCTGAACTCTTCCTCTTGTGTGTGTTTTGTATGTTAAGAACTGTGGTTTGATTTAGAACGTATATACCATTATTTAACGAGCCTTAGCCAATCAACTTTTGATTCAGAAAAATATTCATAACATTATCATGTACTACAAAATTATATCCTTCTTTACTTAATAAAGAAATCGATATAAGATTGCATATCAGGTTCGGTATGTAATAGTATTCATTCAGAATCAATATATTACCATTTGGTAATACAAGGTGATATTCGCCAACTGCTTTGGCTGCTGTTGGGAACTCACCCACGCGTGCAAACATGTATATTTTGGAAACAGATATGATTTTAAGGAAATACGATGCGCACGCGAGATCGTTTTCGTTTTAAAATTTATAAACCGCAAGTGCACGGCGCATTGTAGTAATCCGGCAAGTACGGGTCGATCCACAGGGAATTGTGTATTAGGTCTTGTGATTTAAGGTTCAATAAATAACGAATGGTTGGTTTGTAACAAAGAATAGAAAGAATACGAAAACAAAGAAAACAACGAAAGAAGTTAAGAAAGAGTGGTTGCGGCTTTGGCTCGGAAGATCGAATCGCGACGATTCCTTCGACGCTCTTTTGATCATGAGTTGTCCATCCTTACGTCAATCCCGGCATGAAGCATGACTTGTCAAGGCAGTTGCGAAGCACAAGTCATCAAATTCCGATATTCGCCGCAAAACACGAAATGGGTTCGTTTTGTTCACTTACCGTTTGTATGTCCAAGCTTGGGGTATCAGCACTAAACACAAGGGTTAGCAAGCATACCACAACATCAAAAACACAAAGTAGCGAGTGAGAGCAAATAGTTTTAGTGTTAACTTTGCTAAGGGTTTGTGATAGTATAGGGTATATGAAAACCGAGGGTTTGTCAAGCACCCGATCACAAAATACCATATCCAAACTCAGCAAACTTAACACTAATATGATTTTAACTTAAACATTGTAAAATAGGGAAGGGGAGTGAATATGGTATATGAAGAGGTTATAAAGTAACCATGGTTTTACAATACCATATCACATCAATATATAAAACAATGCTTAAGTTATAATCATGTTAAGCAAATTAAACAATCACAAGAGGAGGAGGAGGCAAAGCCTTTCATCTCACTTCCTTACCATAACCACAACCAAAGAAGATTAGTTACACATTATAAAAAGAAAAGCAAGTAAAGAAAAGAAGCAAAGCAATAACAAAGCAATATATTAACACTTGAAGAAGAGGTACAAGATATTGGTAACTTGTTCAATCTCTATAATGAAGCTCTCAAGAGAAAGCTTCAAGAGGGAAGAAGAAGAAGAGACCAAGTTAACGCCCACTCAATCTCAAGCCTAAACCAAAAAAAAAAAGAAAACAAGAAAATGTATACACTATATGATACATGGTCCCCTTCCCTTGCTCACCGATCTGGCTTTTATAGACACCAAAAAAGATTAAACAAGTAAAAGAAATAAGGTGATGTGACTGCAAGGAAGGGACAGTGAAAAGATGGGGACAAATGGGGAAGGGGGGCCGGCGAACTCGGATTTCATGGGGGAGTGGCCGGCCAAAATCCGAGCATAGGGGCTCGGGTTGATGTGGTGGACTTGTGTCTACTCCAATATCATCCTGGTGCTGTTTGTTTTCTCTGTTTAAGCCTAGTTTGCACTCAGACATTTGGAGGGAAACATGAAGCAATGCATCACATCAAAACTTTTAGCATTTATTTCCCATCACACCACATGAGCCCACTAGTTGTACAATCCATCATTTGTGTGTGCCAAGGTAACCCCACCATGGTCTATGCCAAAGAGTTGTGTGTACACTTGTGTTGTGTTGGACCAAAATTGTGTGCACACATTTATTTGCAAAAGAACTCTTTGGATATCGGTCGGTTTCCTGGTCTGCTTGCAGTGTCGGCTTCCAAACGTTATATCCGTGATTTTGAATGTGTTTCCAATATTTTATCACGAACACCTGTAATTTGTACTTACTGAGCAGACACTAGTTAATAGCATCGATATATAACAAAATAGATAATGAATGAGGGTATTAAAAAGCAGGTTTCAGTGATGAACAGCTGCAACATTTGCACCATTCCCTACTCTTACAAAATGATCACCCATTCCCAGTTCTCTACCTTTCCTTAGCCCATGAAACATATTATATATGTGGGATCCCGATCCGGCATCTAATACCCAGGACGTAGAGTGTACTGAGAAACAGTTCTCGGTAACTAACACACCCGAAGAAGATGCATCAATATACTTGTTCTTCTTTTGGATGGCGTGAGAATCCGGATATTCCCTTATTTCCTGCTCAGTCTTATAACAATTATAAGAAAGAACGGAACCAATGTTCCCCTGCTCAGTATAACAAGTGGGTTCGGTCAATACATCCATATTATTATCTTGATTAAGGCCTGACATGGTCGCTACCTGGAGAGAGAGAGAAGAAAACACTTAGCGTATGCTCTTGCAAGATTAGATTGGTCATTATCTTATCTAATCAGGATGACTCCCACTATTTTTTATCAAATCTTCCTTCAAACCCTAAAATGTAAGACTAGCCGGGATTAATTACACCCTATAAGTTTACCAATCTTTCAGCTAGGCCGGTGTCGGTACTTTGAGGGAGGTTCCCCGTGCTTTCGCACGGACCTAATTAAAATAAATCTCGTTTTCCCAAGGGCGTAACCCCGTTAACACCTTTCTAGACACCTACTTGATCGGTTAATTGTGATATGTAAAACTCTCCCAGGAGTAACTTTTACTCGCAGTGGGTATTGGGATCCAACTATCTCACAGAAGGTATGCAATATCATTGCAAATTTCAACACTTGAAATTCCCGATAATATTTTGCCCCTAGCAACTTATGACCTTAACATAGTCAACAAATCATAAGCGCTAGCCAAGTTCAACCCGTCATTTCCTGATTGAATTAAACCCACTCGTACGACCCTTAACATAGTCAACAAAGTCGTACGACTACCCTAATCCAATCGCATCTCATACTTTAGCAGATAAGCAATAATTAGCTACCGCACACTACGCCTTGACATAGTTAACAAACGTAGCACGAATACTAAGTAGTACTTATCTGAAATGACGGAGGGCTACGACAGGTTTTTAAGAAAACCTTTTGCGTAATAAACTTGATATCGATGTAGAATCGAGTGATTTGGAAAAGGAGTGTTTTTGAGGCTTTTGCTAGTTTCGCTAAAGAGGTCACTCCCGGTGAAGGGATCTCGGCTCTTTCTTTATCGAATAAGGTGCAGGATATTTCACAAATACCACTATGCAAAGCAAAAACTAGAGCTACCCTTTTTGAAAATTTGATCCTACATGATCTTTAAGTTTCTTTCTTTTTCATTAATCTTATTAATGAAGTCCCATCATTTATGCTTCCTAAGTATCGCAGAAGAAACGAAAATACAATGTACGCTTATACCATCCGCATTCGTCACAGTGTCCCGTTATGCACCGTTAGGTTACTTAACCAATGACATAACGGGACGGGACTAGCACGGGTGCAAAACATAAGCAACGTTTATTATATATCATATATAATAATAAAGCATTTGTCTCAAGCATATAAAGTGATCACATCACAGAATATCAGCGGCAGAAGTCAACATACGAAATATTGGATATACTAGGAGGTCCGTGTTTTATATTATGCCTGTAAAAAACACGGATTCCACGGACGCGATGAATAGCCAAACCCACATACCTAGACCCCTACGAGAGCGGCAAGCAACCCTACCAATTCTAGAGTTAGGTGACCCGGTCTCGACTCCTCGAGATGGTCTCACACTGGACTCTAGAACCCGGTTACTTGTGCTCCCCGCCTTGGGTCTATCCTAATACGGAAAAGTAAATAATATACATCAATGGTGACATCATCCTCAATCCGAAAGTGTCCCAATAAAAGAATATTACATACATAATTTTTACATGAATGAAAATGAAAAACTCTCATCTCACATAAAAAACTCCCGGCTATTCAAAACATGACGATCCAATATAACATATCCCACCAACACATAACATCACATGTCATCAACGTTAGTAAATATGCGTATCCCAATTGTCGTTGACATATAGCAACGAAACCGGCGATACACCACATATTACACTTACGGTCGCAGAAAAGAAAATGTCAAAGTACAACATTTGGAATCTGCATCCCTTAGACATCATAAACCCGGAATATCACATACTTCGGATTTCATGCCTAACATTGTAAATCTTACATTTGGTTCTTATCTATGAAAGCACCTTTTCAAAAGTAATCGGGTAATTCAACAAGATTCCCGATTGCCGTCGAGACCGAAATGTTAAATTTACAAGCAACTAATCAATTTTCATAAAACTAATTAGTGTAGATTCCAAATATTGTATCACAATCCACAGATAGCTAGACGATGTTAAACATTCTGATCGAATCAAAAAACATCCAAAATTTCCCAAAGAGCTCAACACTTGAGCACAGTTTAAAAATACTCAGAACATGCTACAGTAACTATGGACCAACTGTAGAAGGGTCAACCCTTGCCTCACCTATGGCGCCGCGGAACTACCGCAAACTCTAGGGTTTGGCGGCGGTTCTGACCGTCATATAATCGAGTTAGGGTTTCGTTCTTCTAGAGGGTCCACAGAATTACTTATATGATTTTTGAATATTTTAAACTTGGAAAAAATCCAACTTTTGGAAAATTTCCAGCGAGGGAGAAAATGGGTTATTGATATCCGTTCGAACTTTTTAACGTCGTCTAAATAAACCCGAAATAATGTTAGAATTACGACTACGAAACACTCCGAATTGCCTTTACAGAAAGTTAACATCATATGCAATTTCAGTAAAAACAAGCAACACCTGAAACACCAAAACCCAGAGCCTGAAGCACCAAACCAAAACGAACTCGAAAAGACATGAATGGGCCAGCCAGGTCGGATTTTTGAAGCATCTCGTCGGGTCAAATCCGGAGGATGGGGTTCAAATTCGTTTGGTGCTCATATTACATCTCATGTAACATTCTGCAATTGCTAAAAAAAATTTTAGACGACTTAAAAATTTCGAAAAAAACTAGGTTATGGTTTCGAGTGTTTCGGAGTTGTTTCGGTTTCATAATTCTACAAATATCGTCTAATTCTCTAGCTTGGCTCTGATACCACTGTAGGGTTGCCTAGCACGATAACAAGGTTTCGGGAGGCATCGTTCATGCCATTTCAAAAAATTTTCCATGCTACATAACCCTAACCCTAGAATCTTAACTTGAGAATTAGACAATACAACATGTAAACAACTTTACAACTAAGTGAATATGAAATACAACCTTTGTAGACCGGTCCTTCACTTCAATAGCTCCATTTAGTAGTCCCTTCGCTCCAAGTAGTGATCTTTCAGACTCTAGAATGGCTCCACAAGATGAAAGGAACAAGCTTGGACGAAGTCTTCGAGGCCGAAGATGATCTACGTCGAGGAGACACCAACCCAAGCTACTTCTTCACTAATTAGGGATTAGTGAAGCCAACACCCTAAACTAAATGACTAATATAGTAAAGGATGATGAAGTAGAAATTTTGCTCACTTTAAAAATATTTTCTCACTAATTTTCATCACCTCTCAAAAACCTAGAGAGCTCTATCTCTTGATGAAGAAGAAGATGAAGAGAAAATGTTGTGATTGAATGAATCATGAGAGAGAGGCAACCATGAGTGAGAAATATCTCATATAACTCTTGTAGAGACTTAACCATGGCTAATGAGAATGGTTTAGTTAATAAATATCTTAAGTAAAACAAAATTAGTGGACTAAGTCAATGGATCTACAAGCTTCCACAAGCTTCATGCCATATGACTAATTTCCAACTAATTTGGATTTACTTTAAATAATAAAACCCATAATTATCAGAAGCATGGTGTGAGTCTCATACACCCATATAGCATGTGGCATCAAGCATGACACAAAAAGAAACACAATTAATATATATCACATATATATTAAGTGTGCACATGTGAGAAAAAGAAATGCACAAGTGAGCTAATATTAGTTAATGTAAATTGGTATATCAAATATACAATTATACATTAAATTATTAAATCAACACTTGATTTAATAATCCGGCTATATCATATATAACCGATAATATCTTATGTATCTTCTTATCAAATCAACATTTGATTCGATAACCCGGCTATATCACATATAGCCGACCGATACCAATATCGCGAGAATAGAATATGGTATCACATACTCATATTAATCTCGGTCCCGCACATATCACATATGTGCTCCTACTTTGTTTCGCCTGAGCCAGGAAACCTCTGTATAGGACTCTAAAGACTCGTCAATACACCGGCAGTAGGTGATGATCATATCAGTCACCCACAAGCCGTCAGCGGTACTAGCTGGACATAACAGCTACCCGGATATTGGACGACAAGAAAATCAACAAGCAAGCCTGCTCATTGATTGATGTGAAAAATTGTGTTGGTAGAATAACCACAATCAATAACGGTGTCGTGCGTAGCTAGACCGAGATGAGTATGGGTCGTCCTCAGGGAAACGTTGAATATTTTACTCTTACTTTAGATGTGTTGAGAAAGGGGAGGAGGAAGGATAAAGAATATTGTAGAATGGTTGTAGGATCTAGATCTACGTTAAACAAGAATGCAAAATATAGATCTAGATTAACTACGGATGTAAGTTTATATAAGAAGAGGGCTTGTAGGGTTCATTAGGATTTAGTAGTTATGGATGATTAATTAAAAATTACTCTTTCTATCCTTTAATAGATTTAACACTAGAACGACAGTGATGCATGTAGATTAGGATTTCTGGAGGGAAAAGAAATCCCACTCTTAACTCCTATCTCGACATGGAACTCCGTTCATATCTATCCTTTACCAAAACAATTATTAATCTAATCTTTAATCGCGGTCGAGACTAACAATGAATTGGTAGCGCGCCCGATTAGGATGTTAATGATTCTTTTGGTAAAGTTTATAAAATTTATTGGACGTAAAAAGAGTTTAGGTATTTTCATCATCCATTAACCTACCCTAATCTTACGAACCCTAACAAGCGGAGAATTACTCGCGTATGTTGGGAGAAAAAGAGATGGAGAGAAAATGCATAATTAAACTACGAAAAAATAGAATAAGAAAAAGAAAGCTACCTTTATTAATCAACAATATTCATTACACTTTGATTCCTTAGAAAATGATTACAAATACTAGTTGCTTCTCGATCTCTTCTAAGAAGGTAGATGAACCGTTGATGATCAGCCTGGATGCATGAGCCGTCTTGGACTTCGTGATCGTGTCGACTTGATGATTTTTCCAAGAGGCTCTCGGTCTTTATTTATAGTCCCAAAACCAAAAACTTAGCTTCCTAATTTGGAAGCAAGTAGTTAGTATCCAACAGAAAAAATCCCATCTCCTAAATCTTCAAAACCGCGGCGGATCCGCGGCCAATAGGGGGGTTTGGCCGCGGATCCGCGGCCAAATAGTGGGATCGTTTGGGGATTTTTCTGGGGCTTAATCTATATTGCCACATGGTGATCTTTTGAATCTCAGAAGCTGAAAATCTTCTCGTAATTACTGCCAGACTTGATTTCTTTAGTTTGTTTTCTTAATTAGGCAGGTTTGCTTTAACAACTTTGATTCACTTGATTTTTAGCCATGAAAAATTCTGCACAATCTCAACAAATAATATTAATGGAGTTTTGTTTTATTGAGATATTAATTTTACCATTAAGATTTGGTCAATGGTATCTTTGCATACATTTTCCTACCAAATGTTAATTATAATATATCAACACATGAAAAATAGTATTTTTACAGATAAACCCTCATATGTATGATATATTATAATAAAGATCTTTTTTAGTATAGAAATAGTAGGAAGAATGTAATAACAAATGTGCAGTTTTATCAACTGAACAAATACCCCTCAAACTTATCTTTGATCGTCCCGAGCAAACTAGTTTATTCAAGAGAAGGAGAAAAAGAAAGGAGAAAACTAAGCACACTTTCATAGGCAAACACGATTGCACTGAGCACGTGCAACAAGCCGTTAAATCTCTAGGTGTTCCTAGTAGGAGGAGTGTTGTCTCCTGAGGGTTTTCAGCGGATTACACCCACAAAATCCTATAATAAAAGAGAGATGGTGAAACTTACATATAAAGATAAGAACCATAAAAGAAATACTTTGAAAATTTAGAGTTTCCAACTACACTAGCTTTTCAGTTGTCATGAGCCCTATCTTAATAGTCATGAAAAGATGTTAGAAATCACATTATCTCTCAATAAAACATCGTCTTTATTCTTCATTCCTACCTTTCATCCAAACATTGATCATATACCCCTACGTGTGTGTATAGAATATCCCTACACTCAGAGAATTCAATTCAAGCTATCATACTCTTGTCCATCTATCTCAGTACTTTTTAATTTGATGAATATTTATGGATTTGCTCACACATTTTCATGCGACCGTTAATACTTCTTGAGGTACTAACCGACCGATTACTTATGTGCTTGCTGATTAGGTGATAGTATTTTTCTCGTCTTGCACCACCTAAGGCTTAGCAGTGACTCCCAGACCAGTTGGTCTAAGGCACTAGGTGATGAAGCACCCTCGCTATATTTTTTTATTGCTGCCTTGGCGATAACAAAACCAATGTTCATTTTTTTCTTCACCATTTTATATTTTATTCATTTTTTTATTTCCTTCATACTTTGGCTTTTAGACAAGAGCATTTCAAGGTATCCTCTACTATCCCGAGTTTCAAGACGTGTATAAGTGCATATAGTAGGGTATCAACATTCAAATGTTTGGCTTCTAGAATAGAAACTATTTTTCAGACTTATTTTTATCCTCAGATTAATGACTTCCTTCATCTTACTAACCCTTAGGACAACAGCTCATAACTACTTATTACCAGTCCGTTTAAGAAAACTTCTAATTTTCTTGGTTTTCTTAAACTATTCCTATCTTTTGGATGTAATTTTTCACTTTCTACTCTTTTGTTATAAAAGAAAAATTTTTAATTTTTTTTTTTGAAAATGTTGTGCTTATGCAAAGTATGATGCAAATTGATGCGTAAATAAGTATAAACCTCCCCCAAACCTGTTCACAACAGTGTCCTCACTGATGTCATCTGTTAAGCTCAAAAACCTGTAGACTTGGGAGGAGAAAGGGGGAAAGAAATAATGCGAGTGAAATCCTCCCCCAAACTTATTTTTGGCTCACAAATTTGAGGATAAAAGTTATGTTCAAGAGCCAAAAATATACCGCCCTCAAACATGAGTTAGACAATATGAAGCATTTTAAGAGGGGGTGAGTCATTTGGTCAAAGTAAGACATTACAAAGACCAAAATTTAACACCAACCATTCAAAGATTTTATCAGTATAGCGTATAGGTCGGCGGAAGAATGTGTTGTATCGAGTCAAGAAAAAATGGGGAAGGGATAAGAGGTGGTTTGGAAAGGGTTTGAATTTGAAATTAGAGAAAAGAAAGAATGAGGATGAATGCGAATGATTAGGAAGAAGGAATGGTGACGGTTCAACCTCTATAGGTGGAGATTGATCAATCACAAAATCCGTATTTTTTAAAAATTCAAGTTCGTCAGCAAAAAGTTCTTCAAAACTTTTATCAATGGTTTGATTGAACATTTTGCTGTCAAAGAGTTTTGTGCCAGAATTTATCCTACTTGATTCATAAAAAATCATTGAGATAGAGGACTCGAAAAACTCATCTATCTCATTTTCAAAAATATCCAAATCAAGTTGAATTTTTGGTATTATTGAACTTGAATTAACGGATTATGATTCATCAAAACTCACTGAAACTATAGGAACAGAAGAAGAACCGGAGAAAGTAGAAGGTGAAATGGGTAAACAAATTGGTGTGTCGAGTGTTACTGAACCAGATGTGGAAGATGGAGGCTGTATTTCGGTCTGATCTTCGGGTATACCATTATCATCAACTTTAAGACGTATTTGGGGTTTGGGAAGAATTAAAGGCTCAAGATGATGACCACAAGCAAGTGAAAGGATCTGATGAATTGGTGGGACAAAATCATCCAAAATTTCGGGTTCATCAATCAATATATCCCCAACGTCAATCACCTCATTCAAGTGAAGGTTAAAATTCTCAAACACCTCATCAAAAGTATGATTTTCAATCAGTTTTAGTTCAAGAGTGGAGGTGTAGAGATCATAAAGGTTGGGTATGGTTTCACTTGAAATGGATCCTTCACAATCGGGTAAATCAAACACTACAAAGTCACACAACTTATCAGACATTCTATTTGGTATACTTGATGAATCTATGAAACTGGAGTTGTGGATTTCAGTTTGGAATGGGGAGGTTTGATTAGGAAGGGTGTACAGTTCTGTCTCACTACCCAAATTCTCATTTTGTCCTATGCCCGAATCATATACTGAAAATCTTTGGGCAGGTTTGAAATTCTTTGCTTGCAGCCACTCTGTTGTTTGCTTCCTAATTTGGTTCGACGATTCCAGAAATTTTTCTAATTTCTTCTCCAGACTAGTCTTGGGTTGATAAGGGGTTTCAGTATAAGATTGAGATTCCTGTGGATAATTAAAACTCCCAAATGACTGATTAGAAAAACTGTCTAGAGAAGGTGGAAAAGTCGGATTGGATTGATAGGAATAGAATGGTTGCGAAAATTGGGTGGGAGTAGGGTCAACATTGTGATAAGAAGAATATTGATATGGGTTGGTCGGTTGGCTATTGGACATCTTACATGCCACAAACCGTCTATCAAACTCTTCTTTGGAAAGTGGAGGTGATGGTTGATATTGGTCCGGGTTGAAACTTTGGCCTCTAGCCCTACTTATGTGCTCAGCAATGGACATTCGTCTAGGGGCTTCCTCACTTTGGGTATCAACTGAAACAGTTGTAGGATTATGATACGGTTGATAAGACCTAGACTGAGGTGGCCAACTGTTTCTTCCTACTTGTTCTATATGATCTCTTAAGGACATGGAAGAGCCGGACGGTATACCGAAGGGATTACGAAAACAAGAGATATCTGGTTGTGGACAGCAAAGCTCGGCAAGTGTTCTTCTGTTTAGGTCACCCATTATAAGAAGAGAAGAAAGGGGAAGGGGTAAAAAGGGGAGAAAATAATTGGTTTGTTTTTAAAAATGTGTCGGACTTAGACAAATCACACAAAAATGCACAAACAACCCTAGAACTAAGGTCACCTAGGTCAAGTCTCTAGACCGCTCCTAGACTTCCAAAGGACAAGCCGCAGGATCAATCCTCTACCACCTCTTTACTACTCTTGTAGCCAGGTAAGTGCCAGGTAAGTGGGAGGCTCCCCACTACGAAAGTAGTGGTCCTAATTAAGTAACCACTTGCCTTTGACACACTTGCCTAGACACCACAAAAGTAATGCGGATAAGCGATAGATTATCCACGACCTTCCTCTGTCCTTATTGAGCGCGACAGTCCTTAGAGTCTGGTCTAGATATTTTTTAAATTAATGTAGGGTTAATGCAGATGCTCGGTTTGTGATTTGTGGGGCTTAGGAAGGGTGATGAAATCCCCACCTAATCTGGATTTAGTCTTTGCCCCTTAAAGTCCGTATTAAAATATGCAAAACAAAACCAATCACAAAACTTTGCAAAAAGATTTTTGAGCGGCGATATTTTGCAAAGAATCCTGCAGAAAATAGATTTTATTGGATTTTAGAGAAGAGAGAAAGAGTTGAGAAAGATACCAGCGAAGTTTGGAACCCTAGATCTCCTAGACCGCCGCGCTTCCGCCGTGGATATGCCTCCTTTGCCGCGGATCCGCCTCAAGAAGAAAAGATCTGTAGATGAAATTTTCTCTGTTCCCTTCTGTGCTCCTCTGGATCTCTAAGAATGTCTCTGTCTCCAGTTTCCTCAAGTCTGTGACTCCAGATCTCCTTGCAAAAATTCACGCACAAATCGTTAAATATGCAATTTGCAGTTTTGTTTTAATTATGATATGGATCGTATAAGAATTCAACACAAATAGTAAGAATAAAAAAATTACGCATGTATCCCCGGCAACGGCGCCATTTGATTGATGTGAAAAATTGTGTTTGTAGAATAACCGCAATCAATAACGGTGTCGCGCGTAGCTAGACCGAGATGAGTACGGGTCGTCCTCAGGGAAACGTTGAATATTTTACTCTTACTTTAGATGTGTTGAGAAAGGGGAGGAGGAAGGATAAAGAATATTGCAGAATGGTTGTAGGATCTAGATCTATGTTAAACAAGAATGCAAAATATAGATCTAGATTAACTACGGATGTAAGTTTATATAAGAAGAGGGCTTGTAGGGTTCATTAGAATTTAGTAGTTATGGATGATTAATTAAAAATTACTCTTTCTATCTTTTAATAGATTTAACACTAGAATGACAGTGATGCATGTAGATTAGGGTTTCTGGAGGGAAAAGGAATCCCACTCTTAACCCCTATCTCGACACAGAACTCCGTTCATATCTAGCCTTTACCAAAACAATCATTAATCTAATCTTTAATCGCGGTCGAGACTAACAATGAATTGGTAGCGCGCCCGATTAGGATGTTAATGATTCTTTTGGTAAAGTTTATAAACTTTATAGGACGTAAAAAAAGTTTAGGTATTTTCATCATCCATTAACCTACCCTAATCCTACGAACCCTAACAAGCGGAGAATTACTCGCGCATGTTGGGAGAAAAAGAGATGGAGAGAAAATGTATAATTAAACTACGAAGAAATAGAATAAGAAAAAGAAAGCTACCTTTATTAATCAACAATATTCATTACACTTTGATTCCTTAGAAAATGATTACAAATACTAGTTGCTTCTCGATCTCTTCTAAGGAGGTAGATGAACCGTTAATGATCAGCCTGGATGCGTGAGCCGTCTTGGACTTCGTGATCGCGTTGACTTGATGATTTTTCCAAGAGCCTCTCGGTCTTTATTTATAGTCCCAAAGCCAGAAACTTAGCTTCCTAATTTGGAAGCAAGTAGTTAGTATCCAACAGAAAAAATCCCATCTCCTAAGTCTTCAAAACCGCGGCGGATCGGCGGCCAATAGGGGGGTTTGGCCGCGGATCCGCGGCCAAATAGTGGGATCGTTTGGGGATTTTTCTGGGGCTTCATCTATATTGCCACGTGGTGATCTTTTGAATCTCAGAAGCTGAAAATCTTCTCGTAATTACTGCCAGACTTGATTTCTTTAGTTTGCTTTCTTAATTAGGCAGGTTTGCTTTAACAACTTTGATTCCCTTGATTTTTAGCCATGAAAAATTCTGCACAATCTCAACAAATAATATTAGTGGAGTTTTGTTTTATTGAGATATTAATTTTACCATTAAGATTTGGTCAATGGTATCTTTGCATACATTTTCCTACCAAATGTTAATTATAATATATCAACATATGAAAAATAGTATTTTTACAGATAAAAAACCTCATATGTATGATATATTATAATAAAGACCTTTTTTAGTATAGAAATAGTAGGAAGAATGTAATAACAAATGTGCAGTTTTATCAACTGAACACTCATACTCCTGTAAAGCCTGTCAGTAACACTACCGTACAGTCCGGTTTTTTCGTCTGATATGTCGCGTATCTAGTTTAGGGGTGGTAAACGTCAGACCCCAGTAACCGATAAGTCATACCGATCTGAGGCTCATAACGGGTTGAGAAAATACTGATAACACTTACCAGTAAATCTCCGTATCAGCCTTGGTCAGGGACTTCCTGTTATAACTAATCGAGCACAGCGCAACATCAACCCCCAATACCGGGAGAGACGAATCCCCTCCTATCGCTCATTTCCTCTATGTGACCCGAGACTGTACCTAAAAGCCACCGTTTTGCATGTTCTCTTGAACGTGGTAGGGTGGAAATCAAAGCACAGTGGGAATCACACAAGACTCTATGGCGATCTCGGTTCTACAGACTAACCTGTACCAGTGTCACCAGAGAACTGCTATATGATACTAGGTATAATACTATCTAAGAGTTCTCGGCGAGTCCATTCAGTGTACCCAGTTTCTACTGAGCACCCTTATACCATCTTTGATGTCAAACACCAATGGATGTGGGATCATCCATCGCCCATCATATGGGTGAAGAAGCGTATACGCTAGTCTACTCCAGAATATCGATGCCCTGTCTCGATACATTCTCGACTAGGAACAATTAAAGGATGTACTTGTGGACTACCCTGGCCCCACTAGTATGATCTCCATCATAGTCCTGGTAGTCAAGTACACATTCTAAGGGCTTTATCAACATGTGAGAGCAAGACAGTATCACAATACAAGTCTATATGTTTAGACAAAGAGCAACCAGATAGCATACCATCATGTCGAGCAAGAAAGTACTCTCTCTATATGTCCAAGCATCCACTATAATATACATCATATGTACAATAATGGCCTCTACGGCATACATATAACTAACAGAAAATACGGATAAGAAGAAAAGAAAAAGAACAAGAACAAGAAATAACAACTACTTAACAACAATAAATAAAGTTACACTAAGAATTAAAATTGCAATACAAGAAATAAAGATACAAGTTAAATTATACCCCTCATCTTCATTGATTTCCCACTCAAGAGCTCTCACTACACTTTCATGGAGAATAGATGAAAGAAGAAGAAACTACAAACTAATCTACACTAAAATCTAACAAAGAAGAAGACATCCTTATTGGGCTCAAAACTGGAGTATTTATAGGCAGAGAGCTGAAACCCTACGGTCAAATTCTGATCCCCAATACAATTACCAAACTACCCTCAAAACATGATCTAACGACGAGTTGACTCAGCCGTGGAACCGCCGCAAAAATGGCCTATTAGCCGCGGTTCCGCGGCGGTTTGGAGGAGTTGGTTTGTCGTTTAATCTGGGATTCTTTGTGTTGCTTTCTTCTTCTGTTCTACAGGTCCTAAATTGCAAAATGGTTCCAATATATCTTTAGATTTCCAACAGTCCAAAATGGCTTCAATTTTAATTCATTTGACCTTTATCTCCCTCAAGCTCCGCGCATCCATGGAATTTTGTGTTGCCCCTCTCGTTATTTGTGCTTGACCGAGACACGAATGACCACTGTTATTTGTTTTTTCTTTTGAACTGGTAAGCGGCACTGGACGGATGCGGATGACCGGAACCCCGATTTTATCTGTCTGTGGCTGATGTTCTGGATTTTGTCGTAACTGTGGAGATTTTGTATGATTTGCGTTATTTTGGACTAGAAACCTGTAACCTGTAAATATGTAGCAAATACGGATCAAAAACACCTGCCTATAAAAAAACGAGCAAAAGAAGGGGTGGTATTAAATGCAATATTCTGGTGTGAACAACACTCGAAACATCATAAAACCCGTATCCAGTATCGACAAGTAAATCCTCATATCTCAGGCGCCGTCTTATCGGATCGGCCCTTATATCCATCTGTCTCAGTCGCTCCGGTCGGTATCCTCTGGATATCCGCCGAGTCCAATACCATCACTGATAGGTAGTATTCCCCTGTCAGGCTCAACGTGTCTCTATACGATTTTCTTGCCCCGGGGTACCATACCGGATCCACCATGTACCCGCAGACGGTGTCTCCTAACTCCTCGAATCGGGTAATATCATAGCTCAGAACCGAGAAATCTCATGGTGGACGTCGAAATATCATATAAAGAGAAACCGTGTTTTTAAAATAATCATAAAACTTTAAAAATGTATCCGCGGTTCTCAAATCCAGAAATCGCATGAAAACAGAATCACATATGCATATAACCATGATGGAACAGTAAGTACACACACATAACATTACTGTAAAATATAACCGGTGTTTTCATATAAGCATGTGCGATAATGAATACCGAACAAATAATTGTAATTCTACAATTTAGGGAACAATACAGCGATATAACGGTTTCTAATGTGTACGTGGCATGGCAATTACCGATGATGAGTGTGTGAGTTGGGAGTATGTGTACGTGCAACATGCGCATCATCGGTAATGGTGCGTGTGTCCTAGCAGACGATATCATATAAGATAAGGAAAAGAACGTATATATATACCGTAAGATGAGAATAATATGAGCATAACAGGAAAAGGAAATTGTAAACGCAACAGTATATAATAGATAACTACATATGAGCCATACAGCTGTAGTTTAGAATAGTATGAATCGTTGTTTTTAGAAAAATAGGGGCCACGGTGTTTTTGGGAAATAGATACCGTTTGAAAATCCGTAGCGTCCCTTGAGATTGTCATTTAAAATGCATAACGATTCATTAGTTTCGAAAATAGGTATGGCTCTAAAGATATCCTAATATTTACTTAACTGATTAGAAAGCAATAATTTTCCGAGTCAATATATCCATAAGTCGGCGATCCAGTCTCATAGTATCACATACGGTATAATCCATCGTAAGTCATTCTTGAGTCAAGAGTACGGATCAATCATCCGGTATATCATATCACGTACAGTATAATCCATCGTACGGTATCATCAAAGCAAAAGTACAGATCTATGGTCACGTACATCATATCATATCGTCTAGTCACATGTCATATCATCTCATGTCGTAACACGAATATATATATATATATATATATATCACCTAATTTTCATATAATATATCATATTATATTATGCCATTTCATATAATATCGTATAACTTAGCCTCGTGATATCATGTCCGATCACATCGACTCGTATCATATCAATAAGTCATATCCTCATCTCGTGATGTTATATCGAAATTATCCTCAATTTACACACACACACATACCTACACACACACACACACACACACACATATCTGTATATACCAAAGGCTCAAGGCCAAGAGGATAAGAACTAAGGGTATTCCTTCCTACGAGTAAGCTTACTATAGCCTATAGTCTCCTAAAACCCTATTAGCTCAGTATACATACCTAATATTTGTATATAAAATTGTATAACTAGTACCCTAATACTACGGTTGCGGCGGTGCTGTACGCTATCCATCCAACTTCCCCTGTAGATATACATCTACTCACCTACTATCCTCGCTCTAGCCGAAGTTGATGAACGCCTTGCTCTCCTTCGTCGTCTCGGAGGTCCACGCGAAGGTACCTACAATACAATGCATATCGTAATGGAATCAAAATCAAATCCGAAAACTGATACGGCACACGAAACGCACATATGTTAGAATCTATGGTCCACGCATGCAAGAATAACCAAACAGCTCCCGACGTTGACGTACAAACGTCAAACGACCGAGTCAAAACTCAAATATCAAAAACTTAGTTTTCAAAAGTCGCAAAACGAAATCAGCAACTTAGTAAAACACTCCCAGATTTTACCTCAGGTGAAATTAGAACATTTTGCATATATGGTAGGCATATATATCAGATGTTTAAGCTATAGACCAAGAACCAAACCCAAATTCCATGATCAGGCTGCAATTTGCGGCCATTTGGATTATTTTGGTGGCCAAGTTTGGGAGTTGGGGGCTCGGATTTCTAGGGTATATTCTTAATGGCCTGCACATCTCTCTAAATATGCAAAATATTTTTCAGAGTACTCGAGTCAGAGCAAATTCTATTTGATCACCACAATTCAATAAAAATCCGATATCAGAAAATTCCAAGTTCATTTTGAAACTTCTAAACTCAAGTTGGTCAAGGATTCTATCACTAATAGGGTTGTGGTCACTAACTAAGCCTCAATTACATCACCACAAGTCATAACATCTACCAAAGATTATCCTAGAATTTTCCAAGTTCACAAAACATAAACCTCTTAACTCTAAACTAACACTTGAACTTAGGAAACTTAAAAACTTGGAGAAAGGTGAAGCTTTACCTCAAGGAGTAACTCTAGAAAATTCTAAGATGGCCAAAGTGCTCAAATCTCTAACTTGCTTCCACCATGGGGTGTAGGATGAGATTGTGGACATTTTTTGTGAAGGTTTAAGGGGGTTTTGGGTTGATTTGGGAGGTGTTTTTGGGGTGGTAGTGAGGGTGGTGGAGGAAGAGGAGAAAGAAGAAGATGAATGTGATGAAGAAAAAAGAAGAGAATGATGCAAAGCAATGGTTAATACAACCATATCTCACTCTCTCTCCCAGTCTCTCTATCTCATGACCATACCCCCATGTCCCCCATCATTATAATATCTTTTCTTTTTTACCTTTTCTCATTTTTTCTTTTCTTTTCTTTTCTCTGTTCTTTTTATATAAAAACATAAACCAAATGTCACAAATGAATGGTTACAAGTCATGACACATAAATATGATTTTTATCAAAATAACTTTGTTTAATGAGTAATTAATAACCTACTAGTCAAGTTTAACATAAACTTGTATATAAGTAATTGTTTACTACTTTATAAAATACCCAAATCAAATAAATGTCTTCGTAATTAATAATTCATATTAATTTTCAAATATTTTCCCAAATATAGGTATATAATTATACCGTCCTACGAAAACTCAAATCCATACTCATATAGTTTTTGTGAAATTCATTATTTTATTATTTAAATTCCAAAAATATTATTTTATATTTTCTGAAATGTTACATTAACGGTGCATGACGGAGCCCTGTGGCTAATGCAGATGGTATATATGTACATTTTATTTTCGTTCTTTTCTGGTGTGATAGGATTTAATTGATGGGACCGTGTTAATTTTAATTAATGTAAGAAAAGAAACCTAAAAGATGTTGGAACAAATTTTGAAAAAGTATAGTCATGTTCTTTCGCTTTGCATAGTGGTATTCGATATTGGATATGTATGCCCTAGAGGCCTGTATTGTATAGGATACTAGGTATATGTATGTACAGGATAATCTTGCTCAGTTGTATATAGTATATTATCTGAGTTATCTTTGTCTTAATATGTGTATTTCTTTCTCATACGGCTTTATATTGTTTACACAGATTGATAAAGACTCGATACAGTAATATACTATTTTGGTTTGTCTTTATTTTAACATGTGCATATGTTATATTCGATATCACATATGGCGGATACATATTGATAAAGCCTGTAGGATTTTGCTTGACTACCAGCGTTATTATGGAGATCATACTTGTGGGATCTGGGTAGTCCATAAGCATATTCTTAAAGGTCCCAAGTCGTAAGAACATCAAGACCGGGTATCGATATTCCAGAGTAAACTTGTGTATACATCTCTAGACCCCGACAAGGGGCGGTGGTGTTAGTTGTATGTATGCCCTACAGGCCATTATTGTACATGATTGTATATTATAATGGATGCTTGGACATATATAGAGAGGACTTTCTTACTCGACATGATAGTATGTTATCTGCTTGCTCATTATCTTAACACGTAGACTAGTATTGTGATACTGTCTTGCTCTCACATGTTGATAAATCCCTTAAGATGTATACTTGACTACCGGGATTATGATGTAGATCATACTAGTGGGGCCATGGTAGTCCACAAGTTCATCCTTTAATTGTTCCTAGTCGAGGGAGTATTGAGATAGGGCATCGATATTCCAGAATAGACTAGTGTATACTTTTCTTGACCCTGTATGAGGCGATGGATGATCCCACATCCATTGGTTTTTGACATCAAAGATTGTACACAGGTGCTCATAGGAGAATGGGTACACCGAACAGGACTCGCCGAGAACTCCTAGATGGTCTTATACCTAACGTCAGATAGCATTTCTGTGGTGACACTGGTACAGGTTAGTCTGTAGACCCGAGATCGTCATAGAGTCTTGTGTGATTCCCACTGTGCTTTGATTTCTTCCCTACCATGTTCAAGAGAGCGTGCAAACAGGTGGATTTTGGGTACAGTCCCGGGTCATATGGAGGCAATGAGCGATAGGAGGGGTTTCGTCTCTCCCGGTATTGGGGGTTGATGTTTTGCTATACTCGATTGGCCATAACAGGAAGTCCCTAGCCATGGCTGATACTGAGATTTACGGATAAATGTTATCAGTAGTTTCTCGACCCGTTATGAGTCTCACATCGGCATGACTTATCAAGTTATTGGAGTCTGACGTTTACCACCCCCAGACTCCATATGCGATATATCAAACGAAGAGACCGGATTGTACGGTAGTGTTACTTATTAGATTCACGGGAGTATGAACAAGCTTTCTTGTTGATCTTCTGATCGCTCAATACCTGGGTAGCCGTTACATCCAGCTAGCACCGCTGACGACTTGTAGGTGACTGATATGAAGGTGACTGATATGATCATCACCTACTGCTAGCGTATTGACGAGTCTTTAGAGTCCTACATAGAGGTTTCCTAGCTCAAGCGAAACGAAGTAGGACACATATGTGATATGTGCAGGACCGAGATTGATACTTGTATGTGATAAAGTATTCTAATCTCGCGATATAGGTTATATGTGATATAACTGGATTATTGAATCAAGTGTTGATTCAATAATTTGTTATATGTATATTTGATATACATGTAAATGATATTAGTCGGTTGTATGTGATATAGCCGGATTATTAAATCAAGTGTTGATTTAATAATTTAATATATAATTATATATTTGATATATTGATATATATTAACTAATATTATCTCACTTAAGAATTTCTTTTCTACAAATACATAAATATATATGTGATATATACTAATGTATTTATCTTTTGTGTCATGCTAGATAATACATTGGACTTGGGTGTATGAGACTCATACCTAAATAAAGATAATTTGGGTGATTAATAATTAAGGGATAAATAAAAATTTGGTGGAAAATTTCATGGCTTAAGATGTTTGTGGAAGCATGTAGAAGTCTTGACTTAACCCACTAATTTTGTTTTACTCTAGATATTTATTAACCCAACCATTATCTTTAGCCATGGTTAAGTCTCTACAAGAGATTATATGAGATATTTTCTTACCCATGGTTCATGACTTGATCATTTGAGTTTCTTCTTCATCTTCTTCTTTGCTTTTTAGCTTTCAAGTGAGGTGAAAAAGAAAAAGATAAAAATAATTCTAAAGTGAGCAAAATTCCTACTTCATCAATCTATACCAAACTAGCCATTTAGTATTGGTTATTTACTTCACTAATCCATCAATTAGTGAAGATGTAGCTTGAGTTAGAGATTCTTCGACGTAGATCATCTTCGGCCTCGAAGATGTTTGAGCAAGCTCGTTCCTTTCGTCTAGTGGAGCCTAAGGAGAGTCCAAGACACCACTACTTGGAGCAAAGGGACTACTATACGGAGCTTTAGAAGTGAAGGACCGTTCTACAAATGTTGTATTCCTATTTCTCTTAGTATAAAATTGTTTACATGCATATAAAACCCTAATTCTCTAGTTAGATCATTGGTCGGGCTCGCTCGGCACCCTATATTTTTTTGAAATTGCATACTTGATGCTTGCCGAAACGTAGTGGGGGTGCTAAGCGAACCCAGCAGTGGTATCATAGCCAGGTTAGAGCATTAGGAGTTGTCTATGCAAAATTAAAGTGTTCGATCGAATATCGAAACCGTGTTTTTACATGCTCTCTGGAAATTTTTCAAAAGTTGGAATTTTTCATATTAAAAATATTCAGAAAATTGTGCAGGGTTTTCTATGGATCCCCAAGAAAAACGACGACCCAACTCGACCAAACGACCGTGGAAGTGCGGCCAAAACATGCTTTTGGCGGTGGTTCCAGGGCGCCGTTGGTGAGGCAGGGAGCGTGCTTTCTTGTGTTGATCTGTAGGTACTTGGGGCACTCTCTGGGTATTTTTAACAGTGACTCAAGTGTTGAGTTCTCTGAGAATTGTGGATGTTTGATAAATCGATCGAAATGTTTAACATCGCCTATATATCTATGATTTGTGATACAATATTTGGAATCCACAATAATTAGTTTTGTAAAAACTAATTAGTACTTTGTAAATCTAGCAATTTAGTCTCTTTTGATCAGTTGCCGCGGGGTTTTGATTCGGATCAAAACTCCGTCGCAATCTCGTATAATACACGAACGCTCATCGGGTAACACTACTAGATAGCCGCGTCCCATAGCCCCGACCAAGTGACTGTCGGAGGATCCCGTAGCTAAAAGCATCCGTTCGGGTGCTCACGGCTGCGGTGTTCCGCCTAAGTTCACTTTGACGACGGCATCGGGGGTGCGGCCATCCACTAATATTTCCGACGAGCATTCGATCAACTGTTGGGAATCTTTTTGAATTTCCCAACTGGATATTTAAAAGAGTTTTCAATTTGAGACTAAAATGCCGGGTTTATAATGTTTGGCATGAAATTCAGAATATGTGATATTTCGGGTTTATGATATTTAAGAAATTTATATGGTTAGGCATGAAATCCGAAGTATGTGATATTTCGGATTTATGATGTCTAAGGTGGTTGCGGATTCCAATTATTGTAGTTTTCACTTTCTTTTCTGCGACCGTAAGTGTAATATGTGGTGTATTGCCGGTTTCATTGCTATACATCAACAACAATTGGGATATGCATATTTACTTACGTTGATGACATGTGATATTATGTGTTGCTGGGATATGTTATATTGGATCGTCGTGTTTGAATAGCCGGGTTTTTTTGGGTGAGATGGGAGTTTTTTTAATTTTCTTTCATGTAAAAACTTGTATGTAATATTCTTTTATTGGGACACTTCCGGGTTGAGGATGATGTCATTATTGATGTATATTATTTACTTTTCCGCATTAGGATAGACCCAAGGCAGGGAGCACAAGTAACCGGGTTTTAGAGTCCAGTAAGAGACCATCTCGAGGAGTCGAAACCGGGTCTCCTAACTCTAGAATTGGTGGGGTTGCTTGCCGCTCTCGTAGGGGTCTAGGGATATGGGTTTGGCTATTCATCATGACCGTGGAATCCGTGTTTTTTACTGGCTTAATTTAAAATACGGACTTCCTAACATATCCAATATTTCATATGTTGACTTCTGCTGCAATGTTCTGTGATGAGATCATATAACTGTGTGAGATGAATGCTTTATATTATATATATGATATATAATAAACGTTGCTTATGTTTTGCATCCGCGCTAGTCCTGCCCCCGCTCTGCCGTTAGTTAACTAACCTAACGGTGCATGACGGGACCCTGTGGCGAATGCGGATGGCATAAGCGTACGTTGTATTTTCGTTTCTTTATCTGGATGCTTAGGAAGCATAAATGATGATACTACATTAATGAGATTAATGAAAAAGAAAGAAACCCAATGATGTTATGGAATCAAATTTTCAAAATGGTAGCTCTAGTTCTTGCTTTGCATAGTGGTATTTCTTGATGAATATCCAGCACCTCATTCGATGAGGAAAGAGCCTAGATCTCTTCACCGGGAGTGACCTCTTTAGCAAAAGCTAGCAGATGCTACACCCACTCGGTTTATTTTGAAAAACTCGATTTTAAAAAGCGGAGCTTAAACCACTCCTTTTAAAAATCACTTGATTCTACAACGATATCAAGTTCATTACGCAAAAGGTTTTCTTAAAAATCTGTCGTAGCCTTCCGTCATTTCAGATAAGTACTACTTAGTATTTGTGCTGCGTTTGTTGACCTCCGTCAAGGTATAGTGTGCGGTAGCTGATTAGTGCTTATCTGCCGCATATGATGAGATTGGATTAGGGTAGTCGTACAGCTTTGTTGACCTCCGTCAAGGGTCGTGCGGGTGGGTTTAATTCAATCACGAAATGTACGGGTAGAACTTGACTAGCGGCCTATGGTTTGTTGACCTCCGTTAATGTCATAAGTCGCTAGGGGCAAAATATTATCGGGAATTTCAAATATTGAAATTTGCAATGAGATTGCATACCTTCTATGAGATAGTTGGATCTCGATACCCACTGCGATTAAGAGTTACTCCTAGAAGAGTTTTGCACTTTACAATTAGCTAATCCAGTAGGTGTTTAGAAAGGTGTCCACGGGATTATGTCTCTGGGAGAACGAAGTTTATTTTAATTAGGTCCGTCCGAAAGCACGAGGAACCTCCCTCAAAGTACCGACACTGGCCTGGCTGACCAGTTAGAGAACTTGTAGAGTGTAATTAATCCCAGCTAGTCTTACCTTTTAAGGTTTGAAGGAAGATTTAATAAAAACAGTGGGAGCCATCCTGATTAGATATGATAATAACCAATCTAATCTTGCAAGAGCATACGCTAAAGTGTTTTCTTCTCTCTCTCTCTCCAGGTAGCGACCATGACACGCCTTAATCAAGATAATAATATTGATGTATTGACCGAACCCGCTTGTTATACTGAGCCGGGGTACGTTGGTTCCGCTCTATCTTATAACTGTTATGAGTCTGATCAGGAAATAGGGGAATATCCGGATTCCACGTCATCCAAACGAGGAGTGAGCATGTTGTTGCATCTTCTTCGGGTGTGTTTGTTACCGAGAACTGTTTCTCAATGCACTCTAAATCCTGGGTATTAGATACCGGATCAGGATCCCAAATATATAATATGTTACATAGGCTAAAGAAAGGTAGAGAACTGGGAAAAGGTGATCATTCTCTAAAAGTAAGGAATGGTATAAGTGTTGCAGCCAAAGCAGTTGGTGAATATCACCTTATATTACCAAATGGGAATACATTGATCTTGAACGACTGTTATTATGTACCCTCTATGATATGCAATTTAATATCAATTTTTTATTAGATAAAGAAGGATATAACTTTGTATTAGAGAATAATGTTATGAATATTTTCCTAAATCAAGTGTTGATTGGGTTTAGTACGTTATGTAACAGTTATATGTTCTAAATCAAAATACAGTTCTTAACGTACAGAACACACACAAGAGAAAAGTTCAGAAATGAACGAATCCTTGTTGTGGCATTGTAGACTAGGTCATATCAATGAGACACGACTAGCTAAGTTACATAAAGATGGATTTTTGAACCAGTTCGAATTTACATCTTATGAAACTTGACAGTCATGTCTCAAAGGCAAAATGACTAAAACTCCGTTTACAGGACACGGAGAAAGAGCTACTGAACTCTTGGGACTGATACATAGTGATGTTTGTGGTCCCATGTCTACATATGCCAAGAATGGTTCCTCATACTTCATTACATTCATCGATGATCTCTCAATATTCAGACATGTGTTCCTGTTGAAACACAAGTCTGAAGTTTTTGAGAAATTCAAGAAATATAAATGCGAAGTAGAGAAGAAAACGGGTAAAAGTATTAAAATCCTTCGATTTGATCGGGGAGGAGAATACTTAAGCACGGAGTTCCCGGAGTATCTAAAAGAGAATAGGATTCTCTCTCAGCTTACTCCTCTGTATACACCACAGCACAACGGTGTGTCGGAGCGGAGGAATTGTACCCTATTAGATATGGTACACTCTATGATGAGTAACGCTGAGTTACATATTTCCTTTTGGGGTTATGCGTTTGAGACAGCCGCATAACTATTGAATAGAGTTCCAACCAAATTCGTGCCTACTACTCCGTATGAGATATGGGAGGGGAAGAGACCATGCCTTAATTTCATTAAGATATGGGGTTATCCGGCCTATGTCAAAAGGCAAAATCCGGACAAGCTTGAGGTAAGGTAAGTTCTGTGCAAGTTTGTAGGATATCCCAAGCATTCGCGAGGGAATATCTTCTACCACTATGAGGAACAAAAGGTGTTTGTTGCTCAGCATGCCACCTTTTTAGGAAAGAAATTTCTTGTGAAAGAAATTAATGTTCATGAGGTAGAACTGGAAAAAGTTCCAGCTACACAAACTAAAGCTGATGATTTGGTGGAGCCGGAGGATTCGATAGTCCCTGACGAATCTCAGCCTCTCCACCGATCTAGTAGGGTTCCTCATCCACCTGAGAGATACTACGGTTTTCTCATTGATGGTGGGAGCGAGGATTGCATCATGGAAGATGATGACCCAACTAGGTTCGAGCAAGCCATCACGAGTGGGGACTCTGTGAAATGGCTGGATGCAATGCGGTCTGAGATGGAATCCATGTACACCAACAAAGTGTGGACTTTAGAAGTTGCTCCTGAAGGGGTAAAACCCATTAGGAGAAAATGGATCTTTAAGAAGTAACTTGGTGTAGATGGAAAGTTGAGACTTTCAAAGCTAGACTTGTTGCAAAAGGTTTTCATCAACGACCATGTGTCGATTATGAAGAAACATTTTCCTACTTGCCATCGCTGCATACCATGACTACGAAATCTGGCAGATGGATGTCAAGGCCGCTTTCCTAAATGGTGATTTAGAAGAGAGCGTGTACATGATACAGCCAGAGGGCTTCGTAGATAGTGGGAGCAGCGGAAAGGTGTGCAAGCTGCTTAAATCAATTTACGGGTTAAAGCAGGCATCACGGAGTTGGAACATCTGTTTTGATGTGGCAGTCAAAGAGTTTGACTTCATCAAAAATGTAGATGAACCTTGTATATACAAAAAGGTTGCAGAGAGTAAGGTTGTCTTCCTCGTATTGTACGTGGATGACATACTCTTGATAGAAAATGATGTTCCTATGCTGCACTCGATCAAGCTTTTCTTAACATAAAATTCTCCATGAAGGATCTCGGTGATGCCTCCTACATCCTGGGGATTAAGATTTATAAAGATAGATCTAAACGGATGTTGGGAATGTCCCAATGCAGGTACATTGACACCATACTAAAGTGGTTTAGTATGGAAGATTCCAAGCATGGGAATTTACCCACGATCTCAGGAATCACTCTCTCCAAAGAGATGTCCCCCATGACTGATTTGGAGAGGGCTCGCATGTAAGGGATACCCTATGCTTCAGCAGTCGGGTCTATCATATATGCGATGTTATGTACCCGACCGGGTGTAGCGTATGCACTTAGTGTTGTAAGCAGGTATCAATCAAATCCCGGGGAAAATCACTGGACAGCTGTGAAGAACATTCTTAAGTACTGAGAAGGACTAAAGAAATGTTCTTGGTGTATGGTAACGGTGAACTCTAAGTGGATTCCTTTACCAATTCGAGCTTCCAGAGTGATAAGGACGACTCTAAGTCGGTCTCGGGTTTTGTCTTCACCCTCAATGGAGGGGCGATATGTTGGAAGAGTTCCAATCAAGATACCGTAGAAGACTCGACGATAGAGGCTGAATACATCGCTGCCAACGATGCTGCCAAAGAGCCTGTCTGGATGAATAAGTTCATAACTGAACTCGGTGTGGTTCCATCCATTGATCGTCCAATACCTTTGTATTGCGATAACAATGGAGCTGTGGTTTTAGCTAAGGAACCCAGGTCCCCTCAGCGATCCAGGCATATTCTGAGGTGGTATCACCTGATCCGGGATTTAGTTGATCGCCGGGAGATCGAGATCAGGAGAGTTGACACGAAGAATAACACGGCGGATCAACTCACGAAGGCCATTTCTCAGATACAATTTGAGAGACACTTCGGGATGTTGGGTATGAGATACTACAACAACTGGCCTTAGTGCAAGTGGGAGATTGTTAGTTGTATGTATGTGTTGGGTTACGGCAGCGCCCCAGCCATCAATCCGTGACCAAATGCGGAACAAAAATTTATAAAACTTGACGCTACCACAACCAATTACCCGGATCTATCCATAAGCCCTAGATAACAAAACATGCAAAGGAGTTAGAATGGTTATACCGAAAAAATCCGTGTCCTTCGGTCTTCATCCATCATCCCAAACTCCTAGGGGCTTCCTTGATCAAGCTTGATCTCCGGTCTCCCTCCATCGAAGATGATCCACCCAAGAGTCTATGCAACGAGCTCCAACCTCATATCCGAGACAACTAGGGCACCTAGATCGCTACTCTAGATACCGTAGATAAAGTAGAGAGTGATGAAGGATTAATTTGTCTCAAAACACCTAAGGATTCTCAACTCATGAGAGGGTTTGGATGGAGCTAGAGGAAGAAGAAGATGTCATGAGAATGAGGTATTGAGAGCAACTCAAGAAAGAGAAAAAGAAATGAATAATGGCTTGTCTTTTTGTTTGTTGTGTGAGTGTGATAAGAAATAATGGAGCCATCACATAAATGTCCATGTCTCCAAAATATCTTAGTCAACAAAAAATATCTCAAGTCAACATAATCTCACAACAAACAAAAATCCTAAGCAGGTAGAATAGTAACCATAGGTCACTAATTGGCCATGCCACAAAAATGCAATAAACACTTCATCCTACACCTCAATAACCTTTTAATCCAAAAAGGTCTAAACCATGATGAGGTGTAATCTTCTAAAAGTAATTTTGTAATAAATTACAGGAATACCCCTCAACTGTATATACATACCCGCATTCGTATTCCGAAAAATACGAATACTAAGAGACGAAAATAATCCAACAAATATAATACTAGGATCCGGCTTAAACAAAGCCCACCAGTATTATCCATCTGAACATCATCCGTGCACAAGTACACTTATGTGATCGAACCCTGTCGTAAAACCATACGGCCTCTACATCGTTTCGCCCGAAGATGGGAAACCCTCTGTGTGGGACTCTAAAGACTCGTCAATACGCTGGCAGTGGGTTTAATCATAAGCACGTCAGCGACACTAGGTGTACGTAACGGCTATCCAGGTATTGAGTGAAAGGGAGGCCGACGAGCAAACTCATCCTGAAACCCCTATTGAGCCTGACAGTGACAATATCCATACTGTCCAGTCTGTTCGTCTATGAGTATCGCATATCGAGTCTAGTGGGTGGATAAAGTCAGACCCCTAATAACGCGACATTTAGTGTCGGTATGAAACCTATCACCACCTGAGAAACTACCGATCCTAGATCAGTAATTCTCGACTACTTTGGCCAAGGATTTTTAGTGATGGCCACCCGTGCACAACCGCGACATCAACCCCCAATACCGGGAGAGACGAATCCCCCGGCAATCCGCTCACTGCTTCCATATGGCTCGGGACTGTACCCAACTAAAAGCTGTT
This sequence comes from Agapanthus africanus, assembly GCA_030015575.1. Taxonomy (NCBI): domain Eukaryota; kingdom Viridiplantae; phylum Streptophyta; class Magnoliopsida; order Asparagales; family Amaryllidaceae; genus Agapanthus; species Agapanthus africanus. The sequence goes on from JASDDO010000001.1 coordinate 468,489,666, forward strand.
TGCACAACTCCTTTGAGCCGTGATAGGTAAGTAATCATAGCACAGTCGGAACTCAAACGAGACAAATGACGATCTCAGGTCGATAGACTAACCTATACACATGTCACCAGGGAACTGCTATCTGACAATAGGTATAATACCAACTAGCATGTTCCTGGCGAGTCTGTCCGGTGTACTCATAACCTAATGAGCACCTGTATATATCTTAGGTGAACAAACTAACACCAATGGCTTGTGAGACCGGCTACCGCCCCTCATCGGGGTCTCGATCAGTATACACTAGTCTACTCTGGAGTATCGATGCCCAGTCTCGAAACTCCCACGACTAGGGACATTTAAGGATGTGCCTATAGACCACCTAGCTCTCACGTATATGATCACCATCAAAATGATGGTTGTCACGCAAGAATCTTATGGGCTCTATCAACATGTAATAATGATCGGTAAAGCTACCTAAAGCAGATACATGATGATAAAGACAAACCAGATACATACTATCATCTCGAGTAAGACCGTTCTACCGGTATAGGTCCTCCTTTAATCATCGCAATCGCGTGCCTGCGATCCAATAATTGACTTGAGGGCACTATAGCCAACAATCACCCACTTGCACTCAAGGCTAATTATTACGGTGTCGCATACTCACAGCCCGTGTGATACCGAACACCCAACTTCTCTACTAATCAGTTTCACAAAGCTCTATTGTGAAACTATTGCGTTCGAGAAATAGCCTCAGTGAGTGGATCCGCTCCAGTGTTTCTTTCTGTATCTCTCTATATCTTAACTTCGGGGAGAATGCTATCTCCCGAAATGAGCAATACCTGTCTTAGAATATGTCTGGATATCTGATGGGACCCAGTTCACAAACGAACTCCAAATCCAGCAAAATTTTTAGACTGTATCGTCCATTGAACTTAATCAGTATCCTGCGCCATGCCTCCCTCAGTATCCGCCTGGACCACCTATCCAAACTACTGCCCCTCAAAAGAGGGAAAACTATAACTCTGACAGTCACTCTGTCATCCAGGTCACCTTGGAAGCCTGGAATGATAACTGTCTCCCGAAGGAGGCTGCCGTTATCATATCCCTAGAACATCCACTTATGTTCATAAACTGCTTCCGAACGTTTTTCCAGGATTTGGATTAATATAAACTTATTGCAGCTAGTGCAAAAACAATATCAGGTGTGGTACTTAACATCTCATGATTGACTCAATTGCCTAAGGAAGTGATATGCTAATCATGCACATCCCTCTCCCCTTTAGTCTGTAAGACACCTTTAGATAGGGTGACTCCATCACCTGCAGGTACACCACTATGCCAGTAGTCGTCCATTCTAAAAAACCTTTAGAATACTGTCTAAGTACCCAGATTGGGAAACTACCCAAATCTAGATTTAAAGCCATAGATCTAGTAACCAGAGTGCCTGATATAATATCCATATCCTATGTGGAGAAACAACTGTGTGACAACCACAGTATAACCGATCGTAGTATAGGAATTTCATTTCCTACAAAGTGCATGTCATCCAAATACAAGGACATCACACCCTACTACCTTCTTAACAGATCCATCTCCTATTCTGATGAAGTCAAAGCCTATGACTGTCACATCAAAAATAAATGATCTCTCTCCGCTATACCTGCTTTAGTCAAATAGATACAAGCTACTTGTCCACTATGCTTCCGCTGCTCCCACTGACTACAACAACCCTTTGGCAGAGTCATATACACGTGCACTTCTAAATCTAGTTTAGAACGATGCTATATTCATCTTTCTGCCGGGTCTCATAGTCTAGAACAGCAGTAATGGCAAGTCAGGGTAAACAAGAACCTCCCTGTCACCTTCTTTGAGAATACCGAACTACCTCTCGGGTGCCTGAGATTACCCACCATATCTGCTGAGTGGTTAATGGAATGTCAAACGCGATTGAATCTTTAGGTTTTATTAAATTTTCAGTAATCGTTTATGATTTTGGAATCACTTCCAGTTCTACCATACTTCCACTACTGTTTTCTGAAAAAGTCCATTTTACCAAAACTGTGGCGAGTCAAGAATAATATCACTATTGATCTTCCATATGGTAGAAAGTTAACCCTCGTCATAGCCCGGGATAACCCACAAACTGCTATTATAGAAACTTGCCTTGAGTTATCCAGAGTCTGGTTTTAAGTATAAGCCGGACAACTCCATATATCTTAACATCGTTAAGATATGAACCATTCTATATACAATATAGAAACAGAGGCACTGATTTAATTGGAATCAGATTCAAATCATGCAGCTATCTCCAGTGCATGTCAAATAAATGGAGAGAGGCCGATCAGTATTACTCAACTTAGGAGTGCATCCAGATATGAGTAACCTGAAAGAGAAGTAAGTTTTTTAAACCATTACTATCAACTGAATACCAAACACAAGTATCTACCTCTTCGATCACCTCGAAGAATCCTGATAACTGCAACACATAGTTCTCTACTTTATTCTTATACCTATAACTTCTCAAAACTTGGACCTTACATTTCTACGAAACACTTGCCTAAAACTGGAGAAGTTACAAGTAAATAGAATATAGTACGAGGAACAACCCCTTTGTCCTAATGGACATGGGACAACATACAATTATTTGTAGAAGTCCCCTGAGTTGAATAACTCAAACCTTGTGCGTCGTAGGTTGAAAACTGTACGGTTAAGAAGAATTACACCGCTGTTCAATTGTCATGACCCAAAATTTGGCACGTGACCGGCACTTAAACCACGTGACGTTAACAGGCGTAACACAATTTAAGGAAGCCGAAAACCCAGAAATCTAAACCATACAAAGAAGTAAGTGATAAAACATTGTCAAAAACATTTGGAAATCTCAAGTAAAAATCTTAAAGCTTAAGATTATTTTCTTAAAAATTTCGGCAGTACCTTCTTTGTAAAAACTAGCCCCGAAACAGGTACAAACACAGGATATAAATAAAGCATCCCCAAACGGGAGCAAATCACGCCCAAAGGCGGAAACAACCACCACAACCATATATACGACGCCGTAGTGAAGAAATAGACAATATAAATGAAAAACAACATAAAGAGGTAAAACTACATAATAAAGGCCGGTTCACACGAGCACGACACCCAGAGTTACAAAATATATAATATCGGTCCTCACAACTCGTCTCTAAGTCAATACATGAAAGTGGTAGATGGAGAGTACTAGATACAATAGATATAATCGGATAACCGCAACCCACCTACAGCAACAAGGCCTCACAGCCAACCGTAGCGGTATCCGCTGAAAAAGATATAATAAAGAGCCCTGCCACGACTACTCTGAGGGTCAAGCCTGCAAAACACTGTGGCACAACGGGGGTGAGTTTCCAACTCGTGAATAGTAAGTAACATCATACAGATAATCGCAGGTATGCACGAACAACAATAATCTCTCACATGCAATCTGGTAACATAAGTATGACAATATGGATATGCAACAATCATGATCAAGGTACACCATCAGGTACTACTACTACACGAAACAATGCATATCTAATAAATACTGAGTATGGGATAAAACATATCATCATCAATGAATCATCATCGTGGAAAATCCCGGTGCCCATCAACGACACCCCAAATCCCAATACCTCAGGCGTCGTCACTCTGATCGGCCCTCATATTTGTAAATCTCATGGAACCTGAGTGCCTAACATCGACACTCGAAACATCATGAAAACCCGTGTCCAACATCGACACGTATATCCACATAACTCGGGCTTCGTCTGTTCGGATCGGCCCACGGGCTCCGTCAGTCCGGATCGGCCCATATCCATCTCACGACTCAGGTCGATATCCTTCGGATAACCGCCGGGTCCAATCAATCACCGGTAGGTAGTAGTCCCTTTGCCAGGCTCATCGTTTATTGCACAACATACCTTTCTTGCTCCGGGGTACCATACCGGGTCCACCATGAACCCTCAAACGGATCATCCATCTCCTCGAATCGGGTTTCTAACACAAGTCTCACAACCGAGAAAACTCATGGTGGACGCATCGAAATATCATATCAAGAGAAACCGGTTTTTCAAAACAATGCATACTTTCTTGCATACGGTTCTCAAATCCATAAATCACATGAAATCCGTATCTCAATGCGTAAATACATGAAATATGATGTATGCAACATAGAACAGTAATATGAGCATATCAAGTGAAAACCGCTCTTTTAAACGGATCCAGTTTTTAAATATATCATGCGGTTCCCAATTTCTCCAAAATCAAATGCAACATCTGTTGGGGTAAAAATTTACACCCCGGTTGACCGAGTCAAAGTCAAGGTCAACCCCCAAGCTAGGTGGGCCCAAGCCCAGGTCAAGTGGGCCCATGCCCAAGTCGAGCCCACGGCCAGCCTCCCCATGTAAACAACAAAATCATGTAATAAATAATTTCTATGTAATTTTTATATACATGAATGTATACAAAACGGGCAAAAAGCCAAATTTTTGTAAGCCCATGGCTTATGTGCAAAAATAAATGGCACATGAGCCATGGGATAGGCAAAACGCCATTTTGTGAAGCCTAAGGGGCTATATGTAAATATGTAAGCCTATAAAAAGCAACATGATGAATAAAAAAAGAACACTTTTTCATTCCCCCAAAACCTGGGGTTATTTGTGCCTCCTGCTCCTTCTCCAAGGTTCTAAACCTTCTCAATTCTTTTGAATTAAATCAAGAATTTTACTCTTTCTTTTCCAAAACTAAGTAGTTTTCCACCATAAAACCCACAAAGGGGAACTTAGATCTCCCATCAGATCTAAAAAAGGAGAGATTTTGAGATCTCACATCTCTTGATCTTCAAGATCCGGCCAAACAACAGAAGGAAGAAGAAGAACCCCTTTCATCAGCTTCAAAACATCCCAGGAGTTTAACTCCACACATATATACATAACAAATATTTCCTTTCTGAAGCATAGCTTCTGTTTCTCAGGCTAAAAGCCTCTTTTCCCGCCGGCGCTCAAGCGCAGAGCGCCCGCGTGCCGACACGTGGCGCGCTTGCGCTCAAGCACAAGCGCCCAAGCGCAAGTCGCCCTGGTGCCGACACGTGGCACGCTTGCGTTCAAGCGCAAGCGCTCGAGCGCAAGTCGCCCCGGTGCCGACACGTGGCGTGCTTGCGCCCAAGCGCAAGCACTCGAGAGCAAGTCTCCTCCGTGCCGACACGTGGCGCGCTTGCGCTCAAGCGCAAGTGCTCGGGCGCAACTCGCCCTCGTGCCGACACGTGGCGCGCTTGCGCTCAAGCGCAAGCGCTCGAGCGCAAGTCTCCCCCGTGCCGACACGTGGCGCGCTTGCGCTCAAGCACAAGCACTCGGGCGCAACTCGCCCCCGTGCCGACACATGACGCGCTTGCGCTCAAGCGCCCAGCGTTCAAGCGCAGAGCACCCACGTGCCGACACGTGGCACTCTAGCGCCTGAGCGCACAGCACCTAGGCGCACAGCACCCAAGGTGCCGCCCCCACGCATCCTTTGGATGCTTTCCCCCCCTTTTTTTTCTTATGTATATATATATACATATATATATGTATATATATTTGCACACACATATACCCCACGATACTGTCCCTGTTAGAAAAAAATTTCTAACGGGGCGCTGCCTCGCACCCCGCAAGGGGGCTGCTAGCCCCCTTGACCCCCAGCCCGCTATCCGGGTAGCGGGACCCCCGTAAAAACTCTGCGTGGCTCCCGATATATCCAAACCCCCCTTTCAAAACACAACACACGTACACTGTACATTGAGTTCGCATGACCAGTTTAACCCGTTAATCGGAGGTTCCCTCGCCCCAAAGGCGAGGGGTAATTAACGGCAGCTTAGTCCGCGGCTGCCAGAGATTCAGATCCCCACAATCAATAAATCCCGGCCTACCCTAGGCAGGGGGAATCTGTAGTACGCCTGACAAGCGCGCGCGTATTCCCATCTCAATGGGGTGACGAAAAACACCCTACAACATCACATAAAGGTGTATACGTAGCTATAGCAAGTTATGTGTATATGCATGTACATGCATGATTTATTTCATATGCGACATTAGAACAAGAATTAACGTCTCAATGTCAATAACGAATACAATACCGCATATGTTTATAGGTTGTGCGTGTCATGGCAATTACCAACGGTGTGTGTGTAGCATACAATTTAGTGCTTGTGCAACATGAACCGTCAGTAATGGTGCAGTGTCCAATGGGTACTAAGTCAAGGCACAACAAGTAATGGTATGCAATGATGCTCATACACAATCAACTCATATGCATATAACATGTGACTATAATATCAAATCTAGCCCTGACGCTTAACGCCATACGGGCGAATTCCCCGTAGATGTTAAATCTACTCACCGATGATCTCGCACTAGGTAAATCCAACCACCTGCTTTCCCTTCTTCGTAGCGTCTGATGTCACCGCACTCGTTCCTAATATCACACTAAACATAACAAGTGCATCTTAGAAACCGTCAAATATACACACAAACTACGTTTAAATCGACGCACTGACTCCAACAAACTCTCAAGTGTTTGCCTAGTGGCTAACGAGTGTAGCGACATCATCAAAATAAATCCACGATTGCAAGCTACCCGAAACGCTTAATCTACGTTGGATCAATCGTATCGCACTTTGCCGAAATGCCTAAAATTAGCTAAGTGGTCCCAGATTTTACCTTCTGTCATAACATAAAAATCAAGCAGTACCAAACACCCCAAAATACCTACAGACAGCTACCCTACAAACCACAACCCCCCAGTCCCCAGAAAATCTGGCGACGCCGGAATTTGGCCTGATCTCATCGGGTGAATAGTGAATGGTAGGGTCAGGGTTTCAGGTGAACACTTAGGGCCTCTAGTACAACACTACCACATTGCTAGATTTTACAGTAACAATTCGTGGTGATAGCAAATTACCGTGACCCCAAAATGACACTAAGAATACGATATATGCACAAAACTATTCTAAACAGCAACTACTAGGCAACACAACATAATAAGGACTTAATTAACAGTTAGGGATCACTACCATTCCACATTTGCTCCAAAACCCTAGCTTTCCATGCTCCAAATCCTCTTTAGTGGCTTAACTTGACTTGTGAAGGGTTTAGATGAAGTTTAGTGGGGATTTGCTTGGGTTTTGTGATGGATTGGGTAGGGTTTCAGTTGAGGGGAAGAGGAAAATGAGATGAAGAAAATAATGTGTGAATGAGAGAATGTGAGTGATGAGGAGAATGGGGGTGTAAGAGTTGTGAAGAGAAAATAGGGGTGTGTGGTTAGAATGAGCCATGCCCCCTTCTCTCTCCTCATTAAATGCACCCCATACTTGCCCATTCCTCATCATTTCCATAACAACCCTCTCTCTGCCTCTCTCTCTCATGTCAACCCAATTCAAACCCTTTTTATTTTTAAAACTAAATAACTTAAATAATTACATACAACTTAATTTAATGAGGGTTAATGTGCCATGGCTACTTAAGCATGGTTAATACTAATTAACCCTAGGTTAACATGCATAAGTGTGTGCAAGCCCAAAATAAATAATAATAAAATATTAATTAATTTTTATAAAATATATGAACTATTTTGGTTAACTTTTTATTAAAAACCCGCATTATCGCGTAATTAACACCAATCGCATTCTAAGGTTACAATCTCCCCCTTAAAGAAATTCGTCCCCGAATTTAATAATCTTACTATGCATACCTTCAAAAAGATGAGAGAATTTCTTCCGCATCTCGCTCTCGGACTCCCAAGTGACCTCTTCACTATTTGGGCTACGCCAAAGAACCTTCATAGATGGTAAGACCTTTGACCGAAGTTTCTTCACCTGCCGATATAATATAACTACCGGTTGCTCGGTGAACGAAAGATTGCGCTCTAGCTGAATGGTCTGGTGCTGAATCATGTGAGAAGGGTCATGAAGGTACTTGCGAAGCATCTATACATGGAATACGGGCTGAACATCCGGAAAACTGGACAGAAGTGCCAAACGATAGGCAACGGTACCAACTCGCTAAAAGATCTCAAAAGGACCTACAAAGCTGGGACTAAGCTTCCCTTTCTTTCCAAATCTCATCACGCCCTTCATCGGAGAAATCCGTAGGAATACATGATCCCCCACTGCGAACTCGATCCTGCGATGACGACGGTCGGCATAAGACTTATGTCTACACTGGGCTGCTCTCATCCTATCCTGAATCAACTGAATTTTCTCCGTAGTCTCTTGAACTAGCTGGGGTCCCAAAATCCTACTCTCACTGAGTTCGGTCCAACAGACTGGTGATCAACACTTTCTACCGTACAAAGCCTTAAAAGGTGCCATCTGAATCGTCTCCTGATATCTGTTATTGTAGGAGAACTCTATCAATAGCAAGTGACGATCCTAACTGCCACCAAAATCAAGCACGCACGCATGAAGCATATCTTCCAGAGTCTGTATAGTCCGCTCTGACTGACCATCGGTCTGCGGATGGAAAGCGGTGCTAAAACTCAATCGGGTACCCAAAGCTTCCTGAAGCTTCTGCCAAAGACAGCTAGTAAACTGGGTGCCCCTATCGAATAAGATGCATGTGGGAACGCCGTGCAAACGCACAATCTCATCAATGTACAACTGAGCATACTGAGCATAACCGAAAGTGGTCTTCATGGGAAGAAAGTGAGCCGCTTTCGTCAACAGGTCAACAATCACCCAAATGAAGTCATACCCTCGACTGGACCTGGGTGTACCCACAATGAAATCCATGGAGATCTGTTTCCATTTCCACTCTGGAACGGTTAAAGGCTGCAACTCTCCTGCCGGTCTCTGATGCTCAGCCTTGACTTGCTGACAAGTCAGGCACCTCAAAATGAAATCCGAAACATCACTCTTCATCCCTGCCCACCAGTAGATATCTCTCAAGTCACGATACTCTTGGTGGAACCTGGGTGAACACTATAAGCTGACTGATGTGCCTGCTCTAGGATTTCGCATCTCAACCCATCGGTATCAGGTACATACAAACGAGTCCCAAATCGTAGCACACCCTGGTCATCAATCTTAAACTCCGAATCTCTACCCTGCCGAACATGCTCAAGAATCTCAGACAAACGGGCATCGTCGGGCTGTGCCGCACGAATACGATCAAATAGAAGTCGACGGGCACAGACATGAGCAAGCTGTCCCCCAGTGGAAGTGAACTCAAACTGTACTCTACTGTCACACAAAATCTGCTAATCTGCAGAAGACTGTCTCTGAACTGCGCTCAACTGGGACAAGCTACCCCCGTGCCTACGACTCAAAGCATCAGCCACCACATTCGCCTTGCCCGGGTGATAAAGGATCTCACAATCATAATCCTTCAGGAGCTCCATCCAACGGCGCTGTCTCAAATTCAGATCCTGCTGCTGGAAGATGTACTTTAAGCTCTGGCGGTCTGTGAAAATTTGACACGACTCCCCGTACAAGTAGTGTCTCCAAATCTTAAGCGCAAAGACCACCGCGGCCATCTCAAGATCATGAGTGGGATAATTTTGCTCATGCTTCTTCAACTGCCGAGAAGCATAAGCGATAACTCTATCATGCTGTATCAATACACAAATGAGCCCCACTCAAGAAGCATCACAGTAAACGACAAAGCCGCCCAATCCAGAAGGCATAGATAAAACTGGTGCAGTCGTCAACAGAGTCTTCAACTGCTGAAAACTCAGCTAGCATGCCTCAGTCCAAAGAAAAGGAACCCCCTTCCTGGTCAGTCCGGTTAGCGGTGCAGCGATACTCGAGAAGTCCTGCCCGAAACGGCGGTAATAACCGGCTAAGCCCAAAAAGCTGCAGACCTCTGTGACTGATACAGGTTTGGGACAAAGCTGTACGGCCTCGATCTTCCTCGAGTCCACACGAATACCGTTTCCCATAACTACATGACCCAAGAAGTCAACACTATCAAGCCAGAAGGCACACTTCGAGAATTTAGCAAACAGCTGATGCTCTCTCAATGTCTACAAAGAAATCCTCAAGTGCTGCTCATGCTTCTCTCGACATTTGGAATAAACCAGAATGTCATCAATAAACAAAATAATAAATTGGTCAAGGAACGGCCTGAAAATCCGGTTCATCAAATCCATGAACGTTGCTGGGGCATTAGTGAGTCCGAACGACATCACCAAAAACTCATAATGCCTATAGCGCGTACGAAAAGCAGTCTTCGGAATGTCATCATTCCGAACCTGCAACTGATGATAACCCGATCTCAAATCAATCTTGGAAAAATGTCCCGCACCCTGGAGCTGATCAAACAAATTGTCAATGCGAGGTAAAGGATACCTATTCCGCACCATAACTCGGTTTAATTGATGATAATCAATGCACAACCTCAAACTGCCGTCCTTTTTCTTGACGAACATAATAGGAGCTACCCAAAGAGAAACACTCGGACGCATAAGTCCCTTATCAAGAAACTCTTACAGTCGATCCTTAAGCTCCTTAAGCTCCGTCGGGGCCATCCGGTAAAGCGGTATAGAAATAGACCCTGTGTCGGGGATCAAATCAATGCAAAACTCAATCTCACGCTCTGGCGGCAATCCAGGCAACTCATCGAGAAATACGTTGAGAAACTTTCTCACGATAGGAACCTGGCCCAATGAATCTACTGTGGCTCCAGTATCATGAATGAAAGCTAAGAATCCTCGACATCCCCTCCTCAAAAGCCGACTAGCGCAAAGGGCTGAAATCAAACTGTGAGGGGCGGCACCATGGCCCCCGTGCACAACAAGAACTGACTCGCCTGGAAAATAAAACATAACTGTCTTCTCACGGCAGTCCATGGACGCGTAGCAAGTAGCTAACCAGTCCATGCCAAGGAGAACGTCGAAGTCCGACATCTCAAGAAGGATCAATTCGATGGACAAATCTCTTTCTCTAATACGGATGACACACGACCGAAACACGTGTCGCGCAACAAAAGACTCGCTAACAGGAGTAGTCATGAAAAGCGGCTGATCCAGCAAACACGACTCTCGGCCCAACCTCGGCATGAAGTGTGTAGAAACATACGAGTGCATAGATCCCGGATCAAACAAAACGTGTGCATCGAAGGAACATACTGAAAGAGTACCTGAAACCACTGCATTGGACACCTGCACGTCCAGATGAGTCAAAGCAAATACTCATGCCTGCCCTCTATCGGCGACTGGCTGTCTTTCGCCTCTTCCACCTTATCCTCTCTGAACAAAACCTCCACGACCACGACCTCTCTAAGCATAAGTCTGACACGGAACAACAATAGGTGTAAGAGGCAACGCTCTCTGAGGTGGAGAAGGTGGTAAGGTAACATGTGATACGGCTGCCATGTCCTCACGGCTCAATACAATCTCTGACGTGATGATAAAAACTACCGCACCAGAAACATCCAGACGATGACTGCTGACCCTCCTGGGGATAAGAGCTGAATAACTGGCCTCGTCCTAAGCCTCTGCTACTCCCACGACCTGAACGAAATCTGTCACGGCGTTTATACATCTGTCTCCGGGCTGATATACCAGTACGAACACTCTTCGGTTCTGGAACGACTGAAGTCTCAGAAATACGCTCCTCAACCAGTAGGGCTGCGTCCACTGCGGCTGCTTATGTGTCACAATGCTGGGCACTGATAGCGAGGAATAACTGGGTAAGCAGGTCTCGCACAAATCTCTTGATCCGCATCTCCTCAGCGTCCACCAAATATGGAGCAAATACAGATAGCTGGGGAAAATGAACATCGTACTCTACCACCGTCATACCCGGAGTCTGGTGTAACGACTCAAAACTGCGAGCTTGAGCATCCCTGATGGTCTGTGGAAGAAAACGGGCAAGAAAAACTGTCACGAACTCAGCCCAGGTCATAGGAGAAAGACCTGCGGCTCTGCCCCTCTCTAAAGACTCTCACCAGGTCTGGGCAAGACCCTCCAGACGAAAACTCGCGAACTCTACCCATCTCGCGTCGGAGAATCTCAGCGAACGACAGATCCTGGCTATCTGATCGATAAATGACTGGGGATCCTCAGCTGCATCAGTGCCGGTGAAAACCGGAGGCTTCAGCCTCATGAACTCAGATAATGATACGGTGATAACCTCCGTAGCGGCAGGTACGATTGCCTGAACGGTAGGTACCATCGCAGTCCCCGTAACAAGTGGGATAACCTCTTGTTTCTGCGCTTGACTAGCCTCGACTAACGACCCCATCATCTGGCGCAAATCCTGCATACAGGCCTCTAGCCTAGTAATACGATCTAGCGAAGGTGGATCAATTCGCTCCTGTGGAATGGGCGTACCGCCCTGGTCAGTCCTCGTCTTCGCCGCGCCTACCCTGACCTCGGCTCTAGCGGCAGCTCTCTGCGCCCTCGTAGTCTTCGGCAGCATAATGGCTAGAAATGATAACAGGATTCGATAAGAACATTGAAATTGAATCATAAGGATATATGGAAATCAAGGAAGGAAGTTCAAGCAATATGTCCTAAGGTCACTTAGGCAGAGTATCGTGTCGTAAATATGCCACTGAACATACACACGCTACGTCACTCTGCTTAAGCTGCCTACTCCATCATACCAAGCTTATCCTACACTTCGAAAGGTAAAACCTAGCGCTCTGATACCAACTTTGTCACGGTCCAAAATTTGGCACATGACTGGCACTTAAACCACGTGATGTCAACATGCGTAACGCAATTTAAGTAAACCGAAAACCCATAAATCTAAACCTTAAACAAAGGTAAGTGATAAAAAATTGTTAAAAATATTTGGAAATCTCAAGTAAAAATCTTAAAACTTAAGTGTATTTTCTTAAAAATTTTGGCAGCACCTCCTTTGTAAAAACTAGCCCCGAAATGGATACAAACACAGGATATAAATAAAGCATTCCCAAACAGGAGAAAATCACGCCCAAAGGCGGAAACAACCACCACAACCATATATACGATGCCGTAGCGAAGAAATAGACAATATAAATGAAAAACAGCATAAAGAGGTAAAACTACATAATAAAGGCCGGCTCACACGAGCACAACACCCAGAGTCACAAAATATACAATATCGGTCCTCACAACTCGTCTCTAAGTCAATACATGAAAGTGGTAGATGGAGAGTACTAGATACAATAAGAGATATAATGGATATAATCGGATAACCGCAACCCACCTACAGCAAAAAGGTCTCACAGCCAACTGTAGCAGTATCCGCTGAAAAAGATACAATAAAGAGCCCTGCCGCGACTACTCTGAGGGTCAAGCCTGTAAAACACTGTGGCACAACGGGGGTGAGTTTCCAACTCGTGAATAGTAAGTAACATCATACAGATAATCGCAGGTATGCATGAACAGCGATAATCTATCACATGCAATTTGGTAACATAAGTATGGCAATATGGATATGCAACAATCATGATCAAGGTACACCATCAGGTACTACTACTACTACATGAAACAATGCATATCTAATAAATACTGAGTATGGGATAAAACATATCATCATCAATGAATCATCATCGTGGAAAATCCCAGTGTCCATCAACGACACCTCAAATCCCAATACCTCAGGCGCCGTCACTCTGATCGGCCCTCATATCTGTAAATCTCATAGAACCTGAGTGCCCAACATCTACACTCGAAACATTATGAAAACTCGTATCCAATATGGACATGTAAATCCATATAACTCGGGCTCCGTCCGGATCGTCCCATATCCATCTCACGACACCGGTCGGTATCCTCTGGATAACTGCCGGGTCTAACCAATCACCGGTAGGTATCCTCCGGATAACCGCCGGGTCCAACCAATCACCGGTAGATAGTAGTCCCTCTGCCAGGCTCATCGTCTACTGCACAATACACCTTTCTTTTCCCGAGGTACCATACCGGGTCCACCATGAACCCGCAAACGGATCATCCATCTCCTCGAATCGGGTTTCTAATACAAGTCTCAGAACCGAGAAAACTCAGGGTGGACGTATAGAAATATCATATCAAGAGAACCCGGGTTTTCAAAACAATGTATACTTTCTTGAAATATCCCCACGGTTCTCAAATCGATAAATCACATGAAATCCATATCTTAATGCGTAAATCTATGAAATATGATGCATGAAACATAAAACAGTAATATGAGCATATCAAAAGGAAACCGCTCTTTTAATGGATCCAGTTTTTAAATATATCACGCGGTTCCCAATTTCTTCAAAATCAAATGCAACATCACATAAAAGTGTATACGTAGCTATAGCAAGGTATGCGTATATGCATGTAGCTATGCATGCATGATGTATTTCATATGCGCAATTAGAACAAGAATTAACGTCTCAATGTCAATAATGAATACAATACCGTTTATATGTATAGGTTGTGCGTGTCATGGCAATTACCAACGATGTGTGTGTAGCATACAATTTAGTGCTCGTACAACATGAACCGTCAGTAATGGTGCAGTGTCCAATGGGTACTAAGTCAAGGCACAACAACTAATGGTATGTAATGATGCTCATGCACAATCAACTCATATTGTAACATTTCACAAAAAATAAAATATTATTTTTGGTAATTTTTATAATTAAATAATAAAATATTGAATATTTTAATAAGGCGGTATAATTAAATACCGATAAATTTGTGAAAAATTTGGGAAATTATAGAAATTACTTAAAAGAGGGTGTTTTATGTGAATTATGCAAATTTTAAGTTTTTATGATTAATTATATGCTAATTTAGTACTAATCGCGATTAAAAATCGCTAATTTGATTTTTCTTGGTCCAATGTGCTTCCCTTGAGCTTGTGCATCTTTTTATTGAAATGGGTATTGGGTTTTGAGGTGATTTTCACGGTGTTTTGAAGGAGGTAAAGAGGGGAGGGAGCTAGGGCGGCAGCAGCAGCAGCAAGGAGAGGGAGAGGAGAGGAAAAGTGTGAAGGGGATTATGAGACGAGTGTATGACCAAGGTAACCCTCACCTTTTCTCTCTCTCACCCATACCTATTATTCTAATCTTTTCCTTTTCTATTTCTTTTCTTCTCTCCTCAATAGTAAACCCAAAACAAATACCCATACACCCCAAATCATGTAGGAAAAATGTAACAAGTGTAAAAAGACATGGTGCATGTTTTGCACAAAACAAGCTTAAAATCCGATTAGCGATTTTTAATCGCGATTAGCACTAAATTAACATATAATTAATCATAAAAACCTAAAATTTTCATAATTCACATAAAACACTCTCTTTTAAGTAATTTCTATAATTTCCCAAAATTTTCACAAATTTATCGGTATTTAATTATACCGCCTTATTAAAATATTCAATATTTTATTATTTAATTATGAAAATTCCCAAAAATAATATTTTTTTTTTTGAAATGTTACAATCTTCCCCCCTTAAAAAAATTCGGTCCCCGAATTTTAATTTAAACCCCTCAAAAACTTAAAATTCGGGGACCGAATTTTGGTACAAACGTCACGTGATCGAGATAAAGCACAAATACCAAAATTCAGGATTTAAAATACGGAAAACTATATCTCAAATAAAAATAGCAAATTAAGTTTTTAGTCCCAGATTTTGTATAAGGTGAAAACTAGGTAAGCAAACAACTCTGGGGTGATGTATAGTTTTTAGTCCCAGATCTTGAATATACATTGATATATTCATACTTGCGCACATACACATTGTATATCCACATTGGTGCACATATACATTGATATATTCATACTTGTGCACATACACATTGTATATCCATATTGGTGCACATATACATTGATATATGCATACTTGCGCACAAACACATTTGTATATCTATATTGGTGCACACATATATTGGTACATCTATACTTGCACATATACATATTGTACCTATATAGATCACTAGTTTTATTGGGAGATTGGGATCATGGACGAGATCCATATACATATAGCTGATATTGATGACATTGATTACATAATTGGACGATATCCATATACTATTAGACGTCATGATATAGTTGACATTGATTCATGCTGATCACATTGATCATGCCTCACATTTATGATCAAACTCTGGTCTGCTGGGTGTGCGCAATATGACAAACCCGATAAATTTGTTAAAAATTTGGGAAATTATAGAAATTACTTAAAAGAGGATGTTTTATGTAAATTATGCAAATTTTAAGTATTTGAGGGGTTTAAATTAAAATTCGGGGACCGAATTTCTTTAAGGGGGGAAGATTGTAATATTTCAAAAAAAATAATATTATTTTTGGGAATTTTTATAATTAAATAATAAAATATTGAATATTTTAATAAGGCGGTATAATTAAATACCGATAAATTTGTGAAAAATTTGGGAAATTATAGAAATTACTTAAAAGAGGGTGTTTTATGTGAATTATGCAAATTTTAAGTTTTTATGATTAATTATATGCTAATTTAGTGCTAATCGCGATTAAAAATCGCTAATCGGATTTTAAGCTTGTTTTGTGCAAAATATGCACCATGTCTTTTTACACTTGTTACATTTTTTCTACATGATTTGGGGTGTATGGGTATTTGTTTTGGGTTTACTATTGAGGAGAGAAGAAAATAAATAGAAAAGGAAAAGATTAGAATAATAGGTATGGGTGGGAGAGAGAAAAGGTGAAGGTTACCTTTGACTTGGTCATACACTCATCTCACAATCCCCTTCACACTTTTCCTCTCCTCTCCTTCTCCTTGCTGCTGCTGCCCTAGCTCCCTCCCCTCTTCACCTCCTTCAAAACACCATGAAAATCATCTCAAAACCCAATACCCATTTCAATAAAAAGATGCACAAGCTCAAAGGAAGCACATTGGACCAAGAAAAATCAAATTTTGGACACTTGGGGCAACTCAATAAAATTCTTGAGTTGCCAAATGAGGTATTTTCTGAACTTTTAGTTTAGTATTTCCATTACTTTTACCCCCATGTTAGATTATAACCAATATTGTGTGGTTTGGGTTAACTTGGAAAATTCTAGTTAGGGTTAATGGAATTTGAGAGTTGTGATGTGAAATTGAGCTCAGTAGAGGCCACACAAACCCCCTAGTGCTGGAATTTAGACCTAAACCAGAGACTAGAACCCCGGGATACGGATTTTGAAAAGCCGATATCGGAAAATTGTGAATTCTGTAAGTGTAAAATGAAATCTGCTATCACCCGGAGACCCTGAAACTTATTTTGCAAACATGGAGAGATCAGCAGGCAACCTAGGACCCCCACTGAAACCCTAGACCCTATATCCCAATTCAGGCCGCAAATTTAATCTTTCTGGCCGCAAATTGCGGCCAGACCTGGGCCAATGTGCCTCGTGTTGGTTCTGTGGTCCCCTCATCAGTAAAATAGACCCTTGGCATATGCAAAATTGACCAATTTGACATCGGGTAAATTCTGGGACCTTTTTCCTGAGTTGCTGTTTTGATTCGGGGTCTCGTTTTGCGTATTTTGAATTTTGGATTCTCGTATTTGTGTTTTACCTCGATCACTTGACGTTTGTACGTCGAAATCGAGTGTTATTTGGTGGTTTTGAAGGCGTGGTCCGTAGGTTCTAACCTATAGGCCTTAGCGTGCCGTTTTGGTTTCCGATGTGATTTTAATACGCATTTACGACACGTTGATGTGTAGGTACCCCGCGAAGACTTCGGGATGACAAGCAAGTGCGTGGCGACGTCGGCAACGGAAGGCGAAGAGCAATGTGAGTAGATTATATCTACGGGGGAAGTCGGGTGGATGGCGTATAGCACCCCCGCAGTTCGATGTTTAGTATATTATATATACTATATATATATGTATGATAGTGTTAGGTGTGATATGGATATTCTAGATGTGATTAGGTGTACTATGGTTAGATTAGGGTTTAGAAGTAAACTAGTATAGTTTCCTAGTTGCGAACCCTAGAATAGGTTACACCCACACTCACTCACACATGCTTACTTGTTATACTTATACCTGGATGATGAGGATAGTGGATGATATTTAGAGATGAGTCGATGAGATTGGGCATAATTCCATGAGATCGGTGATATGATGTGGTTCGTATTTGGGATACGACATGAGATTTTAGCGGGCCTTTGGACGTGTATTTTACATACGCATTTATATAGATGGTATCAGTTGTACTAGATTTAGATCAGTACCCCAGTTCATGAGATATGATGATAAGGATACCAAATAATTGATGAGATGAATGTGATATTGACCCGTACCCAGATTTGGGATGCCGTACGATGATTTACCGTACGAGCTTTATTTGACGATAAGATCCATACTCGTGACTCAAGAATGTCATATGATATTGTATTGTACGCGGCACCTTTGAGGCGGGATCACCGACTATTATATATATATATATATATATATATATATATATATATATATATATATATATATCGACTCAGATTTAGGTGGTTTCCATACCCCTCCCGATTAGCTTGTTAGTTAGATCTGTAGTTTGCGTAGTAGATGTTAGACTAGACCCGAGTCATACCTATTTCAAAAACTAACGAATCGGGAGTATTTTAAATACAGGTAAAGGGATTCTACGAATATTTTCAAAAGACGCATCTTTTCTTAAAACACCGTAGCCCCTATTTTCATAAAAACCCCGATTCGTCGTCTTTCAAATGGCAAAACCGTATGACATAGATACATTGATGTAGATTCTGCACTGTTGTGTTTATTATTCATTTGCCGCATATTCTTGCTGTTCGCATCGCATTGCATGTTTAAATATGTTTATTGTTATATTAAAACCATGCTGTCAGGACACTAGCACCATTATCGATGATGCGTATGTTCCACGCACACCTGCTTGTCGGCTGTTTATCACATAATATTGCATTTTTGTATGCCCCATTCTTATGCATTTAAGAATAAAAACAGGTGCTTTTGACCCATGTCTGCTACATGTTACAGGTTACAGGTTCTTGGCACAAAAACAGTGAAAAACACAAAAGACGACACAAAAGAAGGATTTTGACCAGCAAAAAGGAAGATCTTAGTAAAGCTCAGCAGAAGAACGGTTCACAATTAACAAGGCGACGCAAGATCCAAATTTGCAAGAAAGACGGTTACAAGAATCATTGCAAAGTGTTCGTTGAAAATCTGGTATCACTGTATAATCCCAAATGATTATCTGAATACATAACCAAGAAGCCCAGAAGCATACCAAGCAGCCCAGAAAAATCCAGCAGCTGACATCATCATTGCGCCGCGGAAGCGCGGCCCAAAGCCCATATACGCGGCGCTTCCGCGGCGGAAAGAAGCCCTAGTGCATCTAAATTTTACCAATTTTTCTTGACGGCTATGGAAAGATTTTCTAGGGGTATATTTGTAACTTTAGACATGCGGTGCAATTGTAAACCCTAGGGTTTCTATGTCCTATAAATAGAACCCAAGACATTGTAATTTCTCATGCCTCTTCTCATGAAATAAAATTCTGTTTTTTTTCTAAGAGTGCATCAAAAGTAAGTAGGTTAATTTCTTTGCAATAATTGTAGTTTTTTATCTGTTCTTATTTTCTCGCCTTAGTTTAGTTTTTATTAAATTGCAATCGATGTTTTCTTTCTTCGATAAATTCTTGTTTTCTTTCATCCCCTCAATGAGCGAGTAATTTCCTCGCTTGTTAGGGTTAGGAATAGGGAAGGATTTGAGAGATGAAGATCTCTCATCTCTTTTCATCGCTAAACTTTTATGAACATTAGAACTCCATGCATACCTTTTGATTCCGCTCCCTACGGCACTTTTACCTTCAAGGTAACGGTGAACTCCGTAGTCTAAAGGCCCGGATCTTAAGGTTTTCCATGGAGGTTAGGGTGAAGATTAAGAAAGGAGGACAAGGATCTAGAGGAAGAATCAATCTTCCCAATCATCCTAATCACCTTTGTTAATATTTACCATAACTCTAATATGATTGATTTAATTGATGGCAATGGAAAGAGATGTAAATCTTTAATTACCAAATTTTCCCTAAACCTAATCCTAGCAAGTTTCTAATTCTACCTTCATACAACTTCGATTTTTAGATTTAATTAAACTTCCAAACATCTTTTGGAATTAACTCGTAAGAACTTAAAGAAGATTTACACATCCCTGTGGACCGACCCGTACTCACCGGCTAGCTGCAAAGCGACGCCGTTCTTGATTGCGGTAATTATTTTTGATCGACAAAACCTCTCTTAATCAAATGGCGCCGTTGCCGGGGATGGCGTAAAATTTTCTTTTTGTAATTTCGGGTTAATCTAAAACATAAAAAAATCATAAAAATTTGAAAAAAATAAAAAATAAAAAAATATATCATCTTTTATTGTTTGAAGGGTTTCTTTGTGAATCTTTGCAGGTTTGACGGATCTGAACCAACACTGAAAGGGAAACAGAGAACTATACATCAGAAAAGGAGGATATTGGAATTCCAGAGCAGCTGAAGAAAGTTGGAGACCTGAAGCCCCCATAGCGCCGCGCTTCCGCCGCATAACCCTAGCTCGTGCCGCGCTTCCGCCGCAACTTGGAGCCTTCTCTGCGAGATTTTTGCACTGTTTGTTTCCTTATTCTTCCCCTCTTCAAATCTCCATAAATCTCTGTCAAATCTTCTGCAGGATTCTTCGCGCTAAAAATCTTCTTCCCCCTTCCAATAATTGATTTTCTGCAGGATTCTTTGCGCCGCGCTTAAAAGCAAATTGATTGCAAGTGATTTACTGCTTTGCATACTTTAATCTGACTTTAAGGGGCTATTGACCAATTCAGATTGGGTGGGGATTTCATTACCCTTCCCAGGACCCCTGAAATCACTTAAAGCATCTGCATTGACCACTTTTAATCTAAAAAATATTAGACTCAGCCCTAAGGACGTCGAGCTCAATAGGACAGAGGACTAGTATAGGCATCGGCCGTTTATCCTAACCGACATTGCGGTGACTAGGCTAGTGGTTTTTAATTAGGCCCACTGTAGTGGTGGTTCCTTCCCACTTACCTGGCCGTACTTGTCCGTGAAGAGGCGGTTTGAGGTTCTATATCTAGCCCTTTGGAACAGTTAGGAGCTGTCTAGCTGACCTAGGCAACCCTAGACTTAGGCCTGATTGTGCATGTGTGGTTAATTGCAGTTGTGTCACTAGTCTCTTTTCAAAATCTTTTTGCAAAAGCACACTTAAAAAAGAAAAAAGATAATCTTTTCAAAACTTGCAACTTGTCGCTAAAGAATCTTTGCACTCACATTCTGTCTCGACTACACTAACCCTTTTAGTGTATGTCCGGTTGGACTAGGGACCCTAGCGCCCGATTAGTCCGTGTTTCGTTGGTACCGACCGACGAACCTTTCGACTCCGAAGTCGAAATCTTGTCCACTTCTTCACTTTCACCATCACATTCTTTCGAAGGTATGTCGGGACACGACCCCAACTATACCTTGCCGACGGGAATGATTCCGCCTCCGTTAGGTGCGAATAACCCGAATCTTCCGCCTGTCGAAGCGCCCGCACGAGTCGCGCTCCAGGATCTTTTCTACCCCATCCGCACCGCCCTTCCCACTTGTCTTTCCCTTCCACCGGCTAATGGGGACAACTTTGAGATTAAACCCCACTTCATCAACATGCTGCCTAAGTTTCATGGTTTGGAATCCGAAGATGCATATATCTTTATCAACAAATTCCAAAACGTTTGCGCCATGATGAAAACTACCCAATTAAGTGATGACGCTATAAGGCTAAGGGTCATTCCTTTCACCTTATGTGACCTAGCCGAGAAGTGGCTATACAGCACCGCATCACACTCAATCAGAAATTGGGACGAGTTTGTGAAAGCTTTTCTTAAAAAGTTCTATCCTCATCACAAAACTGCAAAAATCCGTAATGAAATCATTCAATTTTCACAGCTTCCTGCCGAACCATTTTGGAAATGTTTTGAAAGATTCAAAGACCTTCTCGTTCAATGCCCTCACCATGGAATCGAAAGATGGCAACTTTGCCAAACATTATACGAGGGATTGAACCCGGCAACGAAGCAGTTGCTAGAAACCCTTAGTCAAGGTCACTTTCTGTCCAAATCAAGTGATGAAGCGTGGCAGTTTCTTGAGGATCTTAGTGAGCAAACGATTCAGTGGGAGAGCACTAAGACCACATCTTCTTCTGCTTCTATTGGTCAACCTAGGGCAGGCATACATCAAGTAGAGATGTCAATTGCTATGAAGGCCGAGATGGCCGCTCTTATGAAAAAGATAGAGGCGCTTGAGACCAAAATCTCAGCACCTTCTCCTGCCCCTGTTGTGCCCCCACGAACTATTTGTGCGTGTTGTTCGGATCCATCACATCTCACTGAAGAGTGTCCTTACACTGCATCCACTCAAGGACAAGATCAAGTCAATGCTGCCTTTCAGCAACGACAAAGAAATGATCCATACTCTTCAACATACAATCCGGGTTGGAAGAGCCACCCTAATTTCGCTTGGAACCACAATCAACAAGTCCAAGGAAACAACAATTTTCAAAGAGCTCCTCCTCCACAACAACAACAAGCACCTCCACAAACTCAATTTCAGCAGCCTTCCCAACAGCAACCTTACCCTAATCAGATGAACAATTTTGTTCCCAACAATTTTGTTCCCCCTCAAAATGCTGTTAGCTCGCTCGAAAGAAGTCTAGAAGCATTCCTAAAGCAATCTGCACAAACTTTGGTGCAATCACAACAATCCACAGCTAGGATAGAGACTTCTGTTCAATCTTTGGTGCAAAACAGTGCCTCACACGATCAAAGCATCAAAGCTATTGAGGCACAAATTGCACAACTCAACGCAGCATTGAAAGAGCGAGAGAAAGGAAAGCTTCCGTCTCAACCACTCCCAAATCCCGGTCACGCACATGTTGCACATGAACAGCAGAATCATAACGTGAATGCCGTGACTACGTTGATATCCGGAAGAGTGCTGCAAAACAATGTGGGTATTAACCATGACACCTCAGCCGGTGGTTCTTCATTTTCTTCACCTTCTTCATCTTCCTCTTCTTCTTCGTTAGAGCCTACTCTCCATCCTTCACATGGCTCTACTCCTTCTAGCTCGAACGGACCCTCTTCTCACAACACGAACACATCTACACGGGGTTCCGTTCCAACTCAACAATCTGATCCACAAAAATTGGACTCAACAATTTTTCAAAATGTTCCTTTTCCAAATCGGTTGAGATCCAATAAACCAACTCCACAGATGGAGAAGATTGTAGAGTTATTCAAACAGGTTAGCATAAATATCCCTCTTTTGGATGCAATCCAACAAGTTCCTTCATATGCAAAAATCTTAAAGGACTTATGCACCAAAAAGAGGAAATCACAAGTACCAAAGAAAGTTTTTGTAGCTAGTGCTGTTAGTGATGCTCTTGTCAATTCTTTACCCCCAAAGCACAAGGACCCCGGTTGTCCTACTATTTCGATCACAATTGGGAACAAGACCATCAATAGAGCACTATTAGATCTTGGTGCTAGTGTCAATTTGCTACCTTATTCGGTGTACGAACAATTAGGCGTTGGAGAGCTCAAGCCTACTCATTGCACTCTCCAAATGGCCGACCGATCAATCACCCACCCTAGGGGAGAGTTGGAGGATGTGTTAATTAGAGTAGGGGATTTCATTTTCCCCGTGGACTTTATTGTTATGGATACACAGCCTGTCGCTAACCCCCGTAATCAAATTCCGGTGATACTTGGTCGACCATTCCTCGCGACTTCTAACGCGGTAATCAACTGTCGTAATGGTTCAATGAATTTATCTTTTGGCAAGATGACAGTTGAACTCAACATTTTCAAGTTAGGAAGTCAGCCTTGCGAGCCTAATTCTAGCGTACTTGATGTGTGCTCGATCGATGAGATCGCGGAGGAGGACTGTGAGTTCGAGAATTTCATGTTTGATCACAGTAATATTGACGCCACTAGTGCGTTCCTCCTAGAATCCGACACAGCTTTCACGTCGGACAAAGATTATGAGTGTTTCACCTTTGTTGATGATCTTGAAGACTCTCCACCCGAGTTTGAGTCTTTTGCTTTTTCGGATGAGTTAGTTGAACCATCCGACTCGGTAGCGTACACTCAATTTGAACCTTTGATGGAATCCTTCGAGTTTGAAACAGTTACTCCATTGTTACCATCTATTGTTTCACCACCAAAACTCGAACTAAAGCTTTTGCCGTCGCACCTAAAATATGCTTATCTAGGTGAAGATGAGACCTTACCCGTTATCATATCGGCCTCTCTAGCTCTTGAGCAAGAGAAGGCTCCTTTAACGGTCTTATACAATAATCGGCAAGCTTTCGGCTGGTCTATGGCGGACATCAAGGGGATTAGTCCCCTCATAGTCGAACATCATATACACTTGATGGATGATGCCAAGCCGGCAAGGGATCCACAAAGACGCCTCAACCCCATCATGAAAGAGGCGGTTAAGAAGGAGATTGTTAAGTGTCTTGATAGCGGTATCATTTACCCTATCTCGGATAGCCAATGGGTTAGCCCCATTCATGTCGTGCCAAAGAAATCGGGCATCACGGTCATCACCAATGAGGCAAATGAGTTAATTCCTACTCGCACCCAAACTGGGTGGCGAGTTTGCATCGACTACCGGAAACTCAATGCCGCGACAAGGAAGGACCACTTTCCTTTACCATTCATTGACCAAATGCTAGAACGATTAGCGGGGCACGAATTCTACTGCTTTTTAGATGGCTATTCCGGGTATAATCAAGTCCCCATATCCAAAGAGGATCAAGACAAGACTACATTTACTTGTCCCTTTGGCACGTTTGCTTATCGTCGCATGCCCTTTGGGTTGTGCAATGCACCCGCTACATTTCAGCGGTGTATGATGGGGATCTTTTCGGACATGGTGGAGAAGTTTTTAGAAATCTTTATGGATGATTTCTCCATCTTTGGTGACTCCTTCGATGAGTGTTTACGGCATCTTGACGCGGTTCTCACCCGCTGTAGGGAAAAGAACTTGACCTTGAACTGGGAGAAGTGCCACTTTATGGTACGAGAAGGCATTGTTTTAGGACATGTGATCTCGCAAAACGGCATAGAGGTTGATAGAGCTAAAATCGAAGTCATTTCTAATCTTCCTCCTCCTAAATGCGTCAAAGATATCCGAGCTTTCCTTGGCCATGCCGGTTTTTATAGACGGTTCATCAAGGACTTTAGCAAGATTGTTAGACCCTTGACTCTCTTGTTGGCCAAGGACACTACTTTTGTCTTCGACTCAACTTGCATGAAAGCGTTCGAGTCTTTGAAACACTCACTCATTTCTGCGCCCATTCTTTCATCTCCAGACTGGACGCACCCTTTTGAAATTATGTGCGACGCATCAGATTTTGCCATTGGTGCTGTTCTTGGACAGCACATTAACAAAATGCCGCATGTAATTTACTACGCTAGCCGAACATTAAATGAGGCCCAATTAAACTACACAACAACAGAAAAAGAGTTTTTAGCGGTTGTGTTTGCACTTGAAAAGTTTCGGCCTTATTTAATCGGCTCTCCAGTTATAGTATACACGGATCACTCAGCTCTTCGCCACCTTTTTGCGAAGAAGGATGCTAAGTCTAGGCTCATACGTTGGATCCTCTTGCTCCAAGAATTTGACCTTATCATACGGGACAAGAAGGGATGTGAAAACGTAGTGGCCGATCACCTTTCACGACTTCCTTCGTCGCCCACGCTTGAACTGCCTATCACTGATGCTTTCCCCGATGAGCAACTCTTGACTGTTTCTTGCGAACCATGGTTCGCCGATATTGTAAACTACTTAGCCACCGGCTTGATACCTAACGATTGGTCGAAACAAGACAAACTACGATTTTTGTCCCAAGTAAAGCATTTTTACTGGGATGAACCTTATCTTTTTAAATATTGTTCCGACCAAATCATTCGCCGGTGTGTACCTGAAAATGAGGTTAACAGTGTGCTGTCTTTTTGCCACGATCAAGCATGTGGCGGGCACTTTGGCCCAAAGAAGACAGCCGAGAAAGTTTTGCAGTGTGGTTTCTATTGGCCACGACTCTTCAAAGATGCATTCGAATACTGCAAAACTTGCTCCCGGTGCCAACACTTGGGCCGGATATCGCGGAGAAATGAAATGCCGCTCCAACCAATTTTGGTTGTAGACATCTTTGATGTTTGGGGTATAGACTTCATGGGACCATTTCCCAACTCTTTCGAAAATGTGTATATTCTTTTGGCTGTCGACTATGTTTCAAAGTGGGTCGAGGCTATACCAAGTCGAACGAATGACAACAAGGTTGTCGTTCGATTTCTGAAAGATCACATCTTTTCTCGATTTGGGCACCCTCGCGCAATCATAAGTGATAATGGTTCTCACTTTTGCAATAGGACTTTTGAGTCCTTAATGCGCAAGTACTCTATCACCCATAAGCTGTCAACGCCATACCATCCCCAAACATGTGGGCAAGCCGAGGTCTCGAATCGGCAAATTAAGCAAATCTTGGAGAAAACGGTTTCTAAAAACCGTAAAGATTGGTCACTAAAATTGATCGATGCACTATGGGCTTTCCGTACTGCATACAAGACCGATCTTGGCATGTCTCCATACCGGCTTGTTTACGGGAAGGCATGCCACCTTCCAGTAGAAATTGAGCATAAAGCATTTTGGGCCATTAAAGAGCTGAATCTATCTCTAGGAGATGCGGGCAGCAATCGAAAGCTGCAGCTGAATGAATTGGAGGAGCTGCGGGATGAGGCATATGATAATGCCATGATTGCTAAAAACCGAGCTAAAGTTTTTCATGATAAAAACCTTTTGCGAAAGACATTCAAACCGGGTCAACAGGTTTTATTATATGATACTCGGTTACACTTTCATCCCGGCAAGCTCCGTTCTAGATGGAGAGGACCTTTTGTAGTCCGCACCGTTTATCCGCACGGTGCGGTTGATCTTGAGAATCCTGAAGACGGTACTTTATTCAAAGTAAATGGACATCGTTTGAAACCGTTCTTCTCAGCGGACCCTTCGGAGGAGCTCCTGTTCTTGCAGGAGCCGATGTACACCGACTGATTTCCTCCACCTTCACCCTCGAATTTCTTTTTTTTCCAAAACTTTATTTTCAAATAAGTTTGGGGGTGTGTATACTATGTAAATATAATAATAAGCAGGAACTCGCCGATATTATCAACCCATTTGGTGCAGCATGACAGTGAGGACACTGTCCATTATAAGTTTGGGGGTATGTCGGTACGTTTTCCTTTTGCATTCATATGTATATTTCTGCATTGCATCTTTATATAAAAATCATAAAAATTTGAAAAATTTGAAAAATAAAAAAAATTAGAAAACAGAAAAACCCATAAAAATTGAAAAATTTCAAAAATTATAAAAATTAATGTATTCAATTCTGGTTAATTGACTTGAGTTTGATAGATAGGTTAACTGGCTAGGAAACACTAAATCTTAGACTTAGCAAATTAAAAACCCTAAAAATAACCTTCCTTAGAGTTTAACTGTGGAAAGCATATGTCTTTGTAGGTTATTTAGAAATAGGCAAATTTTGGGTTCAGTTCTTGGGCTAAGTCGAAACGAAGGAAAAGTATTAAAACTTTTATTAGAGTATAAGTTTGAAAAATAGTTCCTAGCTTAAGTCTAGATTCTGAAAACGTATACCCTACAATTTGCACGATCACGCACCTTGAAACTTGGATTAGTAGAAGAGACCTTGAAATACTCTTGTCTAAAATCATTAGCACAACGAAAAAAAAAAAAAAAAAGGTGGATAAAAAAAATGGACACTGGTTTTTGTGATTACTTAAGGCTGTAAAAATAGAAAAATAATTAGCAAGGGTGCTTCATCACCTAGTGCCTTAGACCAACTGGTTTGGGAGCCACTGCTAAAAGCCTTGGGTGTTGCAAAACTAGGAAGTACGCTTTAAAAACGCTAACGCATCTTGTAATCGGTTGTTGGTACCTCAAGAAGTATTAACAGTCGCATGAAGGATGTGAAAGCGAAGTCTCACAAGTGCTTTGGACAATGGGCGGGAGTACGATTGCTTGATTTGAATTTCCAAGTGTAGGGGTGATATTTACACACACGTGGGGATATGTGATTAGAGTTTAGATAAGAGAAAGGAATGAAGAATAGAACTTGTATCTTTAATAGAGTTGATAGAAATTCTTAAGTGGAGATGGAACTCTAGAAGGAAAACTTAAGAAATGCCGAAAGCTAGGTAATTCTACAGGATATATGTAATCTTAAGTTAAATAATGAGGAAGTGTGAAGAATATGGGTGGATAATTTGCGGGTCGACGATAATAGAATTCCTTGTTAGAAAACCTAAATGGAGAACAAAAGTCGAGAAACCAAGTTGATAGGATTTTGTGGGTAGTATCCGCTGAAAACCCTCAGGAGACAACACTCCTCCTACTAGGGACACCTAGAGGTTTAACGGCTTGTTGCACGAGCTCAGTGCAATCGCCTTTTCCCTGCGAAAGTGAGGCTAGGTTAGATTTTTATATAATAAGTTTGCTCGAGGGCGAGCAAAGGATAAGTTTGGGGGTATTTGTTTATCACATAATATTGCATTTTTGTATGCCCCATTCTTATGCATTTAAGAATAAAAACAGGTGCTTTTGACCCATGTCTGCTACATGTTACAGGTTACAGGTTCTTGGCACAAAAACAGTGAAAAACACAAAAGACGACACAAAAGAAGGATTTTGACCAGCAAAAAGGAAGATCTTAGTAAAGCTCAGCAGAAGAACGGTTCACAATTAACAAGGCGACGCAAGATCCAAATTTGCAAGAAAGACGGTTACAAGAATCATTGCAAAGTGTTCGTTGAAAATCTGGTATCACTGTATAATCCCAAATGATTATCTGAATACATAACCAAGAAGCCCAGAAGCATACCAAGCAGCCCAGAAAAATCCAGCAGCTGACATCATCATTGCGCCGCGGAAGCGCGGCCCAAAGCCCATATACGCGGCGCTTCCGCGGCGGAAAGAAGCCCTAGTGCATCTAAATTTTACCAATTTTTCTTGACGGCTATGGAAAGATTTTCTAGGGGTATATTTGTAACTTTAGACATGCGGTGCAATTGTAAACCCTAGGGTTTCTATGTCCTATAAATAGAACCCAAGACATTGTAATTTCTCATGCCTCTTCTCATGAAATAAAATTCTGTTTTTTTTCTAAGAGTGCATCAAAAGTAAGTAGGTTAATTTCTTTGCAATAATTGTAGTTTTTTATCTGTTCTTATTTTCTCGCCTTAGTTTAGTTTTTATTAAATTGCAATCGATGTTTTCTTTCTTCGATAAATTCTTGTTTTCTTTCATCCCCTCAATGAGCGAGTAATTTCCTCGCTTGTTAGGGTTAGGAATAGGGAAGGATTTGAGAGATGAAGATCTCTCATCTCTTTTCATCGCTAAACTTTTATGAACATTAGAACTCCATGCATACCTTTTGATTCCGCTCCCTACGGCACTTTTACCTTCAAGGTAACGGTGAACTCCGTAGTCTAAAGGCCCGGATCTTAAGGTTTTCCATGGAGGTTAGGGTGAAGATTAAGAAAGGAGGACAAGGATCTAGAGGAAGAATCAATCTTCCCAATCATCCTAATCACCTTTGTTAATATTTACCATAACTCTAATATGATTGATTTAATTGATGGCAATGGAAAGAGATGTAAATCTTTAATTACCAAATTTTCCCTAAACCTAATCCTAGCAAGTTTCTAATTCTACCTTCATACAACTTCGATTTTTAGATTTAATTAAACTTCCAAACATCTTTTGGAATTAACTCGTAAGAACTTAAAGAAGATTTACACATCCCTGTGGACCGACCCGTACTCACCGGCTAGCTGCAAAGCGACGCCGTTCTTGATTGCGGTAATTATTTTTGATCGACAAAACCTCTCTTAATCATCGGCTCACACACTTCATCATCGATCATTGCCATGTCACTATACAGTAGGATTATTGCATCAAGATATGACCCCTTGCATGGCATACTTGTGTATTTACATATTGTACACTCATACTTGTGCACATACCTATTGTACACTCATACTTGTGTACTTACATATTGTACACTCATACTTGTGCACATACCTATTGTACACTCATACTTATGTACTTATATATTGTACACTCATACTTGTGCACATACATATTGTACACTTATACTTGTGTACTTACATATTGTACACTCATACTTGTGCATATACATATTGTACACTCATGCTTGTGCACATAAATATTGTACACCCATTCTTGCATACATACGTATTTGCACATACATAGATGATTCTGGCTTGATTTGGAGATTTGGGAACCGCAAGATACTTTTTAAAACTGATTCATTTTAAAGGACCGGTCTTCTCTCGATATGTGCATATTACTGTTTTATGTCGCATGATATGCTGATATGCTTACATTTCTTTTATATGTCGCATACATCATGCTTTATGATTATACGAATTGAGATATGTTGTTTCCATGATATTTCTGGATTTGGGAACCGTGGTTATTTCAAAATAAAGTATGTATTGTTTTAAAAACCCGGTTACCCTTGATATGATATTTCAGTGCGTCCACCATGTGTTTTCTCGGTTCTGAGAGTGGCATGTGAAACCCGATCCGAGGAGAGGTAGGCACCGTCGGCGGGTACATGGTGGACCCGGTGAGGTATCCCGGGGCAAGAAGACTCGTATATGTTGGACGGTGAGCCTGGCAGGGGAGTACTACCTACCGGTGATTGTATTTGAGCTCGGCGGATATCCGGAGGATACCGACCGGAGTTGAGAGATGATATGGGCCGATCCGGACTGACGGATCCCGTGGGCCGATCCGGACTGACGGAGCCCTATATATATATGAGGATTTACGTGCCGATGCTGGGCACAGGTTTCATGATGTTTTTGAGTGTCGATGCTAGACACTCAGGTTCCATGATTTTGATATGTCGCGAGGGACACATGTGATTTACATCCTCATACTTCCATGCATATGCTTTATGATATTTACATGCATGATGCTTATTGTCTTTAGGAGACACGTGGACGAGATCCACATACATACAGACATTGATTACATAGTTGGATGATATCCACATACTTATAGACTTCATGATATAGTTGACATTGATTCATGTTGATTACATTGATCATACATCATATTTATGATATGTTGTTACCTGAGGCACTGACACGAGCACATGGGATTACACTTATGTATAGATGTCTACCCTGGCCACCTCTTCATACTTCAGACTTATTCATATTGAGGATATATTATTATTGATCGTATTGACCTAGGATTGTGTCATGCATACGATTTCTGCTCTGTGATGTTTTCTATTCATGAGTTGGCAACAAACCCCGTTGTGCCACAGTTCTTGCAGGTTTTGCCGTACAGGTTTCATTGCGACTTTTCTGGCACACTGCTTCCTTTTTGGGTGATTGCTTCGGTAGGTGGGTTCATTCGCATAGTGACCACCCTTGTATTTATTTTGATTAGTTGTATCTAGTAATTCAATCAACCAAACATGTAAATTTGTTTCAGACTTAGAAAACAAGTTGTGTATTATTTCGACCTTAAAGTCGCGCGTTGTAGTATTATGGTTTTCATGCTGATTTTGAGTTTCCTTTTGAGTTTTTGTTAGTTGTATGTATGCCCTAGAGGCCAGTATTGTACAGATGATGTATATTATATTGGATGCTTGGACATATATAGAGAGGACTTTCTTGCTCGATATGATAGTATGCTATCTGGTTGCTCTTTATCTTAACATGTATACTTGTCTCTTGATACTGTCTTATAGTTACATGTTGGTAAAGCCCTTAGGATGTGTACTTGACTACCTGGACTATGATGTAGATCATACTAGTGGGGACAGTGTAATCCATAAGTACATCCTTTAATGTTCCTAGTCGTGGGTGTATCGAGACAGGGCATCGATATACTAGAGTAGACTAGTGTATACGCTTCTTGACCCATGAGATGAGCGATGGATGATCCCATATCCATTGGTGTTTGACATCAGAGATGGTATACGGGTGTGGAGACTGGGTACACTGGACGGACTCGCCGAGAACTCCCAGATGGTATTATACCTCACGTCAGATGGCAGTTCTCTGGTGACACTTGTGCAGGTTAGTCTGTAGACCCGAGATCGTCATAGAGTTTTGTGTGATTCCCACTGTGCTTTGATTTCCACCTTACCACGTCCATGAGGGCGTGCAAAATGGTGGTTTTTGGGTACAGTCCCGAGTCACATGGAGGCAATGAGCGATAGGAGGGGTTTCGTCTCTCCCGGTATTGGGGGTTGATGTTGCGCTGTGCTCGATTGGCCATAACAGGGAAGTCCCTGGCCAGGGCTGAGTTAGAGATTTACTGGTAAGTGTTACCGGTAGTTTCTTGACTCGTTATGAGCCTCACATCGGCACGACTTATCGGTTATTGGGGTCTGACGTTTACCGCCCCTAGACTTGATATGCGAGATATCAGACGAGGAGACCGGACTGTACGGGATGTGTTACCGGCAGGCTTTTATAGGA
Organism: Agapanthus africanus; assembly: GCA_030015575.1. NCBI lineage: Eukaryota > Viridiplantae > Streptophyta > Magnoliopsida > Asparagales > Amaryllidaceae > Agapanthus > Agapanthus africanus. The sequence goes on from JASDDO010000001.1 coordinate 468,522,189, forward strand.
GTTGGAGCGGGCTTGCTTGCTGATCTTCTGATCGCTCAATACCCGGGTAGCCGTTACGTCCATCTAGTACCGCTGACGGCTTGTGGGTGCTTGATGTGATCATCACCTACTGCCGGCGTATTGTCGAGTCTTTAGAGTCCTACAGAGAGGTTTTACTGGCTCAGGCAAAACGAAATAGGAGCGCATATGTGATATGTGTGGGACCGAGAATGATGCGTGTATGTGATACCGTATTCTATTCTCGTGACTTTTTGTATCGCGAGGTTATATGTGATATAGCCGGGTTATCGAATCAAGTGTTGATTCGATAAGTCGATACATTGGATGTTAATCGATTATATGAGACCGGATTATTAAGTCAAGTGTTGATTTAATAATTTTGTGTATAATTGTATATTAGATATACTAATTTATATTAACTAACATATGTTCACTTATGGATTTTTTTTCTCACAAGTGCACAACTTTAATATATATGTGATTTATATTAAAATGTGTTTTCTTTTTTGTATCATGGTTGATGATACACTTGACATGGGTGTACAAGACATACACAATTCTATTTTTATGGTGGGTTATAATTATTTAAGGTAATTACAAAATTAGTGGAATTTTGGAAAGAGCATGAAGCCTGTAGAAGCTTGCTTTGCTTTGACAAAGTCCACTAGCTTTGTCTTCACCTTAGATTTTTTATTAACCTAACCATTTAGATTAGCCATGGTCAAGTCTCTACATGAGTTAGTATATGATACTCACTCACCATGGTTAGCTCACTCACTTGATCATTATCCTCATCTCTTTCTTTTGTTCATCTTCTTCTTCTTTGTTCAAAAAGAAAAGCTTGCTAGGGTTTGATCAAAAGTGAGAAAGATTGTGAGAAATAAAATTCTAAAGAGAACCCACTTCCTATTTCTCCATCCTCTACTAGACTAGCACTTTATTTTAGGGTGTTTGCTTCACTAATTCTCTTGTTAGTGAAGTAGAAACTTGAGTCGGTATTCCCTCGACGTGGATCATCTTCGGCCTCGAAGACTCCAAGCAAGGACGCATCTTTCGCCTCGTGAAGCCATGCAAGAGCCCGGGAAACCCATGATCGTAGCGAAGGGACTACGACAAAGAGCTTTAGAAGTGAAAGACCGATCTACAAAAGTTGTATTTCGTATTCCCTTAGTAGTAAATGTAGTTTACTAGCTTGTGAAACCCTAATATTCTAGCGACGATCTTGTTTAGGGTTATTTGGCACGGCTAAAATTTTAATCGGGCATGTTTGATGCGTTGTAGAACCTTGTTAGTATGCCCAGTAACCCTACAATGGTATCAGAGCCTAGCTAGAGCATTAGGCGATGTGTTAACGAAGTTAAAACTTCGAACGAACCCGAATACGTCAATTTAACCCCCTCTCTGTACAATTTCTAAAAATATGATTTTTTCTGAATTAAAAATGCCTAAAAAAATTAGCAGGGAATTCTAAGAGTTACCATAAAATTAGAGATCATAATTCCGTACAACCACCGCGGAACCGCGGCCCCAACCCACTATTTGCGGCGGTTCCGCGGCAGGTAAAGTGAATCATGAATAGTATTTTATGCAGTAACCTCCGTAGCTATTCCTATATTTTTCTGGGTATTTTTAAACTGACTCAAGTGTTGAGTATTTTGGGGTTTATTTTGTAATCGTCGATTCGATCGGAGAATTTAATTTTGTTATGTTATTCCGGATAATTTAGAAAGTATTAAAATGTTCGAACGGATATCATTAACTCAATTTTTCCCGGCACGAAAAACATTCAAGTGTTGAATTTTTCTCGGGTTTAAATCTTTCGGAAAAACATGCATGTGACGTGATGGACCCTCTAGAAGACAACAAACCTTAACTCGATTATGTGACCGTCGTGAACTGCCTTTTGAACCTTAGGGTTTGAGGCAGTACGGCGTGCCACATGTGAGGCATTGGCTTGACCCTTCTACGGCTGGACCGTTGCTACTGTGACGTATTCTGGAATATTTGAACTCCGCTCAAGTGTTGAGCTATTTAGGAAATCTTGGGTATTTGATTATTCGATCGGAAAGTTTAATACTGTCTATTTATCTGGAATGTGATACAATATGTGGAATTCATACAGTTAGGCATGAAATGCGAAATATGTGATATTTCGGATTTACGATGTCTAAAGAGATTGTGGATTCCAAATGTTGTAGTTTTACACTTTCTCTTCTGCGACCGTAAGTGTAATATGTGATATCGCCGGTTTCGTTGCTATATGTCAACGACAATTGGGATGTGCATATTTACTTACGTTGATGACATGTGATGTTATGTGTTGCTGGATATGTTATATTGGATCGTCGCGTTTTGAATAGCCGGGATTTTTTTATGTGAGATGAGAGTTTTTATTTTCATTCATGTAAAATTAAATGTATGTAATATTCTTTTATTAGGGCACTTCCGGGATGAGGTCGATGTCACCATTTTATATTATTTACTTTTCCGCACTAGGATAAACCCAAGGAGGAGAGCACAAGTAACCGGGATCTAGAGTCCAGTGGGAGACCAACTCGAGGAGTCGAGTCCGGGTTTCCTAACTCTAGAATTGGTAGGGTTGCTTGCCGCTCTCGTAGGGGTCTAGGGGTGTGGGTTTGGCTATTCATCGCGACCGTGGAATCCGTGTTTTATAGAGGCTCAAAATAAAACACGGACGTCCTAGTATATCCAATGTTTCATATGTTTCTTCTGCTGCGATATCTGTGATGTGATCATTTGATGTGTTGTGATAAATACTGTATATAGTATATATGATATATTATATAGACGTTACTTATGTTTTACACCCGCGCTAGCCCTGCCCCGCTCTGCCGTTAGTTACCTAACCTAACGGTGCACGAGAGGACATCGAGGCGAATGCGGAAGGCATAAGTGTACGTTGTATTTATCTGTGATGTTTAGGTGACTTAAATGATGGGACTTCATTAATGTGATTAATGAAAGAAAAGAAACCTAAAAGATGTTGTAGAATCAAATTTTTCAAAAAGGGTAGCTACAGTTTTGCTTTGCATAGCGATATATATGATATATCCTGCACTTTATTCGATGAGGAAAGAGCCGAGATCCCTTCACCGGGAGTGACCTCTTTAGTAAAACTGGCAGATGCTACAACACTCGGTTTGACTTTTGATTGCTTTTGGAGTTTTGCTTTGCATAGCGATATATATGATATATCCCGCACCTTATTCTATAAGGAAAGAGCCGAGATCCCTTCACCGGGAGTGACCTCTTTAGCAAAACTAATGAAAGCCTCAAAATCACTCCATTTCAAAATTTCACTCGATTCTACAACGATATCAAGTTCATTACGCAATAGGTTTTCAGAAAAACCTGTCGTAGCCCTCCGTCATTTCAGATAAGTCCTACTTAGTATTCGTGCTACGTTTGTTGGCCTGCGTCAAGGCGTAGTGTGCGGTAGCTAACTAGTATTTATCTGTTTATGCATATGATGCAGATTGGATTAGGGTAGTCGTGCAACTTTGTTGGCCTGAGTCAAGGGTCGTACGGGTGGGTTTAATTCAATCAAGAAATGACGGGTTGAACTTGACCAGCGCACTATGGTTTGTTGGCCTGCGTCAAGGTCATGGGACGCTAAGGGCAAAATATTATCGGAATTTCAAGCGTTGAGATTTGCAATGAAATTGCATACCTTCTATGAGATAGTTGGATCCCGATACCTACTGCGAGTAATTGTTACTCCTGGGAGAGTTTTACACAGGACAATTAGCCGATCAAGTAGGTGTCTAGAAAGGTGTCAACGGGGTTACGCCTCTGGGAAAACGAGGTTTACTTTAATTAGGTCCGTGCGAAAGCACGGGGAACCTCCCTCAAAGTACCGACACTGGCCTGGTTGAAAGATTGGCGAAATTGTAGGGTGTAATTAATCCCGGCTAGTCTTTCCTTTTAGGGTTTGAAGGAAGATTTGATAAAAACAGTGGGAGTCATCCTGATTAGATAAAATAATAACCAATCTGATCTTGCAAGAGCATACGCTAAAGTGTTTTCTTCTCTCTCTCTCTAGGTAGCGACCATGTCATGCCTTAATCAAGATAATAATATGGATGTATTGACCGAACCAGCATGTTATACTGTGCTGGGGAACGTTGGTTCCGTTCTTTCTTATAAGAGTTATAGGACTGAACAGGATATAGGGGAATACCAGGATTCCCATGCCACTCGAATGAAGAAAGTACATGTTGATGCATTTTCTTCGGGTGTGTTCGTTACTGAGAACTGTTTCTTCATTTGCTCTATGTCCTGGGTATTAGATACCGGGTCAGGATCCCATATATGTAATCAGTTACATGGGCTTAGAAAAGGTAGAGAACTTGGAGAAGGTGATAAAGACATAAGGGTTGGAAATGGTGCAATTGTTGCAGCTAAAACCGTCGGGGAATATCACCTTGTATTGCCAACTGGTAATACATTGATTCTGAACGGATACTATTACATGCCGAACCTGATATGCAATATTATATCGGTTTCTTTGTTGAGTAAAGAGGGATATAATTTTGTATTACAGGATAATGTTTTGAACATTTTCCTTAACCAAAAGTTGGTTGGATCAGGCACGTTGTGCAATGGCATTTATGTTCTAAATCAATCAACAGTTCTAAGCATAACAAACACACACAAGAGGAAGAGTTCAGAACTGAACGAATCCTTCTTGTGGCATTGTAGACTCGGTCATATAAATGCGACACGGCTAGCTAAGTTGCATAAGGATGGATACTTGAAACCGTTCGAATTTTCATCTTATGACACTTGCCAGTCATGTCTCAAAGGCAAGATGACCAAAACTCCGTTTACGGGACACGGAGAAAGAGTTACGGAACTCTTGGGACTGGTACATAGTGATGTATGCGGCCCCATGTCTACACATGCCAGGAATGGTTCTTCGTACTTCATTACATTCACTGATGATCTCTCTAGGTTCGGATATGTGTTCCTGATGAAACACAAATCAGAAGCTTTTGAGAAATTTAGAGAATATAAACAAGAAGTCGAGAACCAAACCGGAAAAAGTATTAAAATCCTTCGATCTGATCGAGGAGGTGAATACTTGAGCAATGAATTCCTGGACTTCCTAAAAAAGAATGGGATTCTCTATCAGCTAACTCCTCCATATACACCACAGCACAACGGTGTATCGGAACGGAGGAACCGCACCCTATTAGATATGGTGCGCTCTATGATGAGCACAGCTGAGTTATCTATTTCCTTCTAGGGGTATGCACTGGAAACAGCTGCAGACCTATTGAATATGGTTCCCACTAAATCTGTGCCAACCACTCCATATGAGATATGGAAAGGAAAGAGACCATGTCTTAATTATGTTAAGATATGGGGTTGTCCGGCCTATGTAAAAACGCAAAATCCGGACAAAGTCGCGGCAAGGTCCATTCTGTGTAAGTTTATTGGATATCCCAAACATTCGCACGGGTATATCTTCTACCACAACGAGAAAAAAAAGGTGTTTGTTTCTCGACATGCCATCTTTTAGAAAAGGAATTTCTTGAAAAAGTGATTAGTGGAAAGGAGGTAGAACTGGAAGAGGTTCCAGCAATACAGATTACGACAGGAGATTTGGTTGAACCGGAGGATTCGGTAGTTCCCAACAAACATCAGCCTCTCCGCCGATCTAGTAGGGTTCCTTACCCACCTGAATGATACTATGGTTTTCTCATGGATAGTGGGAGCGAGGATTGTATCATGGTTGATGATGACCCAACTAGCTTCGAGCAGGCCATCACGAGTGGAGACTCAGTGAAATGGCTGGATGCAATGTGATCCGAGATGGAATCCATGTACACCAAAAAAGTATGGACTTTGGAAGATGCTCCTGAAGGGGTAAAACCCATTGGGAGCAAGTGGATCTTCAAGAAAAAACTTGGTGTAGATGGGAAAGTGGAGACTTTCAAAGCTAGACTTGTTGCAAAGGGTTTTCGTCAAAGACCAGGTGTGGACTATGACGAAACCTTTTCTTTAGTGGCTATGCTTAAATCCATCCGGATCATGCTTGCCATCGCTACATATCATGACTACGAAATCTGGCAAATGGATGTTAAGACCACTTTTCTAAACGGTGATTTAGAAGAGTGCGTGTACATGACTCAGCCAGAGGGCTTCGTAGATAGTGGGAGCAGTGGGAAGGTGTGCAAGCTACTTAAATCCATTTATAGATTAAAGCAAGCATCGCGGAGTTGGAACATCTGCTTTGACGTCGTTATCAAAGAGTTTGATTTCGTCAAAAACGTAGATGAACCTTGTATCTACAAGAAGGTGGCAGAGAGTAAGGTTGTCTTCCTCGTATTGTACGTGGACGACATACTCTTGATAGGAAATGACATTCTTATACTGCAATCGGTCAAGCTCTTCTTATTACAAAGATTCTCAATGAAAGATCTTGGTGATGCCTCCTGCATATTGGGAATTATGATCTATAGAGATAGATCTAAAACGATATTGGGATTGTCCCAATCTAGGTACATTGACACCATACTAAAGAGGTTTAGTATGGAAGAATCCAAGCATGGGAACTTACCCACGATCTCTGGAGTCACTCTCTCTAAAAAGATGTCTCCCAAGACTGATTTGGAGAGAGCTCGAATGCAAGGGATACCCTATGCTTCGGCTGTAGGCTCTATCATATATGCGATGCTATGTACCAGACCCGATGTAGCATACTCACTAAGTGTAGTGAGTAGGTATCAAGCCGATCCTGGAGAGAGTCACTGGACAGCTTTGAAGAGCATTCTCAAGTACTTACGAAGGACTAAAGAGATGCTCTTGGTGTATGGTAACGGAGAACTCCAAGTGGAGTCCTTTACCGATTCGAGCTTCCAGAGTGATAAGGACGACTCTAAGTCGCACTCGGGATTTGTCTGTACCCTCTATGGAGGGGCGATTAGCTGGAAGAGTTCCAAGCAGGAAACCGTGGCAGACTCGACGATGGAGGCTGAGTACATCGCTGCCAACGATGCTGCCAAAGAGGCTGTCTGGATCAAGAAGTTCATTACTGAACTTGGAGTGGTTCCATCCATTGAGCATCCAATACCTTTGTATTGCGATAACAGTGGAGCGGTGGCTTTGGCCAAGGAGCCCAGGTCCCATCAGAGATCCAGACATATTCTGAGGCGATATCACCTGATCCGGGAGATAGTTGATCGCCGGGAGATCGAGGTCAGGAGAGTTGACACGAAGAACAACACTGCGGATCCACTCACGAAGGCCATTACCCAGATACAGTTTGAGAGACTCTTCGGGATGCTAGGTATGCGAATCTACAGCAGCTGGCCCTAGTGCAAGTAGGAGATTGTTAGTTGTATGTATGCCCTAGAGGCCAGTATTGTACAGATGATGTATATTATATTGGATGCTTGGACATATATAGAGAGGACTTTCTTGCTCGATATGATAGTATGCTATCTGGTTGCTCTTTATCTTAACATGTATACTTGTCTCTTGATACTGTCTTATAGTTACATGTTGGTAAAGCCCTTAGGATGTGTACTTGACTACCTGGACTATGATGCAGATCATACTAGTGGGGACAGTGTAATCCATAAGTACATCCTTTAATGTTCCTAGTCGTGGGTGTATCGAGACAGGGCATCGATATACCAGAGTAGACTAGCGTATACGCTTCTCGACCTATGAGATGGGCGATGGATGATCCCATATCCATTGGTGTTTGACATCAGAGATGGTATACGGGTGCTCAGTGGAGACTGGGTACATTGGACGGACTCGCCGAGAACTCCCAGATGGTATTATACCTCACGTCAGATGGCAGTTCTCTGGTGACACTTGTGCAGGTTAGTCTGTAGACCCGAGATCGTCATAGAGTTTTGTGTGATTCCCACTGTGCTTTGATTTCCACCTTACCACATCCATGAGGGCGTGCAAAACGGTGGATTTTAGGTACAGTCCCGAGTCACATGGAGGCAATGAGCGATAGGAGGGGTTTCGTCTCTCCCGGTATTGGGGGTTGATGTTGCGCTGTGCTCGATTGCCCATAACAGGGAAGTCCCTGGCCAGGGCTGAGTTAGAGATTTACTGGTAAGTGTTACCAGTAGTTTCTCGACCCGTTATGAGCCTCACATCGGCACGACTTATCGGTTATTGGGGTCTGACGTTTACCACCCCTAGACTTGATATGCGACATATCAGACGAGGAGACAGGACTGTACGGGAAGTGTTACCGGCAGGCTTTTACAGGAGTTGGAGCGGGCTTGCTTGCCGATCTTCTGATCGCTCAATACCCGGGTAGCCGTTACGTCCAGCTAGTACCGCTGACGGCTTGTGGGTGCTTGATGTGATCATCACCTACTGCCGGCGTATTGTCGAGTCTTTAGAGTCCTACATAGAGATTTTACTGGCTCAGGCAAAACGAAATAGAAGCGCATATGTGATATGTGCGGGACCGAGAATGATGCGTGTATGTGATACCGTATTCTATTCTCGCGACTTTTTGTATCGCGAGGTTATATGTGATATAGCCGGGTTATCGAATCAAGTGTTGATTCGATAAGTCGATACATTGGATGTTAGTCGATTATATGAGATATGACCGGATTATTAAGTCAAGTGTTGATTTAATAATTTAGTGTATAATTGTATATTAGATATACTAATTTACATTAACTAGCATATGTTCACTTATGGATTTTTTTTTCCTCACAAGTGCACAACTTTAATATATATGTGATATATATTAAAATGTGTTTTCTTTTTTGTATCATGGTTGATGATACACTTGACATGGGTGTACAAGACATACACAATTCTATTTTTATGGTGGGTTATAATTATTTAAGGTAATTACAAAATTAGTGGAATTTTGGAAAGAGCATGAAGCTTGTAGAAGCTTGCTTTGCTTTGACAAAGTTCACTAGCTTTGTCTTCACCTTAGATTTTTTATTAACCTAACCATTTAGATTAGCCATGGTCAAGTCTCTATATGAGTTAGTATATGATACTCACTCACTATGGTTAGCTCACTCACTTGATCATTATCCTCATCTCTTTCTTTTGTTCATCTTCTGCTTCTTTGTTCAAAAAGAAAAGCTTGCTAGGGTTTGATCAAAAGTGAGAAAGATTGTGAGAAATAAAATTTTAAAGAGAACCCACTTTCTATTTCTCCATCCTCTACTAGACTAGCACTTTAGTTTAGGGTATTTTCTTCACTAATTCTCTTGTTAGTGAATTAGAAGCTTGAGTCGGTATTCCCTCGACGTAGATCATCTTCGGCCTCGAAGACTTCAAGCAAGGACGCATCTTTCGCCTCGTGAAGCCATGCAAGAGCCCGGGTAACCCATGATCGCAGCGAAGGGACTACGAAAAGGAGCTTTAGAAGTGAAGGACCGATCTACAAAGGTTGTATTTCGTATTCCCTTAGTAGTAAATGTAGTTTACTAGCTTGTGAAACCCTAATATTCTAGCGACGATCTTGTTTAGGGTTATTTGGCACGGCTAAAATTTTAATCGGGCATGTTTGATGCGTTGTAGAATCTTGTTAGTGTGCCTAGTAACCCTACAGTTTTGATCCTCGCCCTTCGGCGTTGTATATTATACTGCTTGCGTGGTTGTGACCGTCGTTTGACGAAGAGCTAGCTCCCGCTTGGGGATGCCTTTTATCATTATGTATATATTATTCTTGTTGTACCCCGTTAGGGGTCAGTATTTACAAAGAAAACTTTGTCGAAATTTTCAGAAAAGACTAGAGATTTTTAAAATGCATATTTGGCTTATTTATTTAAAAACCTTGTTTTTTAAAACATGTTTTCTTCACTTCTTTAAAACTAGTTTTCATTCATTTATTATTTAAAATGGTTTTAGATTTCTGGGCTTTTGGCTTACTTGGATTAGATGGGGTCCTATAGACTTCATATGATTCAAGGGCCAGTCACGTGCTATTTCGGGTCGTGACACATATGCATATAACAGGTGACTATAATATCATATCTAGTCCCGACGCTTAACGCCATACGGGCGATTTCCCCGTCGATGTTAAATTTACTCACCGATGATCTCGCGCTAGGTAAATCCAACCACCTGCTTTCCCTTCTTCGTAGCGTCTGAAGTCCTCGCTCTCGCTCCTAATATCACACCAAACATAACAAGTGTATTTTAGAAACCGTTTAAATATACACACAAACTACGTTCAAATCGACGCACCGACTCCAACAAACTCTCAAGTGTTCGCCTAGTAGCTAACGAGTGTAGCGACATCATCAAAATAAATCCACGACTGCAAGCTACCCGAAACACTTAATCTACGTCGGATCAATCGTATCGCACTTTGCCGAAATGCCTAAAATTAGCTAAGTGGTCCCAGATTTTACCTACTGTCATAATATAAAAATCAAGCAGTACCAAACACCCCAAAATACCTACAGACAGCTACTCTGCAAACCACAACCCCCCAGTCCCCAGAAAATCCGACGATGCCAGAATTTGGCCTGATCTCGCCGGGTGAACAGTGAATGGTAGGGTCAGGGTTTCAGGTGAATACTCAAGGCCTCTAGTACAACACTACTACATTGCTAGATTTTACAGTAACAATTCGTGGTGATAGCAAATTACAGTGACCCCAAAATGACACTAAGAATACGATATGTGCACAAAACTATATCTTTAGGGTTCTAAACAGCAACTACTAGGCAATGCAACATAATAAGGACCTAATTAACAGTTAGGGATCACTACCTTTCCACATTTGCTCCAAAACCCTAGCTTTCCATGCTCCAAGTCCTCTTTAGTGGCTTAACTTGACTTATGAAGGGTTTAGATGAAGTTTAGTGGGGATTTGCTTGGGTTTTGTGATGGATTGGGTAGGGTTTCAGTTGAGGGGAAGAGGAAAATGAGATGAAGAAAATAATGTATGAATGAGAAAATCTTAGTGATGAGGAGAATGAGGGTGTGAGAGAAAATGGGTGTGTGAGGTTAGAATGAGCCATGCCCTCTTCTCTCTCCTCATTAAATGCTCCCCATGCTTGCCCATTCCTCATCATTTCCATGTTAACCCTCTATCTCCCTCTCCCTCTCAAGTCAACCCAATTCAAACCCCTTTTATTCTTAAAACTAAATAACTTAAATAATTACATATAACTTAATTTAATGAGGGTTAATGTGCCATGGCTACTTAAACATGGTTAACACTAATTAACCCTAGGTTAACATGTACAAGTGTGTGCAAACCCAAATAAATAATAATAAAATATTAATTAATTTTTATAAAATATATGAAAACTATTTTGGTTAACTTTTTATTAAAAACTCGCACTATCGTTTAATTAATATTAATCACATTCTAAGGTGTTACATCAATGCTCCTTACCCAATCATCAACTGATATAGGTAAATGTCATGGACATAATTTCAAAAAGTTATATCTCACTTTATAAAATAAACGTACAGATATATCAGTTTGAAATTGGTGCATAACAACGGATATTCAAAACCAAATATTTGCCGTCAGGCAAAACCCCAGGAGATTTCCTCAAATATCATCAATTACAACGAATTCCGATATAAAGAGGATATAATCACATAATTCCCAATAATTTACTCCCACTCATCATCTGTAAAATCATACAGATGTGAGAATCAAGTCAGGTAAATACATACCCTGGAGTAAGGATCTAATTGGGAAATCAGTTTTCAATTAACAACGCATAGTGAAACTGAAACATGAAAATGTTTCGAAGGGGTGTTAGGGTAATCCTAGTAATGCCTCTTCCATTAACCAGATTCATGACTATAACCTTATATTTCCTTGCCGTCTCTCCAACTCCCTTTATTTGTCTTTACTCATTACCTTCTGTACACCCCGTTTAGGCTAAGTGGTTTTCTTCCTTCCCTACCGTTCGGCACCAGCCTATGGTTTGGAAGAAGACTATCCAATAAGCGTAATAGGTGTACCCTCCTAATCATAGGAGCTCTCGCAACCTAAGAGAAGGTAAAGGTAAAAGACAACCGAATAATCATTATTCTATTTCTCCTGAACCAGAATCCATCCTCGAACTGGAACAAGTTCCTTATAGTACGATGGATTATCCAATAAATGCGGATCTTCGTAGTGATACAGGGTGTTCTAGAGAAATTCAAAGGTGAAGTAGGAGTGGAGATGAAATACACGGTTTGGTCGTGAATGATAGCAGTCGTAATTTCCTTTGCCCACTTTCTAATCGCTTTATTTTGTCTTTACTTATTACCTTCTGTACACCACACTTAGGCTAATTAGTTTTCTTCCTTCCCCACCTTTCGGCACCTGCCTATGGTTTAGAAAAAGACTATCCAATAAGCGCAATAGGTGTACCCTCTCCTAATCTTAGGAGCCCTCACATCCTGAGAGAAGGTAAAAGGAAAAAACAACTGAATAATCCTATTCAATTTCTCCAGAACAGGAAACCAACCTCGAATCCGAAACAAGTTTCTTCGAGTTCGTATGTAACTATACGATGGTCATATCCAATAAATGTGGATCTTCGTAGTGATACAGAATGTTCCGGAGAAAAGCAAAGGGTAAAAGTAGGAGTGGCAATGAAGTATGCAACTCTGACAATCCGAAAGCCAATGTGTTTTAAGAAGGTCCGATTATTTTGGTTACTGAGTTATAGTCTAGGGTTGGGACATGGTCGCTGCTAAAGAGAGAAAGAAAAGAAACACTCAGCGTGCACTCAAACCTAGATCAGAATGGTTAATCGCTTTATCTAATCAGGATGTCTCCCACTGTATCCTCAAATTCTCCTCCAAACCCAAAGGAAGAATTAATCGGGATCATTTAAAATCACCCGAGGAGTAAACCAACTCATCAGTGGGAATCGGGATCCAACTATCATTGCATGATAACTTGATGGAACCCACTCAAGTTATCACACTCCGGAAGGTATGCGCATGCCTGACAAGTTTCCTGTATGTTTGAAACTCCCGATGTGATTTTTACCCCATGCTCTTATGACCTTGACTAAGGCCAACAAATCATAAGTCACATGTCAAGTTCTACCCGTCATTGTCCAGGTTAATTTGAACCCACCCGTACTCGCCCTTGACGAAGGCGAACAAGGCTGTACGACTGTCCCAAACCAACGCATCTATCTATGCAACAGAAAAGTAACAAACAGCTACCATACACTATGCCTTGACTAAGGCCAACAAACATAGCATGAATACTAGGTGCTACTCGTCTGAAATGATGTAGGGCTACGAATGGTTTTTGGCGAAAAAACTTTGACGTAATGAACTTGATACCGTTGAAGGAACCGGATAGCTTTTTGCAAATATATAGTGGCGAAAACCTTTGCTAAAGAGGTCACTCCCGGTGAAGAGATCTCGGCTCTTTCCTCGTGAAATGAGGTGCAGGATATTCCAACTGAATACCGTGATGCAAAGCAAAAAGTAATCGACTATAGTGAAGTTATTACCCTGACGCAAACTTCTGCCCGGGGGTCACTCCCGATGAAGGGATCTCGGCCCTTGCCTCGTGGAATGAGGTGCTGGATATTCATAACCGAATACTACTGTACAAAACAAAAGAAAACGTCCTTGCAATAACAGCTTTTGAAAATTTGTTCCAACAATATCAAATAGGTTTGTTTTCTTTGCATTGATCAGAATCAATGCAGTCCCATCAGTTAACATATCATACCACAGAGAAAAGGAACGAAAAATAAAATGTACGTATATACCATCTGCATTCCCAACTGGGTCCCGTCATCACCCGTTAGGTTACTTAACTAACGACAGAGCGGGGACTGGACTAGTGCGGGTGCAAAACATATACAACATCTACTAGTATATATATATATATATATATAAATATATATAACAATCGTCCCAAGCATGATATATGCAACATCTCAGAATCTCAGCTAAGCAACACAGAGTGGTGGATAATCCTGGAGCCCCGGGTTTCATCTGAGCCGAAAATGAGACCCGACGTTCCCTGTCGTGTGGATAGCCCGTGCAATGAAAACCTAGACCCCTACGAGTGCGGAAAGTTACCCGCCAATCCCAGAAGCAAGGCAACCCCAATCAACAATGTGAATGGGCCACCCAGCACTTCACGGAATCCGGTAACTTGAGCACCCTTGCGTAGGTCAACCTATACCCCCTACGAGTGCGGCAAATAGCCTGCCAATTGTACAGTGAGGCCCTTTCTGTCTCAACGCCATGAGATGCGGGTCCGTTGCCCTCTAGAACCTGGCTAACCGTGCACTCCACCGAAGGGTAATCCTAGTATAGAAAAGAAAAGAATATGTACAACGGTGCCATCGACTTCAACCCGGTCGTGCCCCAAACAAATAATATACAAATGGGCAGTGACAGAAGTCCACATGTCGGACGCCCGCCCCGCAATATCAAATGTATAAATAAACCCAAACTGTACTACCATTTCACCTAAGCTATCCACCACGACGATCCAACCACAACCACAACACAATACAGAACATCAACGTGAATGTCACGTTCGCAATCCCGTTTAAAAGTCATATAGCAGTTAGACGAGTTGTACCACTCTAATAACATTCATGGTCACAGATAGTAATGTATGTACTGAAAACTACGACATTAAAATTCCTCACGCAATTAGCAAACTAAACCAATTTCCAAAATCATGAAAAAAACAGTGAGCTAAAGTTCCAAAAACCGACCGTTTAAAGCCAATTCGGAAGTCCGAATCAAAACAAAATGCCCCCGAACCTTCGCGAGGAGTTAGAGCACAAAATTAACTTCGAGTCGGGAGGCTTAGAGGGGGTACCCTACCCATGAGGCCACCATGAGGTGGCCAGGGGGTGAGGCAGACCCGAAATTGCCCAAGGTGGGGCAGTTTCAGGTCCCCATGGCCAAGACCACCTTGTGGTGGTCTTGAGGAGTGGGTCCAGCCATTCGGTACCCCGCGGGGATTCCCCGGGGTGCCCATGTACCACCCTGCGGCTTCTTAGTTCAAATCGTGAGCCCCCGAGGTGTGCAAACATCTCAAACTTTCAATTTCGGAACTGTTTTTGTCAGCAGTTTTTGTACGACAAAAACAGCAGATTTCTAATGCCTCGAAGAGTTAACTAAGGCTTATGGAGTGGCTCTGATACCATGTTGGGTTACGGAAGCGCCCTGGCCATCAATCTGTGACTAAATGCGGAACAAAAATTTATAAAACTTGGCGCTACCACAACTAATTACCCGGATCTACCCATAAGCCCTAGATAACATAACATGTAAAGGACTTAGAATGGTTATACCGAATAGATCCGTGTCTTTCGGTCTTCAACCATCATCCCAAACTCCTAGGGTCTTCCTTGATCTCCGGTCACCTTCCATCGAAGGTGATCCAACCGAGAGTTTATGAAACGAGCTCCAACCTCATATCCGAGGCAATTAGGGCACCTAGATCGCTACTCTAGATACCGTAGATGAAGTAGAGAGTGATGAAGGATTAATTTGTCTTAAAACACCCAAGGATTCTCAACTTATGAGAGGGTTTGGGTGGAGCTAGAGGAAGAAGAAGATACCATGAGAATGAGGTGTTGAGAGCAACTCAAGAAAAAGAAAGAGAAATGAATAATGGCTTGTCTTTTTGTTTGTTGTGTGAGTGTGATAAGAATTAATGGAGCCATCACATAAATGTCCAAGTCTCCAAAATATCTTAGTCAACAAAAAATATCTCAAGTCAACATAATCTCACAACAAACAAAAACCCTAAGCATGGTAGAATATTAACCATGGGTCACTAATTAGCCATGCCACAAAAATGCAATAAACACCTCATCCTACACCTTAATAACATTTTAATCAAAAAAGGTCTAAACCATGATGAGGTGTAATATTCTAAAAGTAATATTGTAATAAATTACAAGAATACCCCTCAACCTTATATACATACCCGCATCCGTATTCCGAAAAATACGGATATTAAGAGACGAAAATAATCCAACAAATATAATACTAGGATCCGGCTTAAACAAAGCCCACTAGTATTGTCACGGCCCGTAATTTTAGCAAGTGACCGGCACTTAAATTACGCAACGTCTAAAGGCGTAACGTAAATCAAGTAAGCCGCAGCCCAGAAAATCTAAACCTTTTTGCGGAAAATAGTGGGGGTGTAGTTTTAAAATAAAGGTATAATGAATCATGTTTTTCTTGAAATGGATAGCTAATGAAACATGATAATGCAGGTGGATTATACTAGAGTTGAAAACATGTTTCGTCTTTAAAAATTTGGGCAGCACCTCTCTTGTATATTTTGATCCAAAAACATATACACAACAATATATAGGCATCCCCAAGCAGGAGCTAGCTCTTCGCCAAACGGCGGAATCATAACCACACAATAACATATATACGACGCCCAACGGCGAAAAATCAACCCAGAAAGAACAAATAAGGAAGCAAGACATCAAACTCAAGAAAACGATAAAAAGCCCATCGCTCTAAGTCTCGCACAAAACCCAAGTCTGACTAGGTCTACCAATATACAAATTCTAGTCTCTGATTTGATTTGATCTGATGGAGTTTATCTAGATACAATAGAATATAACAGTACGAGAGTGGGCACGATCCAATATGTATCCCATCTACCAAAGCAAACACCCTGGATGAAGCCGCATGCCAGTGATACCGCAACTGATCCCAAACGGTCAAACCTACAAGAACTGTGGCACAACGGGGGTGAGTTGCCAACTCGTGAGTAGAAAATATCAACAAGTAGAAATCGAATAAAACAACGATTTCCTAGGTCACTATATCCTGAAGGTAAAACTATGATATCACTATATCCTGAAGGTAATACTATGATATCTAGAGTGACCAAGTACGCATATATGTCAACAATCTATCAATGCAATGAAATATATAAATAAACATCCGACATCATATGCATGTATGCATATGGATATCATCCACGTGTCCATCAACGACACAAAACAATATCATGAAACCTGAGTGTCCCACCTCGACACTTGAACATCATGAAAACATATGCCTGTATAAATATATGAGGATATCAACCATGTGTGTCCATCAACGACACATCAAAATCATGGAACCTGAGTGTCCAATACCGACACTCGAAACATCATGAAAACCCATGTCCAGCATCGACACGTAAATCCTCATATCTCAAGCGCCGCATCCACAGATCGGTCCTCATATCCATCTCATATCATAACTCCAAAATGTTATCCTTCGGATATCCGCTGAGCTCTATACAATCACCGGTAGGTAGTGTTCTCTCTGCTAGGCTCATCGTCTACACCACAAAAATCATTTCTTGCCCCGGGGTACCATACCGGGTCCACCATGTACCCGCAAACGGCATCTGCCAACACCTCGAATCGGGTTTCGAAAACAAGCTCAGAACTGAGAAAACTCATGGTGGACGTCTCGAAATATCATATCAAGAGAAACCGTGTTTTTAAAACAATACAAAATTTCTTTTGAAATATACCCACGGTTCTCAAATCCAGAGATCTCATGAAAACAACATCTCAAGTAAATAACCATAAAGTACGATGTATGCAACATAGAGTAGTAATATGAGCATATTGAATATATCATGCAAGCATGTCAAGTGATAGTACTGAAAAATGAATGTACTTTTACTTTTAAGATTAATACCATGATAAGGCAGTTCTCCTGTGTAAATGGCACGACAATTCTACTGTATAAGTGACATGGTAATTCTACTGTATAAGTGATATGGCAATTACCGATGAAGAATGTGTGTGAGCCGGCAATCTGTGTATGTGCAACATGCGCATCAACGGTAATTGTGCAGGTGTACTAGCAAATGATATCATATAGCATTAAATACCGGCACGTGGTATGTACATCACGAGGGGTAATATCCTACACAATATGAACAATAAATGGGTATATCTATCTACACAAGAATCATACGGCCACTCTTAAACGATACACATCATCGCTTTGAAAATAGGTATAGTTCAGGTGGCAATCTTTATATAGGCGATCCCGCCTCATAACATCCAATATGACAATAATCCTCAATCATCATTCTCAAATCACTAGCGCGGATCAATCATTCGGTACAACTCATCACATACGGTAATCCATCGTACGGGTCATCAAATAGAATAGGGAATCTATCGATCTATAAAATAATGAGGGTAATAATCTAAAGTCTCATACGACATATTACTCATAAATATATATATACACCTATATCTTAAATCACATTTGTATAAACGTTATATCTTATTAATTTCATAACACCTCTATCTCAATTTCGTGTCGTGTTTATCGATCACGATCTCATATTATACCATCATCAACTCATACTTGTTCTCTTTCAATTCGTACATATCATGATTCACTTTCTATTTCATATTCTCAAGCAAATATATCCATTAACGTCAACTTTATCATAATTATAATTTAAAATACAATCTTCCATATCAATGGTTGCGGGGGTGCTATACACCATCCACCCGACTTCCCCCGTAGATATAAATCTACTCACTTACTAAACTCCTCGCTTAGCTGAAGTCGATGTGCTTCATTGTCTCGGAAGTCCATGCGAAGGTACCTACAATCAATACATGATCGTAATGCTATTAAAACCAACATCCAAAAACCGATATGGCACATGGATTGCTTATAGGTTAGAACCTATAGCTTACGCATGCAAAAACAACCAAACAACCTTTTTCGTTGACGTACAAACATTCAACGACGGAATCATAAGCAAATATAAAATCTACGCATTCCAATTATAAAAACCAAGAATTCACATATCGGAAAACATAACCAAAACACTCGCAAACAACTCCCAGATTTTGGCTCAGGAAAATAGGGATTAAACAAGCAAGTACAGGGGATAGGTTATAGGGTAAGTGAGCTACAGGCAAAATCACATCACCATAGGAGATAGGGGTTCCGGCGACATCAAGCAAAAATCCGGCCTCGCCGGCCATAGTGGGAGCAAATGGGTTCGTACTTCTGTGGTGGTCTTCTGGTGGTTTATCTAGGTCAATAGACCTGCTGGATTTTCTTAAAAATACCCCAGATAGCTCCGGATACCCTGTAAGCCTTTAAGTTCACAAAACCGACACGGAACAATTCTAACTTCGTGTATCGATTTCTATTCTCATTTTCAGGCAATGAAATCAATCTCTAAGGTCTTGTAAATACTCTCTACAACTTAATTAACCACTTAACAACAACTTGTAATTTTCCAAGATCACAAACCTAATTAACTCAATTTCTAAACTAAACTACCATATATAACACAAATACTAATCTAAAAGTGAAGTGATTACCTTGTTTGGACACTTAGGAAATTTCTAGAGTTGCCCAAAATCTTTAAAATCCAAACTTAGATGGTTCAAAGGGTTTAGAATAGGTTTGTGTATATTTTATGTAAAGGTTGCATAAGGTTTTGAGAGGGAATTGGAGATGATGCATGGAGGTAGTGGAGATTGAAGGAGATGAAGAAATGGCATGAAGAAAACAATTGGGAAGAAGATGGGGCAGCTAAGCCTCCCCCTCTCCCTCTTAACCTCACTTTCCTAACAAATATCTCTTTTGTTTTATCTCGTTTTTGTTTTTCACTCATGGCATCTAATTTTATTCCTTTCACACACACACACACTCTTTTCTTTTCTTTTCCTTTCTCATTCTCATTTCTTTTCTCATTATCTTATCCTTTCTTTGCAAAAACTCACAAACACAAACACAAATATAATGTAATACATGCACATGACATGGTGCATTAGCCATGAAAAAATATAAAAATACGGATATGAACAAAATCCGATAAATATCATTAAAATAAATAAATTATTTTGATCTCCGATTAATTTCCAAATATTGGTATATACTTATACCATTTTACGAAAAATCCCTATTCGCAAATCGAATAGTTTTCGCGAAATATATTATTTTAATATTAAATTTCCAAAAGTAATATTTTTATATTTCTGAAATGTTACAAGTATTATCCGTCCGAACATCATCCGTACACAAGTACACTTATGTGATCGAACCCTGCCGTAAAACCATACGGCCTCTACATCGTTTCGCTCAAAGCAGGGAAACCCTCTGTGTGGGACTCTAAAGATTCGTCAATACACTGGCAATGGGTTTAACCATAAGCACGTCAGCGGCACTAGCTGTACGTAACGGCTACCCAGGTACTGAGCGAAAGGGAGGATGACGAGAAAACTCATCCTGAAACCCCTACTGAGCCTGATAGTGACAATATCCGTACAGTCTGGTCCGTTCGTCTATGAGTATCGCATATCGAGTCTAGGGGGGTGGATAAAGTTAGACCCCTAATAACGCGACATTTAGTGTCGGTATGAAACCTATCACCACCTGAGAAATTACCGATCCTATATCAGTAATTCTCGACTCCCTTGGTCAAGGACTTTTGGTGATGGCCACCCGTGCACAACCGCGACATCAACCCCCAATAGTGGGAGAGACGAATCCCCCTACGACCTGTTAGTTATATGTATTCCCTAGAGGCCATTACTGTGCATTGGATGTATATTGTAGTGGATGCTGGGACATATATAGGGAGGACTTTCTTGCTCGACATGATAGTATGCTATCTGGTTGATCTTTACCTTAACGTGTATACTGATTGTCTCTCTGTTACATGTTGGTAAATCCCTTAGGATGTGAACTTGACTATCTGGACTATGATGCGGATCATACTAGTGGAGACATGGTAGTCCATAAGTACATCCTTCAAGGTCCCTAGTCGTGGGTATATCGAGACAGGGCATCGATATACCAGCGTAGACTAGCGTATACCTTCTCGACCCATACAGATGGGCGATGGATGATCCCATATCCATTGGTGTTTGACATCAGAGATGATATACGGGTGCTCAGTGGAGACTGGGTACACTGGACGGACTCGCCGAGAACTCCCAGATGGTATTATACCTTATGTCAGATGGCAGTTCTCTGGTGACACTGGTACAGAGTAGTCTGTTGACCCGAGATCGTCATAGAGTCTTGTGTGGTTCCCACTGTGCTTTGATTTCCACCTTACCACGTCCAAGAGGGCGTACAAAACGGTGGTTTTTGGGTACAGTCCCGAATCACATGGAGGCAATGAGCGATAGGAGGGGATTCGTCTCTCCCGGTATAGGGAGTTGATGTTGCGCTGTGTTCGATTGGCTATAACAGGAAATCCCTGGCCAGGGTTGCTGAGATTTACTGGTAAGTGTTACCAGTAGTTTCTCGAATTGTTATAGACCTCATATCGACACGACTTATCGAGCTATTGGGGTTTGACGTTTACCACCCCTAGGCGAGATATGCGACATATCAGACGATCAGACCGAACTGTACGGTAAGTGTTACTGGTTGGATTCACAGGAGTGTGAGCGGGCTTGCTCGTCGATCTTCTGTTCGCTCAATACCCGGGTGGCCGTTACGTTTAGCAGACCGCTTGCGGCTTGTGGGTGTTTGATATGATCATCACCTGCTGCCGGCGTATTGACGAGTCTTTAGAGTCCTACACAGAGGTTTCCTGGCTCAAGCGAAACGAAATAGGAGCGCATATGAGATATGTGGGGGACCGAGAATAATGCGTGTATGTGATACCGTATTCTATTCTCGCGATGAATGTATCGAAAGGTTGTATGCGATATAACCTACTTATCGAATCAAGGATTGATTCGATAAGCCGATACATTGGATATTAGTCGGTTATATGCGATATGACTGAATCGTTAAATCAAGTGTTGATTTAATGATTTAATGCATAAATATATATTTGATATATTACTTTGCATTAACTAGTATTGGTTCACTTAAGATGGATTTTCTCACTCGGATGTGCACATTGTATATACGATATAATTTTGTGCACTAGTTTGTATCATGTTTGATGATACATGCTAACTTGGTTAAGTGTATGATTAAACCATGGTTAGTTGATGGTTAGGGTTTCATTTGATCCATTTATGCACTTATTCATTTTTATTATCTTTGTAATTTGGATTAAAAAGAAATGGCAAAAGAAAAGAAAATGGTTGCTAGTTTTGTTTTTCATTGAAGCTTCATGAAGCTTTGACCAAAGTGACCATTTTGTCTTCATACCTAACCTAACCATTCACCTAACCTTAGTTTAGTCTCTACAATTGACTATGGTTGGTTTATGATAAGTATTCTTTGATTTTCTATTTTTAAAATAACTTAATATAATATTTCCATCTTCTTCTTCTTCTTCTTCAAGAAGAAAACCTAGACTTCATCAATGGTGATTGATGAAAAAGAGTGAGAAATCCAATTCTAAAGTCTACCCACTTCCTATTTCTTCATCCTCTACCTCTTGCCAAGTAGTAGAGTGTGTTTTCTTCATAAGTTTCATGACTTTGTGAAGTGAGAGCTTGATCTAGTGATGTCTCGACGTAGATCATCTTCGGCACGAAGCCGACGACCTTGCCCGCCCATTTCTCCGATGAAGCCGACGCTAGAGCCCGGAATTTGATTTGGACAGCGAGAAGACTTCATCGCGGAGCCATGGAGGTGGAGAACCGGATCTACAAAGGTTGTATTTCCGTTTACTCTTAGTAAAGTAGTTTACTAGTTCTTCTTTTCGCCTAGATATCTTGTTAACGATCCGTATTAGGGTTTCTCGGCACCGTAATTTTTGCAATTGGTATGGTTGATGCCTTGTGAGACCTCTTGAGAGTGCCAAGGAACCCTACAGTGGTATCAGAGCCTAGCTAGAGCCTTAGGCGATGCGTAGACGGAGTTTGAAACCCGAACGAACCCGAAACCCTAAACCAAACATGCTCTCTGGACTTTTTCTAACATCTGGGATTTTTCCACATTAAAAATGCTTAAAAAATTCAGCAGGGAAATCTAAGAATTACGGTGCAAAATTTTTTCCATGAACTGTTCATAGTGCGGCGGAACCGCGGCAGAAGCCTGGCTTCTGCGGCGGTTCCGCGGCCAAATGATGGAAGTTGCCTTTCTATTTTGCACAGTAACTCATGGTTTCAGGTGCTGAGTTTTATGGGAATTTTTAATCTGTACTCAAGAGTTGAGTATTTTGGGGTTGCTTTGGGGATTCGGTGTTTCGATCGGAGTATCAAATTTTGTCTGTGTGGCTTTCCGGATAATTTTTGAATATGTTAAAAAGTTCGACCGGATATAAATACCCAATCTTTCCCCTGCCGGAAAATTTCCAAGTGTTGGATTTTTCCGATGTTTAAAGACGTTCTAAGTAGTGCAAGTAACGCGATGGTCCCTCTAGAAGACAACAAACCTTAACTCGATTATGTGACCATCTTGAACTGCCTTTTGAACCTTCGGGTTTGGGGCAGTACGGCGTGCCACATGTGAGGCGTTGGCTTGACCCTTCTACGGCTGGACCGTTGGTACTGAGGCACGAAGTGAATGTCTTTGAACTAATTTCATGAGTTGATCTGTATCGGGAAAACTTGGGTGTTTGAATGTTCGATCGGAAAGTTTAACATTTTCTAATTATCTGGAACGGGATACAATAATTGGAATTCACAAGTAAGTTATGAGATAACAGAATGAATGTTATAAACATAGCAGTTTAGTCTCACTTGATCGGTTGCCACGGAATTTTGATGTGATCAAAAGTCCGTCGCAATCATGTAGCGTACGCGGATACTCGCCGGGTAAACTTAATAGACAGCCTCACTCCATATCCCCGACCAAGTGACTGTAGGAGAACCCCGTCGCCGAAAGCATCCTTCCGAGTGCTCGCGGTAGCGGTGTTCCGCCTTGGTGCACTTCGTCGACGGTATCGGGGGTGCAGCCGTCTACTGAAGTTTGCGATGAGAATTCGATCAGGATGTCGGGAATCTTGTTGAATTACCCGACTTGACATTGAAAAGTGTTTTCGATAATGAGACTAAAATGCGGGGTTTATAATTGTTAAGCATGCGATGTCTAAGGAATTCATTTGGTCAGGCATGCGATGTCTGAGGAGGTTGCGGATTCCAACTGTTGTAGTTTTACACTTTCTTTTCTGTGACCGTAAGTGTAATATGTGATATCGCCGGTTTCGTTGCTATATGTCAACGACAATTGGGATGCGCATGTTTACTTACGTTGATGACATGTGATGTTATGTGTTGCTGGATATGTTATATTGGATCGTCGTGTTTGAATAGCCGGGGGTTTTTATGTGAGAAGAGTGTTTTTCATTTTCATTCATGTAAAAACTTGTATGTAATATTCTTTTATTGGGGCACTTCCAGGTTGCGGAAGATGTCACCTTTTGTGTATTATTTACTTTTCCGCACTAGGATAGACCCAAGGAGGGGAGCACAAGTAACCGGGTTCTGGAGTCCAGTGGGAGACCAACTCGAGGAGTCGAGTCCGGGTCTCCTAACTCTAGAATTGGTAGAATTGCTTGCCGCTCTCGTAGGGGTCTAGGGGTGTGGGTTTGGCTATTCATCACGACCGTAGAATCCGTATTTTATACTGGCTCGTATTAAAAACACGGACGTCCTAGTATATCCAATATTTCATATGTTTCTTCTGCTGCGATATCTGTGATTTGATCATGTGATGTTCTGTGATAGATACAATATATAGTATATATGATATATTATATAGACGTTACTTATGTTTTACACCCGCGCTAGCCCTGCCCCGCTCTGTCGTTAGTTACCTAACCTAACGGTGCACGAGGGGACATCGAGGCGAATGCGGATGGCATAAGTGTACGTCGTATTTATCTGTGATATTTAGGTACTTAAATGATGGGACTTCATTAATATGATTAATGAAATAAAAGAAACCTAAGATGTTGTGGAATCGAATTTCAAAATAAAACAGGTAGCTACAGTTCTTGCTTTGCACAGCGGTATATATGATATATCCTGCACCTTATTCGATAAGGAAAGGACCGAGATCCCTTCACCGGGAGTGACTCCTTTAGCAATAACTGGCAGATGCTACACACTCGGTTTTTCTTTTGAGTGCTTTTAAGAGTTTTTTCTTTGCACAGTGATATATATGATATATCCCGCACCTCATTCGATGAGGAAAGGACCGACGATCCCTTCACCGGGAGTGACTACTTTAGCAAAACTAGAAAAGCCTCAAAAACACTCCATTTTAAAATTATTTGATTCTACAACGATATCATGTTCATTACGCAATAGGTTTTCAGAAAAACCTGTCGTAGCCCTCCGTCATTTCAGATAAGTACTAGTTAGTATTCGTGCTGCGGTAGTTTGGCCTCCGTCAAGACGTAGTGTACGGTAGCTAACTAGTGCTTATCTGCTAGCATATGATGCGATTGGATTAGGGTATTCGTACGGCGTTGTTTGGCCTCCGTCAAGGGTCGTGCGGTTGGGTTTAATTCAATCAGGAAATGACGGGTTGAACTTGACTAGCGGACTATGGGTAGTTTGGCCTCCGTCAAGGTCATAGGACGCTAAGGGCAAAATTATCGGGAATTTCAAGTGTTGAAATTTGCAATGAGATTGCATACCTTCTATGAGATAGTTGGATCCCGATACCCGCTGCGAGTAAGAGTTACTCCTGGGAGAGTTTTATACATTACAATTAGCCGATCAAGTAGGTGTCTAGAAAAGTGTCAACGGGGTTACGCCTCTGGGAAAACGAGGTTTACATTAATTAGGTTCGTGCGAAAGCACGGGGGACCTCCCTCAAAGTACTGACACTGGCCTGGCTGAAAGATTGGCGAACTTGTAGTGCGTAATTAATCCCGGCTAGTCTTTCCTTTTAGGGTTTGAAGGAAGATTTGATTAAAACAGTGGGAGCCATCCTGATTAGATAAAATAATAACCAATCTTTTCTTGCAAGAGCGCACGCTGAGTGTTTTCTTCTCTCTCTCTCCACGTAGCGACCATATCATGCCTTAATCAAGATAATAATACGGATTATTGACCGAACCCGCTTGTTATACTGAGCTGGGGAACGTTGGTCCCGCTCCAACTTATAATTGTTATAAGACAGAGTAGGAAATAGGGAATACCAGAATTCCTATGCCGCCCAAACGAAGAAAGTGCATATGATGCATCTCCTTCGGGTGTGTTCATTACAAAGAACTGTTTCTCAGTATCCTCTGCGTCCTGGGTATTTGATACCAGATCAGGATCCCAGATATGTAATCTGTTACATAAGGCTACAGAAAGGTAGAGAACTAAGAACGGGTGATAAGTTTCATGAGGCAGAAAACGGGGCAAGTGTTGCAGCCAAGTCTGTTGGTCACTGTCACCCTGTATTACCAATACATTGATTCTGAACGAATGTTATTAGATACCGAACCTGATATACAAAATCATATCTATCTCTTTATTAGTAAAGAAATGATAAAATTTTGTATAGTTGGATAATGTTTTGAACATTTCATATATCAAAAGTTGATCGGTTCAGGCACGTTATCTAAAAGCATTGTTGTTCTAAATCAAACTACAGTTCTTAGTATATGGATCACACAAAAGAGGAAGAGTTCAGAAATGAACGGATCCTTCTTGAGGCATTGTAGACTAGGTCATATCAATGCGACCCGACTGGCTGAAGTTACATTTAGATGCATATTTAAATTAGTTTGAATTTACATCTTATGAAACTTGCGAGTCATGTCACAAAGATATAATGACACCAGCTCTGTTTATTGGAAACAGAGAAAGAGTTAGTGAACTCTTGGGATGATACATGTTGATGTATGTAAGTCCCCTGTCTACACATGCCAATACTGGTTCTTTGTACTTCATTACATTCTCTGATGATCTTTCGAGATTCAGACCTATGTTCCTGTTGAAACACAAGTCCGAACCTTTTGAGATATTCACAGAATATAAGTTAGAAGTAGAGAACCAAATACGGGTAAAAGTATTATGTCCTATGATGAGATCAAGGAGGAGAATACTTGAGCACGGAAATCCTGGACTATTCTAAAGGAGAATAAGATTCTCTCTCAGGATTACTCCTCCGGATACACCATACAATGGTATATCGGGGCGGAGCAGATACACCCTATTTGATATGGTGTGCTCTATGATGAGTACTACTGAGTTACCTATTTCCTTTTGGGAGTTATGCACTTGAGAAGCTGCATACCTATTGAATAGGGTTCCAATCAAATCTATGCCTACCGCTTCATATGTGATATGGAAAGGGAAGAGCCCATATCTTAAGTTAGTTAAGATTTGGGGTTGTCCGGGCTATGTTTAAAAGCAAAATCCGGATAAGCTCGAGGCAAGGTCTGTAATGTAGAACTGGAAAGGTTCCAGCTATACAAACTACAGCAGATGATTTGGTACAACCAAAGGATTCAGTAAATACCAACGAACCTCAGCCTCTCCGCCGATCTAGTAGGGTTCCTCACCCACCTGAGAGATATTTCGGTTTCTCTATGACAGTGGGAGCGAGAATTGCATCATAAGATGATGACCCAACTAGTTTCGAGCTGGCCATCAGGAGTGGGACTCTGTAAGAATGGCTGGATGCTTAGTGAACTGAGTTGGAATCCTCATACACCAACAAAGTATGGACTTTGGTTGCTATATCTGAAGGGTTAAATCCCCATCAGGAGCAAGTATATCTTGAGAAGATTACTTGGTGTAGATGGAAAAGTTGAGACTTTCAAAACTAGACTTGTTAAAGGTTTGCATCATTGACCAGGTTTGGATCATGATGAAACTTTTTCTAAAGAACTATGCTTAAGTCCATCCAGATCCTACTTGCCACGGCTACATACCATGACTACGATATCTGGTGGTTGGGTGTCATGACAGCTTTTCTAAATGATGTTTTAGAATAGAGCGTCTATAAGTACACAGCCAGAGGGCTTCGTAAACAGTGGGAGCAGCGGAAATGTGTGCAAGATGTTTTATAAGATAAAGCAGGCATCGCGGAGTTGGAACATCTGTTTTAATGAGTTGTCAAAGAGTTTGACATCATCAAAATGGTAGATAAACCTTGTATAAACAAAAAGGTAGTAGGGAGTATGGTAGCGATCCTCGTAGAGTACGTGGATGACATACTCTTGATAAGAAAGAACTTTCCTATGCTACGCTCGATCAATCTCCGCTTATCACAATGATTCTCCATATAGGATCAAAGTGATACCTCCTAAATCCTGGGTTTTGGATCTATGAGATAGATCTAAATAGATGTTAGGATACTCACTAGTTGTAGTGAGATGGTATCAATTGATCCTGGAAAGAATCACTGGAAGTGTTCCAGGGTGATAATGACGACTGAATGTCAGTCACAGGCATTGTCTTTACCCTCAGTAAAGGGACGGTATGCTGGAAGGGTTCCAAGCTAAATACCGTGGCATACTAGACGATAAAGGCAGGATACATCGCTACTCAAGATGCTACCAAAGAGGAAGTCTGGGTGTATTATAGTTCATGAGATGAATTTAGTTCCTCCCATTGTGTGACAATGGAGTTGTGGCTTATGCCAAGGAACGTCCGTCCCATCAGTGATCCAGACATATTCTAAGGCAGTATCACCTGATCATGGAGATGGTTGATCTCCTGGGTGATTGAGGTTAGGAGAGAAGACTCAGAGGATAACACGGCGGATCCACTCACGAAGGCCTATTCCCAGAGAGAGACTCTTATGGGATGGTTGAGTATGAGATACTACAACCACTGCTACAGATGGCCCTAGTGCAAGTGGGAGATTGTTAGTTATATGTATGCCCTAGAGGCCATTACTGTACATTGGATGTATATTGTAGTGGATGCTGGGACATATATAGGGAGGACTTTCTTGCTCGACATGATAGTATGCTATCTGGTTGATCTTTACCTTAACGTGTATACTGATTGTCTCTCTGTTACATGTTGGTAAAGCCCTTAGGATGTGTACTTGACTACCTGGACTATGATGCGGATCATACTAGTGGGGACATGGTATTCCATAAGTACATCCTTCAAGGTCCCTAGTCGTGGGTATATCGAGACAGGGCATCGATATACCAGCGTAGACTAGCGTATACCTTCTCGACCCATACAGATGGGTGATGGATGATCCCATATCCATTGGTGTTTGACATCAGAGATGATATACGGGTGCTCAGTGTAGACTGGGTACACTGGACGGACTCGCCGAGAACTCCCAGATGGTATTATACCTTACGTCAGATGGCAATTCTCTGGTGACACTGGTACAGAGTAGTCTGTTGACCCGAGATCGTCATAGAGTCTTGTGTGGTTCCCACTGTGCTTTGATTTCCACCTTACCACGTTCAAGAGGGCGTGCAAAACGGTGGTTTTTGGGTACAGTCCCGAATCACATGGAGGCAATGAACGATAGGAGGGGATTCGTCTCTCCCGGTATAGGGAGTTGATGTTGCGCTGTGTTCGATTGGCTATAACAGGAAATCCCTGGTCAGGGTTGCTGAGATTTACTGGTAAGTGTTACCAGTAGTTTCTTGAATTGTTATAGACCTCATATCGACACGACTTATCGAGCTATTGGGGTCTGACGTTTACCACCCCTAGGCGAGATATACGACATATCAGACGATCAGACCGAACTGTACGGTAAGTGTTACTGGTTGGATTCACAGGAGTGTGAGCGGGCTTGCTCGTCGATCTTCTGATCGCTCAATACCCGGGTGGCCGTTACGTTTAGCAGACCGCTTGCGGCTTGTGGGTGTTTGATATGATCATCACCTGATGCCGGCGTATTGACGAGTCTTTAGAGTCCTACACAGAGGTTTCCTGGCTCAAGCGAAACGAAATAGGAGCGCATATGAGATATATGCGTGACCGAGAATAATGCGTGTATGTGATACCGTATTCTATTCTCGCAATGAATGTATCAAAAGGTTGTATGCGATATAACCTAGTTATCGAATCAAGGATTGATTCGATAAGCCGATACATTGGATATTAGTCGGTTATATGCGATATGACCGAATCGTTAAATCAAGTGTTGATTTAATGATTTAATGCATAAATATATATTTGATATATTACTTTGCATTAACTAGTATTGGTTCACTTAAGATGGATTTTCTCACTCGGATGTGCACATTGTATATACGATATAATTTTGTGCACTAGTTTGTATCATGTTTGATGATACATGCTAATTTGGTTAAGTGTATGATTAAACCATGGTTAGTTGATGGTTAGGGTTTCATTTGATCCATTTATTCACTTATTCATTTTTATTATCTTTGTAATTTGGATTAAAAAGAAATGGCAAAAGAAAAGAAAATGGTTGCTAGTTTTGTTTTTCATTGAAGCTTCATGAAGCTTTGACCAAAGTGACCATTTTGTCTTCATACCTAACCAAACCATTCACCTAACCTTAGTTTAGTCTCTACAATTGACCATGGTTGGTTTATGATAAGTATTCTTTGATTTTCTATTTTTAAAATAACTTAATATAATATTTCCATCTTCTTCTTCTTCTTCTTCAAGAAGAAAACCTAGACTTCATCAATGGTGATTGATGAAAAAGAATGAGAAATCCAATTCTAAAGTCTACCCACTTCCTATTTCTTCATCCTCTACCTCTTGCCAAGTAGAAGAGTGTGTTTTCTTCACAAGTTTCATGACTTTATGAAGTGGGAGCTTGATCTAGTGATGTCTCGACGTAGATCATCTTCGGCACGAAGCTGACGACCTTGCCTGCCCATTTCTCCAATGAAGCCGACGCTAGAGCCCGGAATTTAATTTGGACAGCGAGGAGACTTCATCGCGGAGCCATGGAGGTGGAGAACCGGATCTACAAAGGTTGTATTTCCGTTTACTCTTAGTAAAGTAGTTTACTAGTTCTTCTTTTCGCCTAGATATCTTGTTAACGATCCGTATTAGGGTTTCTCGGCACCGTAATTTTTGAAATTGGCATGGTTGATGCCTTGTGAGACCTCTTGAGAGTGCCAAGGAACCCTACACGACCTGCTCACTGTCTTCATGTGGCTCGGAACTGTACCCAACTAAAACCTGTTTGCACGACTCCTTTGAGCCGTGGTAGGGTAGTAATCAAAGCACAGTCGGAACTCACACGAGACAAATGACGATCTCAGATCGATATACTAACATGTACACATGTCACCAGGGAACTGCTATCTGACAATAGGTATAATACCAACTAGCATGTTCCCGGCGAGTCCGTCCGGTGTACTCATAACCCAATGAGCACTTGTATACATCTTAGGTGAACAAACGGACACCAATGGCTTGTGAGACCGGCCACCGCCCCTCGTCGGGATCTCGATCAATATATACTAGTTTACTCTGGAGTATCGATGCCCAGTCTCGAAACTCCCACGATTAGGGATATTTAAGGATGTGCCTATAGGCCACCCAGCTCCCATGTATATGATCGCCATCAAAATGCTGGTAGTCAAGCAAGAATCCTATGGGCTCTATCAACATGTAATAGTGATCAGTAAAGCCACCTAAAGAAGATACATGATGATAAAGATAAACCAGATAGCATACTATTATCTCGAGTAAGACTGTTCTACCGGTACAGGTCCTTTTTCAATCATCGCAATCGCGTGCCTGAGATCCAATAATTGACTTGAGGGCACTATAGCCAACAGTATTCCCTAGAGGCCATTATTGTACATGATTGTATATTATAATGGATGCTTGGACATATATAGAAAGAACTTTCTTGCTCGACATGATAGTATGCTATCTGGTTGCTCTTTATCTTAACATGTAGACTAGTATTATGATATTGTCTTGCTCTCACATGTTGGTAAAGCCCTTAGGATGTATACTTGACTACCAAGATGAAGGGTTACCTAACACGGCAATAAGGTTTCGGGAGGCATCGTCCATGCCATATTCAAATTTTTGCCATTCTAGCTAACCCTAACAAAGAATCGTTAACTAAAAATCGACAGAAAAGTAAATGCAAACACTTTGCAACCTAAGTGAGCAAGGAATACAACCTTTGTAGACCGGTCCTTCACTTCAATAGTTCCGTATAGTAGTCCCTTTCGCTGCGATCGTGAACTCTGGACTCTAGAGAAGATCCTATGAAGAAACGAACATGCTTGCTTCGATGTCCTCGAGTCCGAAGATGATCTACGTCGAGGAGACACTAACCCAAGCTATCTCTTTGCTAATTATGGAATTAGTGAAGCAAACACCCTATAGTAAATCGCAAGTAGTAGAGGATGATGAAGTAGGAATTTTGCTCACATTAGAAATCATTTTCTCACTCAAAATCATCACTTTTGAAAAAGCTAGAAAGCTTTTGTCAAGAAGAAGAACAAGTTGTGATGAAAATGAATTATGTGTGAGGTTAGAAATGCAACCAATGGTTAAGCACGTCATGCCTAAAGGTTAGGTCACAAAATATCTTAAGCTAGACAAAGAAAATGGACAAAGTTAAAGATGCTTACAAGCTTCTACAAGCTTTCAACAAATATCAACCATGACAATTATCCATAAATTTTGAATACTAAATGATAAAATTTAAACCCTAATCTTAACCCTAGCATGGTTTAACCCTCATTAACCCTAGTTGCATTTGTAACCAAGTATGATACATTTAACATATATCACATATATATCAATGTATCCAAAATAAGAAAAGAAATCTTAAGTTAGTTAATATTAGTTAATGTAATTTAATATATCAAATATATAATTATACATTAAATTATTAAATCAACATTTGATTTAATAATCCGGCTATATCATATATAACCGACTAATATCATAATGTAATATCTTATCGAATCAATACTTGATCCGATAACCCGGCTATATCATATATAAACTTTCATGTCACACATTGCGAGAATAGAATGCGGTATCACATATCGCATTAATCTCGGTCCCGCACATATCACATATGTGCTCCTACTCTGTTTTGCTTGAGTCAGGAAACCCCTGTGTAGGACTCTAAAGACTCGTCAATACGCCGGCAGTAGGTGATGATCATATCAAACACCCACAAGCCGCAAGCGGTCTGCTAAACGTAACGGCCACCCGAGTATTGAGCAATCAGAAGATCAACAAGCAAGCCTGCTCGTACTCCTGCGAATCCAATCAGTAACACTACCGTACAGTCTGGTCTCTTCGTCTGATATGTCGCATATCTCGTTTAGGGGTGGTAAACGTCAGACCCCATTAACTCGATAAGTCGTGTCGATATGAGGCTCATAACGGGTCGAGAAACTACTGATATCACTTACCAGTATATCTCTGAACCAGCTTTAGCCAAGGACTTCATGTTATAGCCAATCGAGCACAGCGCAACATCAACTCCCAATACCGAGAGAGACGAAACCTCTCCTATCGCTCATTACCTCCATGTGACTCGGGACTGTACCCAAAAGCCACCGTATTGCATGTTCTCTTGAACGTGGTAAGATGAAAATCAAAGCACAGTGGGAATCACACAAGACTCTATGACGATCTCAGGTCTACAGACTAACCAGTACCAGTGTCACTAGAGAACTGCCATCTGACGTTAGGTATAATACCATCTGGGAGTTCTCGGCGAGTCCGTCCAGTGTACCCAGTCTCCACCGAGCACCCGTATACTGTCTCTGATGTCAAACACCAATGGATATGGGATCATCTATCGCCTATCTACATGGGTCGAGAAGCTATACGTTAGTCTACTCTGGTATATCAATGCCCTGTCTCGATACACCCACGACTAGGAACATTTGAAGGATGTACTTAGCGACTACTCTGTCCCCACTAGTTTGATTTGCATCATAGTCCTGGTAGTTAAGTACTCATCCTAAGAGCTTTATCAACATGTAACATAGAGACAATCAAAGTACTTGTTAAGATAAAGAACAACCAGATAGCATACTATCATGTTGAGCAAGAAAGTCCTCCATATATATGTCCAAGCATCCACTACAATATACATCGTATGTACAGTAATGGCCTTTAGGGCAAACATATAACTAACAATCTCCCACTTGCACTAGGGCCATCTGTTGTAGTATCTCATACCCAACAATCAGCAGTGGTTGAAGTATCTCATACTCAACTATCCCATAAAAGTCTCTCCTGGGAATGGGCCTTTGTGAGTGGATCCGCCCTGTTTTCCTCTGTGTCTACTCTCCTAATCTCGATCTCTCTGGAGATCAACCATCTCCATGATCAGGTGATACTGCCTAAGAATATGTCTGGATCACTGATGGGACGGGAGTTCCTAGGCCATATCCACAACTCCATTGTCTTACAATGGTAGGAACGAAGTTCATCTCATGAACTAATATACATCCAGACTACCTCTTTGGTAGCATCCTTGGTAGCAATGTATCCAACCTTTATCATCTAGTATGCCACGATATCTATCTTGGAACTCTTCCAACATACCGTCCCTCTACTGAGGGTAAAGACATTGCCTGTGACTGACATTCAGTCGACCTTACCACCCTGAAAGCTATCCAGTGATTCTCCCCAGGATCGATTGATACCATCTTACTACACCTAGTGAGAATCCTAACATCTTTTTAGATCTATCTCATAGATCCAAAACCCAGGATTTAGGAGGTATCACCTTGATCCTATATGGAGAATCCATGTGATAAGGGGAGATTGACCGAGCGTAGCATAGGAAACTCCTTTCATATCAAGAGTATGTCATCCATGTACAATACGAGGATCACCACCATACTCCCTACTACCTTTTTGTATATATAAGGTTCATCTACCATTTTGATGAAGTTAAACACTTTGACTACCACATCAAAACAGATGTTCCAACTCCGTGATATCTGCTTTAACTCATAAAACAACTTGCACACATTTCCACTTCTCCCACTGTCTACGAAGCCCTCTGGCTGTGTACTTATAGACGCTATCTTCTAAATCACTATTTAGAAAAGCAGTCATAACACCCAACCGCCAGATATCGTAGTTATGGTATGTAGCAATGACAAGTAGGATCCGAATGGACTTAAGCATAGGCACTAGAAAAGGTTTCATCATTGTCCACACCTGGTCGATGACGAAAACCTTTTGCAAGAAGCCTTAGCTTTGAAAGTCTCAACTTTTCCATATACACCAAGTAATCTTCTCAAGATATACTTGCTCCTGATGGGGATTTAACCCTTCAGATAAAACAACCAAAGTCCATACTTTGTTGGTGTACATAGATTCCATCTCAGATCGCATAGCATACAGCCATTCTCACAGAGTCCCCACTCTTGATGGCCTGCTCGAAACTTGTTGGGTCATCATCTCATGATGCCATCCTCGCTCCCACTGTCATAGAGAAAACCGAAGTATCTCTCAGGTGGGTGAAGAACCCTACTAGATCGGCGGAGAGGCTGAGGTTCGTTGGGAACTATTGAATCCTTCGGTTCTACCAAATCATCAGCTGCAGTTTGTATAGATGGAACTCCTTACAGTTCTACCTCATGAGCACTAATTTCTTCACAAGAAATTCCCTTTCCAAAAGGTGGCATGCTGAGAAACAAAACACCTTTTTCTCCTCAGTGCGGTAGAAGATATTCCCTTGCGAATGCTTGGGATATCCAACAAACTTCCACAGAACTGACCTTGCCTCGAGCTTGTCCGGATTTTGCTTTTAAACATAGGCTGGACAACCCCAAATCTTAACATCCTAAAGAGATGGGCTCTTCCCATACCATATCACATATAGAGTGGTAGGCACCTAATTTAGTTGGAACCCCATTCAATAGGTATGCAGCTTCTCAAGTGCATAACCCCCAAAAGGAAATAGGCAACTCAGTAGTACTCATCATAGAGTTCACCTTATCACATAGGGTGTGATTGCTCCGCCCCGATATACCAACGTGCTGTGGTGTATACGGAGGAGTAATGCTGAGAGAGAATTTCATTCTCCTTTAGAATAGTTCAGGAAGTCCGTGCTCAAGTATTCTCCTCCCTTATCACATCATAGGACATAATACTTATATTCGTTTTTGGTTCTCTACTTCTAACTTATATTCTTTGAATTTCTCAAAAGATTCAGACTTGTGTTTCAGCAGGAACACATGTGCGAATCTTAAGAGATCATCAGTGAATGTAATGAAGTACAAAGAACCGGTCCTGGCATGTGTAAACAGGGGACTTACATACATCATCATGTATCAATCCTAAGAGTTCACTAACTCTTTCTCTGTTTCCAATAAACGGAGCTATGGTCATTTTATCTTTGTGACATGACTGGAAAGTTTCACAAGATGTAAATTCAAATTGTTTTAAATATGCATCTTTATGTAACTTAGCTAGTCGGGTCGCATTGATATGACCTAGTCTACAATGCCTCAAGAAGGATTCGTTCATTTCTGAACTCTTCCTCTTGTGTATATTCTATACGTTAAGAACTGTGGTTTGATTTAGAACGTATATACTTTTAGATAACGTGCCTGAACCGATCAACTCTTGATATAGGAAATGTTCAAAACATTATCCAACAATGCAAAATTATATCCTTCTTTACTAAATAAAGAGACTGATATGATGTTGTATATCAGGTTCGGTATCTAATAACATTCGTTCCGAATCAATGTATTTCGTAATACAGGGTGATAACTGCCAACAGATTTGGCTGCAACACTTGCACCATTTCCAACTCTTGAAACTTATCATCCATTCTCAGTTCTTTACCTATCAGTAACCCATGTAACTGATTACATATGTGGGATCCTGATCCGGTATCACATACCTAGGACGTAAAGGATACTGAGAAATAGTTCTCTGTAATAAACACACCCGAAGAAGATGCATCATCATGCACTTTCTTCGTTTGGGCGGCACGGGAATCCTGGTAATCCCCTATTTCCTGCTCGGTCTTATAACAATTATAAGTTGGAGCAGGACCAACGTTTCCTAGCGCAGTATAACAAGCGGGTTTGGTCAATACATCTGTATTATTATCTTGATTAAGGCGTGACATGGTCGCTACCCGGAGAGAGAGAGAAGAAAACACTCAGCGTATGCTCTTGCAAGATTAAATTGGTTATTAATTTATCTAATCAGGATGGCTCCCACTGTATCAGTCAAATCTTCCTTCAAACCCTAAAAGGAAAGACCAGCCGGGATAAATTACACCCTACAAGTTCGCCAATCTTTTAACCAGGCCAGTGCCGGTAGTTTGAGGGAGGTTCCCCGTGCTTTCGTACGGACCTAATTAAAATAAATCTCATTTTTCCATAGGCATAACCCCGTTGACACCTTTCTAGACACCTACTTGATCGGCTATTTGTAATGTGTAAAACTCTCTTAGGAGTAACTCTTATTCGCAGTGGGTATCGGGATCTAACTATCTCATAGGTGGTATGCAACCTCATTGCAAATTTCAACACTTGAAATTCCCGATAATATTTTGCCCCGAGCGATCTATGACCTTGACAAGGTCAACAAACCATAGACCGCAAGTCAAGTTCAACCCGTCATTTCCTGATTGAATTAAACCCACCCGCACGACTCTTGACAAGGTCAACAAAGTCGCACGACTACCCTAATCCAATCACATCATATGCTTATGCAGATAAGCACTAATCAGCTACCGCACACTATGCATTGACAAGGTCAACAAACGCAGCACGAATACTAACTATTACTTATCTGAAATGACGGAGGGCTACGACAGGTTTTTAAGAAAACCCTTTTCGTAATGAACTTGATATCGTTGCAGAATCAAATGATTTAAATGGAGTGTTTTTGAGGCCTTTACTAGTTTTGCTAAAGAGGTCACTCCCGGTGAAGGGATCTCGGCTCTTTCCTTATCGAATAAGGTGCAGGATATTTCATAAATACCACTATGCAAAGCAAAAACTATAGAAGCAATCAAAAGACAAAACCGAGGGTTATAGCATCTACCAGTTATTGCTAAAGATGTCACTCCCGGTGAAGGGATCTCGGCTCTTTCCTTATCGAATAAGGTGCTGGATGTTCTACAAGGAACACCACTATGCAAAGCAACAACTAGAGCTACCTGTTTTTGAAAATTCGATTCCATAACATCTTTAGATTTCTTTTATTTCATTAATCTCATTAATAAAGTCTCATCATTTTATGTTACCTAAACATCACAGATAAATACAATGACAGATAAATACAATGTACGCTTATGCCATCCGCATTCCCCTCGATGTCCCCTCATGCACCGTTAGGTTAGGCAACTAACGGCAAAGCGGGGCAGTGCTAGCGCGGGTGTAAAACATAAGCAACGTCTATATAATATATCACATATACTATATCTTGTATTCATCTCATCAATATATCAAATAATCACATCACAGATATCGCAGCAGAAAACAACATATGAAATATTGGATATACTAGGATTTCCGTGTTTTATTTTAATCCTGTATAAAACACGGATTCCACGGTCATGATGAATAGCTAATCCCACACTCCTAGACCCCTACGAGAGCGGCAAGCAACCCTACCAATTCTAGAGTTAGGAGACCCAATCTCGACTCCTTGAGATGGTCTCCCACTGGACCCTAGAACCCGGTTACTTGTGCTCCCTGCGTTGGGTCTATCCTAATGCGGAAAAGTAAATAATATATAATGGTAATATCATCCTTAACCCGGAAGTGTCCCAATAAAAGAATATTACATACAATGAATTTTACATGAATGAAAATGAAAAACTCTCATCTCACATAAAACCCCCGGCTATTCAAACATGACGATCCAATATAACATATCACAGCAACACATAACATCACATGTCATCAACGTAAGTAAATATGCGTATCCCAGTTGTCGTTGACATATAGCACCAAAACCAGCGATACACCACATATTACACTTACGGTCGCAGAAAAGAAAGTGAAAAACTACAACATTTGGAATCCGCAACCACCTTAGACATCACATGCCTAACCAAATGAATTCCTTAGACATCACATGCCTAACAATTATAAACCCCACATTTTAGTCTCGATATTCAAAACACCTTTTAATATCTAGTCGGGTAATTCAACAAGATTCCTGATATCCAGATCGAATGATCGTCGGAAACTTTAGTAGACCGCCGCACCCCCCGATGCCGTCAATGAAGTGCACTAAGGCGGAACAACGATGTCGCGAGCACCCGAACGGATGCTTTTGGGGACGGGGTTCTCCTACAGTCACTTGATCGGGGCTATGGAATATGGCTATCTATTAAGTTTACCCGGCGAGTATCCGCGTAAGCCATGTGATTGCGACAGACTTTTGATCTCATCAAAATCCCGTGGCAACCGATCATCTGAGACTAAACTGCTAGATTTATAACATTCAAATTAGTTATCTCATAACTACATGTGGATTCCAAGTATTGTATCCCATCACATGATACCCGGACGAACGTTAAACTTTTCGATCGATTCATCAAAGTCCCATAATTTCCTGACAGCTCAACACTTGAGCACAGTTCAATAATATCCAGAATATGCCACAGTACTTATGCACCAGCCGTAGAAGGGAAAACCCAAGCCTCACTCATGTTGCCACGGAACTACGACAAACTCTAGGGTTTGACTGCGGTTCCGCGATCTAAAAAGTCAAGTTAGGGTTTCATTCTTCTAGAGGGTTCATAGAATCACTTGCATGTTTTTCCGAATACGTTAAACTTGGAAAAATGGGTTTTTGACATTCGATCGAACTTTTTAACTTTGCCTAGATAACATGCGAATAACCTAAAACAGTGTTAAAAATACGAATACGAAACACTCCGAATTGTTTATAGTGTAAGATTATATCACATGCAAAATTAGCAAAAACAAACAACACCTGAAACATCAAAACCAAGTTTTTGGAACACACAATTATTTTCAAGGGGGAGTGCTCGGTTTTGGCCGAGATCATACTACATGTGGCCGGCCAAAATTTTTGGGAATGCCCTAAAATTTTCACAGTGTTCATGATATATCTCATACATCACTCTGTACTTGTTTGAAACTTTTTTTAAACAACATTTAAAATCGACAGAAACTTTAATTTTCTGTTTCAAGTTTCGGAGTATTTCGGTTTCGTAATTCTAACAAAATCCGTATAAATTTCTAGCATGGTTCTGATACCATTAAAGGGTTACCTAGCATGGCAGCAAGGTTTTGGTAGGAATTGTCTATGCCATATTCAAATTTTTGCCGTTCTATCTAACCCTAACAAAGAATCGTTAACTAGAAATCGACGGAAAAGTAAATGCAAACACTTTGCAACCTAAGTGAGCAAGGAATACAACTTTTGTAGACCGGTCCTTCACTTCAATAGCTCCGTGTAGTAGTCCCTTTCGCTGCGATCGTGAACTCCGAACTCTAGAGAGGATCCCATGAAGGAACGAACATGCTTGCTTCGATGTCCTCGAGGCCGAAGATGATCTACGTCGAGGAGACACTAACCCAAGCCATCTCTTCACTAATTATGGAATTAGTGAAGCAAACACCCTATACTAAATGGCAAGTAGTAGACGATGATGAAGTAGGAATTTTTCTCACATTAGAAATCATTTTCTCACTCAAAATCATCACTTTTGAAAAAGCTAGAAAGCTTTTGTCAAGATGAAGAAGAAGAACAAGTTGTGATGAAAATGAATTATGTGTGAGGTTAGAAATGCAACCAAGGGTTAAGCATGTCATGCTTAAACCTTGTAGAGAGTTAACCATGAGCTAGGCTTAAAGATTAGGTAAAAAAATATCTTAAGCTAGATAAAGAAAATGGATAAAGTCAAAGATGCTTACAAGCTTCTATAAGCTTTCAACAAATATCAACCATGACAATTATCCAAAAATTTTGAATTACTTAAGGATAAAATTTAAACCCTAATCTTAACCCTAGCATGGTTTAACCCTCATTAACCCTAGTTGCATTTGTAACCTAGCATGATACATTTAACATATATCACATATACATCAATGTATCCAAAATGAGAAGAAATCTTAAGTTAGCTAATATTAGTTAATGTAATGTAATATATCAAATATATAATTATACATTAAATTATTAAATCAACACTTGATTTAATAATCCGGCTATATCACATATAACCGACTAATATCATAATGTAACATCTTATCGAATCAACACTTGATCCGATAACCCGGCTACATCACATATAACTTTTCATGTCACACATCACGAGAGTAGAATGCGGTATCACATATCGCATTAATCTCGGTCCTGCACATATCACATATGTGCTCCTACTCCGTTTCGCTTGATCCATGAAACCCCTGTGTAGGACTCTAAAGATTCGTCAATACGCCGGCAGCAGGTGATGATCATATCAAACACCCACAAGTCGAAAGCGGTATGCTAAACGTAACGGCTGCTCGGGTATTGAGCGATCAGAAGATCAACAAGCAAGCCTGCTCATACTCCTGCGAATCCAATCAGTAACACTACCGTACAATCCGGTCTCTTCATCTGATATGTCGCATATCTCGTCCAGGGGTGGTAAACGTCAGACCCTAGTAACTCGATAAGTCGTGTCGATATGAGGCTCATAACGGGTCTAGAAACTACTGATAACACTTACCAGTATATCTCTGTAGGGTTCCTAGGCACGCTAATGAGGTCTCACAAGGCATCAACCATGCCAATTTCAAATTTTACGGGTGCCGAGAAACCCTAATACGGATCGTTAATTAGAATTTTAGGCGAAACAAGAAGCTAGTTAACAACTTAACTACAAGAACGGAAATACAACCTTTGTAGATCCGGTGCTCCACCTCCATAGCTCCGCGATGAAGTCTCCTCGCTGTCCAAATCAAATCCCGGGCCCTAGCGTCGGCTTCATCGGAGAAATGGGCGGGCTAGGTCATCGACTACGATGCCGAAGATAATCTACGTCGAGGCATCGCTAGATCAAGCTCCCACTTCACCAAGTCATGAAACTTGTGAAGAGAACACCCTATACTACTTGGCAAGAGGTAGAGGATGAAGAAATAGGAAGTGGGTTCACTTTAGAATTGGATTTCTCACTCATTTTCTCAACTTGCCATTGATGTAGCAAGCTTTCTTCATGTGATGAAGATGAAGAAAAAGATAAGAATGAATATGATAAGTTTTTTTTTAAATTGAAAAGAAAAATGAATACTTATCATAATCAAACCATGGTCAAGTGTAGAGAATGAATCATGGTTAAGTGGAATGGTTAGGGTTAAGTATGAGACAAAATGGTCACTTGGTCAAAGTCTTCATGAAGCTTCAATATCAAACAAAGAAAGCCACCATTTTCTCTCATTTTCTTTTCCATAAAGAAATAGATAAATAAATGAATAAATAAATAAAAGGAAAACCCTAACCATTACACAACCATGGTTTAATCTTTACACATACTCAAGTTAGCATGTATCATCAAACATGATACATACTAGTGTACAAAAAGTATATCACATATACAATGTGCACAATTCAAGTGAGAAAATCCATTTAAAGTGAACTAATACTAGTTAATGAAAAGTAATATATCAAATATATAATTATGCATTAAATCATTAAATCAACACTTGATTCAATGATCCGGTCATGTCGCACACAACCGACTAGTATCCAATGTATCGGCTTATCGAATCAATCCTCGATTCGATAACTAGGTTATATCGCATACAACCATTCGATACATTCATTGCGAGAATAGAATACGGTATCACATACACGCATTATTCTCGGTCCCGCACATATCTCATATGCGCTCCTATTTCGTTTCGCTTGAGCCAGGAAACCTCTGTGTAGGACTCTAAAGACTCGTCAATACGCCGGCAGCAGGTGATGATCATATCAAACACCCACAAGCCGCAAGCGGTCTGCTAAACGTAACGGCCACCCGGGTATTGAGCGATCAGAAGATCGACGAGCAAGCCCGCTCATACTCCTGTGAATCCAACCAGTAACACTTACCGTACAGTCCGGTCTGATCGTCTGATATGTCGCATATCTCGCCTAGGGGTGGTAAACGTCAGACCCCAATAGCTTGA
This sequence comes from Agapanthus africanus, assembly GCA_030015575.1. Lineage (NCBI taxonomy): Eukaryota > Viridiplantae > Streptophyta > Magnoliopsida > Asparagales > Amaryllidaceae > Agapanthus > Agapanthus africanus. The sequence continues at coordinate 468,565,075 of JASDDO010000001.1, forward strand.
TAAGTCGTGTCGATATAAGGTCTATAACAATTTGAGAAACTACTGGTAACACTTACCAGTAAATCTCAGCAACCCTGGCCAGGGATTTCCGGTTATAGCCAATCGAACACAGCGCAACATCAACTCCCTATACCGGGAGAGACGAATCCCCTCCTATCGCTCATTGCCTCCATGTGATTCGGGACTGTACCCAAAAACCACCGTTTTGCACGCCCTCTTGGACGTGGTAAGGTGGAAATCAAAGCACAGTGGGAACCACACAAGACTCTATGACGATCTCGGGTCAACAGACTACTCTGTACCAGTGTCACCAGAAAACTGCCATCTGACGTAAGGTATAATACCATCTGGGAGTTCTCGGCGAGTCCGTCCAGTGTACCCAGTCTCTACTGAGCACCAGTATATCATCTCTGATGTCGAACACCAATGGATATGGGATCATCCATCGCCCATCTGTATGGGTCGAGAAGGTATACGCTAGTCTACTCTGGTATATCGATGCCCTGTCTCGATACACCCACGACTAGGGACTTTGAAGGATGTACTTATGCACTACCCTGTCCCCACTAGTATGATCTGCATCATAGTCCAGGTAGTTAAGTACACATCCTAAGGGCTTTACCAACATGTAACAGAGAGACAATCAGTGTACACGTTAAGGTAAAGATCAACCAGATAGCATACTATTATGTCGAGCAAGAAAGTCCTCCCTATATATGTCCCAGCATCCACTACAATATACATCCTATGTATAGTAATGGCCTCTAGGGCATACATATAACTAACAATCTCTGAAGCAGCCTTGGCCAAGGACTTCCTGTTATAGCCAATCGAGCACAGCGCAACATCAACTCCCAATACCGGAAGAGAAGAAACCCCTCCTATTATTCATTGCCTCCACGTGACTCAGGACTGTACCCAAAAGACACCGTATTGCACGTTCTCTTGAACATGGTAAGGTAGAAATCAAAGCACAGTGGGAATCACACAAGACTCTATGACGATCTCGGGTCTACAGACTAACATGTACCGGTGTCAACAGAGAACTGCCATCTGATGTTAGGTATAATACCATCTGGGAGTTCTCGGCGAGTGCGTTCAGTGTACCCAGTCTCCACTGAGCACCCGTATACCATCTCTGATGTCAGACACCAATGGATATGGGATCATCCATCGCCCATCTACATGGGTCGAGAAGCTATACGCTAGTCTACTATGGTATATCGATGCCCTGTCTCGATACACCCACGACTAGGAACATTTGAAGGATGTACTTAGCGACTACTCTGTCCCCACTAGTTTGATCTGCATCATAGTCCTGGTAGTCAAGTACTCATCCTAAGGGCTTTATCAACATGTAACATAGAGACAGTCAGAGTACATGTTAAGATAAAGAACAACCAGATAGCATACTATCATATCGAGCAAGAAAGTCCTCTATATATAAGTCCAAGCATCCACTACAATATACATCGTATGTACAGTAATGGCCTCTAAGGCATACATATAACTAACAATCTCCCACTTGCACTAAGGCCATCTGTTGTAGTATCTCATACCCAACAATCGCCGAGAAGAAGTGTGTGCCGCAATCCGCCGATGATCCGAGTGGTATAACTTGCAATAACTGGGGCACAACGGGGGTGAGCTGCCAACTCAGTATATAAAAGTACATCACAAGATAGAAATCGAAATGCACAATGATACCTAGATCATAAGTATAGTACTATCATATCCCGTATATATATATATGCATAAGTATCATAAATGCAACACTATCTATCATGTGCTCCCCAAAGTAGAACATATCATATGCAAATGACCTGTATCTAGGTATTGAAAGTCAACCTTAGCACTACCATGTGGTTTTAGAGCAATCAAGCATGCCAAATTTTAATTCTATTAGGTGCTAAGTTAGACTAATAAGATCTTTACTAGATTATTTAGGGTTTGCCATTGTGATGTGATGAACTAAAGAAAAGAAAAGAGCATACACCCTTTGTAGTTTGAGTCCTTCTCTTCAATAGCTCCGGGTTGTGGTCCACGCGACTCCACTAGGCTCGTCTTCAAGATGAAAGAACCTCCTTCGTGATCTTCGCGCCAAAGACGATTCACCCAAAGTCCACAAGCTCAACCTAACCCTTCACTAATCTCATTAGTGAAGGCAACACTCCACATCAAATTGCTAATCTAATGTGTGATGGTGAAGTAGGGGTTTAATTTGATCACCAGGGTTTTCACAAGTTCAATGATTCACATCACATGTGAAAGTTTGAACTTGGAAGTGAGGTGAAGAAAATTGTAGAGAGCAAGAGGAAGCAAGAGCTCAAGAAAAAGGCTACGGCATGAAGAATGAAAATGATGAGAGTAAACTCAAAATTGCTCTCTCTCTCTCTCCTCACTTATTCAATCATGGAATAAAATTGTAATTCTAAATTGCAACCATACTTGAATAGCGAGTCAAGACTAATATACAAATAATAAAACCTATGCCTTGCCCATTCTACAAATATCACCACAATTTACACGTCATATTTCCATTTTATAAAAATAGAAAAACATGCCATACTTCATATAATATATATATAAAGCAATTAGTGAGCTAATGATATTAGTTAAGATATAATTATATCACATATAATATATCACATTATTAAATCAACACTTGATCTAATAATCCGGTTATATCATATATAACCGACTAATATCATTAATCTGAATATCACATTATCAAATCAACACTTGATTCGATAATCTGGTTATATCACATATAACCTGACCGACATCAGATAACTGCCAGATTATAATACGGTATCACATACTCATATTTAATCAGGCCCACGCACATATCAACATATGTGCCCTACTTCGTTTCTCTCGAACCAGGAAACTTCTGTGTGGGACTCTAAAGACTCGTCAATACACGAGCAGTAGGTGATGATCACATCAATCACCTACAAGCCGTTAGCGGTACTAGCTAAATGTAACGACTACCCGGGTATTGAGCGATATGAAGATCAACAAGCAAGCTCATCCATACTTTCCATGAAGTCTATCATTAACACTACCATACAGTCCGGTCTCTTCGTCTGATATGTCGCATATCATATCTAGGGGTGGTAAACGTCAGGCCCTAGTAACGTGATAAGTCATGCCGATGTCTGGTCTATAACGGTTTGAGAAACTACTGATAACTCTTATCAGTAAATCTCAGCAGCAGCCCTGACCAGAGACTTCCAGTTATAGCCAATCGAGTATAGCGCAACATCAACCCCCAATACCGGGAGAGACAAAACCCCTCCTATCGCTCATTGCCTCCATGTGACTTAGGATTGTACCCAAAATCCACCTGTTTGCACGACTCCATTGAGCCGTGGTAGGGAGAAAATCAAAGTACAGTGGGAGCCACACAAGACTCTATGACGATCTCGGGTCTACAGACTAACCTGTACTAGTGTCACCAGAGGACTGCTGTCTGATGATAGGTATAATACCACATAGGAGTTCTCGGCGAGTCCTGTTCGGTGTACCCATTCTCTAATGAGCACCTGTGTACAATATTTGATATCACACACCAATGGTTGTGGATCAACCATCGCCCTCTAGGGGACAAGAAACGTACACACTAGTCTACTCTGGAATATCGATGCCTTAGTCTCGATATTCCCTCGACTAGGAACTGATTAAAGGATCTACTTTTGGACCACCTTGGCCCCACTAGTATGATCTCATCATAATCCTTATAGTCAAGTACATATCTTATGGGCTTTATCAAGATGTAAGAGACAGACAGTATAAATACCAGTCTACATGTTAAGATAAAGGTAACCTGATAGCATACTATCATGTCAGGCAAGAAAGTCCTCTATATATTTGTCCAAGCATCCACTATATCATCAATAATGGCCTCTAGGGCATATATATTACTAACAATCTCCCACTTGCACTAAGGCCAGTTGTTGTAGTATATCATACCCAACGTCCCAAAAGTCTCTCGAATAGCATCTGGGGGATGGCCTCGGTGAGTGTATGCGCTGTGTTATCCTCTGTGTCAACTCTCCCGATCTCGATCTCCCGGAGATACAACTATCTCCCTGATCAGGTGATACTGTCTAAGAATATGTCTAGATCGCTGATGGGACCGTGGTTCCTAGGCCAAAGCCACAGCTCCATTATCATCACAATACACAGGTATTGGATGCCCAATGGTAGGAACCTAGTTCATCTCATGAACTCTATTCATCCAGACAACCTCTTTGGCAGCATTGTTGGTAGCGATGTAATTAACCTCTATCAACGAGTCTGCTACGGTATATAGCTTGGAACCCTTCCAATATACCGTCCCTCCACTGAGGGTAAAGACATAACCCGAGACTGACTTTCAGTCATCCTTATCACTCTGGAAGCTCGAATCGCTAAAGGACACCATCTGGAGTTCTCTGTTACCATACACCAAGAACATCTCTTTAGTCCTTCTCAAGCACTTAAGAATGTTCTTCAGCTGTCCAGTGGTTTTCCTAAAGATCTTTTCGATACTTATTCACTACACCTAGTGAGTAAGCTACATCTAGTCTGGTACATAACATCACATACATGATTGACCCGTCTTCCAAAACAAAGGGTATCCCTTGTACGCGAGCCCTCTCCAAATCGGTCTCGAGAGACATCTCTTTGGAGAGAGTGATTCCTAAATAAGCGGGTATATTACCATGCTTAGAATCATCCATACTAAAACCCTTTTAGCATGGTGTCTATGTACCTGGATTGGGACAATCCCAAATCCATATAGATCTATCTCTATAGATCTATAACCCCAGGATGTAGGAGGCATCGGTTAGATCTTTCATGGAGAACCTGTGTGATAAGAGGTGCTTGACCGAGTGTAGCATAGGAACACCCTTTCCTATCAAGAGTATCCCATCCGCGTACAATACGAGGAAGACAACCATACTCTCTACAACCTTCTTATTTATACATAGTTCATCTACTTTTTTGATGAAGTCAAACTCTTTGACAGCTTCATTAAAACAAATGTTCCATCTCCGCGATGCCTGCTTTAACCCGTAGATGGATTTAAGTAGCTTGCACCTGGTTCCGCTGCTCCCACTGTCTACAAAGCCCTCTGGCAGTGTCATATACACTCTCTCTTCTAAATCACCATTTAGAAAAGCGGTTTTGACATGCAGTCTGCCAGATATCGTAGTCATGGTATGCACCAATGGCAAGTAGGATCCTGATGGACTTAAGATTAGCGACAAGTCTAGCTTTGAAAGTCTCAACTTTTCCATCTACACCAAATTATCTTGCTCAAAAATCCTCTTGCTTTCGATGGGTTTTACCCCTTCAGGAGCAACATGCAAAGTCAACATTTTGCTGGTGTACATGGATTCCATCTCAGATCGCATAGCATCCAGTCATTTCACATAGTCTCCACTTGTGATGGCCTGCTCGAAACTAGTTGGGCCATCATCTCCATGATGCAATCCTCTCTCCTACTGTCTAAGAGAAAACCATAGTATCTCTCAGGTGGATGAGGAACCCTACTAGATCTGCGGAGTGGCTTCGGTTTGTCAGGGACTATTGAATCCTCCGGTTCCACCAAATCGTCAGTTATAGTTTGCTTTGCTGGAACTTCTTCCAGTTCTACCTCATCGCCACTAATTTCTTCCACAAGAAATTCCTTTTCTAAAAAGGTGGCATGTCGAGAAAAGAAATATCTTTTGTTCCTCGGTGTGGTAGAAGATATACCCTCACGAATGGTCGTGATATCCTCCAAATTTGCACAGAACTGACCTTGCCTCGAGCTTGTCCGTATTTTGTTTTTCAACATAGGCCAGAAAAGCTATATCTTAACTCGTTTAAGAGATGTCTCTTCCCATTCCATATCTCATATGGAGTGGTAGGCAACGGATTTGATCGGAACTCTATTCACTAGGTATGCATCTTCTCAAAGTGCATGTCCCTGAAAGGAAATAGGTAACTTAGCAGTACTCATCATAGAGCGCACCATATCTCCTAGGGTGCGATTTATCCACCCCGATATACCATTGTGCTGTGGTGTATATGGAGGAGTAAACTGAGAGAGAATTTTATTCTCTTTTGAATAGTCTCGGAATTCCGTGCACCAGTATTCTTCTCCCCGATCATATCGAAGGATTTGAATACCTTTACCCATCTAGTTCTCTACTTCGTACTTATCTTCCTTGATATTTTCAAAAGATTCAGTTTTGTGTTTCAACAAGAACACATGTCCGTTTCTTGAGAGAACATCGGTGAATGTAATAAAGTACGCGGAACCATCCCTGACATGTGTAGATATAGGACCACATACAACATCATGTATATGTCCAAGAGTTCAGTAGATCTTTCTCCGTTTCTAGTAAACGGAGATTTGGTCACCTAGTCTTTGAGACATGACTGGCAAGTTTCATAAGATGTAAATTCAAACGGATTCAAATATGCATCCTTATGGAACTTCAGCTAGTCTTGTTTCATCGATATGACCCAGTCTACAATGCCATAAGAAGAATTCGTTCATTTCTGAACTGTTCCTCTTATGTGTGTTCTGTACGTTTGGAGCTGTGGTTTGATTTAGAACGTGTATACTGTTATACAACATACCTTACCCAATCAACACTTGATTTAGGAAAATATTCACAATATTATTGGTACGAAATAACAGTCGCTCAGAATCATTGTATTACCAGTTGGTAACACCAGGTGATATCTGCCAACTATTTTGGCTGCAACAATTGCACCATTCTCTACTTCTAGAGACATATCACCGTTTCCCAGTTCTCCACCTGTCTTTAGCCCATATAACAAATTACATATATAGGATCCTGATCCGGTATCCAATATCCAGGACGTAGAGGCAACTGAGAAACAGTTCTTGGTTACGAACACACCTGAAGACAATGCATCAACATGCTTATTCTTCGTTTGGGTGGCGTAGGAATCCGAATATTCTCCTATTCCTTGCTCAGACTTATGACAATCATAAGATAGAGCAGAACCTTGTCCAGTATAATAAGTAGGTTCGGTCAATACATCCATATTATTATCTTGATTAAGGAATTTCATTGGTCGCTACCAGGAGAGAGAGAGAGAAGGGTAATCACTTTGCGTGCACTCTTTGAAAGATTGGATTGGTTATTATCTTATCTAATCAAGATGGCTTCCACTGTTTTTATCAAATCTTCCTTCAAACCATAGAAGGTAAGATTAGTCGGGATTAATTACACCCTACAGGTTCGCCAATCGTTCGGCCAGGCAGGTATCGGTACTCCGAGGGAGGTTCCCCGTGCTTTTGCATGAACCTAATTAAAATAAATATCATTTCCCTAGAGGCATAACCCCGTTGACACATGTCTAGACACCTACTTGATTGGCTAATTGTAAAGTGAAAAATTCTTCCAGGTGTAACTCTTACTCACAGTGAGTATTGGGATCCAACTATTATATAGAAGGTATGCTATCTCATTGCAAATTTCAACACTTGAAATTCCCGATAATGTTTTTACCCCTAGCGTCCTATGAACTTGACGCAGGATAAACAACCTATAGAGCGCTAAACAAGTTCAACCCGTTCATTTCTCGATTGAATTAAGCCCACCCGTACGACCCTTGACGCAGGCCAAACAACGCCGTACAACTACCCTAATCCAATCGTATCACATGCTAGCAGATAAGCACCAATCAGCTACCGCACACTACGCCTTGACGCAGGCTAACAAACGTAGCACGAATACTAAAATAATACTTACCTGAAATGACGGAGGGCTACGCAGGTTTTTAAGAAAACCATGAGTGTAATGAACTTGAAACCATTGTAGAATCTAAAGATTTTGAAAAGGAGCGTTTTTTAGGCTTTTACTAGTTTTGCTAAAGAGGTCACTCCCGGTGAAGGGATCTTGGCTCTTTCCCCATCGAATAAGGTGCAGGATATTCAGGAATACCACTATGCAAAGCAAGAACTAGAGAAGCAATCAAAAGACAAAACCGAGTGGGTTGTAGCATTTGCTAGTTTCCCTAAAGAGGTCACTCCCGGTGAAGGGTTCTCGACTCATTCCTCGTCGAATGAGGTGCTGGATATTCATCAAGGAATACCACTGTGCAAAGCAAAAACTAGAGCTACCCTTTTTGAAAATTTGATTCTACAACATCTTTTGGTTTCTTTCTTTTCATTAATCTCATTAATGACGTTCCATAAATTAATGTTTCCTAAACATTACAGAAAAATAAAACGAAAATAGAACATACGCTTGTGCCATCCGCATTCGCCACAGGGCCCCGTCATGCACCGTTAGGTTACTTAACTATCAGCAGAGCGGGGGCTGGACTAGCGCGGGTGCAAAACATAAGTAACGTTTATTATATATCATATATATAATATTACATTCATCACACGCAGTTATATGATCAACATCACAAAAACAAGCAGCAGAAGCAACATATGAAACATTGGATATACTAGGATGTCCGTGTTTTAAATTTAGCCAGTAATGTAAAACACAGATTCCACAATGGTGATGAATATCCAAACCCACATCTCTAGACCCCTACGAGAGCGACAAGTAACCCTTCCAATTCTAGAGTTAGGAGACCCGGTCTCAACTCCTTGAGATGGTCTCCCGCTGGTCTCTAGAACCCGGTACTTGTGCTCCCCGCCTTGGGTCTATCCTAATACGGAAAAGTAAATAATATACAACAGTGGTGACATCATCCTCAACCCGGAAGTGCCCCAATAAAAGAATATTACATACAGATTTTACATGAATGAAAATTTAAAAAAAACCCATCTTACATAAAACCCCCAGCTATTCTTTCACGACGATCCAATAAATCATATCAACAGCAACACATGATATCACATATCATCAATGTAAGCAAATATGCGTATCCCTAAAACTTATTGACATATAGCAACGAGATTAGGATACTCCACATATTACACTTACGGTCGCAGGAAAGAAAACAGAAAACTACAATAATTAGAATTCGCAATATCCTTAGACATCATAAACCCGGAATATCTCATATTTCGGATTTCATGCCTAACTTATAAAACTTACATTTTAGTCTCAAATTGAAAACTCTTTTCAATTGGTTATCAGATAATTCAACAAGATTCCCGACTTAGCGATCGCATACAATACGCAATTGCGACGGAGTTTTGATCCGAATCAAAACTTCGTGGCAATCGATCAATTGAGACTAAACAGCTAGGTTTACAATATACTAACTAGTTTTCATAAAACTAATTAATCCGGATTCTAATAATTGTATCACACACATCACAAAGCTTGTAAAGTAACCGCGACATTAGAATTCTACACGCAATTAGCAAACTTAACCAATTTTTCCAAGACATGAAAAATCCAGTGAGCTAAAGTTCCAAAACCAATCGTTTTAAGCCAATCCGGGAGTCGAAACGAACTCGAAACCCGCCCGAATCTTCGCGGAGGCGAAGATCATAGAATTATCTGTCGAATGGAGGGCCTCGGGGGGTACCTACCCCCAGGGGCCACCACGAAGTGGCACCCTAGGGTAGGCAGACCCGAGAGCACCCAGTTGGGGTGCTCTCGGGTCACCCACCCCCAAGGCCACCTTGTGGTGGTCTCAGGGTGTGGGTCCGGCCTCTGGTCCCCCCGGGGTGTCCTCGGGATGTGCACGCTCCACCCCGCAGCTTCTCGATTCAAACCGTGAGCCCGCGGGATGTGCAAAAAACTCAAAACATCATTTTTGAAACTGTTTTTATCGGCAGTTTTTGTGCGACAAAAACGGCGGATTTCCAACATCGCTACAAGTTACCCTAATGTTCTAGCTTGGCTCTGATACCATGAAAGTCGACCTTAGCACCACCATGAGGTAATAGAGGCATCAAGCATGCCAAATTTTAATTTTATTAGATGCTAAGTTAGACTAACAAGATCTTTACTAGATTATTTAGGGTTTGCCTTTGTGATGTGATGAACTAAAGAGAAGAAAAGAGCATACAAACTTTGTAGTTCGAGTCCTTCTCTTCAATAGCTCCGGGTTGTGGTCCACACGACTCCACTATGCTCCTCTTCAAGATGAAAGAACCGCTTTCGTGATCTTCGCGCCAAAGACGATCCACCCGAAGTCAACAAGCTCAAGCTAACCCTTCACTAATCTCATTAGTGAAGGCGACACTCTGTAGAGTTCCGTAGTGCAGCAGCAAGGTTTCGGGAGGCATCTTCCATGCCGTTTTCAAATTTTTGCCGTTCTAAAGAACCCTAACCCTAGAATCTTAACTAGAGATTTAAACAAAACATGATGCAAACAACTTTGCAAGTATAGTGAATGAGGAATACAACCTTTGTAGACCGGTCCTTCACTTCTAAAGCTCCGTGTAGTAGTCCGTTCGCTCCAAGTAGTGAACTCCCAAACTCTAGTAAGGGTTCACATGAAGAAATGAACAACCTTGCTCAATGTCTTCGAGGCCGAAGATGATCTACGTCGAGGAGACTCAAGCTCATGCTACCTCTTCACTAATGGTAGATTAATGAAGCAAACACCCTAAACTAAATGGCTAATAGTAGAGGATGATGAAGTAGGAAATGGGCTCACTTTAGATTTGTTTTTCTCACAATATTTTCTCACTTAGAAAATGCTAGCAAGCATTTTCTCATGAAGAAGAAGATGAAGAATCAAGATGAGAGAATGAACTCATGAGGTGAGAATAGCAAACATGGGTGAGTTAGTGTCATACACTAACTCATATAGAGAATAAACCATGGGTTAACAGTAATGGTTGGGTTAATAAATATCTTCAAGTAAAACAAAATTAGTAGACTTGGTCAATGGTTCCACAAGCTTCTACAAACTTCAACCATGTGACTAATTACCACTAATTTGTGAATTACCAAGATAAATAAAAACCTTAGGATTATCATAACCATGGTGTAAGTCTCATACACCCATGTTGCATGTGGCATCAAGCATGACACAATAAAATGTACATTAATATATATCACATATATACTATATGCACACAAGTGAGAGAAAGAAATGTTTAGTGAGAAAATATTTGTTAATGTAAGTTAATATATCAAATATATAATTATACATTAAATTATCAAATCTGTTAGTGTGATATGCCGTAGAGGCCATTATTGTATAGTACTAGTTTGTATATTACATTTTGGAAGCTTGGGATATATACATGGATTTATGACAGTCTTGCTCAATATAGTAGTATGCTACTTGGTTTGTATCTATCTAAATATGTGTATGTATTTCTTTTGACATATCGCTAATACATATTGATAGAGCCCTTAGGATCTTTGCTTGACTACCAGCGTTGTGATGGCAGTCACACCAGTGGGGGCTGGGTAGTCTACAAGCGCATCCTTATACAGGTCCCTAGTCGTGGGATTATCGAGACAGGGCATCGATACTCCAGAGTAGACTAGTGTATACGCTTCTCATCTCAGGAGGGGAGATGGTCTGTCCCACAGCCATCAGTACGTCGTACTGGAGATAGTATGCAGACGCTCGTTAGGTTACGAGTACACTGGACAGGACTCGCTGGGAACTGTTGGTTGGTACTATACTCATCGTCAGTTATCAGTTCCAGGTGACATAGTACAGCTTAGTCTGTTGACTTGACACTGCTGCTTCGCTTCGAGTGTGTTCCCACTGTTCTTAGATTACAACCCTACCACGGCTCTATTGAGTCGTGCAAATAGGTAGTAGTTGGGTGCAGTCCCGAAGCACTTGGAGGCAGCGGCGGTTAGATAGAATTCGTCTCTCCCGATATTGGGGGTTGATATCGCGCCGTGTTTGGAGAGCCATTACACAAAGTCCCTGGCCAGGGAAAGCGAGATTTACTGGTAGGTACTCCAATAGTTTCTCAGGTGTTTTGGACTACACTCCGACACGACTTATACCGCTATTAGGGGACTGACGTTTACCGCTCCCTAGGCCCGATATGCGATACTCTTAGATGAACAGACCGGACAATACGGAGATTGTCACATTCAGGTTCAGTAGGAGTTCGGATGGGTTTTCCTCATCGGCCTTCTTATCGACATCTACCTGGGGATCGTTACGTACAGCTAGTACCGCTTGCGGCCTTTGGTTAAACCCACTGCCACCGTAGTGTCGAGTCTTTAGAGTCCCATACAGAGGGTTGTTCACCTTTGGGCGATATGAGTAGATGTCTTATGGTTTTACGACAGGGTCCGTTCACATAGGCGCACTTGTGCGTGTTCAGTGTTCGGGCAGTAGATACTAGTGGGCTTTGGTTTAAGCCAGATCCTAGTATTGGATTTTGGATTGGTTTAGTCTCATTGTATTCGTGTTTCTCAAAACACGGATACGGGTATTTACATACAGTTGACAGAGGCAGAGGAGGAGACACCTCATTAGGGTTGTGACCATTGACTTCATCAAAACCATAATGAGAAGGAGGAAATTGATTAATAGCTTTAATTAGAGATAATTGTATCATGGCTAATGTTGGTTTGACCATTTGACTTGTTGACCCATGTTGACTTAGATATTTTTGTTAAGCATGAGATATTTTCTTTGAGCATGCTTAGCATTAATTGTGACATGATAAAGGGCAAATCAATACACTATCACAATTATCTTAATTAATATTATTATTATTATCATATTTCCTCATATGAGAGCTTGATCCTCTCATTCTCATATTATCTTTCTCTCTCATGGTTTGCTCTCACCTCTTTATCTCTCAAAGCTTTAATCTTTAATGAGTTGAAAATAAAAAGCTTTTGAGATTAAACCACCAAAATACTTCTCTACTCACTCTAGGGTTCTTAGTCTAGTAAGCCAAGCACTCTATTTACTTCATTGTTGAGGTAGGAGCTCAAGGTTGAGGCCTTTGGGTGGATCTTCTTCGATATAGAGAAGCCGGTGAGGAGGAGCCATCTACATCATTCCATGAAGCTCACAACAAGGAGAAGAAGGAGTTCAAGACCAAGGTATAATTATCTAACCTAGTAGTTAAAACTCTAAGTTAGTTTGTTAGTTATTGTTTAGCAAAGATTCTAATGCATAGTCTATGTTACCTTGTGATAAAAATTCGATTTTTACTCTTTCCGCCTCCCCGTAAGTCCAGGAGGTGGGTATCATAGATTTACAGTGGTATCAGAGCCTAGCTAAACAATAACTAACATGTTAGCAAAGTTTTTAGAACTTCAATCCTGGAAAAATCGCAAAATACATCAAAAATTTATGTTTTCTGCCGATTTTCAAAACAGGTCTAAAAATATTTTCAGAAACCTGAAAAATACATGCAGGCTTTTTTAGGGACACCCAAGAAAAACGAGCTCGTGACTCGGTCAGACTGCCGCGGAAGTGCGGCGAAACCATGCGTTTCGCCGCGGATCCACGACCGAGTCGACTCGGAGTCAACTCTTTTTTCCTACAGATTGTCCAGCTTGATGTTTTGTAATTTTTTAGATACTTTGTTTCTGCCCATATTCCTTTGAGTACAGTGTTGTATTTGGGGTAGTTTCAAATTTGAATATCGATCAAAATTCTGTAAACTTTAGCTGATCAGATTATATCTGTGATGTGATATATGTATTGAGCGTCGACTAATCGCTATACGTCGATTTATGGGGGTTGTACATATCTGTGATCTTTGTTATTGGTTTGTGTATATGAACTTGTTGGATTGTCGTGGATGAATAGTCGGGGATGTGAGATGAGTGTTTTTCATTTTTCATTCGATGTAAATTGTAAATTGATGTGATATTAATTTTTGGTCGCACATCCGGGTTGAGGATGTAGCCACCATTATATATTATTTCTTTTACTGTTTTCTGCTCGTAGGATAGACCCAAAGTGGGGTATATAAACTACCGGGTATCTTGAAGTACCAAGTGGTCTACTCACTTTGTTGAGGGAGGCTGCTTCACTTTGGGTATTTGGTGGGTAGTTTGCCGCACCCGTAGGGGTCTAGGGTAGGGTTTTTGGCTATTCATCACGACCGTGTAATCCGTCTTTCGTTGCAGGCTCAAACAAAATGCGGATTCCTAGCATATCCAATGTGTTCATCTGTGATCTGGAATGACTATCATTGCGTCTGACGAATGTATATATCTATATATGATATCTAGTAGACGTTGCTTATGTTTTGCATCCGCGCTAGTCCAGCCCCCGCTCTGTCGTTAGTTAAGTAACCTAACGGGTGAATGACGGGGCCCAGTGGCGAATGCGGATGGCATAAGCGTACGTTATATTTTCGTTGTTTTTTGCAATGGTAGGATTAATTGATGAGACACATTATTTTAATGCAAAGAAAACAAACCAAAGTTGAATCGTCGGAACAATTTCAAAAATACTCGATTTTTTCAAAACAGCAAAACTTTTAAATGCGGAGCTTAAACCACTCCTTTTTAAAAGTTATTACGTTCCTTCGATTATATCAAGTTCACTACGTTCACGGTTTCGCCAAAACCATTCGTAGCCCTCCGTCATTTCATATGAATAGTCAATAGTATTCAAGCTATGTTTGTTGGCCAAAGTCAAGGCATAGTGATTGGTAGCTGTTGGATATTCATATGAAGTATAGATATATGCGTTGGTTTGGGACAGTCGTACTACTTTGTTGGCCAAAGTCAAGGGTGTTGGATATAGTGCCCTCAGAGTCAATTATTGGATCACGGGCACGTGATTGCAATGATTGAGGGAGGACCTATGCAGGTAGGACAGTCTTACTCAAGATGATAGCATGATATCTGGTTTATCTTTATCATCATGTACTGCTTTAGGTGACATTACTGATCACTACTGCACGTTGATAGAGCCCCTAGGATTCTTGCTTGACTGCCAGCAGTATGATGGCGATCATATACGTGAGAGCTGGGGTCTATAAGCATATCCTTAAAAGGTCCCTAGTCGTGGGAGTTTCGAGACTGGGCATCGATACACCAGAGTAGACTAGTGTATACAGTCGAGACCCCGACGAGGGGCGGTGGCCGGTCTCACAAGCCTTTGGTGTCAGTTGGATCACCTAAGATGTATACAGGTGCTCATTGGGTTATGAATACACCGGACATGACTCGCCGGGAACCTGCCAGTTGGGATTATACCAGACGTCAGATAGCAGTTCCCTGGTGACATGTGTACAAGTTAGTTCATCGACCTGAGATCGTCATTTGTCTCGTATGAGTTCCCACTGTACTTTGATTACTACCCTACCATGGCTCAAAGGAGTCGTGCAAACAGGTTTTAGTAGGGTACAGTCCCGAGCCACATGGAGGCAATGAGCGGATCTGCATGGGTTCGTCTCTCCCGGTATTGGGGGTGAGGTCGCGCTGTGTCTAGGAGAGCCATTACACGAAGTCCTTGGCCAAGGCAGGAGATTTACTGGTAGGTATTCCAGTAATATCTCAGGGTGTTCTGGGCTACACTCCGACACGACATGTACCGCTTTTGGGGGTCTGACTTTTACCAACCTCCTAGGCCCACCATGTGATGCTCATATACGAACGAACCGGACTGTACGGATATTGTCACTGACAGGCTCAGTAGGGTGTCGGGATGAGTTCGCTCATCGATGTCCCTTTTGGTCAATACCTGGTAGCCCGTTATGTATGGCTAATACCTCTGACGTGCTAGTGGTTAAATCCACAGCTAAAGTATTGACGAGTCTTTATAATCCTCCACAGACAGTTTCTTTAGTTTCGGGCGAACAACTGTAGAGGCCGTATGGAGATATGGCAGGGTTCGATCATATACGTACGGTATTGCACGGATCATGATCGGACGGATAATACTAGCGGGCTTTGGTTTAAGCCGGATCCTAGTATTGTACAATATAGATTTTGTCTCATTGCATTTGTATTCGGTCGAAATACAAATGCGGGTATGTATATACAGTCGTGGGGTTTTCCCGTAAAAGAACCCGGCGATGTGGTGTCCTTTCCGACGAGGAGGTGAAGACCGGAGATTCCGCGAGGAGATCGGGATGGAGGCCGAAGACCAAAGGACACAGATCGCTCGGTATAGCATTCTACCCATTCTCTAGTTAGCTAGCATTAGGTTAATGGCCCGATCCGGGTTTTAGTACACGGTAGCGCCAGTTTTTAAAGTTTAAAGAAAAGTTTCGTTTCCGCATTTTGGCCTCGGAATGACGACCGGGGCACTGCCGTACACTTACACTGGTATTAGAGCCACGCCATTAACCTAGTCTAGCTTGCTCTAACGTGTTTACAAGTTCGATCGAACGGATTTTCCAAAAACCGCGTTTCCATGTCAAGTTTCTGTCAAATTTTTCCAGTGCTCTAAAAATTATTTGGTACATTGTAAAAATATGTGCAGGGTTTTTTATGCATTCTGTGAAAATTTGGTAGCTCGATGGCACTGTTCCACCTCAGAACCGCGGCTAAACCCACGCATTGGCCGCGGTTCCGCCGCCATTTAAACTGTTCACAGCACCAAATTTTTACAGTGGGCTTCTGACATGGGAATAGGGATTTTGATATATTCTGTTTGGGCCCAGATTTATTTTGAGTGCTACAGTTGTGCTTAGGGCCCACTTCAGTAAATTTAGTCGATCGAAAATTTTAAATATGCTAGTTCACAGTATTTACATTATATCTGCGACCGTGAATGTCACTTGATCGGTAAATCCTGTCTAACTGCTATAGCCCTTTTAGACGGATTTGCGAACGTGACATTCACGTTGATATTCTGTGTTGTGCTGTGATGTTGCGGATTGGTCGTGGGGGATAGCCTGGATGCAATGTTAGCACTGTTTGGTTGTATATGTACTTTTGATATTGCGGGGCGAGCGTCCGACATGTGGACTGCCGTTACTGCCTGTTTGTATATTATTCTTTTGGGGCACAACCGGGCTGAGGTCGATGTACCCGTTGTATATATTTTACTTTCTGTACTAGGATTACCCCAAGGTGGGGTGCACGGGTAGCCGGGTTCTAGAGGGCAACGGGCCCGCATCTCATGGCGTTGAGACGGAGGAGGCTTTACTCTAGAATTGGAGGGCTATTCGCCGCACTCGTAGGGGGTATAGGTTGACCCAAGGAGGGGTGCCCAAGTTACCGGATTCCGTGAAGTGCTGGGTGGTCCATTCACGTTGCTGAAGGGGGCTGCCTCGCTTCAGGTTTTGGCGGGTAACTTGCCACGCCCGTAGGGGTCTAGGATTTCATTGCACAGGCTATCTACACGACCAGGGGAACGTCGGGTTTCAGTAGCGGCTCTATGAAACCCGGGGGTCCCAGATATTTGTATTGTTCTGTGATGCTTATTACATTTCTGTGATGTTGCATTTTATCACGTCTTGAGCGAATATTATATATTGATATATATACTAGTAGATGTTGTATATGTTTTGCATCCGCGCTAGTCCAGTCCCCGCTCTGTCATTAGTTAAGTAACCTAACGGGTGATGACGGGACCCAGTGGCGAATGCGGATGGCATATACGTACATCATTATTTTCGTTCTTTATTGGTGTGATCAATTGATGGGACTGCGTTGATTCGGATCAATGCAAGCTAAACAAACCTGTTTGATGTTGTTGGAACTGAAAGATTTGCCTAGCACCCTATGTAGAGTTTTGAAGCATCACATGTCTCAAAGTTTAGATTTTTATGGTGCTAAACAAGTATACAAAGGAAACGATCCTAGAAAATTAGGGTTTCGAAAGTAAAAGCCAATAAAAACTAGGGTTTCGAGACTACAACCTTTGTAGCTCCCTTTCGCTGGACTCTTTGGTCTCTTGGGTGTTGGAAGAAGGTCCTCTTGAAGTCCTCTCACGTCCACGACGATCCATCCGGAGTTCCTTGTCCAAGCTCGCAACTTCGATTATCACGATGAGAAACGAAGAGAACACTCTAAAAAAGTTGGCTAAACTTGTGTAGAATGATGTTGTGGTTTAGATTCTCACTTCAAAAACCTTTCTTTATGTGTGTTTTACTCACTAGAAAAAACTAGAGAGCAAATGGTGAAGGAGGATGAAGATGGTAGCTTTCTTTTAACAAGAGTAAAAATGATAACCATAGAAAAGAAATGAAATATATCTTTATATATTTCATTTCTTCTCACTTCAAACCATGGTTAAGTGATGGAGACATTATTTAACTTGAGTTTTAAAATACAAAGAGAAGGATAACTCATGGTTAGTGGTAGGTAAGCTTGGTTAGGTTTAAAGAAGAGTGTAGAAGCTAGCAAGAATTATCCTTTTCTTTAGTATTTTGTTTTAAACACAAAATCAAATAATAATCCATCCATTTATCCATGGTGTGAGTCTTATATTGTCACCATTTCCATGTGTAAACAACCATGATAGATGGGTGTATGTATGTATGTATGCACATCCATATGTGCATGAAACTAGTAAGAAAGAAAGAAAGAAAAACATACATGCATGCAAACATCCATCATCCAAGAAAAGGTTTTAAGTGAGAAAACTAATGGTTAAATGATAAATCAACACTTGATTTATCAATCCGGCCATATCACATATGACCCTACCAAAAGCAAGCCGCCCGATCAATGTACGGTATCATATACGCGCATTTTAATCGGGTCCATGCGCATATCGCATACGCGCACCACAACGTTTCGCCTGGACTAGGTAACTCCTGTGTGGGACTCTAAGACTCGTCAATACGCCGGCAGAGGGTGATGATCATATCAAGCACCCTCAAGTCGCAAGCGGTCAGCTAAACGTAACGGCCACCCGGGTAATGAGCGATCAGAAGAGAACAAGCGAACCTGCTACAACTCCCGTCGAGCCGATCAGCAACACTTCCCGTACAGTCCGGTCTCCTCGTCTGATATGTCGCATATCAAGTCTAGGGGTGGTAAATGTCAGACCCCAATAACCGATAAGTCGTGCCGATGTGAGGCTCATAACGGATCGAGAAACTACTGGTAACACTTACCAGCAAATCTCTGAATCAGCCCTGGCCAAGGACTTCCCTGTTACGGCCAATCGAGCACAGTACAACATCAACCCCCAATACCGAGAGAGACGAAACCCCTCCTATCGCTGATTGCCTCCATGTGACTCGGGACTGTACCCAAAAACCACCGTTTTGCACGCCCTCATGGACGTGGTAAGGTGGAGATCAAAGTACAGTGGGAATCACACAAGACTTTATGACGATCTCGGGTCTACAGACTAACCTGTACAAGTGTCACCTGAGAACTGCCATCTGACGCGAGGTATAATACCATCTGGGAGTTCTCGGCGAGTCCGTCCAATGTACCCAGTCTCCACTGAGCACCCGTATACCATCTCTGATGTCAAACACCAATGGATATGGGATCATCCATCGCCCATCTCATGGGTCGAGAAGCGTATACGCTAGTCTACACTGGTATATCGATGCCCGTCTCGATACACCCACGACTAGGGACCTTGAAGGATGTACTTATGGACTACCATGTCCCCACTAGTATGATCCGCATCATAGTCTAGGTAGTCAAGTACACATCCTAAGGGCTTTACCAATATGTTACTATAAGACAGTTTAAAGAGACTAGTATACATGTTAAGATAAAGAGCAACCAGATAGCATACTATCGTATCGAGCAAGAAAGTCATCTCTATATATGTCCAAGCATCCAATATAATATACATCATCTGTACAATACTGGCCTCTAGGGCATACATACAACTAACAATCTCCCACTTGCACTAGGGCCAGCTGCTGTAGTATCGCATACCGAGCATCCCGAAGAGTCTCTCAAATTGTATCTGGGGAATGGCCTTTGTGAGTGGATCCGCCGTGTTGTTCTTCGTGTCAACCCTCCTGACCTCGATCTCCCGGCGATCAACTATCTCCCGGATCAGGTGATACCGCCTCAGAATATGCCTGGATCGCTGATGGGACCTGGGTTCCTTGGCCAAAGCCACCGCTCTATTGTTATCGCAATACAAAGGTATTGGATGCTCAATAGATGGAACCACTCCAAGTTCAGTAATGAACTTCTTGATCCAGACAGCTTCTTTGGCAGCATCGTTGGCAGCGATGTATTCAGCCTCCATCGTCGAGTCTGCTACGGTTTCCTGCTTGGAACTCTTCCAGCTAACCGCCCCTCCGTAAAGGGTAAAGACAAATCCCGACCGCGACTTAGAGTCGTCCTTATCACTCTGGAAGATCGAATGGGTAAAGGACTCCACTTGGAGTTCTCCGTTACCATACACTAAGAGCATCTCTTTAGTCCTTCGTAAGTACTTGAGAATGCTCTTCACGGCTGTCCAGTGACTCTCTCCAGGATCAGCTTGATACCTACTCACTATACTTAGTGAGTATGCTACATCGGGTCTGGTACATAGCATCGCGTACATGATAGAGCCTACAGCCGAAGCATAGGGTATCCCTTGCATGCGAGCTCTCTCCAAATCAGTCTTGGAAGACATCTCTTTGGAGAGAGTCACTCCAGAGATCGTGGGTAAGTTCCCACGCTTGGATTCTTCCATACTAAACCTCTTTAGTATGGTGTCAATATACCTGGACTGGGACAATCCTAATATCTGTTTGGATCTATCTCTATAGATCCTAATTCTGTAAGTGCACGGCGGCGCCCCGGTCGTCAAACCGACGGCCAAATGCGGAAGCGGTGATAAACTTTAATTTTGCGAACTTAGCAAACCGGCACCACCGCGCACTAAACCCCGGATCGGGCCATTAAACTAGATCTAGCTAACAATAAGACGGGTTAGAGATATACCGAGTGATTCGAGTCCTCCGGTCTTCTCGTCGTCGTCCCGATCTCCCGCGGAAACTCCGGTCGTCGCATCCTTGCCGGAAGGGCACCACATCGTCTGCATCTTTTACGGGCTCCCACCTCAATACCGAGGCAACTCGGGCATGAAGCTGGCAAGTCGACATGCCCAAGAATTGCTGTAGAATGTGTAGGGTTGTGTCTCATTTGGGGTTTTGTTGCCTTTGAAGATGATGGAGGAATCAAGATAAGAAAAATGGTGCTTGCATTTTTCTTAACATGAAAAGAGATCAAAATGCTACACACTCAAAAATGAAGCTCTCATCCTTTTCTCTCAAGTGTGTTCAACCTTATCATATGAGAATGGTGGAGGAAAGAATACATAAGCAAGAGGGAGGTGAGTGTAGGAAAAGAGAGGGGGTGACCAAATCCAAACATCATCATAACAAACTCACATCAACTACTAATCACCTCAAATCAACAAAAAGCAAGTGATGATGATAGATAAGAATGGTATCAAAAGATGCTTTCATAAATAATACATTTGCAAGAAACTCCCTCCACAAATGTTATTTGCACAATTGCAAATAACCCCCTCCATCGGAAAAGTCCGGCCGGGAAAGAACAAAGGAAAACCGGCCGGAACGGAAAGCAAACTGGCAACTCCAGAAAACTGGTCCTGTAATAAATTACAGGAAAACCCCGATACTGTGCATACACACCCGCATCTGTATTCCGACCGGATACAAATGCAATGAGACAAAATCTACACTGTACTAAACTAGGATCCGGCTTAAACCAAAACCGGCTAGTAATATCCGTCCGATCCTGATCCGTACAATACCGCACATGTCTGATCGAACCCTGCCATATATCCATACAGCCTCTAGTACTAACCGTCCGATCCTGATCCGTGCAATACCGCACGTATCTGATCGGACCCTGCCATATCTCCATACGGCCTCTAGTACTAACCGTCCGATCCTGATCCGTGCAATACCGCACTTATCTGATCGGACCCTGCCATATCTCCATACGGCCTCTACAGCGTTTCGCCCGAAAGCTTGAGTAACTGAATGCGTGGTGGACTCTAAAGACTCGTCAATACTATGGCTGTGGATTTAACCACTAGCACGTCAGAGGTATAAGCCAATACGTAACGGGCCACCAGCTATTGACCAAAAGGGACGTCGATGAGCGAGCTCATCCTGACACCCTACTGAGCCTGTCAGTGACAATATCCGTACAGTCCGGTCCATTCGTCTATGAGCATCGCATGTCGGGCCTAGGGGGTTGGTAAAAGTCAAACCCCCAAAAGCGGTACAAGTCGTGTCGGAGTGTAGCCCAGAACACCCTGAGATACTACTGGAATACCTACCAGTAAATCTCCTGCCTTGGCCAAGGACTTCGTGTAATGGCTCTCCTAGACACAGCGCGACCTCACCCCCAATACCGGGAGAGACGAACCCCTGAAGATCCGCTCACTGCCTCCATGTGGCTCGGGACTGTACCCAACTAAAACCTGTTTGCACGACTCCTTTGAGCCGTGGTAGGGTAGCAATCAAAGTACAGTGGGAACTCACACGAGACAAATGACGATCCCCATGTCGATGAACTAACCTGTACACATGTCACCTGGGAACTGCTATCTGACGTCAGGTATAAGACCAACTAGCATGTTCCCGGCGAGTCCTGTCCGGTGTACTCATAACCCAATGAGCACCTGTATACATCTTAGGTGAACCAACTGACACCAGTGGCTTGTGAGACCGGCCACCGCCCCTCGTCGGGGTCTCGACTGTATACACTAGTCTACTCTGGAGAATCGATGCCCTGTCTCGAAACTCCCACGACTAGGGACCTTTTAAGGATGTGCTTATAGACTCCAGCTCTCACTTATATGATCACCCTCATACCGCTGGCAGTCAAGCAAGAATCCTAGGGGCTCTATCAACGTGCAATAGCGACCTGTCAGGTCACCTAAAGCAGTACACGATGATAAAGGTAAACCAGATAGCATACTATCATCTCGAGTAAGACTGTCTTACCGGGATAGGTCCTCCCTCAATCATCGCAATCACGTGCCTGTGATCTAATAATTAACTCTGAGGGCAATATCTCCAACAATCTCCCACTAGCACTCAAGGCTATTTATTGCGATGTCGCATACTCACAGCCCGTGTGATACCGAACACCCAACTCCTCTACTAGTCAGTCTCATAAAGCCTGTTTGCGAAACCCTTGCGTTCGAGGAATAGCCTCAGTGAGTGGATCCGCCTAGATGTTTCTTTCTATGTCCCTCTATATCTCAAGTTCGCGGAGAAAGCCATCTCCCGAAATGAGCAATACCTGTCTTAGAGTGTCTGGATGTCTGATGGGACCGAGCTCATAAATGAACTCCAAATCTAAACTTCTTAGACTGTATCATCAACTGAACTTAATCAGTATCCTGCGCCATGCCACCCTCAATATTGCCTTGGATCACCTGTCCAAAACACTGCCCCTCGTCAGAAGGAAAAACTATAACTCTGACAACCTCCTTGTCGTCCATGTCACCTTGGAAGCCTGGAATGATAACTGTCTCCCAAATGAGGCTGTCGTTATCATATCCCTAGAACATCCACTTATGTTCTAAAACTGCTTCCGACAGTTTCTCCAGGATTGGATCAATATCAACTTATTGCATCTAGTGCAAGAACAACATCTGGTGTGGTACTTGACATCTCATGATTGACTCAATTGCCTAAGCAAGTGATCTGCCAATCATGCACATCCCTCTCTACTTTAGTCTATAAGACACCTTTAGAGAGGGTGACCCCATCACCTGCAGGTATTCTACCGTGCCAGGAGTCGTCCATTCTAAATACTCTTAGAATGCTGTCAAGGTACCCTGATTGAGAAACCACCCAAATCTAGATCTAAAACCATAGATCTAGTAACCAGTATGTCTGATATAATGTCCAAGTCCTTCGTGGAGAAAACACTGTGTGACGACCAAAGTATAACCGATCGTAGTATAGGAATGACACTTCCTACTTTGTGTATGTCATCCAAAACCCGGATATCACACCCTACTACCTTCTCAACAGATCCATCCCCTATTCTGATGAAGTCAAACCTATGACTGTCACATCAGAAATAGATGATCTATCTCCGCTATATCTGCTTTAGTCTATAAATAGACATAAGCCTGATGTCCACCAATGCTTCCGCTGCTCCTACTGACTACGACAACCCTCTGGCAGAGTCATATAGACGTGCACTTCTAAAACTAGTTTAGAACGACGCTAAAGTCATCCTCCCACCGGGTCTCGCAGCCTGGAACAATAGCAATGGCAAGTGTGGGTAAACAAGAACTTCCCTGTCACCGTCCTTGAGGCTACCGGAGTACCTCTCGGGTGCCTGAAGTTACCCACCTTATCTGCGGAGTGGCCAATGGAATGTCAAATCAGATTGAATCTTTAGGTTCCTTATCAAATCTTCAGTAATCGTTTGCGGTTCTGGAATCACTTCCAGTTCTACCATACTCCCACTACTGTTTTTGAAAAATCCATTTTTATTAAAACTGTGGCGAGTCCAGAACAATATTTCTATTGATCTGCCAGATGGTAGAAAATCAACCCTCGTCATAGCCTGGGTCAACCCACAAACAGCCATTACAGAAGCGTGCCTTGAGTTGTCCAGTGTCTGGTTTTAATCATAAGCCGGACAACTCCCCGTACCATAACAACGTTTAAGATATAAACTGTTCTACATCCAATATAGAACCAGAGGCACTGATTTAATTTAACCAGATTCAAATCATGCAGCTGTCTACAGTGCATGTCAACTAAATGGAGAGAGGCCGATCAGCGTTACTCAACTTAGGAATGCTTCCAATTATGAGTAACCTGAAAGAGAAGCAATTTCTCTTTATCATTACTATCAACTGAATACCATACACAAGTATCTACATCTTCGATCACCTTGAAGAATCCCGATACTTGCTACACCTGGTTCTCTACTCTATTCAAATACCTATAACTCCTCAAAACTTAGACCCTGTGTTTCTACGAAACACATGTCTAAGAACTAGAGAAGTTAAAAGTAAACAGAATATAGTATGAGGACCAACCCCTCTGTCCTAATGGACACTGGACAACATACAATACTCTGTATAAGTCCGCTGAGTCTAACTCCTCTTTCACTGTGTGTCGTAGGTTGAAAACTGTACTTATGGTTAAGAAGAATTACACCGCTATTAATGCTCCTTACCTAACCATCCACTGATATAGGTAAATGTCATCGACATAATATCAAAAGGTATATCTCACTCTATGAAAATAGACGTACAGATATATCAATTTGAAATTGGTGCACAACAGCGGATATTCAAAACCAAATATTTGCCGACCGGCAAACAGCCCAGATGATCTCCTCAAATATCACCGATTACAACGAATCCCGATATAATGAGGATGATCACCCAATTCCCAATAACTTACTCCCACTCATCATCTGTAAAACCATACAGATGTGAGAATCATACCTGGTAAATACATACCCTGGAGTAAGTATCTAATCGGGAAATCAGTTTTCTTTTAACAGTACACAGTTGAACTGAAACATTGAAATGTTTCGATGGGGTATCCTGGTATTCCTAGTAATGCCTCTACCATTATCCAGATTCACAACTATAACCGTATAATTCTTTGCCACCTTTCCAAATCCCTTTATATGTCTTTAGTCATTACCTTCTGCATACCCCTTTAGGCCAATTGGTTTTCTTCCTTCCCTACCGTTCGGCACCAGCCTATGGTTTGGAAGAAGACTATCCAATAAGCATAATGGGTGTACTGTCCTAATCCTAGGAGCACTCGCAATGCGAGAGAAGGTGAAGATAAAAGACAACCGAATAAACCTTATTCCTATTTCTCCTGGACCAGAATCCATCCCCGAACTGGAACAAGTTCCTTTCGAGTTCGTATATAACCATACGATGGAGTATCCAATAAACTGTGGATCTTCGTAGTGATACGGAGTGTCCTGGAGAAATACAAAGGTGATTTAGGATTGGCGAAGAAATACTTGGTTTGGTCGTGAATATCAGTCGCAATTTACTTTGCCCTCTTACTAATCCCTTGCTTTGTCTTAATCTTAATACCTTCTGCACACCGTTTAGGCTAATTGGTTTTCTTCATTCCCTACCGGTCGGCACCAGCCTAAGGTTTGGAAGAAGACTATCCAATTTGCATAATAGGTGTACTATCTCCTAAACCAAGGAGTACTCACAACTTGAGAGAAGGCAAAAAGGAAAAGACAACTGAATAATCCTATCCGTTTTCTCCAGAACCGGAAACCATCCTCGAATTCCTTCGAGTTCGTATCTAACCATACGATGGCTTTGTCCAATGGAAGTGGACGTTCGTAGTAATACGGGGTGTCCTAGAGAAAAGGGTAAAAGTAGGAGTGGCAATGAGGTCTGCAACTCTGACAATCCAAAAGCCAGTGTTAAGAAGGTTTGGTCAACTTGGTCACTGAGTCATAGTCTTAGGGTCGGGTCAATGGTCGCTGCCAAAGAGAGAGAGAAAAGAAACACTCAGCGTGCACTCTAACCTAGATCAGAATGGTTACCAATTTATCTAATCAGGAAACTTCCCACTGTACCTCAAATTCTCCTCCAAACCTGAAAGAAGAATTAGTCGGGGTCACCCGAGGAGTAAACCAACTCATCAGTGGGAATCGGGATCCAACTATCATCGCATGATAACATGACGGAATCCGCTCACGGTATCACACTCCAGAAGGTATGCGCATATCTGGCAAGTTTCAGTTCTTTTGAAACTCCCGATGTGATTTTTACCCCATGCTCTTATGACCTTGACTTTGGCCAACAAATCATAAGTCACATGTCAAGTTCTACCCGTCATTCTCCAGGTTGATTTGAATCCACCCGTACCTACCCTTGACTTTGGCCAACAAGGCAGTACGACTGTTCCAAACCAACGCATCTATCTATGCTGCATATGAATAACCAACAGCTACCAAACACTGTGCCTTGAGTTTGGCCAACAAACACAGCTTGAATACTATTGACTACCCATATGAAACGACGGAGGACTACGAATGGTTTCTGGCGAAAACCTTTAACGCAATGAACTTGATATCGTTGAAGGAACGGATAGCTTTTTAGAAAATATAGTGACGAAAACCTTTACTAAAGAGGTCACTCCCGGTGAAGGGATCTCGGCTCTTTCCCTGTAGAATGGGGTGCAGGATATTCCAAATGAATACCACGGTGCAAAGCAAAAGTAATCGGCTATAGTGAAGTTAATGCCCTGACGCAAACTTCTGTCCAAGGGGTCACTCCCGGTGAAGGGATCTCGGCCCTTGCCTCGTCGACTGAGGAGCAGGATATTCCAAATGAATACCACGATGCAAAACAAAAGTGAACGTCCTTGCAATAACAGCTTTTTGAAAAGTGTCCCAACAACATCAGAATAGGTTTGTTTTAACTTGCATTGATCCGAATCAACGCAGTCCCATCAATTGATCACACCACAAAGAACGAAAATATACTGACGTACGTATATGCCATCCGCATTCGCCACTGGGTCCCGTCATCACCCGTTAGGTTAGCTAACTAACGGCAGAGCGGGGACTGGACTAGCGCGGATGAAAAACATATACAACATCTACTAATATATATACCAATATATAGTATTTCGCTCAAGGCGTGATAAAATGCAACATCACAGAAATGTACAGCATCACAGAACAATACAGATATCTGGGATCCCCGGGTTTCACAGAGCCACTACTGAAACCCGACGTTCCCCTGGTCGTGTGGATAACCTGTGCAATGAAATCCTAGACCCCTACGGGCGCGGCAAGTTACCCGCCAAAACCTGAAGCGAGGCAGCCCCCTTCAGTGCCGTGAATGGACCACCCAGCACTTCACGGAATCCGGTAACTTGGGCACCCCTCCTGGGTCAACCTATACCCCCTATGAGTGCGGAGAATAGCCCGCCAATTCTAGAGCGAAGCCCCCTCCGTCCCAATGCCATGAGATGCGGGCTTGTTGCCCTCCAGAACCCGGCTATCCGTGCACCCCTCCGCGGGGTAACTCTAGTACAGAAAGTAAAATATACATACAACGGGTACATCGACCGCAACCAGGTCGTGCCCCAAAAGAATAATACAAACAGGCAGTGACGGCAGTCCACATGTCGGACGCTCGCCCCGTAATATCAAATGTACATAATACAACAGAAACTGTACTAGCATTGCAGCCAGGCTATCCCCCACGACCGATCCGCAACATCACAGCAAAAACACAAAACATCAACGTGAAAATCACGTTCGTAAATCCGTCTAACCGGGCTATCGCAGTTAGACTGGATTTACCGATCAAGTGACATTCACAGTCGCAGATATAATGTAAATACTGTGAAATAATGTGTTTAAAATATCCGATCGATCAAAAATTAACAAGTGGGCCCCCAAGCAATACTGTAGCAGATCAAGAAATTCTGGGCCCAATATTAATATTCCAAAACCCCTAAAATCAGCCCAGAAGCCCACTGGAGAAGTTTGACACATTGATCATTCTAAACTGCGGCGGAACCGCGGCAACAAGGGGGGCTTTGCCGCGGTTCCGCGCTCCACCTGAAGGATCAATGTCTCGAATTTTCCCAGAACTCTTAGTACTTCTAGTACATCAATTTTCTACAACCTGAAAAATTTTTAGAGACAGAAAAAATTCGACAGAAAACTGATGTGAACAAAAATGTAGATTTTGGAATTTTGGTCGATCGGAAATGCAAAACACATCAAACAAAGCTAGACGAAGTTAATGGCGAGTCTCTGATACCACTGTAAGTGCACGGCGGCGCCCCGGTCGTCAAACCGACGGCCAAATGCGGAAGCGGTGATAAACTTTAATTTTGCGAACTTAGCAAACCGGCACCACCGCGCACTAAACCCCGGATCGGGCCATTAAACTAGATCTAGCTAACAATAAGACGGGTTAGAGATATACCGAGTGATTCGAGTCCTCCGGTCTTCTCGTCGTCGTCCCGATCTCCCGCGGAAACTCCGGTCGTCGCATCCTTGCCGGAAGGGCACCACATCGTCTGCATCTTTTACGGGCTCCCACCTCAATACCGAGGCAACTCGGGCATGAAGCTGGCAAGTCGACATGCCCAAGAATTGCTGTAGAATGTGTAGGGTTGTGTCTCATTTGGGGTTTTGTTGCCTTTGAAGATGATGGAGGAATCAAGATAAGAAAAATGGTGCTTGAATTTTTCTTAACATGAAAAGAGATCAAAATGCTACACTCTCAAAAATGAAGCTCTCATCCTTTTCTCTCAAGTGTGTTCAACCTTATCATATGAGAATGGTGGAGGAAAGAATACATAAGCAAGAGGGAGGTGAGTGTAGGAAAAAAGAGAGAGGGTGACCAAATCCAAACATCATCATAACAAACTCACATCAACTACTAATCACCTCAAATCAACAAAAAGCAAGTGATGATGATAGATAAGAATGGTATCAAAAGATGCTTTCATAAATAATACATTTGCAAGAAACTCCCTCCACAAATGTTATTTGCACAATTGCAAATAACCCCCTCCATCGGAAAAGTCCGGCCGGGAAAGAACAAAGGAAAACCGGCCGGAACGGAAAGCAAACTGGCAACTCCAGAAAACTGGTCCTGTAATAAATTACAGGAAAACCCCGATACTGTGCATACACACCCGCATCTGTATTCCGACTGGATACAAATGAAATGAGACAAAATCTACACTGTACTAAATTAGGATCCGGCTTAAACCAAAACTGGCTAGTAATATCCGTCCGATCCTGATCCGTGCAATACCGCACATGTCTGATCGAACCCTGCCATATATCCATACGGCCTCTAGTACTAACCGTCCGATCCTGATCCGTGCAATACCGCACGTATCTGATCGGACCCTGCCATATCTCCATACGGCTTCTAGTACTAACCGTCCGATCCTGATCCGTGCAATACCGCACGTATCTGATCGGACCCTGCCATATCTCCATACGGCCCCTACAGCGTTTCGCCCGAAAGCTTGAGTAACTGAATGCGTAGTGGACTCTAAAGACTCGTCAATACTATGGCTGTGGATTTAACCACTAGCACGTCAGAGGTATAAGCCAATACGTAACGGGCCACCAGCTATTGACCAAAAGGGACGTCGATGAGCGAGCTCATCCTGACACCCTACTAAGCCTGTCAGTGACAATATCCGTACAGTCCGGTCCGTTCGTCTATGAGCATCGCATGTCGGGCCTAGGGGGTTGGCAAAAGTCAGACCCCCAAAAGCGGTACAAGTCGTGTCGGAGTGTAGCCCAGAACACCCTGAGATACTACTGGAATACCTACCAGTAAATCTCCTGCCTTGGCCAAGGACTTCGTGTAATGGCTCTCCTAGACACAGCGCGACCTCACCCCCAATACCGGGAGAGACGAACCCCTGAAGATCCGCTCACTGCCTCCATGTGGCTCGGGACTGTACCCAACTAAAACCTGTTTGCACGACTCCTTTGAGCCGTGGTAGGGTAGCAATCAAAGTACAGTGGTAACTCACACGAGACAAATGACGATCCCCAGGTCGATGAACTAACCTGTACACATGTCACCTGGGAACTGCTATCTGACGTCAGGTATAAGACCAACTAGCATGTTCCCGGCGAGTCCTGTCCGGTGTACTCATAACCCAATGAGCACCTGTATACATCTTAGGTGAACCAACTGACACCAGTGGCTTGTGAGACCGGCCACCGCCCCTCGTCGGGGTCTCGACTGTATACACTAGTCTACTCTGGAGAATCGATGCCCTGTCTCGAAACTCCCACGACTAGGGACCTTTTAAGGATGTGCTTATAGACTCCAGCTCTCACTTATATGATCGCCCTCATACCGCTGGCAGTCAAGCAAGAATCCTAGGGGCTCTATCAACGTGCAATAGCGACCTGTCAGGTCACCTAAAGCAGTACACGATGATAAAGGTAAACCAGATAGCATACTATCATCTCGAGTAAGACTGTCTTACCGGGATAGGTCCTCCCTCAATCATCGCAATCACGTGCCTGTGATCCAATAATTGACTCTGAGGGCAATATCTCCAACAAATTCCCAATATGCAGGAGGCATCACCAAGATTTTTCATTGAGAATCTTTGTGATAAGAAGAGCTTGACCGATTGCAGCATAGGAATGTCATTTCCTATCAAGAGTATATCGTCCACGTACAATACGAGGAAGACAACCTTACTCTCTGCCACCTTCTTGTAGATACAAGGTTCATCTGGGTTTTTGACGAAATCAAACTCTTTGATAACGACGTCAAAGCAGTTGTTCCTACTCCGCGATGCTTGCTCTAATCCATAAATGGATTTAAGCAGCTTGCACATCTTCCCGCTGCTCCCACTATCTACGAAGCCCTCTGGCTGAGTCATGTACACGCACTCTTCTAAATCACCGTTTAGAAAGGCGGTCTTAACATCCATTTGCCAGATTTCGTAATCATGATATGCAGCGATGGCAAGCATGATCCGGATGGATTTAAGCATAGCCACTGGAGAAAAGGTTTCGTCATAGTCCACACCTGGTCTTTGACGAAAACCCTTTGCAACAAGTCTAGCTTTGAAAGTCTCCACTTTCCCATCTACACCAAGTTTTATCTTGAAGATCCACTTGCTCCCAATGGGTTTTACCCCTTCAGGAGCAACTTCCAAAGTCCATACTTTGTTAGTGTACATGGATTCCATCTCGGACCGCATTGCATCCAGCCATTTCACTGAGTCCCTACTCGTGATGGCCTGTTCGAAGCCAGTTGGGTCATCATCCTCCATGATGCAATCCTCGCTCCCACCATCCATAAGAAAACCGTAGTATCTCTCAGGTTGGTGAGGAACCCTACTAGATCGGCGGAGAGGCTGAGGTTCATTGGGAGCTACTGAATCTTCTGGTTCCACTAAATCTTCAGTTACGGTTTGTGTATCTGGAACCTCTTCCAGCTCTACCACTTGCCACTAATTTCTTTTTCAAGGAATTCCTTTTCTAAAAAGGTGGCATGTTGAGCAACAAACACTTTTTGTTTCTCACTGTGGTAGAAAAAATACCCATATGAGTTCTTTGGATATCCCACAAACTTGCAAAGAAGTGACCGTGCCTCGAACTTGTCTGGATTTTGTCTTTTGACATAGGCTGGACAACCCCATATCTTAACTCGTTTAAGATATGGCCTCTTCCCACTCCATATCTCATATGGTGTGGTAGGTACAGATTTAGATGGAACGTGATTCAATAGGTATGCTGCTGTCTCTAGCGCATATCCCCAGAAGGAAATAGGTAACTCAGCTGTGCTCATCATAGAGCGCACCATATCTAATAGGGTGCGGTTCCTCCGTTCCGATACACCGTTGTGCTGTGGTGTATATGGAGGAGTCAGCTGAGAGAGAATCCCATTCTCTTTTAGGAAGTCCAGGAATTCATTGCTCATGTATTCACCTCCTCGATCAGATCGAAGGATTTTAATACTTTTTCCGGTTTGGTTCTCGACTTCTTGTTTATATTCTCTAAATTTCTCAAAAGCTTTTGATTTGTGTTTCATCAGGAACACATATCCGAATCTAGAGAGATCGTCAGTGAATGTAATGAAGTACGAAGAACCATCCCTGGCATGTGTAGACATGGGACCGCATAAATCACTATGTATCAGTCCCAAGAGTTCAGTAACTCTTTCTCCGTGTCCCGTAAACGGAGTTTTGGTCATCTTGCCTTTGAGACATGACTGGCAAGTGTCATAAGATGAAAATTCGAATGGTTTCAAATATCCATCCTTATGCAACTTAGCCAGTCGTGTCGCATTTATATGACCGAGTCTACAATGCCATAAAAAGGATTCGTTCAGTTCTGAACTCTTCCTCTTGTGTGTGTTTGTTATTCTCAGAACTGTTGATTGATTTAGAACATAAATGCCATTACATAACGTGCCTGATCCAACCAACTTTTGATTACGGAAAATGTTCATAACATTTTCCTGTAATACAAAATTATATCCCTCTTTACTCAACAAAGAAACCGATATAATGTTGCATATCAGGTTCGGCATGTAATAGCATTCGTTCAGAACCAAAGTATTACCAGTAGGTAATGCAAGGTGATATTCCCCGTCAGTCTTGGCTGCAACAATTGCACCATTTCTAACTCTTATGTCTTTATCACCTTCTCCAAGTTCTCTACCTTTTCTAAGCCCATGTAACTGATTACATATATGGGATCCTGACCCGGTATCTAATACCCAGGACGTAGGGCAAATGGAGAAATAGTTTTCTGTAACGAACACACCCGAAGAAAATGCATCATTATGTACTTTCTTCATTCGGGTGGCTTGGGAATCCTGGTATTCCCCTATGTCCTGTTCATTCCTGTAACTCTTATAAGAAAGAACGGAACCAACGTTCCCCAGCACAGTATAACATGTGGGTTCAGTCAATACATCCATATTATTATCTTTATTAGGTCATGACATGGTCGCTACCTGGAGAGAGAGAGAAGAAAACACTTTAGCGTATGCTCTTGCAAGATCAGATTGGTTATTATCTTATCTAATCAGGATGGCTCCCACTGGTTTTTATCAAATCTTCCTTCAAACCCTAAAAGGAAAGACTAGCCGGGATTAATTACACCTTACAACTTCGCCGATCTTTCAGCCAGGCCAATGTCGGTACTTTGAGGGAGGTTCCCCGTGCTTTCGCACGGACCTAATTAAAGTAAACCTCGTTTTCCCAGAGGCGTAACCCCGTTGACACCTTTCTAGACACCTACTTGATCGGCTAATTGTCCTGTGTAAAACTCTCCCAGGAGTAACAATTACTCGCAGTGGGTATCGGGATCTGATTGGTAGGGAAAGATCGTGTTTGTAGTTTAACCGCAATCAATAACGGTGTCGCACGTAGCTAGACCGAGATGAGTACGGGTCGTCCTCTGGGAAACGTGGAACCTTTTAATTTTACTTTAGATGTGTTGAAAAGGAGAAAGAAATAAGAATGGTTGTAGGATGGTTTCTAGATCTACGTTTAATAAGAATGTAAATATAGATCTAGAATAGTTTAAAGATGTGATTAATTATAATAAGAAGGGCTTGTAGGGTTCGTTAGGATTTAGTAGTTATGAATGATTAATTAAAGTTACCCTTTTTATCCATTAATAGATTTAGAACTAGAACGACGGCGATGCGTGTAGATTAGGGTTTCTGGAGGGAAAAGGAATCCCACTCTTAACCCTTATCTCGACACGGAACTCCGTTCATATCTAGCCTTTACCAAAACAATCATTAATCTAATCTCTAATCGCGGTCGGAACTAGTAAAGAATTGCTAACGCGCCCGATTAGGATGTTAATGATTATTTTGATAAAGTTCCTAAATTTTATAGGACTTAAAAAGGGTTTAGATATTTTTCATCGTTCATTAGCCTACCCTAATCCTACGAACCCTAACAAGCGGAGAATTACTCGCGCATGTTGGGAGAAGAATATGAAAAGAAAGAGATGGAAAACATAATGTAAAAGAAAACAAACAATTAAATAAAAACTACCTTTATTAATCAACTCCTTCAACTACACTTTTAATCCATAGAAAATGATTACAAAACTTGATTTGCTTCTCGATCTTTCCTAGGGAGGTAGTCGAACAGTCGATGATCAGCCTGGATGCGTGAGCGTCGGGAGCTTCGTGATCTCTTCGGCTTGATAGCTTTTCCAAGAGGCCCTCGGTGCCTTTTTATAGTGCGAAGCCAGAATCTTTTTGTTGAGAAGTTGGTAAAATTCAGCATTTGAAAATCTCCCAAAATATTACATTCTCTCTCCTCTTCATTGCGGCGGTTCCGCGGCCCCAGGGTGGGTTTGGCCGCGGATCCGCGCTCAAGGGTCGAGATCAATTGTTGACTTTTCTTGTGCTTTCATCTGGTGACATTTGGCAATCCTAGGCATCTTCATATTTCAGAAATCTTCTCTCGGTTGCTTCCAGACTTGGTCTCCAAGTTTGCTTCTTAATTTGGCAAGTTTTCTTCAACAAATTGATTTGTTTGTTAAATCCTTCATAACAACTTGGAAATAATCTGCACAACAACTCATATAAGATTTTAGTAGACTTTGTTCTACTAGGATTAGACCAATAATATTATTTGCATACATTTTCCTACCAAATGATAAAAAATATATTAACACATGGAAAATAACGTTTTTACACATAAACCCTCATATGTATAATATATTATAATAAAGTCCTTTTTTGATATAAAAATGGTAGGAAAAATGTACTACAAATGTGCAGTTTTATCGACTGAACAAATACCCCCAAACTTATCTTTGATCGTCCCGAGCAAATTAGTTTATTTAAGAGAAGAAAAAGAAAGGAGAAAACTAGGCACACTTTCGTAGGCAGACACGATTGCACTGAGCACGTGCAACAAGCCGTTAAACCTCTAGGTGTCCCTAGTAGGAGGAGTGTTGTCTCCTGAGGGTTTTCAGCGGATTACACCCACAAAATCCAATAACAAAAGAAAGATGGTGAAATTTACATATAAAGATAAGAACCATAAAAGAAATACTTTGAAAAGAAGAGTTTCCAACTATACTAGCTTTTCAGTTGTCATGAGCCCTATCTTAATAGTCATGAAAAAATGTTAGAAATCACATCATCCCTCAATAAAACATCGTCTTTATTCTTCATTCCTACCTTTTGTCCAAACATTGATCATATAACCCCACGTGTGTGTAAAGAACATCCCTACACTCAGAGAATTCAATTCAAGCTATCATACTCTTGTCCATCTACCTTAGTACTTTTTACTTTGATGAATACTTAGAATTGCTTACACATTTTCATGCGACCGTTAATACTTCTTGAGGTACTAACCGACCGATTACTCATGTGCTTGCAGATTTGGTGATAATATTTTCCTTGTCTTGCACCACCTAAGGCTTAGCAGTGACTCCCAGACCAGTTGGCCTTAGGGCACTAGGTGAAGAGGCACCCTCGCTATATTTTTTTTTATTGCTACCTTGGCGATACAAAACCAGTGTTCATTTTTTTCTTTTCACCATTTTTATTTTTTTTCTTCATCATTTCCTTCATACTTTGGCTTTTAGACAAGAGCATTTCAAGGTATCCTCTACTATCCCGAGTTTCAAGACGTGTGTATGTGCATATTGTAGGGTATCAACATTCAAATGTTTGGCTTCCAGAATAGAAACTATTTTTCAGACTTATTTTTATCCTCAGATTAGTGACTTCCTTCATCTTACCAACCCTTGGGACAACAGCTCATAACTACTTATTACCAGTTCGTATAAGGAAACTTCTAGTTTTCTTGGTTTTCTTAAACTATTCCTATCTTTTGGATGTAATTTTTCACTTTCTACTCTTTTGTTATAAAAGAAAATTTTTGAAATTTTTGAAAATGTTGTGCTTATGCAAAATATGATGCAAATTGATGTGTAAATAAGCACAAACCTCCCCCAAACCTGTTTACAGCAGTGTCCTCACTGATGTCATCCGTTAAGCTCAAAAACCTGTAGACTTAGGAGGAAATTATTTACGGGGGCAAGAATATATGAAAGTGAAAAATCCTCCCCCAAACTTATTTTAGGCTCACAATTTTGTAAAAATCATTTTCTTTCAAGAGCCAAAATATACCACCCCTCCCCCAAACTTGAGTTAAACAATTTTAATCTTTTAAAATCACACGAGGGGGTCAAGGTTATTGGTCAATGCCAAGCTTTGCAAAGACCGAAGGTCAACACCAACCATTCAAAAATTTTATCGATGAAGCACCAAGGTTGGTGGAAGAACATGTCACCTATTGACGTGAAGAAGTGGAGAGGTGACAAGAGGTGTAAAGGATTGCGTCTCAATTTGGAGAGACGACACAGTGATAGTGATGATGGATTACTCGCATTATCATGATTGTCCAAAAGAGGGGGTGGAGGTCCAATTTCTTCATCTTGGAGTTGATTCATCTCAACAACCGTGTCTTGTAAAAATGCGAGTTCATCAGCGAAAATTTCCTCAAAGCTTTCATCGATACCCCGAAGAATAATGTCCTCAGAAAAAATGGGGTGATCGTCAGACTCTATAAAAAGTTCCTCATCAGTGTTAGATGTTGACCCGGACAACTCGGTGGAAGAGTCCGTATCAAGCAACAACATATGAAAAGAGTCAGTATCATGAGGTTGATCAAATTCGCTGCTGTCGACATCCATTATTTCGACAGAACACACATGAGCATAGGGTTCGGAGGGTTCACTTCCCAACTTGTAAATGTTAAGCTCAATTGACTTCTTTCCAAAGGATAGGGTCATAGAGCCGTTTCTACAATTGATTACTGCATTGGAAGTGGCCAAAAAGGGTCGACCGAGTATCACCGGGATTTGATTGCGTGGGTTTGCCACAGGTTGTGTATCTATAACGATAAAGTCCACAGGAAATATGAATTCCCCGACTTTGATTAACACATCCTCTAGCTCACCCCTAGGTTGGGTGATAGATCGATCGGCCATCTGAAGAGTGCAATGCGCAGGTTTTAACTCTCCGATCCCTAATTGCTCATAAACAGAATACGGAAGCAAGTTAACACTAGCACCTAGATCGAGTAAAGCACGATTAATATTTTTACCCCCAATAGAAATTGAAATTGTAGGACTTCCGGGGTCCTTTCGTTTCTTGGGTAGTTGTTGTGTAAAAGCAGTGCTCACATTACTCGCAAGGAAAACTTTTTTAGGTACTTGAACTTTTCTCTTCCTAGTGCACAAGTCCTTTAAGATTTTTGCATATGACGGAACTTGTTGAATAGCATCTAGGAGAGGAATGTTTATGTTAACTTGCTTAAAAATTTCCACAATCTTCTCCATTTGTGGACTTGGTCTGTTGCCCCTTAACCTGTTTGGATAAGGTGCTTGATCAATAAGTTTTGGGTCCAACGTTGGAGAGGATTGTGGGGACGGATTCGATCCCAAAACCGGAGTGGGACTCGACTTAGATAGATTTGGTGAAATGGGCGAAGGGTTCGAGCCTTGGGGAAAACGGAGAATAGGCTCGGGTGAAGGTGGGAGACTAGACGAATTAGGGGAAGAAGAAGAAGCTGGGGTATCATTGGTATCACTATCATCACACTGCTCACCCACTCGGTCATTCAGCACTTTTCCCGATCTCAACGTGGTAACAACACTCACATTATAACTTTGTGAGTGGCCAGGATTAGGAATGGGTTGAGATGGGAGTTTCCCTTTCTCTCTCGCACTCATTGCGGCGTTTAACTGTGCGATTTGGTTTTCTATTGATTTGATACTCTCACCATGGGAGGAGGAGTTTTTCGTTAGGGTATCAATAGAAGACCTTATCTCAGCCGAATTTTGCATGGATTGTTTCATGAACATATCCAAAGTTTGTGCAAGCGAGTTGTCAGTACCGGCCATTTGTGGTGTAGAAATGTTGGCCGGATTTTGGAAATTCTGTGACTGAAAGGGGGGCTCATTCTGTGGTTGTGGTTGCTGTGGAGGAGGACTTTGATAATTACTTTGTTGGTTTTGATTCCAAGCAAAGTTAGGATGATTCCTCCATCCTTGATTATAAGTGGAAGAATAAGGATCGTTTCTAGGTCGCTGCTGAAAAGCAGCATTAGCTTGAAACGATGCGTTCATAGGACATTCTTCCGTTAAGTGTGAAGGATCCGAACAGCAACCACAGACAGTCTTAGGGAGCGTAACCTGATTTAGGGAGACTGATGAGAATCTGCTCTCAATAGCATCGAGTTTCTTCTGCATCGCTGCCATTTCGGCTTTCACTGCGATGGAAACATCGAGCTGGTGTATACCTCCCTTAGTTGAAGGTGGTCTTACGCTTTCCCACTGCAAAGTGCTTTCTGCAAGATCTTCCAGATATTTCCAAGCTTCGCCATCATCTTTAGACATGAAATTGCATTGACACATTGTTTCAAGCATCTGTTTTGTCGCTGGATTAATGCCCTCATATATAATCCGACATAAATCCCATCTTTGTATTCCGTGATGGGGGCATTGGACAAGCAGATCTTTGAAACGTTCAAAGCACTTCCAAAATGGTTCGTTGGGAAGCTGGGTGAACTGATTGATCTCGCTCCTAACATGTGCAGTCTTATGATTTGGGTAAAACTTCTTAAGAAATGCTACGACGAATTCATCCCAATTAGCGATAGAGTGTGCGGCAGTATTATAAAGCCATTTTTCTGCCAAGTCGCATAGTGTGAATGGGAGAAGACGTAAGCGCATAGCATCTAAGGTCAATTGTGAAGTACCCATCATTGCGCATACGTTTTCGAATTTGGTGATGAAAACGTACGCGTCTTCCGACTCAAGCCCGTGAAATTTGGGCAGCAGATTGATGTAGTGGGGTTTAATTTCGAAATTATCCCCGTTAGGTGGTGGAAGAGACAAACAAGTAGGAAGGGGACCACGAATAGGATAGCATCTCTCTTGGAGAGAGATGCGCGGTGGATTCTGCGCACCTGCGGGCGGTGGCAGCGTGGTGTTATACTCTGATGGAGTGCCGTCCATCTCGGTTGATGTGGTGTGTGGTGGGGGAAAAGAAGATGAAGATGTACCGACTTCGGTGTCGATAGAAGGAACGCAGACAAGACGGGCACTAGGATCCCGTGTCCAGCCGAGCATGCACTAAGCGGGTTTAGTGCAAGTGGCAGCGTGTGTGTGATTTTAAAATTGGCTTGTTTTGAAAAATGTGGGATTCAAGACAAATCACCCTAAGATGCACAAGCAACCCTAGAACTAAGGTCACCTAGGTCTGCTAGACAGCTCCTAACTAAGGCTAGAAATAGGACCTCAAACCGCCTCTTCACGGACAAGTACGGCCAGGTAAGTGGGAAGGAACCACCACTACAGTGGGCCTAATTAAAAACCACTAGCCTAGACACCGCAATGTTAGTTAGGATAAACGGCCGATGCCTATACTAGTCTTTTTCCTATTGAGCTCGACAGTCCTTAGAGTCTGGTCTAGATATTTTTTTAATTAATGAAGGGTTGTTCTATATGCTCGGTTTGTGATTTGTGGGGCTTAGGAAGGATGATGAAATCCCCACCTAATCTTGATTTGGTCTTTGCCCCTTAAAATCCGTATTAAATATGCAAAACAAAACCAAACACAAAACTTTTTGCAAAAAGATTTTTTGAGCGGCGCAATTTTGCAAAGAATCCTGCAGAAAATAGATTTTATTGGATTCGAGGAGAGAGAGAAGGAGTTGAGAATCTTACCAGAGAATTCCGTAGCCCTAATCCTTTCAAGCCGCCGCGTTTCCGCCGCAGAAAGCCCTTTCTGCCGCGCTTCCGCCGCGATGTGGTTGGATTGCTTGATGAAATTTTTTCTGTGTCCCTCTGTGCTCCTCTGGATCTCAATGAATGGCTCTGTCTTCTGTTTTCCTCAATTCTGTAACTCCAAATCTCCTTGCAAAATTCACGCACAAGTCGTTAAATATGCAAATTGCAGTTTTGTGTTAATAATGATATAAATCGTCTAAGAATTCAACACAAATAGTAAAAATAAAAAATTTACGCACGTATCCCCGGCAACGGCGCCATTTGATTGGTAGGGAAAGATCGTGTTTGTAGTTTAACCGCAATCAATAACGGTGTCGCACGTAGCTAGACCGAGATGAGTACGGGTCGTCCTCTGGGAAACGTGGAACCTTTTAATTTTACTTTAGATGTGTTGAAAAGGAGAAAGAAATAAGAATGGTTGTAGGATGGTTTCTAGATCTACGTTTAATAAGAATGTAAATATAGATCTAGAATAGTTTAAAGATGTGATTAATTATAATAAGAAGGGCTTGTAGGGTTCGTTAGGATTTAGTAGTTATGAATGATTAATTAAAGTTACCCTTTTTATCCATTAATAGATTTAGAACTAGAACGACGGCGATGCGTGTAGATTAGGGTTTCTGGAGGGAAAAGGAATCCCACTCTTAACCCTTATCTCGACACGGAACTCCGTTCATATCTAGCCTTTACCAAAACAATCATTAATCTAATCTCTAATCGCGGTCGGAACTAGTAAAGAATTGCTAACGCGCCCGATTAGGATGTTAATGATTATTTTGATAAAGTTCCTAAACTTTATAGGACTTAAAAAGGGTTTAGATATTTTTCATCGTTCATTAGCCTACCCTAATCCTACGAACCCTAACAAGCGGAGAATTACTCGCGCATGTTGGGAGAAGAATATGAAAAGAAAGAGATGGAAAACATAATGTAAAAGAAAACAAACAATTAAATAAAAACTACCTTTATTAATCAACTCCTTCAACTACACTTTTAATCCATAGAAAATGATTACAAAACTTGATTTGCTTCTCGATCTTTCCTAGGGAGGTAGTCGAACAGTCGATGATCAGCCTGGATGCGTGAGCGTCGGGAGCTTCGTGATCTCTTCGGCTTGATAGCTTTTCCAAGAGGCCCTCGGTGCCTTTTTATAGTGCGAAGCCAGAATCTTTTTGTTGAGAAGTTGGTAAAATTCAGCATTTGAAAATCTCCCAAAATATTACATTCTCTCTCCTCTTCATTGCGGCGGTTCCGCGGCCCCAGGGTGGGTTTGGCCGCGGATCCGCGCTCAAGGGTCGAGATCAATTGTTGACTTTTCTTGTGCTTTCATCTGGTGACATTTGGCAATCCTAGGCATCTTCATATTTCAGAAATCTTCTCTCGGTTGCTTCCAGACTTGGTCTCCAAGTTTGCTTCTTAATTTGGCAAGTTTTCTTCAACAAATTGATTTGTTTGTTAAATCCTTCATAACAACTTGGAAATAATCTGCACAACAACTCATATAAGATTTTAGTAGACTTTGTTCTACTAGGATTAGACCAATAATATTATTTGCATACATTTTCCTACCAAATGATAAAAAATATATTAACACATGGAAAATAACGTTTTTACACATAAACCCTCATATGTATAATATATTATAATAAAGTCCTTTTTTGATATAAAAATGGTAGGAAAAATGTACTACAAATGTGCAGTTTTATCGACTGAACAGGATCCAACTATCTCATAGAAGGTATGCAATCTCATTGCAAATTTCAACACTTGAAATTCCCGATAATATTTTGCCCCAAACGATCTATGACCTTGACAAGGTCAACAAACCATAGACCGTAAGTCAAGTTCAACCCGTCATTTCTTGATTGAATTAAACCCACCCGCACGACCCCTGACAAGGTCAACAAGGCCGTACGAGTACCCTAATCCAATCTGCATCATATCCATAAGCAGATAAATACTGGTCAGCTACCGCACACTGCGCCTTGACAAGGTCAACAAACGCAGCACGAATACTAAACATGACTTATCTGAAATGAAGGAGGGCTACGACAGGTTTTTCTGAAAACCTATTGCGTAATGAACTTGATATCGTTGTAGAATCAAATGAAGTTTTGAAATGGAGTGATTTTGAGGCTTTTCTAGTTTTGCTAAAGGGGTCACTCCCGGTGAAGGGATCGTCGGCCCTTTCCTCGTCGAATAAGGTGCGGGATATATCATATATATCACTGTGCAAAGCAGAAACTATAGAAGCTTTCAAAAGATAAACCGAGTGTGTAGTATCTGCCAGTTATTGCTAAAGGGGTCACTCCCGGTGAAGGGATCTCGTCCCTTTCCTCATCGAATAAGGTGCAGGGTATATCATATATACCACTATGCAAAGCAAAACTGTAGCTACCCTTTATTTGAAAATTTGATTCTACAACATCTTTTAGGTTTCTTTTCTTTCATTAATCACATTAATGAAGTCCCATCATTTAAGTCATATAAACATCATAGATAAATACGACATACACTTATGCCATCCGCATTCGCCTCGATGTCCCCTCGTGCACCATTAGGTTAGGTAACTAACGACAGATCTGGGCAGGGCTAGTGCGGATGTAAAACATAAGTAACGCCTATATAATATATCATATATACTATATACTGTATCCATCAGAACATA
Source organism: Agapanthus africanus (assembly GCA_030015575.1). NCBI lineage: Eukaryota > Viridiplantae > Streptophyta > Magnoliopsida > Asparagales > Amaryllidaceae > Agapanthus > Agapanthus africanus. Next base: position 468,607,825 of record JASDDO010000001.1, read on the forward strand.
TCAAATGATCACATCACAGATATCGCAGCAGAAACATAGATATAATGTGGGATATACTAGGACGTCCGTATTTAGTATTTAGCCAAAATAGAAAATACGGATTCCACAGTCGCGATGAATAGCCACGCCCACACCCTGGACCCTTACGAGAGCGGCAAGCGACCCTACCAATTCTGGAGTTTAGGAGACCCGGTCTCGACTCCTCGAGATGGCCTCCCACTGGACCCCAGAACCCGGTCACCCGTACTCCCCTCCTTGGGTCCATCCTAATGCGGAAAAGTAAATAATATACAACACAGGTGGCATCGACCTCAACCCGGAAGTGCCCCAAATAAAAGAATATTACATTACATTTGAATTTACATGAATGAAAATATAAAACTCTCATCTCACATAAAACCCCCCGGCTATTCAATCGCGACAATCCTGCACATCATATCTCAGCAACACATAATATCCCATATCATCAACGTAAGTAAGTATGCATAGCCCAATTGTCGTTGATGTATAGCAACGAAACCGGCGATATCGAACATACTACACTTACGGTCACAGAAAAGAAAGTGTAAAACTACAATATTTGGAATCCACATTCTCTTTAGACATCATAAATGCGAAATATCACATATTTCGTATTTCATGCCTAAACTATATGAATTCCACATATTGTATCACATTCCAGATAAACAGACAGTATTAAAGTTTTCGAACGAACGATCAAGTACCCAAGATTCACTAAAGCTCAACACTTGAGCAGGGTTCAAAAATCCGGAGTGTGACACAGTAGTAGCGGTCCAGCCGTAGAAGGGTCAAGCCAACGCCTCACATGTGGCACGCCGTACTTCCCCAAACCCTAAGGTTCAAAGGGCAGTTCAAGACGGTCACATAATCGAGTTAAGCTTTGTTGTCTTCTAGAGGGACCACCACAAAAATACTTGCACGTATCTCCAAAGTATTTAAACCCCGTGAATAGTGATCAAATGATACTCGTTCAAACACTTCAATACTTTCTAATTTACCCGGAAAAGCAACGAAATGAAAATTCCGATCGAATCTACGCGTCCAAAACCATCTCCAGAAAATACAGTGCTATTTTCATATTAAACATACCTAAAACACTATACAAGCAAATATAAGAATTACAGTGGAAATTTTATCCAATGATGCCTCTGTACGGCCGCGGAACCGCGGCCTAAGCCAGGAAATGCGGCGGTTCCGCAGCGGTTTATGTTGTTCAGGTCATCGAATTCCACTGTTGTTCTTAGTTTTTCCTGCTGTAATTTTTAAGTATTTTTAATTCTGAAAAATGTCAGATTTTAAAATTTGTCCAGAGAGGGTATCAAAACGTCGTATTTTTGTCCGATCGGGATTTTTACTTCGTAAAAGTGTCGCCTAATGTTCTAGGTCGGCTCTGATACCAATGAAAGGTTTGCCTAGCACCCTATGTAGAGTTTTGAAGCATCACATGTCTCAAAGTTTAGATTTTTATGGTGCTAAACAAACATACAAAGGAATCGATCCTAGAAAATTAGGGTTTCGAAAGTAAAAGCTAATAAAAACTAGGGTTTCGAGACTACAACCTTTGTAGCTCCCTTTCGCTGGACTCTTTGGTCTCTTGGGTGTTGGAAGAAGGTCCTCTTGAAGTCCTCTCATGTCCATGACGATCCACCCTGAGTTCCTCGTCCAAGCTCGCAACTTCGATTATCATAATGAGAAACGAAGAGAACACTTTAAACAAGTTGGCTAAACTTGTGTAGAATGATGTTGTGGTTTAGATTCTCACTTCAAAAACCTTTCTTTATGTGTGTTTTACTCACTAGAAAAAACTAGAGAGCAAATGGTGAAGGAGGATGAAGATGGTAGCTTTCTTTTAACAAGAGTAAAAATGATAACCATAGAAAAGAAATGAAATATATATTTATATATTTTATTTCTTCTCACTTCAAACCATGGTTAAGTGATGGAGATATTATTTAACTTGAGTTTTAAAACACAAAGAGAAGGATAACTCATGGTTAGTGGTAGGTGAGCTTGGTTAGGTTTAAAGAAGAGTGTAGAAGCTAGCAAGAATTATCCTTTTCTTTAGTATTTTGTTTTAAACACAAAATCAAATAATAATCCATCCATTTATCCATGGTGTGAGTCTTATATTGCCACCATTTCCATGTGTAAACAACCATGATAGATGGGTGTATGTATGTATGTATGTATGTATGTATGCACATCCATATGTGCATGAAACTAGTAAGAAAGAAAGAAAGAAAAACATACATGCATGCACACATCCATCATCCAAGAAAAGGTTTTAAGTGAGAAAACTAATGGTTAAATGATAAATCAACACTTGATTTATCAATCCGGCCATATCACATATGACCCTACCAAAAGCAAGCCGCCCGATCAATGTACGGTATCATATACGCGCATTTTAATCGGGTCCATGCGCATATCGCATACGCACACCACAACGTTTCGCCTGGACTAGGTAACTCCTGTGTGGGACTCTAAGACTCATCAATACGCCGGCAGAGGGTGATGATCATATCAAGCACCCTCAAGTCGCAAGCGGTCAGCTAAACGTAACGGCCACCCGGGTAATGAGCGATCAGAAGAGAACAAGCGAACCTGCTACAACTCCCGTCGAGCCGATCAACAACACTTCCCGTACAGTCCGGTCTCCTCGTCTGATATGTCGCATATCAAGTTTAGGGGTGGTAAACGTCAGACCCCAATAACCGATAAGTCGTGCCGATGTGAGGCTCATAACGGATCGAGAAACTACTGGTAACACTTACCAGCAAATATCTGAATCAGCCCTGGCCAGGGACTTCCCTGTTACGGCCAATCGAGCACAGTACAACATCAACCCCCAATACCGAGAGAGACGAAACCCCTCCTATCGCTCATTGCCTCCATGTGACTCGGGACTGTACCCAAAAACCACCGTTTTGCACGCCCTCATAGACGTGGTAAGGTGGAGATCAAAGCATAGTGGGAATCACACAAGACTCTATGACGATCTCGGGTCTACAGACTAACCTGTACAAGTGTCACCTGAGAACTTCCATCTGACGCGAGGTATAATACCATCTGGGAGTTCTCGGTGAGTCCGTCCAGTATACCCAGTCTCTACTGAGCACCCGTATACCATCTCTGATGTCAAACACCAATGGATATAGGATCATCCATCGCCCATCTCATGGGTCGAGAAGCGTATACGCTAGTCTACACTGGTATATCGATGCCCGTCTCGATACACCAACGACTAGGGACCTTGAAGGATGTACTTATGGACTACCATGTCCCCACTAGTATGATCGGCATCATAGTCCAGGTATTCAAGTACACATCCTAAGGGCTTTACCAACATGTAACTATAAGACAGTTTAAAGAGACTAGTATACATGTTAAGATAAAGAGCAACCAGATAGCATACTATCATATCGAGCAAGAAAGTCATCTCTATTTATGTCCAAGCATCCAATATAATATACATCATCTGTACAATACTGGCCTCTAGGGCATACATACAACTAACAGGAACATTTTTCAAAAAAGTTGTTATTGCAAGGACGTTCTCTTTGTTTTGCACAGTGGTATTCGGTTATGAATATCCAGCACCTCAATCGATGAGGCAAGGGCCGAGATCCCTTTACCGGGAGTGACCCCTTGGACAGAAGTTTGCGTCAGGGCAATAACTTCACTATAGTCGATTACTTTTGCTTTGCATCGTGGTATTCAGTTGGAATATCCTGCACCTCATTCTACGGGGAAAGAGCCGAGATCCCTTCACCGAGAGTGACCTCTTTAGCAAAGGTTTTCGCCACTATATTTTTATAAAAAGCTATCCGGTTCCTTCAACGATATCAAGTTCATTACGTTAAAGGTTTTTCGCCAAAAACCATTCGTAGCCCTCTGTCATTTTAGACGGGTAGCACGTAGTATTCATGCTATGTTTGTTGGCCAAAGTCAAGGTATAGTGTATGATAGCTATTTGTTACTTTTCTGCAGCATGGATAAATGCGTTGGTTTGGGACAGTCGTACTGCCTTGTTGGCCAAAGTCAAGGGTAGGTATGGGTAGGTTCAAATCAACCTAGATAATGACGGGTAGAACTTGACATGTGACTTATGATATGTTGGCCTACGTCAAGGTCATAAGAGCATGGGGTAAAAATAACATCGGGAGTTTCTAAAGAAACTGAAACTTGCCAGATATGCGCATACCTTCTGGAGTGTGATAATGTGAGTGGATTCCATCACGTTATTATGCGATGATAGTTGGATCCCAATTCCCATTGATGAGTTGGTTTACTCCTCGAGTGATCCCGACTAATTCTTCTTTCACGTTTGGAGGAGAATTTGAGGTTACAGTAGGAGGTTTCCTGATTAGATAAATTGACAATCATTCTGATCTAGGTTAGAGTGCAAGTTGAGTGTTTCTTTTCTTTCTCTCTTTGGCAGCGACCATGGCCCGACCCTAGACTATGACTCAGTGACCAAAATTAACCGAACCTTCTTAAAACACAGGCTTTTGGATTGTCGGAGTTGCATACCTCATTGCCACTCCTACTTTTACCCTTTTCTCCAGAACACCCCGTATTACTACGAACGTCCACTTCCATTGGATAAAACCATCGTATGGTTATATACGAACTCGAAGGAATTTATTCGAGGATGGTTTCCGGTTCTGGAGAAAACGAATAGGACTATTCAGTTGTCTTTTCTTTTTTACCTTCTCTCAAGTTGCGAGTGCTCCATGGATTAGGACAGTACATCTATTACGCAAATTGGATAGTCTTCTTCCAAACTATAGGCAGGTGCCGACCTGTAGGGAATGAAGAAAACCAATTAGCCTAACGATGGTGTACAGAAGGTATTATGTAAAGACAAATAAAGAGATTAGTAAGAGGACAAAGTAAACTGCGACTGCTATTCACGACCAAACCAAGTATTTCATTACCACTCCCACTTCACCTTTGTATTTCTCCAGAACACTCCGTATCACTGTGAAGATCCACGGTTATTTGGATACTCCATCGTATGGTTATATACGAACTCGAAAGGAACTTGTTCCAGTTCGGGGATGGATTCTGGTTCAGGAGAAATAGGAATAAGGTTTTATTCAGTTGTCTTTTATCTTTACCTTTTCTCGGGTTGCGAGTGCTCCTAGGATTAGGAGAGTACACCCATTATACTTATTGGATAGTCTTCTTCCAAACCATAGGCTAGTGCCGAACGGTAGGGAAGGAAGAAAACCATTTAGCCTAAAGGGGTGTACAGAAGGTAATGACTAAAGACATATAAAGGATTTGGAGAGATGGTAAAGAAATATACGGTTACAGTTGTGAATCTGGATAATGGAAGAGGCATTGCTAAGAATACCCGAACACCCCTTCGAAATATTTACATGTTTCAGTTTCACTGTGTATTGTTAAAAGAAAACTGATTTCCCAATTAGTCCTTGCTCCAGGGTATGTATTTACCAGGTTTGATTCTCACATCTGTATGGTTTTACAGATGATGAGTGGGAGTAAGTTATTGGGAATTAGGTGATCATCCTCATTATATCGGAATTCATTGTAATTGGTGATATTTGAGGAAATTACCTGGGTTGTTTGCCGGACGGCAAATATTTGGTTTTGAATATCCGCTGTTATGCACCAATCTCAAATTGATATATCTGTACGTCTATTTTTATAGAGTGAGATATAACTTTTTGAAATTATGTCTATGACATTTACCTATATCGGTGGATGGTTAGGTAAGGAGCATTAAACAGCGGTGTAATTCTTCTTAACCATAAGTACAGTTTTCAACCTACGACACACAGGGAATGAGTTATTAGACTCAGGGGACTTATACAGAGTATTGTATGTTGTCCAGTGTCCACCAGGACAGAGGGGTTGGTACTCATACTATATTCTGTTTACTTGTGACTTCTCTAGTTCTTAGATATGTGTTTCGTAGAAATGCAAGGTCCAAGTTTTGAGAAGCTATAGGTATAAGAGTAAAGTAGAGAACCAGGTGTTGCAAGTATCGGGATTCTTCAAGGTGATCGAAGATGTAGATACTTGTGTATGGTATTCAGTTAATAGTAATGGTTTTAAGAGAACTTGCTTCTCTTTCAGGTTACTCATAATTGGAAGTACTCCTAAGTTGAGTAATGCTGATCGGCCTCTCTCCATTTAGTTGACATGCACTGGAGACAGCTGCATGATTTGAATCTGGTTCCAATTAAATCAGTGCCTCTGTTTCTGTATTGGATATAGAACAGTTCGTATCTTAACGATGTTAAGGTACGAGGAGTTGTCCGGCTTATGCTTAAAACCAGACTCCGGATAACTCAAGGCACGTTTCTGTAGTGGCTGTTTGTGGGTTGACCCAGGCTATGACGAGGGTTGACTTTCTACCATCTGGAAGATCAATAGTGATATTGTTCTTGACTCGCCACAGTTTTAATAAAAATGGGTTTTTTTTTCAGAAAACAGTAGTGGGAGTATGGTAGAACTAGAAGTGATTCCAGAACCGCAAATGATTACTGAAAATTTGATAAGAACCTAAAGATTCAATCTGATTTGACATTCCATTGGCCACTCCGCAGATATGGTGGGTAACCTCAGGCACCCGAGAGGTACTCCGATAGTTTCAAGGACGGTGACAGGGAGGTTCTTGTTTATCCAGACTTGCCATTGCTGTTGTTCTACGCTCTGAGACCCGGTAGGAGGATGAGTATAGCGTCATTCTGAACTAGCTTTAGAAGTGTACGTCTATATGACTCTGCCAGAGGGTTGTCGTAGTCAGTGGGAGCAGCGAAAGTATAGTGGACAAGTAGCTTATGTCTATTTATAGACTAAAGCAGATATAGCGGAGATAAATCATCTATTTCTGATGTGACAGTCATATGTTTAACTTCATCAGAATAGGGGATGGATCTGTTAAGAAGGTAGTAAGGTGTGATGTCCTGGTATTTGGATGACATACACAGAGTAGGAAGTGAAATTCCTATACTATGATCGGTTATACTTTGGTTGTCACACAGTGGTTTCTCCACATAGGACATGGAGATTATATCAGACATTCTGGTTACTAGATCTATAGTTTTAGATCTAGATTTGGGTAGTTTCCCAATATGGGTAATTAGACAGCATTCTAAAGGTGTTTTAGAATGGACGACTCCTGACACGGTAGTGTACCTGCAGGTGATGGAGTCACCCTCTCTAAAGGTGTCTTATAGACTAAAGAGGAGAGGGATGTGCATGATCGGCAGATCACTTGCTTAGGCAATTGAGTTGATCATGAGATGTCAAGTACCACACCAGATACTGTTTTTGCACCAGATGCAATAAGTTGATATTGATCCAATCCTGGAGAAACATTCGGAAGCAGTTTTGGAACATAAGTTGATGTTCTAGGGATATGATAACGGCAGCCTCTTTTGGGAGACGGTTATCATTCCAGGCTTCCAAGGTGACCTGGATGACAGAATGACTGTCAGAGTTATAGTTTTCCCTCTGACGAGGGGCAGTATTTTGGACAGGTGGTCCAGGTGGATACTGAGGGAGGCATGGCGCAGGATACTGATTAAGTTCAGTTGACGATACAGTCTAAGAAGTTTAGATTTGGAGTTCATTTATGAACTAGGTCCCATCAGATATCCAGACATATTCTAAGACAGGTATTGTTCATTTCGGGAGATGGGTTTCTCCGCGAACTTGAGATAAAGAGAGACATACAAAGAAATATCAGAGCGGATCCACTCACTGAGGCTATTCCTCGAACGCAATAGTTTCGCAAACGGGCTTTGTGAGACTGATTAGTAGAGGAGTTGGGTGTTTGGTATCACACGGGCTGTGAGTATGCGACATCGCAATAATTAGCCTTGAGTGCAAGTGGGATATTGTTGGATATAGTGCCCTCAGAGTCAATTATTGGATCACAGGCACGTGATTGCAATGATTGAGGGAGGACCTATGCAGGTAGGACAGTCTTACTTAAGATGATAGTATTCTATCTGGTTTATCTTTATCATCGTGTACTGCTTTAGGTGACATTACTGATCACTACTGCACGTTGATAGAGCCCCTAGGATTCTTGCTTGACTGCCAGCAGTATGATGGCGATCATAAACGTGAGAGCTGGGGTCTATAAGCATATCCTTAAAAGGTCCCTAGTCGTAGGAGTTTCGAGACTGGGCATCGATACTTCAGAGTAGACTAGTGTATACAGTCGAGACCCCGACGAGGGGCGGTGATTAGTCGAAAATATTGTATCTTTTAACCGGCAATTTCCTCATCATTTGCATTCATATAGAAGTGTTCGGCATTCATATTTCACATATTAGCAAATCTGTCACAAAATATCAGATTACATGTGTTAGACCTTAAAACCGGCATTTCTAAGGAAATTGACTGCATTTCATGGCATCGCATCATCCCTATATTGCGCAACACTTGTTTTGAGATCTGTGCAGGAAAATCCAGAAGAAAGGCCAAAATTTACATGGTACCGATCAAACATTACGCCAACTCAATGATTTCAGTTCTGGTATCAATCCAAAGGGGCAAATACAGATCAACACATCAGATTAAGCTCCAAATGTTGTCCCAAGACCACACCAGAAGAACTAAGACATGAAGCCAACACATGGCCGCGGAACCGCGGCCGTAGCCGGCTTGCGCCGCGGTTCCGCGGCTGATCTGCCACGTCAGCACCTAAGCTTTGCACCAAAATTCTTCATTCAGGGCCCACATTCATCTCATGTACTTCAAGTTCCAGAAGACTCCAGAGGTTTCTGCCAGATCAGCAAACTAGGGTTTTTAAGCTTAATTAATCCTAGCTTAAAGCCTAAGCTAAACTCCTAACAAACTATTTTCTAGAAGCCTCAACATACTTTTGGAGGGAATTGTAATTTCAAACCTAGACCTAGGGTTTGGGAGATCTATAAATAAGACCATAGGCTCACTTGTAAAAGGAGCCCCAATTTTAGTATCAATCTAGATCCACTCTCTTACTTCATCTTCTTCCACAAGTCTAGTGAGAAGACTTGTGTGAAACCCTAACCCTAATTCCAATCAAAAGCCAAGATCCCGAGTACCCCATCCAGCAAGAAGCCATGCAACCTTTTATGAGCGAAGCCGATCTTCAACAGAGCAAGTGGTCCAAGCCGATCCGCGACTCACGGAGCCGAGCGACGCCAGATCGACAATTTAGTTCTTCCTCTTGTAGTTCTTGAGCGACTGTAATCAAATTGTTGATATAAATAAAAGGTGATATTCTTTTATCTTGTTTTCTTTAAATTCTTGCATCATGATTCAATCTAAATTTCTAGCTGTAATTCTTGTTGTGATGTTTGAGTAATACTGCGCTCGTCGAGGAGTCGAGACGATCAATAGAATGATGATGTAATATATCTTAAATCGATTCTTGAGTCCTACGAGTTTTGTAAACCCTATCAAGTTCAAGAATCGACGACCCAATTCGTTGCGATGCTTTCTTGATTGATATCGCTCGAGATTGGGGAGTTACGATCGTTTCTTGAAATTGCTAGAGGCTAGAATGTGAATGATATCGACGAAAGAACAAGGGTTAAATGCTGAAACCTTAGTTTCACGAGAAAGCCCTAACTCTCGTCGATCATCATCGATCTAGTATCAATTCTTCGAAGGACAAGAACACGATATCTTGAGATTACATCACGTCTATAGATCCGATCGATTCCTACGAGCTTCATTTAGATTCTTGACATTTTGGTTGGAAATATTATCGAAACCCTGATTCTCAATTGTTTATCATTTTCTTGATTCTTGATTAGAATAGTGACACTTGAAACATTTGATAAAATCTTGAATCATGTTTTCTTTTCTTTTCGATTAACTTTTCAATTCAAACAAATCAAACATAAAAACGAATCGCACAATCCCTGTGGACGATCCGCACTCGCTTACGATGTACAATCGACACCATAATTGATTGCGGTCAAATATAATTCTTTGATTGTGAATTTTATTCAATTTTCATACCAATACAACGAGAAACTCTTATCGATCAAATGAAACCATTATCAGGAATCATTTGAGTTGATTTGATATTACACAAACAAGAATTTATTACAATCAAATGGCACTGTTGCCAGGGATTACACGCTAATTCGTTTCATATTAAAGTTTGAATTGAAAGATTTATTCCATTGTTATTTTGAGATCAAAATTCGTGCAAACCCTAAACGATTTGTTGTGGTTCATTGCGAGGAATTCTGGAGCTGTTTGGTAATTGAAGAATTTTTTTTGAAAATACCAGACAGTTGAGAGAGTCTACAGAAGCTCCCTGCTGAATTTTGGTGCAGAGATTTCACTATCCCACCGCGATTCCGCGGTCTAAGCACCCATATGCGGCGGAACCGCGACAAGCTTGAGGGTTCTCTGTGAAATTTTTGTCTCAGGTGATTTCTTACCTTCTCCTCTCTCCTCTTTTTAGCTCCAACTAACAAATTTCTGAAAGATTCTTTACAAATAATCGCAGCTTGCAAATTGCAAAATTAAATTTGTGCGTGATTTTGTTTCTTGGTTGTTTGCATTCAAAATACGGATATTAAGGGGCACGGCTAAATCCAAATTAGGTGGGGAGTTCATTACCCTTCCTAGGCCCCGAAAATCACAAAACTTGCATCCGCATTGACCCACATTAACTAAAAAATATCTAGAGATGACTCTAAGGACCGTCGCGCTCACTTAGGACAGAAGAAGGCCGTGGGTAATTCATTGCTTATCCGCGTTTTCTTGTGGTGTCTAGGCAAGTGTATCGAAGGCTACTGGTTATTAATTAGGCCCACTACTTACGTAGTGGAGTACCTTCCCACTTACCTTGCACTTACCTGGCCACAGGGGGACAAAGAGGCAGTGGAGGATTCTATCCTGCGACTTGTCTTTTGGCAGTTAGGAGCGGTCTAGAGCCGGACCAAGGTGATTACTAGATTCTAGGGTTTGTGTGCTGCATTTGTTGTGTCGTATCATTTTTTCAAAATCCGTCCCTTTTTCAAAGCAAACACCGCATTCATTCATACCCCTAATTATAAGTCAACGCTGCCACTTATAGTAACCCTTTTTAGTACAAGATAGGCTGGACACGGGATTCTAGTGCCCGTTTAGTCCGCGTACCCTTTATCGACTCCTAAGTCGATATTTCTCCATTTACCTTTCCTTTACCCACTAGCACACCCACACCGATGGATCCACCTCCATCAAACTTCTTTAACCCTAATCTGCCGCCGTCCGTTGGTGCGCAGAATCCATCCCGCGTCTCTCTCTAGGAGAGGTGCTACTCTATTCGAGGTCCTCTTTCGACCTGCTTATCCACTCCACCAGCCAATGGGGATAACTTTGAGATTAAACCCTAATACATCAACCTTTTACCCAAATTCCACAGACTCGAGACTGAGGACGCTTACGTTTTCATTACCAAATTTGAAAACGTATGCGCAATGATGGGTACGTCACAACTTTCAGTGGATGCTATGCGTCTACGACTTCTTCCATTTGCATTGTGCGATATAGCCGAGAAGTGGCTATATAACACTACCGCACACTCTATTACGAATTGGGAAGAATTCGTCGCTGCATTCCTTAAGAAATTTTACCCAATACAAAAGACAGCTCGAATCCGTAGCGAACTGAATCAATTTGCCCGGCTCCCTACTGAACCATTCTCTAAATGCTTTGAACGTTTCAAGGATCTATTGGTTCAGTGTCCTCATCACGGCATCCCGAGATGGGAATTGTGCCGAATCATTTATGAGGGCATTAACCCAAACACTAAACAGAGCCTTGAAAACATGTGTCAATGTACTTTTATGACCAAGGATGATGGGGAAGCTTGGAAGTATTTAGAAGAGTTCGCTGAAAAATCACTACAGTGGGAGAGTGGAACCTAACCATTGAATAGGGGTGGCGTACACCTAATAGATGTGTCCATAGGTGTTCGAGCTGAGATGGAAGCAATGCAAAAGAAGCTCGACGCTATGGAACACAAATTTGCAGCAGCCTCCCTAAACCCAGTGTCGCTCCCTGTTTGTGGGTGCTGTTCTGATCCGTCTCATTTAACGGAAAAATGTCCATTAAACTTTGCGTTTCAAGGTCATGAGCATTCTAATGGCGCATTTCAAAGACCTCGAAATGATCCATATTCTTCCACGTACAATCAGGGTTGGAGGAATCACCCGAATTTCGCTTGGAACCAAAACCAATCTCAAAACACGGTTCCAAACACGAATAATTTTCAAAGGGCTCTTCCTCCACCACAACAGCAACCCCTTCAACTCACTCAGCACCCCTACTAGTCACAAAACTTCCAAAATCAGGTCAACAATCCTGCACAGTCTAATCCTTTGCAGTTGTCCTGTTCTGAAGAATTCTCTCAATTCACTCAAACCATGAAATCACTTTTATCAAATTTCATAGAGGTTTCGACTGAGGTTAGATCTTCCGTCAGTGAGATAAAGAAAAACTCAGTGTCCCAAGCTGAGAGTATCAGATCGATGGAAGCTGAAATCGCATGCCTTAAAGCCGAAATCGCATGCCTTAAAGCCGAAATGAGTACGAGAGAAAAAGGGAAACTTCCCTCTCAACCCCTATAGAATCCTAGGCATTACAATGTAAATGCCGTCACAACGTTGAGATCGGGAAGAGTGCTGAATAATCATGTCGGGGAAGGTATTGATGATATTGAAAATCCTATCATTAACACCCCGGCTGAGACCTTTCCACACACACACACTTCTCCTTCTGATCCTTCTTCTTCTACCACACCACCTTCTCGCGAGCCTATTCTCCATTTCCCATTAGGCTCGACACCTCAACCCAACCCTTATAGTTCTCCACAGACGGTCCCCACACCTCTTTTGGGATCTCGTCTACCCCCTCTTCCTTCTCCTATGATGGACCCGGCCTTATTGCGAAAGCTCCTTACCCGAATCGGTTAAGGGGTAATAGAATGAGTCATCATATGGAGAAAATTATGGAAATGTTCAAACAGGTTAACATCAACATCCCTCTCCTAAATGCGATTCAACAAGTCCCCGCTTATGCGAAAATTCTTAAGGACTTGTGCACTAGGAAGAGGAAGACCCAAGTGCCGAAGAAAGTCTTCATGGCTAATAATATCAGCACTGCTTTTATCCCACAGCTACCAAAGAAACGAAAGGACCCAGGATGTCCTACAATATCGATTTCTATTGGGGGTAAAAACATAAATCGTGCTCTTTTAGACCTTGGCGCAAGTGTTAACCTACTTCCATATTCTGTATATGAGCAATTAGGGATTGGAGAGCTGAAACCTGCTCACTGCACTCTCCAAATAGCAGACCGTTCAATCACCAAACCAAGGGGTGAATTAGAGGATGTGTTGATAAAGGTCGGCGAATTTGTTTTCCCTGTAGACTTCATTGTGCTCGACACACAGCCTGTAGCAAACCCCCAGGGCCAAATTCCGGTGATTCTGGGTCGTCCTTTCCTTGCCACTTCCAACGCTGTTATAAACTGTAGAAACGGTTCAATGAACTTATCATTTGGAAATATGACCATTGAACTAAATATCTACAAAGTTGGAAGACAGCCATCAGAACCCTCTGCTCATATTTTAGATGTGTGCTCTGTCCACGAGATCGCTCCCGATAGTTGTGGAGCTGAGGAACTTTGCTTTTCTGATCTCGATGACATTACCACATCTCTGTTTGATTTCACACAAGATCTTAGTGAGGACACTTTTTCTACACTTGAGTCCTGCACTCCTGATTTTTCTCCACCCGAGTCTGTATCTTTCACAGACTCTGAGCTTCTTTGTAAATCCAAAAATCACTCAATGATCCCTCCTTCTATCATTTCTCCGCCCGAATTAGATCTCAAAATTTTACCGTCTCATCTGAAATATGCTTATTTAGGTGAGAAGGAGTCTTTACCGGTTATAATACCCGCTTCTCTAGCATTAGAGCAAGAGAATGCACTTTTATCGGTTTTGAGATCTAACAAAGAGGCGTTTGGTTGGAGTATGGCGGACATCAAAGGGATTAGTCCCTTGATAGTTGAACATCATATACATATGATGGATGATGCCAGACCAACCCGAGAACCACAGAGACGGTTGAATCCCGTCATGAAGGAAGCGGTAATGAAAGAGATCGTCAAATGCCTAGATAATGGTATTATATACCCCATCTCCGATAGCCAATGGGTAAGTCCTATACATGTCGTTTCTAAGAAATCCGGCATCACTGTTATAACCAATGAGGCGAATGAGTTGATTCAGACACGCGTCCAAACTGGGTGGCGTGTATGTATCGATTATAGAAAACTCAATGCTGCCACGAGAAAAGACTACTTTCCTCTGCCATTCATTGATCAAATGCTGGAACGCTTAATAGGACGAGAGTATTATTGTTTTATGGACAGATACTCAGGCTATAATCAGGTCCTCATCGCCAAAAAGGATCAAGATAAAACCACTTTTACTTGTCCTTTTGGTACCTTTGCTTACAGTCGCATGCCCTTTGGGTTATGCAATGCTCCCGCTACCTTTCAGCGGTGTATGATGGGGATATTCTCTGATATGGTAGAGAATTTTCTGGAGATCTTTATGGACGACTTCTCGATTTTTGGAGACTCTTTTTCCAATTGCATATCGAACCTTGACGCTGTTCTTACTCGTTGCAAAGAGAAGAACTTAACATTGAACTGGGAAAAATGCCATTTTATGGTCCAAGAAGGAATTGTACTTGGACATGTCATTTCACAGAAAGGCATTGAGGTTGACAGAGCTAAGATAGATGTCATTCAAAACCTCCCTCATCCCAAAAGCGTCAAAGATATTCGATCTTTCCTTGGCAATGCGGGCTTTTATAGAAGATTCATTAAGGATTTTAGCAAAATTGCTAGACCTTTAACTCTTCTCCTGGCCAAGGATACTACCTTCCATTTTGACTCGGACTGCGAGACAGCTTTCGACTCACTTAAACACTCACTCACTTCAGCCCCCGTTTTATCATCACCAAACTGGGACTACCCCTTTGAGCTAATGTGTGACGCATCTGACTTTGCAGTAGGTGCAGTCTTAGGACGGCACATCGAAAAGATGCCACACGTGATATACTATGCAAGTAAGACCCTGAATGATGCGCAAATCAATTATACAACCACCGAAAAAGAACTTTTAGCGGTTGTATTTGCATTAGAAAAATTCAGGCCTTACTTAATAAGCTCACCTATAGTTGTGTATACTGACCATTCCGCTTTAAAACATCTTCTGGCGAAGAAAGATGCAAAAGGTCGACTAATACGTTGGATCCTTCTGTTACAAGAATTCGATCTTGTTATCAAAGATAAGAAAGGATATGAAAACGTAGTAGCCGACCATCTTTCACGCATCTCTTCTTCCCATGTGACCCTGCCGATCAATGACTCGTTTCCTGACGAACAACTCTTGAGCATATCCAATGAACCATGGTTCAGGGATATTGTGAACTATCATGCCACGGGACTGATACCCAGCGATTGGTCAAAACAGGACAAATACCGTTTTCTATCCCAAGTAAAACACTTTTACTGGGACGAGCCCTATTTGTTTAAATATTGTCCTGATCAGATCATTCGCCGGTGTGTCCCGAATGAAGAGTTCAAGAGTGTTCTTTCTTTTTGTCATGATCAGGCCTGTGGGGGTCACTTCGGTCCTAAAAAGACGGCGGAAAAGGTTTTGCAATGTGGATTTTATTGGCCGACCTTATTCAAGGACGCATTTGACTATTGCAAAACCTGTACACAATGTCAGTACACGGGTAGAATATCCCAAAGAAATGAAATGCCTCAGCAACCCATTCTGGTTGTTGAAATATTCGATGTTTGGGGCATTGATTTTATGGGTCCCTTTCCCAACTCCTTTGGGAATTTGTACATACTGCTGGCGGTTGATTATGTTTCAAAGTGGGTTGAAGCCATTCCATGTCGCACTAATGACAGGAAAGTTGTCATTAAGTTCTTAAAAGAGAATATCTTCTCGCGATTTGGACACCCACGCGCTATTATTAGCGATAATGGGACACATTTTTACAACAGGTCTTTCGAGACTTTGATGCGGAAATACTCAATCAACCACCGACTTTCTACACCCTATCACCCCCAAACAAGCGGACAGGCTGAAATCTCAAACAGACAAATCAAACTTATCCTGGAGAAGACTGTTGCTAAAAATAGAAAAGACTGGTCGACCAAACTGACGGATGCTCTCTGGGCATTCAGAACTGCATATAAAACCAACCTAGGGATGTCTCCATATAGGATAGTGTTTGGGAAAGCATGTCATTTACCCGTCGAGATAGAGCATAAAGCATTGTGGGCTATTAAAGAAATAAATTGTGATCTAAACCAAGCTTGCAACTTTCGGAAGCTGCAACTTAATGAGCTAAGCGAACTCCGCGATGAAGCTTATGATAACGCTATAATCATAAAGAATAGGACTAAGGTTTTTCACGATAAAAACATTTTGAGGAAAACATTTTCACCTGGTCAACAAGTCCTTCTTTATGATTCACGATTACACCTTCATGCGGGTAAGCTCCGATCTCGGTGGAAGGGACCTTTTGTTGTGCGGTCTGTATACCCGCACGGGGCAGTAGAAGTAGAAAATGTTAAAAACGACACATTTTTCAAAGTGAATGGACATAGACTAAAGCCGTATTTTTCCACTGACCCCACGGAGGAGCTCTTGTTCTTACAAGAGCCATTTTATTTGGATTAAAATTCCTCCGTCTCACCTTCATGTCCAGTATATCATTGCATCATCTTTTGAATGGAGGTGAGTGAAAGGAGTAAGTTTGGGGGAAGTTCTTCACTTATATATTTTGCCCCCACTAATAATTCCCCCCAGGCTTACAGTTTTTGTAGGTATAGCGGTTGGCAACAGTGAGGACACTGTTGAAAACAAGTTTGGGGGAGGTTTGTGCTTATTTTTGCATCATTTGCATATCATTCGCATAAGCACAAAAACATTTCTTTTAAAAATCTATAAAAATTTAAAATTTTTCAAAACCCATAAAAATTTAAAATTTTTCAAAATATAAAAATATTTTAATATCTACACTTTTTTGTATATAAATAAGATAATGAAAGTTTAGATAGTGAAAAATTACATCCATGAGATTGGAAAAATTTAAGAAAACCAAGAAAATTAGAAGTTTTCTTATACGAACTAATAATAAGTAGTTATGAGCCGTTGTCCCAAGGGTTAGTAAGATGAAGGACGTCACTAATCTGAGGATAAAAATAAGTCTGAAAAATAGTTTCTATTCTGGAAGCCAAACATTTTGAACGTTGATACCCTGCTATTCGCACTTACACACGTCTTAAAGCCTGGGATAGTAGAGGATACCTTGAAATGCTCTTGTCTTAAAGCCAAAAGTATGAAGGAAAAAAAAGTGAATAAAGAAAATATAAAGTGGTGAGAAAAATGGACACTGGTTTTGTTATCACCGAGGGTAATAAAAATGTAAAACGATGGTGCCTCTTCACCTAGTGCCCTAAGGCCAACTGGTCTGGGAGTCACTGCTATGCCTGAGGTGGTGCAAGACGAGGAAAATACACCAAATAAGCAAGCATATGAGTAATCGGTCGGTTAGTACCTCAAGAAATATTAACGGTCGCATGAAAGGGTGTGAGCAATCTCATCTAAATATTCATTAATTAAAAAGTACTGAGGCTGATGGGCAAGAGTATGATAGCTTGAATTGAATTCTCCGGGTGTAGGGATGTCTTTACACACACGCAGGGTTATATGATGATGTTTGGAAGAAAGATAGGAATGAAGAATAAGACGATGTTTTATTGAGGGAGGACGTGATTTCTAATATCTTTTCATGACTATTAAGATAGGGCTCATGACAACCGAAAAGCTAGCTTAGTTGGAAACCCTAATTTTCAACGCTTTTCTTTTACAATTATTTTCTTTAAATGTAATATTCATGATCTTTTCTTTTATTATTGGATTTTGTGGGTGTAATCCGCTGAAAACCCTCAGGAGACAACACTCCTCCTACTAGGGACACTTAGAGGTTTAAAGGCTTGTTGCACGTGCTCAGTGCAATCGTGTTGCCTACGAAAGTGTGCTAGTTAGTTTTTCTCTTTCTTTATTTTCTCCTTCTCTTTTTAATAAACAGTTCGCTCGAGACGATCGAAATTAAGTTTGGGGGAATTTGATTAGTCGAAAATATTGTATCTTTTAACCGGCAATTTCCTCATCATTTGCATTCATATAGAAGTGTTCGGCATTCATATTTCACATATTAGCAAATCTGTCGCAAAATATCAGATTACATGTGTTAGACCTTAAAACCGGAATTTCTAAGGAAATTGACTGCATTTCATGGCATCGCATCATCCCTATATTGCGCAACACTTGTTTTGAGATCTGTGCAGGAAAATCCAGAAGAAAGGCCAAAATTTACATGGTACCGATCAAACATTACGCCAACTCAATGATTTCAGTTCTGGTATCAATCCAAAGGGGCAAATACAGATCAACACATCAGATTAAGCTCCAAATGTTGTCCCAAGACCACACCAGAGAACTAAGACATGAAGCCAACACATGGCCGCGGAACCGCGGCCGTAGCCGGCTTGCGCCGCGGTTCCGCGGCTGATCTGCCACGTCAGCACCTAAGCTTTGCACCAAAATTCTTCATTCAGGGCCCACGTTCATCTCATGTACTTCAAGTTCCAGAAGACTCCAGAGGTTTCTGCCAGATCAGCAAACTAGGGTTTTTAAGCTTAATTAATCCTAGCTTAAAGCCTAAGCTAAACTCCTAACAAACTATCTTCTCAACAAACTTTTGGAGGGAATTATAATTTCAAACCTAGACCTAGGGTTTGGGAGATCTATAAATAAGACCATAGGCTCACTTGTAAAAGGAGCCCCAATTTTAGTATCAATCTAGATCCACTCTCTTACTTCATCTTCTTCCACAAGTCTAGTGAGAAGACTTGTGTGAAACCCTAACCCTAATTCCAATCAAAAGCCAAGATCCCGAGTACCACATCCAGCAAGAAGCCCTGCAACCTTTTATGAGCGAAGCCGATCTTCAACAGAGCAAGTGGTCCAAGCCGATCCGCGACTCACGGAGCCGAGCGACGCCAGATCGACAATTTAGTTCTTCCTCTTGTAGTTCTTGAGCGACTGCAATCAAATTCTTGATATAAATAAAAGGTGATATTCTTTTATCTTGTTTTCTTTAAATTCTTGCATCATGATTCAATCTAAATTTCTAGCTGTAATTCTTGTTGTGATGTTTGAGTAATACTGCACTCGTCGAGGAGTCGAGACGATCAATAGAATGATGATGTAATATATCTTAAATCGATTCTTGAGTCCTATGAGTTTTGTAAACCCTATCAAGTTCAAGAATCAACGACCCAATTCGTTGCGATGCTTTCTTGATTGATATCGCTCGAGATTGGGGAGTTACGATCATTTCTTGAAATTGCTAGAGGCTAAAATGTGAATGATATCGACGAAAGAACAAGGGTTAAATGCTGAAACCTTAGTTTCACGAGAAAGCCCTAACTCTCGTCGATCATCATCGATCTAGTATCAATTCTTCGAAGGACAAGAACACGATATCTTGAGATTACATCACGTCTATAGATCCGATCGATTCCTACGAGCTTCATTTAGATTCTTGACTTTTTGGTTGGAAATATCATCGAAACCCTGATTCTCAATTGTTTTTCATTTTCTTGATTCTTGATTAGAATAGTGACACTTGAAACATTTGATAAAATCTTGAATCATGTTTTCTTTTCTTTTCGATTAACTTTTCAATTCAAACAAATCAAACATAAAAACGAATCGCACAATCCCTGTGGACGATCCGCACTCGCTTACGATCTACAATCGACACCGTAATTGATTGCGGTCAAATATAATTCTTTGATTGTGAATTTTATTCAATTTTCATACCAATACAACGAGAAACTCTTATCGATCAAATGAAACCGTTATCAGGAATCATTTGAGTTGATTTGATATTACACAAACAAGAATTTATTACAATCAGGCGGTGGCCGGTCTCACAAGCCATTGGTGTCAGTTGGATCACCTAAGATGTATACAGGTGCTCATTGGGTTATGAGTACACCGGACAGGACTCGCCGGGAACCTGCCAGTTGGGATTATACCAGACGTCAGATAGCAGTTCCTTGGTGACATGTGTACAGGTTAGTTCATCGACCTGAGATCGTTATTTTTCTCGTGTGAGTTCCTACTGTACTTTGATTACAACCATACCACTGCTCAAAGGAGTCGTGCAAACAGGTTATAGTTGGGTACAGTCCCAAGCCACATGGAGGCAGTGAGCGGATCTGCAGGGGTTCGTCTCTCCCAGTATTGGGGGTGAGGTCGCGCTGTGTCTAGGAGAGCCATTACACGAAGTCCTTGGCCAAGGCAGGAGATTTACTGGTAGGTATTCCGGTAATATCTCAGGGTGTTCTGGGCTACACTCCGACACGACTTGTACCGCTTTTGGGGGTCTGACTTTTACCAACCCCCTAGGCCCGCCATGCGATGCTCATAGACGAACGAACCGGACTGTACGGATATTGTCACTGACAGGCTCAGTAGAGTGTCGGGATGAGTTCGCTCATCGACGTCCCTTTTGGTCAATATCTGGTAGCCCGTTACGTATGGCTAATACCTCTGACGTGCTAGTGGTTAAATCCACAGCCAAAGTATTGACTAGTCTTTAGAGTCCCCCACAGACAGTTTCTTAAGTTTTGGGCGAAACGCTGTAGAGGCCGTATGGAGATATGGCAGGGTTCGATCATATACGTGCGGTATTGCACGGATCATGATCGGACGGATAATACTTGCGGGCTTTGGTTTAAGCCGGATCCTAGTATTGTACAATATAGATTTTGTCTCATTGCATTTGTATTCGGTCGAAATACAAATGCGGGTATGTATATACAGTCGCGGGGTTTTCCTGTAATTTATTACGGGATCAGTTTATATGATGGTTCTAGCATCTTTTCTTTTTCATACATCATTTCCCTTGCATTAATGGTGATGGATTTTGATAAGATTGATATGGCTTTGGAGTGACACATTTTTCTCATTATCATACCATTTCTTCTCTTGATTTATTGATTCATTTTTTCCCTCCACCATTGGGTCATGGCCGGCCACTTAGAGAGAGGGAGATGAGGATTCATTTTTGTGGGGAGAAAATCATTCATCTCATATTCTTTGCTTGCCACAAAAATTCCATAGCACATTTCCTTAGTTGATTCCTCCACTCCTTCAATGGCAACTTCAACCACCTCTTTGAGACAAACCTTACTGCACTTAGCCTACAGCATCCTTGGGCACGTTGGCTTACCAACTTCGTGCCCGAGTTGCCTCGGTCCAGAGGTGGGAGCCCGTAAAAGAATTCGGCTATGTGGTGCCCTTTCCGACGAGGAGGTGAATGTAAGTCCATGCTACCTCTCCCGGTACTTTCGGGCATGCGGAATTTGGTGAAAAACAATTTTCTTAGAGGTGGTAACATGGACTCAAAACCGGATCTTTGTTAAACATCTAACTAACAACCTAACTACGAGTTGCTAACTACTCGGTTAAGGGGTTATACCTTTCTTTTTCTCGAACTCCTTCGTCTTCAAGCTTCGATGGTCATCCGAATCGGCTTCTCCCCGTCGTCTCCTTGCGCCGAAGATAGATCCACCTGAAAGCTTCAACCTTTGGCTCCTTCTTCGAACTTTGAAGAAACTAGTTCACTCGGTTTGCTAAACCTTGTGAACTAGAGTGAGTAGAGAAGAGTTTGTATGGGATTTTATCTATGGTTCTTGGTTCTCAACTCATGAGACAAGTGAACCATAGAATCAAGAGAGGGAGAGCAAGAGGAGGAAGATGAGAGCTCAAGAACAAGAGAGAGAATGAGCATGAAAGAATGAGAGAAGACTTTTCTCATTTTGGGCTCTCATAATCCAAAACAATCATAACACCTCATATCAATCAAGTATTATGTGATGGTTTAAGCAACCATAGCCATATCATTTCATGCACTCATTTTGCACAAAAGAGCAAGCAAGCAAAAGTCTTTGCCATGAAATGATAGCTATAGTTATCATGATGGTCAACTAGTCAAGCCTAGTCAACCGGTCAACAAAGTCAACAAGTCAACAAAAGTCAACAAGTCAACAAAGTCAATCCCTCAACAACCATGTCACCATAATACTTAATTAATATAATTGTTAATCACATATCATATTCTCATTAGGGTTGAGCAAAAAGTCAATAGCCAACTGTCAACGGTCAACAAACCTAATGAGAATCCTCTGCCTCTGTCTCTCCGTCAACTGTGCATACACACCCGCATCCGCGATCCGAGGAACACGAATGCATACTGGATAAAACCAATCCCAAAAGGTACACTAGGATCTGGCTTAAACCAAAGCCCGCTAGTGTGAACTGTCCGGACACTGTACGTGCACAAGTGCACGGATGTGACCGAACCCTGTCGCAAAACCATGCGACCTGTCGCAAAACCATGCGACCTCTACTCTTTTGCCTAAAGGCGAATAGCTTTCTGTGTGGGACTCTAAAGACTCGACACTACGCTGGCAGTGGGTTTAACCACAGACCGCAAGCGGCACTAGCTGTGCGTAACGGTCCCCAGGTAGATACCGACAAGAAGACTGACGAGACGAAACCTATCTGAACTCCTACTGAGCCTGAATGTGACATTCTCCGTACAGTCCGGTATGTTCGTCTGATACATCGCATGGCGGGCCTAGGGGGCGGTAAACGTCAGTCCCCCAATAGCGGTACAAGTCGTGTCGGAGTGAAGCCCAAAACACCTTGAAATAACACTGGAAGCCTACCAGTATATCTCGTTTGCCCTGGCCAGGGACTACTCGTGTAATGGCTCTCCTAGACACAGCGCGATATCAACCCCCAATACCGGGAGAGACGAATCCTGTCTAACCGTCACTGCCTCCAAGTGCTTCGGGACTGCACCCAACTACCACCTGTTTGCATGACTCCTTTGAGCCGTGGTAGGGTAGTAATCAAAGTACAGTGGGAACACACTCGAGGCAAAGTGACAGTGTCAAGTCAGCGGACTAAGCTGTACTCATGTCACCTGGGAACTGATAACTGACGATAGGCATAATACCAACTAGTCAGTTCCCGACGAGTCCTGTCCAGTGTACTCGTAACCCAACGAGCACCCGCATACTATCTCAAGTACGACGTACCGACGGCTGTGGGACAGACCGTCTCCCACACTGGGATGAGAAGCGCATGCGCTAGTCTACTCCGGAGTATCGATGCCCTGTCTCGATAGTCCTGCGACCAGGGACCTGCATAAGGATGTGCTTATAGATTACCCAGCCCCACTAGTGTGACTGCCATCACAACGCTGGTAATCAAGCAAAGATCCTAAGGGCTCCACTAATGTGTATAGGCGATATACTAAAATAAACACATGTACACATTGAAGTAGAAACAAGCCAAGTAGCATACTACTATTTTGAGCAAGATTGTATATACAAGGTGAATATCCCAAGCTTCCATTAAGTAATATACAAACTAGTATGATACAGTAATGGCCTCTAGGGCATATACACTAACAATCTCCCACTTGCACTAAGGCCATGTACTGGCGTATCGAAGACCTATCATCTCGATCAGCCGCTCGAACTGAGTCTGGGGCAAGGCCTTGGTGAATGGATCTGCAGTGTTATCTTCTGAAGCGACTCTCCGATCCTCGATCTCCTGGCGATCCATGATCTCCCTGATCAGATGATACCGCCTCAAGATGTGTCTGGATCTCTGATGGGACCTGGGTTCCTTCTCTAAAGCTATAGCCCCGTTGTTGTCGCAATACAGAGGTATTGGATCAACAATGGACGGAACCACCTGAAGCTCTTTCAAGAACTTCCTCATCCAGACAGCTTCTTTTGCGGCATCAGATGCAGCGATGTATTCCGCTTCCATCGTCGAGACTGCAACGGTTTCCTGTTTGGAACTCTTCCAACACACCACCCCTCCATTGAGGGTAAAGACAAAACCCGACATGGACTTGGAATCATCCTTGTCACTCTGGAAGCTGGAGTCAGCAAAGGCCTCGATCTGGAGGTCTTTTCCGCCATACACCAAGAACATCTCCTTAGTCCTTCTGAGGTACTTGAGAATGTTCTTTACTGCTATCCAGTGTTTCTCCCCAGGGTTTGACTGATACCGGCTTACCACACTCAGTGCATAAGCTACATCCGGTCTGGTACACAACATCGCATACATTATAGAGCCTACCGCAGAAGCGTAGGGTATAATAGACATGCGATCCCTCTCCAAATCAGTCTTGGGAGACATCTCTTTAGAGAGGGTGATCCCGTGATAAGCCGGTAGGTTACCGCCCTTGGAATCTTCCATACTGAATCTTTTCAGTATGGTGTCGATGTACCTGGACTGTGAAAGTCCTAATATCCTCTTGGATCTATCACGATGGATCCGGATCCCCAGGATGTATGAGGCATCACCCAAGTCTTTCATGGAGAACCTGTGTGACAAGAACCCCTTGACAGATTGTAGCATAGGAATGTCATTTCCTATTAAGAGAATGTCATCCACGTACAAAACGAGGAATACTACAGTTCTCGCTACAAATCTACAATAGATGCATGGTTCATCTGGATTTTTGATAAAGCCAAATTCCTTGACCGTCTCATCAAAACAGATGTTCCAACTCCGCGATGCCTGCTTTAGTCCATAGATGGACTTAAGCAACTTGCACACCTTTCCGCTGCTCCCACTCTGAATGAAACCCTCTGGTTGGTCCATATAGACACACTCCTCTAAATTTCCATTTAGAAAAGCGGTCTTTACGTCCATTTGCCAGATCTCATAATCATGGAAGGCAGCAATGGCAAGAAGGATCTGAATGGATTTCAGCATAGCCACTGGAGAAAAGGTTTCGTCATAGTCCAAGCCAGGTCTTTGACGGAAACCCTTTGCAACAAGTCTAGCTTTATAGGTCACAACCTGTCCATCTACACCAATCTTCCTTTTGAAGATCCACTTGCATCCTACGGGTTTTACCCCGTCTGGAGCAATGTCCAACGTCCATACTTTGTTGGTGTACATGGACTCCATTTCGGTCCGCATTGCATCCAGCCATTTTACTGAGTCAACGCTCTGAACGGCCTGCTGGAAGCTAGTAGGTTCATCATAATCTATGATGCAATCCTCTCTATCCCCGTCTATGAGAAAACCGTAGTATCTCTCGGGCGGATGAGACTGCCTACTACTCCTGCGGAGCGGCGTAGGAATGTCCTGTTCTTTTGAACCCTCTGGTTCCACTAAGCTTTCAGTAATAGCTCGTGGTTCTGGAATTTCTTCCAGTTCTACTGCGCTCCCACTAATTTCCTTTTCCAAGAACTGGTGTTCTAGAAAGTGGTCATTACGAGAAACAAGGACTTTTTGTTCCTCTGCGTGGTAGAAAAGATACCCCCTGGTGTTCTTTGGGTATTCCACAAACTTGCACAGTACTGAGCGTGCCTCGAGTTTGTCCGCATGCTGCTTTTTGACAAAAGCTGGACATCCCCAGATCTTCAGATATTGAAGATAGGGTTTCTTCCCACTCTATAACTCATAAGGTGTGGTAGGCACAGTCTTAGTGGGAACTCGGTTCAAAAGGTATGCAGCTGATTCTAGTGCATACCCCCAGAATGATCGCGGTAACTCAGCGTTACTCATCATGGACCGTACCATATCCAATAGGGTTCGGTTCCATCTCTCCGATACACCATTATGTTGTGGAGTGTATGGAGGAGTAAGCTGAGAGAGAATTCCGTTCTCTTTTAAATAGTCCAGGAACTCGGCACTCAAGTATTCACCACCTCGATCCGATCTTAGAATCTTGATACTTTTGCCGGTCTGTTTTTCTACTTCATTCTTATATTCCTGAAATTTTCCAAAGGCTTCGGACTTATGTTTCATTAAGAAGACATAACCGTACCTTGAAAAGTCATCCGTAAAAGTAATGAAGTAAGAAAAACCGCTTCGCGCATGTGTAGACATTGGACCGCACACGTCGCTGTGTATGAGTCCCAAGAGCTCGCTCGCTCTTACTCCGTGTCCAGTGAACGGAGACTTTGTCATCTTTCCGTTGAAACAGGATTGACAAGTGGCATACGATTGATATTCGAACGGATTCAAATATCCTTCTGTATGTAACTTTGTCAACCTTCTCTCATTGATGTGACCCAGTCTACAATGCCATAAGAAAGTCTGATTTATTTCCGGAGACTTTCTTTTGTGTGTATTCTGGACATTGAAAATCTGTGGTTGGTTTAATACGTATATACCATTGCTCAATGTACCTGACCCAATCAGAACTTGATTAAGGTGAATGTTTACAACATTGCTTACAAACGCAAATTCATAACCTTCTTTAGAAACCAAAGATACAGAAATGATATTACAAGTTGCGTTGGGTACAAAAAAGCAATTACGCAAAACCAAAACATGTCCATCTGACATTCCCAGGTGATAGTTCCCCACGGCTTTAGCATCCATGCTAGCTCCGTTCGCAACTCTGAGGGTCATGTCACCTGCTTTCAAAACACTACGGTTTCTCAACGCCTGCAAAGAATTACAGATATGAGATCCTGATCCGGTATCCAATACCCAGGAAGTAGAGTTTATTGAAAGACAGTTTTCAATAACATACACACCTGAAGCTGAAGCTGCAACCTGCTTCAATTCCTGTGTTCTGGCCTTCCAGGCCCTGCAATCATTCTTCCAGTGTCCTTTCTTATGACAATAGAAGCATTCTTCCTTATCCACAAGCTTCCCCGCTTTCTTTGTTGCTTTAGGTTTTCCCTTCGTATCCACTTTACTAACACCGCCTCTTGGTTTGGCGGGGGCTTTCTTCTCCTTTCCCTTGGCTTTCGCCTTGGACCTAGAAGAAGATGATCCTCCTACAAACAAAGTGGATGTTTTCCTACCTTTCTGTAGGGTGCCCTCTGCACTCCTCAGCATGTTGAGAAGCTCTGAAAGTTCAACTTCTTTTTCTTGTAAGTTGAAGTTCAGTATAAACTGGGCGTAAGTGGAAGGAAAGGACTGGAGAACTAAATCCGTATAGAGCTCACTCTCCAATGTGGTCCCTAGGTCCGCGAGCTCCTCAATGTAGCCGATCATCTTAAGCACGTGTTCTACTACTGATGATCCGACGGCCATCCTTGCCGAAAATAACTTTTTCGACGCTTCGTATCTTGCGATACGAGATTGCTCTCCATACAGTTCTTTTGTATGAAGAAATATGGATTCCAAGTCCATATTCTCGTGCCTCCTCTGATGTTCATTTTCCATAGAGGCAAGTACGAGGCACTTGGCCTTCGCGCTATCAATCTCCCAAGTCTTACAGATTTCCTTATCCGCGACGCTGGAAGTGGGACCAGGGACAGGGGGAGCTTTGGTGGTAAGAAGATTCCCCAGCTTGTCGTAAGTGATTGCCATCTTGACATTCCTGAGCCAATCTTTGTAGTTTGGCCCTGTCAGTATGTTTTTATCTAGAGGTAACTTAAGTCCAGTCATGTCGATTGGTCGCTGCAATTAGGAGAGAGAAGAAGAAACACTCAGCATGATGCTCTTGCAAGTTTAGAGTGGTTTTTAGTTTGTCTAAACAGGATGGCTCCCACTGTTTCTCGAATCCCTCCTCAAACCAAAAAGGAAGAATTAGTCGGGATCAATCCCAACGCACAATACTTGCTTAACCGTTCAGCCAGGCCAGTGTCGGTACTTCGAGGGAGGTTTTCCAACGCTTTCGCGAAGTTCCTTAATTAAATAACCTCTTTTCCCTGGGGGCGTAGCCCCGCTAACACCTTTCTAGACACCTATTAGGTTTATAGCATTGATCGTTTAGTGAGAAATTTCCCGAGGAGTAGCATATACTCACAGTAGGATCGGGATCCAAATATCATCGCGTGACGAAACTGAAGGAATCCTACCAGAATCATCACACTCCAAATGGTATGCAACACTAGCAAGTTTCAGTTCTTTTGAAACTCCCGATGTGGATTTTTGCCCCATGCTCTTATGACCTTGGCGTGAGGTCAAAATGTCATAAGTCACATGTCAAGTTCTTCCCATCATTATCCAGGTTAATTTGAATCCACCCGTACCTACCCTTGACGTGGGCCAAAATGGTAGTACGGCTGTCCCAAACCAACGCATTCTATCTATGCAACAGATAAATATCCGGCAGCTACCAATCACTATGCCTTGGCGTGAGGTCAAAATACATAGCTTGAATACTACCGAATATTTAACTGAAATGATGGAGGGCTACGAATGGTTTTGGCAAAACCGTGAACGTAGTGAACTTGATATAATCGATGGAACGAGATAGCTTTTTAAAAGGAGTGGCTCAAACTCCGCATTTAAAAGTTAGTTTTGAAAAGAACCGAGTGGTTTTCCGAAAGTGTTCCAACGATTTTAACTTGGTTTATTTTCTTGCATTAGTTCTTTTAATGCGTGATATTCTTGCATTAGTTCTTTTAATGCGTCCCATCATTTAATCCTACCATTATAGAAAACAACCAAAATATGACGTACGCTTATGCCATTCGCATTCGCCACGGGGCCCCGTCATTACCCGTTAGGTTACTTAACTAACGACAGAGTGGGGGCTGGGCTAGCACGGCTGTAAAACATAAGCAACGCCTAAATAATATCATATATAGATATATTGCAATGATAGCCATTTCAGATCACAGATGAACACATTGGATATACTAGGAATCCGCAATTCGTACGAGCCTGTAACGAAAAGCAGATTACACGGTCGCGGTGAATAGCCAATACCCCACCCAAGACCCCTACGGGTGCGGCAAACTACCCGCCAAGTACCCGAAGCGAAGCAACCTCCCTCAACTCCGTGAGTAGGCCACTCGGCACTTCGGCATACCCGGTAGTTTGTGCACCCCCTCCATGGGTCTATCCTAGGAGCAAAAACAGTAAAAAAAAATTATACAATGACGGCTACAACCCCGACCCGGTTGTGCTGCCATACAAATAATTATTACATCAATTTACAAATTTACATGAATTGAAAGAAAAGAAAACTCTCGTCACACAACCCCCGGCTATTCACCCGCGACAATCCAATGAATTCATATACACATTCCAGCAACATTACAGATCACAGATTTGTATAACCCCCACTAATCGACATATAGCGATTAGTAGACGTTCAATACAAATATCACATTACAGAAAAACCCGTCAGCTAAAGTCTTTTAGAAGTTCGATCAAAAATACGGATTTTTAGGACCCCAAAAATAAAATTTTCGTTCTGGAAAATCTGGGATGAAAATACATATACCAAAATTCCCAAAATAACCCCATAAGCACACTGTAGCAAAGAACAACCAGAGAGGAGCCAGGACGGCCGCGGAACCGCGGCAACAGCAAGCTATTGCCGCGTTTCCGCGGTGCAATGAAGAGATCAGGTGATCATTTTTCTACAGTATATTTTAAAAACCCTGAGTCGATTTTTGATGCATGATTTATCATTTTTACAGGACATAAAAAATCGACAGCAAGTTTGAAAACGGGGTTCATTTCGGGAATTTTTCTTTGATCGATCTTCTAGCTACTTTGCTAACATGTTAGATAGAGTTTAACTAGACTCTGATACCACTGTAAGTCCATGCTATCTCTCCCGGTACTTTCGGGCATGCGGAATTTGGTGAAAAACAATTTTCTTAGAGGTGGTAACATGGACTCAAAACCGGATCTTTGTTAAACATCTAACTAACAACCTAACTACGAGTTGCTAACTACTCGGTTAAGGGGTTATACCTTTCTTTTTCTTGAACTCCTTCATCTTCAAGCTTCGATGGTCGTCCGAATCGGCTTCTCCCCGTCGTCTCCTTGCGCCGAAGATAGATCCACCTGAAAGCTTCAACCTTTGGCTCCTTCTTCGAACTTTGAAGAAACTAATTCACTCGGTTTGCTAAACCTTGTGAACTAGAGTGAGTAGAGAAGAGTTTGTATGGGATTTTATCTATGGTTCTTGGTTCTCAACTCATGAGACAAGTGAACCATAGAATCAAGAGAGGGAGAGCAAGAGGAGGAAGATGAGAGCTCAAGAACAAGAGAGAGAATGAGCATGAAAGAATGAGAGAAGACTTTTCTCATTTTGGGCTCTCATAATCCAAAACAATCATAACACCTCATATCAATCAAGTATTATGTGATGGTTTAAGCAACCATGGCCATATCATTTCATGCACTCATTTTGCACAAAAGAGCAAGCAAGCAAAAGTCTTTGCCATGAAATGATAGCTATAGTTATCATGATGGTCAACTAGTCAAGCCTAGTCAACCGGTCAACAAAGTCAACAAGTCAACAAAGTCAATCCCTCAACAACCATGTCACCATAATACTTAATTAATATAATTATTAATCACATATCATATTCTCATTAGGGTTGAGCAAAAAGTCAATAGTCAACTGTCAACGGTCAACAACCCTAATGAGAATCCTCTGCCTCTGTCTCTCCGTCAACTGTGCATACACACCCGCATCCGCGTTCCGAGGAACACGAATGCATACTGGATAAAACCAATCCCAAAGGGTACACTAGAATCTGGCTTAAACCAAAGCCCGCTAGTGTGAACTGTCCGGACACTGTACGTGCACAAGTGCACGGATGTGACCGAACCCTGTCGCAAAACCATGCGACCTGTCGCAAAACCATGCGACCTCTACTCTTTTGCCTAAAGGCGAATAGCT
This sequence comes from Agapanthus africanus, assembly GCA_030015575.1. NCBI lineage: Eukaryota > Viridiplantae > Streptophyta > Magnoliopsida > Asparagales > Amaryllidaceae > Agapanthus > Agapanthus africanus. The sequence goes on from JASDDO010000001.1 coordinate 468,638,655, forward strand.
TTCTGTGTGGGACTCTAAAGACTCGACACTACGCTGGCAGTGGGTTTAACCACAGACCGCAAGTGGCACTAGCTGTGCGTAACGGTCCCCAGGTAGATGCCGACAAGAAGACTGACGAGACGAAACCCATCTGAACTCCTACTGAGCCTGAATGTGACATTCTCCGTACAGTCCGGTCTGTTCGTCTGATACATCGCATGGCGGGCCTAGGGGGCGGTAAACGTCAGTCCCCCAATAGCGGTACAAGTCGTGTCGGAGTGAAGCCCAAAACACCTTGAGATAACAATGGAAGCCTACCAGTATATCTCGTTTGCCCTGGCCAGGGACTACTCGTGTAATGGCTCTCCTAGACACAGCGCGATGTCAACCCCCAATACCGGGAAAGACGAATCCTGTCTAACCGTCACTGCCTCCAAGTGCTTCGGGACTGCACCCAACTACCACCTGTTTGCACGACTCCTTTGAGCCGTGGTAGGGTAGTAATCAAAGTACAGTGGGAACACACTCGAGGCGAAGTGACAGTGTCAAGTCAGCGGACTAAGCTGTACTCATGTCACCTGGGAACTGATAACTGACGATAGGCATAATACCAACTAGTCAGTTCCCGACGAGTCCTGTCCAGTGTACTCGTAACCCAACGAGCACCCGCATACTATCTCAAGTACGACGTACCGACGGCTGTGGGACAGACCGTCTCCTATACTGGGATGAGAAGCGCATGCGCTAGTCTACTCCGAAGTATCGATGCCCTGTCTCGATAGTCCTGCGACTAGGGACCTGCATAAGGATGTGCTTATAGATTACCCAGCCCTACTAGTGTGACTGCCATCACAACGCTGGTAATCAAACAAAGATCCTAAGGGCTCCACTAATGTGTATAGGCGATATACTAAAATAAACACATGTACACATTGAAGTAGAAACAAACCAAGTAGCATACTACTATTTTGAGCAAGATTGTATACACAAGGTGAATATCCCAAGCTTCCATTAAGTAATATACGAACTAGTATGATACAGTAATGGCCTCTAGGGCATATACACTAACAGTGAAGACCGGAGATTCCGCAAGGAGATCGGGATGGAGGCCGAAGACCGAAGGACACGGATCGCTCGGTATAGCATTCTACCCATTCTCTAGTTAGCTAGCGTTAGGTTAATGGCCCGATCCGGATTTTAGTACGCGGTAGCGCCAGTTTTTAAAGTTTAGAAAAGTTTCGTTTCCGCATTTTGGCCTCGGAATGACGGCCGGGGCGCTGCCGTGCACTTACAAAGGGTATGTACGGGTGGGTTCAAATTAACCTGGAGAATGACGGGTGGAACTTGACATGTGAATTATGATTTGTTGGCTAAAGTCAAGGTCATAAGAGCATGGGGAAAAAATTCACATCGGGAATTTCTAAAGAAACTGAAACCTGCTAGTGTTGCATACCATATGGAATGTGATAATTTTGGTAGGATTCCTTCAACTTTATCACACGATGATATTTGGATCCCGATCCTACTGTGAGTATATGCTACTCCTCGGAAGATTTTTTCACTTAACAATCAATGCTATAAACCAAGTAGGTGACTAGAAAGGTGTTAGCGTGGCTACGCCCACAGGGAAAAGAGGTTATTTAATTAAGGAACTTCGCGAAAGCATCGTAAAACCTCCCTCGAAGTACTGACACCGGCCTGGCTGAACGGTTAAGCAAGTATTGTACGGTGAGATTAATTCTGACTAATTCTTCTTTTATGGTTTGAGGAAGGATTCGAGGAACAGTGGGAGCCATCCTATTTAGACAAACTAAAAACCACTCTAAAACTTGCAAGAGCATCATGCTAAAGTGTTTCTTCTCTCTCTCCTATTTGCAGCAACCAAAAAATATGACGGGCCTTAAGTTACTATTAGATAAAAATATATTGATAGGGCCAAACTATAAAGATTGGTTCATGAATGTCAAGATGGCAATCACTTATGACAAGTTGGGGTATCTCCTTACCACTAAGGCCCCCGCCGTCCTAGGTCCAGAATCCAGCGTCGCGGATAAGGAAATCCGTAAGACCTGGGAGATTGACTGCATGAAGGCCAAGTGCCTCGTGCTTTCCTCTATGGACAATGAACATAAGAGGAGGCACGAGAATATGGACCTTGAATCTATATTTCTCCATACTAAGGAACTATATGGAGAGCAATCCCGTATCGCAAGATATGAGACCTCGAAGAAACTGTTTTCAGCGAGGTTGGCCGTCGGATCATCTATAGGGGAACACGTCCTTAAGATGATTGGCTACATTGAGGAGCTCGCGGACCTTGGGACCACGTTAGAGAACGAGCTGTACACAGACTTGATTCTCCAGTCCCTTCCTTCCACCTACGCCCAGTTTATCTTGAATTTTAATATTCTAGGTAAAGAAATTGAACTTCCGGAACTCCTTAACATGTTGAGGAGTGCAGAAGGCGCCCTGTAAAAAGTCAGGGAAACACCCGCTCTGTTTGTTGGCGGTGCTTCTTCTTCTAAATCTAAGGCGAAAGCCAAAGGAAAGAAGAAGAAGGTCCCTACCAAACCGAGGGGCGGTGTTAGTAAGGTGGAAGCCAAGGGAAAGGCAAAAATGGCGGGACCGATAGTGGGAAAGGAAGAATGCTTTTATTTTCATAAGAATGGAAACTGGAAGAAAGATTGCAGGGCTTGGAAGGCCAAGAACCAGGACCCAAAGCAGGTTGTGGCTTCGGCTTCAGGTGTGTATGTAATTGAAAACTTTCTGTCAATCAACTCTACTTCCTGGGTATTGGATACCGGGTCGGATCTCATATCTGTAATTCTTTGCAGGCACTGAGAAGGCGTAGAGTTTTGAAGATGGGTGATATGACCCTCAGAGTTGCAAACGGAGCAAGCATGGATGTTGTGTCCGTAGGGGATTATTACTTAGGATTGACTAATGGACATGTTTTGGTTTTGCGTAACTGTTATTTTGTACCCAGTTTGACTTGTAATATCATATCTGTATCTTTAATGTCTAAAGAAGGTTATGATTTTACTTTTGTAAGCGATATAGTAAACATCCACCTTAATCATGGTTTGGTTGGGTCGGGTACATTGAGCAACGGTATATACGTATTAAACCAACCACATGTTTTCAATATCCAGAATACACCCAAAAGAAAGTCTCCATAATTAAATCATGCTTTCTTATGGCATTGTAGACTAGGTCACATCAATGATACAAGGTTAACTAAGTTACATAAAGAAGGATATTTGGATCCGTTCGAATATCAATCTTATGCAACTTGTCAATCATGTCTCAAAGAAAAGATGACAAAGACTCCGTTCACTGGACACGGAGTAAGAGCGAGCGAGCTCTTGGGACTCATACACAGCGACGCGTGTGGTCTATTGTCTACACATGCAAGAAATGGTTTTTCCTATTTCATTACTTTTATGGATGATTTCTCCAGGTATGGACATGTCTTCTTGATGAAGCATAAATCCGAGGCCTTTAGGAAATTCCAGGAATATAAGAATGAAGTAGAAAAACAAACCGGCAAAAGTATCAAGACACTGAGATCTGATCAAGGTGGAGAATACTTAAGTGCCGAGTTCCTGGATTACCTAAAAGAGAATGGAATTCTCTCTCAGCTTACTCCTCCATACACACCACAGCACAACGGTGTATCGGAGAGACGGAACCGAACCCTGTTGGATATGGTATGTTCTATGATGAGTAACGCTGAGTTACCGTGATTTTTCTGGGGTTATGCACTAGAATCAGCTGCATATCTTTTGAACCGAGTTCCTACAAAGTCTGTGCCTACCACACCATATCAGATGTGGAGTGGGAAGAAACCCTATCCTAAACACTTTAAGACACGGGGACGTCCAGGTTTTGTTAGAAAGAAGCATATGGACAAACTCGAGGCACGCTCAGTACAGTGCAAGTTTGTGGGATATCCAAAGAACTCTAAGGGATATTTTTTCTAATACGCAGAGGAACAAAAGGTATTTGTTTCTCGTCATGCCTACTTCTTGGAAACTGAATTTTTAGAAAATCAGATAAGTGGGAGCACAATAGAACTGGAAGAAATTCCAGAACCACAAACTGTTATTGAAAGCTTGATAGAACCAGAAGGTTCAAAAGAACAGGACATTCCCGCACCGCTCCGCAGGAGTAGTAGGCTTTCTTATCCACCTAAGAGATACTACGGTTTTCTCATAGACGGGGATAAAGAGGACTGCATCATTGAAAATGATGAGCCGACTAACTTCCAGCAGTCCATTCAGAGCGCTGACTCGGAAAGATGGCTGGATGCAATGCGGACGGAGATGGAGTCCATGTACACCAACAAAGTATGAACTTTGGATATTGCTCCAGAAGGGGTAAAACCCGTAGGCTGCAAATACATCTTCAGAAAGAAGATTGGTGTAGATGGACAGGTTGAAACCTATAAGGCTAGACTTGTTGCAAAAGGATTCCGTCAAAGACCTGGTCTGGACTATGACGAAACCTTTTCTCCAGTGGCTATGCTCAAATCCATTCGGATCCTTCTTGCCATTGCCGCCTTCCATGATTATGAGATTTGGCGGATGGACGTAAAAACTTCTAAATGGAAATTTAGAAGAGTATGTCTATATGGACCAGCCAGAGGGTTTCATTCAGAGCGGGAGCAGCGGAAAGGTGTGCAAGTTGCTTAAATCCATTTATGGACTGAAGCAGGCATCGCGGAGTTAGAACATCTGTTTTGATCAAACGGTCAAAGAATTTGACTTTATCAAAAATCCAGATGAACCATGCATTTATAGTGAGATTGTAGCACGAACTGTTGTATTTCTCGTCTTGTATGTGGATGACATTCTCTTGACAGGAAATGATATTCCTATGCTACAATCTGTCAAAGGGTTCTTGTCACACAGGTTCTCCATGAAAGACCTGGTTGATGTCACTTACATTCTGGGGATCCAGATCTATCATGATAGATCTAAGAGGATGCTAGGACTCTCACAGTCCAGGTACATCGACACCATACTGAAGAGATTCAATATGGAAGATTCCAAGCACAGTAATTTACCGGCTTATTACGGGATCACCCTCTCCAAAGAGATGTCTCCCAAGACTGATCTGGAAAGTGATCGCATGTCGATTATACCCTACGCTTCTGCAGTAGGCTCTATAATATATGCGATGTTGTGTACCAGACCAGATGTAGCTTATGCACTGAGTGTGGTAAGTCGGTATCAGTCAAACCCTAGGGAGAAGCACTGGATAGCAGTAAAGAACATTCTGAAGCACCTGAGAAGGACTAAGGATATGTTTTTGGATTACGGCGAAAAATACCTCCAGATCGAGGCCTTTGCTGACTCCAGCTTCCAGAGTGACAAGGATAACTCCAAATCCATGTCGGGTTATGTCTTTACCCTCAATGTAGGGGCGGTCTGTTGGAAGAGTTCCAAACAGGAAACCGTTGCTGACTCGACGATGGAAGCGGAGTATATTGCAGCTTCTGATGCCGCAAAAGAAGCAGTCTGGATGAGGAAGTTCTTAACAGAACTTCAGGTGGTTCCATCCATTGTTGATCCAATACAACTATATTGTGACAACAACAAGGCTATAGCTTTAGCGAAGGAACCCAGGTCCCATCAGAAGTCTAGACACATCTTGAGGCGGTATCACCTGATCAGGGAGATCGTGGATCGCCGGAAGATCGAGATTCGGAGGGTTGCTACAGAGGATAACACTCCAGATCCATTCACAAAGTCCATTCCTCAGACACAGTTCGAGAGGCTATTTGAGATGATAGGTCTGCTATATGCCAGCACATGGCCTTAGTGCAAGTGGGAGATTGTTAGTGTGATATGCCCTAGAGGCCATTATTGTATAGTACTAGTTTGTATATTATATTTTGGAAGCTTGGGATATATACATGGATTTATGACAGTCTTGCTCGATAAAGTAGTATGCTACTTGGTTTGTATCTATCTAAATATGTGTATGCGTTTCTTTTGACATATCACTAATGCATACTGATAGAGCCCTTAGGATCTTTGCTTGACTACCAGCGTTGTGATGGCAGTCACACTAGTGGTGGCTGGGTAGTCTACAAGCACATCCTTATAAAGGTCCCTAGTCGTGGGATTGTCGAGACAAGTCATCGATACTCTAGAGTAGATTAGTGTATACGCTTCTCATCCCAGAAGGGGAGATGGTCTGTCCCACAGCCATCAGTACGTCGTACTGGAGATATTATGCAGGTGCTCGTTAGGTTACGACTATGCTGGGAACTATTGGTTGGTACTATACCCATCTTCAGTTATCAGTTCCCAGATGACATGAGTACAGCTTAGTCCGTTGACTTGACATTGCTGCTTCGCCTCGAGTGTGTTCCTACTGTTCTTAGAATACTACCCTACCATGGCTCTATTGAGTCGTGCAAACAGGTAGTAGTTGGCTGCAGTCCCGAAGCACTTGGAGGCAGCGACAGTTAGATAGGATTCGTCTCTCCCAGTATTTGGGGGGTTGATATCGCGCTGTGTTTGGAGAGCCATTACATAAAGTCCCTGGCCAGGGCAAGCGAGATTTACTGGTAGGTACTCCAGTAGTTTCTCAGGTGTTTTGGACTACACTCCAACACGACTTATACCGTTATTAGGGGACTGATTTTTACCGCCCCTAGACCCGATATGCGATACTCTTAGACGAACAGACCGGACTGTACGAAGATTGTCATATTCAGACCCAGTAGGAGTTCGGATGGATTTTTCTCATCGGCCTTCTTATCAACATCTACCTGGGGACCGTTACGTACAGCTAGTACCGCTTGCGGCCTGTGGTTAAACCCACTGCTAGCGTAGTGTCGAGTCTTTAGAGTCCCACACAGAGGGTTGTTCACCTTTGGGTGATATGAGTAGATGTCATATGGTTTTAGGACAGGGTTCGTTCACATACGCGCACCTGTGCGTGTTCGGTGTTCGGGAAGTAGATACTAGTGGGCTTTAGTTTAAGCCGGATCCTAGTAGTTGATTTTGGATTGGTTTAGTCCCATTGTATTCGTGTTTTTCAGAACAAGGATACGGGTATTTACATACAGTTGACAGAGGCAGAGGAGGAGACACCTCATTAGGGTTTTGACCATTGACTTGATCAAAACCATAATGAGAAGGAGGAAATTGATTAATAGCTTTAATTAGAGATAATTGTATCATGGCTAATGTTGGTTTGACCATTTGACTTGTTGACCCATGTTGACTTAGATATTTTTGTTAAGCATGAGATATTTTCTTTGAGCATGCTTAGCATTAATTGTGACATGATAAAGGTCAAATCAATACACCATCATAATTATCTTAATTAATATTATTATTATTATCATATTTCCTCATATGAGAGCTTGATCCTCTCATTCTCATATTATCTTTCTCTCTCATGGTTTGCTCTCTCCTCTTCCTCTCTCAAAGCTTTAATCTTTCATGAGTTGAAAATAAAAAGCTTTTGAGACAAAACCACCAAAATACTTCTCTACTCACTCTAAGGTTCTTAGTCTAGCAAGCCAAGCACTCTAGCTACTTCATTGTTGAGGTAGGAGCTCAAGGTAGAGGCTTTCGGGTGGATCTTCTTCGATATAGAGAAGCCGATGAGGAGAAGCCATCTACATCATTCCAAGGAGCTCACAACAAGAGAAGAAGGAGTTCAAGACCAAGGTATAATCATCTAACCTAGTAGTTAAAACTCTAAGTTAGTTTTTTAGTTATTGTTTAGCAAAGATCCTAATGCATAGTCTATGTTACCTTGTGATAAAAATTCGATTTTTACTCTTTCCGCCTCCCCATAAGTCCAGGGGGTGGGTATCATAGACTTACAAAATCAACACTTGATTTAATAATCCGGCTATATCACATACAACTGACTAATATAAAATTTATCAATTTATCGAATCAACACTTGATCCAATAACCCGGCTATATCTCATATAACCGAACGTTATCACATATTGCGAGAATAGAATGCGGTATCACATATGCGCATTAATCTCGGTCCCACAAATATCACATATGTGCTCCTACTTCGTTTTGCATGAACCAGAAACCTCTGTGTAGGACTCTAAAGACTCGTCAATACGCCGGCAGTAGGTGATGATCATATCAAACACCCACAAGCCGCAAGCGGTCTGCTAAATGTAACGGCCACCCGGGTATTGAGAGATCAGAAGATAAACAAGCAAGGCTGCTTGTACTCCTGCGAATCCAATCAGTAACACTACCGTACAGTCCGGTCTCTTCGTCAGATATGTCACATATCACAGCCTCGGGGTGATATAACGTCAGACCCCAATAGCCTGATAAGTCATGCCGATGCAAGGACCATAACGGTTCGAGAAATTACTGATAACACTTACTAGTAAATCTCAACAACTCTGGCCAAGGATTTCCGGTTATGGCCAATCGAGCATAGCACAACATCAACTCCTAATACCCGGAGAGACGAATCCCCTCCTATCGCTCATTGCCTCCATGTGACTCGGGACTATACCCAAAAACCACCTTTTTGCACGATCTCATAACCGTGGTATGGTGGAAATCAAAACACAGTGGGAATCACACAAGACTCTATGACGATCTCGGGTCGACAGACTAACCTGTACCAGTGTCACCAGAGAACTGCTATATGACGATAGGTATAATACCATCTAGAAGTTCTCGGCGAGTCCGTTCAGTATACCCAGTCTCCACTGAGCACCCGTATACCTTCTCTAATGTCAAACACTAATGGATGTAGGATCATCCATCACCCATCATATGGGTCAAGAAGCGCATACGCTAGTCTACTCTGGAGTATCGATGCCCTGTCTCGATACTCTCACGACTATGAACAATTATAGGGTATACTTGTGGACTACGCTTGACCCCACTAGTATGATCTCCATCATAGTCCTGGTAGTCAAGTACACATCCTAAGGGCTTTATCAACATGTGAGAGCAAGACAGCATCACTTATATAAGTCAACATGTTAAGATAAAGTGCAACCAAATAGCATAATATCATGTCGAGCAAGAAAGTCCTCCCTATATATGTCCAAGCATCCACTACAATATATATCACATGTACAGTAATGGCCTCTAGGGCATACATATAACTAACAATATCCCACTTGCACTAAGGCCATTCGTTGCAGTATCTCATACTCAACAATTTAGCGGTGGTTGTAGTATCTCATACTCAACCATCCCAAAATCTCTCAAATAGTATTTGGAGAAGCAGGCCTTGGTGAGTAGATCCGCCGTGTTAACCTCAAAATATACTCTCCTTAACTCAATCCCTTGGAGATCAACCATCTCCCTGATCAGGTGATACTGTCCTCAGAATATGTCTGGATCGATAATGGGACAGGTGTTCCTAGGCTAAAGCTACAACTCCATTATAGTCACAATAACAGTTATTAGACGCTCAATCGTAGGAACCTTGTTCATCTCATGAACAAGAAATGTCCAGACAACCTCTTTGGTAGCATCGTTGGTAGCAATGTATTCAGCCTTTATAGTCTAGTATGCCACGGTATCTAGCTTGGAACTCTTCCAACATACCGTCCCTCCACTGAGGGTAAAGATAATGCATGTGACTGACTTTCAGTCGACCTTATCACTCTGGAAGCTCGAACCAAGAACATTCTTTTAGTGCTTCTCAAGTACTTAAGAATGTCCTCCACAGCTGTCCAGTGATTCTCCTAAGATCCGATTGATTCCTGATCACTACACCTAGTGATCCATCTATATTTGGTCTGGTACATAATATCGCATACATGATAGAGCCTAGTGTCGAAGCATAGGTCATCCCTTGCACGCGAGCTCTCTCCAAATCAGTCTCGGGAGACATCTTTGTGGAAAGAGTGATTCCTGAGTAAGTGGGTAAACCACCACGCTTAGAATCCTCCATACTAAACCCTTTTAGTATGGTGTTAATGTAACTGGATTTGGGACACTCCCAATATCCACTTAGATCTATCACCATAGATCAATAATCAATAAGATGTAGTAGGTATCATCCAGATCTTCTATTGAGAATCCTTGTGATAAAAGGAGCTTGACCGAGTGTAGCATAGAAAACCATTTCTTATCAAGAGTATGTCATCTGCGTACAATACATAGAGGACATCCTTACTCTCTACAACCTTTCTTGTATATACAAGGTTCATATACCATTTTGATGAAATAAAACTCTTTGACTGCCACATCAAAACAGATATTCCAACTCCATGATGCGCGCATTGATCTTGATGGACTTAAGCATAGATTTGAAAGTCTCAACTTTTCCATCTATACCAAGAATCTTCACAAGATCCATATTCTCCCGATGGGTTTTACCCCTTCAGATGCAACATTCAAAGTCATACTTTGTTGGTGTACATGGATTCCATCTTTTATCTCATAGCATCCAGCCATTTCACAGAGTTCCTACTCATGATGGCCTGCCTGAACCTAGTTAGGCCATCATCTACCATGATGCAATCCTTGCTCGCACTGTCATTGAGAAGACCGTAGTATCTTTCAAGTGGATGAGGAACCCTACCAGATTCGCGAAGAGGCTGAGCTTCGTTGGAGACTATTGAATCCTTTGGTTTTACCAAATCATCAGCTGTTAGTTTGTCTAGCTGGAACACCTTCCAGTTCTACCTCATGACCACAAATTTCTTCACAAGAAATTCCTTTTCTAAAAAGGTGGCATGCTGAGAAACAAAACACCTTTTGCTCCTCAGAGTGGTAGAAGATATTCCCTCACAAATGTTTGGGATATCCTAACAAACTTATACAGAACTGACCTTATCTCGAGCTTGTCCGGATTCTTCCTTTCAACATAGGCCAGACAGCCCCATATCTTAACTCATTTAAGACATGGTCTCTTCCCATTCCATATCTCATATGAAGTGGTAGGCATTGATTTGGATGGAACCCCATTCAATAGGTATACATCTTCTCAAGTGCATAACACCCAAAAGGAAACGGGTAACTCAGCAATACTCATCATAGAGCGCGTCATATCTCATAGGGTGCAATACCTCCACCCCGATACACCGTTGTGCTATGGTGTATACGAAGGATTAAGCCGAGAGAGAATCTCATTCTCCTTTTAGAAACTCCAGGAACTCCATGCCCAAGTATTCTTCTTCTTGATCTCATCGAAGGACTTTAATACTTCTACCGTTTTGGTTCTTCAACTTCAAGCTTATATTCCTTGAATTTCTCAAAAGTTTCAGACTCGTGTTTCTACAGGAACTCATGTCTGAATCTTGAGAGATCGTCGATGAATGTAATGAAGTACAAAGAACAAACCCTGGCATTTGTAGACTTAGGACTGTATACATCATTATGTACATGTCCCAAGAGTTCAGTAACTCTTTCTCTGTTTCCAGTAAACGGAGTATTGGTCATTTTATCTTTGAGACAAGACTGGCAAGTATCATAAGAAGAAAATTCGAACAGATTCTCATATTCATCCTTATGTAACTTAGGTGGTCGTGTCGCATTGATATGACCTAGTCTACAATGCCGCAAGAAGGATTCGTTCATTTCTGAACTACTCCTCTTGTGTGTGTTCTACATACTTTGAACTGTTGTTTGATTTAGTACGTATATGCTATTACATAACATGCCTGATCGAATCAACTCTTGATTGAGGAAAATGTTCACAACATTATCCTCCAATACAGAATTATATCCTTCTTTAATTTAATAAAGAAACTAATGTAATGTTGTATATCAGGTTCGGTATCTAATAACATTTGTTCAGAATAAATGTATTAATACAAGGTGATATTTGCCAACTGATTTGGCTGCAACAATTGCATCATTCTCTATACTTAGAGACATATCACCCATTCCCAGTTCTCTACCTTTCTGTAACCCATGTAACATATTACATATGCGGGATCCTGATCCGCTATCACATAACCAGGACGTAGAGGATACTGAAAAAAAGTTCTCAGTAATGAACACACCCGAAAACAATGCATCAACATGCACTTTTTTCGATTGGGTGGCATGGGAATCCAGATATTCCCCTATTTCCTACTCGGACTTATAACAGTTATAAGATAGAGCGGAACCAACGTTCCCTGGCAGTATAATAAGCAGGTTCGGTCAATGCATCCATATTATTATCTTGATTAAGGCGTGACATGATCTCTACCAGGAGAGAGAGAGAGAGAGAAGAAAACACTCTGCGTGCGCTCTTTGTAAGATTAGATTGGTTATTATTTTATCTAATCAGGATGGCTCCCACCATTTTTATCAGATCTTCCTTCAATCCCTAAAAGGTAAGACTGGCCAGGATTAATTACACCCTACAAGTTCGCCAATCTTTCGGCTAGGCCAGTGTCGGTACTTTGAGGGAAGTTTCCCGTGCTTTCGCACGGACCTAATTAAAATAAACCTCGTTTTCCTAGAGGCGTAACCCCGTTAACACCTTTCTAGACACCTACTTGATTAGCTAATTGTAATGTGTAAAACTCTCCCAGGAGTAACTCTTACTCGCAGTGGGTATCGGGTATCGGGATCCAACTATCTCATAGAAGGTATGCAATCTCATTGCAAATTTCAACACTTGATATTCCCGATAATACTTTTGCCCCTAGCAACTTATAAACTTAACAAGGTCAATAAATCATAAACGCTAGCCAAGTTCAACCCGTCATTTCCTGATTGAATTAAACCCACCTGCACGACCCTTAACATAGCCAACAAAGTCGTATGACTACCCTAATCCAATCACATCATATGCTTAAGCAGATAAGGACTAATCAGCTACCGCACACTATGCCTTAACATAGTCAATAAACATAGCACGAATACTAAATAGTACTTATCTGAAATGACGGAAGGCTACGACAGGTTTTTAAGAAAACGCTTTGCGTAATGAACTTGATATCGTTGTAGAATCGAGTGATTTTGAAAAGGAGTGTTTTTTAGGCTTTTACTAGGTTTGCTAAAGAGGTCACTCCCGGTGATGGGATCTCGGCTCTTTCCTTATCGAATAAGGTGCATGATATTTCATAAATACCACTATGCAAAGCAAAAACTATAGAAGCAATCAAAAGATAAACCGAGTGGGCTGTAGCATCTGCTAGTTTCGTTAAGGAGGTCACTCCCGGTGAAGGGATCTCGGCTCTTTCCTTATCGAATAAGGTGCTGGATATTCTATAAGGAATACCGCTATGCAAAGCAAGAACTAGAGCTACCTGTTTTCGAAATAAGTTTCTACAATATCTTTAGGTTTCTTTTATTCCATTAATCTTATTAATGAAGTCCCATTAATAGTGCTTCCCAAGCATCGCATATGAAACGAAAGAAGCACGTCACTGGCGCCGACCTCTGGTTCTGGCACTTCTCTGGTCATCTCTCGGTCAATCCTCACGGCCACTCGTAAAGTAGCACGTCACTAGAGCCGACCTCTGGTTCTCCGAATACAAATCACACATCTGATCCAGGGTGCAATTCTTATTGTAGCAGTGTCCTGGAAGGAATCCTACTCAAGGTCTCTTCCGATCTCACCTATGCCGAACTGTACGGAGGCTGGTACTCTTGCATAATCTCTTCTCGCTCGATGGACATCTGCGTCCTCAGCACAGCATTTTCTCGGAAACTGGTCATATTCCAACGCCTCTGTAGACATATCCGACCTTTAATCTTAACGGGGAGTAACAATAGCTCGTCAGCATCTCGCACGAACCTCTTATCCCGCTTGTCTGTATCATCGTCCATTTCGACGTCACGTCTCTATCTGCGCACTGCAATGTTCTTGGTGTAGGGTTCCTAGGCACACCCACGAGGTTCCACAAGGCATCAACCATGCCAAAATCAAATTTTCCATATGTAATGCTAGATCGTTAACTAGAGGTGAAGGCGAAATACAAGCAAGTTAACTACTTTAACTACAAGTGAAACGGATTACAACCTTTGTAGATCCGGTTCTCCACTTCTTTAGCTCCGTGATGACGTCCCTCCGCTGCGATCATCGGGATCCCAGACTCTAGCGTTGGTTTCATCGGAGAAATGATCGGGCTAGGTCGTTGACTTCGGTGCCGAAGATAATCTACGTCGAGGCGACTCAAACTCCATCTTCACTAGGTCATGAAGCTTGTGAAGATAACACCCTATACAACATATCAAGTAGTAGAGGATGAAGAAATAGGAAGTGGGTTCACTTCGGATTTGGATTTCTCACCTGATTTCAACACTTGGAATTTTCTAGTAAGCTTTCTTCACCTCATAAAGAAGATGAAGAAGAAGAAAAGAAAATGAATTATCTTAAAAGAAAATTCAAGTGAGGTCTATCATATAGCAACCATGGGTGAGGTAAACACATGTAGAGAATAAACTAAGGTTTAGGTATAATGGTTAGGTTAAAGGAAAAAACAAAATGGTTAAGACTTTTTTTCAAAGATGCTTAAAAGAAACTTCATGAAGCTTCAAGAAAGAAAACAAATAAAGCCACCATTTTGTTTTTGCCAAAAACAAAATAAATAAAATAAATAAAACCTAACCATTAACCTAAACATGGGTAAAGTGATACACACACCCAAGTTTGCATGTATCATCAAACATGATACAAACTAGTGCACAAAAATATATCACATATACAACTTGTGCACATCAAGTGAGAAAATCAATCTTAAGTGAACAAATACTAGTTAATGTAGAGTAATATATCAAATATATAATTATACATTAAATCATTAAATCAACACTTGATTTAATGATCCGGTCATACTGCATACAACCGACTAATATCAAGTGTATCAATATATCGAATCAACATTTGATTCGGTAACCCGGCTATATCTTATATAACCGTCCGATGATACAAATTGCGAGAATAGAATTCAGTATCACATACTGGTATTATTCTTGGTCCCGCACATATCTCATATGCGCTCCTATTTCGTTTCGCTTGAGCCAGGAAACCTCTGTGTAGGACTCTAAAGACTCGTTAATACGCCGGCGGTAGGTGATGATCATATCAAACACCCACAAGCCGCAAGCGGTCTGCTAAACGTAACGGCCACCCGGGTATTGAGCGATCAGAAGATCAACGAGCAAGCCCCCTCACACTCCTGTGAATCCAACCAGTAACACTTACCGCACAGTCCGGTCTATTCGTCTAATATGTCACATATCTCGCCTAGAGGTGGTAAACGTCAGACCCCAGTAGCTTGATAAGTCATGCCGATGTAAAGTCCATAACAAGCGTGAAACTACTGATAACACTTACTAGTAAATCAGTGCAACCCTGGCCAGGGATTTCCAGTTATGGCCAGTCGAGCATAGCGCAACATTAACCCCCAATACCGGGAGAGACAAATCCCCTCATATCGCTCATTGCCTCCATGTGAATCGGGACTGTACCCAAAAACTACCTATTTGCACGACTCAGTAGAGCCGTGGTAGGGTGGAAATCAAAGCACAGTAGGAGACACACAAGACTCTATGACGATCTCGGGTCAACAGACTAAGCTGTACCAGTGTCACCAGAGAACTGCCATCTGACATGAGGTATAATACCATCTGGGAGTTCTCGGCGAGTCCGTTCAGTGTACCCAGTCTCCACTGAGCACCCGCATACCATCTCTGATATCAAACACCAATAGATATGCGATCATCCATCACCCATCACATGGGTCGAGAAGATATACGCTAATCTACTCCGGAATATCGATGCCCCGTCTTGATATTCCCACGACTAGGAACATTGAAGGATGTACTCATGGACTACCCAGGCCCCACTAGTATGATCTACATCATAGTCCTGGAAGTCGAGTACGCATCCTAAGGGCTTTATCAAGATGTAACAGAGAGACAGAAAGTATAAATGTTAAGATAAAGAGCAACAAGATAGCGTACTATCATGTCGAGTAAGAAAGTCCTACCTATATATGTCCCAGCATCCACTACAATATACATCCAATGTACAGTAATGGCCTCTAGGGCATACATATAACTAACAATCTCCCACTTGCACTAGGGCCATCTGTAGCAGTGGTTGTAGTATCTAATACTCAACCATCCCATATAAGTCTCTCTCTGGGAAAAAGCCTTTGTGAGTGGATCCGCCGTGTTGTCCTCTTAGTCTACTCTCCTAACCTCGATCGCCCTGGAGATCAACTATCTCTATGATCAGGTGATGCTGCCTCAGAATATGTCTGGGTCACTGATGGGACCAGGGTTCCTGGGCCAAAGCCACACTTCCATTGTCACACAATGGTAGGAACCAAGTTCATCTCATGAACCAATATACACCCAAACTGCCTCTTTGGTTGTATCTTTAATAGCGATGTTACCAGCCTTTATCGTCTAGTTTGCCACGATATCTAGCTTGGAACTCTTCCAACATACCGTCCCTTCACTGAGGGTAAAGACAATGCCTGCGACTGACATTCAGTCGTGCTTATCAGCCTGGAACTTTTCCAGTGATTCTCCCCAGGATCGATTGATATCATCTCACTAAACCTAGTGAGAACCCTAACATCCATTTAGATCTATCTCATAGATCCAAATCTCAGGATTTAGGAGGTATCACCTTTATCCTATTTGGAGAATCCTTGTGATAAGAGGAGATTGACCGTGTGTAGTATAGGAAACTCTTTTTCTATCAAGAGTATGTTGTCCACGTACAATACGAGGATGACCACCTTACTCTCTACTACCGTTTTGTATATACAAGGTTCATCTACCATTTTGATGAAGTCAAACACTTTGACTACCACATCAAAACAGACGTTCCAACTCCGTGATGCCTGCTTTATTCTGTAAAGAAACTTGCACACGTTTCCGCTGCTCCCATTGTTTACGAAGCCCTCTGGCTGTGTACTTATAGACGTTCTCTTCTAAATCAGAAAAGCAGTCATGACACCCAACCACCAGATATCGTAGTCATGGTATGTAGCAATGGCAAGTACGATCCGGATGGACTTAAGCATAGCTAATGGAAAAGATTTCATCATTATCCACGCCTGGTCGATGAAGAAAACCTTTAGCAAGTCTAGCTTTGAAAGTCTCAACTTTTCCATCTACACCAAGTAATCTTCTCAAGATATACTTGCTCCTGATAGGGATTTAACCCTTCAGATATAGCAACCAAAGTCCATACTTTGTTGGTATACATGGATTCCATCTCAGATCGCTAAGCATCCAGCCATTCTTACAGAGTCCTTACTCTCGATGGCCTGCTCGAACCTAGTTGGGTCATCATCTCATGATGCATTCCTCGCTCCCACTGTCATCGAGAAACCGAAATATCTTTTAGGCGGATGAGGAACCCTACCAGATCGGCGGAGAGTCTGAGGTTCGTCGAGGACTATTGAATCCTTTGGTTCTGTTAAATCATCAGCTGCAGTTTTGTATAGCTGGAACCTTTCCAGTTCTACAGAACTGACCTTGCCTCGATCTTTTCCGGATTTTGCTTTTGACATAGGCCGGACAATCCCAAATCTTAATTTACTTAAGAGATAGGCTATTCCCATACCATATCTTATATGGAGTGGTAGGCATTGATTTGATTCGAACCCAATTCAATAGGTATGCAGCTTCTCAAGCGCACAACCCCTTAAAAGAAACAGGTAACTCAGTAATACTCATCATAGAGCACACCATATCTCATAGGGTGCTATTGCTCTGCCCCGATATACCGTTATGCTATGGTGTATACGAAGGAGTAATGCTGAGAGAGAATCTCATTCTCCTTTAGAATAGTCCAGAAATTCCACGCACAAGTATTCTCCTCCCTGATCTTATCATAGGACATAATACTTATACCCATATTTTAGTTCTTTACTTCTAACTTATATTCTGTGAATATCTCAAAAGCTTCGGACTTATGTTTCAACAGGAACATATGGCTGAATCTTGAGAGATCATCAGAGAATGTAATGAAGTACAAAGAACCGGTCCTGGCATGTGTAGACAGGGGACCTTACATACATCACTATGTATCAGTCCCAAGAGTTTACTAACTCTTTCTCTGTTTCCAATAAACAGAGCTATGGTCATCTAATCTTTGTGACATGACTGGCAAGTTTCACAAGATGTAAATTCAAACTGATTTAAATATGCATCTAAATGTAACTTTAGCCAGTCGGGTCGCATTGATATGACCTAGTCTACAATGCCTCAAGAAGGATCCGTTCATTTCTGAACTCTTCCTCTTGTATGTGTTCTGTATACTAGGAACTGTAGTTTGATTTAGAACGTCAATGCTTTTAGATAACGTCCCTGAACCGATCAACTTTTGAAATGTTCAAAACAATATTCAACAATACAAAATTATATCCTTCTTTAATAAATAAAGAGATTGATATGATTTTGTATATCAGGTTCGGTATCTAATAGCATTTGTTCAGAATCAATGTATTTGTAAATACAGGGTGACAATGACCAACAGACTTGGCTGCAACATTTGCACCGTTTTTATGTCTCATGAAACTTATCACCCGTTCTCAGTTCTCTACCTTTTCATAGCCCTATGTAACAGATTACATATCTGGGATCCTGATCCGGTATCAAATACCCAGAACGTAGAGGATACTGAGAAACAGTTCTTTATAATGAACACACTCGAAGGAGATGCATCTCATGCACTTTCTTTGTTTGGGCGGCATAGGAATCCTGGTATTCCCCTATTTCCTTCTCTGTCTTATAACAATTATAAGTTGGAGCGGGATCAACGTTCCCCAGCTCAGTATAACAAGCGGGTTCGGTCAATACTTCCATATTATTATCTTGATTAAGGCGTGATATGGTCGCTACCTGGAGAGAGAGAGAAGAAAACACTCTGCGTGCGCTCTTGCAAGATTAGATTGGTTATATATTTTATCTAATCAGGATGGCTCCCACTGTTTTTATCAAATCTTCCTTCAAACCTTAAAAGGAAAGACTAGCCGGGATTAATTACACTCTACAAGTTCGCCAATCTTTCAGCCAGGCCAGTGTCGGTACTTTGAGGGAGGTTCCCCGTGCTTTCGCATGGACCTAATTAAAATAAACCTCGTTTTCCCAGGGGCGTAACCCCGTTGACACCTTTCTAGACACCTACTTGATCGGCTAATTGTAAAGTGTAAAACTCTCCCAGGAGTAACAATTACTCGTAGTGGGTATCGGGATCCAATTATCATATAGAAGGTATGCAATCTCATTGCAAATTTCAACACTTGAAACTCCCGATAAAGGTTTTTACCCCTAGCACTTATGACCTTAACTATGGTCAACAAATCATAAGCATTAATCAAGTTCTACCCGTCATTTCGTGATTAATTAGACCCACCCACATGACCCTTAAATAAGGTCAACAAAGTCACGCGACTGTCCTAACTAATCGTATCATATGCGGTGTAGGAAGACATCACTTAGCTACCGTACACTGTGCCTTGACTATGGTCAACAAACACAGACGAATACTAAGTACTCTACTTCCTAAAATGACGGAGGGTTGCGGATGGTTTTTAAGAAAACCTTTAACGCTTTAAACTTGATCTCGTTGCGGAATCAAATGGTTTTTAAATGGATTGTTTTTGAAGCTTTTCTAGTTTTGCTAAAGGGGTCACTCCTGGTGAAGGGATCGTCAGCCCTTTCCTCATCGAATAAGGTGCTGGATATATCATATATACCGCTGTGCAAAGCAAAAACTATAGAAGCAATCAAAAGACAAACCGAGGGTTGTAGCATCTGCTAGTTATTGCTAAAGGGGTCACTCCCGGTGAAGGGATCGTCGGCCCTTTCCTCATAGAATAAGGTGCAGGATGTTCTACAAGGAACACCGCGATGCAAAGCAAGAACTGTAGCTACCTATTTTTGAAAAATTCGATTCCACAACATCTATTAGGTTTGTTTTCTTTCATTAATCACATTAATGAAGTCCCATCAATTAAGTCCACCTAAACATCACAGATAAATATAACGTATGCTTTTGCCATCCGCATTCGCCTCGATGTCCCGTCGTGCACCGTTAGGTTAGGTAACTAACGGCAGAGCGGGGCAGGGCTAGCGCGGGTGTAAAACATAAGTAACATCTATATAATATATCATATATACTATATACAGTATCTATCACAACATATCAAATGATCACATCATAGATAACGCAGCAGAAAAATATCATATGAAATATTGGATATACTAGGACGTCCGTATTTTATTTTGAGCCTGAATAAAACACGGATTCCACGGTCGTGATGAATAGCCAATCCCACACCCCTAGACCCCTACGAGAGCGGCAAGCAACCCTACCAATTCTAAGGTTAGGAGACCCAGACTCGACTCCTCGAGATGGTCTCCCACTGGACCCTAGAACCCGGTTACTTGTGCTCCCCTCCTTGGGTCTATCCTAGTGCGGAAAAGTAAATAATATACATCAACGGTGACATCTTCCGCAACCTGAAAGTGCCCCAATAAAAGAATATTACATACAAGTTTTTACATGAATGAAAATGAAAAACACTCATCACACATAAAACCCCCGGCTATTCAAACGCGACGATCTAATATAACATATCTAGCAACACATAACATCACATGTCATCAACGTAAGTAAACATGCGTATCCCAATTGTCGTTGACATATAGCAACGAAACTGGCGATATCACATATTACACTTACGGTCACAGAAAAGAAAGTGTAAAACAACAACAGTTGGAATCCGCAACCTCCTTAGACATCATATGCAAAACCAAATGAATTCCTTAGACATCGCATGCCTAACATTTATAAACCCCGCATTTTAGTCTCTTTATCGAAAACTCTTTTCAATATCAAGTCGGGCAATTCAACAAGATTCCCGATATTTTGATCGAATGCTCGTCGCAAACTTTAGTAGACGGCCGCATCCCCGGATGCCGTCGACGAAGTGAACTAAGGCGGAACACCGCTGCCGCGAGCACCCGAACGGATGCTTTTGGCTACGGGATTCTCCTACAGTCACTTGGTCGGGGCTATAGGGCGTGGCTGTCTATTAAGTTTACCGGCGAGTATCCACATACACTACGTGATTGCGACGGACTTTTGATCACATCAAAATTCCGTGGCAACCGATCAAATGAGACTAAAGTGCTATGTTTATAACATTCAAATCAGTTATCTCATAACAATTTGTGGATTCCAAATATTGTATCACATTCCAGATAAATAGAAAATGTTAAACTTTCCGATCGAACAATCAAACACCCAAGTTTTCCCGAAACAGCTCAACACATGAAATAAGTTTAAAACATCCACTTCGTGCCACAGTACCAACGGTCCAGCCGTAGAAAGGTCAAGCCAACGCCTCACATGTGGCACGCCGTACTGCCCCAAACCCTAAGGTTCAAAGGGCAGTTCAAGACGGTCACATAATCGAGTTAAGGTTTGTTCTCTTCTAGAGGTCCATCGAGTTACTTGCACTACTTAGAACGTTCTTAAACTTCGGAAAAATCCAACACTTGGAAATTTCCCGGCAGGGGAAAAAGTAGGAATTTATATCCGGTCGAACTTTTTAACATGTTCTAAAATACCCGGAAAAACACAGACAAAGTTAAACTTTCCGATCGAATTAACGAAATCCCAATACAACCCAGAAAACTCAACTGTTGAGTAGAAGTTAAAAATTCCCAGAAAACACAGCAATTACAAATAGGAATTACTGTGCAAACCACGTGGCAAGATTCACTACTATGGCCGCGGAACCGCCGCGTAAGCCAGGGTGGGGCCGCGGTTCCGCGGCGCATTGGTCGAGTTGGGGCCACGTGTTACACAGTAACTTCTAGAAAACCCTGCTGAATTTTTTGACAATTTTTAATTCACAAAAATCCACTATTTCAAAAAATGTACAGAGAGGGGTATTCGATTAGGGTTTCGGGTTCAATCGGTCTTCTAACTTCGTCTACACTTCGCATAAAGCTCTAGCTAGGCTCTGATACCACTGTAGGGTTCCTAGGCACACCCACGAGGTTCCACAAGGCATCAACCATGCCAAAATCAAATTTTCCATGTGCCAAAGAACCCTAATGCTAGATCGTTAACTAGAGGTGAAGGCGAAATACAAGCAAGTTAACTACTTTAACTACAAGTGAAACGGATTACAACCTTTGTAGATCCGGTTCTCCACTTCTTTAGCTCCGTGATGACGTCCCTCCGCTGCGATCATCGGGATCCCGGACTCTAGCGTTAGTTTCATCGGAGAAATGATCGGGCTAGGTCGTTGACTTCGGTGCCGAAGATGATCTACATCGAGGCGACCCAAACTCAAGCTCCATCTTCACTAGGTCATGAAACTTGTGAAGATAACACCCTATACAACATGGCAAGTGGTAGAGGATGAAGAAATAGGAAGTGGGTTCACTTCGGATTTGGATTTCTCATCTGATTTCAACACTTGGAATTTTCTAGTAAGCTTTCTTCACCTCATGAAGAAGATGAAGAAGAAGAAAAGAAAATGAATTATCTTAAAAGAAAATTCAAGTGATGTCTATCATATAGCAACCATGGGTGAGGTAAACACATGTAGAGAATAAACTAGGGTTTAGGTATAATGGTTAGGTTAAAGGAAAAAACAAAATGGTTAAGACTTTTTTTCAAAGATGCTTAAAAGAAACTTCATGAAGCTTCAAGCAAGAAAACAAATAAAGCCACCATTTTGTTTTTGCCAAAAACAAAATAAATAAAATAAATAAAACCTAACCATTAACCTAAACATGGGTAAAGTGATACACACACCCAAGTTTGCATGTATCATCAAACATGATACAAACTAGTGCACAAAAATATATCACATATACAACTTGTGCACATCAAGTGAGAAAATCAATCTTAAGTGAACAAATACTAGTTAATGTAAAGTAATATATCAAATATATAATTATACATTAAATCATTAAATAAACACTTGATTTACTGATCCGGTCATACTGCATACAACCGACTAATATCAAGTGTATCAATATATCGAATCAACATTTGATTCGGTAACCCGGCTATATCTTATATAACCGTCCGATGATACAAATCGCGAGAATAGAATTCGGTATCACATACTGCTATTATTCTCGATCCCGCGCATATCTCATATGCGCTCCTATTTCGTTTCGCTTGAGCCAGGAAACCTCTGTGTAGGACTCTAAAGACTCGTCAATATACCGGCAGTAGGTGATTATCATATCAAACACCCACAAGCCGCAAGCGATCTGCTAAACGTAACGGCCACCCGGGTATTGAGCGATCAGAAGATCAACGAGCAAGCCCGCTCACACTCCTGTGAATCCAACCAGTAACACTTACCGCACAGTCCGGTCTGTTCGTCTAATATGTCGCATATCTCGCCTAGGGGTGGTAAACGTCAGACCCCAGTAGCTTGATAAGTCATGTCGATGTAAGGTCCATAACAAGCGTGAAACTACTGATAACACTTACCAGTAAATCAGTGCAACCCTGGCCAAGGATTTCCAGTTATGACCAATCGAGCATAGCGCAACATTAACCCCCAATACCGGGAGAGACGAATCCCCTCCTATCGCTCATTGCCTCCATATGAATCGGGACTGTACCCAAAAACCAGCTGTTTGCACGACTCAGTAGAGCCATGGTAGGGTGGAAATCAAAGCACAGTGGGAGACACACAAGACTCTATGACGATCTTGGGTCAACAGACTAAGCTGTACCAGTGTCACCAGAGAACTGCCATCTGACGTGAGGTATAATATCATCTGGGAGTTCTCGGCGAGTCCGTTCAGTGTACCCAGTCTCCACTGAGCACCCGCATACCATCTCTGATGTCAAACACCAATGGATATGGGATCATCCATCGCCCATCACATGGGTCGAGAAGATATACGCTAGTCTACTCGGGAATATCGATGCCCCGTTTCGATATTCCCACGACTAGGAACATTGAAGGATGTACTCATGGACTATCCAGGCCCCACTAGTATGATCTACATGATAGTCCTGGAAGTCGAGTACACATCCTAAGGGCTTTATCAACATGTAATAGAGAGACAGAAAGTATACATGTTAAGATAAAGAGCAACCAGATAGCGTACTATCATGTCGAGCAAGAAAGTCCTACCTATATATGTCCCAGCATCCACTACAATATACATCCAATGTACAGTAATGGCCTTTAGGGCATACATATAACTAACACTTGGCTACGGTCCATCCGAAATCTCTCACACGGACTCGAAATCACGAACTCGGTATCTTCATCACTCTGTAGAAGATATCTGGCCGAACACGTCCTCGGGAACTCGTCCCAACCTGCGGAGGTATACTCCATACTCTTCCTTTCTTGATCAAATCACAACGCATCAGGGTGAGTTCCTCTATCCGAATCTGGTCAACTATCTCGTCAATGATGCCGAACTCTGGCCTGCTGGGTGTGCGCAATATGACCACTCCTGGGTCCAAGTCTTCTCGTATAGTATTCCAGAAAGGTCCTGTTGAGGTCTCTCTCAATCTCGTTTCTTCCGAGTTGCCTGGAAGTTACCATCCTTTACTATATCTATTTCTTATTCCGGAACGGCTGCATACTCATCGCGACTCCTTATTGAAGGTATATCCATATACTACGCCTCTGCATGTGTATCGCATCTCTGATATCAGCGGAGTGGAACGTCATCTCGTCGAAATCTCGTGCGAACTCTTTACTTCACTCTGCTCCAATGTCGACTGATTCGGACTCATCTTCTTATGGCTGCATGGACTGCGCTCTAACGGCTATACTCGTGTCTGGAGTCTTCCAAACAATGTGTCCCATCACATGACATCCGAAAGATGTCGAACCCTTTGATCGATTTGTCAGAACCTCATAATTCCCCAAGAGATCAACATCTTGAGTACGGTTTAATAGTATTCCAGTACATACCACAGCACCTGTGGACCAACTGTAGAAGGGCAAACCCAAGCCTCACAAATGGCACCGCTAAACTGCCGCAAACCCTAAGGTTCGGAGGCGTTCCATGGTCATTACGTCGAGTTAGGGTTTCATTCTTCTAGAGGGTCCATAGCATTACTTGCATTGTCTTCCGAATACTTTAAACTTGGAATCGGGTTCCTGACATTCGATCACCTCCATCGACTACCAACGAACCTGCATGAAATCGTCTCTATCTGGAATCAATCAATCTGATGACCTCGCATCGGGGTAAGCGAACGAACCATATGTCCTAGTCATTCATCTTCGGGTGACTAGCGACCTTCCATCATATCTCTAAGTATATGCTCATGCTGCAGTAGCTCAAACATCTGGGCGATATCTCGTCATTGCAGCAGCAACGGGCTCATTCGTCTGTACGCTGAACAACGCCTCAATCATCATGAATAAGCGATATATCAATGGTTATCACATCCTGGCTAGCCTCTAGCAGTAGCCTGATCCTCTGGTGCCGATCTGCACGTCCGAGAAATCTCGTAAAAGCGATCTGTCAAACGCTCATGGCACGAAAACACAATAAAACGAAACCTCTATGCAATCATATGTCTATGGAATCACGCCCTGGTCAGTCCTCGTCCGTGACGAGCTCATGCTGACGCAACTCTAGCCGTAGCTCTCTCTGCCCGTGTAATCATGGAAGCAAAATCATAACCGATATCGATGAGGATAGATCATAGGAATGAATATAATACTGTGCAAGCAAATGTACATCCTAAGGTCTCTTAAGCGGAGTAGTGTATCGTAAATATGTCGCGGAACATATGTACGGTACGTCACTCTACTCAAGCTACCTACTCCATCAACCAAGGGTCATCCTACGTGACGATAGTTCGGGTATAATACCTTCTCGACTAAGTCTAAGTTTCATAAGGTCAAGCCTAAGTTCCGTATATATATAAACGCTCTAGGCTCCACATAGTCAAACTTAGACTCGAACCAAGGTTAACCTAGCATTCTGATACCAACTTTGTCACGACCCGAAAGAGCACGTGACTAGCCCTTGAATCATATGAAGTCTATAGGATCTCATCTAATCCAAGTAAGCCAAAAGCCCAGAAATCTAAAACCATTTTAAGGAGTAAATAAGGAAAACTAGTTTTTAGGAAGTAAGAAAACATGTTTAAAAGTGAGGTTTTTAAATAAGTAAGCCGAATATGCATTTTAAAAGAATTTAGTCTTTTCTGAAAATTTCGGCAGAGTTTCCTTTGTAAATAATGGCCTCGAACGGGGTACAACGAGAATAATATATACACAATGATAAAAGGCATCCCCAAGCGGGAGCTAGCTATTCGTCAATCGACGGTCACAACCACACAAGCAATATAATATACAACGCCGAAGGACGAGGATCAAAACTCAAAAAGAAACTCAAAATCAATATGAAAACCATAATACTACAACGCGCGACTCTAAGGTCGAAATAATACATAACTGGTTTTCTAAGTCTGAAACAATATACAAGTTTGGTTGATAGAATTACTAGATACAACTGAATAAAATAATACAAGGGTGGTCACGATGCGAGTGAACCCACCTACCAATGCAATCACCCAGAAAGGAAGCAGTGTGCCAGAAAAGCCGCAATGAAACCTATACGGCAAAACCTGCAAGAAACTGTGGCACAACGGGGGTGAGTTGCCAACTCGTGAATAGAAAATATCGCAGAGTAGAAATCGTATGCATGACATAATCCTAGGTCAATACGATCGGTAATAATATATAAATCTCAAATGAATAAGTCTGAAGCATGATAAGATGACAATATAACATCTATACATGAGTGTAGTGCCAAGTGCTCGTGCTAGTGCCTCAGGTAATAACATATCATAAATATGAGGTATGATCAATGTCGACTATATCATGGAGTCTATGAGTATGTGGATATCATCCAACTATGTGATCAATGTCATCAATATCAATATATGTATGTGGAAATCGTCCACGTGTCACCCAATGACAATAAGTATCATGCAAGTAAATATCAGAACATATGCATGGAAGTATGAGAATGTAAATCAACATGTGTCGCTCGCAACATATCAAAATCATGGAACCTGAGTGTCAAGCATCGACACTCGAAAACATCATGAAACCTATGCCTATCATCGGCACGTAAATCCTCATATATATGGGGATCCGTCAGTCCTGATCGGCCCGTATCATCTCTCAACTCCGGTCGGTATCCTCCAGATATCCACTGAGCTCAAATACAATCACCGGTAGGTAGTACTCCTGTAACAACCCTAATTTTTATACACTTTTTCCTATACAATTTTTTCCAAAATATTTTTTTAAAAAAATCCACAAAGGGGTATTTAAGCCTGAGCACAAGATTTAGGTAATTATTTTTTGTTTTTAATTACAAGCTACAAGAATGAAATTACTTCATTTTTAGTGTACAAGAAATTACTTTAAATTTAATGTATACTAGGAGTATTTATTCTTGCTGCTATCAGTTTAAGTAATTAAAAACCGCAATAATTACAAGAAGGAGCTTGTGGCTCATTGGTAATACCTTGCACTGCTGAACCAAGCCACCGGAGTTCAAATCCCATGCCCCACATTATTTTTGTATTTATTTTGTTTTATTTTTTTGGAAGTCAACGGTAAAAAGGCCATAACTCCTAAAATATGTACTGGACAGCAAAAAGTAAAAATACCAAGTTGTTCCTCAGGAAAACCCCTGGCCATTGGACCCTTGACTCGGCCCGACTCGGCGCCGCCGGCCAGCGACTCGGCCGACTCGGTCCGGCGCCGCCGGCCGGACTTGGCCGGACGGCCGAGTCACCAACTGAGAAAAGTTGGGTCTTGACTTGGTCAACCCTCTTGCACACTTATTATACCTGGATCGGTTTTGATTTGGCCAATAAATCTCTTTTATTCCTAAGTTTAATGATTTTTAATGAATTTTTAATGTTTTTTATATTTTCTTTTAATATTTTTTATCCTAACCCTAACCCTAACCTAGCCCTATATAAAGACCCCTACCCTCTACCATTTCACCTCACCACTCTAAGTCTACTCTTCCAAATTCTCGAGAACTCGGTACGAAGAGCGAGAAGCGAAGCGCTGCCGAAATCGACGACGGATTCCGGCGACCGGATCAGAATCTTCGCGACGTTTTCGACGAATCGACAACCACCACATCCCTTAGCTTCCTTAGCTTGTCCAAACCGTAATTCCCACCTCTTCTATCTCTCTTTTCTATAAATGTAAAAATACGACTTTTTGGAACCCGACGGAAATCGGACAAACCGATTTCCGATTCGGCTTTTCTATAAATTTCCACTTGTCACCTAATACATAATATCTACCCATATTCATGTTGACTATTAATCACCCATAAACCAATTTAAACAAACTTTTTCACATGAAATGGTAACTTCTTTGCAAAACCGTATTCTTTTCATAAAAATACCATGAAGTTCATTTTTCTTAGTTTAATTAATTACCTCACTCCTAAATATGTTTATTTTGAGCACTAAACTTGTAGAACCCAATTTGAATGAAATTTCACACATAAAATGATAACGTTTTCGAATACCGTATTCTTGCGCGTTAATACCTTCAACTTTAACATGTCATGTTCTACCTTTAAATTTCACCAAAACTTAAAATAAGTCACGAGGTAATGACCTACCTCTACACACACTCAATATAACCCTAATTGATATATATCAAAACACAGAATACGAAATTATAGGACTTTTCACTAGAATACCCTAATCTTTATAACCTTTATTGAAAGCTTTAAGTTGTAAACATTTCTAAACAAAATCTTTTAATAAAATGAAAACACGATTGGTCATGGACATCGATCGTTTATCTAAACTGTCTTGTGGTGACTAGGCAAGTGTGTCTAAGGCTAGTGGTTTTTAATTAGGCCCACGACTGTGGTTCCTTCCCACTTACCTGGCACTTAACTGGCCACAATTGACGGTGAAGAGGCGATTTGAGATTTCTAATGACTCATCGTTTAGACCTTAGAAATAGGCTAGTTGGATTAGGAAACCCTAATAACTAAAATACGGAAAACTAAACTCTTTTGCAAATAAATACTTTATATTTATAAAACCGTTTTCCAAAATGAGAAGTGTTTATAAAACCTAAGCAAAGTGCCGCTACAACCCACTTTTGGGGAATCTGTTAGGGATAGTACGGTTCATCGTGCACCCGCAGGCTAGTAGTGCGAGATTCAGACCTCCGCAAGGAGCATTCGGTCTCGAAAGGTTTAAAATACGACATTTAAGAAAAATGAGATTTTTAAATATAAAGTTTCCACATTTTTCTAAAAAAATTACAAGATTAAAAGTTACACTAAAATACCATGAATTTCAGATAAAACAATTAATACTTTGATTAGGATATATTCACTAGAATAACACAAATAAAATTCACATTCATTATAACAATAAAGAAGATTATTAAATACTTGAGGTGTATTTTGAAACTATACAAAAGTATTTTTACATAAAACCCCCTCAAGTTTTACAAATTACAATAAGGCCCCTAGCTAATATTGAACTTCAAATTATCTTCTTTTAGTCTTACTCGGGTTAGAGTCTGACTATTTCTGACTTGAATACGATTCAAGTCAATCTATATTCTTTTATATTCCAACACAATTTGAATACATGAAACCCTGAATCCAGTTAACAATATATTCTTTTGACTGAATCAAACCATGGATATTCATCCATTATCCTGATATTCCATTTACCTGATTATACAGTTAAAACATGCTTACTGGTATCATGGTTTTGGTCAGTCACTCAATTTATATATTCCAATACTACAATACTGTTAAAACACTACGGGGTTTAAGGGGTAGATTGGTACGGAAGGTGTTAAAAGTGGCACGAGGTGGTCAGATTAAGACACCTAACCTGAATCCTATTGCTGTTGTACCATGGCATAACGGTTCCTTGTACTTTCCTTTTGGCTTGATCTCTAGCATATAGAGATCCCCCTCGTATACACTGGCATCCTTCTGTACCAAGCTACAAACAACAGCGTTAAACAATGTTCCATAATATTCAACAATATACTACTTTAGAAAATACTGTTACTCTGTCATTCTCATTCTTCTTATTCTTTGGGACTTACCGAGCGACCTGTTCGCTGACGACATTCTATTTCTATTTTCTTTGAATGTCGTCAGGTGCGTTGGACCAAGCTGAGATCGAGGCCACCGGTGAAGATTTGGAGCAGTTCCAGGAAGATCCAGAGCTCTAGATACTGTACCTTGTTCTTTCCAGTTTATTTCATTTTCTGTTATGCCACTGTTTAGGCATTGCTTTTCATTCCAGTTGTATTTTCTTTTCATGCATTGTACAAAGAATGTTATTAATAAAATTTGCTGTTATTTTTATATCATTTGTCTCTTGTGATTATTTTATATTGCTTAGCTACGCTTAGCGTATGTGCTTCTGAGTACATACGTAGCGGACCTCGTCGCGTCCACTTCGCCGTACACTGGGAAGCGGGGCGTGACAGGTTTTCTTGGTGGCCCATGCAGGTCAGAGCTGTATGAATCCCTGCCTTGCAGTTCTGGTCTGCGTGAACAACCTAAGCAATATAACACAAGAACCAGCAACTAAAACATTCCTTACAATTCATGTTCTTTGAAACTTGCAAATCTCTATTCCTTAAATCTTATCATTTCATGTATTTGAATCTGTCCTAATCCAAATTTTTCTTCAGGGTTATGGATTCCCCGAACAACACCAGCACCAACGTCAACAACACCCCACCAGCACTACCTCTCACACCAGTTGTTCCGGCACCACCCACTGAGCAAATAATGCTATTTGATGCGATCCACAGTCTTCTCGAGGGACAACAACAACTATTGAGCCGTCCTGATAACGATGCACCGGGAGTAAAGCAATTCAGGGCTTTGCACCCAAAGCAGTTCTCTGGTAAAGGAAGCCCTCTTGAAGCGGAAGAATGGGCACAAAGTATCGAAGACGATCTGGCAGCAGCTCAACTGCCAGACCATGCTTGGGTCTGTGTAGCGAAACTACAGCTCACGGATAATGCTCGTAATTGGTGGAAGGCGGAAGAAACCCGTCTAGCACAGCCGATTGAATGGAAGACATTTCGCGAGAAGTTTGACGCGAAATATTTCCCTGTGACTACCAGGTTCGCTATGGAGCAGCAGTTTATTCATCTACAGCAAGGATCAATGTGGGAGAAATCGGTAGATGAATACGATACTGAGTTCACTATGTTGAGCCGGTAAAATATGTCACAATAGTTCAATTTTTGAATATCACATATCACACAGCTAACACAATTTTTAAACAGATTCGCGGCACACCTGATACCGACGGACGAGATCAGAGCCCGTCGATTTCAGCAAGGTTTGGACACAGAGATCAAAGCTGCTCTAGCCACAGGAAAGTTTTTGACTCATGAGGAAGCCCTAGAAGCTGCCCGCAGTTATGAGGCAGTGATAAAAGAGAGGGGCAGACCTCAGTCTGCAGGAGTCAAGCGCCCTGCCAACCAGATAGCAGGTGGAGCCACGTCCAGACCATCTTTCGTGCCGAGACGACCCGGAGTACCAACTCATCGTCCTAGCCCAGCCTTTTGCACTTACTGCAAGAGAACTGGACATATGATGAAGGACTGCCGTCGATCCAACCGCCTCTGCTTAGTTTGCGGTTCAGCTACTCATGATATTGGATCTTGTCCCCAAAGGCAGAACCCAGTTGCTGCACCAAGGCCAGCAAATACTTATCAGCAACGACCAGCTCTTCAGGCACCTGCTACCATAATTGCACTGCCTGCACCACCTAGGGGACCACAAGCTGCACCACCTCCTCGACAGTTCCATCAAGCTCAAAGGAACGTTCAGAGGAATGCACCTCAGGCCAGGAGGAATGTGCCGAAGCATCAGGCTTTCATGATGTCTGTGGAAGAAGCTGAGGCCACTGGCCAAGTCATCACTGGTAAATCTTCTTTCTCAAACTTATCTTTTAGTCTTGTTTACCTGCACACTTTCCCTATACCTAAAACCTATCCCATATACCTTAGGTACAATCCTAGTAGCTTCACTACCTGCACTTGCACTGTTTGATACTGGAGCATCCCACTGCTTTATGTCGCAACGGTTTGTCCGAACCCATGCGATTCTAGTCTCACCGCTTGTATCCAGCTAGAGCGTCAGTTCTGGAAATGGTGTTCTGAAGGCAACTATGGGATACAACATGTGTCCAGTCGTCGTCTGCAGTCAAGAGTTTTATGCCGACTTCAAGGTACTAGACATACCAAACTTCGATGTGGTTCTAGGAATGGACTGGCTTGGAGCCTTTTATGCTACCATCGACTGTCGTCAAAGGAGGGTAGTATTTGAGATTCCCGATCATCCGGTCTTCTATTTCAAGAGTGGAGATCGTACACTAGAGCCAAGTACTTACAAAGCGAAGCCAAGGGAAGCAGTAGTTGCAGCAGCTCAGGCAGAGAAAGAATCAAGACCGGAGGTAGTTCGAGAGTTCGGCGATGTATTCCCTGACGATATATCAGGTTTGCCTCCCGATCGAGCTCTTGAATTCAGTATTGACTTAGTACCAGGAGCACAACCAGTAATCAAAGCACCGTATAGACTAAGTCCGGAAGGATTGAAGGAAGTTCGAACACAGTTGGACGAATTACTGGCGAAAGGATGGATTCGTCCTAGCACTTCAAGTTGGGGAGCACCTGTACTATTGGTGAAGAAGAAGGAAGGTTCTTACAGAATGTGCATCGACTATAGGGCCTTGAACGAACTTACTATAAAGAACAAGTATCCCCTCTCGCGCATCGACGATTTATTCGATCAGCTAAGTGGATCTTGTGTCTTCTCTAAACTAGATCTTCGTTCAGGGTATCATCAAGTGAAGGTCAAGGAAGCTGATATTCACAAAACAGCTTTCAGAACTTGCTATGGACATTACGAATTTCTAGTAATGCCATTTGGAGTGACCAATGCACCTGCAATCTTCATGAACCTTATGAACCAAGTCTTCCGGGAGTATTTAGACAGGTTCGTTGTCATTTTCATCGACGACATCCTGGTATATTCTAAGAATCGGAAAGAGCATGCGGAGCACTTACGAATTGTCCTGGAAACACTTCGACAACATAAGCTTTACGCCAAATACAGCAAGTGCGAGTTTTGGCTAAAACAAGTTGGTTTTCTTGGATACATCGTATCAGGAGAAGGGATTTCTGTGGATCCAGCAAAAGTTTCAGCAGTCAGCGAATGGCCTACACCAAAATCAGTGAAGGATATTCGGAGTTTCTTGGGCTTAGCTGGATATTACAGAAGATTCATTGAAGGCTTTTCGAAGATAGCAACACCCCTGACCAAGCTCACAAGAAAAGATGAAGAATTTGTGTGGTCAGAAGCATGCGAGCAAGCTTTCGTAGAACTCAAATCAAGACTGACATCTGCACCTATTCTCGTCATACCGGATCAATCTGGAGGATTTGAAGTACATTGTGATGCATCCGGTAAGGGACTAGGATGTGTTCTACATCAGCACGGTAAGGTTATGGCTTATGCTTCAAGACAACTGAAGACTCATGAGCGCAATTATCCGACGCATGATCTGGAGTTGGCAGCCGTCATTTTTGCTCTCAAGATTTGGTGCCACTACTTACTTGGTGAACGAGTGAATATCTACACAGATCACAAGAGTCTGAAGTATGTGTTTATTCAGAAGGAGTTGAATATACGGCAGAGAAGATGGTTAGAACTCATGGCGGACTTCGACATCAACTTGCAATATCATCCAGGAAAGGTAAACGTAGTACCTGATGCTCTTAGTCGCCAACCATTAGCAATGAATCTCACCGCTCAGTGGAAGCTTCAGCAAGACCTACATCAGATGGAGATCGAACTAGTCATGCCAGGTGATGTTTCAAATTTGATGAATCTGCAAGTTCAATCAAATATTGTCAATCAGATCAAAGCAGCTCAAGCCAGCGATGCTAAGTGGCAAAAGATCAGAGAACAAGTGGAGAATGGACTCAGAATAGATTTCATCATTCATGAAGACGGATGTTTGAGATACGGCAGCAGATTGTGTGTACCAAAGGGTCCTGTTCGGGAAGAGTTAATGAAAGAAGCTCACAGCTCTCCCTATTCAGTACATCCTGGAGGTACCAAAATGTACAAAGATCTACGTCAGAATTATTGGTGGCATGGAATGAAGCGTGAAGTAGCCAGGAGTATCGCAAAATGTTTGGTGTGTCAGCAGGTAAAGGCTGAACACCACAGGACAGCTGGACTACTTCAACCGTTACCAATTCCAGAATGGAAGTGGCAGCACATCACGATGGACTTTGTAACTGCTCTTCCTCGCAGTACAAAGCGTAACGATGCGATTTGGGTCATTGTGGATCGACTCACAAAGTCGGCTCACTTCATCCCATTTCGAGTTGGCCAATCAACTGAGATATTAGCGAAGAAGTACATGGAGTTAATAATCTAATTTAAGATTTAAACTCTTCATACTGTACTATCTCTGATACCCATGAACTCATACAGGAAATTGTTAGACTTCATGGAGTACCGGTCTGCATTGTCTCCGATCGTGACACCAGGTTCCGATCGCAATTTTGGCAAAGTCTGCAAGCTAGCTTGGGAACAAGTCTGAACTTCAGCACGGCTTATCATCCACAAACAGATGGTCAGTCGGAACGAACTATTCAGATCCTTGAGGATATGCTCAGAGCATGTATGCTCGACTTCAAGGGATCGTGGGAAGATCACCTGCATCTTGTGGAGTTCGCGTACAATAACAGCTACCAAGCAAGTATAGGAATGGCACCTTTTGCAGCATTATATGGAAGGAAGTGTCGATCGCCATTAAGTTGGGACGACATCGGAGAGAGAGAACTCCTTGGACCAGAGATGATAGTAGCGACCGTTGATGTGGTTCGTACTATCAGGGAAAGAATGCGCATAGCCCAAGATAGACAGAAACATTGGGCTGATGCGAAGAGACGACACTTGGAGTTCCAGCCAGGAGATCATGTATTCCTGAAGATCTCTCCGAACCGCGGAGTGATCAGATTTGGAAGACGGGGAAAGTTGAGTCCGAGATACATTGGACCGTTCGATATACTCGAACGAGTCGGTGAAGTGGCATATCGTTTAGCGCTTCCACCCTCACTGGAAGGAGTGCATAACGTGTTCCACATATCTCAACTCAGAAGGTATGTGAGTGACCCCAGCCATGTACTTGATCATTCCGAACTCACGATACAGCCCGATTTGTCTTGTGAGCAACAACCTGTGGAGATCCTGGACAAGAAAGTGAAGACACTTCGGAACAAAGAAGTTAATTTTGTCCGGGTAATGTGGAGGAAAGACACTCCAGGAGAATCCACGTGGGAAAGGGAGGATGAGATGCGTGCAAAATATCCGCACCTTTTTGTAAATTAGTCCTTAAATAAAAGTTGTAAATTTCGAGGACGAAATTTTTGTAAGGAGGGTAGATTGTAACAACTCCGTATACCGAAAATTTGCTTTAAATATAGTGTATACTGGGAGTATTAATGTTGCTGGAAACAATTTAAGTATCTAATTCCTTACAATAATTACAAGAAGGAGCTTGTAGCTCATTGGTAATACCTTGCACTGCCGAACCAAGCCACCGGAGTTCAAATCCCATGCCCCATATTATTTTTGTATTTATTTTGTTTTAATTTTTTTTGGAAGTCAACGGTAAAAAGGCCATAACTCCCAAAATATGTACTGGACAACAAAAAGTAAATATACCAAATTGTACCCCCATAAAATCCCCGGCCACTGGAACCCTGACTCGGCCCGACTCGGCGCCGCCGGCCGGCGAATCGGCCGACTCGGTCCGGCGCCGCCGGCCGGACTTGGCCGGACGACCGAGTCACCAACTGAGAAAAGTTGGCTATTGACTTGGTCAACCCTCTTGCACACTTATTATACCTGGATTGGTTTTGATTTGGCCAATAAATCCCTTTTACTCCTAGGTTTAATGATTTTTAATGAATTTTTAATGTTTTTTATATTTTCTTTTAATATTTTTTATCCTAACCCTAACCCTAGCCTAGCCCTATATAAAGACCCCTACCCTCTACCATTTCACCTCACCACTCTAAGTCTACTATCCCAAATTCTCGAGAACTCGGTACGAAGAGCGAGAAGCGTAGCGCTGCCGAAATCGACGACGGATTCCGGCGACCGGATCAGAATCTTCGCGACGTTTTCGACGAATCGACAACCACCGCCTCCATTAGCTTCATTAGCTTGTCCAAACCGTAAGTCCCACCTTCTTCTATCTCTCTTTTCTTTAAGGTAAAAATACGACTTTTTGGAACCCGACGGAAATCGGATAAACCAATTTCCGGTTCGGTTTTTCTATAAATGTCCACTTGTCACCTAATACATATTATCTACCCATATTCATGTTGACTATTAATCACCCATAAACCAATTTAATCAAACTTATTCATATGAAATGATAACTTCTTTGCAAAACCGTATTTTTTCATAAAAATACCATGAAGTTCATTTTTCTTAGTTTAATTAATTACCTCACTCCTAAATATGTTTATTTTGATCACTAAACTTGTAGAACCCAATTTGAATGAAATTTCACACATAAAATTATAACGTTTTCGAATACCGTATTCTTGCACTATAATACCTTTAAGTTTAACATAGCATGTTTTACCCTTAAACTTCATCAAAACTTAAAATAAGTCACGAGGTAATGACCTACCTCTACACACACTCAATATAACCCTAATTGATAAATATCAAAACATAGAATACGAAATTACATGACTTTTCACTAAAATACCCTAATCTTTATAATCTTTATTGAAAGTTTTAAGTTGTAAACATTTCTAAATAAAATCTTTTAATAAAAATGAAAACACGATTGGTCATGGACATCGATCGTTTATGTAAACTGTCTTGTAGTGCCTAGGCAAGTGTGTCTAAGGCTAGTGGTTTTTAATTAGGCCCACGACTGAGGTTCCTTCCCACTTACCTGGCACTTACCTGGCCGCAATTGACGGTGAAGAGGCGATTTGAGGCTTCTAATGACTCATCGTTTAGACCTTAGAAGTAGGCTAGTTGGCTTAGGAAACCCTAACAACTAAAATACGAAAAACTATACTTTTTGCAAATAAATACCTTATATTTATAAAACCGTTTTCCCAAATGAAAAGTATTTGTTAAATCTAAGCAAAGCGCCGCTACAACCCACTTTTGGGGAACCTGTTAGGGATAGTACGGTTCATCGTGCACCCGCAGGCTAGTAGTGCGAGATTCAGACCTCCGCAAGGAGCATTCGGTCTCGAAAGGTTCAAAATACGATATTTAGGGAAAATGAGATTTTTTTTAATAAAATATTTATATAAAATTATTCATGTGTTAATATATATATAATTATCATTTAAACACCTATTTTATCATAATATAAAGTTTCCACATTTTTCTAAAAAAATTACAAGATTAAAAGTTACACTAAAATACCATGAATTTCAGATAAAACAATTAATACTTTTATTAGGATATATTCACTAGAATAACACAAATAAAATTCACATTCATTATAATAATAAAGACGATTATTAAATACTTGAGGTGTATTTTGAAACTATACAAAAGTATTTTTACATAAAACCCCCTCAAGTTTTACAAATTACAATAAGGCCCCTAGCTAATATTGAACTTCAAATTATCTTCTTTTAGTCTGACTCAGGTTAGAGTCTGACTATTTTTGACTTGAATACGATTCAAGTCAATCTATATTCTTTTATATTCCAACACAATTTGAATACATGAAACCCTGAATCCAGTTAACAATATATTCTTTTAACTGAATCAAACCATGGATATTCATCCATTATCCTAATATTCCATTTACCTGATTATACAGTTACAACATGCTTACTGATATCATGGTTTTGGTCAGTCACTCAATTTACATATTCTAATACTACAATACTGTTAAAACACTATGGGGTTTAAGGGGTAGATTGGTACGGAAGGTGTTAAAGGTGGCACGAGGTGGTCAGATTAAGACAC